>OX101822.2:38807525-40083668 GCA_944452925.2 Chrysolina oricalcia | reverse complement strand
ACTTCGATTCGCCAACCTGTAAAAGCGACACTAGTATCGCTTCCTTGACCGACAATAGCCCAAAGGAGCGAACCGACAATCCGACTCCCGAAAAAGCCGCAGATGACGACAAAGGAAAGAAGAAACAAGTTCTTCTTACCAGCGAAGACAATCCTTCAAGAGGACCGAGCTTGGTCAGACTACAGAACCCAGTGTATATATCACCATTCCATTGTTGTGACCTCAACATTCCAGTGGATATCCGGAACTCCGCTGGCGTGAAGGCCTGCAAACCTCTCAACTTACCCTTTGGATTATTCGTTGCGCACTCAGTTGTAACGATTCCCCCACCGAATATGTAAACCCGATATCGTCGTTCGCCTCCTAAATATATTTCCAACACCACAGACCATTAAGAAACATACTCCAATTTTAACTTTGGCGGATGTAACAGTATTAGAAAGCCCGGACATACCAGTTGCGAAGAATACAACACCAGAAGAAAAAATTGAATTCAACCTGGAAGACATGGACAAGAGAGAGAAAGAAACTTTCAAGAAGTTCCTATATAACTAAGAGGATATATTTGCACAAACAGGAAAACCGTTGGAAGCCACGAAGCTAGTTAAACATCGAAGCAAGTACGGAACAAGTGCATCGCCAGCTCAACGAAAAAACAAAGGAACCATCAGGATTCTCCATTGGCGATAGAGTCTACTTATATCAACCAGCGATCCAAGCCGGTCTAACAAACAAGCTAGCGGAGAAATGGGTAGGACCATATCGTATAACACACCTATACGGGGAGAACGCAAGAATTGAGGAAGTGCATGGCAGGAAGGAGCAACTAGTGCATGTGAACCGACTAAAGCGATGTCTAGCAACAGAAGACACCAGGGACCAACTAGGTAATGTAGCATCGAAGTTCAGAACGCATAATCACGAGTTTCCACGTGGAAAAGAAATACAGACCATCAGCGGTGCTGGTATTTTAAGAACAGGGCATAATATGAAGGCAGGGGGTAGGGCTATTAATAAGTTCTTTTCAGAAACAACACCAGAACCAAGTAGGTTAACGAAGGAGCAGACAAGCGAACACGGACTCCAAGAGACTTGGATACCATCAGAGAAACCAACGAAACCTGGTTTACCAACGAGGATCGTACCGAATACAAACGAGGAAGCTACTACTTCCAGAGAGCAACTGGACTACGTCGAAGGACCCACTCCAGAAGAACGAGAGACAGCCGTTATGCTGGAGACCGGGCCACACCAATCGTAGAGAAAGCCACCAAGATGGGAACGACTACTCTACTGCCAGAGGATCTCACCACCGCACCATTTGGGGAACCAACCAGTACCACTGAAGCCACAATGCGGCACACACGAAGTCATGGACCCGTACCAGACTATCCATGGGTGCGGAAGAGCAGAATCTGAAACTGGGGGAGTAACGTTCATTCATTTAGTAGTTATAGAAATACGTTACCGTAAATAAGTAATATTTCAATAGTCAAAGTAGGCAGTAGATCCCTTATAGTCTACCACATTAGAGATAAGGAAAAATTTATAGTTGCATGATAATATTGGTGAAAGGCAATAAAGTTGATAAGATTTAACTGCAGTACAATTTTTCAGGAAAGGAGCTAATATTGGACTCTGGAGAAAACACCGTGGTATGGAGGAGACGACACCGACCGACTTCAGGAACACCAGGAGAGGGCCCAGCCGAACATCCAGGACCTCACAGGTTCCGAGCAATCTAGAATGAAATGAAGGCAGCTCCAAGTCTTATAGCCTGCCATACAACAATTCAGATAGAGTTAAAGTAGTGTGTTTAGAAATGACGTATCGATTTATTTCCTTGAAGAAGAAAAAGCTCACGTCTTAAAGGGGGAAGGAATTGTAATAAAAATTCAGAGTACGCCGCCCCTGGTCTTCTCATATCAGTAAAGAAGCCAGCTTCTCAAAACTAAACATCTGTTTGTATGATGAAGAATCCACAAAAAACCATTTTTACCATTCCAATTACAACGCTTCATAAAATTAGTTCCAGTGAATAGTAACCCCAATATAATGTAGAATTCGAAACGTGACGATTACAAAAAAAAATACCATTTGGTTCGTAAAATTTGGTTCAGATAAACTTTTCAATTTCTTAGGTTTTTTTTAACAATTTATGATGGGTCATGCCATTGTGCCATAAAGCCAGTAGAAATTCATGTTCTCAGAAAACTGTTAACCGAATACAATAAACCACGGAACGAAATCGATATGTTAAATTATGTAATACGTAAATAATAGTTATTAGAATGGCGAAGGCACGACTGAAAAGACTTCCGTTTACAGGCGAAGAGTTTTTGGATTGTTTCTCTTCAAAAGTTGAATTGCCACAAGGATCTTTTTGTAATATGTGTAAGGTAGCAATCCCTACCAAAAGTCATGCCAAGGAAAAAATCAGAACATTTTTGTTTATAGCGTTGTATAATTTTACCGATAGCTTTGCCAAAATAGCGCGAGACATAGTTCAACTCTCTGCACCAGAGTGCGCCATATTCCGGGACAAACTTTAAGTAAAGGGAGGAGTCATGCTGAAGCTGGGTTTCACCCCGACCAAAAATGGCGAACTTCTCTCAATCCAGACGACTCCGAACCAATAGCTAGGAACGTCATAAATAAATAAAAGACAACAGTGGGGACTAAAACCAACTTAGTATTTTGAATTTGAAATAATATCAGTTTGTCATTTTCTGTTCCCTAGTAAACTTATTTTCAAAGCAGTACTCTTTCAGTACCTTAGTCATACAAAGTATTTCTCTTGTTAGTAGAATCGGTGTCGCGTATCGCTATTGGTAAAGCTAAAGGTGATTTTAGGTATCAAAGTTACAGGTCTTTCAACCCATCAGGCACTGTCTTAATTAACTTCCATTTTCTTAAATTCATTATTTCCCTTTTTTTTCACGTAAATTGCTCTAGATTTTGTTGTATATTTTATTTAACTGATTTGTTTTATATTTTATTTAACTGATTTTTCTTCACATTTTATTTAACTGAGCGTTTTCAATTTTTTTACAACTGATTTTTCTCTGCCAATAAATTGAAAGAAACCACGCTTCCATCTCGTTTTCTTAATAACTTGGGGATTTGGGGATTTTGAGGGAAATATTGGTTCAGTCCCTCTGACTAAAAGCGAAACCATACAAGCGACATAACGTGAGTGCTCCCGGCGAACGAGACGAGAAGGCAACGAGATTGAGAAGTTATCCGGTAAGTAATTCTATTTATTGTATCTGGTGCAAATATGAGTTTATTTGGGTGAGTTCATCTCCTACGAAAAGGCAACTGCTATTCTGGTTTTGGTATATTAAAGTGATCATTCTGTTTTTGGTATATTAAATTAATTATTCTGTTTTTGGTATATAGAATTGATTATTCTGTCGTAAGCAAAACTGGGGGTTTCGACTATCATTGATCTAACTAGAACCTACGCCAATGGCCAACCGTCGTAGGACTACCTATTTGGGAGAGGTCATTAGAAATTGATATTAAATTAAATGAATCCATGTTCAATCCACCTAGTCAAAGTATTAGTAGAGAAGTGGTGTTTCAAAGGCTGATATTAAATTAAGAGAGTACACGCCGCGGCAATAGCCAAAGTAATAGTACGAGAGAGAGAGACCTTCTGTCTAATATCCAATTGAATAAATGTTCATCCTGCCTCATGGAGAATAGCTAGTACACAATGAAAACTTACAAAGACAAAATACAGTTTCTTGGAAGATGTTCCACAATTATATAGACAAAGCTTCATTACCTAGATAATAATATAAAGGATTTATTTGAAATACCGTCAAGTGGGGTAAATTCGGACAGTTCAGGTAATTACGGACAATCCGACGTAAAATCAAATTTACTTGCATTGCCATCTCGTAATAGGTAGCTGAACATGTGTATCCTTGTATATGTGTTCACTGAATACAAACTTTAAATCAAGTTGAAAATCCATTGAAGTGTGTTATTGAGTCATATATATATAAACCTTGAGCAAATGCTTTTACATGAATTTCTTGAAACAGACGTATTCATTTTGTTTAGTTATGGTGGAGACAGCCTATAGTACCACTACTATTACGCACTATTCTATTGTCATCAATCGCTGGTGACATCAACGTAGATGAAGCTCCTGTAGATATGGACTTCCTTCTGCCTGATTCAAACAAAGACCAACCGGTAGACCCTAAACAGATTCGAGAAGATGTCATTCCTAAACTTTCTGCTGAGATTGTTTTGGATGACCATTTATACTCGATATCAGTGCTTCTAAAAATGAAAGAATTGCGGCTTCTCAGCGCTTGCACACTAGCGCTCTAGCTGCATCCATTCTTGCAGAAGTGAGCAAAAGTACTCTTGATGTGCAAGAGGAATATTATGCAAAAACGCTTGTTTTCGAGTTGTATCTATGGAAACATTGGTGGATGTTTAAAAATATAGAAACATGCTGTGATATTTCTCACATTTCATGTGATAGATACCTGCAGACCTTGATGCATGGGATTACCATAACAAACGTGTTTTGTACCTGAGACAGTTTTATCAACTCATTTATTATTTTCTTTCAGTGTTAATCATTGTTTTCTAGACTGTTGAGAGTTTTTACTTTGTTGGTACCCATTGAGTCGTACAGGTGACTTTAATAATAAATATAAGTAAAAAATTCATATAAATAACGATTTATAACTAGTACAGACCCTCAGCCCTGATAAAATAGATTTCAAAAACCATTTGCCAACTGAGGTATAAATTATGTCCTGGCCAAATTTGAGGTTAATATTTTATTTACCAACGATAATATATATTTATTATAAATAATGGTTCTTGTATAGGGTGAATTCGGAAACCTATAAAATGGTAAGAAACTACAAAATAATATTGGTAGGGAGGCAGTATGAGTATTATAGTGACAAAAAATTTGATTTAGCGGTGAGAGAGGTTAAAAGACGCAAGTTAAGTATACGGGAGGCGGCCGAAAAGTATTGTGTGCCAAAATCAACAATTTCGGACAAAATAAATAATAGACACACTAGCCAGGGCGACCGAAGGCCTTAACATTTAAGCGCACGCGCTCGGTCTCTCAGACCATTGAAAGTAAACTTTGGCCATAAGTCACTTATTATCCACTGCAACGCGCTGAGCGCTTCAGTATGCCCCCAGCGTGAGACGGTAACAGATCGACCGAGTGCGCGCAAAATTTTGTCAGTAAATACAGGAGCTACGCCATATTGCGGTCCCAGGCACCGCTGCGTGTTTTCTGTCACCTTTTTCAGGTAAAATTTGATTCTTTTACTAATTCTGTGTAAATTTTGTATTCAGTGATGGCCAGTTACGAAAGAGACGTTGAAAGATTTCAACGTTTGTTTGAAGAAGTACCTTCAGATGATGAATTAGTTGATGAGGAGGACCCTGATGAGATAGATAATGTGGCTGTCCAAAAAGATTCCAGCGACACAGAGGAAGACATTGATTACCCCGGTCTTACGTTCACACCAGATCCAAATGTACCTTATTTTTTGGGAAAAGATGGCACAAAATGGGCAAAGAATTGCTCAACACTAATGAAACTCCCCAACATAATACAATAAAAGTATTAAGTATTTGAATGTTCGTTCACAGATGAAACACTAAATGTTATATTAGAAAGCACAAATCTCAAGATCAATTCAAAAGAAATATAGTCAAGAGAGGGATTGTAAGCAAATGACCTTGATAGAATTGAAAGCTTTATTGGGGTTGCTTTATCTTCGAAAGACAAATCATCAAAATGTAAATGACATGTAGCGGACAGACAGAACTGGAATTGAAGCATTTCGCCTCACCATGGGTATCAATAGATTTAAAGTTTCTTCTTCAGTGTTTGAGATTCGACGACATCCATACCCGAGAAGAAAGGAAACTTGTCGACAAATTGGCCCCCACCCGTCAGATTTTTTATCAATTCTTTAGGTGTTGTGAATCTGCATATAGACATTCATAGTTGGTCACTATTGACGAAAAACTGGAGTTATTCAGAGGCAAATGCAGTTTTCGACAGTAAATGCCAAAAAAGCCAAATAAATATGGCATAATTTTTTTGCTATGTGTGATGCAAAAATGTGGTATACAAGTGCAATGGAGGTGTATGTCGGACAACAGCCAGATGGTCCATTCAAAAAGAATAACTCAGCCAAAGCCATTGTTGAACGGCTGACGGAGCATATAAGCGGATCTAATCGAAACGTGACTACTGATAATTGGTTTACCAGTGATTCGTTAACTGAAAGTAACTGACCCTTGTTGGAACTCTCAGAAAGAACAAGCGAAAATTGCCAGCAGAATTCAGAACAGACAATGGAAGACCAGTTGGATCCAGTATGTTTGGGTTTCGTTCTGACTGCACAATAGTATCGTATATCCCCAAGAAAAAAATAATGTACTGTTGCTCTCGACGTCTCACTACGACAATAAAGTTTCGAAGGAAAATGGGCTCCCCTAAATAATTGTCGATTATAATGACACCAAAGGTGGTGTTGAAGTTGTCGACAAGCTTTGCAGTTCATAAGTCAGTCGAAAAGACTTTCTGCTTGAACTATCAATGAGTTTAGCAAAAGACTATATGAAGGAACGGGAAACTTGGTCATGCATTCCTAAAACCATGAAACCGAGAATTTTGGAGCTTTGTGGACTATCTGCCCCACATTTACCTGATTCAAGAGAAGCAGATGAGCATGGGCGTTGCTCCTTTTGCGACAGACTTAAGAATGGGAAAACACGATACTATTGTAGAAGTTGCAGAAAATTTTTATGTATGGAACATGCTAATGTAGTTTGTACTGAATGCTGCCAAAATTATGATATATAAAATATGCTCATTTTTTCATCTTTCACTTTTTTGTATTAGGAAGAAAACTTCATAAGTCGTCCGAAGTTACCCCACTCGAAGGTACACTATAAATAGGAAATTACACTAGTATATTTTCTAAAGATTAACAAATTTTTTTTTTCGATCGTTTGATAAAAAAAGGATTGGAGTAGAATTCAAATACAAAGTCTCCTCCCATTGGTTGACATCATTTCAATATAGTCAATGAAAACATAACCTAGTATTGATATTGAAGCAAGCAGCCACAAACCTCATAAGAGTCATGAGCAGAAGAACAACTCATTCATATCAAAGATTCTTGTTATTCATGGAATCGTGAAGTGTGGGTCTTATTTTGAGAGTGAGAAATGTCATTAAAAAAGGTGTTTTGTTCCTGGTTGTGAATATACAATTAATAAAAATCCTGAAAAACTTTCCATATCAGTGCCCAACAATTATGATGTCGAAAAGAAATGGTTTGACTGTTGTGAGGATCATTTGGATGTGTTTTCATATTCATTCCCATTACATATTATTGGAACAGTCATTGAAACATTTTCTTCAGCTTGTAAAATTGTATTCAACATAAATTGATGAAAGGAAAAATTCGGATGAGGAAGGGACTTGTATAAATATTTGAAGAGTCCCCTCTTGAAGTGTTGAATATTCCAAGTTCGGTTCCAAGGAAGAGATCTTTCGAAACGGAAAATGTTAAAAGAAAATTCAGTTTTGTAGACCCTATTTGGAGTACCAGTACTTTCTTGCTCATCGCCAAGTGAACTTCCATTACGTGATGGAATAGTCAGCACCAAATCATGTAATATTTCGCCATCAGGATGTTTACAAGTTACTTAAATTCATGAATTCGCTGAGATCATCGATAATAATTATGCTTTCTTCATTAGAGGGAATTCCTTGCACGGGGTAATTCTGCTCATAGTGATTTTTCCATCACAGTTTATTATTTCTCGATTTTAACATAGCACGCCATCTAACATTAGCTTAGAGAACATCCTCTCCTAATTCAACTGTATTCGTAGTGTTGGTTCCAACATGGTGGTCGTTTGTTTGTTTTTCGGCACGCTGATGTAATTTCTAGCAAATTTCGAGAAGTGGTAAGTTCCTTTCGTTATTAATTTTCAGTAAAATTATTCCAGGACTATTCAGCTTTTATTCATTTTGGCTTTGTATACATAATATCCCGCACACGAATAATTAATTATAGTTCGTCATTAAATAGCAGCGATGAGTTAGGTTAGATGTATAACATCGGGGTAATAACGCGAACCAGTGTTGAGGTAATTTCGCGCTGCGCGTTATTACCCTGTGTGAAACTTTGCTGTTGATTTGATGTTGGGTAAAAATTGTGTTCCTTTTTAGAATCCAAAACGCAACGTACCTATGTTCGGAAAACCGAAAAGTTAAAATGGACGGAAAATGAGCTAAAATCTGCTATCTCTGCCATACAATCTGGATGAAAAATACGGGAAGTACGTCGATCATTCAATATTCCAGAATCCACTCTATGTGATAAACTAAACTAACTTAAAAACAAATGGAAAATTAGGAAGGAAACCAGTTTTCACTGATGAACAGGAAGCCGATATGGCCAATCATGTAATAAAATAGGCGAATATGTTTTTCTGAATCACACCAACAGATCTGCGGCGTTTAGCGTACCAGTCCCGAAATCAGTCTCCGAAAACCAGTAGGTACCAGCCAAAACCGTATTTCCGCATTCAATAAGACAGGTTGAGCGATTTTTCAACAATCTGCTAACAGTTATCGAGAGAAGTAAGTTTTCTGCGTGTCGAATTTATAATGCGGATGAAACGGGTATCTCCACGGTCCAAAAGCTAGCAAAAATTTAGGCACCAAAAGGTCAAAAGTAAGTGGGGTCCTTCATATCGTTGGAAAAAGGGAAAAATAAGACCTTAGTATGCGCTCTAAGTGCTTCAGGACAGTACATTTCTCCTATGTTTATATTTCCGAGAGCACGTATGAATCCAGAAGTAATGGAAGCGAAAGCTCTACCAGTACGGCCACCATGGCCCACAAACCCTGATAAATTCTCTGAAGGCAATTTCAGCGTGACAAATGACACAGCAGTTCCAGACATACAAATCGAAATGAATTTGAATGGCAGTCGACTGTAACTGTTGAAGACGAACAAAGGGCTGAGCCATAACCGGGTTCATCGGGATGTAGTGAAACAATGCACAGGACTCCGCCCAAGAATGTCAGTCAAACAAGAAACAAGAAAGCTGTACCACAACCTGGAACGTCAAGAAGTGTCGAAGCACAGTTTTCATCAAAAGTCCTTATTGACCAGCTAGCACCGCTTTCTTGTCCAATTGCAAACAAGCGTTATAAATCACGTGCAAAACAACAATCAGAAAGGACCACGCACACATCTTATGAATAAAAGTCTTTCGGTGAAAATGGCTGAATTTTTTATATGTTGTAGCTGGAGCCATTCCGAGTCAAAGTCTCCATTGGCCCAACTCGATCGTATGACTAGAGGGCGCCAAATCATGAATTTTGTGATTTTCGAAGAAATTCAACTGAACAATTAATTATCAATATCTCAATTATATCCAATATTTTGTGCGACTGAGCATTCCTAAAATTCGCGAAAAGTATTTTTCCATGATACAGAATAAAAAACGCCACTGTTTTTCTGCAGGATTGCCAACAATATACTCAATTCTTCAGTGAATGAATTCGCCTACGAGGTTATAAGTTTGAGTTCATCAATAAATAAGGAATGGTCCATATAATATATACAAGTAATTACTCAAAATCACGAATTTTATATATTTGAGTGAATTCAGGTAAATGAAAAACATTTATATATTATTTGTAATCAATAGTCAACTGTTGTTCAACTGAGCGTTGCTAAGATCGTGAATTATTCTTCTATAAAACAAAAAAAAAAAACGATTTTCTACGGTAGTTTTCAATAATCAATTTTTAGGTGAAATAATTCGCCATCGAGACTATGAGCTGACTATTGATGATCGATCAGAACGGAAGTTGATCTCTCAAAATGAAAATACATTATGTTTCACACAAGGAAGGCTCCATTCAATTTGAATGAGTAATAACTCTTCTTGAGGATTCAGACTTCTTCCTCAACAGAGAGCTGGAGTCATCTCCTGTTAACCTAACTACGTCGTATCACCACAGAATATTGGATATAAATGAAGAGTCCAGGGGAAAAACCCCGTAATCGACATCTTGGGGTGAATCAGGTTTGAAGTGGTTTCTAAAAGATTTTAAGGAGTAGAATCCGACGACGCACTCTGTTTTGTGGAATAACCCCGTCGTCGCAGCAAAAGAATGGGTTGAATATCAGCTGTACTGCGGACAAACCCCGTCATCGACAGCGCGTGTGGGCAAAAACCCCGTCATTGCAGTTTAAAAGGCTCCCACCCAACGCCTTGGCGTTCGCTGTGTGTGTGTTTCGTTGTGTGTGTGTTTTTTTGCGCTCAGTGATAGTATCAATCTTGTACCTGCAAATTGCGTTTCTCATTATTTATTTGTGGTTAAAATGGACAGTGACGATTCAATTTCAAAGTTGAGTGCTAGTGGTGATGAAAAGAAATCTTCAACCAGCAAGAAGCGAAAGAAAACAGGTAGAGTAAAAGATATTATGAAGGTGTTGAGGGCCGAGAGCCATGAACTCGGGCCGGATTGTTGATGCAAGAAGCTTCGCTGTTTTGAAGCAGTTCCTGAGGGTCAGCGCAAAAGACTCATTCGCGAATTCAATTAGCTGGGGGATGTCAATAAACAGAATACGTATTTAGGTGGTCTCATTAGTGTGTTGCCGTTGATGCGAAGAGGGAAAAATGAGGATCAAACTAGGTACACCACAGCTTCCTTTGCTTACCGAGTTCTTGTACTAACAGATGATGGTGTGTCCCGTGATGTGAGAGTGTGCTTGAAAGCTTTCATGAGCATGCACGGTATCTCGGAAGACAAAGTGAGGTACATTCGAAAAGCTCTTGTTGAAACGGGAAAACCACCTACGGATCAGCGCGGCAAGCATTCAAACAGACTCCACAAGCTAACAGAAGATACTAAGGGAAAAATGCACACATTCATGAAGTCACTGAAAGGGAGGAAGTCACACTATTCTCTGAAGAAAACGGAAAAAATATACTTACCTGAAGAACTCAACATTTCAAAGCTACACCAAATATACACAGATCAGTATCCGGAAAATAGAGTATCGAATCTTTTCGTACATATTTTGAAACTGAATTCAATTTCTCCTTCGGCTATCCTCGCAAGGATACCTGCAGCACGTGTGACTCCCTGAGGTCTGAGATTTCCATGTTGTGCTGTGAAGATGCAGGAAAGGGAACTACACCTAAAGAAAAGTGCGCGTTTCTATGAATTGAAGAGACATTGCCGAAAGAAGGCTTTGAAGTCGACAACTTTTGAAGCTATAGCCATGGATTTCCAAAAAAATCTACCTTGCCCAAACATCACGACCAATGACGTCTACTACAGGCGACAACTTAACTTCGTCAGTTTCAACATTCATGTCCTTTCAACCCAACAGGCGGTTTTCTATACTTACGACGAGTCTATAGCAAAAAAGGAGCCGACGAGGTTTGCTCTATATTGCATCATTTCGTATGCAACATTTTGTCTCCAACAGTAAAGGAACTTACGATATTTTGCGACTCTTGCGGAGGGCAAAATAAAAATTTCACATTAATAAGGTTTTTGCACAATTTGGTAACCCAAAAAGGAAAGTTGAAAAACATAAAGGTTATTTTCCCGATTCGAGGCCACTCCTACTTGGAATGCGACCGTGACATGAGTATTATCAAACAAAATTCATATACTGAAACTCCTGAGGATTGGAGAGATGTTTTCAGGAACGCCCGTGTGAAACCGACTCCTTTCCAAGTGGTAGATTGTAGTCAGGACCTGGATATTTTCCAAAATTGGACTGAACATCTGTCGTCCATTTACCTTAAAAAGGCGTGTTCTTTCCCCACCAGACCAATAAGAGTGCTGAAAATAAGTGCCACCAGCAAGAATTTGGTTTACCACAAAGCAACATATTCTGGCCCGTACAGGAGTTCTCCATTATTGGTTTCATTGCCGCGTACAAAAACTTTGAGGAAGACTTCGAAAAAAAAACAGTTCCGAAGCCGGTCGTGGAACTGAAGAGATCATACCATGGGACCCTTTCAATTAAAGCCGCCAAACTCAAAGATCTTCACCTCTCTCAATTTTTGGAAAAACCCGAAGCGAGGAGTTTTTACCAAAGCTTGAGGTTGGATGGACTTGCCCAGACGGCGACGATGGCGACGATTACATCGACGACCCTCCCGTTGATGCTGCAAACCCAGAAGAAGACGAGTGAATCTGCCAATATTTCAACTTCGGTGACTTTCACAATTTTTGGAACATTATTTTTCGTTGGTTAAGAAAATCTTTTTTCTTTGTGTAAATGTTGGGTAAATTTTTTGTAATAATACACTATATAAAAATTGTGCAAAGAAAATGTTTGTGTTTAAGAACATCCATTTTGTGGGTATTAAAATACATTTTTGCATTCTTTAAAATGTTTTCTTCTTTCGATTGTTTGGTTTAGGGGTAAAAGAGAGTTAAAATTCGCATTTTAAATTCGACATTTTGTATAAAATATAATTTTTGTTTGAAAAGGGGTTATCAGGGAAACATATTGTGAATCTGCATAGTTGATGGTTCACATACAACATTTTTTGTATTTTTTAAATCGTTTTCGAAGTTTCCGTTAGTTGGTAAACTTTAAAATTAATTTTTTTCGAAATAAACTCTGAGTTAATGACGGGGTTTTTCCCCTGGGCTCTTCAAATGAGATATTGATATTTTTTATTCAGCTGAAGTTCTCCAAAAATCATAAAATTCGTGATTTGGCGCCCTCTAGCGCCAAGTCTGGTCATACGATCGAGTTGGGCCAATGGAGACTTTCACTCAGAATGGCTCCAGCTATAACTTATCAAAAATCCAGCCATTTTCACCGAAAGACTTTTTCCCATAAGATGTGCGCGTGGTCCTTTTCACATCCACGCCACTAAAAGTTCAATTAGAAATGGAACAAGAAAAGAGAAATTAAAAGAATAAAGATGGAGAGTTGAAAAATATTTAAACCAAGAAGAGAAAGGCGGAAAAAGTAAGAAACCTGGCGACTGAAGCAATTAAACGACATAAACCAAGAAACCTGGGTTGAGAAATCTACATTCTGATGATTCTGACTCTGAAAGTTATTATGCGACTATGATGAATTAGATGATGTATATCCTACTGAAGTTAATGAGGAGTGTTTGGTCTGCGGTTAGTTCCGACGGAATAAGGAAATTTGATACCGTTGTGAAATGTATTCAAACTGGGCACAAGCAGAATGTAGTAGTTGGGATTCAGCAATTAATTATACCTGCGATATGTGTTCCACCGTTCACAAAAAGATAGGCAGAGAATGAAATACGTACGATAATTTGTTTTGGTTACAATTTATTTGTTTTTTAAAAGCAACAATAAATTTTTTAAACCATAATTTCGAGATTTCCAGCTTCATTTAATACTTGCGCAGAATTACCGCACAATGACATCATTTTATTTATTGTATTCTATCTTTCGAATAGGTTCGTCAAAGAACCCTTTCCGTAAGTAATAAGATGCCTAATCTGTTCAAGATTTCGTAGTTAAATTGTGAAGGTTTATATTGACAAGAGAAGGTTTTTCAAGCATTTTCTCCTAGGAGAGTGGAATTCCCCCGTTCTCCCCTACGGGTCGTATTTATAGTCGTTCCTTAAAGTCATCCCGAAGGATGACATTCTGACGGCTGCCTCTGTTTTATAATTAATAATTTGACTGTACTTGAGCACGTAATTCTTCAGTAGAAATTACGTATGGCAACATAGCATTCTCTGTCAAATATCCAAATGATTTCCGTACACAAAAGGTGGTCGGAGTTTATTTAAATCATTAATAGATTTATATCTTGTCTAATCGAATATTTTCAAAACGCATATGATATGAGAAAAATGCAATAACACGTCGATTTTTAATCCAAGGGGGACAACTTCCTGTCATAACCTCAACTGTCATACCTCCCCCCCACCACTTGGGCACTATTACCCAAACAATTTGAATAGGGAAAGTAGTAAGTGTGACACAACATTGAAAAAGCAATTTCCTAATGAAATCAGTCATGTCAATTTTCGCTACCTAACTTTTCATTTTGTAAAAATTTGTAATTATGGTCGGATTCAAATCAAAATTAGTGTGTGGAGATTTTTAAGGTCGGAAATTATGGTTTTTTTGTCAGTGCAAAAACCAAGATGGTGTACGAAATTTGTAATTGTGGTACGATTCGATTCAAAATTGGCAAATGGGGGTTTTACAAGTTTCCAGTATGAATAAAATTAATTGATTAAATTAAAAAAAAGCTAGTACTAAATGATTTAAAACATGGTATCGGCTTCAGGAAATTTCTTTCAAACGATTAATCAAAAAAAAATTATCATTTCATTATTATTTGCAACAGAAGAGAGGGTACAAACAATATCTGCTATGAAATTAGATGATTGAATTACAAAATAATTTTGTAGAAATTTATTTAAGATTAATTAAAAACTTCTCAATATATATATATACTAAATTTGAAGATAGGCCAGAATTGTGCCTATATTTAATACTAGTTAAATATTTGGAAGTTACAAAATCACTCAGAAATAATGAATCCTACCTCATTTTGACCTATAAAAACCATTCTATAGGGCGTCAACCCGAACTATCAGCCGCTGGGTGCAAACTATTCTAGAAGAGACTGACAAGAATAAATTTGCAGGTCATAGCACAAGACATGCTACTACATCAGCTGCTTATCGTAAGGGTCGCATTCGACATATGTCGATAGAAATGTTTGCACAACATTTGCATGTGGTGTTCTCGAATGGGTTCGGCATACATGTCGCAAGAAGTGAATTTTGTCTAATAACATGAGCTGGCAACACTGAATTTTTGATGTTATATTGTGTTCTATGCCCCTTTACTTGTGAAACGTAAATAACAAATAACATGACATTTGCTTTTGGAAGTGACATAACATCATAATAAGTAGAAACATGGAAGTGGAGCAGAATATAATAATTGCACGCAAAATCAAAAGCAAACTTTAATAAATTTAATTGCAGTACCCGCTTATCATAATGTGATACCCGGTGACTAGTATTAGTATTATGAGTAGTCCGAATAAGATTCATTGTTTAACAGAAACTTGTAGAAGTAAGACGTGTAAGGTGCGGAATATATTGAACTATTGTTAAAGGGAGTGTTTATTGTGATATCCCGACCATCCTACTACATCAGAAGTGGTGAACAGTGTGTAAAGAAAGTGCTGCACAATGCCGAAGTCCACAAGAAAATCGAAGCGCCGATATTCAACATTCAGCAGCAGTAGCTCTGCAAATAACAGTGAGGAAAGGCAAAGTCGCCATCGAAGAGATCTCGTAGATATAAAAGTAACAGGAAGGAATCTGTAACTCATTCTAGGAGAACCAATATTATGCCTCAAGTCAGCAATGCCCAGCCAAACTCAGGTACTGTGTTGTCTAGTATAATTCCAGAATTTGATCCAACACACATGGAAGTGTCTGATTGGTTAGAAATTGTTCAACATGACTATAATATATATGGTTGGACAGACAGTTTTATAAAAATAATAATAATAAAGGTCTTTACTTTCATCAACCAGGTAAACATTAAATACATTTTTGAGTAATATGAGCACAGCACTCCAGGTTGATCGAAAAATGCCAAAGATCAGCAGACAGCACTGTCTCTGTTTTTCATCTTAAGCGAGGTAAAAAAATAATAAAGAGAAATAACAATAAACATGTAACAAACCGTTAGAAGTAAAAAAAAATTAAAAAAAAAGGTAAAGTAAATATCAATATGTACATGCAGATATTATTATATGATATACATATATTTATTGGCAATAGTTATCAGAGAAATTTAGATTTGGTTTTGATTAGCGAGTAATTTCAATTTTAGACCTAATTGAAGGCTTCTATTGATTTTAATTTCAATTCATTGGAAATTTCATTATGTGTTTTTGATGACTGGTACGTGAAATATCGTTTGAACAGTTCGGTGCGATGTTGTGGTGTTGTAATTCTATGTTTGAATCGAGTATTTACCTGATGGATATCAGTTTGGGGAACAATGTTTCCAAACAGGTATTGCGGTTATTTGTTTTTGATGATTTTATGAAAGAGACATTCAGAGTGTAGATATCGCCTGTTCGACAGATTCAGCCAGTTAAGATCTCGTAATTTGTCGGAAATTCTTTGGCGTTTCCTAATACTACAAATAAGACGCATACAAGAGTTTTGAACGACTTGTAGCCTCCTAGAATCGTTTGCGTCGATACAGGGGCCAAGAACTACATTTCCGTTGGTCAGTTTAGATAATACCAGAGCCACGCATAGTATTTTTCTTAAAACCAACTGAGAGATAAAAGAAAGTCTTTTTCCTATTTATACTTAGAGCATTTTCGGATGATCAGGTAACAATATTGTTCAGATCATATTTTGTCTGCTGCGTCCTGATGATTTTTAGGTATGAAAGAATAGTATAGTGTATAGTATAGAGTATCAGGTAACAAATAAATTGAAAGGTACAGCAAAAACATGGTATGATAGCTTCATACAATGTGAATTAGGGTGGCCTTAGTATACTAGAGTAAAGTAGAAGCAATTATTGAGCACCACTTTCCAAAGTTTCAGAAATGCGTATGAGATGCGAACCGTAAAACAACAGAGGGTTGCTCGCTATATGAATTCCATTTCAACCATTTGGCGAAAATCAACTAATTTAAATTGAATTTTCCTAATAGTGATAAGGTGTCCTTAGTAATGGGTGCTATAAATGATAACAATTTGAAATCGGCAGTAGAGGCCTCAAATATAAGAGACCCTAATCTATTAGGGGTATACCTCAAAAATAAAGTGTATGCGAAATCACTATTGCATACCTGCACCAACTCATCATAACAGCCGGTGCCAAAATTAGTTGATAATAAACATATATGTGTAGTTGTTGTGGTAAAGTTGGATACAATCGTGACAACTGCAGACACAAAAGCAAAATATGTAATTTATGTTCGAGAAAAGGGCCCTGTTTGAATAAAAACAAATTTTCATTTACAAGTATATAAAAAAAATATATAAAAAAAAAATTATTTGAAAATAATGTTGAAGGATAGTAGCTTCAAGATTTTACAAAACGCTTCATACTGGCGGACATTAATGTATCGCATTTATAGATTTTGGAGAAAAAGGACGTAAAATTATACACTATAGCTGTAGGTTTACCTCGAGGAAATGGACAGGTGGAAAGAACAAACCGCACAGTGCTGATGTCTTGGCTACGATAGGAACAGAGATTCTTCCGACAGGTATAAGGTTAAAGAGGACCTGCATACAGAAGATCCAATGGCCCAGGAGAAGGGGTTGTAGCATAGAAACACATTAAACACTTCAAGTTTACAAAATCGTTAAGGTAATAATAATGAGCCCTTTGATGGCATAATGAGACCTTTGATGGCATAATGAGCCCTTTGATGGCATAATGAGCCCTTTGATGGCATAATGAGCCCTTTGATGGCACAAAAGAGTCCTTTGATGGCACAAAAGAGCCCTTTGATGGCACAAAAGAGCACTTTGATGGCACAAAAGAGCCCTTTGGTGGCACAAACGAGCCTTCTGATGGCACAAATGAGTCCTTAGATGGCAAAAATGAGCCCTCTCGGGACACAAATCAACCCTCTGAAGGCGCAAATGAGATATGAATAGAATTATTAATTATATTCTATTTACTTACAGATGAGGTCCATCATGGTTGCTGTTGAGGACAACAACAGGTCAGGATGGCCGTGCAGTACCCGCTTATCATAATGTGATACCCGGTGACTAGTATTAGTATTATGAGTAGTCCGAATAAGATTCATTGTTTAACTGAAACTTGTAGAAGTAAGACGTGTAAGGTGCGGAATATATTGAACTATTGTTAAAGGGAGTGTTTATTGTGATATCCCGACCATCCTACTACATACTGCATCGGAAAATTTTTCCCCAATTTTTACGTTTCAGCATTCTGAATGCAGCCCCCGAAAACGGTGGAAAAGGGTAGGGATAATAATAACGCATGAATTGTAGGTGAATTAAATATTTTCATTTCCCAACAGACTTGGCAAAATCTAAGATCAAACACGGAAAAGAAAGAGGCTGATCAAATCAAGTATGTGAGAGGTACTGGCGGTGGTCCTTAATATTTTGATGAGTTGGATGCTACCGATGAACTAGTATTGGGCACTATTCCAACGTCATCAATCACTGGTGACATCACCATAGATGAAGCTCCTGTAGATATGAACTCCTTTTTGTCTGATTCAAACAAAGACCAACGGGTAGACCCTCAACAGATTCGAGAAGATGTCATTCCTGAACTAGCTGCTAAGATTGTTTTGAATGAACATTTATACTCGAAGAGGATATTGCTTCTAAAAATGAAAGAAGTGTTACTTCCAGCACTTACACACTAGTGGTCTAGCTGCATCCATTCTTGCAGAAGTAAGCAAAAATACTGTTGATGTGCAAAAGGAGTATCATGCAAAAAAGCTTGTTTTACTTGAAAGACGAGTTGTACCTATGGAAACATTGTATTAATATAAAGAAACCTATTGTGATATTTCTCACATTTTATATGATGGATACCTGCAGACCTTGATGCATGTTATTAACATTACAAACATTTTTTACCTGTGACAAATATATCACCTCATTTATTATTTTCTTTTAGTGTTTATCATTGTTTTCTAGACTGTTGAGAGTTTTCACTTTGTTGGTACCCAGTACCTACTTATGAATGTTGCTTTTGTTTTTAAGGTTGATATTTTTTGTTTTACTGCCTTTGTACTATAATTTGTTGAAAAGTCCGAAAAAGATAGACTGAGCCTCTAATATGTTAAATATTTAAGAGAAATGAAACTTTCTATGTTTTCATACCACTTCTATTTATAACCAACGTTACTGCAGTTTCGTACTATTATGGATAATTATCAAACAAAACTATAAACTGAGTTAATGAATAGTTTTGTTTGATAATGTCCAATCAGGACGAAACCGCAGTAAGGTTGGTTGTTGGAAATTGAGTTATGGAACATTCCTCGCCCAGTATAAAGTTGAAGTGAAATATTATATTTTGTTCTATAATCAATGTTGTTAATGTCAATGTGATTTTAATTTTGTTATACAAAAACCTTATTAAAAGTCAGTTTCCTGAATAATAAAATTTCATCAACTCTATTATCTGTATCAGGCTGCAAACATACTCTGCCATTAGGTTATGGGCCCAGGAAGATCCAACGAATAGTTCTTTCATTATTGTCAATCAGAAAGTTCACAGAAAATAAGTCACCGAAACATGACTACTGTTGAAGAATTACAAGCTCAAATACATGCTCTACAGACCAACTTAGAAGCAAGAACGGTTAGATCAACAATAATATCATCATCAGTTGGTGGGTTAACCGAAACTAAACACCTAGACGGAACAAACTACAATGAATGGAAGTTCTGGATGCGTAACTTTCTCATTGATGCTGGACTCTGGTGCTGCATTGAACCCAAAGAAAATCAAACAATTGATTCAGACCTTGATCAAAGAGCTTTAGCCAAAATTAACCTTTCACTTAAACCTTGCGCAGCCAGTGAAACAAAGAAACCAAAGACAGCACAAGAAGCATGGAAGTGTCTACAGAAAACCTACGAAGATAGTGGAATCGTCAGACTTGTCGGACTTTATTCAAGTCTATTCAAAATACGATTTGAACAGTGCTTATCTATGCAAGATTACGTTGACAGAGTGTTGAAAATTTCCGAACAGCTTGAAAATATCGGAGAACCGTTTAAAGACACAGTCGTGGGCGGAATCATTCTTGGAGGATTACCCGAACAATTCAAACCATTAATCTTGGGTATACAGGGATCGAAACAAGTAACATCTACTGAATTCGTGAAACAACTCTTATTGCAAGAAAATGTTAAAACTGTGACTTCAGCATCAATGGTTCAGTCAGAATCAGCATTTTATAGCAACCGATCTTCAAGTTTCAATCCACGGAGATTTAAAAGGGGTCCTAGGTGTTACAACTGTAACGAGTATTCTCACAAAGCAGATGTGTGTCCGAAACCCAAGAAAAATGTAAGCAAGAAAGTAGAAAAAGGCTCCGTAGCTTTGTCTTGCAACGAGATTTTTCTGCCAAAAGATGATGAACACTGGTACGTCGATTCTGGTGCCACAGCACATTTTACTCGCCATAGGACCTGGTTACAAGAATATGAGAAAGAAGATAACAGAAATCTTGGAATAGCAAATGGTGAGAAGTTAAGATGTACAGGAAGAGGAAATATCGAAGTAACTCTTCACAATGGGGAATCAGCTACCATAAGTGACGTGATTCACGCTCCGGACCTAGCTTTGAATCTATTGTCAGTCAGCAAACTGGTAGGAAACGGAAAGACAGTTGTCTTTGATTCCAATGGTTGCCGAATCACTGAAGAAGACGTCAAATTGGAATCCAATAAGATTGTAGCAACAGCATCCGAATTTAATGGAATGTTCCGGCTAGATCTTCATTCTGATACTCGTTCAGCTATGACTGCAACCACAATTCCCAAAAATCTTTGGCATCAACGTCTCGGACATCTAAACTTCCAGTATATGAGAATGCTGAGAGACGGGCTTGCTACAGGTATAAACTACATGGACAGTTTTGTTGAAAACTGTGAAGAATGCATCAAAGGGAAGCTGCAAAGAAAGTCTTTTCCAAAATCATTAGGAAAACACTCCGAGAACTTCTTAGAACTGATTCATTCCGATCTATGTGGTCCAATGCAAGAGAAATCGATTGGTGGAGCAAGATATTTTTTGACATTTACTGATGACTTTAGTAGAAGATCTTCGATATTCTTTCTGCAACACAAATCCGAAGTTTTCGAGAAATTTCAAGAATACAAAGCATCGGTGGAAAACGAGAAGAATTTACGAATAAAATGTTTCAGAACAGATAATGGAAAAGAATATGTGAACCGACAATTTTCACAGTTCCTGAAGAAACATGGAATCAAACATGAGACTACAATTGACTATACTCCTCAGCAAAATGGGGTTTCAGAAAGACTCAACCGAACCCTGATGGAAAAAGCACGAAGTATGTTATTTTCGGCTCACCTAGGGAATGAGTTTTGGGCTGAGGCAGTCAATACAGCCACGTATCTGAAGAATCGAAGCCCCACTAAAGCCATTGATAACAAAACACCCATTCAATTGTGGAACAATAAGAAGCCTGATATTTCTCACCTGAGAATATTTGGATGTGCAGTTTTAGCTTATATTCCCAAGGAGAAACGGAGGAAACTGGATGCTAAAGCAGAGAAGTACATTTTCACCGGATATAGTGAGACATCGAAGGGATTCCGACTCATACACCCTGTAACACACAAGTTGATTATAGCTAAAGACATTGTTTTCCTTGAAAATCAGTTTGTCAATCATGAATGTCAAAGACTGTCAGAAAATTTATTTCCCATTTCAAATTATCAACAACATTCAGATACAATAGAAGTCATCGAGGATCTGATTCAAATGGATATTGATTCGGCAGAAACGTCAGTGTCAAATACATCAGCAGAAACATCAGCACCAACTGAGGCCTCCGAAGAAACAGAAGGCAATTTAAAAACTGGTTTGACTCCTATAAACAATATAAATGATGTGGATAATGGTGGGGAATCTGAGGAAAATATAATAGACGTGCGAAGATCTTCACGCAATCGAGAACCAAATAAAAGTATTTTCAATTCCGATTTCATTTATCAAACAATGCTCGAGAGTTCGTATGATCCCAAAACTGTCGAAGAAGCATTATCTGGTATGCATGCAAATGAATGGAGTACTGCAATCGAAGAAGAGATGAGAGCTCATGACGAAAACAAAACTTGGATTATCTGTGATGTACCATCTGGCAAGAATATAATAAAAAGTAAATGGACATTCAAGACAAAGTTGACAGCATCCGGAGAAGTCGAAAGGTACAAGGCTAGATTAGTGGCGAAGGGTTACTCGCAAGTTCCTGGTCTTGACTATAGTGAAACATTTTCACCAGTAGTGAAGTACAGTTCCATTCGATTGCTGTTAGCATTAGCTGTAAAACATGAATGGGATATAGACCAGATGGACGTAGTTACAGCCTTTCTGCATCCAAAATTAGAAGAAGAGATATACATGGAACTGCCAAATCGTACTACTTGCCGACTCTTGAAAACGCTATATGGTCTCAAGCAATCAAGTCGGATTTGGAATAAACAACTGGACTCGGCCCTGAAGAGTTTGGACTTTACACAGTCAAATATGGACCCATGTGTTTATTTCAAACTAGAACAAAGTAAGATGATGGTATTGGCAATATATGTGGATGATCTCCTTTTATTTTCTGAAGATGCAATTCAGAAGAAGAAACTCAAGGACCAGTTAGCTGAAAAATTCAAGATGAAGGACTTAGGTGAAGCCCATTATTGTCTTGGTATGAGAATCCTAAGGGATAAAGACAATGGAGCCATAACTTTGGATCAAGAAAAATATATTGGTGAAATTTTGTCCCGTTTCAATATGTCTGAATGTAACGGTGTACAAACACCTCTAGATCCAAACCAAATTTTGACGATGGAGGAAAATAATTCTCATGAATATCGCAAAGATATGTCACAAATTCCTTATAGGGAAGCTATTGGAAGTATAATGTACGCTGCTCAATGCACAAGGCCTGATATTTGCTTTGCTGCAGGAAAATTAGCCAGGTTCAGCAGTAAACCGAGTATGGTACATTGGACTGCAGTGAAACGAGTTTTAAGGTATCTGAAACGAACTTCCAAACTGAAATTGGTTTTCAAGAAATCTGTGGAGAACATATGTGGATATTGTGATTCAGATTGGGCAGGTGATGCTGACGACAGAAAATCAACTGCTGGGTACATTTTCATGATGAGCGGCGGTGCAATCAGTTGGACATCAAAAAAACAACATACAGTTGCACTGTCGACCACGGAGGCTGAGTACATGTCATTGAGCTTAGCAACACAAGAAGCCATTTTTCTCAAAAGATTACTGGAAGAACTATTCCCTAATGAAATCGAAAGAATTGACATATTCTGCGATAATAGGGGAGCAATAGATCTCAGTAAAGATAACGCCTATCGACCAAGAACCAAGCACATAGATGTGAGACATCACTTCGTTAGAGAACAACAGATGCTAGGAAATATTACAGTTCAGCAAATTGGAACTATCGATATGGTAGCAGATTCACTCACAAAAGGTCTCGCTGGTGAAAAATTCAACCTCAATGTAATCCAGATGGGGTTGAAGTAATATTCCATAAAGGGAGGATGTTGGAAATTGAGTTATGGAACATTCCTCGCCCAGTATAAAGTTGAAGTGAAATATTATATTTTGTTCTATAATCAATGTTGTTAATGTCAATGTGATTTTAATTTTGTTATACAAAAACCTTATTAAAAGTCAGTTTCCTGAATAATAAAATTTCATCAATTCTATTATCTGTATCAGGCTGCAAACATACTCTGCCATTATTGGTTACAAATAGAAGTGGTATAAAAACATATAAAGTTAAATTTCTCATTTTTAGTTATGATTTCCTACCTCGTAGTAACGGCTAGATCCATCAGTTTATTGAATATTTATAAGTAAAATAAATATTGGACCAATATATTTTTTGCCATTGTAGTTATTTTTTTTATTCATATTGTATCATGTTCTGGTAAGGAATGCATGCAATAAAAAAGTATTTTTTCAAATATAAGTATTCATTAAATTATACAAATAAATAATGTTAAAATTATATTTATCTATAATAATAATTGATGATCCTTCTCTGTGGTCCCATGCCTTCTAATAACAAAGGATTTCGATGATTTTGGTAATCTTCCTTGTGGTTATGTGAAAGGATTCCAAAATCAATTTCTTCCAATTGGTCATCTTGATTCAGTAATGACTGAACATCACTTTCAATCCATATATTATGTTGAACAATAATAATAACAATAAAGAGGGTGTTCCAAACTCGATGGCCTATTAGACGTTTCTGAAAAAAGGGACGTATGATTATTTTGAAAATTTGGTTTCTTGGATAATCAGTTTTGCTGAAATGAAAAACCGAACTAAGCATACTTTGTTCAAATCTGAATTAAATTTTCAAGTCACTGTATTTCTCGATTAATGCAATATTAGTTTTGGAGAAGACTGTTGTGAAAAAAATACAAAATATCAATATCCAATGAACAGTTACAGACATGGGACAAATTCGACAAAAATTAATCAGAAATACATTTGAATAATTATTGTCTTCCATTTTGATACCTTTTTAATCAAATTTACGTTAATGAAAGCGCAAACGTTTTATCATTAATGTACTAATTTTCGAATTCTGATAATGACATGTTCCGTGACATTTCATATCTACCCAATGCAAAATATGGGAAAATAATCCAATTTTTATAGAAAACTTGCTTTTATTTCGGACACCTGGCTCATTAGGTATAGGAACATGATATATCATTTCAAAGAAAATTCAATTTTCTTTCAGGATATTTGATAATATATAGGGTGTTCTATTTGAAAAAATGCACCACTTATGTATCTATCGGTAAAATCACAAATTTTCAGCGACCCTGGATAATGAAGAACGAATTCCCTTAGTCATAACGAATACACAGGACATTGTCAAACTACATCCAAAATTTCAGCTTTCTACGTATTCAAATACTTTGTTTTGCACAAAAAATGAGGAAATTATGGATTTTCTCAAAAACCACTGGAGATAGGTATAGGGAAGTATTATATGAAAATAATAAAAAAGCAAAAGCATAGCGAAAAATGCAATAGCAAATCGAAAAATGCAATAAAATACAGGGTATTCCATATAAAATATCAAAATTGAAAATATTTTAGATCGATAGAACAAAACTGATTATCCAAGAAATCAAATTTTCAAAATAATCCTACGTCCCGTTTTCCAGAAACGTCTGAAGGTCATCGTGTTTGGAACACCCTGTATAATCAATGATGCTTTATGTATGAGTAAAATGCAATGTTCGGTGCTTCAGTAAGCACCCAAACCTCATTTTCAGTAATCCATTACACCTCTCAATAGTGCATCTTGCTACTTTTTGTACTTCATTGAATATATTTTCTTCCTCTGTCGTGGGGTCAGAGGTGTGATGAGCCATGGAAGCAGGGGATATCCAGAACCACCTAAAAATCATTAAAAGTTCAGATCCAAAAAGGAAAAAAAAATACCTATTTGTTGCAGCTGTGTTACTTGCCTGAAAGAAAGTAGCCTCCAATCCCTCGTTCATGGAGTTGTTCTAGTAAATGATTTACATTCCTGTTTCTCCAAATATAGGAATCATCACATATTTAAAAATTTATTAGTAAGTAAAACAAACAGTAACGAATCATCTGCATAAAACTTGTCATCTGAACATTAATAGAATGATACTGTTTTCGATTTATAAAAATATTCTCAGCGGCTAGTGAATCACGTTTTTTTGGATGAACAATTGCCACATGTGTGCAATCAATATAGCCTACTATTCCTGGCATTCAAAATTGTTGAATCTGAACGTGAATTTGTAAATTATATTTATTTTAAATTAGAATTTGAAAAAATCTCTGGTGCATTAAGAGCGAGAGAAATTTCACTAACATATCTTCTACTGATGATTAAGACAGCCCAAAACTTCTATCATCACCTACATTTCCCTGGTAAAAACCACTTGCATTAAAATTTAGTGCCACAAGTTCCTAGAAAAATCACGTGAAAAATATTAATAATTATAATATTATGACTGGACATTGGAAAAAAATATCTTTCCTTCCACTTGCACGATTTCCTTGTTATATTAAGGGTTCTATGATATTGATAAGCTCTGTAGCAAATCCTTTGGTTCATTTGAAAGTTTTAATAAAGGTAGCAAGAGGAAGGTGACACAATAGACAGATTCGTTACGGACCTGAAGAAATTAGCAGAGACCTCCGATAAGAGAAAGAATTGTATTGGGTATCACGAATTTGAAACTGCAAGAACGTTTGTTGGGTCATGAAACATTGGAATTAGAAAAAGCAGCCGTGACTTTTTTTTACGAAACTCCCAGGTTTTCGGATAAAACCCCTCAAAAGCAGAGCTTGTGCGAGCAAGGGAGATCCGGGACCTACAGTTTGAATAAAAGTGGAATCCGAACCACTTCAGCTCAGTGACACGCGACCGGGAATCGAACCCGGACCGCCTGTGTGGAAGCCAAACGCTCTAACACCACGAATGAATGCAGAATTGCAGAAATTTCTAAATTTCAAATTGCAACAAGGGAACAATGTTATGGCTGTTAAGAATTTTAGCAAGAATGGAAAGCAGACAGAACCGATAAAAGAGTAAATGTGTACAAAAAGTTCAACAAGGTCTCAGGGAATGAAAGGCACTTGGGCAGAAGTGCAACAACTGAGGAAAGATGAATCACCTCTCTAGGACCTGCAACAGGAAGAAAATGGTCAGAAAGCTGAAAGAGGTTATCAGTGAAGAGGCAGTTAGTGAGAGAAGTATTAGTTCACTGATTCATTCTGTTCAAATTTATTCTTTCAATACAATTCACAGAGAATTTGAAATTAAAGGGAATGAAATCAAATTCAAGATGGACACTGGTAGTGAGGTTGTTTGTAACTCTGTTTTTTTTACCTTCAAAGTTATGAATATTTAAGACTGTGATAAAAACATTGTTCTTTAGGGTCTATATTTTAGAAGATTTTATTAAAAAAGATTGATATTTATAGGAAGAAAATCTAAGAGTGAGATGGATACAGTTGTTTGGTAAAGCTTTAGCCATTGGCACATATGTCCGTTCCAAATATTTTTCACCAGGGGATATTGGCCGTAAAAGACTGCGGAATGGAGCACTACCTTTTTTGTGGTTGATAAATGAGCTCGCAAGATATCATCCGAATTCTCTTACATAATTCAATGATTGAGAAATTGTAAGAGATTGATTAATTTCGTTCAAAATATATTTTATTATAAGTAGTATTACAATTTATAGGCAAAGCTTGTTCAACTCGCTGATAATATATTCGAATTAATTAAATTATTTAAAATTCATTATACAGGGTGTCCCACGAAGTTTTGGACAGGGAATATCTCGGAACTCGAAAGTAGTGGAGAATTGTAATTTTGGGGTTCTGAATTAAAGCAATTTTCGCAGATTTTTTTGATACTATGTTACCTAATGAGCCTTTTGTTTTCGGTCATGTGACATCTGATTCAAAATCTTTAATGGGGCACCCTGTATATTTTGGCATTTTTATGTTTCTCCCGATGAAACAGTTTCAACGAACTATCACACATGTGGTCTAAAACGATTAATTCAAGGAATACAGGTACTTCAATATCCTTTGTCCCACGAAGATTTTTAATAAAATATATCACGTATATCACATAAAATATAGGACTGCCCAAATACAAAGGGTGGCCCTAAACCTAAATAATTTGGCAATTGCTCGATTCAGACGTCGTGGCACAGAGGTTATTGAAGTGCCAGTATTCTTGAAATTGATCGTTTTAGACCATAAGTGTGATAGTTTGTTGAAATTGTTTCATCGGGAGGAACATACAAATGCCAAAATATACAGGGTGTTCCATTAAACAAAAAGCTCATTGGGTAACATTATATCAAAAACAGCTGCACCATTTGCTTTCATTCAGAACCCCAAAATTACAATTCTCCACTACTTTCGAGTTCCGAGATATTCCCTTTCCTAACCTTCGTGGCCACCCTGTATATTTCAATTCAAAAATTTTGAAACAAGTCAACTCAAAAAAAAAATTAATAGACTAGATTCTCTTGAAGATTTACAAATAGACAAAGAATTACAGTGTAACAACCTATGTTTAAACACACAAGTTCAATTAAACAGATCATACATTCCTTTACATAGGAGATTAAAATAGTATTCATTTATTGAATAATTTCTAAATTTATTGTTCTTTGCTTACTATGCAAACTCTCACGTTCTGTAGTCACAAAACATTGTCATATGTCATAAATTCACCTTTAACTCTCACTGGACGGAGACCTTATGTCAATGTCACCACACATCATCTGTCAGTTTTCAATTCTATCATATGTCAAATTATTAAAAAAAATCTTTGTTTTTTCTTGCCGTACCTCGTGGCTGATAGCACAGCACAAGCATTTGCATGTTTAATAAAAAAAAAATGCAAATCTGAGGAAAACTTTAAACAAAAACCCCTAATGGGTATATATAAGTACTTAATTTTAACATGTATGTCCGTTCAAACCAATGTCAACGATGGTTATGTCGACTTTTTATAAGACTGCTGTATAAATACTTGACGAGTAACTAATTCAAAATTTCTAAACTTTCTTATTCTTTATCTCCATTATTACTTACTTGCAGGTATAGCACTGATGATGGCGTAACAGCCAAAAGCGCTTTGCGATTGTAATAAATTTAACTACACGAAATACAACTCTTTCATTGCATATTTCAATTCATAATTTTATTCACAATTATAAATTTTTGGCTTCACGAAAATCTAATTTACAAAGAATGAATAAAAGAAAACCATTAGAAATGAATAATACGCTACAGTAACTTGCCTAAAATGGATAGCATATGAAGTATTGTATTGATGACAAAAAAAAAGTCCATAGTTGTTCAAATTTTTTGATAAATTTGTTTATTTCATTTCCTCCATCACCTAGGTAAGAATTACCAGAGTAAATCAACATCAGATTCACATTTGATGATTCGTTCTCAGTAAGTAGTATTATATTTTTCTTTTTCGATTTTTTGATTTCAATAACAGAAAATTTTTCACGGAATGTTTGTGTGTTCATATGTATGAATATCAATCAAACTGAACCGAATCCTGCATCATTTTTCATATACAAATAATAATATTTTAAGGGCATATTCTTGAGGTCAAAATAATTTTTTTTTCTCATAAACATATTTATTCTGTCCTAAAATTCATCTCCTCCATGCTAAAGACATTGCCAGTTGAGCGAGAGAAATCGTAAATTAACCGTTTAACCATTGTCAAGTCAAACTCACAAAACGTGTTTATTCTGAGTTAATACCATCTTGACTTACATCTCCTCCCAAGCCATTTCCAGTCCTATTCCTGATATTACCCACGACATCCCAACGAATTCAACCTCTGAATGTCATCTCAAACTCATGAAGGTTTATTTTCATTAAATTCATCTTGTATAAAGAATTAATGAATAATTTTTTTTATAAATAAAATATAAATAATACATTAAAATTTATATTGCCCTCTAAGTATATCAAGGGTGTTAGGGGCGAAATTTAGGAAAGGAGAGCAGTGAATGTGCAATGATGTGTCACGCTTCTAACAAACCCAGCAGCTCAGTAGGCGTGGATTCGACAATAAAAATTGATTTCGATAAAATTGAAATATGTGGTTAATTTTCCGGAGCGCCACGGATTTATCGCTAGTGAAAAATCCGAAACCACCCTTATGGAATGGGACAACCCACTGCACTAATATTACTAAAATATTAAAAAAATAGATACCTGTAAATGGTATAATAAGAATATATAACTATGTAGAGGTTTTGTCTTCCCTTACGCTTAGATAACTTGGACCAGAATAAAAGAAATAGTCATGCCCCTTACTAACAAAATATATTGATCGTTACACACCCTGTATGTGCACAGTTCAGCTCACCGTACAAAAGAAAATGAAATTAATGTAAATATCAACCACCAAGATGAATTCAAGTGAGTGCTGTGATTGAGAGTATGGTATTGTTTGAATATATAAAATGAAACCTCCAGTGAGGGCTATGCCGTGACGTCACGATGATAGCTTACAATAATCGATACTTACGCCTTAGGGGCAGTCTTATTCCAAACTTATCTGATACTATGTAGATATTCTCAAGCATGCAAGTTCACCAATTATTGTGGTTGTAGTTCATCAGTGCCTTGGTGTATAAAGGTGCACAGTGGGTACGACACAATCAATCAACGTACATGTACAGCTGGGACGAATAGCGAAGGAATGCTGAACAACAGATATACAGCGGGACAACCACAGTCGAGAAGGAACAATCACAGTAGTGGAATAGTGGAAAGACAATCGTGTAGCAACGAAACAGTGGAACAATCACATTAGTGGAACTCCAATAAACCGCAGCAGAGTAGTAGCAATAAACCGTAGTGGAGCACTACCAGCGGCGAAGAGGTAACAGTAGCAAAGTGGTAGTCGCAGAGGAGCAGGAGCAGAGTGGTAACCGCAGAGGAGCACCCTAGAATATACAATACCAGTCTGACTTCCGATTACACTTTTATGGGGCCATAAGTAGAGCCCAAATGCAAATACTAACCTCTATTAAGTGGGAGGGTTCTGATAACAGCTTTGATGGTCTGTTTGCTGTCTGATAGCGAGTTTCTCGTTCCAGTGGTTTCACACAATGATGAAGTGACTTCTAACCTCAAAAATCCGCAAAGCGAACGGAGATATCTCAAAAAATATATATCGTCAAAAATCGCAAACAATATGAGAAACTCTCCTGATATGAATTTTCCAAAGATCCATCAACGATGATCAAACTTTAATTGGAAATCTTCAAAGTAGGTCAGTCACTCATCAAGATCAAATAAGGAAGAAAATAATATCTCTCAGACGTCAAAGTCAAAACTGTCAATATCTGACAAGGCGCTTTCTTGTTCGTTAGTGTTCGGTGGGAACAGTCCAGGAACTAACTCGAGCTAATAGGAGCTATGAAAAGAACACCTTAAGATTCAGTGTTGCCAATTGAACCAAGACGAAACGCCAGCCTCTCAATCTCAGAACCAAACACAAACAAACAAAAGGTCAAGTATTCGAATGTGGAGTATGTACCTCAATGACACAAGATAGAGATAGAGTAGGAATGTTACGGTTTTGTGTTCCAAGCACAAAACAATAGACTAACCATAAGTATGTTTACAAAATAACGCTGTCATACCGCAAAATAGAACAACTGATAACTGTCATTAGCTTAAGGCCGGTTCATGTCCGCTCGAACTAGTACAGCAAAGGTAAGTACTAACATTCGGAACAAGCTATACATGACAACGATCAAGTTGTCATATTGAGGAATCTGAAGAAGAAGAATACAGTGGCGTACAGAGTGGAAAGTGTATATCAATGACAGAGAATTTCTGATGTTATTGTATTAAAACAGAAAGGGTTTTCTAGTGCAAAATAAACCCGTAACAAGGGGACAAAAGGGAGATCGATCATGCGGGCTAGAGGGGTTCTTTTCTACCCTTCCGACTGGTCGGTGGACGGGTGATACAGTCAGGTGGACATGCGGTCCCTAGGGATGAGGCCCACTCCTGCGATGTTTTGCAGGTGGCACCCTAAATTGTCAACGCCTTTGTATTAATGTTCTTTGACTTTTTCCACCTTCTCCTGATTATGTAGGGGATATCTTTGGTATTCAGTGTTGCTCAAGTCAGTACATTAATTTATACTAGTTTCCTTATATATTTCTAGTACAATTTGTTGAACATTCTGTAACGTTATTTACCAATTACCACAAATCAATTATTCCTCAGGTACTCACTATCATCTGACATGACGGCTGTCAAAAACTCCCTACTATACCGACCTGATAATACAAAAAATGACCAATTTTGAATTCTCCCGCGCACGTCGTGTTTCCGTTTTCTGTCAAAGGTCAAAGCTAAACGCCAAAATTGTCAGAAAAAAAAACTAACTAAGAACTTCGTACTATTCAGTTTTCCGTTTTATATCAATTTTATATTTACTATTTACTAGTGTTGCAATTTGCAAAAGTGCTAAAATATGGACCGGTAGGTTGTGGTCTCCTTGATTATGCATTAGTTAGTAGTTAGTCATTTCTTGCTTCTTCAATTTAATATTGTACTTTCAGGTTTATCACAAGGCTAGGTGGGACACAAACAACAGCTACAAGAACAAGTTCCATGGATAATTGTCCCATAACTCCCATATCAAAATAAAATATATTTGATGGACTGCCAAAGATAATGTAATATCTAATCCAAGCGTTTATCTGTGATATCATATATTGTGGAGGATGATCCTCTTGAAGAAAGTACAGAGTTTGAGTTAGATACTTCTGAGAGTGTAGCGAACTCTGAGGATGTGGTAGAGAACAATCTAACACCATTAAAAAAGAGAAAGATCTATAAACAAAAATTCAGGCACCAGTGGAAAAGAGAGTTGAGGAGTGTTATTTCAAAAGTGAACAAATCCACATCTACCATGTTTTGGGATGATTGCTACGACATGCAATAATTATTTTAAAAAAACTGCATAAATACCATTCATATAATAATCCAGTGAAATCAGTATTTTTTTTTCAAAAAGCAACAAATCATCCTTCTGAAATAAATCACGCCGATCAAAAATGAACAAATCCTCATATGAAAATTACAGTTTACTTCAAAATGGAACAAATTCAAAGCAATCAAATCAATTCCTTATGATATTGGTTGTGACATCAATGTTACAATAGTTCTTACTATAATTAGAAGGGATGTTAGAGAATCCATATTCGTGTACTGCAATTTTGAGTACTGAAGCTAAGCGTCGTTTAATCTGACTACTATGCAAAAACTGCAAGGAATATTCTGTGAACGTGCTTTCAAGCTTATACGTTTTTAATAGTTCCTTTTGATCAAGTAATTCAACGTAAATAAGTCCAAGTTTTCTTTATTGAAAATGAAATTAGTTGATATATCAGTGGCAAAGAGAAATAATAGGTAAAGAAAAAACCTAAAAAGATAAGTCAACGCGAAATGAAGCGTCGTGAAAGTTAAGCTTGTGTTTAGGTTTAACATTCAGTAGCGTAGTAATTCGAACATTTCCAGACCACTATTTGCCGAAGCTGTGGCACCAACATATCGCCTCTCAGAAAAAAGTAAGTTTAAATGCTGTGAAATTGGGGTAGCCGAAATTGAACAGTGTCGAAGGCCAAAGTGATTATAAAATCATTCAAGATCAGCAGATATGCCATCATATTATCATTGATACACCAAGAAAGAGGAGGCCGAAATCAAATACTCCACGTAAAAATCATGTTATTACCGTTCAATATATTGTAAGCATTGATACTATACAAAATATAACCAATTGTACTGAACCGTTTTTTTTTTCAGATTCCAAATCCATTTAGACGTGGCTATGAACGAGTTTGCAAAGACTTTTTTAAGAAGATCACTAAACTTTCGAATAGCCGATTAGTACGAGTTGCAAAAATCGTACAACACGGCGGGATCCCAACTGAAAATAGAGGAGGGGACCAAAAATCCCACAAATTAGCTCCAAATAAAAATGAGGTGAGGCAATTTGATTTCCATCAATTAAGGTGCCAGGAAAGTCACTATGGTGCCAATAAATCAAAAAGAATATATTTGGGATGTAACTTGAATATTTCTGAATTGTACAAAATGTACAAGAATTTTGGAGATCCGAATTTAAGTAAAGTATCTTTCAGTACTTTTCACAAAATTTCCTCTTGGGAATTCAATATCGGCTCTAAATCCTCTGCAACTGATATTTGCAGCATGTGGCTAAGAAACAGGAGCTCATTGCAGCTGAAATGGTTCATATTCTCAAAGCAAATGATTTTTTGAGTTATTGAAAGAAAAACCCGAAAACACCAACGTGTACTGTTTCGATCTACAACAAGCTCAGCCTCTTCCTAAAACTTCGATAAATGATGCTTTTTACCTCAGACAGGTTAGCTATCCCTTTCAGTCATATTGTCCCTCGCAGAGGACATCAATTTTACATTATTTTTATTGATTTGTGGTTGATGAGAGACGTCTATATTCATTGTTTATATAGGTGCCGCCATCTAGCAAGAATAAATTGAATTTAGTAACTCTTGCGTTTATGTGGGTACTGTGTATTAGTGTTGAAGTGATTTAACAATTTAAGAGCGTTTTTGTTCATTCTGAAAGAAAATATATACATAAAATCACTTTTTGCTTTAGATGAAAAAAAAGGATATTCTGCATATTGTCGCGACTAGGGCTGCTTGGGTAGCACCCTGAGTCGTATAAGGAGTTGTTTCCCTTATACGAAAGGCGACTTGGAGTGTTGCTACAGATAGTAGCTATATAACTCAGTAGCGTCAATGGAATATAAACATTTATTATACAACAAAGGGATACTGGAGAAAGTTATCTACATACTTTAAATAAGGGACATTCAATAATATATGGGACAAACAAAACTCTTACCCAAATCCATCACTAAACCAATACTTACAGCCTAAGGCCAAAAGGGCCTAGTCTATAAGGCTAACTGAGCGCTAAGGCTTTCTCCTCTATAGGAGTCTATTACTAACTAACTTATCATTCCATTCATCTTGTATTTATATACTTAGAGAAATGTTTATGTTTTCATTCGGTCAAAGATTTTAGCTCGTCACTCGACCTTGCTAATTTCAATGTCGGTCGTATATGACAATGAACTTCTATCGTGATCGAATTAATAAATAACAAAAGTGAATGGATCAATGTACTAAAATAATTCAAAGGGCATTGCTCGTTCACGACAATACAATTCCGTATTTATGTTTGTCCCGCATGAAGTACATGGTGATTGCAGGAGTAGATACATGGTGATTGTAGGGGTGCAGAAATCATTATTTTATTTTTCAGACGTTGAATGCAGTAATATGTCTCGAAACTAAATGAAGAAGAATTGCTTGAGCTCCTGGAACATGACGAAGAGTAAGATGTTCCGCAATTAGAGAAAGAAAATGGGACTAGAAATCAGGACAGTTCTAGTTCAACCCAAAAAGTTCTAAAGTAAAACCCATAAAAGTTCTCAGGTATGACGGAGTTGACCACTTCCCAAGAGAATTATAATAGAAAAGAGGCTATCAAAAAATTAGATGGCTTTAACATACAGAAGCCATTCTCATTATCGGTATGGAAGTGAGATTGAAGTATTTCAGCATCTTGTCAAACGTGGTGGTTCATTAAATTCTTTTGAATTAAATGAATTCCCGTTGGGCCTCCACAAAAGCTTAGTGACGTGGATAAGTTATTAAAAGCTGTTTTTGATAGTGATTGGAAGATTGATCAAGAGTTGTAGTTTTATAAGAACTTGATTGCTGAAAATGCATTTACAGGAGCAGCCGAACAATCCCGTGATGAGGATGAAGAGGTAGACTCAGAGGAAATTTGTGACTGTCTCCGTGAAGAAGATCCAGCAATACATATACAAAAAACATACGTCACATGTAGTATAGAATAGTTTTTTATATCCATTGAACAAAAGTTAACAAATTCAATTGATGTTTTACCAAAAGTACAAATCCATAGTTTAACACAAAAGTGAACAAATCCATAACCAAATCCGACCGTATGCTAATTACAATACAAAAAATTATTTCAAATATATGCCTTATTTTATTCATTTTTCAATATTATATTTCATATCAGCAACCAATTTTATTAAATTATCTAAACGTGATATTTCGATTTGTCTGAAATATGCCTATGTGGATTTGTTCACTTTTTGAAATAACGCTCTTCAGTTTGCTTCATGATTTTGAATAAACAGAACAATGCAGTTTACTGTTAAGGTGGCAGTGTGACTTTGCAAGGTGGCCAGTTTCATATCAGACGGCGTATAAATTATAACCATCAAATTGCCAAATATAATGCCAAAAAAAAGCATGCCACAGATAAAAAATGTTTCGAAGTTGATGAGGCAGTAACCAGGCTGTAACAGTATTTCTTTCTGCTGCCTCTGATCATCCAAGCTACCGTCCGCATAAACTGCACCGTTATGTGCACGTTTGGGTGCACTATTTTCCTCTTTATTTCATCAACCAATTTTTGTTTACACGAACACTTTGGTGCAAGGTGGCATCGGACTCTACCGATCACCTTATGGGGGGGCTCTTCCTCGACATGACGGTCGTTAGCAAACTACCTGATGACGATTCCTGACTTTGACCCTGTCCCTAGTGCTTCCACCTTTAAGGATCGACGATTACTCATGAACATCACTCAATTACACCTTCGGTCACAAGATTTCGACCGTCAGTTACGAATATCTATTTCTCCATTCGACCAGCCTGGTCCTTCTGGTTGTAATGAAGATTCTCCTCCTGATGATACACCTCACAAAAGGACTTCGTATAGCCAGGACGAGGCTATTGTTTCCTTTGCTATTCAAAATCGTCCCAAAATTGGAGACAGTAAGCTTACTTGGGAAACAGCCGCTTCAACGGTTTCCGCTTTGATGGATTGCTCGACTCTAGGGATTCGTCACCGGCTATTCACTATTCTTCAAAATGGGACTGCTTTTCAGTTCGGTGTTGCTAAAAACATTCGAAAATTGATAGTTACATCAGGGTGCCGTTTTCGACAATTTCCGTGTTCTGAACTTGTGACATTTCTAACTACATCCTCTATCTTTTCCTTCCTTTTCTCTTTCTACTTTTGATTTTTCTACTTTTATACTATTCCTTTCCTACGTCCCCTCTGTTATATATCTTTTTCTTCTCTTTCTATCTGTTTCTTGGCACGAGATGCTCTACACCTCCTCGTGGTTCTTGCCACAGCGATTTGCATTTAGTGTATTTTTCCTATATATTTCTCTAGCTTTTCCAATTCATATATGATTCATATCGCTGGCTAAGAACTCGACAAGTAGGGATAAAAATTGTTTCTTATTGATGCAGATATAATCTCCCTTTTTCTCTGCATTGTTGAACTAATCAAGGACTTATTCCAAGAATCTGACATTTCTAAAAGTCTAAAAATGAAAAGGAAGGAGGCAACCCAACTAGCCTTGGGTATATTAGGACCTGTGGCTAGAGACCATATCCATGAACAACTTCAGAAGGAAAAGTTTTTTTTTTGGTCATTGATGAAACAACTGACATTGGAACGACAAAGAACCTAGTCATGAATGGAAGGTTTTATGATATTAAAAGTAAAAGTGTGAAGGATCACTTCATAGACCTTATTGATGTGAAAGAGTGCATTGCTAAATCGTCGTTTTTGTCAATTAAAAACTTTCTCATCGATAAGGAAATTCCATTCAATACTATCAAAGGATTTGGCGCTGATAAAGCAAATGTACCGATGGGTCATCTTGATAGTGATTAACAAAAATTGACTCAGTCGTGTCCAGGTATTGTGGTTCGAGGGTGCAGTTGTCATCCCCTACATTTAGTGGCTTCATATGAATCCAAAAAACTACCAAACACAGTAGAGCAATTTGTGAGAGACATTAATAATTATTTCCGCAATAGCTCTAAACGTACATGGGAGTTCAAGCAATGTGAAATTTTTGCGAATGAAAAGCCAACCAGAATGTTACGCCCCTGTCAAACCAGGAGGTTATCAATAAATGTTAGGTTTTTATTAATGTTTCAAAATTTATTCAACTAAATAACTCATTATTTTAGTCCTGTGCCGTGCGGCTTGACCCTGTGAGATTACGTCCCTGAATTACCCTCAATACAAGGCTTGAAGTCCGTTCATCCCCTGCTCCTCCGGCCCTGCCCACGTCTAATCAGCCTCCCGCTCAGGCGCGAATAGTCATCTTGTTCATTCGCGCCCGCCACGGCAGGAAGCTTCTTCAGTACGCTTTGATTTTCGCTTCGATGCAAGTGCGAAATTGTTCATCTCAGTGAATTCTAGGAAAGCGTGTTAATTAGTGTTGGCCAATCTACAAGCGAAATGTGCGAAAGCACGGAGAGCGGGTAAGAAACATAAAAAATCTTTTTTCATTACTTAGCAAACATGGCAGAAACACTAAAGCCAATGAATTTCATTCGTACCTTTATAGACAAGCTCGTTCTTGACAGCTTGTGATGATATTATGATCCAAGCACCCTCATTTGTCTTGATCATGATAAATTTAATGATTTTATCCTACTGCAAGTCAGTTTGGATCAACCAGGCACTCTTGGTCCTGGTGACATTGGGCCGCAGCTCGGCTCACATTGACCGGCGCGGCTCACTCTGACCGGCGCGGCACACTTTGACCGGCGCTATGGCCCGCTATGGCCGGCGCGGCTCAGTCTGGTGGCCGGCGCGGCTCAGTCTGGTGGCCGGCGCGGCCCTGTTAATGGCCGGCGCGGCTCAATTTTTGTCCGGTTTTGACGCGCGACCCAAGTTTTCTGGCGCGGTTTAAGACTCTAGCTGGCGCAGCACACTTCTTTCGGCAGTGCTACTTATTGGCCAGTTTGGCGTCGTCCTTGCAGGTGGCCGCAATGATTGACGCTATACCTCCCTCACCATCTCACTTATTTGATGCTGAATCCCTAATAGAGCTGAAGAAGCAACAGCCTAATTGTTTTCGTCCGTTTAGGACGACTCTGTGGCCCAACCAATTTCCCGCGTCCTGGCGGAAGCAACAGCAGCAAAAACCCAAAATTAACATGCACATACGAAGGGCTTCCACTAAAAGAACAGGGTCTTTCTCTGACCGAAAAAACCCAAATGTTAAGGGAACCTTCTCCAGGAAACGGTCATTTTCAGGAAAAGATGACCGCCCAGCCAAGAGAACAAGGAGATGACTCTCAGAGATCATTCAGGGGGGGCCAACTGTATCACTATATAGATCAGTGGAGGAAAATAGGAGCCCCGAAGAGAATTCTAAAATCCCTAGAGGGATATTCCATTCCATTCACCAAGAAACCACCTCTCACAAACATATCGGACGACAAACTTTTACTAAATTATGAAACAAGGGAGATGAAGCTCGAGGTGGAAAAAATGATAGAACAGCGAGTTCTAGAAAAGTCCACATTCCACACGGGTTTTCTATCAAAAATGTTTTCAGTCCTCAAATAGGACGGGTCTCAAAGACCTATTTTCAACTTGAAAGCACTAAACCAATATTTGCAACCGAAAAATTCAGTCTGTTGAATCATCGAAAAATTCCCCAATTTCTGCACCCCGGGGACTTCATGACAAAGATAGATATCTCTCAAGCATATTTCCATATCCCAGTGAAGGACAGATACCGGAGGTTCCTATCCATGGTTTTCGAAAACCAGGTTTACCACATGACATGTTTGCCCTTCGAGTTGTCGACCGCTCCCCTGGAGTTTTCAAGAATTTCCAATTGGATGGCAGGTCAACTTCGGGGGAAAGGTATAAAAGTTCGTTATCCCTCTCGGGCGACTGCACATGAGGCAGATGTTAAGAGCCAGACTGTGCCTCCCAGAGGAAAAATAAGATTTGAAATACGAAGCCCCCCAAAGAGTACTGTGGGAGTGCAATTGGTGGAGGCGAAATGTAACAAGGTACTCTCCCTTATTCCAAAAAGATCCAGAAATATTTCTAACTGCGGATGCGAGCAACTCCGGGTAGGGAGCTCAGATTCAAAAGAGTGTTAAGAGGGGTATGCAGCACTGAAGAGATGCCGACTAGAACTGCTTCTTCAATCGGACAACCGTACAGTGGCATCCTACATAAGAAACCAAGGAGGTATGAAATCGAAGGTGCTATTGGAAATGACGAATACCCTATCGAAATTGGCGGAGAAACAGGAGACTACCTTGCTCATCCAGTACATTCTTGGAAACCTCAACGACATCGCCGACAGCTTATCAAGGGAGACATCTCTTCCGGACTGGCACCTTCTCACAAGTGCGACAATTCCAATATTCCGTCAATGGGGTATTCCACAGATAGACCTCTTTGCGAGCAACCTCTCGAAAGTAGTGGACTGCTACGTATCAAGGAACCTGAACGACCACAATGCCGAGTTCACGAACGCGTTCAGCCGTCGAAGGGACTTCCGTCTAGCCTGGATATTTCCTCCTCCTAGCCTAATTCCCAGAGTGCTGAAGCACCTGAACTCATCGAAAGGAGCTTACATCTTGATAGTCCCAAACTGGGACAGAGTATTCTGGAAAGTGGATTTGGAAGCCCGGTCGATAGCCCCTCCCTTAATGTTGACGAGCCTACACAATCACTTGGTCGATGCCAAAACCCAATTGCCCTTACTCCAAGCTCGAAAACTGAATTTGTAAGCTTGGAAGGTACGGGGTGGCCTAACCTCATGAAGGACATCATTTTATTGGAGAAATCGTGGAGACAGTCGTCACTAAAAACCTACAAGCATCCCTGGCATTGTTGGGTTGACTGAAGCAAGCGGAACCGGATACTATCGAACAACCCTGATCCACAATCAGTTGCTCGTTACCTTGCCTACCTACGTCGTGTGAAAGGCTTTGCTCCTAGCACTATTAGGGTGCATAAGTTTGTAGTGGCAACATTTGCCAACCCTTTGAAGAGAGATGAAATTTCGGGTCATCCACTGGTGACAAGAGTACTCAAGGCAATCGATTTAAGCAAACCAGTTTCCAATAAAAGAACTATTTGGGACGTGAACCAACTGATTAATTGGATGAAGTCAGACGAGGTTGACAAAAGTAGTGTTCCAAATTTCCCGCCGACTTGCGCTGATTTTGTTGTTATCCTTGGGCCGTCGGGTGCACGATCTGACCCTTTTAAGAATGGATGAGGCAGCAATGAACATAAAGGGAGGACTCGGTTGTATTCTGGCCAGAATTTGGATCCAAGACCGACAAACCGAATCATAAGCAATCCGGGTGGAAGCTATTAAGGAACCCTGATGCAAGATTGGACCCGGTGTTTTGGGTGAATGCACTCTGCGAATTTTCTTCCCAGAGACGGCAAGCCAGGAACGATTTAAATACCCTTTTCATCTCAACAAGAGGTAGGGTCGGCCCGTGCTCGAGAGCAGCGATCGCAGGATTGGTTAAAACAGCCTTGGTTGCTGCAAACATAGAATACTCACCAGGAAGTATCAGGTCGGCCGTGCCGTCCTCCAGGTTCAATAAGGAAGTTCCTTTTGACACAATTATCAAAAGCACAAACTGGAAAAGTGGAACAAATTTTTTCAAGCACTATTACAAGGAAGTTCAGTGTTACACTCATCCTCAGGGACCGCAAAATAACTCTTGTGATTCACTTTTTATCCCTATTCAGTTATTCGGATATAATTATGCTCCATTATATAGCCGTTTTATTCGTTTATGTGCTCTAACCATACCATTGTTTTGTTTTGTGTTTCTCGAATATGTTTAATTCTCTCAAATGCAGTCTTATTAAAGTACTTGTTGTGCCAACACCTCGAATAAATTTTATTATTGCATCACAGTACACTCCCACGTCGTCAGACCCTAAACACGTCTCACAGGGTCAAGCCGCACGGCACAGGACTAAAATATACAGCGTTTTCCCCCCGCAGGGAAGAAAACGACTTATTTTAGGCCTTGCCTAAGGCTTGACCCCAGTAAGTACTTGACGACTTACAGAAGTTGTACTAAAGAAGCGTCCCGCTGTGGCGGGCGCGAATGGACAAGATGACTATTCGCGCCTGCGCGGGAGGCTGACCAGACGTGGGCAGGGACGGAGGAGCAGGGACGTAATCTCACAGGCCTAAAATAAGTCGTTTTCTTCCCTGCGGGGGGAAAACGCTGTATATTTCAGAATGTTTGGAGTAGCGTCCTGGAACACAGGAATTTTGTGTTTTCAGGCAGCTGTTTCAGAAGACAACCTACCATCAGACAAATCCGTCTTGAATGCACTCCATAAACCAATTTTCAAATCATATTTACAAATTTGATTTGGAGTTGGATATTGAATTCCAGTTTGAAAGTCCTAAAATGCCAGATTTTACAAACAAAATATTGACTTTATTCAAAGTCACTCTGAAATATTTTATAAAAAAGGCTGTGGAACTAATATTGATGAAAAAAATTTACGTAATCCAGAAAACTATATAAATAATGAAGGTATTCATGTTGGTGGAAAAGTGGACGCTTTTGAAAAATGCTGATAGTTTGGCAAAAGTGGACAAGAATGAGTTAGTTGCATAGTTTCAAATTGAGGTGGAGGTGAAAAGATGGAGTTGTCAAACATTAAAGATTTGTCATCATTTTGGTCTAAAGTGAGTGAAATATCGAATAAAAATTTATTTGAAGTAGTGAAATGTGTATTTGCTCTTCCACATTTTATCTTCTTCTGAAGAGCGTGTTTTTTCACAATTGAGTTTAATAAAAAATAATTCGAGAAATAGGATTTTAGTGAGTGGTTAAAGCGTCGTGTTTCAATCACTTTGACTGCTAGTCACTGGTTTAAACCCTAGCGACTGCAGAATTTTTCTGACGGCCCGAGAAAATGGTACGTGTCTTCGGGTCAACCTGGGCAGTTGGACGAGCGCACCACTTACGAGGTGGAGTGTTTAGTGGGTATACCTGAGGGGGATTCAATTCGGACTCAGGCGACTCCCACACTACCTTATGGGATGTGTAAAACATGCCGGATAAGGTACCCATAAAGGGTATCAACCACCTCGTTCAAATTAAAAAAGTACCTGTGCTATAAAGCAATATTTTTCAAGTGGTAATGATTTTCCTTTATCAACTAGTCCAAAGCACAAATATTTTCAAAACGTTGAGACTGATCCTGTAGTAGACTGATTTTTACTTACTTATATTTATTTGAGAGCATTTTTATTGAGGATTCATTTCGTTGTTTGATATCACTGTACAGAAAACAAAGTTTATTTTATCTCTGTTTTTCATTCTTATTACAGACCTATTAGGTTATAGACCTGTGAATACAAATAATGATCAAAATTTGAATTTTCCCGCGCATTTCGTGTTTTCAGTACATTTGTCCTGAATCTAGTACAACTTTGTGTCGTTTTCTAGTACCTAAATTTTGACAGGCGGAGCAATGCTAATGGTATTGGTATCAGGTTTTAAGATCGCAGCGACAGTGCGGACAAAAGTTGAACTACAGATGGACAGTAGTTGCCCAAGACTGTAGCATTGTCGGTAATGGATGTTTGTTGTAGTTGTGTCGTTGTTTTCAGTTTTTATTATTAATTCGTTGTGTTTTTTCGTTCAGTGCCGTTTAATTATCTTCTGTAAGGAGTGATAGAGACATTGTATTATTTTTGTAAGTTTGTCATTCAGTTATTTCCTAGTTAGGCGAGATGAAATTATTTGTCCCTTTTTTCAAAACTTTCCATTCATATTCTTACCCCTTGAATTTAATTCAAAATAACTGGTTTCAGATAAAGCATTGTGGAGTAGGTATATGAGGTATCTGGGAGGGACAGAGTCTTCAAGATGTGTTCATGAAGGAGAGAAACTTGTAAATGCTGGGCATATTATCACACTAGGAAATATGCACAGCAGACACGAAATATGTGAAGCTATGTGCATTATGCTTACAAACAAGCGCATTGAAATCGGCTCCGCATCATATGAATGGAATATTTTGCATATTGAAGGAAGAGGAAATATAAAAGTTGTGAAAATGGATTGTACCTGTAAAGCTGGAAATAGTGGAAAATGCAAACATGTTTCAGCAGTTTTGATAAGATGTACAAGGTAAGTTCTTTGGTGTTTGTTTGGTGTGGTGTTTAGCTTAACAACAATTTTCTATGGATTGAAAGGAGTCAACATTTGAAGGTGTGTTGGTTGTTCTTTCTAACCTTGAGAAAAATTGATATACCTATTGCTGAATGAGTAGTGTAGAGGATTTCCCTATTATGTACAGAGATGTGATAATCAGCTTCCCATACTGATTAAAGTTGAAAATATTGACTTTCAAAATTTCAAAAGATATGTGACTCAGCAATTACAAAACATAGGTTGGTAGTATATTTTACTCTTCTCAAAGTTTATCTTATTCCTAAGTGTATTTTCATTTAATAAATTATTTTTACTTTTACTGTTGGTCGCAGAGATTTGGGAAGTTCCCTATCAAGTAGTACTGTGGAATCAAATGAAAAAGAACTTTGGACAAATATTTTAAATCATGCCTGTCAGTCAACCATAATGATGGAGTTGGCATCAATAGAGACTGCCAACAGAAATGAGTGTTGCAAAATCCTGTACAATAGGCTATTCGACAAGGAAATTTAAGAAAACGCAATTTTTCAATCACAGCACTCTAACGAATGGAAAGCAAATAGAAAGTACAGGGTGACAGGATCACGGGTTTATGAGCTGTTCACATATTCCAAACAGGAGTGGAAAAGTAAATCTCTACAGTATTTCTTCCCCAAAAGTTTCACCAACAAATTTGTCAAGCATGGCCTCAAATATGAAAGTAATGCCAGAGATGCTTTCATGGAAAAAACTGGATAGATGGTAATTCAATGTGGAATGGTGATTTCACATTGTAATGAATGGCTAGGATTTTCAGCCGATGGCATAATCGTGACACAATTAAAGCCAGTTGCTTTACTGGAGATAAAATGTCTGTATGAAGGTAATATATTAGACAAATTGATATTATGTAGTATTTTGGGTGTTTTAACCTTCCAAAGTCTGAAAATGAACAGGTGTAAATTCTTCGTGAAACAATAAGATCTTTTTTGACCAAGTCGAGACAAAGTCAAACGAAATTTACAATTTTTCATTTTCAGACTGTGGAAGGTTAAAAGTCAAGAAGCGACTTTCCTCAACAAAATAAAACTTCCAATCAATGGATATTACACTTCATACTTGTTTCAGGTACCACATCTACAATAATGGAAGCAACGTCCAACGCAAACGCATTTATAAGTTGAATGGAAAATATTATCTCAAGGAAAAACATAAGTACCATGGACAGATTCAGCTCGGGATGGCATTACTGAATTTGGACAGCTGTTATTTGGCCCTTTTTGCCTCATTCGATAAAAGCATGCACATCATTGAAATTAATTATAATAGAGATTTTATCCTAAAATGCTGAAAAAAGTAAAAATATTTTTTTTTTGAAAATATGATACACAATTTATGTGAAAGTGAATCCATATTACAAATATGATAGTTGTAAGTTGTTATTGTGAAAGTACTGTTTAGTTATGATAATTATATTTTATATCTCCTTAATGTTTTCTAATTTAATTTTTTCCTTTCCCACTATGAAATGAGTTCATCCTGTATTTCAGTTTATTATTGATTGAAGCACACAGACTGGTGCAAACTAATCACAATAGTAAATAAAAGACATTTGAATATAAAAAAATATTTATTTGCTGAAAACTCATCTATATTGCAAAATACCTAATATAATATTGAATACATAATTTTGTTATAAACATTTGTAGAATACAGTTTTATCATGAAGGTTGGCAAAATCAGCTTAAAAACTTGTTGTCTGCTAAAATTGGGCTTGATAGATCCACAACAGCACAGGCAATGACAAAAATATGATGAATCATGGGAATCAATGACCACTGCAATTTTCCATTTAATATTTTGAAAACTTTGATACGTTGATTTGCTCTCTCAATGTGTACACGAGCAGCAGCTATTTTTGAATTAAGTAAGGCCTCTTCAGCACTAAGTTGGTTTTTGTCTAGCAAGAAAGGTGGTCTTATCAACCTTATTTTGAATTTTTCACATGTATCGTCAATCATAAATCCTTTGTCTACCATAATTGCATGAACTGACTTTGTCAATTTTGTAATCAAATTACTTTGATCGAAAATCAACTTATCAGATGCACGACCTCCATATGGTTTACTGATGAAAGTGATTATTCCACCAGGTGATACACCTGTCATGAATTTTACTGTTTCATGGGACTTATACTGAGAGTAAAATTTTATACGACAGCATAAGCATTTTGGTGTCTGAATACGTATTTCAGTACAATCCAGAACAATTCTAACATCCTGAAAACCTTCGGAACATTTTGGCATATTATTTTTTATTTCGATTGAATCAGGAAACCGTATGCAGGATTTTAACACCTGACCCAAAACTGGCAACATGTCTAATATATAAGTTCTGCAAAGCTCATGAGAAATATTGAAAAGAATTGAGAGTGTTACATATGACATGTCACACTTGAGTTTAGTAAATTGTTAAAATATCAATATCTTCCTGGCTATGGTTCGGTTTCTCATTTTCTTCACATTCAATTTGAATTTCAGATTTAATTTCAGATTGATTGGAGGCTACCTCCTTCTTAGCGAGTCGTTGTTACCTCCTTTCTGCTGTACTCAAAGATCTTGGTGACACTCTCTGCTTTGGTAGCTTCTGGGAGGGCAAAGCCTTATTTTTCAATAGCCTTCTTTTATCGATATTTTCAGCTGAAAACAAAAGTTCACTTAATTTTTAAGAATATTTTTTAATAAATAGTGCCGTTTTCAAATAAACAAAAAGGTTTGAAAAGGGTGAATTCAGGTATGAATATTTTGCTGGTGAAAAGGAGGCATTTTGTGTGTTTTTGTTTTGGTAGCCACAAACTGAATTTCAGCTCACATTTACTGAAGTAATCACTTTCTGTAAAGTGAAAAGAACACACTCTCATGAATTTGGTAACAGGTTTTCCAATTTTTTATTTCAAAATCCATGCCTTCTGATGGTCAACTAGAGACTTTGTGCCAATTTTGTTTTCCATATACACCTTTCGTTGTCCGAGTTTAGGAAACAAATGAAATGATAGTTCAGGATGTTTCTTCCACACGAATTACAAAAAGGAACTGAACAATACCGACTCATGATTAAAACTTTAAAACAAATAAACAATATCAATAAATGATGAACTAACAACCACTCTCTCTTATGTAAACAAATCCAACTACTGCCTGTTTATAGTTTCAGATTTGTCCACCAGAGAGCGTATCGCTTATTTTGCATTGCCAATTGGGTGTTTAGGCATTCTTCAGATGATCGATGTTTGGAATTGTAATTTTTTCATGCTATGGAGATCCCAGAAAAGTAATCGAAAATACTGGGTTTGGACCTTGTGGTGCCTACAACCCCTGAATGTGATGAAGAATATTCGAACACACTATTCTATCTCATTATGTCTGCACAACTTTTAATAAGGCTTCCCTCTAAAAATAAAAGCATTCTGTTACCAAAAATTATAACAGATGATACTGGTAATTATGTGACTATGATAGAAAGCGAAATAGAAGCGCGATTAATGATAAAATCATAAGATTGGAGAATACAATAAAAACTGGTGAAGATTTACAAGTAATAATCAAAAAGGTGAATACTTATGATGTGTGTGAAGGAAGGGGTAATTCTTGTTCAGTTTTACTTTCTGAAAACGTTAAACAATGCAAGTCATGTTCTGCTTATGAATATTTCTTGAAAAGAAAAAAATGTACACAATACTTCAAGAAAGAAGTCACGATGCTCTTATTCAAAACAGATGAATAGGTTTTTAACAAAAACAATACTAAATTTGAAGAAAGAAAAAACATATACTTCCAAACTAGATAGTTACATAAAATACCTACGAAAGTCCCAACAGGAAATGGTTAAAGCCTGTCGCAGATCAGGAAAATGCGAAGCGAAACTTTGGATTTGGGGTATTCAAATATTACCCTTCTTTGCCTGCACCCTGTACTTTGTCCAGGTGAGTCGTTGTTTTTTATTGAGAAATACCTAATCAGTTAATACTGAGTTCTTATATGGAATATACGGATGAATATAACAGTGTAGGTGCATAGGTGATGATTTTTTTAACAGAAAACAATGATTGTAAAGGTTGTGATAACATTACAGAAGTTATAGAATTGTTTTACTTGTAGTTGAAAATAAACGTTTCTCTTTATTTCTATCAGTAAAATCATCTAATACCTCAAAGAAGAGCATAGCATTTTTTATGCAGTAGCAATCTATTGTATGAGAAAATTTGTATTTTAGCCTTTCCACAAAAGTATTATAACCAAATTATCTTCATCAGTAGGAATACTTGGTTATCAAAATGTGCATCTAGGAATGAAAATACTTTTGCGGTAAAAATGAAAACACTATTCAAAATAACATTCAAGGAATGTTTATAATATCTGCGAGATATATGGAATTGATTTAGCTTTCAGTGATCATTCTGTTAAAATATTATTTCATCTTCTGAGATCATATTCGATTCAAGAATATTCCAGGAGCTGTCAGGACAAAGGAAATAAAATTCTGACACAAACTCAATTGACTAAGTAAAATTTAGTGGTGTAAACTTTTCCACAATTGATATTAGAGATCAGAATAAACAAGTTTAATGCTTTAACATCTTTATTCAAATATTAACTTATTTATTATTTATCAGCTGATAGTCATAGTAATCACATGGTATATTATTATGATTTGATATGATATGGTATTTGTATTTTATTTTATCATGAAATGAAATTTTTTACATGCCTGGCTCTCTCTTTTCACCTTACCTTTTTTTTTACTTTTCCAGCTCAATCGGTGACGCCTATGCAGAGATGATTGTCTCTCTCTCTCAGGAGGATTGCAGTTGGGTCTTTCTTCTTTTCTTGATGTCAATTTTTTAATGAAATTATAATTTTGTATTTAATTCAATAAATATCGAATTTGAAGTGGTTGTCGTTTAATTTTATTCAATTTCTGAGAATTCATATCTCAATTCAATCGAATTTCAATTATAATGTTCAAAAATACCCAAAAACAATAAACTGTACTATTCTATAATAATTTTGTTTTACCTACTCTAGGAAAAACCTACCTTAATCTACCAAAATGACCAATTCTGTGCTTTACTTTATGATCTATTACTCACATTTTTATGAGTACGAAAAATGGCCTGTTCTGCTCATCTGACACTAACTTCAATAGACATAGACATTTATTTCCAAAAATACAGTAGTGCTAAAAATATACATAAAACAGGTTCTTGTAAGAAATTCTTGTAAAAAGATCATACACAATATAACATTAACAACACAAATCAATACCTACAAAAATAAAATTTACAGGAACGCGACAGGAAGAACAGGGTTAGAAATACAGGTTATTATTAAAATTTCATACACAACTATAATATTATCCTTCGCTCATATTCCGAACATTTCACTCACCATCTAGTTATACTGTGCTGTGCCATGATTCACAAGTTGAAAGAAATACGAGATAAGAGTGAGAACCTAGTCCCCAATACTGACTCACATATTCATTATATTGTCTTGTGCCATCGAAAGCGGTCGCGTGTAATATTTGAAGTGCTAAAAATGCCTAAACGGTCAAGAGAAGTGTCGACTAGTGGGGACAAGAAAAGGCAAAGGACGTTTGAAGAATTGCAAAAAGAAATGGAACGGATTCAGAGAGAAATCGAATCATACGACTCTGACAGTGACTCAGGTAGGTGGTACTTATATGACTTCAATATCTGTACTTGATTTCGGGCATTTATGTGAATGGTCCATGCTAACACTGTTTAATACGAATTTATTATGGCATTCAGATGAATGGCCAACCGAATCTTTATGATTCAATGTTTTCTGTTTTCCCGGCATTCATATGAATGGCCCAGAGAATCTTTATGATTCAATGATTTCCCATATGACCATGGAATTTTTCGAAATGGTTTCATAACCAGTGCTCATTCATTTCAGACGTCCACGTCAGGCCTAACACGCTGATAACTACCGCCGAAATACATACGCCCGAGCAGCCTGTGTTGGTAATGGAGGAACATATTGGGGAGTTGTATACTCCTGACGGCAATGAAGCTTTTGCCTCTGACAAAAATATTTTGGATCTGTTTGGTGTAGACCCAACCACTAGATCTGAGGGTGCAAATATAATGTTGGAAGGTATCGCCAATAGATGGAGTAACATCATTCAGGGTGGTCTCCAGCTGGAGGATAAAAATTCATTGGTTGAGAGATATGCTCCAGCCGAAAATTGTTCGGCATTGATCCCACCAAAGATCAATGAAGAAATAGCTAATGCCCTGAAAGATCAGAAAATACGTGAAGATAAATTCCTTATGAAACTTCAGGAGCAAATTTCTACGGGATTGATGGCTCTATACAGGCCAATCAATCTGAGTATATCCAGAAAAGCAGATTCTCATACTCTAGAAAACCTGGCCGATGCAGCCAAATTGTTTTCTGATACTTTTTACCAACTATCCTTACATCGCAGATTTTTGCTGAACCCCCAGTTAAATCCTCAGTTCAAAAAATGCTTGGAAGGTCAACAAATCAATACTTATTTATATGGGGAAAACTTGATGGAGAAAGTGAAACAAGTTCAGGCATCTCGATCGACCACATATCAGGTACAACGGACTATTCTCAAGCAAAAAGTAACATCTCAGACCATCCAGCCGCACAGAAGACAAATACCACCTGAACAGCATCAACACCATCAACAACAACAGCAACATTTAAACTTCCGAAGTCAGTATTACCGACCCAGGTTCAAGCCAAGAGAAAATTTGGAGGGGAAGACAATGGAGAGAAGAGTGGAGAGACAAGCACCACCAAAACATCCGAAAAAGTGGTACAGACATCAACGTTAGAAGTAGGGAAAATTAAATTTGCTGGAAATATTAAAAATTTTCACACAAACTGGCAAAAACTATCCTCGAACGATATAATTCTTGCATGGATACAAGGTTATGTTTTAACTTTTGTAACAACTCCTCATCAAACTACTGTACCAGAGGTAACGGTGAGAAATGCAGATATTCCCTTGTATGATTCTTCCATATACCACCTCCTTCAAATAGGAGCAATTTCTAGTTGTAAACATGAACATGGGGAGTTCCTCTCCTCCTATTTTCTTGTACCTAAATCAGATGGAGGTTATAGATTCGTTTTGAATTTAAAAAAACTTAATGATTACATCATCACCCCACATTTCAAACTTGAAGACTATAGGTCCTTATTGAAATTGATTAAAAACAATTGCTTTATGGCTAAGATTGATTTAAAAGATGCGTATTTCTCAGTACCTATTGAAAAAAGTTGTCAGAAGTTTTTAAGATTTGACTACAAAAACACCTTGTATTAATTTAATGCCTTACCATTTGGTTTAAATATAGCACCTTTTGTTTTTACCAAACTAATGAAACCTGTCCTCAGCTGCCTGCGATCTGAAGGACATATTTCTGTTGTATTTTTAGATGATATGTTGATATTGGGGCCATCTGAAATTTCATGTGCTCTTAACCTCAAACGTACATCACAATTGTTGAGCTCATTGGGTTTCATTATAAACTCAAATAAAAGCGTTTTAAAACCTTGTAGCGTCGTTCATTTTGTCGCTAAATTGTCACCCATAAGTTAATTTGAAATATTTGCAAATAACGCCTTTCTGCTGCTACAGCTACTGCTTAGCAGGTGGCGCTGTCAAGTAATTGATGTTTAACGAACGCTATTTTAATACTCATGTTGGAGTGTTATTACAGGAGTCTGTCTGTGCTACGTGTGTGTTTCATAAAGTATTACTGAATGAGGTTAGTTGGCAACATTGATCTCACGAGTGTTCAAATCTTGAGGTAAAACAGTTTCCTGTAAATAAATACTTAATAGGGGCGCGTTCTACTTTTCTTAAATTAATGAGATCTGCTGTTCTTTTATTGGTTTCGTGGAAAATGTGAAATGGGTGAAATTCATTACCTTTTCTTGTCCTGACTGGGATTATTGCCTTATCCTAAAGTGCTCTAGAAGCTAGACTCTCTCGCTAATTGTATATACCATTGAGAGGTATAAGAGGCTGATGGTAGATGGCGCCACGTTCTGTTCTTTCTGACAGAACTGCGACGTCGGATACAAAAAGAAATCGAGGAGGGGAGTCGTCAGACTGAACGGAAGAGAAGTCAATTTAAGCCTTTTTGGCGGTGGCCATTTTGAGTGATCGACAAGGTGATTCCTTACGAAGAGTCGATGGCTTCGTTTCACACAAAATTGTGCCCAAATAATTATTCGTTGGAAGAGAAATTGCTCCACAAGCCGTAAAGGCAATATTTTCCTTGAGTGACCCTGCGGATGCAGTTAGATTTGAATTGTTGAGAATTGGACCTACCATCGTGCAATGGGTTTACTCCTCCAAACATGGAGCATGAATTTATTGATATATTTTCTACCCAAATAACCCTCCGAGCGAGGTAAGTTATAAGCATTTTCAATGAGCCAATAAATAAAACAGGTATTTTGTTTTATAGGGTTATTTGATGTTGTGAGATTCACATTTTTTTTTGGTTATGGAATAATTACCATTGCCATTTTGGGAAATTATTATTATTTAATGGGATGTTGATGGACCCACCTCGTACAGAGATGTCAATTTATTTTGCTTATTAATGGTACCCTGCCTGTCATAGACTGGCACTCTTGATGGAAAATGGTATGGGATATCTACAATTTTATGGTTAATTTACTTCATAGTATGGGATGATCAGTACCTAGATCACCAAAGAGAGCATTCCTGGAAATCATTGGAAGTACACTGGAACTTGCTGCTAACTTTCTAAATTAGGAGAAAGCTCCTGCTGTTGAGCCAAAACAGGATTCTTCAAGAACAGGCATTTATAAATTATACTATTAGTGTCATAAAATCTTCACATTTTAATATGATTCCTTAAGGATTATTTCACTTATATTAAGCTGTACAGCAAACGCCCAGTACTGCGCGAGCGCTTCTTACTACTTACAAACATAAAGGCACCACTGATTTACTGATAGATAGCAAATAACTTCAAACCTCTATTCATATTCACTTTCACATCAGTTTATTAACTATATTACTAAAGGTCAAGCTGGTCCTTTCCATGTTGGTTCAGGTAATTGTTATTACTCACATATGTAGAGTACTCGTTTAGTCTGTTTGACTATAGTAGTTGTTACTATTTGTTAATTCCAAAACTTAAGTGAACATCAACATATTATATTTGAATGCTTCGATTGGTTACGGTAAATGCTCTATATAATTGTTTTTCAAGCATATTCAGGGGAAATGTAAGTGTTTTTATTTGTTAATAGATATGTGTACCAAAAGGGGAATCTGTGTATTACTTTTTGACTTTTCAGGTCTTCGATAGTACGGTCCAATCATATCAATCCAATATCGATATCAATAGAGTATAGAGAGACTCCGAGCTCTGATTTTTGAACATTAGATAAACTACTTTACATTATGTATACTATCTTTTCCTTAATTCTTGGCTTAAACAGAATATTTTACAATTAGTTTGTAAGTCGAGTGGCGCCCAGTTTTGAATTGCTTTTAAAATTATTTCTAACTATTAAATAACTCAGGCTAAACACATCAACCCATCCCTACATGCTCAACCGACTACCATGCTAACGGCATTGTACGTTTTGTTTCACTGAGGGAATAAAAAGTGTTACAACCTTCAAATGTTATAACATTCTCCAGATCCAGATTCTGAAACGATTGATGCCTTCACTTTTCAGTGGACTAATTTAAAATTTTATGCTTTTCCTCCTTTTGCGTTAGTTTCCAAGGTTTTAGAAAAAATAATAATCGAAAAATCAACAGGCATTGTAGTTGTTCCCGAATGGCCTAACCAGCCTTGGTATCCGTTATTCAATAAATTGCTAATAAGTGAAAAACTCATCTTAGGTCCATCTCAAGATTTGCTTTTATCCCCTTTCAGATGCCCCAACCCAAACCACAAACATCTTACCCTGGCTGCAGGGAGATTATCAGGAGAGCGTATATAGGAAGGAATGTACCAGAGAATTCCATTGAAATCCTAACTGCATCGTTATCAACAAAAACTTTGAAACAGTATAATTCCGTTATTCCAAGCGGTGTAATTTTTGTTCACTGCAAAATGGAGATCCATTAGAATATGATTTGAAAATGATAATTAATTTTTTGAAAACCTTGGTAAGCGAGGGTCTGTCCTACAGTTCAGTCAATTTATATAAATCAGCCTTAGTTAGCATTGATAATACAATTTTCAAACAATGAGGAATATATTTTCAAGAGGTTCCTTAAGGGTGTTTACAATTGGAATCCGCCAACTTCAAAATACTCTTCAACATGGGATCCAGCACCAGTTCTCAATTATTTAGAAGGCCAATATCCGCTAGAGAGTCTCAATCTGGAAATTTTGACATTGAAATTAGTTATGCTAGTAGCTTTAACTTTCGCTCATAGAATGCAAACGATTTCCTGATTAAAATTCAAAATATACTTATTCTTGATAATGTGATTCAAATGAGAATAACCGATACAATCAAAACTTCAGGTCCTGGAAAACTTAAACCACTTCTAACATTTCCATTTTTTGCGGAGAAGCCTGGTTTATACGTAGCTTCAGTTATATGTCACTACTTAGAGAGGACAAAATGTCTAAGACCACAAGGGGAATATAGAATGCTCATCACAATTAAGAAACCTCATAAAGCAGCCTCACCACAAACATTAAGCCGTTGGATTAAGGAAGTCCTCAAATCTTGTAATATTGATACAGATATATATATATATATATATATATATATATATATATATATATATATATATATATATATATATATATATAAGGCTTACAGCACTCGTCATGCTGCCACATCAGCGGCGGCTTGAGCAGGAGTAAATATCGATCAGATCCGACAAACAGCGAGCTGGACAGAAAAGTCTACGACCTTCAATAAATTTTATAATAGACCTGTCTCCAAAGATCCTGCGAATTTTGCAAAGACGATTTTGAATCTTCAAAGCAAATGACTTTGTTTTTTGCTTGTATTATTTTTCTTAGTTGTAATTTATTGATATTCAATATACATGGTTTATATTCATATACATTTTCGTAGGGGTTATTTTGTTTATGAAAAATAGAGTTTTGAAAGTATTCTTATATAATAAATATTCACGGTTCGCAGATCGTATCATTTCTTTAAAGATCTTCATGGTGAGTGAAATGTTCGGAATATGAGCGAAGGATAATTGGAAGATTGTTCGACTTTCCTGAAGGATGGACAATCTTAATGATCCGAGTTCATATTCCGAACATTTCACAGTCCCACCTCTTTTATTACCAGTTTCTGGTAATCCCAACCCCAACGATCTGATCGCAATGCACGCGACAATATAATGAATATGTGAGTCAGTATTGGGGACTAGGTTCTTACTCTTATCTCTTATTTCTTTCAACTTGTGAGTCATGGCACAGCACAGTATAACTACATGGTGAGTGAAATGTTCGGAATATGAGCTCGGATAATTAAGATTGTCCATCCTTCAGGTAAGTCGAACAATCTTCCAATTAGCAGTGCAAATCAATACATACAGAGATAAAACTTACAATCACGAACGGGACAGAAATGAACAAATTTAGATGCATCAATTACTGAGTCATTAAATTAATCATTTAGATATTCATCAACTGAGTAGTAGGCTTTCTTCAGTAACATATTTTTGACTGACCTCTTGAATTGTAATAAGGGGATAGTTTGTTATATAGTTTAGCACCGCTGTAGTGCACACTGGTCTCAAAAAGTGATGTGTTATGCTTAGGAAGTAAGATCAGTTGGTTGCACTGACGAGTAGAGGATGAGCTGAAAGCGTAGAGAGTTCTATTTTTGTGGCGAAGCATAAGACTTCGAGAATATAAAGAGAAGGTAATGTCAAAATCCCCATTCTAATGAAGTGTTCCTTGCAAGAATCTAGAAGTCGAAGTCCCAGGATGATTCTGAGTGCTCTCTTTTGAAGTATAAATGAAGACTGCCACTTTACCGATTTACCCCAGAATATAATACCTTAAGACATGTGCGAAAAGAAATTTGCAAAATAGACTAGTTTGAGCGTGTCGGTATTGAGGCCCTGGGCCTTTAGAATTCTCAGAACGAAACCACCACTACTCAGCTTTTTGTTGAGTTGAATAACGTGTTGCTTCCAGTTTAGTTGAGAATCTACGGTGATACCAAAGCATTTACCAGAGCCTTCAAAGCTGACATCATAAGAGACTGGGTGGTGTTCTGCAAATGCTCTTTGGGAGAAAGAAACAGAGTGGGTCTTGGAGAAGTTTATGTCAATGTTGTTTACTCTACACCAAGTATTTATAAGCGATAATGAATTGTTCAGTACTTGTATACAATCAAGTTCGTTGAGACCGGTAAATAAGAAAAGAGTGTCATCGGCAAACATCATTGTAGAAGCTTGTGGTATATTTTTTGGTAAGTTATTGATGTACAATAAGAATAGGAGCGGGCCCAAGATTGGCCCTTGTGGTAATCTTTGTTTTTATGTAATCCCACGAAGAGCACGATTTACAATTATTATTCGATATAATGACCCTTTGCTATTTGTTTGTTAGATGACTAGTTGTTCTTCGAGAACTAGGGTTACATTAGAATTGTTTTTGATAATTGTTCAATTTTTCACGGTCTGAATTGTTCATGGAAGTTTTCACTATGCAAAGAGTTCAAATAAGTGTCTGTCTATTGGAGATTTATAAAATATTAAATAGTAAAGTATGTAAATTTTATACCGCCTTATTTTCTAATTTTATCACTTTTTCATCAATTTGTGATTTTCTTATTGTAACTGAGTTCTTTATTGTTGGTTTGGTCATAATCTAACATTTTCTCTCCAAAGTTTGATTTCAAACTACTTTTGTTATTTTTATTAAAATTTTGTCATCCATCTGTCATTTATCATTCCATTTCTATTTTGACATCTGTCTTCTATTCAAGAATCATTCACTTTTGAATGTGTGCTCTTTTCTGAATTCTACTGCCAAATTCTAATTTTGAGTTTTCTTTTCAAATAGGTATTGTTGGATTGGATGTTGTAATTCTGTCTTATCGAACGAAGAATGAAACTCATCTGCTACCTTTCTGATGTTGCTAAATGATAGGAATGGCTATGGTTTGAAGAAAAATTTACCAAGTTCAGCCAAACTGAAAACATCATAGCGGTTTTATACAATTTTAATTACTCCGTTATAAATGGCTTTATAAGTTCCATATCATAACGATATATACTTCATACACAAATTTCATGTTGTTTAAATAATGTTTTTTCCTCGAACAATTGCTGCGTGCATTGAAGCTAACGGCGGACATTTCCAACAATTCAACTGAGTATGATTGTTATTGTTTTTTTTTTTGCAATTAAGAAGTCAACGTTTGGTTCTGTTACTTGTTCTAACGTTTAAATAAATTTTGTATAATTAGGAAAAAAAATTATTTAAAAAAATTTACCATGTTTTTCAACATGAAAGTTGATTTTTCTTGAAAACGGTCAACTTTAGAGCTTATGACCAAGAGTACCTTTTTTGTGTAGAAAACATTGGCGGTTCAAGTAGATAGCTCAAAATTATACTTTTTTGAGTGGCGTAGAAGTTGGAGAAAAAAACACCCACTACCCCTTCAAAATCTTCTCCAATGATGAATTTTAGAAAATAAAAATCTGCACAAAACATAGCTAATTATTATTGGCAGAACCTTTTGAACATCCTATATCAAAACATTTACATTTAAAGATATATGATGTCATTGTCAATTGTTTAGTAAATAAATAACTTTTCAAAAAGTCTTCACTCGAATAAAATTATTTTCAACCATTGAAAACGTAACAGTTTTGGCGACGAGGTAATGGAAGAATTTAAAACAACCATACTAGAAGTCATGAAGACTCAGCAACAGATTTTTCTTGATCAGCAGCAAAAACTCCTGGATCAGCTAGCCCAGTCATTTTCAAAAGTTAATGATAACAGTGAGGTGCGCATGGAGTCCCTGGCAAGTGCAATCACAGAATTCATCTACGACCCTGATAGTGGTTCAACATTTGAAGCATGGTATGTTCGATATGAAGGACTTTTCACAGTTGATGCGGAAGAACTCGATGAAGCAGCAAAAGTTAGGCTCCTTCTACGCAAGTTGAATACCAGCTCTCACAAACAGTAGGTGGATTATATTCTCCCAAAGGAACCTAAGGATTTCAACTTTTCTACGACAGTAGAAAAACTCAAGAAAATGTTTGGACGCAAGATTTCTCTTTTCAATACTCGTTATAATTGTATGAACACAACAAAAGCAGTTTCTCAAGATTTTGTGGCATATACAGCGAACATCAATAAGCAGTGTGAAGAGTTCAAAATCAATACTATCACAGCAGATACATTCAAGTGTCTCATATTTGTTTGCGGCCTGAGATCTCCGAAGGATGCAGATATCAGAACCAAAATGTTAGCAATGATCGATGCAAAAGCAGATGGCAACATTACCATTGATGACCTTGCAGTTGAATGACAACGGATGATCAATCTCAAACAAGATACTGCCATGGTGGAAAATCAAAATGTAACATCTGTCAATGCAGTAAGTCATCACAATAAATCACAACCGCTGTCAACGTATAAGGAAAGTACAAATGTTCCAAAAACACCATGCTGGTTCTGTGGACAGCTACATTATGCAAAATTTTGCGCTTTCAAGAAGCACAAATGCAAGCAGCGTAACAAAGTTGGACACAAAGAAGGTTACTGTGATGTTCGAAATAAATCATCGTTTAAATTCAAGCAGAGGTCTCATAATCATCAAGTGAAAACTCTCTCGAGTGTCAATCAAGTAAATGCTACATGCAAGAGGAAATTCGTTGATACACAAATCAATAATGCACACGTGAAACTACAGCTTGACACAGTGATATCACGATAATTTCTGAAGAATCATGGAGTCATATAAGAAAGCCAAAATGAAGGACCACTGACCATTTAGCACGAGATGCATCAGGTGACATCATCAATCTAACCAAGGAATTTTCTTGCACAGTAAACATCGGAGGTGAAAAAGTCAACAACCTCAAATGTTTTGTGGTTAGGTTAGGATAAACGCTTTCAATCTTTGGAGCAAACCAATCACCATTTTCTGTAGCCATATATCTTCAACATCAACAGAATTCAAGAAGGAAAACCTAAAACGTCAGTTTCCAGAAGTATTCGATGGAAAAATGGGATGTTGTGTCAAGGCAACAGTTTCTTTGATCCTAAAACCCAATGTCCAACCAGTATTTCGCAATAAAAGACCTGTAGCGTATGCAGTTCTACCACAAGTTGAAGAAGAGTTGGCAAGACTCGAAGCAGAAGGCATAATAACTCATACTGATTACTCCGAATGGGCGGCTCCAATTGTGGTGGTCAGGAAGAAAAATAATTCAATCAGAATATGTGCAGATTATTCAACTGGAATGAATAATGTACTGGAGTTGAACCGTCATCCACTTCCTCTACCAGAAGAAATTTTCTCAAAAATGACAAACTGTTCGATTTTCAGTAAGATTGATTTATCAGATGCCTATTTCCAAGTTCCTGTTGATGAACAATCCAGCAAAATCCTAACCATCAACACTCATAAAGGCTTATTCAATTTTTATCGACTAGCTATGGGTGTCAAATCCGCAGTTGGAGCTTTTCAACAGATCATGGACACCATGATTGCTGATTTGCCAAAAGTCTATGCTTATTTAGACGATATTGTCGTTGGTGGTGAAAATAAACAAGAGCACCTAAATAACCTTTTCAGTCTCATCAAGAGAATCCAAGAATATGGTTTCCACCTGAGATTGGAGAAATGCAATTTCTTCACCAATGAAATAAAATATCTGGGATATGTTATCAATGAAAGAGGTCTCTCACCAGATCCAGAAAAAGTGAAAGTGATAGTCAACATGCCAAGACCAACAAATATTTCCACCCTCAGGTCCTTCTTGGGTGCAATCAATTATTATGGTAGGTTTGTCCATCAAATGCACAAACTTCGCCAGCCATTAGATGCTCTGCTCAGAAAAGATGCATCATTCATATGGTCTACAGAATGTGAGAAAGCATTCCAAGAATTCAAAGAAATTATTCAATCAGAACTTCTTTTGTGTCACTACAATCCAAAACTGCAAATAGTAGTAGCTGCGGATGCCTCAAACTCAGGAGTCGGAGCTTGCATTTTGCATAAATATCCCGATGGAAGAATAAAATCAATCAGTCATGCATCCAGAACTTTAACTAATGCTGAGAAAAACTACAGCCAGGTAGAGAAAGAAGCTTTAGCCATCATATTTGCAGTCACAAAATTCCATAAAATGATTTTTGGAAGGAATTTCATTCTACAAAGTGACCACAAACCACTTCTCACCATATTTGGATCAAGAAAAGGAATCCCACTCTATTCAGCAAATCGTTTGCAACGTTGGGCTCTCCATGAAGGTCATCCAGGAATGGAAAGAATGAAACCTGTAGCAAATTGAAGATTACGTAAGAAAATGCAGAAATTGTTCAATCACTGCGAAATCTCCAATCAAAGTACCTTTGTCATCATGGTCAATACCTGAAAAACCATGGCAAAGACTGCATATTGATTTTGCAGGTCCTATGAATGGTGAGGTATTCTTCATTATTATTGACGCATTTTCGAAATGGCCTGAAATTTCACGAATGAGTTCAGCAACTTCTCGGAACACAATCAATGCTCTGAGAGAATCCTTTGCCCGATTTGGAATACCAGAATTCTTAGTATCGGACAATGGAACCCAGCTTACATCTGAACAATTTCATGAATTCTGTATTTTGAATGGAATTCAACATTTACGGACAGCCCCGTATCATCCCATGTCCAATGGACAAGTAGAGCGCTTTGTAGATACCTTCAAAAGGGAAATGAAGAAAATTCAGGGGTAAGATATAGCAGAGCAGATGACACTATTTCTAGAAACGTATCGTTCTACCCAAAATAGAAGTGCACCATATGGAAAATCACCAGCTGAACTACTAGGACATCCAATCCGCACCACATTAGACCTGATCAAACCACCTCTCAAGGAAGAAATTTGTGATAGTAGCACAAAGAAAAAACAAGATCTCTACTTCAATCAAAAGCACGGTGTAAAAATCAGAGAATATTCAGCGAAGGATTTGATTCACGCTAAAGTTCACAGGAACAACACATACCAATGGCTTCCAGGTGAAATTATAGAGAAAATTGGCAATGTTGTGTACAATGTCCTTCTAGAAACAGATAGAGGAGGTAAACTTATAAGATCGCATGCAAATCAACTCAGTTCACGACACGAGCAACAGGAAACCCCACCATCTTGTGATTTAACAAGAATTCCTATGAATATTCTGATTGAATCTTTTGGTTTCCAAAAGAGTGGTATCCAGGAATGCAACAACGAGCATGTTATTGGTGAATCCTCAAACATTACAGCAGAGGAACCTGTTCAGCATGATGCCCAGGAATTTCCAGAACCTGTTCACCATGATGACCAAGGAGTTCCAGATGAACCAGATCAACTGAGTGATCAGGAACCAACTACTGTGTAACGAAGCATATTTTTACACCCTGTATGGGATGATTTATTATCCGCATTGAAGACCAGGCCTTCAGCTGAGATGCTTCGTTGGATCACCCTGTAACCTGCCTAGATTTATTCACGTTAACATATTATTATTATTATTGATATTATTATTGTTATCGCTATTATTGCTATTATTAAGAGTAAGTTAGAAAACATTGTTGACAGGGTGACAAGTTCTGAAACCGTCACTCGTACAATCTCTACCCGCCCTGTAGATTTATTTAAAAATCTCCGTTCAATTCAATTCTTTTCTGTACAAAACATTGCCTCTTGGCTTCACCAAGAATCCCCGCCCCATTGTTTTTTCGCGACCTGATTAGTTTTTGTGGTGAGTTAAAAATTTTAACTTTTACATAGTTTTCCAACTCCGGTTTCTTGTAGCTCATGTTTTTGATACCTTAAAAAGTCAGAGCAGACTTTTTTTCGTTTTTCATTCAATTTTCTACGTCATATTCCGAAGGCCACCGGTTCCTTATAAATACGTCTGCCCGTCTGCGCTTCGCTTCTCTTCTCTTCGTGCTTCTCACACTTGTCGCGTTTGTGATCCTGTAGAAATCCGAGAAATATTGCGTTAAATCCAGATAGTGAATCGACCTGCAAGCCGTACCCATAAAAACCGTAAGCAATTTAGAAATAATTTTTCATATTGTTTTGATCGCTTGAGATTTTTATCGTGTTTCAATCAGGAATGATAGGATCGTTGAATTATTAGTATATTTGGGGTATCTGTGTATTTTCTTTTTCTAACGAATCCGTTGCACACCATCAGAGTAGATTCCTCCTACCGTCGTGTTAAATCAAACCCACTCCGTCTCTTCCCTAAGGTGTTGTTTTGCCCGCTGGCAGGAAGAGTTGGTTATAGAGGGCTGTTTTCTTCAGTGTCCCTAAGGTGTTGTATCGCCTGCTGGCCGGACATTGACCGCAGAAATTTACGAAAACGGAGAAGGAATCATTCTGTTCGAGAAAATACTTCTGATTAAAACTGGATTTGTCAATTTAATTCGGGAATATACGAAGTGGCTAGCTTGCCGGGAGCCGTGAAATAAGCCAGAATAGAAAACAAATATACTGTGTATTTGTCAAATTGTCTAGTCCGAACACATTAGCTCCTGTTACAGATACTCCGAACCCCCAGAGATATACCGCGTTTTCCATAACTTGAGTACCTCACTCTGGATACAAATCAACCTGCTTTTAACACCCGTACAACCTAAATTCTTAGACCGATCAAACCGAATAGTACCCGACACCCGCTTACCGTGCAGAACTTGCTTCCCTGCGTAGTAAATTTTATTATTTCAAGTATATTTTAGTTTAATGTTCATTTCAAGGAATCAACAATAAACACTGACATTGTTACCTATTTCCTTCTTTTATTCTTACTACTAGAATTCTGAAAGTAAGCATAGCAGCCGGTATTTCATGAAATTCAAGTGTTGCAATTAAAGCCTGCAACCACTTGACCGCTCTTGGTCTTTAGTCACCTTATTTGACCCCTGGAGTACCGTATCTCCATCTGAAGCTGCCCTGGGCCTCCCTCCGAAGTGAATAAGGGAGAGTGGAGCATACCACTTTAATAAACTGGCGCCCGAAACACTGTTGAGTTTTGAGTCGTTCTCGTTAGAGAGAATCGATTGAGCCCAACAACCGCCGCGCCATAGTAACGCCTGGCCTTTTTGTCCTGTTAAGGAAAAAAGGGCGTTACAAATTGGCGCCCGAGCAGGGACTTGTTTTTTTATAGTATACCGAAGGCACTGATAACCGAAAGTTTAAGAAAATCCGATTTTGAGGAAAATAAAGTAACCCGTCATTTTATAGTGCCGGAACAAATTGTAATCACATCTAGAGGTTATTTAACGCTGAAATACGTCAATAACCGCTAACCTGTCATTTTGACAAGTTGTTAATTTTGACATAAAATCCTTGTGACATCTCGATTAATACGTTTTCGAGGGCGTAGAAGCGATTCCCGTCAACCTTTCATCGATACCATCCACCGTTTCTGAGATACGAGTCGTTTAGGAAGCACAGGAGGTGCTAGTGATTTTTTTACATTAAACCACTTTCAGTGGACTGAAAGAGAATGACCGGCGGGAAACCGGAGTCCGAGGGGAAACCTGACACAGCTTCAGGCTTTTCTCTAACTACGAATGCACCGACAGGAGGCCCACCTGCCGACACTCGAGTCGGATGGATATACCTTCTGCGAAAAGACGAACTGGACGCCGAGTTAGCAAAATTTCAACTTGCTACTGCCGGCACGGTAGATGAAAAACGCCGACGCCTCATCAAGTTTATTCGTGAGGGTCAAGCTACTCCCGTACCAATAACTACGATGCCGTTTGTATTTCCAACATCATCTGTGGGGATCACAACCACCCCGTCGTTACCAACGATTACTGTAACGAGTACAGGTCCTCCGACCGTATCCAGTGTTCTCAGTGGCACCCGTTTGGGAGTACAATCCGTCATGCCTCAGCCTGGAACATCTACTCCCCCAGTAGTGAGACCCTTGAAGGTCAAAGACTGGGGCCTTTCTTTTGATGGAACCGATGACCCCGCCTCCTTTCTGGAAAGGCTTGAAGAGATACGGTCGTCACAAGGCATACACCCTGATCGTTTGCTTCAGGTTATGCCGGATTTACTACAGAGTATGCCTGCCCTGTGGTTCCGGAATAACAAGAGGTATTGGAGTAACTGGAATGAGTTTTATATCAGTTTTCAAGACTTTTTCTTTCCGGTCAATTACCGTTTCGATTTGGAGGTCGCTATCAGTAGGAGGATACACCAACTACACGAGTGTAGCTCTGAGTATGTTACTGACTTGCAGACTCTCATCCGCCGGCATGGAGGAATTTCTCCAGACCAGGAATTAAACTGGCTCTACAGAAACCTCCACCCAGAGTACAGACGCCAGATTCGGAGAACAGACTATGTGGATATTTTTGGTTTCTCCAAAGCTGTCCGTGAATACGAACTGTTGCGGGCAGAAATCGACCAAGCATTTTCTCCCACGGCAGCCTCTTGTCGCGTCCAAAAATCCGCCCCACCGTTACCCGTTTCTGCAACGGTACCCCAGCGAAGTCCGTGTGCAGGACCGTCAGTAACCCCTCCATCCTCCTCCCGACCATACACTAGGGTCGATACCACCATGAGTGACAACCACCACACTCATGTAGTGGCAACACCGCCACGAGATGCACCAAGTACTTCCTATCGTGACCGACCGCCGCCGCCCCCACGAAACCTACCCCCAACCCCATTACCGGCTGTCCAGGGAAACACTACCTGCTGGAGGTGTGGTCAGAATGGACACATGAGAGTTGATTGCCGAAACCCGCCCAAAATATTTTGTTCACGCTGTGGCCGAAATGGCGTACTTTCACGGGACTGTGATTGTAGCCACACGGGAAACGGACCAGAGGCTCGACAACGTCGAGAACCGTCGAGCCTCCGCCGTTAGTTTCCTCGACTCATGTCTCCGCCGTCCGTTCTACTGATAATAGGCCGTTTGTGAAGGTAGGCATAGGTGACACCACCTTCATGGCTCTCATTGATTCCGGAGCAACCAGGACTTTCGCAAGTCCGGCCGTTGGCACCTGCTGCGAACGCTACGGATGGCCACCGTTGACCCATTCCGTGCGTCAGTCTCGTCAGGCTGACGGTTCACTCATCCCAGTGAACCAAAGCTTCAAACCCGACATAACCATTGGACAGGGACAGCTATCCGCCGAGCTACTAATTGTGCCACAACTTACTGTGGACATAGTGATAGGCATGGACGTTCTCCGAACACACAATTTCCGATTGGATTTGGGTAGTGCAACGGTGTTCCTAAACCAGGAGGACGTGACCTATCGCTATGCACAGTCCGTCGAAACGAAGACGACTCCCGCCGTAAATATACCAGTCCCTGAGGGAGCATTTCCCCTTCAGCCTGTGTCAAACGTTCTGGAAGGCACAACACAGACGCCACCGCGACCAATCTCTTCTCACAATATTGTCCAACCGATAGATAATTTTCCACCGGGTATTGAGAGTATCGAAGGAGGAAACCTAGCTGCCGTTCAACAATACCAGTTAGACCAGTTTTTGAAGACTGAATTGCCAGTATTTCAACAAATAAAGGGAACGACACCTTGGATACAACATCACATCCGATTGTTGAACCCTGAGCCGATAAAACAACGATATCGTCCTCAAAACCCGAGAATGCAGGAGGTTATCAATGAAGAGGTGGACAAGATGTTGAACGAGGGTCAAATTGAACCGTCCAGCAGCCCCTGGAGCTCACCCGTGGTGATCGTCCGGAAGAAGGATGGTAAGCCCCGTTTTTGCATCGATTTCCAGAAGGTTAACGAGGTATCCGAAAAGGACGCGTACCCGTTACCGTTTATCAACGCGATCCTTGATAAACTACGTGAAGCGAAATTCATATCCAGCTTGGATCTCCGTCAAGGATATTGGCAGATACCTCTAGCAGCTGACAGTAAACCGATAACCGCTTTCACTGTGCCAGGACGTGGACTATTCCAGTTCACTGTCATGCCGTTCGGGCTGCACTCTGCCCCCGCCACGTTTCAAAGGCTCATGGACACCATCATCGGTCCCGATATGGAACCGTTTGCCTTCGCCTATCTGGACGACATTATCGTCTTAGGTAGAACCTTCGAAGAGCACCTAGTAAACTTACGAAAAGTTTTCCGAAGACTGCAAGAAGCTAACCTCCAGCTGAACCCGGAGAAATGCAAGTTCTGTCTGAACTCACTCCGATACCTTGGCCATTTAGTCACGCCTGAGGGTATTCGGACCGATCCCGACAAAGTCGAAGCTGTCATCCAATGGCCCGCTCCTACCACTGTTAAGAAACTCCGACAGTTTCTGGGGATGATCTCCTGGTACCGCAGGTTCATCCAGAATTTTTCCCAATTGGCATCCCCGCTGACTAAACTCTTGAGGAAGAATTACCGCTGGAGGTGGGAAAATGCCCAAAGTGATGCGTTCGAGAGACTGAAAGTTTGTCTGACGGAAGCCCCAGTATTGTCGTGCCCCGACTTCACGAAACCGTTTATCCTTCAGACAGATGCTTGCGAATATGGACTGGGTGCTGCCCTAACTCAGACAATGGAAGGCCAAGAGCACGTGATAGCTTATGCTAGCCGTACCCTGTCTCCACCTGAACGGAATTACTCTGTCACTGAGAAAGAATGTCTTGCCATTGTGTGGGGGATCGAGAAGATGAGGCCGTATCTCGAAGGCTACCGTTTCACCGTCCTGAGTGACCATCAATCCCTCAAGTGGATTAGATCACTCAAAAGTCCGTCCGGCCGTATTGCCCGTTGGGCAATGTTCTTGCAGCAGTTTGATTACGAAGTCAAGTACCGCAAGGGCGCCTTGAACCGAGTGGCAGATGCGTTATCTCGCCAACCGCTGCCCGAGAGTGATGATCCTAATTCGAACTGTCTGGCCGTCGAACCCGTCGAAGAGGAACATACCTGTTCTTGGTATGAAAATAAGAAGCAAGAGGTAAGCCGTAATCCAGAAGCTTTTCCGGACTATTGTGTGAAGGGGGGAAAATTATTCCGCCATTTCTGGGACGCCAGTGACATGGCTGATCCCGAAATGACAGATCCGTGGAAGCTATGTGTGCCCAAACCCCTGCGAGCGAAAGTGCTGCAGGAAAACCACGATGTGGTAACGGCAGGGCACATGGGTATAGCAAAGACTGCCGCTCGGATCGCACGACGGTATTACTGGCCCGGAATGTTTCGTGACATTTCCCAGTACGTCCGAGCGTGCCAGTCATGTCAGCAGTATAAGGTACCTCAACAACAGCCGCCAGGAAAAATGTATCCGTCACCAAATGGGAAACCTTGGAGCACTATTTCTACTGACCTGGTAGGTCCACTGCCCCGGTCCAGCAAAGGAAACAGCTACCTGTGTGTATTTCAGGATAGGTTTACCAAATGGTTACAAGTCCGTCCTCTCCGAAAGGCTACTTCCGCTGCCGTGGCCAAAGCTTTTTACGAAGACATCGTATTGTGTTTCGGCCGTCCAGACACCGTTATTAGCGACAATGGTACCCAATATACCGGCCATGTGTTCACCGATCTTCTCGCTGAACTTGGTATTCATCACCGCTTCACTCCTCCGTACACTCCGCAAGCCAATCCCGTGGAAAGGGCAAATAAAACCGTTAAGACTATGATTTCCCAGTACTGCGCCAATGACCACCGAAAATGGGATGTCTACCTGTCGGAATTACAATTTGCATTGAATACAGCCCGCCAGGAATCCACTGGATTTACTCCGGCCTTTTTAAATTTTGGCAGAGAACTCAATCCGCCAAAATCAGTTTTTCCAATAGACCTTCCCGAGACCGAAGACGAACCGTTGAGACACTCTGCGTGGACAACACATATGGACAAGTTACGAGAAGTCCATGAGTTGGTGAGTGTAAATTTGGCTCGAGCCTTCACCACACAAAGCCATTATTACAACTTACGACGTAGAGACTGGAGATGTCACGTCGGCGACCAGGTGATGAAGAAAGAGCACTCGCTGTCCTCCAAAGTCCAAGGTTACGCAGCCAAACTTGCCCCTAAATATACCGGCCCTTTTACCGTTGTTAGAGTAGTCACTCCCGTTGTATATGATCTCAAGGGACATCACGGAAAGCGGGTGAATCGTGTCCATATTAAGGATCTGAAACCCTACCTAACCACAAAATGAATAATAACTCGGCTTATTGTAGGTATCATGTCCGACCGTCCGCCGAACTCGTCCCCTCTCTGGAGTCATCCTACGACGCCACCTAGGGTGCACACCCAGCCAATGCCTGAAGGATTGTCCTTTCCCCCGGGTTTTGACCTGGAGGCCAGCCCAGCCGCCTTCTTATACTACGATCCGTCTCTGGACACGCGCCTAGCGCCGGTCAACCCCAGAACCCCTTCCCCGGTTAGATGGACCGTTCCCCTTCAATCCCGCTCCATGGTCGAGACATTTCACTCACGACATGGCCGCCACCCTATTTCCCCCCGAAGGCACTATTTTCCCCCACCCCCTCGTACCAGTTCAGGTTTCTCTTCCTGTTCCTCGCCCTGTTCCTCGACAGCCACTCTGTCTCCGCCACATACCCACCCATGGTCTCCGAGAGTGAGACACACGAGACAGGATTCAATTTCAAGGTATTGGAATTGGGCTCGCCATCGAGGCCTAGACGAGACCCTTGTTGCCCAGCTCCAAGAGTTGCATGGTCTCATAGACCAAGCTCCGTCGTACAAACGAGGGGTAGGGAAGATTGCGGTGGAGTTGGCCCTCCGGAGCTTGGACGTTCCCGGCCATGTCGATGGCCCAACCATCATGTACGACGCCATCCGCACATGGACAGCCGAGAAGTACCTTAAATGCAGGTCCGTTGCCGAATGGTCTCCGCGGTTGCGATCCGTGCTGAGTGATCTCCGACCCGACGGTATTTCCCGCCACCGGCGCTTCAGAATACGGTTGCCTACACTATCCGGACGATGGATACGGGTCACCATCCCTCCGGACGAACCGAGTACCATACCGTATGACGACCGCACCAAGATCGTTTGACTTCTAAAGAAAATAGTAACATATTCATTTCTAGGTCTCCATCTCCGTTGGAATTGGTCCCCGATCCGACGAACCCGGATACCAAAATTACCACTTCCCGTGATACCGACTAGTTCCGTCTAACTCAGCTGCGATGTCTGAACTGTTGGACCTCCGTACTTCCCCATTAGCAGATGACTGGTGCTTATTGGAGGACGACGGTCCGAGAGAGGGACAATCTAGCTCAGGACAATTAATGGGCCCCACCATGACCGAAGCAGTAAACGATCGACCATCCTCGTCCGCCGAGATCGTCACCACTCCGGCCAAGGAATCCATACGCTCGCTTAGTACCGACAGGGGTACCCAGACCCACCCAGACACAGGAACCGTCAACCGCCAGAAGACAATTCCACACCCCTACGACGACCCGTTCGAGGAAAATAGTTATTTTGAGATCAACCCCCGACCATCTACGCCCTGCATGGCGTTCCGAGAACAGTTTGCAGAGGGAGAATTCCATGAGAGCCAGGAAGTTCTCCGTTCCGCTGTGACTGTCCCCGTGAAAGTCGAACCTGAAAGTAGGGCTCGCATGATGATACCTCTGCGCCAGCGACCGGATGCTCTTCAGGATTCCCGCTTCCAGAATGTTCACGTCGATAACACCCTGTGTTGGCGCTGTGGATTTCTAGGACACACCCGCTTCGCCTGCCTCAACCCGCGACGGTTGTTTTGTTCCAGATGTGGCCGAGATGGGGTCATGTCCCGCGACTGCCCCTGCCTATTTAACGAGGCTGGACTCAGCCCGTACCCAAACCACATCAGTACCATCTCTCGAACCCGAAATGTACGTACCCAGACGGTGACACCCACCGTAGCGGAAAAGACGACACAATGAGCCTTCTGCAGATGTAAGCGCCGATCAAGCAACACCACCCCCGGAAATCGCCGCCAATAGCCAATTATCCAGCCCGGAGTTGCACCCCGTCCAGCCAGAACTTCTCCATCTCCGTTTGTAGTTCCGGAATACGACATGCAGACCTATTCTATCACCGAAGAGTTCACCGGGTAACCATAGTTAACTTAAATTAAAAAAAAAAAAAAAAGAAATGCAAACGAAGTTTTCATTTTTTTTTCCGGAAGTAAGAGGGGGATGTAACGAAGCATATTTTTACACCCTGTATGGGATGATTTATTATCCGCATTGAAGACCAGGCCTTCAGCTGAGATGCTTCGTTGGATCACCCTGTAACCTGCCTAGATTTATTCACGTTAACATATTATTATTATTATTGATATTATTATTGTTATCGCTATTATTGCTATTATTAAGAGTAAGTTAGAAAACATTGTTGACAGGGTGACAAGTTCTGAAACCGTCACTTGTACAATCTCTACCCGCCCTGTAGATTTATTTAAAAATCTCCGTTCAATTCAATTCTTTTCTGTACAAAACATTGCCTCTTGGCTTCACCAAGAATCCCCGTCCCATTGTTTTTTTCGCGACCTGATTAGTTTTTGTGGTGAGTTAAAATTTTTAACTTTTACATAGTTTTCCAACTCCGGTTTCTTGTAGCTCATGTTTTTGATACCTTAAAAAGTCAGAGCAGACTTTTTTTCGTTTTTCATTCAATTTTCTACGTCATATTCCGAAGGCCACCGGTTCCTTATAAATACGTCTGCCCGTCTGCGCTTCGCTTCTCTTCTCTTCGTGCTTCTCACACTTGTCGCGTTTGTGATCCTGTAGAAATCCGAGAAATATTGCGTTAAATCCAGATAGTGAATCGACCTGCAAGCCGTACCCATAAAAACCGTAAGCAATTTAGAAATAATTTTTCATATTGTTTTGATCGCTTGAGATTTTTATCGTGTTTCAATCAGGAATGATAGGATCGTTGAATTATTAGTATATTTGGGGTATCTGTGTATTTTCTTTTTCTAACGAATCCGTTGCACACCATCAGAGTAGATTCCTCCTACCGTCGTGTTAAATCAAACCCACTCCGTCTCTTCCCTAAGGTGTTGTTTTGCCCGCTGGCAGGAAGAGTTGGTTATAGAGGGCTGTTTTCTTCAGTGTCCCTAAGGTGTTGTATCGCCTGCTGGCCGGACATTGACCGCAGAAATTTACGAAAACGGAGAAGGAATCATTCTGTTCGAGAAAATACTTCTGATTAAAACTGGATTTGTCAATTTAATTCGGGAATATACGAAGTGGCTAGCTTGCCGGGAGCCGTGAAATAAGCCAGAATAGAAAACAAATATACTGTGTATTTGTCAAATTGTCTAGTCCGAACACATTAGCTCCTGTTACAGATACTCCGAACCCCCAGAGATATACCGCGTTTTCCATAACTTGAGTACCTCACTCTGGATACAAATCAACCTGCTTTTAACACCCGTACAACCTAAATTCTTAGACCGATCAAACCGAATAGTACCCGACACCCGCTTACCGTGCAGAACTTGCTTCCCTGCGTAGTAAATTTTATTATTTCAAGTATATTTTAGTTTAATGTTCATTTCAAGGAATCAACAATAAACACTGACATTGTTACCTATTTCCTTCTTTTATTCTTACTACTAGAATTCTGAAAGTAAGCATAGCAGCCGGTATTTCATGAAATTCAAGTGTTGCAAATAAAGCCTGCAACCACTTGACCGCTCTTGGTCTTTAGTCACCTTATTTGACCCCTGGAGTACCGTATCTCCATCTGAAGCTGCCCTGGGCCTCCCTCCGAAGTGAATAAGGGAGAGTGGAGCATACCACTTTAATAAACTGGCGCCCGAAACACTGTTGAGTTTTGAGTCGTTCTCGTTAGAGAGAATCGATTGAGCCCAACAACCGCCGCGCCATAGTAACGCCTGGCCTTTTTGTCCTGTTAAGGAAAAAAGGGCGTTACAACTGAGCAAGTCAACACTCATAGGCGGTCCATGAGAGTACGTAGATTGCCTAGGATTTTAGAAGACTACAGTCTCAATTAAAAAAAGGAGATATTGGCAGAACCTTTTGAACATCCTATATCAAAACATTTACATTTAAAGATATATGATGTCATTGTCAATTGTTTAGTAAATAAATAACTTTTCAAAAAGTCTTCACTCGAATACAATTATTTTCAACCATTGAAAACGTAACAATTATGAGTAGAAAATGCATTCAAAATCTGTTTTTTGTGCGATAAACTGTTCCAGAGATATTCGCAAAAAACTAAAAAAAAAATTAAATTCCAACACCCTGTATCTCGAAAATGTTGAATTTTAGCTATCACATGCGCATTTATTATGAAACACCCTGTATACCGTGTGACAAAGACTCATGGTACACGCCCTTTTCTCCTTTGTTTCTGTAGCTATATTTATGAAATTTGGAACATTGAATATGCTCACTATAGGGCTCTTTTTGACATATTTGGAAAAAATTATCCAACTTCTGGTAATTTCGGAAATGACATCAACTTTCGATTTTCAATTGGGACACCCTGTATATCATAACATTTTTGAAATCTGCATAATTTTCTAAATCCAATGATACCTCATAGTTGATATTTTATTTGTCAGAACACCCATTTTATTTTTCGATAGAGAGCCATAAACTCCCTAAAATTATTCCAAATAATCAAAATAATGCTACACTATCGTAATTTCGATTTAAAAAGTATCGTGGTTCGAAATACGTGCCCAAAAAGTAAACCAAAACTATTTTTTACTCGAAACTCCGTTTTTTTCAAATGATACCTTTGTGTTCCATAGCCACCTCGCTGAATTATTGTTATTGAACCGAGAAGATATTTAAACTTGTCTAAACTCCATTATCGTGTTCGTATTGGTTATACAGAAAAAAAGTTAATATGGATGGATACCCCCTCGATGGTACTTTCGAATGACGTCAGAGTACCATTATGGTACCATTTGAAAAAACGGAGTTTCGAGTAAAAAAGGGTTTTGATTAACTTTTTTGGCGCGTATTTCAAACCACTATACTTTTTAAATCGGAATTACGGTAGTGTAGCATTATTTTGATTATTCAGAATTATTTTAGGAAGCTCATGGCTCTCTAGATCGAACAATAAAATGGGTGTTCTGAGAATGAAATATCAACTTTGAGGTATCGTTGAATTAAAAAAATTATGCAGATTTAAAAAATGTAATAATATAGAGAGTGTCCCATTTGAAAATCGAAAGTTGATGTCATTTCCGGAAAAACCAGAAGTTGGATTTTTTTTCCAAATATGTCAATAAGTGCCCTATAGTGAGCATATTGAATATGTCAAAAAGTGCCATACAGAAGAGGGCGTGTACCATGAGTCTGTGTCACACGGTGTACATATAATCTGGATCAGGTCCATATTTCACAAACATTTTCACATTACATTTTTTTTTGCTTTCATTAAACTCGGATCCTTAAAATCTACTAGATCTACGTCATAATAAAAATCGTTCTCAGTCAAATCGGATAAATTCGATTGCTTAGTGATTGTTCTTTTCTAAGTAATTTTTTTCAAAATCGGTTTCAGATTCCTCTGTATTGATTATCACACATCTCTGCAAAAACTGCAGATCTAGTCGATGGAGAATTTTTTGTAAGACAGTTGAGAACAACCTCAGCGATATTTAGGTTTGATTTTTTTAAATATTTTTTCATAGATGTACTGCCTTTTTTGGTATATCAATATTTCATTCCGAATTGTTTTATACTGCGAGCCTGACAATTTTTTGAGAACATTTTTATCTACTTAAATCTTGTTGTTATTACTATATGAAAATACGGATTAAAAAAAATATATTACTGCCATTCTGCGTATTCATTGAAACTTCATGTTAGATTTTTGGCGCACCCTGCTGGATAGCGCCCGCGGCCAAAGCCAACCTTGCCCCGCCTTAGTTACGTTCCTGGTCACTCAGTCCTCAGAGTTCTCCGCGAGTAATTATGAGGTTGCTTGGGAATTGATTTGTAGCCGATTAAATGATAGTAGACTATAATTATATAATCACATCAAGGTCCCTTTTGATTTCGAAACCCTTAACAAAGAATCATTTACAGGGTTGAGAAATATCATTGCTTATGTTTCAAAACACTTACGTGCCCTGGAACATTGAAGAAACCTGAAGTACATTGGGATACTTAGTTATTTTTATGACAGTCTTAAAATTAGACAAGGCCACGGCACGTGAGTGGGAAAAGCAAAAGAGTGCTGATTTTTCCCGAAACTCGATGATTTAAAAAAAAAATTGAAAAATAATGCCGACTTTTTAGAAACTATTGAAATCAATCATAGTTGTAAAAGTTCAAAATACCACAGATACACAACGTGGTTTTAAGCAAATATCATTGCTCACTTCGAATCCGAAGTGCAACTTGTGCAGACAAGGTTATTTAATTCATAGATGTAGTCAATTTTTGATAGAATTCAAAAAGTTTATGGCCTCAAGTTGTGTAATAATGGTTTATGCACCGGCCATAGCAGTACCGAATCCAATATCTGGATAATGTAACTGCATAGTCAGTCCATTGCATTTGCATAGCAGGTCACTCTGAAGTGTGCAGCCATGTCGCTGTTATTATGTATGGGCTGGAATATATCTTGCATCCTGTACAGATGTTGAAGCAAAGTGGCTTATTCCTTCCATTTCAAATGGAGAAATTAAATTGAAGAAACATCCTGTTAAAAACCTTGCTGCAAAGAATATAATTTCTGCGGACGAAGTTCCCTTAGAAAAATTGAAGAGTTCACTGTTACCAAGTGTCTATGCTTTGTTTTTCTAACGTATGTGAATCATCACATTTTTTAAAACTGTTGAAAATAATAACTTATTCTTGTTACCTTTATAACTGCAAGAACGGCCAATGTCAGAAAACTTGACAACAATATTTTACAAACAAGGCCAGAGTCAATATTTTTCAAAAAATTTGTGATTTTTTCAAAACACGAAATAAACAGTCTGATGCTACACAAGTATATCTATACTGATGCCAAAGATGGTACATCAAACTTGTACCACGTAAAAGCTGCAGATAAAATAATTTGTAGTAAAAACTTTAAACTCGTTTTTCTCAAATGTGGAATTTTAGACATTGGCCCTTTTAGCGCCAAGCCACAGATATAACCCCAGGTTGACAAGTCATCTATGGTTGTTTGTAGTGGAACTTGACAACCTCTAAATACCCATTATATAGCTTATAGTAACACACTGTACTAGAAGAGCTGTTTTATATCTTAGGCTAGGTAACCCGTCATTAGGCAATCCAAATCACGTGACCGAAAATGGCGGTTGTTGGCACACAAACTAGCATTCGCCATAAGAGTATCATTGAGTTGCTAGTCATTTGGTATTAAATATTGTATTTCTGACTATTTTCGGAGTTTTCGTGTTCTTGAAGAGTAATATTTAAATGGAGAGTGTTTATCTAAAGACATTAATGTTGAAAAACAGAGACGTTGGTGAAAGGTAAGCTTGAAAATAAATTTCAATCTTTTGTTTGCATTTTGATAATAATTGTATTTGATACAAATATAGAACGAAATTGATATTAATCAATAATGTAGATCCTCACGCATTATACAATTGAGATGATGTCCCTCCGTTTATTCCCAAGTGCAGATAAAGGCTTATAAAAGTTTGGAGTATTATAAATATTCTGAATCTGGCTTCCTTGTGAGTGTGGGAACAAATATTGAGAATGATTTCTAAACATATTAGTTGGCCAGGTAAGTTTCTGGACTATTTACAACTTTTTACACTAAACCACTATTAGTTTAGCCTAGTTTATGTAAACGTAAAGTAAGGTAGCACAAGAAAGAAATGAAAACTATATCATGAATGTGTCACATGATTCCAGTAGTTTAAAATTCTTCCATTATCTTACTTATTTTTGCATGAAATAGATTTATGTGTGTGACTGACCTTACTGTATGGAAATGTAGAACTATAGAATCATCAAAACAACACAAGGTAGAGGTAGTATTTTGAACAAAGTTTATGTGTATAATATGGAAGAAATTGTTATATTGCTTCTCAATTTTCTTATCAATGTAACTGTTTTTCAGGTCAAGCATTCTCAGAAAGCAAATGCGAAATCTTTAGATGTCTGGTGCCATATATGCAGCAGAGTATGCAAATATCAAGAGGAAATATTTCACAGCTAGAGAGTGTAGCGAAATCAGGGATACTTTTATTGCCTGGGTTGCTCAGCAGAGAACGGTGTGGGTTCTTTGGACTATATTGCCAGTTTCTGATTTTTTATGTGTCAGGCAAGTACTCAAAAATTTGAACTGTAAGAATTTGTCTGGCTTGAGCGCCAGCAGTTTTTATTTTGCAGGGAAAAAAATACAAAATACCTATGAAAGATAAGTATATGATCAAGATATAGTTAAGGTAATATGAAGTTAACTTCCTTCTGTAACCAGACCAACAAGAAAACAAAATTTCCAAACAAATATATATTAACAATTATTTAACATTTATTGGTGTCAAAGTAACGCTTGAATAGAAGACGAAAAAACAATATTTTGAAGTTATTACAAATTTAGTAAAGATCAGAATCTGACTCTACCGGTTACTGAATCTGCCTCGGGTTCACAGAGGTTACCTTTGTTCCACATAGTCTATACAGCTCACAGGTGAAGGTGGTGCCTGGTACCTGGTATCTGGTGATTGGTGTCCTGGCTAGCTCGAAGTACCTCAGGTTCAAAGAAGTTGGCAGGCAATCCTCCGGTTTAACCACTTCTGGTTATCCAGGTTGTATTGGTTTAACTTTGCTCGGTTAGTGTTCCTTCGTGGATAACGGTAGAGTTCATGAAAAACGTTTGAGATATATAAGTTTGACAGATTGGTAGGTTTGGAGTTTAGAATACCCTCTTCACTGAGTCAAAGTCAAATTACATGAAAGAAATTGAAAGGAACAATATTACGATGTAATCCTCAACGCAGTTGAGAGAACCAAGCACTTAAATCTAAGTTAAATTTAACAACTTATAATTGGTGCACCATGAAAGAATTTATTTCAATTCATTACTGAATTATAAAATTATACAAATAGGTAAGTACTGATCTCTAAGGCTATGAAAGTTCAATAAAAATAATTATTAGTTTATTTCCAAAACTGATTTGAACTGTCACGAATATAGAAAAGAAATTTTCGTTTTGAGGTTAACGCTAGCACGAATCTCAAATGTCAATTAACTGGTAACAGTGGTAACTAGGTAACTTGATAAGGTTGTCGGATTGACAAAAGACAAAATGGTGTCGACTTCCAGCATATGATGTTACAGCATGAATACTTCGAAACTTTGCTTTACAGTAAAAAAATACTCACATATTTTTATACCACTTGATTATACTTCAGATATGATTATAGGTGGTATATCGCTTCAATCAATCAGACGGCCATTATGGATGGTTTCCCAACAGGTTGGAACATCTCAATTCCAAATTGATGTATAGCAAAATTCTGGATTGGAGTTGGTCGACAATCTAATTTCAAGTAGACTTCACATATATTTCATTTGAAAACAATTATGGCATGAATCAAGATGGAATTTTAAATCGCTATCGTGATTTGACTCTCAAAGCATGATACGTCTTTTCACTAGGACAGCAAAACTCGAAGAGAGCGTTCTTGGTTCCTTTCCGAGCCTTCCAGTCAATTTTTCGACGCCATGTCAGTGACATCTATTGGAAAACAATGCCATCAAGCCAACTGGAACTACAGGTACTCATCTATGAATTGAAGCCGTTCCACAGACATCATATAGGCACTCGCCACTAGATGTCACCACACCTTGTAGTCAGAGAATTCTATTGTTGCTATTCAAACGAGCTTACGCTAATCGTTAACGAGCTTACGCTATTCGTTAATAGGTGACGCTCCTAACACTGATGAGAGTTCAATATAATTGATTATCTTTAAACCGAGGAACGTCATATAAACGTTACACATCCCCGTTACTCCATCAAAAAAAAATTCAAACTAATGCTTGGATTTTTTTTATATATAAAAAGTTGCAAGTACCACCATTCATAATAATAACCAAGTATAACCAGCCTCAACAAAATTTTTCCACTTAAGGAACATAAATCCGTAATTTTCATCATATACATTGAGAAAAATATATTTAAATTTAATGTGTAAATTATAGCATTTACATAGCTGAAACTTCCAACTCCCTGTATTAATACATGCCTTGAGTGAAGAGATATAATAGGGTCCAGCTACTGACCATCTCCCAAGCCAAAAACTCGGTGCAGCCGAAGCCATCCCGGAGAATCCAGCAAAGATGCCCTCTACGCTGCGAGATGTTGTTTGCGGCGCCGGTGAGTAAACATCTTCACCACTCGCCTCCAGATTCACTGAGACAATCATCGTCCACCCCGAATCCAAGGTCCAGAAAACCATCACCAGCTAGACCCTTGGTGAAACAAAAAACTATTATGTTAAACAACAAAAAAATGAACCAGTTGTCACCTCAACTGGGGTGAGCTGTAGCGTCACCAGCTGAAATAGTGAAACCGCTGTTTCACTTGTAAAAATGCAACTTTCGGGATACTCTCAACCTTGATACTGTGATACAAATCCTCAGATGCCACAAGTCATTGGAGCTCAGGATCCCCCTTTAGTACCGCCCGGCCGCCTTTTGGCGGGCTTCACACGCTGAACAGCCTAGACCACCACGCTAGCATGAGGTATCGTCATGCCCCAAAGTTCACCCTTCCAATGACTCCGCTAGCAAGCTAGCTGTCACATCTGAACCAAGCTCACACACCATCAAGATGAGTCCCTAAAACAACATTCTTTACAGTTAACCATCCTTTTTTTTGGCAAGAAAAGGGAAAACTTCCAAAATAACTCTTTCATTAGAGTGTCTATTGCGGGATATGAAATTACATTGGGAAGATGAGACAATTTCTAGATTCAGACAGAGTACTGCAAAATTGAAGCCTCTACAGAAAGTTGTGATATGGTCATTTAACATAAGGTGTTGACAAGAATGAACCAACAAATCGTTGTCTAAGATGTTAAACGGACACTTTGACATAAGTAGACAACCAGCCTCTCCAGAATTATTTGATATGTCGAATAGTTAAACAGCCTAAGGTAGAGGATGCATATTGTATACATTAATAATCCAAATATGAGAAAGCTAAAATGTTACTATGTTAACTAATCAGATTACATTTTATCAAAGTGAAGCAGAATCAATAGATATAAGATATTGGATAAGGTTTCCGATCAGTACTCAGGTCACAAATCTAATTCAGAGAAAAATCAAGACAACATAAGGGAAATTACCACACCAAAAGAAATAGGTGTGAAGCTAAACAGTTTAGATATAACTCCACTCAATGCAGTCCATCAATATCGAATAATACTATACAGTAACTAAGCTATAAGGTAAAAATATTTTAATAATAACTTTTAACCAAAAGTTATCAGAAGATAATTCCTGAACACTAGGTAGGAATAAAGCGATAAAGGTAAGGCCAATTCATGAAAATATTCATCGAACTGAGATAATTTCAAAGAAATTATTATTTCAAACATAGGTTACTAGACAGCATCAATAAAGATAAATCCGTCAACAGGATAAGCCAAATCCATTACCAGGATGAGATATACCCGGTGACCCGGAACCAATTTACCCCCCTGTATCTTCGTTGTTATTTTGTATGGATGTTTGAAAATCGGTACTTCGATTTGATGTTATGAATGTACAATTTAGCAAGTATCAATCCAAATATGACACTTCCGGTTTGACCGGAAGCGCATCCAATTTTTATATTTCAAATGGGAAGTATATATTTTTTTTGAAAATTATAATTTGGTATAGAATTACCTTTACAATGATATATCACAATCATACTTTTTGTGTTCCCCTCGTAACGGAACATTTTCATGAAAGTATGCTGTGGAAGATTGAACAATATCATATAAGTAATAATGATTCATGGCCAAACTTTTTACACAATAAGTTTTATGCAGACTAATTGGTACTCATGGCCCAGTTCGTTGGCCACCAAGATCACAAGACCTCACGCCAATTGAAAGTATGATTGTGATATATCATTGTAAAGGTAATTCTATACCAAATTGTAATTTTCAAAAAAAAAATTATACTTCCCATTTGAAATATAAAAATTGGATGCACTTTCGGTCAAACCGGAAGTTTCATATTTGGATTGATACTTGCTAAATTGTACATTCATAACATCAAATCGAAGTACCGAATTTGAAACATCCATATAAAATAATAACGAAGACACAAGGGGGTAAATTGGTTCTGGGTCACCCGGTATTGCTGTCCAATAAGGTAAGATAAGAATCAAAGAATTATAAGATGTCCATGCAATTAATTTCACTGAAGGTACTACGTTCCAAAGATTTATTTAATATAAATATTATAAGGAAAATCAAAACAGATTTCAGCTTTTAAGAAAGTTTTTGAAAGATTCTCATCTGGAAGCACCAAATTTGCAATAGAGCTTTATCAAAAGATACACACTTCCATAGAGGACCATGTCAATAACATTGACATGCAACATTCTTACTTATTCTTCATATAAATCTTCAGATCAATTTGTTACCTTTTGATGAAAATTATTAGATAATTGGAATCAATCCTTAGAAACTTTGAAGATAATCGATAATAAATTACTGTATAGTTTAGAAGATGTTCTATTTCTGGCCCTTTGGGTTCTTGGTACTAAGTCGGGGGTTATGTTGCTAATAAAACACCAGCATACTTTACAACTGTATTCAATAAACTGACGCTTGTCTCTAGACAGAGACTCCTGCCCGAGTTTCCAAGGTTGTTTACAGGGTGGATGACAATAGACCTTTTACAGTTTGGAACACCACAGGTCTTTTATTCTCATATATAACAGGAGACATTTTACAATTGTTGAGATATGATGAAAAATTGCTCAATGATATTAAAGTATACAGGGTGTCAATTTGAAAACTTCCCACCCTTAATATCTTCCTTTCAGTAAAAAATATGAGTAATCGAAAAAACAGGTCAATTTTATTGTCAAGGGGGACACTTTCACGGACTATTTGTAGCCCTCGTGGTTAAACCCCCTAGGAGGGGTAGATGTTACCCTTCGAATTTTAAATGGGAAGGGGGGTCAAGTGGCACATCATTTTGATGGGCGTTCAATTCTTGTTCCAATGGTACCCTGACTTATTATTTTGTGATGAGCATTTTCCGAAAAATTGCGTTCTAAACTAACAGAAGTAATTATTAGAACGCCTATACTGAGATGCATTATTGTATTGACTCCCTTTAATAAAAATGGTTAGAAGAGTAGGTGGCACCGCTCCAACCCTTGAATGACAGGAATAAATTTATTACGCATGGGATTTTTTATTTGGTGGTTATTTTCCTTCTACACAATAAAATTTAATTTGCGAGAAAGACATTTCCAACATAAAATCTACTTACGCTTATCTTATTAGCTGTTCGAAATGTTGTCCATTTTGCTCTAAACAGTAATACAGTCTGTTTTCGATCTCCCCTCTAACATTACGGAAAACTTCACTAGGAATTGACTGGCATGCTGCTGTAATTCGTCTTTTAAGTTCGTCAATATCAGAAGGTTGTGTTTTATAAACAACGGATTTAAGATGCCCCCAAAGAAAGAAATCTAAGGGTGTTAAATCCGGTGATCTCGGAGGCCATTCAACTGCTCCCCTTCTGCCAATCCATCTACCCGGAAATCTCTCGTTTAACCACTGTCGGACGGGAAGAAAATAATGAGGTGGAGCACCGTCCTGCTGGTAATGTAACAGATCCTCCTGCAAAAGTTCATTACCTTCTGCGTCAATTTGAGTTTCTAGCTCGTGAGTTATAAGAGGATCGATAGTCTCTTCAAGCATATCAAGGTACAGATTGCCAGTCAAGTTTTCTTCCAGAAATAATGGACCAAGAATGGCATTTCCAAGAATACCAGCCCAAACATTAACTTTTTGTGGGTGTTGTGTATGTCCTTCCCGAAAAATATGTGGGTTTTCGTCACTCCAATAGCGACAATTTTGTCTATTAACATTGCCATTCAGAAAAAATGAACACTTATCGCTGAAACAGATGTTTAACAGAAGATTAGGGATGGTATTGACTCGATGAGACATGATTTCACAAAACTCTATTCTTCTATCATAATCATCCTCGTGGAGCTCTTGAAGAATCTGCATTTTATATGGATGAAATTTATGCATTTTCAATGCTTTTCTTATAGTCTCGCGTGACATTCCCGTCTGTTTTGATACTGATCGTAAGGAGCTCGTGGGCTCTGCAGCAAATGTTCCCAAAACTTCAATTTGAGCTGCTTCATTTAGTACTCTGGGGTTATTTCTTTCTTATTTATTTGTCACTGAACCAGTTTCGTAAAACTTATTCACCAAATCAAGCACATACCGGTGACTTACATTACAATTTGGATGTCTTTCGTTAAAAAGACATGCCGCCCTTCGTGCGCACTTTCCAACTTTTCCATAAATTACAATCATTTCAATTCTGTCTTGAAGAATGTAAACCATTTTTACACTTTTATACACTTATTAAAGTAATTCCTAAACAGCCCAACAGGTACAACGGTATTCACAATACTACCACATAGTTCAAATTTGCTAACCAATTTTTTGCCGGAAAACAGAAACTTTTTACAGCAGAAGTAGCAAAAAAGGAAGGCTATCTGTACAATTTCTGCGATGACACTTAAAAATTCAGCATTTAATAAACACAACTTTACTACCATCTACGTTTTACTATTAGACTACTTTTTTATGTAAAGTGTTTGGAGCTAATGGCTAATGTTACCCCTAATACAGGGTTGGAACGGTACCACCTAATATTCTAACCAGTTCTGGCCAAACCATGCATCTCAGTATAGGCGTTCTAATAATTACTTCTGTTAGTTTAGAACGCAATTTTTCGGAAAATGCTCATCACAAAATAATAAGTCAGGGTACCATTGGAACAAGAATTGAACGCCCATCAAAATGATGTGCCACTTGACCCCCCTTCCCATTTAAAATTCGAAGGGTAACATCTACCCCTCCTAGGGGGTTGAACCACGAGGGCTACAAATAGTCCTTGAAAGTGTCCCCCTTGACAATAAAATTGACCTGTTTTTTCGATTACTCATATTGTTTACTGGAAGGAAGATATTAAGGGTGGGAAGTTTTCAAATTGACACCCTGTATATCAAGACATTGCATCGGTGTAGGTATAAATATAAAAAATTAAAAAGGCTCTAAAATGCATAACCAAACCGCCATAAGTTTGATATCTTAGCAGACATTACACCTTACTCACACACTGATCAATGTGAAGTGGGTATAACCCATCGAATCGATTCCGCCAGCAGAACCTCAGCGAAAACCCCTAGGACATCAGATGTGCTGATTTCGTGTGCAAAAGAGCATTCCATTGCCTTGGAAGTTTTGCATTTATCCACAATAATGTCCCAAGCGAAATCGCGGAACCCCAACAGCCAAAACGACCCTCCAAGCCAAATCCACCACACAGATCGTCCAGCATTAAGGGAGCTGCCTTTCCGAAGACAAGAAGAATGTAAAATCAAAATAAAAAGTTTCATACCCACAGAAGATAGGGTAAGAAACATGAGATATAGGAATATATAAGAGAAAGAAAATTAGAAAAGTGGTCATCAATGAAAAAAATCACCGATGGTGTTTTACAACTCTTGGACATTCAGGATAAATGCATTAGTATTACCACCCCACAGTTGAACCGAAAATTCCCAGATAAGATCAACACTGATCAGAGCATGCCTCCTGGCACAAAGATATAGAATTTCAGTTAAAGTGAGATAGCTACTGCATGACCAACATTATCCCTTCAGATAAATGTTAATGCAGATGAACCACATAAAAGTTATAAAATGCTACTTTTGTCCAGTCATAGGAATTTTACCTAACACCTGGTAAATGCGGTGGAAGAAGCTAGTCTTTAGGCCCCTTCTTCTGAGCCAGTAAAATAAATACATACACATGTACTCATATGTACATATATTGTATCGAGTTGTCAGATACTTTTCTGTATGTGGCCAGTCGTAGGAATTTTACCTACCATCTGGTAGTGCCATGGGGAAAACTTGTCTTAGAGCGATTCGTACAGCAGAGGAAAAAATTTTTGCTGTTAAAGTTTACTACCAGTCTCAAGCGAATGCTCATGCAGCTGTGCGATTATTCAATGAGATGTATCCAGGCAATCCCATTGACAGAAAATATTTAAGATAACTCATTAGGAAATTTGAACAACTGGGAATCTGAGTAATATCAAGAAAAGTGGACGACCATTTGTCTCTCCAAACAAGCAGATTGATATCTTGGTGAATCTTCAAGAAAACCCTCAACAATCCACAACTGAATTAGCGGATGAAAATGATATGCGTTCGACAGTACATAAAATACTAAAAAAAAATACATCCCTAAAAAATGAAACTGGTTCACGAACTTTCTGAAGACGATCCTGATCGTAGATTTCAGTTCTGTGATCTGATGAGTGAGAAACTTCGTCAAAATAGAATTCACTTGAGCAACATTCGTTTCAGTAATGAGCGCACGTTTTTCTTGAATGGACATGTGAAAAGACATAATCACCGCTATTGGAGCACTGAAAATCCTCATGAGTTCAGGGAAACACATACTCAGTACATCCAAAAAGTTAATGTTTGGTCTGGCATACTGGGCAACCGTATCATAGGTCCATATTTCAAGAGAGAAAATTTGAACGGAGTTCGATATTTGAGGATGCTACAAGAAAACATCTTTCCGGAAATAATTCAGCTAGCTGGAAATAATATAGAAAATATTCATTTTCAACAAGACGCACCTCCTCATTATTTCAGGCCAGTAACCAACTTTTTAAATGAAAATTTTCCGGAAAGATGGATCGGTAGGAGGGGTCCTATTGAATGGCCAGCTCGCTCTCCTGATTTGACTCCTTTGGATTTCTTCTTGTGGGGATATCTCAAATCTCAAGTATACAGAACCGCTCCAGGAACGATAAATGAATTGGAGGAACGCATAAGAGACGTATGTAGGAATCTTACACCAGAAATGTTTGGAAATGTAAGAAGCGAATTTCAGAATCGTCTCTTCATGTGCCAGGAAGTCAATGGCGAACATTTCGAACATTTATTTTGATTTTCTTTCTCAATTTTTCAGATATTTATGTTAAATAAACATTGTTCTTTATTCTGGATGGTTTTCTTAATTTTGCTGAAATTCAATAAAACAATCACATGCCTTCTCACTAAATTTCATTCGAAGATGGCACTCTTTTATCATTTTTAGCAAAATAACTTTCATTTAATGATACCAAAAAAGGTCTGATGATTTTACTAGAGCTCATTAACAGCAATTGAAAAGATCCTTATATGGCACAGCTCTAACATTATGTACCGCCATTTTGTTCTGTATGTATATTTTTGTTTGAAATTTTGAGGACGTATAGAGAACTGTAAGACGTTTCGAATGAGGTATCACTCAACCCCCCATATCATTTAAAAAATTCTTTCAAAATTGCGTCGGGCCGCCATTTTGAAAGATAGACATTATTTTTTATCGTCAGAAGGTAGCTTATGAACTGCCGTTCCTTCAAAAAAAAATTTCATGCGAAAACTCCAATCCGTTCAAAAGTTAACAGGGGGGGGGGTTTACTTTATGGACACACTGTATACCATCCATTTCCTGGAATAAAACGGAGCCCAGCCCTGTATTGGATGCATCTCAGTGTAAGATGAATGGTTGAGAGAAATCAGGACTCGCCAATAATGGTGCAGATGTCAGAGTACTTTTGATGTCTTCAAAAGCCTTATCTGCCTCTTCGGTCCAAACTATAGGTTGGCTTTTCTTCCTGCCTTTCAATAGATCAGTAATTGGGCTGCACAAGGAAGAAGAGTTTTTTCAGAAATCTTCGATAATATCCCACCATACCAACTAGTCGCCTAATTTGTGTGGTTGTTTTGGGCTTTTCATAATTCAAAATAGTGGATGTTTTAAACTCATTCATTCTCAAACCATCTTTATCTACAACATAACCTAAAAATTTCAATGACGGTCTACAAAATTTTGACTTTTCAAAATTTATAATTTAACCAGCTTGCTTCAAACATTTTTTTACTTCTAATAAAATTCTCATGTGAGTATCAAAGCCAGGAGTAGTGATTATTATGTCATCAATATAATAAAAGACATAGGGTTCTAAAGAAGGGCCAATAACCAGGTCCATCAATCGACACATTGTTTGGCTCGAGCAAGAGAGACCGAAAGGCATTCGAACATATTCGAACAAGCCTCTGCCACGTACAGCAAAAGCAGTTTTTGGGCATGAGGTAGGTGTCAAGCAAATTTGATGAAAAGCTTTCTTCAAATCAACAAATGAGAGAAATTTAGCATGTCTCAATTTGCACAAGATTGATTCAATAAGAGGCATAGGGTAAGCATCAGTGACAGTAACTGAATTTAACTTTCGAGAATCTAAGACAACTCGATGTTCACCAGAGTGTTTCTCTACAAGACATAGTGGGTTGCACCAAGGAGATTTTGAAGGTTGAATTATGCCTAATGCCAACAGCTCATCAATATCCCTGTGAGGTGCACTGGCATGGTGGGGAATAAGGGATACTGACGCTGTCGAATTGGTTTTGCAGAGCCTGTTTCGATATGGTGCTGCAATAAATGCGTTTTACCGATACTGTCAGCCGGTGAGATTTCAGAAAAGGAATCTACTACATTTTTCAACCTAGCTTGTTGTTCCTTGGTCAAATCCTCATGTGATTTAATTGTATTGACTGTGAAAATTTCTTTCTTGTTCTTTAAGGTATAAGATAAAACTTTAAATTTCCTAAGGAAGTCGATTCCTAAGATGATACTATGTTTTAAGGAGGGAATAATAAGCAGTTTCATCCATTTACTTTGTTCTAATAGTGATATAGGAAGATCTACATGACCTAAACATTCTTGCGTAACCCCATCCGCAGTAGTAACTTGTAAAGGAGAGTTATTAACGACACAAATGTTCCACTTTTTCAAAAGGAACATGCCATATGCACCTAAGATAGAATGACAACTCCCAGAGTCTACTAGACATGAAATTTCATCACTATAGATATTAATTTTAAGATAAGGGCGATTATCGCTTACTTTCTTTTCAAAAATTGGATTAATCGGAGGTACACTAAGATCAGAACCAGAATTATTAGGTAATGTGGTAGGTACAGATATAAAGTTACGAACAACTGTCTACCACTTTTGCCATTCTGCAGTACTTACTGTTTTGACTTTAAATTGTTCCTCTGATTTTTGTTTGATGTTTCTGGACATGAAGTGTCTGCTGATACAGCGTCCAGACCTGTGCCTGCTTGACTGTTTTTTGGAGAACATTCAAAACATTTAAATTTGGTTACACCCTTTGTTCCACATCCAAAACAGAATAATGTTTTCTTAGCATTACATGACATATAGGTATGTCCAACCTTGGAACAATTCCAGCAGCAAACGGTTTTTAATGCAGAAACATTTCTATTACTGACGAATTTGTTTTCAAAAGAGAGATTATGTGAACCCTGATTAACTGGGCAGCTTAAATCAGGTTGAAGTAAATTCGATTTAGATACAGCGGGAGGTTTATATCTGTCAGACCATTCACAAGCTTCTAGATATGAGAAAGACAAATTCAGTAATGAGTTTTCAATCACAATTCAAAGTTGTCAAAGTTATTTTGTTTATCTGTCACAGAAGGAAAGGGAAGATATTTGCCAATACAAAAACTATTGTTCAAAATTTTTAAAAGTCACTAAATCGTTAGGGCGCCAAAATTATGTAGCGAAATCGGGGAAACTTTTATTGCCCGGGTTGCTCAGCAGAGAACGGTGTGGGTTCTTTGGACTATATTGCCAGTTTCTGATTTTTTATGTGTCAGGCAAGTACTTAAAAATTTGAACTGTAAGAATTTGTCTGGCTTGAGCGCCAGCAGTTTTTAGTTTACAGGGAAAAAAAATACCTATGAAAGATAAGTATGTGATCAAGATATAGTTAAGGTAATATGAAGTTAACTTCCTTCTGTAACCAGACCAACAAGAAAACAATATTTCCAAACAAATATATATTAACAATTATTTAACATTTATTGGTGTCAAAGTAACACTTGAATAGAAGATAAAAAAAACAATATTTTGAAGTTATTACAAATTTTGTGAAGATGACTCTACCAGAATCTGACTCTATTGGTTACTGAATCTGCCTCGGGTACACAGAGGTTACCTTTGTTCCACACAGTCTATAAAGCTCACAGGTGAAGGTGGTGATACCTGGTGATTGGTGTCCTGGCTAACTCGAAATACCTCAGGTTCAAAGAAGTTGGCAGGCAATCCTCCGGTTCAACCACTTCTGGTTATCAAGGTTGTATTGGTTTAACTTTGCTCGGTTGGTATTCCTTCGTGGATAACGGTAGAGTTCATGAAAAATGTTTGAGATTTATAAGTTTGACAGATTGGTTGGTTTGGAGTTTAGAATACCCTCTTCACTGAGTATATAAAGTGAAATTACATGAAAGAAATTGAAAGGAACAATATTACGATGTAATCCTCAACGCAGTTGAGAGAACCAATCTAAGTTATATTTAACAAGTTATAATTGGTGCACCATGAAAGAATTTATTTGAATTCATTACTGAATTATAAAATTATACAAATAGGTAAGTACTGATCTCTAAGACTATAAAAGTTCAATAAAAATAATTATTAGTTTATTTCCAAAACTGATTTGAACTGTCACGAAGATAGAAAAGAAATTTTTGTTTTGAGGTTAATGCTAGCACGAATCACGAATGTCAATTAACAGTGGTAACTAGAGCTGTTTTTTCTTGAAGAACCGTGTTCAATGCGTTTTGAAACCAAACATTTTCTTGTTGAACCAGTGACGTCAACAATGAATACGGTTCATTCTGTTTTGAAAGCTTCAATAAGAACGGTTCGAAATCAAAAGTAGTCCAAAGGAGAGGGGATATTAGGAATATTTCGATTTTTGACTGTTTTGTTGTCAACTAATTTGCAGTAGGGTTAATTTTTGAGGATTGTTGGAGTTTTGGCCTCTTGATAATCGGGTTTTATCGAACGTTTCTACACTATTAGTATTAGTTAGAATAAAATTGTCCTTTAAAAAATGAATTCTGATGATGGTATGGTGAATATCGAACTTGATGATTTGGTATTGAGTGTGGATAGGGAAACGGCAAGAATTCTACAAACAGGTAGGTGATGTATTGTTTGCATTACAAAATGTATTAACAATGATATCCAATAAATTGTAGATCCGGAAGCCCGTAAGAGCTATGTTATTCAAATAAAGCAACAACTTTCTGAAAGGGAACAACAAGCCATGCTACAAACTGAACTACAAACCAACAATAGTTCCGTGCCTGTATGGAAGACTAGCAAAAATCAGAGTGATAGAGATAGGACTGCTACAATCTTTTTTCTTGGCTTAAGAAAATTTGAGAAAGAATTTGCTGATAAAAAACTAATAAAAACAGCATTTGGTTACAAATCGCAAATATAATGAATGATAGTGGCTTTTATGTTGGAGATGGAACAGATGGTAGAGAAAAATGTCGCCAGAAATTTACAAACTTACAAGCTTCATACATAAAATATATCGATAAAATAAAACAGACTGGACAAGGAAAAATTATAAAACCTCCATATTTTGATGAACTAGATGACATACTAGGTGACAAACATAAGGCTGAACCTTTACTGGTATTAGATTCACTACCAAAGAAAAATAATAAAGTAACTGAAAACCTGGATGTAAGCAAGAATACATCAAATAAACAAGATACCGAACAACCCTCAACATCCAATAGATTTAAAGAAATCAAACCTTCTGTCAAACCAAATAAAAATGATATTTTACAGAAAATGTATGAACTTAATAAAGAAAATAAAAAAATTAATGAAAGGAATTTTCAAAATATGATGGAATTTTTTAACAAAGAGAGTGACCAAAGACACAAGCAAATGATGAGTCTGATAGAAAATATAGGGAAAAAAACTAAAAAAAGGAAGAGAGATAGTGACGATGATACAGACTGAAGTTTAGCTTCTTGAAATTTATATCAGTATATGTTTCTATTTGCTTCTGTTTGTTTAGTTTGTCTTTTTTATTTTAAAAGAAAATCTGTTAAGTTTGTTCTGTTTCTTGGGTGTAATGAGTTTCTGTTGAGAGCAGTTTTGATTTTTATATTTTGAGAGATAAGCCATTTAGTTTATGTTTTATAGATTCATATTAATAAAGAAGTTTGAAGTCTTAATAGATATTTATTTGAAGAAAATAAATAATACATAATATTAATCTTGTCTTGATAGACGCTGAGCTATCTCATATCTCTTAACAATGGCCTCATTGTGATCATTAATATGTCTGAACTCCTCGGCATCACCTTCCTCTGGTTCTGTCTCTTCATATTCATCCCAGTAGTCATAATTCAAATAACCAAAGTTATGTAGGACACAACAGGCTACAATAACTTTTACAGCTTTTTCGACAGATTTTTCGTTGATAAAATTCAATATTCGCCACCTAGACTTCATGATTCCAAAAGTATTTTCCACACAAACTCTGCATCTGCTGAGGCTTTTATTATGTTTTGTTTGTACCGGAGTCAAGTTAACAGATTTCCTGATAATGAAAAACAAATATTTTTGAAGGAATATATGGACTTAGGGAAACTCACTTGAATGGGGACATCAACCAGATTAACAGGGGATATGCTTTATCTCCCACTAAATGATATTCATCAGATATAAAATAGTTTTGCAAATTGTTGTTAATCGTTATGTCAACATATAAATTCGAGTTTTTGAAAACCTAGAATATAATACGTAAGGTTGAGAAAACAATATTAACTCAATATTGAGAGACTGTTATAATCTACCAACCCTACTATCATGAGCAGACCCAGGAAACCCAACATTAATATTTGTATATATCTTGTTAGATGTCACAATTCCCTGTAATTTTATAGAATGCCTACTATTCTTATCAATGTAGCTATCCTGTTGTATCTTAGGTGATTTGAATTCAATATTACAACATTCAATTGCTCCCACAACACCTAAAATAATGGAAGTAGAAATAACATGTAAAACAATTCGAAGATAATTCTACCCGGATAGCCCTATCTTCCTGAAATTATCTTCCACTGTAATAATTTCTAAATGATCAGGCCATTTTTTATAATGCTCTTTGAGATTTATCAACTTATCCAAAACTCTTTCTGTTATGGAATATACTGTTGAAATTGCAACATTAAACTTGTCTGCTACAGATATAAGAGTTTCTCCTTTTCCTAGCCACCATAATGTTATCAAAAGTTGCTTGTAAGCACAAATAGGTAATCCTCCACCACTAAATGGAACATTCATGTCTGGGCCATCTATTCGAGATAACAAATTTGAAACAGTTTGCTTTTGAAACCTGAACAGCTGGAAAAAGTCATAGTCCAAATATTTGTCAAGCCCATTCTTCTGCATAATTTTCAACTTTATGATGTTCGAAATTAGTGAAAAAGTATATTTCAAGATTAGTATCTATTTCTATGCCAGAATTTAGCATTTGTAGAAGCAGATAAACACTATGCTGAATCTGTTCATTATTAATAAGTACTGGTAAGAAATTGGTCAATACTTCTAGCTGTGATTCCATTGAGTTAAGTTCCTTTCACAGTTTTTATTCTTTTCTCCTTTCACGTTTTAACATTTCTCAATATTTCTCAATTTTGAATATTTTGACATTTTCATTATTTAATTTCAAAATGGCCTATTTTCTTGAGTATATGAATGTTTACGTCACGATTGAAAATGGTTCAAAATCAAACTTGAATGCGGTTAAACAAGAAAAAACAGTTTAGGTAACTTGATAAGGTTGTCGGATTGACAAAAGACAAAATGGTGTCGACTTCCAGCATCTGATGTTACAGCAAGGATACTTCGAAACTTTGCTTTACAGTAAAAAAATACTTGAGACTCACAGATTTTAATCCAACTTGATTATACTTCAGATATTATTATAGGTGGTCTATCGCTTCAATCAATCAATCCAATCAATCAGACGGCCATTATGGATGGTTTCCCAACAGGTTGGAACATCTCAATTCCAAATTGATGTACAGCAAAATTCTGGATTGGAGTTGGTCGACAATCTAATTTCAAGTAGACTTCACATATATTTCATTTGAAAACACTTATGGCATGAATCAAGATGGAATTTTAAATCGCTATCGTGATTTGACTCTCAAAGCATGATACGTCTTTTCACAGGACAGCAAAACTCGAAGAGAGCGTTCTTGGTTCCTTTCCGAGCCTTCCAGTCAATTTTTCGACGCCATGTCAGTGATATCTATTGGAAAACAATGCTATCAAGCCAACCGGCACTACAGGTACTCATCTATGAATTGAAGCCGTTCCACAGACATCATATAGGCACTCGCCACTAGATGTCACCACACCTAGTAGTCAGAGAATTCTATTGTTGCTATTCAAACGAGCTTACGCGCTATTCGTTAACGAGCTTACGCTATTCGTTAATAGGTGTCGTCATATATATACTGGACGCGCATATGTTCAAAAAAGGACAGTCGTGGGCTTGAGATGATTAAAGCAAACGACTTATTTTAATAGTTTATACTCATTATTTACGACCTCACACCACTTCTTGGCCACCTCAGATACGCGTCGTACACCCCCTACAACCCCTCAAAGGGTGAAATATTCAAATGACTATATCTCGCTCACTATTTCAGTTAGCGGGTTCGTTCAAACGGTGAAAAATTTGTATTTTGAAAATAAATAACTTCGATCATATCCATATATACTGAATGTTCAATATTTAGCTAGATTTTTTGAAAAAAAAAACGATGATCTAAGTGCACCCTTTCAAACATTATCAAATAACTTTAAAACAAACTGTCCTAGAAAAAATATGCATCAGTTCGGATATATTTCCCATTCTATAAGCTTCAATTTTATGTAACCACTTTTATACTTGCTGTTGTTCAAATTGGAATAATTTGAAAAATAATAGTTCGTAACTCATCCACATTTTCAGAAAACACACGCCACATGTATCAATTATTTTATTTTTTCAAATCATCATACGACAATCAACATTCATTGACATGATAAAATATTATCTAGGTCGCACACGGATATTTTCCATTTTAAATTTCTCCTTCGTCACTAGAGTCGTCGAAGTCTAAATTTATATTGGGTCGTTCTAAATTTTCGCAATGCTCCTCTTCAGCTTCGCACTCACACATTTCTGTACATTTCAATTGATTTGTTACGCATTTGCAGTGTTTTGTATTACATTTATTTTTTCTGCATCCACATCGAACGAACTAAGTTCAATATTTCTGGTGGTGCGCAATTCTCGGTAGAGAAAACAGGTATCAGTCGTCCTGCCTCATTACTTTGCCATCCATAATCCGTAGGGTTCAACAATTCACTTTTAGATATGTGAGAGCTGGTCCAAATTAAAAGTTGTAATCTTGCTCTTTGCAGAGCTGGATACAAACTGCCCTTAGTAGGTGGTAATTGATCACTTTGCTGTTGCATTTTCGCAAAACTCCACCACCTCAACTTGGCTAAAGAGCAGATGTTTGATGTCGGTGCATAAATTTTACAAATAAATGTCTCCAAAATATCTAATAACATATTCAAATCAGCGTGCCCAAGAGAAATCAGTGCATTGAGAATTTCGTCATCAGCTTGCTTGAATATTTTCCAAAACGTCAGTTTACCTGTAAAATTGAGAGATGAAATTCATAAACTAATCAAGGAAACATATCACTTACCTTTTCTGAAAGATCCACCAGTACTATCACAACCAGAAATTGCATGTAATGCTGGAAGTGATTCTCTTTGGAGTTCAGTCAGATTTCTTGACAAAATATGTATATCAAGTTTTCTTCTGTGAATACCTGTACCAGTCACAAAAAAACTTTCAAGTACGATTGATTTAGAATATTTCACTAATAATATCAATACGTCTGTGTCAGGTGAGAATACGTTGAGTGACACTGACTCTTCTGAAGAGTGATTGTTTGAAGCATAAATGCAGTGCAGGATAATTTTAGTATCCGCTTCTTCTTGGTTGCTAGCCAATTCTTCAACATAACCATTGTCAGATCGATAACATGTATCTTTCCAAGCGACTATTAAAGTTTGCTTTTCAAATATGTTGCTTCTCAAGAGCTTTTGTGAAATATACTCAATGAAACTGTCTTTCGTGCTATTATTCGACAGGAGATCTCTCATTGTAACATTTGCAATAATACTGCAATCCTGAATATGGAAGTGCTTATTCATCTTTTTCGATTTGTATCGATTTTGTCTAGTTAATTCTTTAATAGAATTATCTCTGTAGGTATCGAAAATCAAGTGTATCTCGTCAAAATGAAAATACTTATGGAAAATTTGGTTTTCGAAACTTTTCCATAGATCAAAGCATGTTCTGACTGTTTTGGCTTTCTGCAAAGTATGTATTTCGGCCATTCCATCCACTATAGCAATATTTAACTTTCTTGATGTATCTTGAACATCTAAAAGAAAAATTAGATTATTAAAAGTGACTATTTTCTCAAAATGTACTTGCCTGTGACATGTATTTCCGGACAAAGAGCCTCCATAATCCCCATCAGTTTCGATTTATCAGAGTGCATATGCATACTACCATCATAATTGAAGAGAGCTCGCGGAACAGTCGAAAATTCATATTTTCCCATGATTTCCTTCAAATTTATATCTTTTCCTGAACGGCTAACTATTAGTAATCTTGAAAATAAGGATCGGTCTGTCTTTAACTCTCGAACACTATTTTCTGTCTTGGTTTTAATATTTTTATTTGCCGTCCTACATAGCTTCAATTGGAGTTTTTTAACAGGATCCCACAGATTCAACTTCTTGTTGTAAATTCTATTTTCTTTGAAATTTTCATATTCTTTCAAGCCTATTGCACTCATATTACATACATCATTTTCTATTTCGGTAGAAAATATTGATCCTGTATGAATATTAACCAGGTTATCCCCTTCATAAGTAAACGGATTGATTGAGGACTTCAAGGCTTCTATAATTGTCCTTATAGTTTTACGGGCTTTTTCAGATTTACTTTTATTCAATTCATGATGCCTTTTAACACTACTCTTCTTATTACTTCCAATCATATCTAAGCCTTCATTAGAGAGCCTGTCGAGTTCAGAAATTGTCAAAAAAACTTTGCCATAGTATCTGGTTTCTGCGTCATTCCAACCAAGCCTCCAGTAACTTTCAAAGCTCTATTAATATGTTCTAGTGCTTCGTCGGAACCAAGACATGTAAAATCCTTATTAGATTTATTCACAACCCAATTTCCATTACAAAATTCTTCCCATATGCTTGTATCTCTCAGCTCTTGAATTTCTGCCAGAAACCAAGCTATCATGCCTGAATAGTTAATCAAGTCCATAGAAAAAAAATATTTCGTGAATGAGTCAAGAGTCGATAAATGTAACTCCCAATGGCCTAATCGAATGGCTTTTATCTGGAAGAGTAATGTCTCAACCATATCCATGTATTGTCGAAACATTTTAAATGTTACATTTGTCGCCTCCAACTCTTTGTTGAACTCTTTCATTTTATCTAAAATTGCCAAATCTTCCAAAGTTACTAAGATTTGTTCATGAACGTTCTTAATATTGTCTTCAGTTATCGGTTTATGTATAAACGAAAAGCATTCCGTGAGAGGCAATGACAAATCTGGATATTTACGTAAAAATTGTTAAATGTATAAACTATATAATGCTGCTAGTGTCGCTGTGTGAGCCCTAATTCCCCGTCTTACATGTTTGCCATTCAAAATTTGATTGATAACTGAGTCACCATACAAATCATGCCAAACCTCGGGAATGCCACTTCCATCGATGAAAATTCCAATTGCATGTAACTCAGCCATCAGAATGTGAAGTTCTCCTGGTTTTGTGACCCATTTCTTAGCATCTTCTGTTTTGACCATCGACATACATGTCTAAGGTTACAACAATTTTTTTATCAGGTCCATTAATTTTGCTATTGAGATTTTCTAATTTTTTCATGAATGTGAATTGTGTCGAAGTGCTCGTCGGAGTCTCATTAATAAGCGGTAAAAAACAAACTCTGGTCTGCTGTTGCGATTTATTTTTCAAAACCAAAGCGTTATAAGCCGGCCATGAAGGTGTTGCTTCAGCATTTGTTTCTATTTCAAAATGCTTCATCAAATTCCAAATTATGTCCTTATTTGGTATTATCATTTTCCTCTCTGGCTTTGAAATAAGTAATGGACTAAGTGGCTTAATATTTTTTGGAATATTACAAGGCAATATGTTTGAAAGTTCCGATGGAATTGATTTTAAAGAACGTTCGTTTGTGATTTCTACTAATTTCAGTTGCTTTTGTTCGTCTGTTGAATGTGCGGTTTGGAAACTACCATTACAGTACCATGTAATGTATTTTTTCCATCTATTGTATCCTCTAAGAAATCTATGTTGTCAGCCGCACAGAATATAAATCTATTTTCTGCTAAATCAGGTGGAATGTATATATTATCATTTTCAGATATATTTTTTAAAACGGATAATGCGATTTGAGTTTCTATTCGAAGCATTTTATCGTAATTTATAGAGCAACCCAGTTTATTCAAGAATTTTACTAAGAACTGGCTTCTTGTTGAATGAAATGCAATGATCCCAACTGCTGTTTGTAATGGATAATCTCTAGATTTTCTTTTGATATTAGATTTGTACTTTACCTGCCTATCTGATAACATTTCGAATAACAATACCTGCCAGTTGATTATTTTCATCATCACCTTTGATACACCACCTGAAAAATTGTATCATGTTTTATCGGTGTGAAGTTAGCAACGAATTCTCATCCACGAAATTTGTGAAGTTAGCAACGATTCTCATCCACGAAATCTAACATATAGAAAATGATGACGAGTCACTCCGTATTGAAGTAGTGTCGATATAGTTGTCACCCCCTCGGTTTTTTGTAAGAGAAAGCGAAAATTGAAAGTTGAATTTATACACCATAATCTTGACAAACAGTACCATAAAAACTGAACCGTATATTCTGCCGACTTGCAACGAATACCAAATTATTGACAATGAGTCACTCCAATACACAGTATTGATGAAATGATTGTCAGCCACTTGGTTTTTATCTTAGAGGGGAAGCAAAACGAAAATTGAATGTAACCACCATAATTTCTACAAAATAAGTACCATAAAAACTGAACCATGCGTTCTGCCGACTTCCAACGAATACCGTATCATTTCCAATGAGTCATTCCATTACACAGTATTGACGAAATGATTGTCACCCCATCGGTTTTTTTCTTAGAGAAGGCGAAAATTAAAAATTTAATTTATTCATCATAATTTCGACAAACAAAGTACCATAAAAACTGACCCGTACGTTCTGCCGACTTGCCACGATAACAAAATATTGCTGATGAATTACTTCAGTACACAATTTTGACGAAATGATTGTCACTCCCTCGGTTGTTTTCTTAGAGAAGGCTAAAATAATAAATTGAATTTATCCACCATAATTTTGACAAAGTACCATAAAAACTGAACCGTACCTTCTGCCGACTTGCAACAATACCAAATCATTGCCAATGAGTTGCTCTATCACACAGTATTGACAAAATGATTGTCACCCCCTCGGTTTTTTTCTTAGAGAAGGCAAAAATAAAAAATTGAGTTTATCCACCATAATTTTGACAAACAAAGTATCATAAAAACTGAACCGTACATTCTGCCGAATTGCAACAACAGCAAATCATTGCCAATGAGCTAATCCATCACAAACTATTGACGAAATGATTGTCACCCCCTCGGTTTTTTTCTTAGAGGAGCCGAAAATAAAAAATTAAATTTATCCACCATAATTTTGAAAATTAAAGTGCCATAAAAACTGAACCGTACATTCTGCCGACTTGCAACAACACCAAATCATTGCTAATGAGCTAATACATCACAAACTATTGACGAAGAAATTAAATTTATCCACCATAATTTTGAAAAACAAAGTACCATAAAAACTGAACCGTACATTCTGCCGACTTGCAACAACACCAAATCATTGCCAATGAGCTGATCCATCACAAACTATTGACGAAATGATTGTCACCCCCTCGGTTTTTTCTTAGAGGAGCCGAAAATAAAAAATTAAATTTATCCACCATAATTTTGAAAATTAAAGTGCCATAAAAACTGAACCGTACATTCTGCCGACTTGCAACAACACCAAATCATTGCCAATGAGCTAATCCATCACGACCTATTGACGAAATGATTGTCACCCCCTCGGTTGTTTCTTAGAGGAGCCGAAAATAAAAAATTTAATTTATCCACCATAATTTTGAAAATTAAAGTGCCATAAGAACTGAACCGTACATTCTGCCGACTTGCAACAACACCAAATCATTGCTAATGAGCTAATCCATCACAAACTATTGACGAAGTGATTGTCACCCCCTCGGTTGTTTTCCTAGAGAAGCCGAAAATAAAAAATTAAATTTATCCACCATAATTTTGAAAAACAAAGTACCATAAAAACTGAACCGTACATTCTGCCGACTTGCAACAACACCAAATCATTGCCAATGAGCTAATCTATCACAAACTATTGACGAAATGATTGTCACCTCCTCGGTTTTTTTCTTAGAGGAGCCGAAAATAAAAAATTAAATTTATCCACCATAATTTTGAAAATTAAAGTGCCATAAAAACTGAACCGTACATTCTGCCGACTTGCAACAACACCAAATCATTGCCAATGAGCTAATCCATCACAAACAATTGACGAAATGATTGTCACCCCCTCGATTTTTTTCTTAGAGAAGCCGAAAATAAAAAATAAAATTTATCCACCATAATTTTGAAAAACAAAGTACTATAAAAACTGAACCGTACATTCTGCTGACTTGCAACAACACCAAATCATTGCCAATGAGCTAATCCATCACAAACTATTGACGAAATGATTGTCACCCCCTCGGTTTTTTCTTAGAGGAGCCGAAAATAAAAAATTAAATTTATCCACCATAATTTTGAAAATTAAAGTGCCATAAAAACTGAACCGTACATTCTGCCGACTTGCAAAAACACCAAATTATTGCCAATGAGTTATTCCATTACACATTATTGACGAAATGATTGTCACCCACTCAGTTTTTTTCTTAGAGAAGGCAAGAATAAAAAAATTGAATTTATCCACTACAATTTTGACAAAGTACCGTAAAAACTGAACTGCACATTCTGCCGACTTGCAACAACACCAAATCATTGCCAATGACTCATTCCATTACGCAGTATTCACAGGAAACATCTTGTGTACAGTTGAACCACATATATCTATCAGTTTCCGCAATATTGTTTCTCCAGCTTCAGATTTATGAAAATAATAACTAATACAGATGAAAATAAGTTGTTTCCATTGAAGTATAATAAAACGACTGTTCCGTACCTTCTGCAGACTTGCACTGTGGATATACCAAATTTTTGATGATGGCTGACTCTATTAGAAAGTAATAATGAAATTATTGTCACAGTTATGGATGCAATTGTATAACTGTAATGGCACATTTCCTATTACAATAATTTTGCTAAAAATATGTAAACCTCTAGAAATAATGATTGGATAATTTTGCAAAAAAAGAATTTTCTACTAAGACCCAGTGATGGGTGTCGCGATGAATGATCAACTTACTTACGAGTTGAAGAACAGAGGAAGCAGAAGAAATTTTTCTTCATATCTGCTTCGTATAATTCTCCCAAACACCAGCCATGCATCATTCTTTTACATAAGTTGCATTCATAAACTGAGAGTTTTCTCGCATTCTCGGTACCACAGAATAAACATTTTCCATGTAGTTTGTCTGATCTTTCGATCAAGTAATTTTTCAAATATTTTCTATATTCCATCATGCTTCGTACCAGGGTCAAATTCTTGTTTGCAGCCAATTGGTCGAAGAAATATATAATATATACCCCACAATTATAGTAATCTCTTTGTATTAAATGGTTGATTTTTTTTATTTTCCATCCTTTTGTATCATTCTTATCATTTTTGAAGAAAGACCTATATGACTCCAGAAATTTCTGGAATTTTTCGAAGTAAAATTTTATTTCGGGCTCGGTGTCAAGTTGTGGATTAAGGTAAGTGAACTCTTTTTTCAAAGTATCGATTGTTATCAAACAAAAATGATTTTGGTTTATCCAAATCGGAAAAACAACTTTATTGTTAGTGAACCGAAGATTATGGTTTATTTCAACAATATCATTCACGAAAACATTGGTAGACCATTCGCTGGTGAAGATTTGGTATTGATTATTCCATTGAATATTTATGAGTTGGAGACAGATATCAATTACAAAGTTAGTCAACCAATTCGTTCCATCCAGTGTCACAAAATCTTCAAAATATAATTGTTTCATTGAACATTGGACTTTACTGTAGTAACCTATAACATAACTTTTACCAGGAATGTTAACGTAATAATCCTCATTAGATACGAGACCATTTTGCAAAATTCTCAGTGGATTTGCAATGACTTCCAACGATTTTGACGTGACTTCATTTACTCTTTCTGTGTCTATATCATAGAATCTGCGATTTGCTTCACCTTTTGGGTCGACAATTTCGGGCAGCATGTAAAACAGAAAAATGTCTTTGAGCTTTGGGAGGGTGCGCTTCCAATATTCCTCAAGCCGTTTCATTCTCTTTATGAATAATCCCGAAGGTGTATAAACTACTAAGTCACACCAGTTTCGATTGGAAATGTGCATTTGTCCCTGCACTTGATGGTAATAATTATGGCTGGACTTAATAGATCCACTTTTCGAAAGATACGGCAGCTTGCCCTGCTTCACTGCATCAGATGGATTCATATTTCTAATTGAATATGGACATTTGATTTCTACCAGTCCATCGTCGTTGACTAGTCCATCCGGAGAACATGCCAAAAATGAATATTCGTGATGAATGATAAGACCCGATAGCTGAACGTTAAATGAAGGATTCAATTCTTTATACTTCTGAAAGGCAATATTTTCTTTATTTTTACCATAAATTATGGATTTTACGTTAGACAAATAGTACCTGTCTCTATTGAGTATCTCCATTACTTTTTTAGAAAGTGATTCATCCGAATGGCATTTAATAAGTGGCCCAAACTCTGAGGCAGTTAATCTCTTCTTCCTTTCTGAGTGTCATAGATCACATTTGTGTTGTTCAACAGTGTTAAAGGCTATCTCTAGAATTTACTAATTCTTGGGAACAATATTCGTGTACCCAGCCATGACAAGCATCACACTGAAACCAGGAAACTGTTTCATCTAATTTTCCTTTGTGGCAGTAAAGGCATCTCATTATATCATCATCTGAAGTATTATATGGTGATACATTGTCGTTTTTCAAAGATAATAGTTTGTGAAGTCTACTTTTTTTTAGGTCTGACACTGAACTTTTTTCTTTTTTTTTCCATTGCTCAGTCGAGAGCCAACCACAGTTTTCAGATTCCGATATTTTTCGTTTTTCTCTAGTCGCGCACCTTTTACTGGGAATCATCAAAGAATGTTCTTTGTGGAGGGATAAAACGTGATTTCTTATTTCTCTCACCACCCTACCGCATTTTTGTTTTTTCACTCCTTCAAAAATCAAGTTCTTCACCTCGTCAAACCATCTCTCAGCAGGTGCATTATTAAGGTGTTTTCCACCACTAAGTATCCCTGACCATAAAGGAAGAATTGGCATGTACTTTTCCATAAGAATTTTATAAAATTTTGGAGAATAGAAGATGTTTTCCTCATCACTACGATCACAAACAAGTATTGTTCTCGATGAGATTCTTAGAAAATGTTTATAAAATGGACTCATTTTATATTTAGATGTATCTTGCTTGCATTCATCAACAGTTATTTCTTCACTGAGCTCAGGTACTTTAATAACTTTGTTGGTACACATTTTATGCAATTGCAGTGAAGCTTCTTGTACTCCTTCAGTTTTACGAGAGCTGTTCAAAATTATAAAAATGTTTCTGAACCACAATGAGACAGCTGCAAGTGTTTTCATATCGAAAACGGAAGATACTATTGATTTTATTATAAATTTAGCATTGTCGGTGTCAAAACACTTGTTGGCATCCGATGAAATCGTTTTGGAGAAATGACAAATACATATGTGTATTTCAGTGAAATCTTTGATTTCATATTCATTGTTGGTCAACCGAAAGTAAGTAGTGTCCAGGTACTCACTGACTGACATATTATTCCAAAATATGCAAATCGCATTGATGTATGCCCAAGTGAAATCTATAACTATCTTTGAAAACAAAGGCCATTTTTTGAATCTCTGTTCTGCGTAAATGCGGAATTTACCCAACCATAAGCCAATAGATCCCCCATCATGGCTCTCGGTGTATTGTTCCAATACAGGAACGATTCTATTGTTATGAGGGATTTGTATTACTCCCGCATAATAATAAATTCGTTTGTTGCAGTTTTTTGGGTTTTTGATAACATTTCCTGTAGCATCAAGATGAATGATTGGTAATGTACAGGAAGTAACACTGAAAATTAGCTCGAATTGTTCATCACTGAAAATATATACAAAAAACGGATCCCCAACGCTCTGGATATATTCTGGATTCTGCCTACGTTTTAAAATCATATCGAACAAATCATCCTTATCTAGATCTAAACGAGATAGCTGTTCTGATCTAATTTTTCTTATAACAGCTTCTGATTTCACTGTTCCTAAATTACCTCTCTGCACTAGAGAGGGTGATATTTGTTCAATGGTTTTTTGTCTGAACTTAAATGGTTTGACGTTATTCAGAGTTTTTCTCATTAAAACCCTTTCAAAATCACGTACATGACCAGTTATAGTATGCAAATGGTTAAAATTCAAACTGCTACTGTAAAGATCGACTAAGACATCTGAATTAGTATGATTTATTTTCATATTGAATATGAAACATTTGCAATTAAATGCGCAATAAGCGTATATTCTGAAAGATTTTTTTTGTTTGTTGAACCTAGATGATCTAAAGTTGAAAACACAAGTATTGTTGACTGACTTTACTTTTTTTCTTAGAATGTATTTGTAAAACTGTTTGTTCAATGTATTATCATCCCCGCAAATCGATTTGAATTCAGCTTTGCTCAGTTTGAAACTACCTTCAAGGACAATACATTTTTTATAACTTGGTCGAACCAACTTATCTGAATTAATATTGATGCTACCTAGAGGTAGTGTTTGTGTCTCCGTATTTCCTTCGTCGTGTTTTGTTATCAATGTCAGGCAATCTGGAATAATTTCAGGTTTTGAACTTGCAACATTTCTGGATTTTTCCAGTGAATTGAAATCTTCTGAATGAGATGGTACCTCTAACGCAGAGACATCAGTGGTGCATTCATGAGAATGCTCCTCTGCTACTTTTTCATTCAATTGATTCTCTATTTGACAAAAGTCTTGAGAATTGGCCGGAAGATCATTTTCCCACTCAAAATTTTCATATTCGGAGTTTCCCGAACTATCAATATTTTTGAATGAATTTCCATTCTGAAAGATTGGAGAATCGAACTTGTCGACTACCGATGAAATGTTCGAAACGTTCAAGGGATGCGCCCTTTTGGTAGGAGTCGATGTACGAATTTTCACAATTTCCCCTTGAATTGAGTTTTTATTGTAATCTAGATAACTTTGTAACCTCTTTCGATTTTTCTTCGTGTTATTGCCATATATTTGTTTTGCTAAATAGCAGAGCTTGGAATTTTCATCAGAATATTTGCAACAAGATAAATCATCAATACTCAGTCGATCATCTCTGAGTAACATAGCTATATGTTTTATGTATTTGTTTTTACAAGGAAGTTCGTTTTCTTCTTCGGTCATTTTCGTTAAAACAATATGATGGAAAATATTTCCAATATTTCGTTTCAAAGCATAACGAAGTAAATGTCTAGTACTTCTATCATCTTTATGAAATAATGATTCAGCTGCATTAGAGAGGAGTGGATGATTCAAGTCCAGATTCATTAGCTCTTTTCTAGACATTCTTGAGTAATTGGTATTTATGAAGTCCGCAAACTCTTTCACAGGGATTTTCACTACTTTTGGCATTATAATAGTGAGATTACAAATTTGAAAATAATTTATCTCCGAATGGAGATGAAAAATATGCAAGTCTAGAAATGAATACAACAAATTTTGTACGTATTATTAAATGAACTGCTTCAATAGATAGAAATTGCTTATTTCATAAACAATCAGTACAAGACCTTATTAATGAAATTAAAATGAATGACAAAACTAAACTAAAATCTAAAATTCTATTAGTATAAATACTGACTCGGAATTCAACCGTACAATAAACAGAAAACCAGCACACTGGAGATACTCGATGATGTTCACGCGGCGCATTTATGTAACCCAATAGAGCAAGACAAGCGATACAACAGCCAGCTGCAATCGTTTCTGAAGTGCACCGTACAGGATAATCTTGACAAATAATGCATTGTAACTTATTTCCTATGCATCTGACAACAATTTGAGAATATTTGTGTCGTTTCTCATATTCTATCGAGTGGTACAAAAAAATTTGCAAAAAGTCAAAATTCCACTTTTGAGCTATAAAAACCACCCAAATAAACGGAAAACTGAGGGGGTGACATTCATTTAGTTGATACTCTGTAATGAAGTGAATCAATAGCAACAATTAGGTATGTGTTGCAAGTATGTGAAATGTACGGTAAAGTTTTTATGGTACTTTGTTTTCTCGAAATTATTGAATTGAATTATTGAAGTTTTACAAGAAAAAAAACAGGGGGTGTGTAATGGAGTGACTCATTTGCAATGATTCGATATTGTTGCAAGTCGGAAGAATGAACAGTTCTGTTTTTATGGTACTTTGTAAGAATTATGGTGGATGAATTCTCCATTTTCGTCTTCTCTTAGAAAAAAACCGAGAGGGTGACAATCATTTCGTCAATACTGTGTAATGAAGTAACTCATTGGCATTGATTTGGTATTGTTGAAAGTCGGCAGAATGTACGGTTCAGTTTTTATGTTACTTTGTCGAAATTATGGTGGAGAAATTCAATTTTTAAAGGACCACGCACATTTTATGGGAAAAAGTCTTTCAGTGAAAATGGCTGGATTTTCGATATGTTGAAGCTGTAGCCATTCTGAGTAAAAGTCTCTGTTGGCCCAACTCAATCGTATTACTAGATTCGGCGCTAGAGGGCGTCAAATCATGAATTTCGTGATTTTTTGAGAAATTCAACTGAATGAAAAAATATCAATCTCATTTAAATTCAATGTTGTGTGCGACTGGGCATGCCCAAAATTCGCGAGAAATATTTTTCCATAATACAGAATAAAAAAACACCACTGTTTTCCTACAGGGTTGGTTGTCAACGATATACTCAATTCCTCAGTGAATGAATTCACCTACGAGGTTATGAGTTGATTGAGATAATCATTGATAATTAATCAGAATGGTTTGTTGATCTACCAAAATATGATGAAGTGATGAATACAGAGTGTTTGGAATGAGGAAGGGTCCATATTATATATACACGTGATTACTCCAAATCACGAAATTTAGTACTTTTGAGTGAATTCAGATAAATGAAAAACATATACTTATTACTTATAGTCGATAGTCAACTGTGGTTCAACAAAGCGTTATTAAGATCGTGAATGATTCCTCTGTGATACAAAAAAGATTTTCTACGGGGTAGTTTTCAATATTATCAATTTTTATGTGAAAAAATTCGCCTTCGAGACTATGAGTTGATTGAGTTAATTATTATTGATGATCGATTAGAATGGAAGTTGATCTATCAAAACAAAATGCAAATGAAAATACAGAGTGTTTCACACAAGGAAGGTTCCATCCAATTTAACTAAGTAATTACCCTTCTTCAGGTTTCAATCATGAATTCGTCCTCAACAGAGAGCTGAAGTCATCTCCTATTAACCTAACTACGTCGTAATACCTAAATTTTCGGTGATAGAGGATTCCAAATAAACGATTTTGTATTTTTGTTGGATTGAGCGAGTTATAGAATATGAATATATTTTATGAGAAACCCAAAGAAATATATCTGATGTTCGGAGGATATTGAGTATATTTCTGTCAGCTGTATATTTCAGCTGAATGAAATGAGTTTACCCATCTGAATTCAAAGATAATTCAATCATATGCACGGAGTTTATCAACTAGCTCTTTATTTAAAAATAAACGACACAAATATTTTTGATTAAATTCTATTCATAAAGTATTTATGATGGTATTTGTGATGGTCTGTTTTTTCGAAAATTTTCTTACTTTCAGCAATAACTTGACAACGCCGTGAAATTTTCAAAAAAAGGAAAAATCTCCGTATGTAAAACGTTTTGCTCAGTTTAACGGTGAGAAAATCTACAGGGTGGTCCATCTGAAAAATTGTTGCTTTGTGTTGCACCGCTTTGAAGAAACACTGTATATTTGGTAACATTATTATAACAATCAACAGAGTAAACCATATAACTTTTATCTGAAATATTTTATCATTCTCCTCATGATAGGCGACATACTGTACTCAATAACACTAATGGGCCACCCTTTATGCAGTATGAACCCTTCCTTATTTCAATCACTCTGTATTTATAGCTTCATTATATTTTGGTAGATCAACATACAAACTATTCTGATCGATCCTCGATGATAAACTCAATCAACCTATAACCTCGTAGGCGAATTCATTCACTGGAGAGTTGAGTATGTTATTGCCATATACCATACCCTGTAGACAAAAGTGGCGTTTTTTTTCTGTATTATGGAAAAGTATTTCTCACGAATTTGACGAATGTCCAGTCTCACACAAAATTGAATATGAATGAGATATTGATATTCTTTTAGCTGAATTTCTCCAAAAATCACATAATTAATAATTTAGCGCCCTCTAGCGCCGAAACTGGTCACACAATCGAGTTGGGCCAATGAAGACTTTTACTCAGGATAGCTTCAGCTACAACATATCAAAAATCCGGCCATCTTCACTAAAAGAATTTTTCCCATAAGATGTGTGCATGGACCAGAATGTATGGTTCAGTTTTTATAGTACTTTGTTTTTTAAAATTGAGGTCGATAAATTTAATTTTGATTTTCGGCTTCTGTAAGAAAAAAAGCGAAGAGGTGACAATCATTTCGTCAATACAGCGTAAAGAAATAACTCATTGGCAATGATTTTGTGTTGTTGCAAGTCGGCAGAATGTACGGTTCAGTTTTTATGGTACTTTGTTTTTCAAAATTATGGTGGATAAATTTAATTTTTTATTTTCGGCTTCTCTAAGAAAAAAACTGAGTGGGTGACAATCATTTCGTCAATAGTTTGTGATGGATTAGCTCATTGGCAATGATTTGGTGTTGTTGCAAGTCGGCAGAATGTACGGTTCAGTTTTTATAGTACTTTGTTTTTCAAAATTATGGTGGATAAATTTAATTTTTTATTTTCGGCTCCTCTAAGAAAAAAATCGAGGGGGTGACAATCATTTCGTCAATAGTTTGTGATGAATAAGCTCATTAGCAATGATTTGGTGTTGTTGCAAGTCGGCAGAATGTACGGTTCAGTTTTTATGGTACTTTGTTTTTAAAATTATGGTGGATAAATTTAATGTTTTATTTTCGGCTCCTCTAAGAAAAAAACCGAGGGGGTGACAATCATTTCGTCAATAGTTTGTGATGGATTAGCTCATTGGCAATGATTTGGTGTTGTTGCAAGTCGGCAGAATGTACGGTTCGGTTTTTATAGTACTTTGTTTTTCAAAATTATGGTGGATAAATTTAATTTTTTATTTTCGGCTCCTCTAAGAAAAAAATCGATGGGGTGACAATCATTTCGTCAAGAGTTTGTGATGGATTAGCTCATTGGCAATGATTTGGTGTTGTTGCAAGTCGGCAGAATGTACGGTTCAGTTTTCATGGTACTTTGTTTTTCAAAATTATGGTGGATAAATTTAATTTTTTATTTTCGACTTCTCTAAGAAAACAACCGAGGGGGTGACAATCATTTCGTCAATAGTTTTTGATGGATTAGCTCATTGGCAATGATTTGGTGTTGTTGCAAGTTGGTAGAATGTACGGTTCGGTTTTTATGGTACTTTATTTTTCAAAATTATGGTGGATAAATTTAATTTTTTATTTTCGGCTTCTCTAAGAAAACAACCGAGGGGGTGACAATCATTTCGTCAATAGTTTGTGATGAATAAGCTCATTAGCAATAATTTGGTGTTGTTGCAAGTCGGCAGAATGTACGGTTCAGTTTTTATGGTACTTTGTTTTTCAAAATTATGGTGGATAAATTTAATTTTTTATTTTCGGCTCCTCTAAGAAAAAAACCGAGGGTGTGACAATCATTTCGTCAATAGTTTGTGATGGATTAGCTCATTGGCAATGATTTGGTGTTGTTGCAAGTCGGCAGAATGTACGGTTCAGTTTTTATAGTACTTTGTTTTTCAAAATTATGGTGGATAAATTTAATTTTTTATTTTCGACTTCTCTAAGAAAACAACCGAGGGGGTGACAATCATTTCGTCAATAGTTTTTGATGGATTAGCTCATTGGCAATGATTTGGTGTTGTTGCAAGTTGGTAGAATGTACGGTTCGGTTTTTATGGTACTTTATTTTTCAAAATTATGGTGGATAAATTTAATTTTTTATTTTCGGCTTCTCTAAGAAAACAACCGAGGGGGTGACAATCATTTCGTCAATAGTTTGTGATGAATAAGCTCATTAGCAATAATTTGGTGTTGTTGCAAGTCGGCAGAATGTACGGTTCAGTTTTTATGGTACTTTGTTTTTCAAAATTATGGTGGATAAATTTAATTTTTTATTTTCGGCTCCTCTAAGAAAAAAACCGAGGGTGTGACAATCATTTCGTCAATAGTTTGTGATGGATTAGCTCATTGGCAATGATTTGGTGTTGTTGCAAGTCGGCAGAATGTACGGTTCAGTTTTTATAGTACTTTGTTTTTCAAAATTATGGTGGATAAATTTAATTTTTTATTTTCGGCTCCTCTAAGAAAAAAATCGAGGGGGTGACAATCATTTCGTCAATAGTTTGTGATGGACTAGCTCATTGGCAATGATTTGGTGTTGTTGCAAGTCGGCAGAATGTACGGTTCAGTTTTCATGGTACTTTGTTTTTCAAAATTATGGTGGATAAATTTAATTTTTTATTTTCGGCTTCTCTAAGAAAACAACCGAGGGGGTGACAATCATTTCGTCAATAGTTTTTGATGGATTAGCTCATTGGCAATGATTTGGTGTTGTTGCAAGTTGGTAGAATGTACGGTTCGGTTTTTATGGTACTTTATTTTTCAAAATTATGGTGGATAAATTTAATTTTTATTTTCGGCTTCTCTAAGAAAACAACCGAGGGGGTGACAATCATTTCGTCAATAGTTTGTGATGAATAAGCTCATTAGCAATAATTTGGTGTTGTTGCAAGTCGGCAGAATGTACGGTTCAGTTTTTATGGTACTTTGTTTTTCAAAATTATGGTGGATAAATTTAATTTTTTATTTTCGGCTCCTCTAAGAAAAAAACCGAGGGGGTGACAATCATTTCGTCAATAGTTTGTGATGGATTAGCTCATTGGCAATGATTTGGTGTTGTTGCAAGGTGGTAGAATGTACGGTTCAGTTTTTATGGTACTTTGTTTTTCAAAATTATGGTGGATAAATTTAATTTTTTATTTTCGGCTTCTCTAAGAAAACAACCGAGGGGGTGACAATCATTTCGTCAATAGTTTGTGATGAATAAGCTCATTAGCAATGATTTGGTGTTGTTGCAAGTCGGCAGAATGTACGGTTCAGTTTTTATGGTACTTTGTTTTTCAAAATTATGGTGGATAAATTTAATTTTTTATTTTCGGCTCCTCTAAGAAAAAAATCGAGGGGGTGACAATCATTTCGTCAATAGTTTATGATGGATTAGCTCATTGGCAATGATTTGGTGTTGTTGCAAGTCGGCAGAATGTACGATTCAGTTTTTATAGTACTTTGTTTTTCAAAATTATGGTGGATAAATTTAATTTTTTATTTTCGGCTCCTCTAAGAAAAAAATCGAGGGGGTGACAATCATTTCGTCAATAGTTTGTGATGGATTAGCTCATTGGCAATGATTTGGTGTTGTTGCAAGTCGGCAGAATGTACGGTTCAGTTTTCATGGTACTTTGTTTTTCAAAATTATGGTGGATAAATTTAATTTTTTATTTTCGGCTCCTCTAAGAAAACAACCGAGGGGGTGACAATCATTTCGTCAATAGTTTGTGATGGATTAGCTCATTGACAATGATTTGGTGTTGTTGCGAGTTGGTAGAATGTACGGTGTTAGTTTTTATGGTACTTTGTTTTTCAAAATTATGGTGGATAAATTTAATTTTTTAATTTCGGCTTCTCTAAGAAAACAACCGAGGGGGTGACAATCATTTCGTCAAAAGTTTGTGATGAATAAGCTCATTAGCAATGATTTGGTGTTGTTGCAAGTCGGCAGAATGTACGGTTCAGTTTTTATGGTACTTTGTTTTTCAAAATTATGGTGGATAAATTTAATTTTTTATTTTCGGCTCCTCTAAGAAAAAAACCGAGGTGGTGACTATCATTTCGTCAATAGTTTGTGATGGATTAGCTCATTGACTATGATTTGGTGTTGTTGCAAGTCGGCAGAATGTACGGTTCAGTTTTTATAGTACTTTGTTTTTCAAAATTATGGTGGATAAATTTAATTTTTTATTTTCAGCTCCTCTAAGAAAAAAATCGAGGGGGTGACAATCATTTCGTCAATAGTTTGTGATGGATTAGCTCATTGGCAATGATTTGGTGTTGTTGCAAGTCGGCAGAATGTACGGTTCAGGTTTCATGGTACTTTGTTTCTCAAAATTATGGTGGATAAATTAAATTTTTTATTTTCGGCTTCTCTAAGAAAACAACCGAGGGGGTGACAATCATTTCGTCAATAGTTTGTGATGGATTAGCTCATTGGCAATGATTTGGTTTTGTTGCAAGTCGGCAGAATGTACGGTTCAGTTTTCATGGTACTTTATTTTTCAAAATTATGGTGGATAAATTTAATTTTTTATTTTCGGCTTCTCTAAGAAAACAACCGAGGGGGTGACAATCATTTCGTCAATAGTTTGTGATGGATTAACTCATTAGCAATGATTTGGTGTTGTTGCAAGTTGGTAGAATGTACGGTTCAGTTTTTATGGTACTTTGTTTTTCAAAATTATGGTGGATAAATTTAATTTTTTATTTTCGGCTTCTCTAAGAAAACATTCGAGGGGGTGACAATCATTTCGTCAATAGTTTGTGATGAATAAGCTCATTAGCAATGATTTGGTGTTGTTGCAAGTCGGCAGAATGTACGGTTCAGTTTTTATAGTACTTTGTTTTTCAAAATTATGGTGGATAAATTTAATTTTTTATTTTCGGCTCCTCTAAGAAAAAAACCGAGGGGGTGACAATCATTTCGTCAATAGTTTGTGATGGATTAGCTCATTGGCAATGATTTGGTGTTGTTGCAAGTCGGCAGAATGTACGGTTCAGTTTTTATAGTACTTTGTTTTTCAAAATTATGGTGGATAAATTTAATTTTTTATTTTCGGCTCCTCTAAGAAAAAAATCGAGGGGGTGACAATCATTTCGTCAATAGTTTGTGATGGATTAGCTCATTGGCAATGAATTGGTGTTGTTGCAAGTCGGCAGAATGTACGGTTCAGTTTTCATGGTACTTTGTTTTTCAAAATTATGGTGGATAAATTTAATTTTTTATTTTCGGCTTCTCTAAGAAAACAACCGAGGGGGTGACAATCATTTCGTCAATAGTTTGTGATGGATTAGCTCATTGGCAATGATTTGGTGTTGTTGCAAGTTGGTAGAATGTACGGTTCAGTTTTTATGGTACTTTGTTTTTCAAAATTATGGTGGATAAATTTAATTTTTTATTTTCGGCTTCTCTAAGAAAACAACCGAGGGGGTGACAATCATTTCGTCAATAGTTTGTGATGAATAAGCTCATTAGCAATGATTTGGTGTTGTTGCAAGTCGGCAGAATGTACGGTTCAGTTTTTATGGTACTTTGTTTTTCAAAATTATGGTGGATAAATTAAATTTTTTATTTTCGGCTCCTCTAAGAAAAAAACCGAGGGGGTGACAATCATTTCGTCAATAGTTTGTGATGGATTAGCTCATTGGCAATGATTTGGTGTTGTTGCAAGTCGGCAGAATGTACGGTTCAGTTTTTATAGTACTTTGTTTTTCAAAATTATGGTGGATAAATTTAATTTTTTATTTTCGGCTCCTCTAAGAAAAAAATCGAGGGGGTGACAATCATTTCGTCAATAGTTTGTGATGGATTAGCTCATTGGCAATGATTTGGTGTTGTTGCAAGTCGGCAGAATGTACGGTTCAGTTTTCATGGTACTTTGTTTTTCAAAATTATGGTGGATAAATTTAATTTTTTATTTTCGGCTTCTCTAAGAAAACAACCGAGGGGGTGACAATCATTTCGTCAATAGTTTGTGATGGATTAGCTCATTGGCAATGATTTGGTGTTGTTGCAAGTTGGTAGAATGTACGGTTCAGTTTTTATGGTACTTTGTTTTTCAAAATTATGGTGGATAAATTTAATTTTTTAATTTCGGCTTCTCTAAGAAAACAACCGAGGGGGTGACAATCATTTCGTCAATAGTTTGTGATGAATAAGCTCATTAGCAATGATTTGGTGTTGTTGCAAGTCGGCAGAATTTACGGTTCAGTTTTTATGGTACTTTGTTTTTCAAAATTATGGTGGATAAATTTAATTTTTTATTTTCGGCTCCTCTAAGAAAAAACCGAGGTGGTGACTATCATTTCGTCAATAGTTTGTGATGGATTAGCTCATTGGCAATGATTTGGTGTTGTTGCAAGTCGGCAGAATGTACGGTTCAGTTTTTATAGTACTTTGTTTTTCAAAATTATGGTGGATAAATTTAATTTTTTATTTTCGGCTCCTCTAAGAAAAAAATCGAGGGGGTGACAATCATTTCGTCAATAGTTTGTGATGGATTAGCTCATTGGCAATGATTTGGTGTTGTTGCAAGTCGGCAGAATGTACGGTTCAGGTTTCATGGTACTTTGTTTCTCAAAATTATGGTGGATAAATTAATTTTTTTATTTTCGGCTTCTCTAAGAAAACAACCGAGGGGGTGACAATCATTTCGTCAATAGTTTGTGAAGGATTAGCTCATTGGCAATGATTTGGTGTTGTTGCAAGTTGGTAGAATGTACGGTTCAGTTTTTATGGTACTTTGTTTTTCAAAATTATGGTGGATAAATTTAATTTTTTATTTTCGGCTTCTCTAAGAAAACAACCGAGGGGGTGACAATCATTTCGTCAATAGTTTGTGATGAATAAGCTCATTAGCAATGATTTGGTGTTGTTGCAAGTCGGCAGAATGTACGGTTCAGTTTTTATGGTACTTTGTTTTTCAAAATTATGGTGGATAAATTTAATTTTTTATTTTCGGTTCCTCTAAGAAAAAAACCGAGGGGGTGACAATCATTTCGTCAATAGTTTGTGATGGATTAGCTCATTGGCAATGATTTGGTGTTGTTGCAAGTCGGCAGAATGTGCGGTTCAGTTTTTACGGTACTTTGTCAAAATTGTAGTGGATAATTTCAATTTTTTTATTCTTGCCTTCTCTAAGAAAAAAACTGAGTGGGTGACAATCATTTCGTCAATAATGTGTAATGGAATAACTCATTGGCAATAATTTGGTGTTTTTGCAAGTCGGCAGAATGTACGGTTCAGTTTTTATGGCACTTTAATTTTCAAAATTATGGTGGATAAATTTAATTTTTTATTTTCGGCTCCTCTAAGAAAAAAACCGAGGGCGTGACAATCATTTCGTCAATAGTTTGTGATTGATTAGCTCATTGGCAATGATTTGCTGTTGTTGCAAGTCGGCAGAATGTACGGTTCAGTTTTTATGGTACTTTGTCAAAATTATGGTGGAAACCCAATTTTTTATTTTTGCTAAGAAAGAAACCGAGGGGGTGACAATCATTTTGTCAATACTGTGTGATAGAGCAACTCATTGGCAATGATTTGGTATTGTTGCAAGTCGGCAGAAGGTACGGTTCAGTTTTTATGGTACTTTGTCAAAATTATGGTGGATAAATTCAATTTATTATTTTAGCCTTCTCTAAGAAAACAACCGAGGGGGTGACAATCATTTCGTCAAAATTGTGTACTGAAGTGATTCATCAGCAATATTTTGTTATCGTGGCAAGTCGGCAGAACGTACGGGTCAGTTTTTATGGTACTTTGCTTGTCGAAATTATGATGGATAAATTAAATTTTTAATTTTCGCCTTCTCTAAGAAAAAAACCGATGGGGTGACAATCATTTCGTCAATACTGTGTAATGGAATGACTCATTGGAAATGATACGGTATTCGTTGAAAGTCGGCAGAACGCATGGTTCAGTTTTTATGGTACTTATTTTGTAGAAATTACGGTGGTTACATTCAATTTTCGTTTTGCTTCCCCTCTAAGATAAAAACCAAGTGGTTGACAATCATTTCATCAATACTGTGTATTGGAGTGACTTATTGTCAATAATTTGGTATTCCTTGCAAGTCGGCAGAATATACGGTTCAGTTTTTATGGTACTGTTTGTCAAGATTATGGTGTATAAATTCAACTTTCAATTTTCGCTTTCTCTTACAAAAAACCGAGATGGTGACAACTATATCGACACTACTTCAATACGGAGTGACTCGTCATCATTTTCTATATGTTAGATTTCGTGGATGAGAATTCGTTGCTAACTTCACAAATTTCGTGGATGAGAATTCGTTGCTAACTTCATGTTTTCAGGGATGACTTTTTTACTTTCTGGAGTTATCAGAGATCCATTGAATTTCCACAAATTAGCTTTTGCTGCATCTCTTCTCAAAATCACAGAAGCCTCATAAAGAATCTTCAATTCCTCGTTCATCGTTTTCGATTTTTTTTTCACAAAAGTTCTGAAAGTATGATCTTTCACACTCTGTAGGCATACATTTTGGGGTTTGGAAGGGTTTTTCGAATTTGAAAAATAAACATCATCCTGAAATTCATCTATTATAGATGCTTTCAAATATTTTCTTTTTCTCCGATAACTTTGGGGCAAATCATAAGAATTACATATTTTCAAATATAGCTCTTCAACTTCCTGCATATTTATTATAGTACCAGCGTAAAGGACACTTCGCAAGTTACTTAAAAATTCTACTTCCGATGCAGCTACATATTCTCAAGATGACTTTCTGGTATATTGCTGGATTTTCTGAGAATACTTACCACATTTGTTGTCCAACAAGGTCGGTGATATTTCACTTCATATGCACGAGCATCTTTTTTAGAAATAAACCCAGATAACTTAACCTTGAATTCTTCGTTGCCTCCCACCTGAACCGCATCTCTCAATCTCATCCCAGCTTCATCAGTTACGATCGTATGTAGAGGATATTTTTTCGTGTCTTTTTTGTTGCAAAAAAACAAAAATTATTTAGTTTGGGAAAATTCGATCTTAAAATAATTTGAGAACCGGAGGTTGATGGGGTCAAAGCATACGATTTTTGTAAACGCTCTAAACTTTTCTTATGGGTTACTTTACTGTAGCATTCTGAATGCCATGATCCAGAATTATTCCTCATATCAAGAGTTGTAATTGTGGAGTATAATTGCTTCATATGAATATAGTCAGGATCATTCAAGTCAATTCTCAATTTCATACACTTCATCAACATATCGTGTCCTATAGGTTTTTTTACTAACTTCATATTATTGTTAGTTTGACAAATAATGCACAAAGTTAAATTCTGATAGCGATTCCATGTTTAATATAATTGGACTCTATTGTTTACTTAATAATATTATTATTCAAAAAACTTTTGGACAATTCAACTAGTTGTATACACAACCTCACATCTCGACAGTAATAAATCGACTAAAAAGCCAATGCAATGCAAGACGACGCCGGCAGACATCGGTTTAGACAAGTCGAAATTACTTTATCATGTTCGAGAACATGCGTTCTTCCGATATCACCGCGATTAATACGAGTTTAGACAATCGGAAGCATACTTAAGTTGATATCAAAATGAAGCTGAGAGTATAAGCAAACAGTTTTATTTCAGGTATTTTGTCGAAAAAACTATTGTTTTTAGGTTATTAAATTAAAATCTACAGGGTATATATGAAAATATTCCTTTTTTCAAAATATCTCGACCCATTTTGGAAAAACAGTAAATGAAGTTATATAAACTTTTATTCACATTAAAAAAATAAACATCTCAGCATCAGAACGAACTCGCTAGCTCAAATAGTTATCGAGATACGGTCATTTGAAGATTTCACCCTTTGAGGGGTTGTAGGGGGTGAACGACGCGTATCTGGGGTGGCCAAGAAGTGGTGTGACATCCTATACAATGAGTACTATCAGTAAAAATAGGTCGTTTGCTTTAATCATTCCAAGCCCACGAAAATACATATGCGCTTCCACTAATAAACGTTACAAGAGAGCAGGTGCTTCCAAAATTATCCGCTATTGCATCTGCATTGGTGTTGACGATGGACAACGTATGATAAAATGTGGTGGAGACGACTGTGTTGCAGAATGCTTCCATTTTGAATGTGTTCGATTGGTACAAATCTGACAAATTAAAATAATTATTATATTTGACTCTATTTCCACCATCTAACAATTATACTTACTATCGTTGATATTTTTCTGTTCATATGTATATTCTTATTGGGTGTCCCTATATAAACATTTCATGTTTCTTGGAATCAAATCGATAAAAAAATAAACATTTGTTTGGCATATACTTGATTTATTTCATTCAGTGTCATCCCAATAGTGCACCAAATGGATTGAAAAACACTTATGGTTTCAATCAATCATCATCATCAGAGCCCTAGGTAACATTTTATATCAACATTTCTATTCAATAACGATACCTTGGAGTACTCTCATCAAACTGACCCAGCAAACACAGGATATCCTATGGACATCCGATCCATGTCCATGATTGGTCCATGTGGACATGGACATTAAATGGATATTCATTTGATGTCCATTTTCTACTAGTACAATGTATACCCGTTTATGGACATCCAATGGACATCCATTCCTCGTCCAAATTAACTGAAAATTCTGTTGGAAAAAGGGATGTCCATTGTACATCCTTCGACTTTTTTTAAATACCCGCTACTGGAAAAAAATAATGCCAATTTCAAAGATGAGTGAACTAAATCTGGATATTATTGAGAATATATTTATGTTGCTTCATTATATATATGATATTGTGACACTGTGACTTGGGGGTTGTAGCTGACGGTAGCAAAAGAATAGTCGATACCTCGAGGCAAGGAAGTTTATTGGTGAGTTGTACAAAGCTGAGATGGTAAAACAGTGGTCAAACTACAACTGACTGTAAATGCATTCATAAACCTAGGCGCGGAGTCGTGGTGTCCCTCCGTTCTCCGTACGCTGAGAATCCTGCGGACTCGGTATAGCACACCGTCGTCCGTTGAGTGGAAGTCTATTGTAATGCAGTGAGGTTATACAGGGTGATCTGCATAGGAGGGTTGATCTTGTGACACACCCCACCGTTGAAAAGATGTCGACCACGACATTTGGCCAACCCAACGACGCAGCATCCTTCAACGTCCAGAGACATCGGGAACGACGATCCATGCCCTGTTAACAGAAAAAAATTACGCAGTAACGTGGAAACACTAAACTGATAGAAAAAAAATCATAAACAGCTCTATACTACATTACACCATAATAAACAAGAAATACCTAAACCGTTCTAGTATTTTTCTTACTACCTTGCCTCCTTAGACTAAATTCACAAGATACTCGACTTCATGTCGACGTTTTACACCGCGGTTTTTTCTTAACCTAACAAAACCTGGTTTTTACTTAACCTAAAATTGATGCGGTTCATTTAATCGCATGCTTAAAAGTAGGTACCTTTAAAACTATGACTAACTGTTTCTTCGACATTCTTAGTCCGATTGATTTTTTCATGTTTTTTCTTTATTTGTCGATTATCTCTTTGTTCAATTTTTTTTCACACGTTAATACATTTTCTACATCATTATTTGCATTATTGGATTTCAAGAAATAATAGTAAATTAACCATAAAATGAATAACTCAATCACTATTATTATTAAGACAGCGTTTATTGCAATTAAAATGTCCTTTCTGTCACTTGCCTCCACTTTAGGGAAAGTACCTATACCTATGAGATAGGGATTTTTTATTATTTTCATTATTATCAAAAAAGCGGCTATTAAATTAAACACCTGTAAAAATTTAAATCCTTGAGTATGCACTTCTCTCCAAGGAAATTGTTCTAACTCAAGATTACCATAATCGTATGTATTATTTGTAAATAATTGTGGAATTACTTTTTTCCAGTTATGATTTAAGCATTCTGAAAAATTTTCAAAAGTTAAATATGGTATGAGTTGTCATTGGTTTTATTTTAAATGACTCAAATGTCGCTGGAAGAACATGTCTAATTTCAAATTTATCAATACTTTTTGCATCGCATGGAAAAGTTTCAGCACCTAAATAGTGTAATTCGGGTGTCTGTAAAGGTAAGTTCCCAATGCATCGTTTTGCTTTTCGCGTCGCGCGTCATGCATTCTGATTGGTGACGCTGGATTCAAATATTATTTGGCGCGATGAAGTTGAAATATTTCAACTTTTTTGCGTCACTGCAAATGACGAATGGCGGTGAATGAGTTTTGAGCACGTTTTGAGACGTTGTAATATATTATTATTCTAGTGTTGAGGTTAGGTTACATCTATTTTAATTTTCATATTTTTATCATAATCTAATCAACAATATTATGGAGATACAAGGAAATGAAGATGTTAGTGTAAGTTTACATGCTCCTCTTGATGTTATTATAAGTTTCGTAAATAATTGCAGTATTATTGTGGAATATGCAGTGAAATAATCACTGCTTCTGATATGTCTGAACATCCATGTTTTGAAAGTGAAGAAACAAACGCCGAAAGTGAAGTCCACGAAGAAAGTTATGAAGATGATGACCGGAGCACAGAAGAAATCCTGATAGCTTTGGTGGCAGACAGAAGACCTCTGTGGGACCACAAAATGCCACTCACAGAAAGAACCAAAACAATAAGGGACAAATTATGGATACAAATAAAAGAAGAACTGAATAATGATTGGACATTACAACTTATTCAAAAAAAATGGAAGTCTTTAAGAGATAGGTATTTCCGCATTCGCAATGATGAGGAGTATGTTCCAAGTGGAAGTGGAGCAAAAGCCAATAAAATTACTTGGAAATATTTCTCTATGTTAAAATTCCTGTTCCCCGCAATACAATATCTACTTTGGAAAAATGACTGATGATGTCACAATAACCAAAGAAAATAAAGAAAATCATATTCCTAGTACTAGTAATGTTTCAACAAAAAGAAAAAGGAATATTGATGAAGAAATATTAGATGCAATTAAAGCTACAGCGATAGAGGTACCAGCACAAGCACCCACAAATTCTACAATAAACCCAGTTTGTTTGGAAATTTCAAATTTACTCCAAGATATGATTCCAAGAGACAGACTTAAACTTGAAATTGACCTTTTAAACTCAACATTCAGTAGAAAGTTTCCAAGTTCGGGAGACTGAACTTAAAGATGTTTTGAAGAACTACTACATGGGACCTGAATTTTTGTTAATTTTTGGAAGTGAGAGAGTTTATTTTTTAATCTCATATATATATATATATATATATATATATATATTATATATATATATATATATATATATATATATATATATATATATATATATATATATATATATTTATATATATATATATATATTTATATATATATATATATATATATACAGGGTGAGTCATAATTAGACCGACAAACTCTGACTACAGATTCCTCACCTCATTTCGAGGTGAAAAGTTCCTATCAAGGTATGTCCTAAAACTCATCCCCTCTGAGATACCAGGTATAAAAAGTAAAAAAAAAAATTACTATTTAATTTTTTTTCTCCAAAATTCCCGAACAAAAAATATTAAACTTGGTACACTAATCAAGGTTTATCAATGTGATAATTTGAAGTTATAATTTTTAATTTTTGTAAACCAGTGGCGTAGTTATGTTGGTATGTGGAAATATTTTCATTCATATTTTCTTTAGACAAGTGAGCGTTTGACATCAGTTAGGCTCATCGATACTCAACTTAAAAGTCATGAGAGTCCATGTACCTAAAAGTAAGGGTTTCTGATAAAATTGAGAAAAACTGAAGGTATGTCCTGGAATAGCAAAATAATTTCCTCTGTAAAATAATCCCATAACACTAGTTTCTCACAACATATTGAAATATTTGTCAAACTCCTGAACATTTTTTAATGTTGGGAGAACCATAGTACGGGTGAGTCAGAATGAGACCTAACTCGGTGATTACACGACATCAATTTCATCAATCAATATGATGAATGAATGACTCACCTGGTACTATGAATGTTTCCGATTCCTTCAAAATTGAAAAATGTTCAGGAGGTTGACAAATATTCTGATATGTTGTAAGAACTTAGCATTATGCGATTTTTGCACATAAAATTATTTTGCTACTCAGGACATATCTTCAGTTTTTCTCAATTTCCTCAGAAACCTTTACCTTTAGGTACATGGACTGTTATGACTTTCAAGTTGAGTATCGATGAGCCTAACCAATGTCAAACGCTCATTTGACTATTCACCTATCCAAAGAAAATATGACCATATATCATCGTATCTACAACACTGGTTTACGAAAATTAAAAATTATTCCTTTCAATTATCACGTTGATAAACCTGGATTAGTGTACCTACCGAGTTTGGTATTTTTTACTTCAGGAACTTTGGAGAAAAATAAATAAATCTAATTTTTTTCGTACTTTCGACAACCTGTATCTCAGAGAGGATGCATTTTAGGACATACCTCGATAGGAACTTTTCACCTCGAAATAAGGTGAGGAATCTGTAGTCGGAGGTTATTGGGTCTTATTCTGACTCACCCTGTATATACTTCTTGGAAGTGAGATTATTTATCCTAGTTAGTGAATGTCCCTAATAAGTTGTATATAAACATTTAAAAAGTGAAAATATCTGTAGGTATGTGTGTTTTGTACTTGTGAGAAATAAAAGTTTTGCCATGATTTTAATACACTTTATTTTGAAAAATTGCTAATGTAACAATGAATGACAAACAGATTTTTGGAAAGAATTCTTTATATTATAGATATCTCATTCAAGATGGGAGCTAAAAAAGCTAGGTAATTAACTAAGGAGTTTGGAGATCATTATATTCCTTAGTGATTATTATGCCTTTCCCAATGAAATGGTATTTCACCATTTGTAATGAAATAGTCGGCCAATTTCAGTCTTACTTCTGCTGCATTTTTAGAATAGACATTGCACTTCCTTCCTGATATTCTAGGTAAATGACTTTGATACTGCATATGATGATCTCCATTGGTGATTTCATTAAATGTAGGACCATAATTCTTGGTTATAAGCCAATTGTGTAAGGTAATTTTTTCAGCAGATTCTAAACTGGCTATAATAGGCTTTCGCAAAATACGCCATCTTGCTGATAATATTCCAAAAGCGTTCTCAATTGTACGTCTTGCCCGACTCAATCTGAAGAAAATAATAAAAGCTGGTAAGTCTAAAAAAAAAATATAAAAATAAAATATGCTTCACCTGTAATTAAAGATTGTTTTTTTCTCCATAAGAAACCTTCCAGGAAAAGGCCTCATAAGATTTTCCATTAATGGAAAGGCTTCATCCCCTACAAAGTAAAATGGAATGATGCCATCAATGCCAGGTATTTTTTCCGGTGGGGGGAGGTTTAACTGATTCAATTTTAGTTTTTTGTAGAAACTAGTTTTCCTGAATACTCCTCCATCGCTTTGACGTCCTTGTGCGCCTAAGTCAATATAAATAAACTTATAGTCCGCATCACAAATTGCCATCAAAACCATTGAGTGATGTCCCTTGTAATTAAAAAAGTCACTGCCACTTTTTGGGGGAGCCTATGAATATAATCAACTTATTGTAACATAATGGGTATAAGAAAATAATATTAGAACTCAGAAATTCAGACTCACCTGTAAAACTATATGTTTCCCATCTATTGCTCCAAGACAATGGGGCAGATTCCATTTTTCCTTGAAACCAGATTCACATTTTTTCCAAAACTGTTGGGAACAAATATTAGGAAAAACTTCATCTGATAAACAGGACCATATTTCAGCAAATGTCTCCCTTATGATTTTACTCACAGTACTTTTTCCAACTCTGTAATTATTGGCAATAGATATCATGCTGTCACCTGATGCTAAATACCTAAAATTATAAAATGATACACTTTTCTAAGTTCAGAGTATATAAAATACCTGAGTGTCATTCCTAATCGCTCAGATGCTGATATTGGTTCTCGAATTGAAGTTTTCTCCAAGTTAGGTCTCACTTTAGAGAGTAACAAGTCGAAATGATCTGTATTCATTCGAAAATAGTTCGTGAAGTATTTTTCATCAAGGTGCCTTTGTTGAAGGTTGAGTTGTAAATGAATACTATGCCTGTTTCTCTGCTGAACTGTATTAGTAGGTCTAACCCAGCAAGATCTTATTTTTCCCTGTCTTCTACGCTTTCTCAATAAATAAAATAATAATAGCAATTTTTTTATTTTTTGCTGTTTCGCTTCCATTTTCAGTACTACACTACTTGCCCTTCTAAATGGCAGGAACAAATTCAGAGCTTTCTGACCGTTTCACCAATCTTCAAGAAAAAAAGTAGTTTCTGTAAATGGAAAATTTAAATTATCAACTTCCCGACGCGCGACGTTTCTATTGGGAACGATCAGAAAGTAGAAAGAATTTCTGTTAAAATGCGTCACCAATCAGAAGGCGTGACGCGCGACGCGAAAAGCAAAAACGATCCATTGGGAACTTACCTTAATGAGCAAAAACATGGCACCTCAATTTCTATCGCCCCTAATTGGGAATCATGTGTTACAGATATATTTTTCAATTTATCCTTACATTTCAATAACATACTCTCAGGTGGATACGAAACTATAAACTTTTCTGGCTCGACCTAGTTTACAATAGTGCTGTTATTTGCAAAACAGAAAGGCTTGCATGTTTCTACCAAGTTTGAGATTTCTGCGCCCATAGCTAAATTTTTAAAACAGGCCGTATCTTTTAACGTCGTTGAACTCGATCTCGGTAATAAACACAGATTGTTTTTAACATCGCAATTCTTGATTGCGTTTCCAGTTAGTATTGTTATTTCTGAATTGCGTTTTGCTATCAGAACTTCGTCTTCTGTGAAAACGCACGTTTCGGATTTCCACGCGAATGGAACAGATAATAAGCGATATAATTTCCAGCCGTAATCAACTTTTCTTACCGGTAGTCTTATTGTAACCGTTATCGTTTTTTTTCTGTAGCTAGGCAAGTTGCTATTTTGCTATTTGCTATTTTTAATCTCAGATATTTTGTTACTTCTGTGGGTTTAATTACTAGCTCATGACCGTTACTTCTAAGAGTTTTATCAAGTTTCTCTAAATCAGCTTTTAACACTGAAGGTTCTACTATTTCTGTAGGAATTTTATTATCACGACACCCACTCATAACTTCATAATCATTAAAAATTTGTAACGTATTCAGATTTTGAAGAGAGTTTACTAACAAAAATTCATTTAAAACGTTAATTGAATCTTCGTTCTTTTTCAAATGGCTGCCTAAATTAATTTGAAAAGTCTTCAAATGTTTAGTCATTTCTTCAGCATATTTTCGGCTATGCATTGAAACTGACGACACTTGCGAACTGTAGTTTTTTATTGAACTCACAACGTTAATCAATTCTTCGTGATTTTGATTCATTGCAAAACCTAACTTTTCCATATTTTTCCTAACTTTCTCTTCGTTAACAAAAAGAGGATCTACGGAGTGTTCTGTTAATACCCCACAACACCAATTTAAAGCTTCCCCTAGAAACTCTATCGATCTAGACTTACGAGAATGATTCTCCATTGATCTCGATATGCTGCCTTGACCAATACTTCTTTGTATCATCCGTAAATGTTTCATGAACACCATATTCAGTTGTTCTAATAATTTAGCAAATTGGCATGTTTCTGATGTCGAGTTTTCACAGACTTCTAAGTTGGAAACCATTGGTACAAACGGTTCTGAGTAGTATGGCTTTTCTGATACATAAACCAACGGAACTGATGACTGATAAATAATTATCTCTGGTAAATAAGACCAGTAGGCTCCAGACACAATACTAATTTCACCTTCCACTACCATTATTGTTTTCCATACATAGCTCATGAGCAAACTTGCAAGAATATTCATTTTATTTTTTATATACTTTTCGCTGTCAGGTCAAGTACAGGAATGTAAATTACTATTCTATCGTATTTCTTTTCTTATCAATTTCAGTCTTACATGACCGTTAATCGATAATCAGCAATAATTTTCAGCTAAACAATCTTCAAATCGACGAATAGCAAAACAATTCAACATGAAGAAACAATTAATCCAATTGTCGATTCGGCATTTAATTTTAGTTCATGCCATTCTCCTTTAAAAAGTGAAAATTTACGTGTCATGACATTTCTGAACAACTTACACAATTGCATATTTTTTATTTTAATTTTTATTTATTTATCGATAAATATAAAATTCGAGTTCCTAGCTAGGAAAATGATGTTCTTATTATTGTTATTATTAGCGCGCATAATATTTTTTCATTCGATCTACATGTACAGTATCTTTAACTAGTTTTCTCTCTTTCTTCATTTTTACTCTATAATTGACCTCATTTACCCTACCGAGTATTTCATAAGGTCCAAACCATCGATGGAGAAGTTTTTCAGACCGACCAACTGTACGAATCGGTGTATAAACCATAACTTTTGATCCTACCGGATACTCAACCTCACGATGTGATTTATCATTCCGTGCTTTCTGTCTTAGTTGTTCGTTTTCAATCGTTTTGACCACGTCTTCCCTAGTTTGCCTGATTTTTTCGAGTAACTCTGTAACGTCCTGTTCACCTTGATCATTAATTCTTAACGATACGTCTATACGTAACCTGGCTTCATGGCCATATACCAACAAAAATGGAGTTTTTTTGAGTGGTTTCCTGAGGAGAGCAGTTGTAAGCAAAAGAAACTAATTGAACATAAGTATCCCAATCTCTCTGATTTGTTCTTACATACATAGATAACATGGAGGCTAATGTTCCATTAAAATGTTCAACTAGGCCATTTGTTTTTGGGTGATATGCCGTCGTGGTTTTAGGGAAGGTACCTAGTCCTTGCAATAATTCAGTGACTAGTTTTGAAGTGAAACACTTCCCCCGGTCACTTATAATAGTTTCAGGACAACCATGTTGACAAATTACATTTTCGAGTAGAAAATCTGCTACACATTTAGCGGTGCCAGTTGGCAACGCTTTGGCTATCGCCCACTTCGTAGCGTAGCACATTGCCGTTACAATAGTTCTGTTTGCCAAAGTTGATTTAGGTAAAGGTCCTAACAAATCAAAACCAATTTTAGAAAAAGGGCTACCAACTCTAATCGGTTGCATCAACCCAGGTGGTGCATTTGGAACACTCTTTCGGTGTTGACAATGTACGCAAGATTTTACATAATTTTCTGTATCCATATACATGTTTGGCCAAAAATAACGATCTTTTATTTTGCCATAAGTTTTTGCGAAACCAAGATGAGCTCCGGTAAGAGGCTCATCATGACAAAAATTCAAAATTTAATTTTTTATAATTTCTGGAATGACTAACAATTTTGTCGAACCTTGTGGCCCGAAATGTTTTTTGTAAAGTACTCCATTTTCTAATAAATAGCTTCGCGTTTTTTTCACTATTTTAGAGTCGGAATTTTCCGGATTTTTAATAGCTGAAATAATTTCTTTTAATTGAATGTCTTCACCTTGCAACTTTGCAATTTTATCTAAGTTGTTTATTTCAATGGATAGCAATGGAATTTCATGTGACTCATCATGTTTCTCAGTGTGAATGGAAACTGGATTTCTCGATAACGAGTCGGCATCAGCATGTTTTTTACCACTTTTATGATAAATTTGATAGGAAAGGTCTTGTAACCGTATGGCCCACCTTCCTAAACGACCCGAGGGGTCTTTGTTTTTATGTAACCAACAAAGAGCGTGATGATCAATTAAAATTTTGAATTCTTTTCCCCATAAGTAATGCCTGAATGTTGTGACTGCGTACACAACAGCCAAACACTCTTTTTCAGTGGTATTCCACTTCATTTACAGATCGGATAATCGTCTGGACGCGTACGCCACTGGATGGGTACCCGTTTCGTCGGTTTGGAGTATAATCGCCCCAATACCATAACCACTGGCATCTGAATGTATCTCCACAGGCAAGTCATATTTGAAATGCCTTAGTACTTGCGCAATTGTTAAACAATACTGAAGTTTTTCGAACGCTTTTTTGTGTTCGTTCTGCCATGAGAACGTAACGTTCTTTCGAGTAAATAATGTAAGTGGCATAGCGATATCCGCAAAGGATTTGACGAATTTTCGATAGTAATTGGCTAATCCTAAGGAGGATTGAACGTCTTTGACGTTTTTCGGAATGGGAAATTCAGAAACCGCTTTAATTTTGTCAGGATCAGGTGATAAGCCCGCGTCGCTTCCCACATGACCTAAAACTTTAACTTTTTTCTGTCCAAAATAACATTTTGTCGGTTTCAACTTCATATTTGCCTGTCTAAACCTATCAAAAACTGATCAAAGTTTTTGTAAATGATCATCAAAGTCGTGGCCTTTGACAATGATGTCATCTAGATAAACTAGACAAGTATTCCATTTCAATCCCGCCAAAATTTGATCCATGCACCTAGAGAAACAGGAAGGGCTAGATGCTAAACCGAAGGGAAGGACATTAAATTCATACAACCCCTCTGGTACTATGAACGCAGTTTTTGGTTTATCATTTTCCGCCAATCCAATTTGACAATATCCGGAAAAACAATCTAATGTACTGAAAAATTTAGCACCATCTAGTGCAAATAATAAATCATCTATCACCGGTAACGGATATCGATCTAACTGGATAACCTGATTTAATTTACGATAATCAACACAAAAACGCCAATCTCCTGTTTTCTTTCTAACCAACACCACTAGCGATGCCCAGTTACTATAAGATTTTCGTATTATTTTAGCCGCTAACATTTCATTTATTTGTTTATTCATGATCTCTCATTCTTTTGCGGAAACTCGATATGGCGCCTGATGGACAGGATGTGCACCCCCTGTGTTGATACTTTGAATACACACATTAGTTTGGCCTAACTCAAAATTATTTGTTGCAAAAATATCCCTATACTCTCTCATCAACGCATTCATTCTTTTCTGCTCTTTCTCCTTCAGACCTTTATGTATATTCAGCTGCAAATCGGGAAAATCATTTAAGTCTGTCAGAATATCATGAAAAAGAACAACCGTATTCATTACCTCTACGGAAAGTTTCGCGTCCCGTTGAACAACAGGACATTCTTTATTATTATTCCTCTCCTGTAGAAATACAGGGAAAACCGTATCATTTTGATGGACCGGCATACATACAGGGTTATTTTGTTTATTGACCACTTTTTCACCCAATAAACTAACCTTTATCTCAGATTCCGACGGAAAATTTAAATAATCCATCCTACCTATACAAGTTCCTTTAAAAAGAATAATGTTTATTTTTGTTATATTCGTTACATAAATCACGGCTCTTTCTATAACATTTTTGCTTATTTGAAGCCCTCTGTTAAAGGCTCATCCAAACTTATAGATAAGTTTATTCTAGTTTACTACAATTATTATTTTTCTTTATTTTTTCTATTCTCCTTGTGAGGAAACTATCATATTTGGGGGTTTTTAGATTAGTAAATACGTGTTTAAATATATATATTTATCGCGCTAAGTATACAGTTGAGTAGCTCTGACATGCGCGTAAGGAGTTGGCACCTGGTGAGTGAGGAGAGAACCAGAAAGTGACCGGCTCGGACATGGACAGATATCAAAGAAACGCAGAATTGTGGTGTCGTAGAATTAATGTAAAATTCGAATCAATTCGAATTATTGCTCGCATTTGGACAAAAAGGTGTTGTGCAAAGTCAAGACGTTGGGCAAGGGCTGTAGAAGGAACAATCCGCAGGTGAGTGACTCAACTGTTCGTCGCATTTCTTTATTGGGTCATTTAGTTTGAGAGCACAGCTCTCTGGTCCTTCCAATCATTAAAAAACCAGCGGCTCACGCAAAAATATACATGGTCACTTCGAGCCGTGGATCCCCTCAAATTTGGTAATTTCCTCACAATCAAAAGATATTTACTTAATAACAATAATTTCAGGTTAATTATAAATTACTGCTAACATTGAAGAAATTCGCATTTTGCCTTTCAAACAAAAAAGGGTATTCAATTATTCTCATCCGCAAAAAAACTTTCAAGGTCACTCGATACCCAAAGTATCTAATTTCAAACAGTTGGGTATTGGGAGTTTGACTTTTTATTGAAGAATTAAAAGCTCTCCGGTAAACTGAACATTTGATATTTGTTACGGTTTGAAATCTCCAGTTTGGTGGCTCAGGTAACGCAGCGATAATAGTGCAGGACTCAGTCCTCATATTACCCTTCAGATTAAATAATATGCATCGGCTATGCGGCTTCTGCAGTCAAGCTTCAGCTTAAAGTGAAAAATGAAACAGTATCAGGTTTAGTGCATCAGCTATCAACTGATGATCGAATCTAGTAAGTGGTCCATTCAGGTATTCCCAATTTTCGGTGCTTAGAGCCCTACAAAACATCATAAATCACCTTCACATTATCACGAATGTGAAGCTATTCTTACATTTAATCAGGTTAGGAAACAGCTGAGTACGATATATGAGCAACTTCCATGATGAGAATAAGCAAATCAACCTTTTATTCATTATTTATTCGGTTTAATCATTCTAACCTAAATGTCAACATTAATGTAAACAATGAAAGTCAACATAAAACAATTCAAATTACAAGTGAACTACTTGATCATGATTTGAACTAATCTAAAATCACTGATCCAAGTAATATCATGAGCAAAAGAACCTCAACAGGACAAGTGACAAGTTGTCAGAACCCTACATAGGAAAACCCTTTTTTGTGGAAATCCTTTTCAACCTTGGAGAGGCACATGGCCAGAGGTAGCTCTTGAAAGACAGAATAACTTTTGGTGGATTTCGCCATTTCAATTAGTAGTAACTGAATGAGATCTCCTGTAATCGAGATTAGGAGAAACACTTAGGTGGATCTGTATTATTCCGTTCTCTAAAACGTGCTTCACTCCGAGACATCACTTTAGGCCACCCACCACCGCAGGTATGTCTATCTTACTGTCCTAAAAGGTATTCTTTTAATTATTGTTGTTGAAGGCATCTCTCATTACCATTTGCTTACTCTAGAGGTTCTCGTGGAACTTGCTCGTATAACCGAAACGCTATTTCAGGCCTGTTAGTTCCGGTTCCCCCGTATAACTGGAAAGACCAAGCTTTATCAGCCCATTCAAGCCTACTGTATTTCTGGAAGGCTTGTTAATTACTCGCTATCTCCTCGAGGTCTCCTCTACGGATGCCGAGTCTTGCCAGAGATGAGCGAACAAGAAGACATCTATAGCTATCATTCAGGCGAGCTCTTTCCATTTATTTGCTTATCCGCTATACCATTGACAATTATTGCTACCTGGCTTCTCACAATATATTGCTTACTGCTATAGTAACGGCTTAGCTAACAAGCGTTGCTTACAGCTATTCTTTTAAAATCCCCGCTTTGGTGCTAGTTTAAGGTGACGGGTTGGTTGAGGAAAAGATATCACGATTGCTTATTTTGCTATTAACCAGAATTTGTAGTGCTTACAGTAGTTAAGTAGAAGTTGTGCACTCCTATGTATATATACATTCGGGTAAAGTAAGTACCTGGTATTAGGTGTATCAAACAATAGTTAAGCTTGCATTTATTTTGCTTCCTGAGCAAAGCATCTCACTAGTATTACCAGTCCTGAACTATAATTCTGAATAATTCGCCCTCTCCTCCCAGACTCTGGCTTCGGTTCATACCCCGAATCATATTGTGGAAATGTGCTGAAAACAATTACATACCCAGCGTTAGATTATTATTGAGTATTATTCCACTCCCAATCTACCACTGAACTAACCGGACATTTTTCCCGTTCCACCTCTTTGTGTTGCCCCAATTTAGCTCTCCCTGTAGCAGGGCTAAACGAAGGTAACAATTTGGCGCCTCAACTACTAGGGTTTGTTTCATTTCGGGTAGTGTCATTTTCAGCATATAATTCCAGTATTTCCAGTAAACTTCCAACATCATTTCTGCAAATTCTGAATTATTTTCATTCATTTTGTTTATGTTTTGTAACCCCCTAACCTTAGTATTTTTCATATGTCATTTTCGACGAAAGTGGCAAAATCACGAAACAGAAATTTTTTCTTCTCTTTTATTGTCCATTTTAGAGGGAATTGGTCATACCCAGTAGACTCACTTGCTATATTTTGATTACGGTGATTTGGTTCATTGACCTTGATACGGTTTTGATATTTGTAGAAGTATTATAAGAAAAAGATTATTTCAGCTGTGAGCAGGTGACAGGTGTTATAAAAATCATTTCTTATTCTTATATTTGTTGGTAATAATAATGATAATAACATTTTAATGAAACTTTTTATAGTACATCCATTTTCGCTGAAATTTTATTTGAAATTGGGTACTTTGAATACAATCAGTGATTGAAATTCGTATTTACCAGGGGTGTACGAAATTTTGGATATCATTTTTTTTTATTTTTAGAAAATCATTGGTATCTATTCCCATGAAATAGAAATTAGAATAGTACTGTAATTATTCCAGTGTAGGGGTAACTGTTGTACGAATTCAATAGTTTTTTCAAGAAATTTATATTTTGCTGTTGCTACTTGGTGGTAAGAAACAGGGTTTTGATTTTCTGCATTGTTTTGTTGCTTATTTGAGTTACCTACGTAAGTTCATTTTCTTTGAGGAAAGAGGGGGGTGTGCGCATGCGCCATAACTTTATCTTTTCTTTCGAGTCAATTAGAGAGTTGATTATGGAAGTCAACCGACTCTTAGGTGAAGAACTTACATATGAGTTGCGAGTTCGAGGTTTACCTATAGAGGGCACTGTTAACGATAAGCGAATCTTACTCAGAGGAGCCTTACGCTGTGAAAAAGCGGGAATACCCTCTGCATTAATCGTGGTTGAATTAGATTGCGAATCAGAATTCACAATTTGTAAAGATAAATTGACGGAATTAGATAATTCTATACAAAATTTCGATATGGAGAATAGGGTTAACGAATATAAGAGAATTTCTTCTCGACTCATATCAGGGAAGACTTAGACGTGTACCAACCGGTGATGAGGAAGTAGAAGAAATTCGGCGTAATTTATTATGCTTATGTATGCGATTGGTAGAAGAAGTTTCGGATCAATTTGAAACTTCTCCCATACAAAACCGACCTTTGGTTGAAATCAATACACCTCAAACCTCCGAACACTACTTAATGGATGAGTTCGTTCCGTTACCGCAGAGTTATGCGCCTACTTTATCTACAGATGGTAGAATTGCCCCAATTGAAAGAGGAATACCTCTCTTGAGTCAGCTAGGATTACAAGTGAAGTAGGAATGGAACGTGAGAACAGAGAGGGTAGACAATTATTTAGTAATTCGGTTCCGGCCATTACTAGTTCTAGTAGAGGCGGGAATCAGAATATGAACATTCCAAGTAGGCTTCCGATGAGCAGTCATCTGGAAACAGATCTGTTGAATCAACGATTATCCGGAGTTAGGTTTGAAGATCATACTTCACGGCCTGGTAGTATGGATAGGCCTCACCTACAATCAACCTTCAGGAATGATGTAGGCACTAATGAACAAGACCGGAATCCGTATGCGCACGCGCAGTATTTTGCGCCTGATTCTGGCAATCGATATCTCGAGGTAGGGAGATGGAACATCGAGTACGATGGTGATACTAGTGTCACAACGTTCTTAGAACGCATTGAGGAAATTAGAGTTTCCCGGGGCGTCTCTAAGGTACAGCTCTTACGTTCTGCTCCTGAGCTCTTCACCAAAGATGCGTTGATGTGGTTCAGGACCAATACCTTCACCTCTTGGGATGAGTTGGTCAATAAATTGAAAGAGGCATTCATGCCATACGATTACCAATACAGCCTTTGGGAAGAAATAAGAAGACGAACGCAGGGAGCTAGGGAAAAAGTAGTGTGCTTTGTTGCCGCAATGGAAAGTCTGTTCAATAAATTAGGACACGAACGACCAGCCGAGATCACTCGAGTTGCCTTGATTCGGCGAAATTTATTGCCATATTTGCAGACTTCATTATCTCTTCATCAGATCCGTACCGTGTCTGAATTGGTGACTTTGCCTAGGGTGATCGAGGAAACCGAATTACGGGTTCAACGATTTGTACCACCTCCCACAAATTACCGATCTCTCGTAGAACCTGAACTTGCCTACCGGAAACAAAATAGTTCTCATCCTGTCTCTGCTATTTCATCTCGGGATCGTCGAGGCCTTGATATGGAAGATCGGCAGGTACGCATTGAAGCTTCGTATTCGAATGCTACCCCGAATCCTACCGAGCAAAGCAATCAACCCCTTTGCTGGAACTGTCGAGAAGTTGGACATAGATTTCGGAAATGTACAAAACCTAGACAGATTTTCTGTTTCCGTTGTGGTCAAGAGAAGGTTACCGCTTCCTATTGTCCTACATGTAAACCAAAAAACGCCCAAACGAGACACTAGGTAGCCTACTAGTAGTCTCTAACTCAGAAGTACCGGCTGATTCACAGAATATGATTGCAGAAAATAAGATTTTACTTGACTTTGTGGTTGCTCATGTAAAGAATGATGTTCGTCCATATTAGAGAGTCAAAGTTTTCGGTAAGGAATTCTTAGGTTTGCTGGATAGTGGAGCTAGTAGAACTGTCTTAGGACAGCAGGGTTGGAGTATTCTGAAGCCTTTATGTGCTGTGGAGTCTTCTTCCGTGTCCTTGTGCACAGTTGCTAATGGTCAGAATTGTGAGGTGTTGGGATCTGTGAGTCTCCCGATTCAGTTATGTGACAGGGTAAAGATTATAGAGGCTTTGATAGTTCCATCTTTACCTCACTGCCTCATCCTAGGGATGGACTTTTGGCTGAAGATGGCTATAGTCCCAGATCTATTTTCGGATGAGTGGCATTTCAAGGATGATTCCGACTCCTCCCTGGATGTCGATGTTTGTACTATCAAGCCCTTGGATTCTTTATCGGATTCTCAGCGTCAGACCCTGAAAGATTTGGTAGACAAATACTTTTGTTTGATGGGAACGAATTTGGGTTGCACTTCTCTGGTGGAACATGTCATCACAACCGACTCCCAACCAATCAAACAAAGACATTATCCCATTTCACCCGTTCTTCAGCGACAAGTCAACGAAGAACTGGACCAGATGTTCCGAGATGGTGTGGTGGAAACCTCTAATTCCCCCTGGGCTTCCCCAATTTTGTTCGTTAAGAAATCTGATGGTCGATATCGTTTCTGCGTGGATTTCAGAAAGTTGAATCAAGTCACGAAGAAGGATGCATATCCTCTTCCCTTTGTATCGGCTACCTTGGATAAGTTACGAGAAGCTCGATTTTTAACCACTCTAGTCAGCCTATTGGCAAATACCTCTAGCAGATTCGTCTAAACCTTTTACTGCCTTCGTTGTACCTAACCGCGGACTCTTTCAGTTTCGGCGCATGCCGATGGGTTCACACAACGCTCCGGCTACATTTCAACGGTTTGTTGATCGAGTTGTTGGTGCGGATCTCGAGCAGTACGTATTCATCTACTTAGATGATATAATCATCTGCACTTCGACTTTCCAAAAACATTTGGAAATTTTAGAAGAGGTTCTGTCTAGAATAATTAAAGCGGGACTTACCCTTAACTTAACAAAATGTCATTTTTGTAAGTCTGAATTACGCTATCTAGGATATTTGGTCAATTCTTCCGGTCTTCTTGTAGACCCTGAAAAAGTCAACGGCATTCTTCAAATTCCCAATCCTCGAAACGCTACTGAGGCTCGTCGAATTATAGGACTCGCATCCTGGTATAGGCGATTTGTGCCCGGTTTCTCAACGCTGATATCACCTTTAAGCAACTTCACCAAGAAACACCAAAAATTCATGTGGGACACTAATTGTGAGGACGCATTCCGAAAAATTATAAAGTGCCTCATCTCTCCCGTACTGTCATGCCCAGACTATAGTCTGCCTTTCGTAGTCCAAACGGACGCCTCGGATTTTGGCCTAGGAGCTGTGCTATCACAGGTATATCCGGAGGGGGAGAAGGTAGTATGCTATTTAAGCCGCTCCCTAACCCCGTGCGAACGGAAGTATAGCACGACCGAGAAAGAGTGCCTGGCCGTTATTTTTGCAATTGAGAAGCTGCGGCCGTACCTAGAGGGCACGCGCTTCGTCGTGATTACTGACCACTACAGCCTTAAGTGGCTTAATTCAATCAAAGACCCCGTCGGTCGAATTGCGCGTTGGGCAGTACGGCTGCAGCAGCATGATTTTGAAATTTTGCATCGACTCGGAAAGGACAATTGGGTAGCTGACGCTCTTTCCCGGTCTGTGCCGGCCCTAGTAATTGACGCAAAAGATAACGAAGTTACCATTACCGACCCTTGGTACTAGAAATTGGTTCAAGACGTCACCAAAGACCCGGTTCGCTATCCTTCTTGGCGTGTTCAAGAAAATTTACTTTTCAAACGGGTAGATCGAAAATATCCAGAGTTGTCCGATGATGTAGACCCATGGTTACAAGTTGTTCCCAAAGAAAACCGTCGCGATCTTATTCAAAAGCACCATGATCCACCTACCATGGGGCATGGTGGTGTGCTCAAAACATTCTCTCGGCTCAGCAGTCGGTACTACTGGCCGAAGATGAAGCACGTTTTCTTAAACAATGTACGGTATGTATCAGTACGAAGCCTGAGCAGAAAGCTCCAGCTGGATATTTGTTAAGCGCTGCACCTCAAACTACTAGGCCCTTTGAAATCTTAAGCGTAGACTTGGTAGGTCCATTACCTCGATCATCGTCAGGATTCTCCTATATATTTTCGGTACATGATATTTTTAGTAAATTCGTGTTATTCTTTCCCCTACGACAGCCTACAGCAAAAATGGTGACCCAACTAATGGAGGAGCAGGTTTTCCTGGTGTATGGTACTCCCCGCAAAGTTATAGTTGATAATGGTGTCCAATTTCGTAGCCACTTATTCCGAAATCTCTTGAACGAATATAATGTTCAAGCTGGATTCATCGCCAACTACCACGCGCAGGCCAATCCCGTTGAACGCACCCATCGCGTTTTAAAAACGATGCTGACTGCTTACGTTTCCGATAATCACCGCGCCTGGGAGCGATATTTACCTAAAGCTGCATGTGCGATGAGATCGCCAAGGCATGAAACGACACAACTGACACCGAACTTTGTCGTATTTGGTCGCGAGGTCCAATTATCAGGACAAGCTCAGCATCCCCCGACAAGTACGGATGGTCCAGGAGACTTTAACGCAGAGGCTAGATCAGCAGCCTTGCAAAAAGTTTTTGAAGACGTATCTAAGCGTTTACTTCATGCCCATGAGCGTAGTAAGAAACGGTACAAGTTACGCCGAAGGGATGAACAGTTCACATTGAACCAGAGAGTTTGGCGTAAGAACTATACCTTGTCCGATGCCCGCCAGAGGTATAACTTAGAAATTAGCTTTGAAATTTAAAGGTCCTTTTCGAATTTCAAAAATACTTTCACCGTGGTCCTACGAGCAGTCAGACGACTCGGGAAAAGCCTGTGGTGTCTGGCACGCTAAAGATATTAAAGCCCACCCTCCAGACGAAGAGGAGCTTCAGAATAATTCTGATGTAGATGATTGATCCAGGATTGGATGGTTGGTGTGGCATTCTATGTTTTTTGTCTATATTTCTCAGTTATATATACAGTTATTTTTTTTCTCGTTGTAGTATTAATTGGGAAAATTTGAAGTCTCATCCTCCCGATGTAGAGGATGATTTTAGTGAATAGGTTATAGGTTTAGATCTGGTCTACGTATGTTTCACACAAATGGCAAAGTTGAAGTGTAAAAGTTTTTTTAGGAAAGAAACTTTCTTTGAGGAAAAGGGGGTGTTGTTACGGTTTGAAATCTCCAGTTTGGTGGCTCAGGTAACGCAGCGATAATAGTGCAGGACTCAGTCCTCAAATTACCCTTCAGATTAAATAATATGCATCGGCTATGCGGCTTCTGCAGTCAAGCTTTAGCTTAAAGTGAAAAATGAAACAGTATCAGGTTTAGTGCATCAGCTATCAACTGATAATCGAATCTAGTAAGTGGTCTATTCAGGTATTCCCAATTTTCGGTGCTTAGAGCCCTACAAAACATCATAAATCACCTTCACATTATCACGAATGTGAAGCTATTCTTACATTTAATCAGGTTAGGAAACAGCTGAGTACGATATATGAGCAACTTCCATGATGAGAATAAGCAAATCAACCTTTTATTCATTATTTATTCGGTTTAATCATTCTAACCTAAATGTCAACATTAATGTAAACAATGAAAGTCAACATAAAACAATTCAAATTACAAGTGAACTACTTGATCATGATTTGAACTAATCTAAAATCACTGATCCAAGTAATATCATGAGCAAAAGAACCTCAACAGGACAAGTGACAAGTTGTCAGAACCCTACATAGGAAAACCCTTTTTTGTGGAAATCCTTTTCAACCTTGGAGAGGCACATGGCCAGAGGTAGCTCTTGAAAGACAGAATTACTTTTGGTGGATTTCGCCATTTCAATTAGTAGTAACTGAATGAGATCTCCTGTAATCGAGATTAGGAGAAACACTTAGGTGGATCTGTATTATTCCGTTCTCTAAAACGTGCTTCACTCCGAGACATCACTTTAGGCCACCCACCACCGCAGGTATGTCTATCTTACTGTCCTAAAAGGTATTCTTTTAATTATTGTTGTTGAAGGCATCTCTCATTACCATTTGCTTACTCTAGAGGTTCTCGTGGAACTTGCTCGTATAACCGAAACGCTATTTCAGGCCTGTTAGTTCCGGTTCCCCCGTATAACTGGACAATTGAAGACCAAGCTTTATCAGCCCATTCAAGCCTACTGTATTTCTGGAAGGCTTGTTAATTACTCGCTATCTCCTCGAGGTCTCCTCTACGGATGCCGAGTCTTGCCAGAGATGAGCGAACAAGAAGACATCTATAGCTATCATTCAGGCGAGCTCTTTCCATTTATTTGCTTATCCGCTATACCATTGACAATTATTGCTACCTGGCTTCTCACAATATATTGCTCACTGCTATAGTAACGGCTTAGCTAACAAGCGTTGCTTACAGCTATTCTTTTAATATCCCCGCTTTGGTGCTAGTTTAAGGTGACGGGTTGGTTGAGGAAAAGATATCACGATTGCTTATTTTGCTATTAACCAGAATTTGTAGTGCTTACAGTAGTTAAGTAGAAGTTGTGCACTCCTATGTATATATACATTCGGGTAAAGTAAGTACCTGGTATTAGGTGTATCAAACAATAGTTAAGCTTGCATTTATTTTGCTTCCTGAGCAAAGCATCTCACTAGTATTACCAGTCCTGAACTATAATTCTGAATAATTCGCCCTCTCCTCCCAGACTCTGGCTTCGGTTCATACCCCGAATCATATTGTGGAAATGTGCTGAAAACAATTACATACCCAGCGTTAGATTATTATTGAGTATTATTCCACTCCCAATCTACCACTGAACTAACCGGACATTTTTCCCGTTCCACCTCTTTGTGTTGCCCCAATTTAGCTCTCCCTGTAGCAGGGCTAAACGAAGGTAACATATCGTCGCCTGAGAATTATATTGGTCTATCTCCACTTTTTGAAATAATTGAGTTATATACACCAAAATGTTCGTAAAAATTAGAAGAGTCATTCTCCATCGAAAAATATAGAAAATTCCCTTTGATACAATAAAAATTTGTATGAGTTTGGGCAATATCCGTCACATCAAAAAAATATATCAATATTATAAAGGGCTATATCAGCAGCGCGCTCCCAGCGAATAGCGTTTTAGTTACATTAGTGTTATGTTGGTCAATGTCCTAAAAGTGAAATGAAAATATAGAGAGTTTCAGTAGAGTAAAAAGGGATGGAGTAGTGTTCATATCTTTGTGTCTTACTGTCTAGTGCAGCGGTGTGAAAAGCAAAATTAAAGTTTATTTGCAAGTTTAGTGACATTCAGAGAAAAACATTTGATGATAGTAGCTTCAGTATTCACCATTAGGTACGTAATTGATGTATATTTGAGAAATTAGTTATTAGTTCATGTCATTCAGGCATTTACTAGAAATATCCCGGTAAACATAACCTCAAAACGTTGGACATTATCATTTATTGATCATAACCTCGCTGTTTTTCACTCAGTAACTAATATGTTTGTATTTATTTTCAGCTGCAATTATTGATGAACAAAAATGAGTTCTCCAGCTCCTTCAACACCCTCGTCATGTCCAAGTGAATTTTGGAAGTAAGTAGGTAGTACTAAGAAGGACATTCGAAAGAAGCTGTATAGTTGCCGTTTGTCGTTAATGATTTGAAATTTCTCTTTCAGTGGGATGCTGGAGGATCTTGCGAGTGACAAGGAAAATATACCGTGTAATAATGAATTAAATGAGAGGAATTTTTCCACGGAAATCCAAGGCTTCCCGTTTGACTTAGAGGATTCGAAAAGGCAAGTGAATTATGAGATTCTGGAAGACGAAGGACAAAATGGGGAGGAAACAGAATACCTAGAAAATGAGAAAGAAGGAATCGATACAGAAACGGAAGAAACCGAGAAGGAAAAAAGGTTGCGAAGCGGAAAAGTGCCCTCTAGTGTGTGTAACAAAAATCACACCCGAAGAGAGACAAATAATCCATGACAAATTTTGGACACTCAATGACGACAAAAAGAACCACTTCTATTCAAAACATGTGAATAGAAATCAATGTGCACGAAAACGAACAGAGTCCGACGTCAGCCGGAAAAAGTATTCCTACTCATATCACTTCTTCGTGAGAGGAGTAAGAATAAAAGTGTGCCAACAATTTTTCCTCCATACATTGGATATCAATAAGAACAGAATTTACCATTTCTTCAAAAAAGTTCAGGACAACTCTACTAATGTACCCCGATCTCCACTTACGGGAAAACATACGAAAAAAGTTATCAGTGAAGAGAAAAGAAATGGAGCTCGTAGGCACATTGAATCATTTCCTACAGTTGATTCCCACTATTGCCGCAAAGAAAGTACTAGAAAATATCTCGAAACAGGGTTAAACTTACAAAAAATGTACGATTTATACAAGACCACGACCGCAGATCCTGTAAAATACCATTTATACAGGTCTTTATTCAATTCAGAATATAATTTATCCTCTTTCAAACCGAAAAAGGATATGTGCGATAAATGTCAAGATTTCAGGGTTCTTTCACGTCCAACTGATGAACAACTTTCTGCAAAAGACGATCATGTCCGTAGAAAAGTCATGGTAGCTAATGAAAAACAGAGAGATAAAACTGATTCTTCTATCAGTGATGAGATGGGTATCTTATCTTTCGACCTTGAAAATACATTTGCACTGCCAAAATCGAACATCAGTAATTTTTATTACAAATCAAAACTTTCTGTTTATAACCTGACCGCCCACTTAGATAAGACAAACGTAGTTTATAACGCAGTGTGGCACGAACTAACTTGTGGACGCGGTGCAGTTCATATTGCATGTGCTTTGCAGAAAATTCTAAAAAAAGTTATGATTGATAACCCAAATTTGAAAAAAATTATTGTGTGGTCAGACAGTTGCGTTCCACAGAACAAGAATTCTATTATGACATTCGCTCTCCAGTATTTTTTAATGTCACCACATGCCAAAGATCTAGAAGTTATAGAACAAAAATTTGGGGAACCCGGACATAGTAGCGTACAAGAGTAGATGCAGCTCATAGTTGTATCGAAAGGTACCTGAAAAATTTGGAAATTTGGAGTCCCCTGGCTCTCATTCGACTCATGATCAAAATTCCACGTACTTGGAAGTTAAAATTTACTATAATTCAAATGATCCCTAATGAATACTTGAACTACCAGATATCCTCAGGGAGCTATTCTTATAATCAGATACCATATACAAAAATCAAACATCTGGTATATGAAAAAGCTTCCATTTTCAACGTAAAATTCCGAAATCACTTCGAAGAACCTTTTCATGACATCAAATTAGGCTACATCAAAAGTACCAGATCTCAAGATATTATTTCGTTTCCACAAACAGTTCCACACGTAAACCTCACGCCAGCAATTTCCGAGTTGAAGAAAAAGCATTTGAGTGAAATGCTACCTGAAGATGAGAGGCATTTTTACAATAGTTTAAATATTTCTGCACCACCAAAGGTGCCAGGGAAGAAGAAAAATGAGACTAACAATGTTGCAACCACATCGACGGCAAAGAAAAATGTTAAGGAGAATAATGTTATAGGAAAAGATGTAAAAAACACAGAGGAAACGACAAGTGATGAAAGGAAGATTCTGGATACATCTAAATGTAATCAAAAAGAGGGAGAACATACATCGCAGGAAATCAAAAATGCTACAGGAAGAGTTAAAAGCCACTCGAAGATTTGCACAAGAGGAAGGAAAACAAAAACACTGAAAAAGAAGAATGTTGGGGAAGGTTAATCGAAAACTGATACTGACGAAAATGGTATAATTATATCAAGAAACAAGCCAAATACTCGAAATAATACATAAAAAATTAATAAATAAATCGATCAAAAAATAATGAGTTGAGAAATAATTACTATTTATGTTGATTATTTTTTGTACTTGAGAACTTAATAATTTGTTCCTTAACTGTTTGCTAGTCTGTTATCATAATTCCCCAAAACTACTGTGCAATAAGAAAGTATTAGTTTAGTTTGAAGAGTTAGATTTAAGTTATTTTATTTTGGAGATTTATGATAAGCTGCGGTCTATATCCAAAACAACTTTCGTAAGTTATAAAAGAACCGCTAGGAATATCGACTTGAAAAATGGAAGCAATACTCATATTTTTGTGGGTTTCCAGAGTACCTTTTTGCAGAACTGTAACTCTATAACAAAATATCGACAACGTTGTTCGAACTTTGAAGCTGATTTTCTCGAAACTGACTTTGTGAAAGAAGGACCAATCTAATTCTCAGGCGACCATATTGTTAGAAATTCCATAGGCGTACCCATTTGTTTGCCAGGTGAAGTGTATTGTTTTAAATTCTTGCAATATGACTGCAAACGCTAATAAGCTTAAACAGCTCAAAACACTACGACAAATGTGCGTTAATCAAATGAATGATTTAAAAGGTTTCGCTCAACACGCGCATGAAAGTGAAACTGCAAAACTTCAATTTAAAATGATGTTCGAATAATTTCCTAAAATCCAAGAATCATTTAAAAGTCATCACCAAAATTTCATAACTTTATCTTGTGTGTCTTCTGATGAAGATGATGCAGGTGATGATGACATTAGAAAAGATTTTTATTTTGTGGCTTCATTTGTTCATGCCATGTACTCTAGTATGTTTCTGAAAGAACAAAAACCCGTTCTTCCGACTGTTACGCCATCCGCACCGCCATTGCAAAATAAGCCAAATGCTAAGTTGCCGCCAATGAGTATACCTAAATTTTCCGGAGATATTAAAGCTTTTAAACCATTTCTCGAAATATTTTCCATAATAGTGGATGAAAACGACAATTATACCGATGTTGAAAAATATAATTATCTTGGTTCTTTCTTGGAAGGCCCCGCCTTAGCTGTAGTTCAGTGTACTCCTTTGTCTGCACAAAACTATAGAACCGCATTGAATTCACTTATTAGTCGATATGACAAACCGCGTTTAATAGCATTTTCACACCTACAAGCCCTAGATAACGCTCCTGTAATCACTAACGCAAAAAATCAAAAAGCCTTGCGCGCGCTTTTAGATACATTCTCAGAAAACATTTCCGCATTACATAACATGAAATTCCAAACGCAAGATTGGGATTTTCTTTTATTCTACATGTTGTCAAAACATCTAGACGACGAGTTATTGACCAAATTCGAGATTCAAAATGCTTCGCCAGACGATAAATCTATTCCTAAGTATGAAGATTTGAAGAACTTTGTTTTGAATCAGTGTAATGCGCTGGAAGCTGTCGAGTTTTCATCTTTATTCAAAGTTCAAAGCCAAAGGTCTTTTAGCTCTTCTTCTTATTCCAAGACCGACGGAAAACCTACGAACTCAAGCTATCAACAGTCGAAATACAAAAAAACGACTACATTTTTTGGTAACGCAAATAAAACAAATCTGTGTACTTTTTGTAAATCGTCTGATCATCTTATTTACAGATGTTCTCAATTCTATAATAAGCCACCCCAAGAGCGTTTGAACCATGTACGCACTAATAAATGGTGTGTGAACTGTCTTAGTGACAGACACACTACCGAAAACTGCCAATCCCAATCGACGTGTAGAACGTGTTTCGGTAGACACCATAGTCTTTTACATGTATTACACAATACCAACTCAAATTCACCTCAAAATGTAATTCAACATTTTAGACCCGCTACCGCTCAGCAAAATTCAAATTCGCAGTTCAATTCTAATTCTACGAACTCGCAATATTATTCGCACGCCACTGGCAACGATATCCCGATCACAACGCAAAATGTGCGCACCGCTCCTCACCAACGCTCCGACAATTCACAGTCGCAAATAAATACTATGTCGCGAAATCCAAATGAACAGCCGCCGCCATCGCAAACGGCCAATATATATTGTGGCATGGTTACTTCTCACGCTTCGGTACTCCTGTCAACTGCTATCGTTGAAGTCTTGGATGCATACGGTAACTACCAAAAGGTCCGAGCTTTGATTGATTGTGGTTCAGAAACAAATTATATTTCGCAAAATTGTCTTAAACGACTCCGCTTACCCCGCTTCGAAATGTCTTTGAGTATTCAAGGATTAAATCAAATGCAAGAGTTTACCATGCACGGTGGTGTCGCGTGTACTATAAAACCTGTAGGAATTCTGGAACCTTTAATAGATATTGAGGCGTTCATTTTGCCGAAATTGTTCCAGAAATGCCACCACGAACAATAAAAAATTCCCAATGGCATCATATCGCGAATTTAAATCTTGCCGATCCAACGTATTTTGAAAGTAATACAGTGGATCTACTTTTGGGCGCAGTTTTTCCGCAAATATTACAAAATGGTCGAGTTTCAGGTAATGTGAATGAACCTGTCGCGATAAACACGATCTTTGGGTGGATTCTGATGGGAAAATACTCTCAGCACACTGTACGCAACAAAACCGCAACTTCTTTGTTTTCCATTTCCCAAACTGATTTATTTACACTAAATAAAACGATCTCGCGTTTCTGGGAAACCGAAGAAATTCCTAAGAAAACTATAATGTCACCTGAGGATGAATTATGTGAAAAAATATTTCGCGAAACGCATTCCCGCGAAGACACTGGACGGTACGTCGTAGAACTTCCGTTTAAAAATAATTCCGAACCTTTCTTTGATATCGAAAGCTCACGCGCTCTTGCAACACGCCGTTTCTTGTCCCTAGAAAATCGTTTAGGCGCAAACGAAGTGTTGTACCGCGATTATTCTAAAATAATACGAGATTATATTGATTCTGGTTATTTAAAAAGGGTCCCACCACATTTAAAATCGCAAAATGGATTTTACATACCACATCACTGCCTAGTGAAGCCAGGAAAAATTCGCATTGTACTTGATGGTAGCTGTAAAAATAAAATTGGTTATTCTTTGAATGACACGCTACTGACCGGTCAAAAGCTTCAGAAGGATATTAGTAAAATTTTACTAAACTTTCGTCTCGGTAAAGTAGTTTTTACCTGTGATATTAAAGCCATGTTTATTCTGATAAAAGTCGCCGAAAAACATCACTCATTTCAACGTATTTTATGGAGAAGCTCAAATACAGAACCGCTTTCAGAATACATGTTTGAACGTGTGATTTTCGGACTATCTTGTTCTACATGCTTAGAGAACAGAACCATTATGCAACTAGCTCGAGATGAACGCGACAATTTTCCCTTGGGTGCTCAAATTTTAGAACGAGATATTTATATCGATGATTGTTGCTCAACATTCAATTCTGTTGAAGAAGCCAAACTCGCGCGCGATCAAATAATCCATATATTAAAGCGGGGGGGTTTTGAGCTAGGCAAATGGTCCAGTAATTGTCAGGAATTAATTTCGGATATTCCATCATCTCAACTTCATACTAATTCTGTAAAATTTGATTCAGAACCCAATATTCTCAAAATATTAGGTCTCCAGTGGTACCCGCAGGATGACACATTTTGTTTCAGTGTTATGCCCATGAATCTCAAGTGCTCGAAAAGAAATATACTTTCGCAAATTTCACGCATATACGCTCCACTTGGATTTCTCAGTCCAGTCACGCTACTTACTAAATCTTTCATGCAAATTTTATACACTTTAGGACTTGATTGGGATGACGAGCCGCCACGGGATATTCGGGAAAGGTGGACGAAGTTAAAGGATGAACTTTCGCTGATCACAAATATACGGATACCGCGTCGCATTCAAATTGACGAGATTTTAGATTGCCAATTGCACGGTATTTGCGATGCCTCTTTGAAAGCTTACGCTTCGGTCGTCTATTTGCGTATTAGCAGCAATAAAACATGCGAAACATTTTTTGTCATTTCCAAATCCCGCGTTAGTCCGCTGAAAACTTTATCAATACCCAAGCTGGAATTGAGTGCTGCAGTTTTACAGATTTAATTGTTTATGTTTTAAACGCATTTCATGATAAAATTAAATTCTCAAAAATTTATGCGTGGTCGGATTCCACAATCGCGCTCTCGTGGAATAAAAGTTCTCCCCATAAATGGAAAACATTCGTTTCTAACCGCGTAGCTAGAATTCAAGAAAAACTACCTCCAGATATTTGGCATCATATCGACACGCAACACAATCCAAGTGATTGCGCTTCAAGAGGGCAATTACCCTCAGAATTATTAGATAATGACCTTTCGTGGTCAGGCCCTCCATGGCTTGCGCTTCCTTCTCATTTATGGCCTGTTTCTAAATTCAACATCCCTCTCTTGTCTGCAGAGGTTACCTCTGAAGAAAGAAAATTCACATTTGCTGTATTTTCTGCAGATAATCCGTTCGAAAATGTATTAAATAAATATTCGTCATACGCTAAAATTCAACGTATATTCGCCTATTTTCTACGTTTCATACATAATTGTAAAAAAGCTAACCGCGAAAGTCGCAAGTTAGGAGCTTTTAACAGCTTTGATTTACAAGAATCTACGATTTTTCTTGTGAAATGGCAACACTTACAATTCTCCGACGAAATCGAAAAAATTAATAGTAAAAAATCACTTCCGAAGTCTTTCAAAAAATTAGGCACGTTTCTGGATTCACAAAATATTATTCGCGTTGGGGGTCGTATCAAACATTCTGAATTAACTTACGATCAGAAACACCCCATGTTACTTCCTAGAAAATGTCGGTTAACATTTCTTATTATTAGCCACTTTCATAATACTTACCTACATCCGGGTGATCAAGCATTACATTTTTTGTTAGCCCAACACTTTTGGATTTTGTCGCCAAAACGCGCGATACGAAGTGTTGTTTCACAATGTTTAAAATGTTGGCGCCTAGCACCCAAACAGTACCAACCCCCTATGGGTAACCTACCCAAATTACGCATATCACAGCTTCGCAGTTTTTCTGTTGTAGGAATAGATCACGCTGGTCCATTCACTATAAAAGCGCAAAAAATTCGTTCGTCGAAAACGTTTAAATCCTATGTTTGCATATTCGTGTGTTTTGCCACTAAGGCAGTACACTTAGAGCTTTCGTCAGATTTATCAAGTGAATCATTTTTATGTGCCTTTCGTCGCTTAATGGCACGCAGAGGACCCGTTAAAAAATGTTATTCAGATAACGGGACAGCATTCGTGGGTGCAAATAGACAAATTCAAGATATGCTCAAATATGCAGCAGAATCTCTTGCAATAGAATGGCATTTCCAACCTGCCTCTTCACCCCATTTCTCAGGTTTAGCCGAGCGCGGAGTGCGGTCGCTAAAAAACCATTTAAAAAGAGTTGTAGGTGAACAAATTCTAAACTTCGAAGAATTCTATACCGTTCTTGTGCAGATTGAGGGATTGCTGAATTCGAGACCTTTGTGTCCCATGAGTGCCGACGCTAATGATTTTTCAGTTTTAACCCCTGGCCATTTTTTAACCCTTGAGCCAATTTCCGCGTTGCCTGATCCTGATTTGTCGCACCTAAAGCTTAATCGACTCAGCCGCTGGCAACTCTTGCAAAAATTACATCAAGACTTCTGGTCTAGATGGCACCGCGAATATTTACATTCTCTTCAACAGAGGGTGAAGTGGCTTGAACCCACTTCTCCTCCTGCTAAAATTGGTACACTTGTAGTAAAATCGGATAATTTACCTCCAGCTAAATGGAATATTGCAAGAATCACACGCCTTCACCCTGGCGATGATGGTGTTGATCGTGTTGCTACCTTACGTACTGCAACAGGCATCCAAAAGAGGCCATTAGTAAAGCTATGTCCTCTGCCAGATATTGAAATTTCCCAATAAAAGGTCAAATACCCTTTTAGGCGGCCGGGATGTTAAAGGCTCATCCAAACTTATAGATAAGTTTATTCTAGTTTACTACAATTATTATTTTTCTTTATTTTTTCTATTCTCCTTGTGAGGAAACTATCATATTTGGGGGTTTTTAGATTAGTAAATACGTGTTTAAATAAATATATTTATCGCGCTAAGTATACAGTTGAGTAGCTCTGACATGCGCGTAAGGAGTTGGCACCTGGTGAGCGAGGAGAGAACCAGAAAGTGACCGGCTCGGACATGGACAGATATCAAAGAAACGCAGAATTGTGGTGTCGTAGAATTAATGTAAAATTCGAATCAATTCGAATTATTGCTCGCATTAGGACAAAAAGGTGTTGTGCAAAGTCAAGACGTTGGGCAAGGGCTGTAGAAGGAACAATCCGCAGGTGAGTGACTCAACTGTTCGTCGCATTTCTTTATTGGGTCATTTAGTTTGAGAGCACAGCTCTCTGGTCCTTCCAATCATTAAAAAACCAGCGCCTCACGCAAAAATATACACTCTCTATTCCTCAAAAAACTTTGAAGTGGTCTGAAGTGTGCAATTACCTCGGATAAGAAGTTAATCCGCACTTTTGAAGTACTTTTTGCAGGTAAATGAAATTCGTTCTGAACCCTTACCAAATTATCATTAAAAAGATCGTCAAAAATCGGTTCTTGATTCGCAAATTTTATACATAAAATTTTGTCATTCAGCACTAACTTTATTGTTTTTGTTAAAAAATTTATATCTGTTTGATGTTTATAATGGAAATCATTTCCTAAAATTATTTTCTGATCAAAATTCTTTGCAACTATTCTATACTAATTCAAATTTCATCAAAACTACCCAAAGAATCCATAACAAATTTCCAGTCGCCGACTTGGCTTTCAGATACGGAACTTTTGAAATTTTTGATTCGTCGTTGACGAAGTCAGCATCAATGAAGCTCACGCCTGCGCCCGTATCGCAGATAAATTGAAATGTTTTTCCTAATATTTTACCGTAAATTTCGATAGGTTCATAATTACCAGTAGTTCTGATGAACTACATTTTCTATTTCGACAATTTTGCCTGTTATGGCCAATTTCATGACAAAAATAACATTTTAGGAAATAAGTAGAGTGGTTTTGACTTTCACTTTCGTTTTGAGTATCGCGCCACCCGTTTAGCGGCGCGTGGTTTGGTTTTCTGCATAGCAATTTCTAGAAAAATGTCCGGATTTTCCACATTGGTAGCAAATAATCTTTCCGTCGGGAGTTCGACCTCCTGTTGCTTTGAATCGTGAATTGTCAAAATTTCTCTGCCTATTTTCTGATTCGACATAATTTTTATGGGGTACTGACCTATTTGGTAATCGCTCAAGCTGAGCAATTCGCCTCCGCAGCTCGTCCAATTCCATTTCCGACGTCATCTGGTCTGGTTTCCGTCGCATCATGGTTCCTGACGTTGACGGTTCATTATTGGCTCTCAGCATCTCTTGGGTAGTTTCAATCTTCTCCAGATTCTTCCTGAACTGGTCCAAGGTCCCGTTTTCCATAAGGTTTGCTTTTTCCATTATCGATGGTTTTAATCCACGCATAATGAAGTTGATTTTCTCCTTTTCGGCCATTTGTGGATTCACGTTATAACACAATGTCAAAATGTCATTGTAAAAACACCAAATGTCTTCATGCACCTGTTGTTTTTTGTTCAACAGTTTGAAATAATTTTGTTCAGTTTTCGCGGCACTTTTAAACGAGTCTTTCAATTTTTGTTCGGCTACGGTAATATCGGTGCACTGACGTTCGATGGTTTCGAAAAAGTCTAAAGCGGCTCCTTCCAAGAAACAAGGAAGCTGCATCATTTTCGTTTCGACTGTCCAACGGTTAGCTGTAGCTGCTCGATTGAAAATTTTGAAAAAGTCTTCCACACTTTCTCCTGCTTTTCCCGCAAATGATTTCGGTGAAATCGATGAATAAACTTCGGTATGCTGGTTTTCAGCCATGATTAATTTAATTTTTGGCTTACTTTCCTTTTCTTCAATCTCGCTAAATTCCTCTGAATCTTCTGTCTTCTTCGGAGTCTTCGTAGTTCATTTCTTTTGATTTTTCTTTCTTCTTTCTGAGTCGGGTTAACATCAATTCTGGTTTCTATCACAGTATCTGAATTTTTCGATTACACTTAATTTTAATACTCAGGATGCCCGGTGTGCTCCACCATTTGTGACACTGTGACTTGGGGGTTGTAGCTGACGGTAGCAAAAGAATAGTCGATACCTCGAGGCAAGGAAGTTTATTGGTGAGTTGTACAAAGCTAAGATGGTAAAACAGTGGTCAAAGTACAACTGACTGTAAATGCATTAATAAACCTAGACGCTGAGAATCCTGCTGACTCTGTATAGCACACCGTCGTCCATTGAGTGGAAGTCTATTGTAATGCAGTGAGGTTATACAGGGTGATCTGCATAGGAGGGTTGATCTTGTGACAATATCAAAAGCAACAATTAAAAAATTCCTGAATTTAAAAAAGCTTTTTCATTAATTTTTCAGACATTATATATAAATATATATATATATATATATATATATATATATATATATATATATATATATATAAGTTCATTTTTCAAGCACTTGGTAACTTTTATGTTATCATGTTGGTAGCAACGTCCCTCGGGGTCTGTTCTCGAGTTTTACCGTATATACGAATTCAATATTGCATCTGTCTCCAACGCGCGGTATTTGTATCGCTCTCAACACTTCACTTTAAACGTTTGAAAAAAATGTCTGAAGAACCCCTTGAGAATATTGAAGTCATGAAATCATTTCCAAACTTTGAAGTGATATAGAGCGATACATACACTGCACGTTGGAGAGAGATACAACACTGACTGAATTTGCACGTTAAAGTATATAGTCACAAAACTTGTAAAGGAGACTAATTTGATAAGTTGGCTACGTCAGATAGGTGGCGACATCTTATATCCCTCATTGCAAAGAACCAAGTGTGGATAATACGCATGCGCAATAGCAAGAGCACAATCAAGCACTATTTTGTGGCTAACTTGAGCACATTTTTAGATTGCTCCGCAACAACACTGACCAACACCCCGGCCTTTGAGATTTAAGAGATAAATTGGCCTTATTATTTGATAAATTTATTAACTCTACTCTTTGAAATTTGTCTGCACTTGTGAAACGTAAATTTGGCTTGTGTTAGTGTTATTTCGTCTCACAGCATTCAGGTAAGTCACAATAAAATATCAACACTGCATGCAATTATTCCTGGGAGAAATTAAGGTATTCAAAACAAAACTATTCATGTTTGCATAAAAGCTGAAGGTATTTGATTATGGAGCGAAAAGAACTGAGAAATAAAATCATGAATAAATGTTACAGAAGAGCACGAAATGAATTAATTGCTTCTACATCTATTCCAGGCGGTAGTAATGACTTAAATTTGCTTTCCCAAACAGACCCTTCATCGACTTCCTAAGGTTCAAATTTCATTTCAAAATCTCAATTTATTGTTCAACATGATACTAGTGATTCTGATGAAATCAATTGTGATATTCGAATCGAAGAATATAATATAAATAGTAATAGTGATAATGAGGTTTCTTCAGATGATGAGCTACATCATTTTGTAGAGGCTAACCGAGAGGCCAACACTTCAAATGAATCTTCTCATGTTAGGAATAAGTATAAAGATACATTAAATTTTCAACTGGCAGAATGGGCATTAAAATTTAATGTAACACAAATAGCAGTTACTCATCTTCTTCATATTTTGAACCCTTTACATCCACAACTTCCCTTGGATGCTAGAACTCTACTAACTACTCCTAGGGAGGTGGCATTGAATGTTGTAGAGCCAGGGGTTTACTATCATTTTGGTTTTAAGGAAGTTGTTGAAAAGTTAATTAACACAGCCCAGCCTCAAATTATAAACTCAGATAATGTAGAAGTTTGTTTGAATATTGACGGTTTGCCTTTGTCAAAGAGTTCAGGTAGCCAGTTGTACCCAATTCTGTGTAATTTATATCAGCAAAAGACTCCTGTTTTTGTGGTTGGTTTGTATCATGGTAATGAAAAACCCAAAGTTGCTAATGAATTTCTTGATTCATTTGTGACGGAAGCAATTGTAGTTTTGAACGAGGGATTGAGAGTATAAGAAAAAAAGTATTGTGTTAAAATTAGAGCTTTTATTTGTGATGTACCGGCAAAATGTTATTTCAAATATGTGAAAAGTCATATGGGCTATTACTCCTGCACAAAATGTTCAACAATGGGTACATATATCAATAGAAGAGTATGTTTTCCCCAAATTAACAATTTATTACTGCGTACTGACTCAGACTTTAGATCAAAATCACATGAAGAACATCATACTGGTACATCAGTTCTGGAAATGTTACCTAACATAGATATGATAAATGATTTTCCATTGGATTACACACACTTGATCTGCTTGGGTGTCGTTAAAAAATTAATTGTAACTTTGTGGATCGAAGGAAAACCTGGGACAAAATTATTATCCCATCAAATTTCAAATATATCTGCATTTTTATTGAAACATGCTTCACATATCCCAGCTGAGTTTTGTAGAAAAAGTAGATCATTAAATGAAGTTAAGAGATGGAAAGCAACAGAATTCAGAATGTTTTTATTTTATTTAGGTCCTGTTGTATTGAAATCTGTGTTAAGCTCAGAAACATATATTCACTTCCTTACTTTTCATGTTGCTATTACATTACTGTCATGCAAAAAGTTTTCACATTATATTGATTATGCAGGTTCTTTATTGAAGTATTTTGTTGAGATATTTGACAACCTATATGGAAGAGAATATATCTCACATAATGTTCATAATCTATTGCATTTATCTGACGACGTGAAACGTTTTGGTCCCCTAGATATGTTTAGTGCTGTTCCATTTGAGAACCATATGCAAGTGTTAAAAAAGTTTGTTAGAAAAGGGAATGAGCCTATCGAAGAAGAATTCATGAAAATAATAATTATATTTCAATGTCAAAGGATGTGAATTATATTCAGCATCCAGAAACATATATAAAACATTCTAATGGCCCGGTTCTGATTCATATGAATTACTGGAAGCAATATAAGAAGGTCAAATTTCCAAATTTTGTTTTGAGCGTTGGTCGAGCTGATCATTGTTGTTGTCTGAATGATAATACCATAATAATTGTCGGGAACTTTTTAAGTGACAGCAATAATTCAATCAATATCATAGGCCAAGCATATGTGACCATGAAAGATTTATATACGTCACCATGCAGATCATCTGGATTGGGAATTTTCATCTGTAGTGATTTGGGCTCACTACAGTCATGGCCTCTTAGTGCAGTCAGTCACAAATTTTTGAAACTATCTGTTAATGTTAATGAGTGTGTGGTTTTTCCGCTGTTGCATTTAGAGTGTTAACAATAATAATAGAGAAGATATTTACAAAAGTGTGCTTCTTCCATGCAAAGCATAATTTTGAAACAAATAGTAATTAAATAAATTTCGACTTATTTATTATTTTGTCTTACTCTTCTTGAAATTTAATTATATAATTTCTATCCCCAGAACTATTAAAGTTTCATTTGAATATCTTTTGCAATTTTGTTTGTTCATCTCTACTTTTTACAAATTCCGAGAAAAATTGTAATTTCATTTTATTATTAGTGTTGACTGATCTATGCATCTTAAGTCTATATAAGAAAATAGGTAAAGAGCACCCAAGCTTTTTTTACATTTGAGTAATTACATTAAAAATTATTTTTTACTTTTTAAGTGCATGGTGATAGTAAAGAGTGTTCTCTAGTTTTTTAAACTATAAATTTATATATTTCTCTGTCGATGTTATGAATTCAAAAAGCATGTCAAGAAACAATTTAAATTCTACTACTTAACTTGTACTTTTATTCACTTTTGGTATTTTTTCACCGAGCTTTCCAGGAATTCCATGCGTAAAAATGGACTATACATGGACTGTGGTGAAATTTGAGGAAGAAAATTCAGTGGAAGCTGTGCCAACAACATGGTTATTGGGACGTGACCATTGTTACTGGCCTCCCTTCACACAGGACAAAATTCATCATGCCATCAAAAGCATGATCAACCTAGCACCTGTTGGCCTCTCCACAAAATTGAAGTTTTCAAGAGTGGAACTTATGGTAATTATTGAATCATTTTAACATTGCAACATAGGTATATGAAACTATTCTATAAATACTTAAATTTCCTGCAATAGTGTGTATACAGGGTGATTCAAAAGTACTTTGACAAACTTCAAGAGGTGATTCCTCACAAAATTCTAATATGAATTGTCCAAATAAATCCGGAAACGCTTCGTTTCCAAGATATAGGGTGTTGAAGTATTATTTTTATTTTCGTTTGATTCAAATAACTTTTGAAATACTGAACTTAATTAAACGAAACTTGGTAATAAGAGGTTTTTGAGGTGTCGAATTCGAACCTGATGTTATTATTGCTCGTACTCGTAGGGGGCGCCACCAACACGTCTTTTTCTTTTGTGAAGATTCATAACTTTTTTGAGTGTTCTTCTAGCACATTTTTCAGTGAAAAAATCGATTCCTCTATCATATCTACGTAAAAAAGCTACCCTCGTTACAAGTCGCTGTAAGCAACCGTTTTCTAGATATTAGGACTTGAAAATTTCAAGTGGATTATTTGATAATCTATGCATGTAATAATTATTACCTTTATTTTGCATTTGCATTAATTTGACGTTTAAGTAAGCAGTTTTGGTTTTTTTGTAGGGGGCGCCACCTATTCTATTACTTTTTACTAGCTTGAAGAGGTCATTACTGTTGGGTACGTTCCTTTATGATATCCTTAAGCGAAATAGTAATTTAATAATGATAATTTAATAGTAATAATTAATAGTAATAAAATTTGCAAGAAATGTCAACATTTTATTTCAGGAAATTTTGAATATGTAGAATAAACTAAAATAAACGAAACTAAATTGTATTCAAATAAATTGTTGAAAGTGTCCACCTTCAGAGAAGATACAGGCATTCAGTCTTCTGGTCATTGAATCTCGTACCCGCTTAAAAATTATTGGTGTGTTCCTTATTGTTTCACATGCGTCTACTATTCGGTTTCTAAGATCTTCCTCGTTCGCTACTGGAGTTTTATAAACTAGTGACTTCAAATGTCCCCAAAAATAAAAATCTATCGGGTTTAGATCTGGGGACATTGGTGCCCACGGCTGGTTAGTTTCTTCTACACCCCTACCGATCCATCGATTTGGATAGACTGTGTTAAGGAATTCCCTGGCTACAACGATAAAATGGGCCGGAGCCCCATCATGCATAAACCACATGCGGATACGAATTTCTAATGGTACATTCTCAAGTAGTCCCGGCAATTCATTTTCTAAAAAGTGTCTGTAAGTTGCGCCATTCAGTCGGAGCGGAAGAAAGAAAGGACCTATCAAGTAATTATCAATTATTGCCGCCCATACATTTACAGAAAATTGATACTGATAATGCCTTTCACTAACTGCATGCGGATTTTCGAGAGCGCAAACATGGGTGTTATGAAAGTTTGTGATAGCATTTCGGGAGAAGTTCAAGAGCGTTCAAAACAGCTTCTTCCAATTCTGGGGTTCGGACTGCTCGTGGTCTTCCAATAATATCAGCTGCCCTCTTAAATCTACCTGTTTCTGCCAAACGACGGTGGAGACTAGCAAATGTTGGAGCTGAAGGCAGTACTCGATTAGGAAATCGCTCCTGGAAAATACGTCTTGCTTTGCGCGCACTGCCATCCGCAAGGCCATAAACGAAATGCATATCGGCTAAATGAGCATTATTGTTTAAATAAACCATTTTTTCAAAATTAGTGTTTTCTACTTCTACTTACGAAAACTTCAACAAAACGTTTAACTGTCACAAAATATGTAATTACCAAAACTACTTACTTAAACGTCAAATTCTTTTCCAAAGCATTCTTGTGAAAAATGCAAAATATTGGTAATAACTTCAACATGCATCGATTATCAAATAATTGACTTGAAATTTTCATGTCCAAATATTTAGAAAACGGCTTCTTACAGCGACTTTTAACAAGGGTAGCTTTTTTACGTAGATATGATAGAGGAATCGATTTTTTTACTGAAAAATGTGCTAGAAGTACGCTCAAAAAAATTATGAATCTTCAAATAAGAAAAAGACGTGTAGGTGGCGCCCCCTACGAGTAAGAGAAATAATAACATCAGGTTCGAATTCGACACCTCAAAAACCTCTTATTACCAAGTTTCGTTTAATTATGTTCAGTATTTCAAGAGTTATTTGAAAAAAAAACAAAATAAAACTTCAACACTTCTTGGAAACGAAGCGTTTCCGGACATATATTTATTTGGGCAATTCATATTAGAATATTGTGAGGAATCACCTCCTGAAGTTTGTCAAAATACTTTTGAATCACCCTGTATAGAAAAAATATATATCTTATTAATTGCTCTTGAAGGTTCACAAAAAACATCGAATGATGTATTGAAAATATAACTTTTCCCACTAGAAGTTTTTTCTACTTTCTACTATTCTCCACGCTCACGAGAATTCTTTGTTAACAATTTGAAGAAGCCAAATTTGTTGCATCAGAAAGTCCTGCATTAAAAAAGTGTTCATTGTCAGAATCCATTTCTTACTGAAAAAAGTCATGTTATAAGTCTACAGCATGTCCCAAAAAGTATGCAACAAATGGAAACCTTTTTTTATTGATTTCCCAAAGAAATATTTGTGGTAAGAGTTTGTGTTTATTGAAAAACTTTTAATGGATCATGGAAAAGTTATGTTTAGCTATTTTTGCAAATGATCAAGGGCACTGTGAAACCGCTACATTCTCATGTGATCTCCATTGTCATTTCCAGACAATTATCTCCAGGCCCGGAGTAAGGCTAGAAAGGCAGAAAATGAAAGTGATCTCAACTCTGATTATGATAAAAATAAGCGAAGAGTGAGGCATAGAAAAAAACTCACATCAGATGAAAGTTCAAAATCGTCAGCTGATGAGCTGGAGACCATTTCATGGAATAAAAAAGTGACTCAGAAGAAAATTAGCAGCCCTCCTAAAATGCCAACCTCATTAGGAACAGGAATGAGTCAGCTTGATAAACCAGTTCCAGTTGAAATGTCTGCACCCTCTCCTTCTGTCAGCAGTATGTTTGTATTTTTTATAGCTCTAGTGTCTAATTTTAAATTCTTTGTCAAATCAAAACAGTTACTATATTGTCCAAGACCAATAATTGATATAATGTGTATAATTATTAGAAATATAAAATAATTGAATAAAACCATTTTTGGGATCGAAAATACTAAAATGAAAACAGATGCCATGACAAAACTAATAATGAAATTGTACTTAAAAATGGTCATAATGCATACATATAAAAATAAGTAATGTTTTACAGGGTGTTTCATAATAAATGCGCAGGACTTCAGGATATGATTTCCTATTGACTTACCCTCTAAAATGCACCATTTTCGACATACAGGGTGTTGAATTAAAAAAAAATCGTTTTTTGCGGATATCTCTGGAACCGTTTATCGCACAGAAATTAGATTTTGTAGGCATTTTCTACTCATAATAAGCTATGTTTTGTGATGATTTTTTATTTTTTAAATTCATAATTGGTGAAGATTTTGAAGGGGCTGTGGGTGGTTTTTCCTTCAGCTTCTACGCCACTGAAAAAAGTACAGTTTTGAGCCACTTATTAGAACCGCCAATGTTTTCTACACAAAAAAGGTACTCCTGGTCATAAGCTCTAAAGTTAACCGTTTTCAAGAAAAATCAACTTTCATGTTGAAAAACATGGTCAATTTTTTTAAATAATTTTTTTCCTAATCATGCAAAATTTATTTAAACGTTAGAACAATTAACAAAACCAAATGTTTACTTCATAATTGAAGTTATGAAGTTAAAGATGAAGTTAACGTTTGGTCTTCCACTGTCACTTTCTAAGAAATATGTATTATTTTTTAGGTGCATCTGAACGGACGAACCTTTCATCGAATCAAAAACACACTGAAGATGCCATAAAAAAGTGGCTGAGGAGAGCGAAGGAACGTAGCCAACAAAAACAATAAGTTCCTTTAAGAGAATATATTTTTTGTTTTTCGTTTCATTTATTTTTGTTATGTGACATCCTAGAGAATTTAGTTATTGTTTTCCGTTTTATTTAATTTTGTTCTGTTTCTGTGTAATAAACATTTTTTATCAGCTTACTTTTCGAATTTATGAGATATTATACAGGGTGTTTCTGTATTCAATACAAATATGTTTAGGGCGCATTCCTGGGGTCAAAATAAGACTTTTTTTTCCCACAAACATCTGTCCGCAACCATTTTATTTCTGAGATACAGGATATTCAAATTTAATAAAAATGGAAATGATACTCCTCTGTGTTTTTTTTTTCAAATGAATATTACATTTATGATTGTCCTCTATCTGTTCATAAAAATGGTCCCATGACTTTTAAAAACCAAAATGCATTTCATTGAGATTAACAAAAAACCTCATAGGTACAAGCAAATGAAGACCTTTTATTTTTTAAATTGAAAACCGTCCGTCGCGTCGGACGAAAAAAAGTCATGGAACCATTTTTATGAGTAGATAGAAGACCATTATATAAATAATACTTATTTGACAAAAAACGGTAGCGTATCACTATTTTGATCAAAAATATGACAGGGCATATCTACAGGGACGCCACTGATAAAAAGTCATGAAAACCATCATGGAAAATATTTATTTTTATGTGTACTTTGCATTTACCAAAATTGAAAAAAAACAGCGGTTTTAGAGATACTGAGAAAACTGTTTTTTTTTGTTAAAATTCCACATACTGTATCTCAGAAATAAAATGGTTGCGGACACATGTTTATGGGAAAAAAAGTCTTATTTTGACCCCAGGAATACGCCCTTGAAATATTTGTATTGAATTCAATATAGCCAGTTAATGTCCATAAAATATCCCGTTTATATCCATAACATATCCAGTTCATGTCCATTTCATACCATAACAGGTCCATCAGAGGTCCAATGTAGACCCATTAGAGGTCCATAAGAAGTCCAATTTAGGTCCATCAGAAGTCCAATTTAGGTCCATCAGAAGTCCATGCTATATTTATCATGTCCAGTGAATGTCCATTTTGGTCCAATGTATATCCATCCTTAGTACACACTGGACATCCAATGGACGTCCAATTTTGTGGCATATGGATATCAAATGGATATCCATAGGATATCCTTCTGGACATGAACGGACGTCCAATGGATATTCGTTATGTCCATTGTGGATATCCTTTGGACGTCCATTGTATATCCGTGTGTTATCTGGGGATGAAAGCATCCATTGTATTTAAATAAATAATGATAACTAAATAGAACATTCTAATGTACAATAATTCAAAGATATAAAAATCATCATGTGCCACAAATAGGAATAATCATTTACCTACACAAGTCAAATCAGTAAAGTTTGGAGTTAATTCGATGAGAGTTTCAAAGGTAACTTTGTATCATGGTTAATTCTGTCCTAGTTGAAATGCCTGTTCCTTGGCAATCATCTTCTTCAATGCCAAGGTCCACATTAAAGTGTGTTTCATTCTGTTGACAAAAAATATATTTTAAAATGACATCATTCAAAGAGGACCTACAAGTTTTATCTATTAAATCTGCAAATCTTTAATGGAACAATGACAAACATGGAAGTAAATCCAATGATTCTCATTGTTTCTGACCCCCAATGTATTCTCACCCTTGACTGGCTACCCACATTTTGCATTGCTTGCACCAGAGTTGAGAGTAGTTATACATGTATCTTGTGTTTTTTAGAAGTACTGGATCAAAAAGCAGCTGTGGAACCGTTCAATGCAAAATAATAAGAATACTGGGCAGCCAAGCAATAATTATAAGGGCTCCCTTCAATGGCATTTGAACAAACCTAAAACAATACCACCTATCTCAGAATGCATGATTTTTCTATTGTCCAGCCTAGCTTTTCTTTTCATCATAACTCTTACGAAAGTACTGCGATAAATGTCCCAGGTTCTGAGAAGGAGCTTAATCAGGATTAGTTTCATCCTCAAAAGCAGCAAATTTCCTTGAAAAGAATTATTCAAGTAATATTCACTAAACGCAATATTTGTAAACTTTGGGTTTCAGTGGAGATTCAAGTATCCAAAGGCTCACCTGTTATAAAATGTATACTACAGACTCTCTGACATTTGATCTTTGAATCAGTCAGGTCTTCTCGCTTTATTGCAGCTAACCACAGGGCTCTCCGCTTCCTGGATAAGTCTTTCTATTTATCAAAAACCTGAGTTTCAGAACAGTAGGAACCAAGTAAAATCCGACTTTATACCTGTCATGACGAGATCCTCAGCCAACAACTCCAATGCAAGTAAGAGGCATTTTTCTTCAGCTAAAGCACAAATGATAATCCACAAATAATTGAAACTCTCAAATACGCACAGGAAATAACAAAAATAAACAGTTTTATCACTATTGTCGCTAATGAGAGAATCCAGTGTGTGCCAATAAGCCGCCATATTGGTATTGATTTGACAGGTCACTGGATTGTCTAATTAATTGAAGAAGTATGACCTAACCTCAAAATTTTCATTTCGTCATCAATTTGTTTATGCGGTAAAAATTGTGCATGTGTTAGAGGTACACATATAGCAAATGTCTTTAAAAATTGTACAAATGAAGTAACCAGGCCGCAAGTAGCCCTCACTGAATATTGTGCCCTCAGCGTGAAAAAGGAGGGGAGCTATATTCTGGCCTTCAACAACAAGAAAGGAATTTCTTTCCAAACTTGTAAGAGATGGTAATTTGAGGCCAGAAGAAAAATGGGTGCTCCAGCCCTATACCAACAAAAGGCACACCTTCAAATATCATGAAGCTGCTGAGCTCGAACTAACGGCCGTGGTGCAAAAGAGTGACAGTGAAGTGGCTGAAGAGAAGGAAATGAAGTTACAAAAAAAAATAACACAAAAAAGAACCGGAATTGGAAGAATTGTTAAAGCTGATTTCAATATTCTAGCTGAAGAGTGTGCAGAGGTGACTAAGCTAATTTAGGAACTAACAGATTTTCTACAATTTGCTTTGTTGATATTCATTTTACAGAATGCTACAAACGAGGAGATACTTCTTGTATCTCAACCCACAACGTCTACCGAGAAATGAAAGATGAAATCAGTAATTGGAACATCAAAAGGCAGTTTACATGCATGGGTAAGTAATGAAGGTCTGTTGACTTTCTCCTAAAATGTGTTGGCTACAAAGTTTTTGTTCTTATGCATCAACTGTAATCAATTATTTGCAGTCGATGGAAAATTACTATGAAAACATGCCACCGTACACAATCATTTCATAAACTGGGTACAAAATAATTGTAATACCACCACAGGATAGAAAACGTAATTTCAGACAGGAACAAGTTTAGAATGTGCGAACAATGATAGAAATAATTAGTGCCACTTTTTATTTGCTTGTATTTGCTTGTTTGTAGCCAAAAAAGTAGTGAACACAAATCATCGAAAATAATTTTCTCATTGTTGATTGTTGTACTGTTTTATTACTAATGTGGTTGTACAATGAAATTGGTAATCTCATTATTTACATGCGAAAGAAATATGGTTTAAGTCACAAATTGAAGTGTGGATGTGTTCGTCTAGTTATTGAAGACAAAGTATTTTCATTCAATTCAATAATTTGTCTTTTTCTTGCTGCGAAGTCAAAAGTACGTAACTGCTGGAAGAATCTGAGACAGGAGTTTGGCAAACAGTTTTTCCTCCTACCCTTATAGAAAGTACACACTTTCCTCCCTCAAACCAGGGAGGAAACTCATATGTTTCCTCCCTAGGGAGGAAAGTACTTTTCCTCCCCCTCATTTCAAGTAAGTTGTAAACGATGAAACTTGTGAATCTATTATAATCAAATTGTTTCCGTAATTTCTAGAACATCTTATATATCCTGTATTCTGGTAAAAATCAAACATGAATGTTACTTCTAGTCTAGTTCTTTAATAGCTGTTTGTGTATTTAGAGCGCAAAGTGATTGATTGTTGCTCGACAAAGAGATTAATCTTTGGAGAACGACAATGACACTTTGTGCTCGAAATACACACATTATTTTTTCTACAAGCTACAAAAAAAATGATCGACACTTCATTCAAATAGGCACATAACATTACTTATGAGAAAATCACTCAATAGCAATCCTAAATGTATAAGCTATCTAAATGTCCAATAATTCAAATCACTAACAAGAAAAAAGTAAAATAACGCTCTTGAAAAAAAAAAGTTGTAATTGCCAGGAGATGAACCCGGGACCTTCGGATTAAAAGCCCAAGACGCTAGCCATTGCACCACCGCAGATTTTCAGATACACATGACTGTATTGTCTATACTTTCCATCAAGTAAGAATAGGTCTATTTGCAAACAAAGTCACAAAAGGTTTTATTGAGTTGGTAGGAGGAAAAATCATATGTATTATATGGGAGTAAAGTGCCTTTTCCTCCCTTGGATGAGTACATCGAAGTTCACCATTTTTAAACGTTTCATGAAATATAAGGAAAATAAACTTTTTCATATGAGGATAATGTAGAAACTTGTCAAAGCAAGTACTGACTGAATAGAACACTGAAAGGATGAGATAGTACACCCCGCATCGTGGTTGCGAGGTATCGACCGCAACTTCGCACATCGATGCATCTTTGGCATATACGTACCCTTACTTATCATCAAATGTAGTTTCATTTATTTCGAAATTGACACGTCAAAACTGGGTATAGAGAGAGAACATTAGGGTTTTATAATCTGATGATACTCCTGTAGGCAATGATGAAATGTTGTTTCTTTTGAATAAAGGAACAATGTTATTGCAATAGAATGGAGCATTAGCAATTCCTTAAAGGAAAATACTTTTTCTAGTATATACCTGAACACCTTCAAAGATAAAGATAACGATGGTGTGGATAAAAGAGATGATACACCTCCAGCTATAACAAAGCTTTCAGATTGTAATGATTACTTGAATAGACCACGACCTGATCCGTCATATATTTCGACGAAGCAAGAATTTTGAAAAAAATAGATTGATCTAAAAGCAGGCTGTTTAAATTGGGGTCCATCAGAAGAGATAAATTAGGATTTGTCAAAAAAGGACAGAGCAATTCTTTAAAAGTAATCAAACAGAAATGTCAACCAGGTAGCAAAGTGGTTAAAGCGACATTGATTCGATCACTTTTGGCTGCCAGTCAAGTAGTGCTTTGCACCGGAGCCATTTTTTGTCACCGGAGATTTTTTCACCGGAGATTTTTTCCTTGGAGATTTTTTCACCGGTTCAATAGAAAACCCGATAAAAATCGGTTTTTTACATTTGCAAAACTACCAAAAGATGGAGCACTTTTGAACAAAAAGTTACCAATTTTATTAAATCAGACTATATAGGAACAAACAATTAAAGTAAATAAAAAATATTCATTGAAAAAATAGGTACAATGAAACAAAAATTAACAATAAGTAGTTTTGTACTTCATTCATAATGGAAGTAACCACTGATTTTGATAAAAAAACACAGCATTTCGACTGCATCTGGATGTAGAGAATTCCGCCGATCACTAATTATATATTCAGTAGCTGAAAAAACTTGCTCTGACCTTACGGAAGTGGCCGGTATTGCAAGATATTTTTTTGCGACTTCCTGAAGAGGACTGAGATGTTTATTCTGCTCCCAATACTGAATTAACATATCAGTAGAATAATTTTCATATCCTACATATTTTACATTTAGCTGTATTGCCATCTAATTTTGTAAAATGATCATTCGTTTTGGATTCTTCCTTAACCATTCTGTAATGAAGTTTTATTATTAATGCAATGAAACATTTATGCTTTATGAAAATACTTACATCAGAATATATAACAAAAATAACAGATACCTATTTAACAGACTGCGACCTGAGCTGGCAACTCGTTTATGAACAAAAACGATTGTAAATAATAAAAAAAAGACCATTGAGCATCTGAGCAAAACTGCGCACGATGCTCTGTTAGTGTTATTATAGGGTATTGATTTTTTTCATAAAGGTCATTACGTTTTTTTGATTCTATTGGATAAAAAGTTGTCGGATGTCATGAATTTATCTGTTTTCATGTACAGTTTTTGTGGTGAGTATGAGCGGATTTTATGGTAGTGCTTCGGAAGATTGTCATACAAAGCCAACAGAGACAACAGGTATTCATCTTTCCGAGGATGAAGTGCCTTACCGACAAACAGTAGGATCACTTATGTTCGCAGCCATAGTGAGCAGACCTGATATTATGCATGTTGTGGGAGTCGCTAGTCATTTTTTAACTCAATCACACTGGTTATATGTAAAGAGAATAATGAGATTCATTAGAAACAACAGAATATGGAATAACATATCATAGATGACCTGATGTTCCTCATTCAGTAGTTTATACCAATTCAGACTATGCTGACGATTATGAAACTAGACGGTCCACTTCAGGATATGTTTTTGGGGTGGCTGACTAGAAACGTGATCTAGTAGAAGGCAGCACAGTATAACACTTTCTACAACGGATGGAGAATATCTTGCTGCATCCAAAGCTACAAAGGAAACTTTTTGGCTTAAACAGTTACTCAAAGATATGAACGAGTGCTCTGATAAACCAACCCACTCCTATTTACATTGATGACCAGAGCACAATAAAATTGATGAGGAATCCAGAATACCACCACAGGAAAAAGCATATAGACGTTCGGTTTCATTTTATACGAGAAAAGTATGAATATGGAGAAATCATTCCAATTTATGTGATGACTATTGAATGACAAGCTGATATCTTTATAAAGGCTCTACCTATGCCATATTTTTCAATATGAATTTGCTTGGAATCTCTGAAGATAAACAAAACATACAAAATATGGAACTGTTTAAATAAAATGCTTTTGTTATATTTTGTATCACGAATATATTTCACGTTTTTGAACATTTTGTAATCTAAGTTGGCAATCAAGTTGTTAGCAATAAAATGCATGTCATGTAGTTGCATACTTTATGCCGCAGTAAGCATTACGTACACGTTTGCTGAAAAGTAAATTATATAATCATTTTCATGTTTCTTCGAAAACTATTTTCAACATTTATTACACCTAAAACTCCAACAATATTATACAGTGGCCGCCTGAAAACCCCAATTTTATCACAACCGTATGTGCGGGGCAGCTACAAAGATCCTATATTTGCATCTGGAAAGCTATTGAGTACCTACGTTCATGTAAGAAGGATTTAAAAAAAAATTGCATTCTGATTAAAAAAGAAATAACAAAAATTAAGTTGAAGAATCGTTCCTTAATGTAGATTACTTCCATTGGTTAAAAAGTAATTCCTAAACGTTTACCAAAGTAACAGAATACTGACAGAAAACATACACCTAGAGAATTAGGAACATGCCAGGCATCAATGGATATTTCCAAATGTACCTATCCTGTACTCAACGAGCCTTTTGGGTGCCCAGGTGAGTAAATTTATCAATCAATTTATACTATCAAGTACTTTTTTTTTCAACTGGAGTGTAACTTCACCCAAATTTTTCTGGATGAAGACCTTTTTCATCAGACATATGAAGGAGTTGTTCACCACACTCAAATCAAAAGGTCCCATTTGTTGAAGAATTGTTAGAAAAAATCTTTTTTGAAAACAGTGACCACTCTGAAAGTTAAGTCTGCGTTACTGAAAATAAAAATTAAAGACGTTTTTTAAGATGACATCAAAGTTTGCCCTTTAGGCCTTTGACATGTCAAATCAAAGGTACAGACAAGCAAGAGAGGTGGAAATCCAGCATCGATCTAATTAAATTAAAAATGCATCGCTACAATTTTTTTGTTTTGTTAAAATTTCCGTCAACCCGCAGAAGTCTTCGAGAGACTTGTGACAGCTGTTGTTCAACAGTGGTGTTGAATAGTTAGAAACAATAATTAGTAAAATGAGTGTAAGTGGCAGTGACTGCGAAGAACGTGTTCACGAAGTTAGTGGTAAAAAGAAAAAATGTTTCGTAAAACTGACCGATGTATCGAAAAAAATTACCTGCATAGTCACGAGACCGGGAGTGATTGCCAGTGTGAACGACTACATTGTTTTGATAATGTTTCAGCTGACGCTAGGCAAAAAATTATAGAAGATTTCAATTACTGAAATCCGTGTATAAATAGAAAATTTGTTTATGTGGACTGATCAGTGTTTGTCCAGTACAAAACCAACGTCCGCGTAACGAAGAAGATATTACGAAATTTCACGACAGTTCATATTGTTACCGTGTGAGAATTACCATAGATGGTAAACAAATGAAGTGCCTGTTTGTTATAAGGCATTTCTTTCCCTACATTGCAAAACAAAGAAACAAATTCAAGAGTTACAAAAATCTTTGAAAACAACTGGATGTGCTCCAATTGACAAACGGAAGAAACATTCAAACCGACCACGTAAATTAACACAGGAAACAAATCGAGTGATCAATCATATCAGCTCCTTCAAATGGCGTTAAAGCCAGTAGAAACAGTCCTCGAAGATTTATCTACCCAAAGATTTGAGTATTACAGAAATGTAAAATATGTACAAGGATATCAATAAAGATCAACAATATGGGATATCATACGAAACTTATCTATTCATCTTCTCACGCTATGTCCTAGGTGAATACGGGTGCTGCGGTGCGGGCGGTGCGTTGCGTGCGTTGCGGGGAATGTGTACGACAAAACAACGAGAATCAAATGAATTCGTCCAGCGTAAACACGTGCTGCGATAAAATCGCCCGCAATTAGATGGCCGCATCGCACGCATTGTTTTTATTTTAAAACCTGTTTTATTTTCACCGCAGTTCTCGTCCGATTTTCGCAATGGAAGCATTGATTGGTGAAGTGCACAGAAGAAATATTTTGTGGAATAAAAAAAATCCACGGTACAAGGATCGCCTGCTTGTTGACAAAGAATGGGATGCTGTAGCTCACAGTACAGGTTTTTCAAGTAAGTGTATGTAATCTACACAAGAATGAATAGGTAACCAAGTATTTTGTATATTTCTGTTAAAAAATATTATACCGGATGTTTCTAAAATGTGGCTTTGATTGATACAAACAAAAAATCTAATTTCCTTTTCATGTATGAGTAGTTTATGTCTTTAGGAAGAATGTTTTTATTGGTTTTATTGCGAAAATATTACACATAAAGTACATTTAAATTTTGTTTGACCAAAAGTATTGGCAGAAGGTGTCTCTCAACTGTTCGGCTTCTCTCGACGGACGGTTGTGGGCTCGTGAAATACGTAAAGTATTATTATCATTACTGAGGTTGCCGACTGTATAATCTTGCAAGTCGTTCAAAAAGGAGTCTTTCTCCAGGTCTAGTATAGCATTGTGCAAAATGCAAATTGCTTTCGTTATATGAACCGCATTTTCTACTTTAGTCTCTATAGATTTCAATAAGATTCGAAATTTTGCAGAACATATACCGAAGGCACATTCCACACTCATTCTGGCACGTGATAAGCGGTAATTGTGATAAGAGGCAGGTTCATTATTTTGCAGTCGCCTTCTAGGAAATGGTCTTAATAGATAGGTCCTTAATGGGAACGCTTCATCTCCTATAAACACAAAAGGACTGATATGTTCATAGTCAGGCAATTTTCGATCTTTTGGTAAAGGTAAAGTACCATTTTCGATGTTTTGATACATTGGTGAATTAGAAAATACTCCGGCATCGCTATCTTTTCCATAGGCACCCACATCAATCATTAAAAACCGGTAATTTGCATCCACAACTGCCATTAGTACTATTGAAAAAAAATTCTTGTAATTATAAAACATGCTGCCCGATTTTGAAGGACATTTAACTCTTATGTGTTTTCCATCGATACTGCCTATACAGTTTGGAAAGTTCCATCTTTTGAAATACTGTTCTGCAACATTTTCAAAATCTCTAACCGTAGGCACAGGCATATGCATCCTCTGAAGTGAGTCCCAAAGAGCCTTGCAAACTTCTATGACTATAGAAGCGACTGATGTCTTTGATATTCGAAATGAAAAGGCAATTTGCCTAAACGCGAGTCCAGTAGATAGGTACCTGAAACAAAACAGCATAGTTATTCATACAAGTTTTTTTTTTTCAGTGGACGAAGCGAAAAAAAAATGGCGCAATTTACGCGATCAATTCGCCAAAGAACTGAAAAAAGTTCGAAAACCTCGTTCAGGCGACCCACCAGAAGAAGATGACCTATACACAGGAAAATGGCAGTATTTCAGCAGTCTAAAGTTTCTGACGTGTAAAGTAGCTCCGAGAAGTACGGAGGGAAATATGTTCCATATTGAAGCCACGCAAGATTCACAGACTTCTTTGCGTACTGACGATATTGAGAGTGAACCGTCCTCAGACGAAAATTCGACCAATGTGGATTTTTCGTCACAAGTGAGTGTCACAGCCGATGTTACATACGAGATTCCACAAGTAGGCGCTAATGATGGTGTTTCGCAAGTCAGTGCCATCAGTAATCGTTTACGAGTAGATAAGAAACAAAAAGAGCTTGTACCTGAACCGAAAAACATGACACCCTCGCGTACAGCAACACCTCGTTTCAAAAGACAAGCACTACGCGAAGACAATATCGGTGTAGAACAGCAATTATTGAATATAGAGGCAAAAAAGCTTGCTTTACTTCAAACACCAGAGGATGAGAATTCGCTATTCCTGAGGTCCCTTCTTCCATAATTTCAAAAATTGGATACAAATTCCAAGACATATTAATCCAAGAAATGTCCGCTCCGTCTACCAGTTTCCAATCCGAAAATATTCATTTTCATCAGCGCCCATTAACTGCTGCGTCGTCAGTGCCCTCGTCGACCTATTCGGTTTCTTCACCTGGATCATCCGCAGAATCAGCTTATTATGCAACTCATTTCCAAAATCAGAATATGTACCCACTTTAGTTGAGCTAAGTACAGTTGATCGATAACTGATAATAAAAACACTAAAAAATAAACATCTTGGTGTAGATTACTTACCTCAAGGTTAAGACAAGCCTCTCTTCGACAGAAATTGGTCTCTGAAAATTTGTTGTGCAATGATAACAGACATTGCGTATTTTTCCAACAATGTAATCAAATGTTTTCATTGTCATCCTGGTGTACTGGCGGAAAGCACTTTCATCTGCTCGTTACTCTTGGTACAGATGATGAAATTCACCGTAAACTAACCTATTTCTATAGATTTTATGAGTGTTTTTTCTATTTTCACGTTTCTTTTTGAGTTTCTGTAATAATCTCAGTTTCAATAAACTGCTTTCTATAAGTAAAATGGAACGTGTTGACGTCGCAGCCATCATTGTTGAACTAGTCGTCCGTCGTCCATCGTATTCTAATTTGCCACCTGTGTTCGAAAACGCACGCACCGCAATACACGCACGCAACGCACCGCCCGCACCGCAGCACCCGTATTCACCTAGGACATAGCGTCAAAAGACTTCCTGAAAGACGTATCATTTGGTTATCCAAGATCTGACACGTGTAGTACCTGTGATGAATACTTGGCAAAAATGAAATCTTTAGAAGCAGAAATAAAAAACGTGTGAGGTAATATCATCGAAAAAAACTAACTGGGTGTACAAATAAAGAAACTACACATTGAAATCAAACTCCACACGGATAAAGCTGAAGTGTTGTATACAAGAAAAAAAGCTGCAAAATCATATAGCCGGGCTAATGATAACCGTGACGCAATATGCAAAAGCTGAAGAATATTATTCCACACTACCACATCATACCAAAAAACGCAAAAATGAGGACATTTCTCCAAAACCTAGGCTAACAAAACGTCCAAAAATAAAGAAAGAATATTTTGAACTCTCATAAACCGTAATACTTCGATATTGTACTTTTGAAAGAGTTTTCATGAATAAAAATACAAAATTGTAATAGAATTGCCACTAATATTTCATGGCATTCTCCATTCTTTCACGTTACAATTCGTAGTATCTTTAGTTTTCGTTCGTTTAACGAAAATTGAAAAGGATTTTTAAGTAAAATTTTCTACATTTCTCCAACATATACCATACCATAATAGTTGACCAGAACAGTAGTAGGGTTCCAAACTTTAAAATTGATATGCTGGATATTCACATTTTTTCGACATTCCTCCTAATTATATTGTTACTGTTTTGAGTTCCTCGTTGAACTATAACCATGTCGATAAATAAAAAAAACATTTGAAGGGCATAAAAAGAAAAGTTTTGAAAAAAATTGTTCGTGCCATAAAACCCATAACTCTTCGAGAAAATGTCATTAGGGTTGCATCTAGCAGATTAATAGAAGCTGGTAATTTACAAACGATTAGGTCTAATGTAACAAATGCTGTCTTTATAATTAAATAGAGCATTATCACAACTGATTCGACCGAGCGGAGTCGTTAAAACATAATAATAATTGGGAACGTTGGGCTCTAATTTTCTTGGAACCAGGAATCATACCTCACAGCATTTAAGATTTTAACTCACCTTACTTTTTCATCAGATGATCTCGACGTTCTATACTCGATGCTGGATTGAGAACTCGTTGCGGAACTCACTTTAGCACTCAAATTTACTTACTCTGTTCAACTCTACTAATTAAAATATTTTTCTCTCAAATCAAAAGGATTTTTGTAAACTGGAATGTGAACTTTTGATAATAAAAAGCCAGAATGCATAACAGTTATATCTATTAACAAAACAATAAAGAATAACAACAAAAGATGTTTGGGACATTTCTCAAATTAATTGATAAAGCAACCTCTGATTTTAACTGATAATATACTTTTAACCGGAAAAAGGTGAATGAGGCCAGATGATTTACCAATAACATAACAAAATAAAACGTAAAAGACTCGAAATAATTCAAATACAACAAATACTAAGAGTTGATTAGAAGAATCAACTTTTTAGTGGAAGTGGAAAAGATCGACTTTATATATATATTCAAAGAATCAAAATTAACGATAGTACCCAGATTGAATATTATGTTGAACAGAGTTGAAATATGACAATTACAATAACTTGAGTAAACTAATAAAACTGCGCAACCACATGTTGACTTGAACGAATGAAACGAAAGACTCCCTTATTTTTCGACCCTAATTTCAAAGTTGGCATGGTCCGCCCCACTTGAGAACTATGGGTGGTCCCTGAAAATATAACAACTGGCCTCTCACAAGAACATAAACATATGCGAACTATTTGACTGTTTGTTTCTATATTATTCTGAAATGCCCCATTTTGAGATAAATACACACACGGAAATACTTAAAAATTATCGATAACATCGTCTAATTTAAGAGGACCCTTGGTAACCATGTATTTCTGAGAATATTTACTAGAATAACATGAGTTTTCGAGGGTTTGAGAAAACATTTCAGATATTTGAATTCGGGTTTGGGTCTGATTTAAATTATTATTTCCGGTCATAAAATTCGTTTGGTTACAATCCTCCCCCCTAAGAATAGTAACAATTTTTTTTTCTCGAAATAAATTGTTACTCCAGATCCTCCTTACATTTTTCAAACTTACAATTCTACAGTCTGTGTTTATGCAGTTCGTATCCCGCGCGTAATGGGTTTCCGCACGCCCATGGTCGTAACACCAAAGTCATAAGTCTGTTCCCTCACGCACTCGTCGATGTAGCTCCGTAGATGTTGATACTGTCTACTCCAATTCCATTGGCTTCTGAATCCTTCCTGGTTTCCGGTTCCTTGGTTCACAGAGCTATCAGGTAAGCTCCGATCCATCATCGTGAATAATAAATGGAATCTGTTCACCTGAGAACTGGTTACTCCTTCCCAAGTGTCCAAAGGAAGATGTTATCCTCGGACTGGCTATCTCTTGCAACCGATATCTCCCACGCTCCATGTGCTAGATACACAACTCTGCTCCATGGTCTTGACACCAGGTGGGGGACAACTGCATCTCAAGTGAACATTCTCCAGGATCTTCTTCTCGGAATGGTAGTGTGGTGGGAACTGAATGGTGATGTTCCCTTGATCTCCTGACATGCTGCTACCTGCTCTCCCATCGCTGACTGCTCATCTCTCCGAAGTTGGTGGTAGAAATCCTCGATGTCTCTCGGCTGGAAATAATCTACGAAACTGCATCTTGGGTCCTGGGGTCCTTGGATCGTCGTCTCGTTTCTTTCGTCTAGAGTCCTTGGTCCTGAACGTCTTGTGGTAGCCTCAGCTGTAGTCCTAGGAGGTGGCGTCCTGGTTCTTCTTTGGTATCCTTGGTCTTCCTCAGAGCAAATTCGGTTTATCTACGTTGGGGTCCTGGCCATTAGAACAGGGTCCCGCTGCTATAATACCTGTAAATACAAATTAAATTAGAATCCAATAATTTCTGTTGGTGGTTAGTACGAAATTCGGAAACTGGAAGTCTCATATTCCAGTCTCCGTTACCTAATTATGAATTCCTCCTCCATCGGTTATTCTTGGTCCCTGATGATATTGAAGTGGTCCTGCTCAGCCGTGTCCGAAGTTCTTCATTTCCGTGGAACTGCCGCATCCCTCTTTGCTACCATACTCTTTATCCCCTTCTGACTCCGTTACCGTTTGATTTAATTTCCACCGTTACGTTTTCTATCATACTGTAGTTTTCTTTTGTTCGCGAGTTTCCGATCCTACTGCCTTGGTTACGCTTCTCCTAACTATACGGTACTGCATATCACTTCGTGTTTGAATTTACGTTTTCTATTTTTTTTTTCTTTACTTTTTAGCATTATTTCTATTTTCGTTTAGTCTAGAAGTAACCGATTTCCTTCACTGCTTAGTCATTTTCCGCAATATACCGTTGTAAATTTCGGGCTTTCTTTACTTGACCTCTTGATATAATCGTGCATATTGGTTACCGTTAGGCTTTTATACAAATTGACAAAATATGGTCTGACTAATCCAATTCTGTTCTTTCTTTCTAAAGTTTCAGGAATCTGACATTCATGCACTTCTCGATGGTATGTAGATAACTATGTGACATCTTTTCATTCCCTCTATTACAATGTGTCCCTCTGACAATATTGAAAATTTTCAGTCTATATTTTCTCGGTGATATACTCGAAACGACTGAACTTAATACTTACTTAGGTATGTTCTGAGACTTCAAAAGATTAGTAGCTAATTAATTCCTGAAGTCTGAACAATGAAATTCGATTTACGAATTCAACTATTATCTCCCACACTTGTTAGTTCATTCCTCTGTTAGATTCTCATTTTCTCTCAATTTCTCGTTCCTTTCTCATCTCACAGATTATTCTTTCATTCAATATACTCTTACCAGATTCATTTGTCAAATAGTTGAATAAGTGCTTATTTTTAAATGTGGAAACTTTCCAATTTTTAAATCGTTATGAGAAAATTAATTAAGTAATTCAAATAAAATATTATTAGACTTTAAATAATTAATAATTAAAAATCGCTCAGTATATCACTTTTTACAAATTTCCATCGTCGCTTAGGGTAATTTCTTCGCCAATTTTGTGACGATTTCATTATTTCCATTGTCAGGTTTTCTTCCTGTTCACATCATTAGGTATCCTTTTTCCATACCCGCGTGTTTCACCAATTTCCATATTTGGTGTCAATTATTCACCATCCTTCGCCACCATTTGTCAATCTGTTTTTATTTCAACACTTATTTTTTCACATACAAAATTTCACTCTCAATTAATTCGGCTAACCAATACACATTTTTCTACATTATATTTATTATCTTTAAATTTTTTTTCTTCTCTTCAGACTCCTAACTGAGAGTTTTACGATTTATCATTCCTCGTAACTGAACTTTTCTTCGCTTCAGCCTATTTTCTCAAATTTCCACAACTGTTTTCTTCTTTATGCTTCTTCAAATTCACAAAAACTTTTTTTTTTCCGCCTATGGTCTCGAATTCTCTCTCTCTCGAATTCTTACCAACTGGTTTCTTCTTTATTTTTTCTTCAAAATGACTACAACTTTTTCTTCTCCTCAGCCTATGGTCTCGAATTCTTTCTCTTGAATTCTTACCAACTGGTTTCTTTTTTATTCTTGTTCAAAACCACCAGAACTTTTTCTTCTCCTCAGCCTATGGTCTCGAATTCTCTCTCTAGAATTCTTTCCAACTGGTATCTTCTTTATTCTTCCTCAAAACCACCAAAACTTTTTCTTCTCCTACTGAGCCTATTCCAGGAAAGTTAAACAATTTTCTCTCTCACAATACTCGAATTTAAACAACATTTACATTTCTCGTAATTCTATTGGGATTCGAACCAAGTAATTAGCTGACCTGACCGTTCCAGGGGGTCGACTTCCCCTGAGACACCCAAATCGCGAACATGAAACTGGTACATCCACCTTCTAGAATTTGAGGTTGGGAAAGTCCCTATCAAAATTATAAAATTTTCCGATTTTCACTTTCCTGGTTTACAGCTCAGTTCGGCTCGGGATTCGGGAAAAACAGGATCCTTTGTCAAACGGCTCAAGATGCCAGAGGAAACCGTCCTGGTTTCTCTGTGGCATTGGGGAAACGACGCGAAGTGCTAAAGGGTACACTTTTTATTTTTCCTCGACCAATTTTATAGCATTACTTGCTCTTCGATTTACTCTATCGGTATCTATATACAACTTATTTTCTATTACGGGGTCGGTATCACCTCGGCGCGGAAATATCCTTCGCTGCCGGAATATGATCATAGCCCTGCTGGTGCCTATGATCGGTTTCCCCCGCTCCCTTCCTAGCTAAAGCCTTGGTCGAATGACATGCATTTGTCCCTCTGTCCTTTACTACGAAGAGAAAGCTGTATTGGTTTTCCTATGTACAATGTTCCGGATCAAATCTTCCGGCTAAATTATCGGCTGGTTTTTTGTAATCATTTTTTTTATCTCCATTTACTTTACTTTTATACCCCGTTTGGAACTTTATTTATTTATACTTTCTTCCCTAGGAATAACATTCTTGGTTGCAAGTTTCTTGATAAAATACGAAACGTCCCCAGTTCAACCTAAACTTTTCAGAAACAATATATCAATGGTATGACGATAAAATTCGTATAATAATTATATCATAAATTCAATCAAATTTTGGTTGAATATAAAAAAAAACTTTGTGCAAATGAAACCAAAAGTTACTCTGGCAGAAAAATTCTGAAATACGGTCCTGTAATGGTGTCAATATCATTGTAATGTAGTATGCGAAACAAAAATTTAAATAATTTCACCTGTAATAAATACCATATGTAAATCCAAATGTTACCTGATCCTCTTCTCTAAACTATATACCATCCGTGTGTATGCAGAAATTTTCCTCAATTTCTCGTAAATTCCATTGCTTTTCGTCCCTGAATACTATCAACTATACCAAGATTTATTCTAATACCTTTTGAATTAATCAATTTCTCGAAAGTTTGATCATTCTTATTAATTTTTTGTTTCAAAACGATTACCTTTCAATTACTAGAAAATCGGCTACTTTCAATTTTTTTTTTCTGGGAATACAATGAATCATTTCTGCGTACTACTTTTTTAATTATTCATGTAACACATGTGTTATTTTAAATCTGTAATTTTCGATTTCATCATTAATTTTCATAACAATTTCATTTAGACCATTATAAAAGTAGGTAAGTCCCACAAGATACGAAGATATCTCAAATGCTTTTTTTTTTTTTCAGGATACTCATATCATTTTAACGAAAATTAGTCAATATTTAATTCAATAATATTCCTAAGAAATAATATCAACCACACATCAATAAAAATTATGGTTTCCATCAGATACTTATTCACATGCCGTCGGTGGTGGCGACTATGGACTCTATTGCCTTTCTCAGTTAAATGACTGGAACCTTTTCTAGTTGGTACCTGAACTAATTTTAACACCAAACACAAAAACAAGGTACATAAATATTGACTATTTTACCAGTTTCAGTTCTTCACCATAAATTTAGCTTGAATATATTTTTTTAATTGAATTTGTTAATTACATCAACTTCAAATTATTGATTGATAATGGCTCAAAAAAAACCATGGTGTGTAAATGGAATATCTATAAAACTTTCCAAAAATATTTATTATTTTATTATCTGCAAACCATAAAGGTTTATGATTCGAAATAGTTACACTTGCTTCGAACTGAATAAAGTGTTGGTGAACCACTTAGATTTTGTATCTGACATTTACTTGAATTTATAATTTTCCGTTTTTTTTTTTGTTCTTTTTTTTTTCTGTTGGTTTAGGCTTTAATTTTCATAGATTTTATAGAGCATCATCGCCCGCTGTAACTTGTATTCATATTATTGAATAGGTGTATCCGTGGAACTTTGATTATTTATTTTGACAAAATATCATAGCATTTTCTTTGAATAGAAATAATACTGAAAATAATCTAAAAGTAATAATTAATATCGTTTAGAAATATTGATATCCATACTGACACAGTTGACATCAGGAATATTCTTACTTTTTTTTTTTTTCATTTATCATTACTTGGGATAAGTTATTTACCCCATTGCAGGTGGCATCAATTTTTTTTTTCTTTTTATGAAATTTTGTTAATCGTTGCGATTTTTTTTTTTCTACAAAATTATATTGAATGAGGATTCAGGTAGTGCAACTCTGATGGTCTCACATTTTATCTCTCATGATATTCAAATATGTTATTTCTGTATTCATTTTCAAAAATTAAACCCTTGGATTTCTTCGAACTAGTGTTCTACTTATCTCGTTCACCAGCTACAAATATATCACTTTTCACCTTACTGTTAATTTAGAATCAATTCCCTTTATGGAAAAATATAGTCACTTGGGGATGAAATGATGACAATAATATAATAACTGAAACTTTTATGCAGAAAACACACTTGACTTGAACACGGCAATATCAATAGAAAACGAGAAGGAAATGCACCATTTAGATAATTCTTAAAAATTTGTATTGACGATACTCTATGAAATGAAGCAAAACAGTGGAATCTGAAGTCCTAGGAATAGAACCAACATCGATAGGTGCAAAATAACAAGAGAACAAATCACTAGACATGTGAAATAAAACTTATAAATCACAAGTTTCCTGAATGATATTTGACAATAATAATACAAACGAAAAAAACAACGATTTTATTCGTATGTTACTACCACAGAAATGGTTAATCTGTCACAACTGCGTTGTGAAAATAAACTACGGTTAAATTGCCTTAGATGAGCGATCTCAAAAGTTACTTCAATAGGTATTATCAGTAGTGACTTGAGGTGATACAAAAATTAAAATATTTGTGCTACAGTTCATTTTAGGTGAGTTTTACCTGGAAAATATCCATTATCGTAAATATGAGTGGACTTTATTTGAGTTATTAAATTCGTAACACAAGAAAAATACTTAAAAACCCGGTTCGTCCTTTTATGTGAGCCATTCCTATCAGAGCATATAGTACCAAAATTACCTAAATAATAATTCATCTATACATCATTTAAATTATGTGAAAATCTATATAATTTGACTAATGCTTTTCTTTGTTCAAAAATATCAACAATTGACGCCATCTGCTTTTTATTTATAAACAATTGAACTTTTAAAATATTAAATTCTCCGTTCATAAACGGTTTTCGTTATTTTGTGACACGAAATTTTCGAAAACTACAGCCATCATTCGTGGGAGTCTTTAATTTCCATTTTTGTCTTATTTCTGAATCATATTGCATTTTCCTCACACCTCTGGGTGTTTTTTTTTCTTTCTTGACTTTTATACAATTGAATATTCGAATATTTCTATAAAACTAGATCTTGAACAAATAACTTCTGACACGTCTCTCATAGAACAATATTTTGACGACTTTAACTATTATTGAAGATATAAACAAACAACAAAACACAGGAAGTATAATAGGTTTTGCTCTAATTATCAAACCAAAAACTTAATAAAATGTCTAAACGTTAAATATAATTATTCATTTGTTTATTATACCTCATTTAATCAAAATTTCGTACGAATGCTCTTGACCCTTTGGCAATAAATGTCATAGCCTTTAGTGCCGAATAAAACAATAATTTACAAGCTTGTTCTGGGTCGAAAGTAGTGAAAGGCAATACGATTTCAATAGCTATCCAAACAAAAACAAAAATTTTACCCTCAGCGGTAGGTTTGAAAGATGCAGTATTTTGTACAATGACCATCCAAAATTTACGGTTTTATAAAAATCACATTCCTGACTATTCGTCTTTCAATCTGCATTTTTAATAAAAAATTAATTATGCTGTTTTAAATTTCATTGTATTCCCTTTTCTTATTCAATTTATTTCTATTTATTACGTAACAATTTTTTATATTTGAATAATTTGACTCATTTTGGAACCTACTTCTTGCTGTCATTACTTTCATTCATTTATATTTTTTTTTTCAATTTTTCTGTTATCATTTTGAGTTTATTTTTCAACTTAGTTTCCCTACCAAATTTGTCAAATTATTATGTTTAACGGCCTGTAGCCGGAGCCTTCGTTTCGAGTCATTTGAATGCGCATTATAATTGACAATTAAACATTATTTTTCGACGTTCTCATTCCTCAATTCTTCAAAAAAAATACTGCTAGATGCTGAAAGAAAGTTTATTTTTGTCATGTGGAGGTACAATTCTCAAGTTTTTTCTTGTGCGAGCCTTTGAAATTTGAATTACCTGATCTAATATAATATCTGTGAATGTTTAGTTTCTCTGAAATTCATCAAATGTTTGTTATTATTCTAATTTGACTGAAAGCTTACATGACAATTGATACTAGAAATCGATTTACTTGAACATGCACGTGATGGGATTCAAAATAGGTACGTTTTTTTGTTAAAATAATAAAACTCTGTCTCTTTCTGAATTAATAAAATACAACATACTTATAGAAATAGATTTATCAACAATATCTTCGATTTAAATGAAAGCATATATGACAATATTATAGGAAGAATGAAAAAGTGAATTCTGATTTCATCAAAAATATAATTACTCTATATTTCCGATGTCTCTCATGTATAAAAGAGATTAGATAATGAAAATATCTATTTATTTTCCAGACAACCTTAACACGCCAATTTAAAAAATATATCTACTTTCCAGAAAATACCCCAGATTACTGACAACAATGTAACAAATGCTGTCTTTATAATTAAATAGAGCATTATCACAACTGATTCGACCGAGCGGAGTCGTTAAAACATAATAATAATTGGGAACGTTGGGCTCTAATTTTCTTGGAACCAGGAATCATACCTCACAGCATTTAAGATTTTAACTCACCTTACTTTTTCATCAGATGATCTCGACGTTCTATACTCGATGCTGGATTGAGAACTCGTTGCGGAACTCACTTTAGCACTCAAATTTACTTACTCTGTTCAACTCTACTAATTAAAATATTTTTCTCTCAAATCAAAAGGATTTTTGTAAACTGGAATGTGAACTTTTGATAATAAAAAGCCAGAATGCATAACAGTTATATCTATTAACAAAACAATAAAGAATAACAACAAAAGATGTTTGGGACATTTCTCAAATTAATTGATAAAGCAACCTCTGATTTTAACTGATAATATACTTTTAACCGGAAAAAGGTGAATGAGGCCAGATGATTTACCAATAACATAACAAAATAAAACGTAAAAGACTCGAAATAATTCAAATACAACAAATACTAAGAGTTGATTAGAAGAATCAACTTTTTAGTGGAAGTGGAAAAGATCGACTTTATATATATATTCAAAGAATCAAAATTAACGATAGTACCCAGATTGAATATTATGTTGAACAGAGTTGAAATATGACAATTACAATAACTTGAGTAAACTAATAAAACTGCGCAACCACATGTTGACTTGAACGAATGAAACGAAAGACTCCCTTATTTTTCGACCCTAATTTCAAAGTTGGCATGGTCCGCCCCAATTGAGAACTATGGGTGGTCCCTGAAAATATAACAACTGGCCTCTCACAAGAACATAAACATATGCGAACTATTTGACTGTTTGTTTCTCTATTATTCTGAAATGCCCCATTTTGAGATAAATACACACACGGAAATACTTAAAAATTATCGATAACATCGTCTAATTTAAGAGGACCCTTGGTAACCATGTATTTCTGAGAATATTTACTAGAATAACATGAGTTTTCGAGGGTTTGAGAAAACATTTCAGATATTTGAATTCGGGTTTGGGTCTGATTTAAATTATTATTTCCGGTCATAAAATTCGTTTGGTTACACTAATAGAAAAGTTAGGTCTGAAAAGTTTGGGGCATATGACCGCGATCAAGTTGACTTATTAGATCTCATTCTGATGCAAAGAAATAATACTGCATATTTCAAACAGTTGGTTGCAACGTGTACTATTGTCAGAAAACCACCAAAATGCAACAAGAAAATATTTTATTATTCTGGTATCATTATAACTTCTTTCAATAAGAAAATATTTCCATTATTAAAATTGTTTAGTTCCGACCAGGATGCTACTTCAATATGAATGTGGTTGGTAAAATACAAGTATTTTGTTCTAACAAATAAAAAAAGGCCTCTGTTCGCAGGGGTCGTTTCCGACTTTAGTTTGGCAATAATAAATGCCGTTTCGATATTCTGGAATAATTTGACACTTCTAGAATATCTCAATAAGACCTACAAGGAAATATCTCAAATGATCATATGGAAATGGGGGGCCTAAGAAGAATCCATTTTTTTAAAATAATTTCAAATTATATTAATAAATCATTTTGTGGGTCTCACGAATGAATAATCATGAAACAGGTTATAGCGCTCCTTTTCAACATGAATAATTATGATATTATTGTATCATGGTTCAGGCATTTTTCGATCATTTTGAATTCCAAATATCTGGAAGATGTAAATAATGCACTATGAGATTTGATGATAATATTCATTCACTATGAGTCGATTACAATTGAGGAAGGAGGTGTCAATTCTGTGGATAACGACAGAAATTAATGTTACAATTCGATTTATGGAAGTAGCCCGTTTTACCGACATTTTCTTGATACATATGTAAATAAAACGGAATCAGGAATCCAATCCATATTTCAACCCATCTTACTATCACGAAATATTTCTGAAAAAATATTCAACTTATCTGCCAATGTGGCGTGGATTACTACTCAAACGTGACAGGTTGAGAAGTGCTGAAATGGAGGATTGGTTTCACATTGTGAAAAATTTGATTTCGCAAGGAAGAACTGATCAGAAATCTAGTCGGGTTATAAGAATTGCTGTTATTGTTGTTGTTAGACAATTGAGGAACAGAACTTTGTCTTTGCATAAAGAAGCAATTTTCGAAATTCCAAAAAGTCGGTGGACTAAAAGAGTTTGCCGAGGATACAAATGCAGCCAAATGCAGCCAATGCAGCCTGTTCGAAGAAGAAACGTGGAACAAGAGATTGAAGCCATCATCAAATAATGTTCAAGGGACAGAAATTAAATTGTTTTTTGATAAATTGAATCAAACGGCAACAAAACCTGACTTGTCGGCCAAAAAAAGAGATTCGATTAGTAAACTTTCTGAGGAGGTTTTGAACGACCGATCATTGAAGGAAAAATGTTATGTGTTTTGACAAAACTGAAACTCAACCAATCAGATGTAGATCAACTAGCAAGACTTGACCAAAGAAACCCAACAAACAGGAGAGAAAAAAGCGCTTGACAGCTTCAAATTTCAGAGCAGTATGTCGGACCAAAAAATCCGAAACGCTCTCAAATAAGGCGAAGAATAAACTTCACAGTAAATCACATCCTTCTTGAGCCATGAAATATGCCATTAAATATGAAAATGAAGCTTCTGGTCCGGGGTACCCTCTTAAAATTATAACCCGAAGTAGTCTCGTGATAGAATATACCCATTTCTTGGGGCATCACCTGATGCCCTAGTTGGTGATGAAGGTATTATAGAGGTGAAATATCCCTATAGCATTCGTGACTCAGATCCAACAAGGTACATTGAGATATCTCGATTACAATGGTTAATTGAAACAAAATCACGACTCCAATTTTCAAATTCAGGGTAATCTAAAAAGATACTTTCAATTGGGGTGTCTTCATCGTTTAGGGTTCCGTCAAACCAAAGCGGGAAGGCGGGAGCGGGAACGGAACATGGAAACTGTGCGAATTGCTAAAAAAACAGTAAACGTAGCAAACCATGTATATTTCGCTACTTGTCTGCATTTGGGAATACGAATAATCACACCGGTATGTATGTTCACATATCCCACTATTGAATACAGTTTCGCATTCATCCCGTTCCCGCTCCCGCGTTTCTGCGTTGGTTTGGGAAAACCTTTATTTTTCTCATCAATATGTGGACGGAAAATCAATTTGCGATTAAATGTTGGTATTTGGTATGTGGCACAACTGCTGATGAAATGATAATAGGATGTGTGATATGCCGAAGAAAATTTCACAATGGTTGCTACAAAGTTGACAGAATTTGCGCTTTGTGCGAAGTCCGGAAAACTCTGTGATTTTATTTTTTTATTCTTCAAAAAACCATTATATTTCTGAATGAAGACATATTTTATTTAGAGAAACATATTTTTATTTGTAATATTTTATGTATTTTATGTACTTTTTAATTTATGTGATACATTCAATGTCGCATTGTATAATGAAACATATATTTTATGAACTTTTTTCCACGGATTGAGTAATCCTGATCTGAAGATAACATAGGCAAAACCTCTGTTCATACATTATATGTATACAGGATACAAATGGAACTTTTGAAGTCAGAAAGTGATTTTCGTTTTGAAAAATTTCAGAAATTCAATATAATTCAGGGCCATTCGAATAGTGCAGGGTTCATTGGTATTAAAGTTTATTCTTTTGTTTTAACACTCTCTGCGACCGTTCAGTGCTGATACCACTCAAGAAAAAGCAGATGAAATGTGTAAAATGCCTAGAAAACTCCTAGATGGTAACAGTGATATGGAAAAAAGTTGTTTCCAAAACATATTTGTGTTTTTTATAATATTTTTCTAAAACTTACCCTCATTGCACCATTTCGAAGGGCCTGGAAATCTCCTACATTATCACATCCACAGCAGAGTGTACAAAGCCATTTTTGCCTTCTATGATGTTTTTTTCGGAAACTCACTCTCATTGCACCCCATCGGTCGGCCTGGCAAAATCCTACGTAGTATCAGGCATGAAGAAAATAGCAAACTACATAACATATCCATAGCAGAAACGTGTACAAAGCCATTTGTGTCTTCTGTGATTTTTTTTCGGAAACTCACCCCCATTGTAACCCCTCGGACGGCCTAGAAAACTCCTACATGGTATCAGGGATAACTATTAACAAGCAAAGAGGAAGAAATTCAAGTAAATTCCAAGACGAACCTTTACCTAAACTGAACACCGCTTTGTTGCCTACTGATGCTAAAAAACTTGCAGGTTTTTCAGAGCTTTGCAAGAAAGGATTCATTCTAACTATTTATCACAACTTTTATGAGTCATTACTAACATCGAATCCAAACGATATGAGTGGTAATAATGAAGACTCGACTGAAAGCAAAGATTAAGAAGTAATTAAATACTTTTAATAAACACTTTTAAGTTGTGAAAATATAATTCGTTGCAAATAAAATTTTGAAGCACCGTAGTAAGTTATTTTTTCATAATTATTTCTGACGAAAATCGTAGTAACTCTTCTAAAAAAACCTAACGTGAAGAGTATACAAAGTACAATCTAGTACTTGAAATGTAGTATTTGCATGTAACTCATCTCCAAAAAATTGAAAAACATAATCAAATTCATGTCCCTTACAATAACAAAATACAAGAAAATTTTGGTTCATTTTCCTCAGTTCCTTAACCCTCCATAGGTCGCGCCATGGTCTGTGAAACCATATCAACAGTGTTTCATAGTTATTACTCGGATCGCGCCGAATACAAAGCTGCTCTTCGATATACCCTCTCCTAATAGGTACCTGAAACCACAGTATACGGCGGACCACTACCGAGTGAGGTGTTAGTGAGCTATTTTGTATTGCGGTGTCTGATTCCAGCGCGACCAGTTTCGTATACGGTTTGACATTCCGGCGCGACCGATTGGGATATTTTTTCTGATTGGTAAGTATGTATTACAAATAAAAATTCGTTATTTGAATGAGAGTTTTCAGTCATGTATAGCTATGAACGGGAGCAAGAACGTCTCCGGGCACTCCTAGAGGAGACCGATATGCAGGATGATTATTATGACGATGAATCGGATAATGAAGAGATTGATGAAATACAAATGAATGAAGTAGAGGTTCATGACACAGACAGCGAGCAAGAAATTTCTGAGGACGAAAATGAAGGTACAGAAACTGTGTACACCTGTCAAAATGAAGAGGAACAGACTATCCACACCCGTTTGTGCTATAAAGGTCAAGGTGAGTAATTTTTAGCATAAAATGTAATTGATCACATAAAAAATAAATTTCTCCATAGGAAAAAAAGACAAAACCTTTTGGAAAAAACATCCACCCCCCACAAAAGGAGTCCGCACAAGGCGGGAAAATATCATTAGAAAGCTGCCATCTCCAACAGCAGATACTAAGAATTTGAAGTCGCCAGTCGAGATATGGTCATATTTTGTAAATAAAGAAATAATTGATATCATAGTTACCTCTACTAACAAATATATCACATCAATCACAACCAACTTCAGTAGAGAGCGGGATGCACACACTACAGACGAGATAGAAATGCGAGCATTATTTGGACTTCTTTATTTAGCTGGAATTTGCCATGGGAATCGTATGAATCGTGAAGATCTTTGGAGACGAGATGGATATGGGGTAGATCGCTTTTATCTTACTATGTCTGAACAAAGATTCAAATTTCTACTGCGTTGTATCAGATTCGATGATAAAGCTACACGACTAGAACGACTGAGCCTAGATAAATTGGCTCCTATTCGAGATGTTTTTAATATTTTTGTGAATAATTGCAAAGCAGGATATTGCTTATCAGAATTTGTCACCATTGATGAACAACTCCCAGCATTCAGAGGAAAATGTAGTTTTAGACAATATATACGGTCAAAGCCCACCAAGTATGGTATTAAAATATTTTCCCTTTGTGATGCAAAGATGTTTTACACAAGTAATATGGAGGTGTATCTAGGCAAACAGCCTGAGGGCCCGTATAAGGTTCCATACACAGGAATGGATGTTGTCATTCGACTAAGTCAACACATTTTCCAGTCTGGCCGTAACATTACCACGGATAACTGGTTCACTTCGGTACCTCTAGTAAATACTTTGCTCCGGGACCATAAGTTGACTTTAATTGGAACTTTAAAAAAAAAAAAACCTGAATTGCCAATTGAATTTTCAAAACCAAAAGGAAGACCTTTACATAGCAGCATGTTTGGTTTTACCGCCGGAACTACCATTGTGTCTTATATTCCTAAGACAAATAAAAATGTAGTTCTAATTTCAAGTTTACATCATTCCGACGAAATTGACACTGGTAATCAAAATAAGCCGTCGATGATTACCGACTATAACAGTACTAAGGGTGGTGTAGATGTAGTGGATAAACTATGCAGTGCCTATGACTGTGCTCGCAATACAAGAAGGTGGCCGATGGTAATTTTTTACCACCTCTTGAACACGGCTGGTATCAATTCGCAGATTATTTATGATGCGAATACTTTTGATCCTAGTAATCCTAAGCTATTGAGAAGAAATTTTTTGAGGCAGTTGTCAAGTGAATTGACTGAACCTTACATAAAGAGACGTGCAAGTTTGACCAGTCTGCCGAAGGGTCTCAAAATGCGACTACAAGACATATATGGTCCCAGCACTTCGGATGCCAAAGAAAATGTGAAACCAGGTAGGTGTCATTATTGCAGTTACAAGAAGAATAGAAGGACCAGATTTACCTGCTTTAAATGCAATAAATTCATGTGCCTGGAACATATAACACCAATTTGTAAAGAATGCCAGGAAGATGTATGTCACTAAATAATATATTGTATTGTATTGTAACAGTTGAAAATAAATGGTTTTGAAATTATGTTTTTGTTGTCTTGCAAGAACTAATCTTTTTTGGTTTCTATAGTGAACCATACTGTAGATTAAAAAAATCCGTGTCCTTTGTTATATAGTATATACAGATATACGGTTTCATAGACCAGCGCGACCTACTAAGTTTCAAATAGTGGCGCGACCTATGGAGGGTTAAGAAGAACGTGTACACAGCCATTTGTCCCTTCTATGATTGTTTTTTCGCCACTTTTGCATCCCCTCGGACGGCCTGGAAAACTCCTACGGGTTATCAGGGATGTTGAAAATAGCAAACTTCATAACATATCCCAAGCAGACACGTGTACAAAGCCGTTTGTGTCTTTTATGATTTTTTTTTCGGAAACCTACCCCTTTACCACCCCCTTGAACGGAGTGGAAAACTCTTACGTGGTATCCGGGATACAGAAAAGAGCATTTGCCAAAACATATCCCGATCAGAAACGTGTACAGAGCCATTTGAGCCTAGTACGATTTTTATATATTATTTTCAGTGTACATTTGTGGATGCGGAATGTGGATAATTTTACAGCAGTCAATTGGGACAATTAAGAAAATTATTGTGCATGCCAACGAAACGTACCCTTGAAAAAATTACTGAAATTTTGGCATGTAGTCCTGGTTTACAAAATCCCCCTATTTTAGAAGCACTCAAATTGAAGGTGAATACAGTGATTGAAGAAGTCAAACACTATATTTTATGTATAGAGGAAATGTGTATCAAATCCATTCTTTTTTATGATAGTGGACGAGACGAAGTAATTGGTTAATGCGATATCGGAATTGGTCGAAAAGAATCTAATATAGCAGAAAATGCTCTTGTTGTCCTGGTTCGAGGTCTGTATTCAAAAGGGAAACAACCTTTGGCGTAATTCTTTGTCGGTTCTACTTTTGCTGCTGAAGATCTGTTTCCCATGATTTCAGAATGTTTTTTGGAATTGTTTGATATTGGTTTGTATGTAGATTGTCTCATAAGTTATATGGGTTCTAATTTTATCGATCTGAGCAGACGTATAAGAATATGAACTGAAAATCCTGTATTTATAGTTGGAGATAAAGAAATTATATATTTACTTGATACCTGCCATTTGATCAAAACAACGATGAATAATTTAATAAAAATTGTTTTTGATTTGATGATGAAAGACTTCATTGTCATTCGTGGAGTTGTTTTATAAAGACCATAAAAAAAAGATTCATAGATCTGCTCCAAAGCTTACCGATTCTCATATCAATCCTTGCAACTTCGATATACCTAAAGCGTGTAAAATTAGCAACCCAAATCATTAGTCACAGTGTTGGAGGCGGTATGAATGTGTTCTTGGCTTCAATAGGCACCATTGAATTCTTGAAGGAATTTGATAAACTTTTTGACATACTGAATTCATCCTGTTTGGAAAATTCTGATAAGTATAACGAAAAGTTTTTGATCACAGCCAATACCAAAAAATTTACTTGAATATATTTATTTACTCTGAAATGAGATGAATTGTAAAGATGATCTGGATGTTCTGTTGATCAATATGAAATATCATCAAATTATCAAAATAGACACTGTTTCCGAAAAAAAAACCCCAGACTGATTGCCGAAAAGAACATGTGACTTTTCAAAATAGTTTCAATTATGTTTGTGGATATATGATCTAGAAAGCACTTACAATTTTCAAAAGCTGTTGAAGATTTAGATTTCGGTCATTTGCTCGCATATTTCAAAGCTAATGCTGCTGAAAAAAGTATATTTGGTGGACTCAGAATTCTTAGTGAAAATTTTCTTGATTACATCTAATATTCAGAAAATGAGTTTTTCTCTTCATTTGAAGATGTATGTAAGACTCCAGAAATTTTAAATAACCTTCTAAAAATAATTGAAAATGTGCCTTTTTTTGATCCATATTCTACATTTCTATTTTTGCTCTATCAGCAGCATCAAATCCTTTCGCAACAAAGCAGTCTATTAACTATCGTACAGTCTGCGCCCCTACCACCAATTAAACAGTTTAATCAGTAAGTGTGCCAGGGTGCAGCCCAATCCGACCGATTTGTCAGCCGAGCGTTAAGTCTGTAGCCTACGGGGGACATTATTTTCAATCTTTGGGCGTGGCGTGGTAAAACCGGTTTCATTGAAAATCATAGTATATTCCAAGCGAATTGAAATCAATGAAAATAAGTGGTTATAACGCGTAATACGCAATGGTTATAAGTGCTTCTGGTTTAAAATGTTAGGAAAGATAACAAAAAATGAGTTAGGTGAAGTTTTCTCCAGATTTGGACATTCCAAATTCAGCCCAATCCGATCGATTTGTCAGCAGAGCGTTAAGTCTGTAGCCTGCGGGGGACCTTATACACTATTTTCAATCTTTGGGCTTGGTGTTGTAAAACCAGTTTCATTGAAAATCATAGCATATTCCATGCAAATTAAAATCAATGAAAATAAGTGGTTATAACGCGTAATATGCGATGGTTATAAGTGCTTCTGGTTTGAAATGTTAGGACAGATAACAAAAAATGAGTTAGATGATGTTTTCTCTAGATTTGAACTTCCCAAATTCATAGTGTCTGAAGCGGTTTACAGCTCGCTTTGGAGGACTTCCAACCATAATGTTCAGTGAACCATCACTCACATAAAAGTTACACCGTTTCGCTAACTCTTATGGTCTAGCGACACAAAGCGTTTGAATAAGTTTTCGTTTTCCTATAAAAACACAATTCAGCGTTCCACGAGTAAAACCCCGAGTGAAACCACGAGTGAAATTTTGATGTTTTCTAGAAAACCAAGAACTTCATTTGACCAGCTAAAACCCAATATGAAACGTAAGATAGAGAGGTCATATTGGAACCAAAAACTGTATCACTATAAAGGATCACAGTTACAAGAGTTGTCAGAGAATCAGAACGTGTGGGTCAATAACCACTGCGAAAGCAATCAACTGCCGAAAAAATCATAAAAGAAACGTGACTGTACTCTTTTCTCGTAGATGTACAGGGAGTGATCAAGCGTAAACATACATCGAATACGAACTCGTGTTCAAGATGACGGGTCAAAGTCAGAAATACCCTCACCAAATGTTAGCTATTCAGCAACCATGAGTCACACAGCAGACTACAGAAAAAAGCAAGAAAATGGAAGATAAATCAGAATGATATTCCACCTCATTGTAGGTCAGTGCACTCTTTTTCTGAACTAGCACCGGTTTCCAGAACTAGCCATACATTCCCTATTCCTCTGTTTGGAAAGGAATGTGGAATAAGATCACAACCATTCGTTTTCTGATAGAAACCACTTTGATCTACCATAGCTCGCATGGCAGCATCACAGAGAAGCAGACTCAGGCAGATGACATTCAACAGCAGAGGACGAACAACGTTCTAAACAAATAATTAACGTGTATTCATTCTGGATAATGAAACTTTTGCTACAGAGAATATATGCATATTTAACCAACACATCTGATGAAACAAAATTATAGAGGTCCATGAAAAAAAATCCTCGACATCTTATTTTACCTGGCCTCTGCAAAATTAAATGTACACGTTATTATTTAAAAATTGTCAACAATAATATTTATGCAAGTAGATATATATATATATTGTTTTACTCGAAGAAGTTTGTTTGAAACCTAATGGTGAATGGTATAAAATTAAATGTAATAAAGTGCTCGTATTTCCTAACTTGGCGAGCCACTATATTGACATTAAAAAAAATTATTTTTATAAAGCAATAACAGACCTGTGTCGCATAATTGATAATGTTATCGTAAAAACTGACCGAACCTTTCACTTTCTAGATCAACAACTAAAGTTCTTCACGCAGTCCGCTTGACCTCAAGGTTGATAATTATTTCAGTTCATACAACGTATCAGATGGTAGACATTTCGAAAATATTTTTAATTGAGAGTTGTTTCGACTAAAATCAGTTTTTATAGACATAAGTAGGCTTATTATGGCACGTACCTGTCAGAAAAAACCACTCCCCTGGCAAGACCACGACGGGTATTGAATTTCTAACATATACTTGTGCAACGTTCCTCAATGCATCAGAGGACGCAATTGCACGTGCCCCCTGTAACCAACCAGCAGAATTATGTTTTGATTTGGACAAGGTGACCACCCGCAGACTATTTTGGATGTTTTGCCTCTCATCAGTGCAAGGGTAGGTCAACACAAACAGCACTGAAGCCATCTGTTCCCTGTCCAAATCATTACACATTCCGTTGCTTGGTCTCCACCGGTTCAAGCGATGAAGCGGTTTCTAGGCCGCTCCACCTAGCGAGCAGAGAAAGAAAACTCCAAGTCTCCGGGATGAGAGATTTATGCGAGAACAGAGTTTTTTTGGGAGTTCGTTCAGTAACGAACAGACGTTGCCGACCGACAAACTTCTACGTAGGCTTATTATGGCAAGTACCTGCCAGAAAACAACTACTCCTCTGGCTAAGACCACGACGGGTATTGAAAGGGTTGAACATCGATCGGCAACGACTGTTCGTTACTAAACGATCTCCCAAAAGAACTCTGTTCTCAAATAAAAATGGATTGACAAGTTTTGTATTTTTCTTTCTGCAAATAAAGTTTAATTTCTATAGAGATTAAGGACTATTACGACTGAGGTCACTAGGAATTTAGGTGACAATTAATAATTTACTAATAATACCTTGCTATCTATCCATTTGGGTACTTTCATTCACCATTAAAGTAATTTACGAACTGGTGTTATAATTTAGTAAGCTTAATCTTTAACACAGAAACATTGGAAATAGTTGATAACGATTTTCTGATTGGATCAAATATTTGCTATATCTACTTCTCAAAATGGGCATCTAAAATATAAAAATTAAGCACAAATTCAATTTTTGACAAGATTTTTACAGTTCAGCTGACGGTATCAACAGTGGATTCAAACCACAGCGGATAATAATAATATCCGTCCTCTACCCGCACAGGTTATGACTTTGGGTAAAGTCTACGAGTGTTTATGAGGCGGTATTATTATCATTATATCAATAATTGTATCTAAAGTCAATCGATTACAGAAGGAAATCGCATCTTAGGTCAAATAATACCTTCTTATAAAACATTGTTGATGTTGTTAATTATGATGACTTCAATGAGTTCATTGATATTTTTTTCTATTCATAAATTTTGGCTGATAATAGTGCTTGCTGAGAGGTTAAGTGAGTATGGTCTCCCAAGATGGACGAACAATCATACAGAATCTTTTCACAACAAATGAAGATGAAGTTTGGAGTGATTCATCCAAATAGGTGGATGTTTGTAGGTAAATATATTACTTTCGTATTGATGATTGAGAACTTTTATATTGATAATTGAGAATTGATAACATCCAACAATATATTGCCATAATTTCTATAACGGATGAAAATATACAGCTTCGGGATAATAAATAAAAAATTTATGATGAAATAGAGAGACATTGATTCAGCAGCAATAGAAATGAACAATTGGATTATAAATTTGATCCCCAAGACATCCGGGAATCTCTTTTCTATTCTCTTTTCTTTTGGAAACACCATTCATGTGATGGTACACAAACTAAGGATAATTTATTAATCTTGTATTTAGGTGAAATCAGAAGGTACTTGGCTGATGACCATGTCCTAGTTAGCCAAATTGGCAATGGACAAGAAACCCGCAGAGGCACAAGAAACTGATTCTTCAGACAAAACCAATTGATTAGAAGTATCCAAGGAGAATACCAACAAGGCCTGGTTGACGCAGGGGAATTCTAGAGCAGGGTTCATCATATGAACGATTCGCTGGAAGAACGCCTTCGCCAGTGAGTGAATGGTATTGGTGGTGATGATGAAGGTAGGCGAATTATTATTTCTCAATTAAACTTGTAAATATGTAGAAAAATTCAAAACAATGCATCTATTCATATATGATTCATTCATGTCCTATTGAACTGTCAATGTGGCAAGCGTTCCCCATGTTATACTTTGAATGTTACCAGGGATTGATATAAATAAAAGGGAGAAATTGACAACTAATTGTAGAAAGTCAATTATACGATTAAAAAATCCGAATAAATCTCATTTTGGACAAATTTGAGTAATTATTGTATAAAAGAAGCCACTGTGGTTCTATGAAATAGAGGCCATTGCTTCAACAATTCTGGTCCTTCAAGTAAACAAGGAATACATTCGTTGGAAATTTAAAAAGAATTCCACAAACGAAGTACGGAGGAGTACGATGGCAAATAAAGAAATACCACCCATCCAGGTATTCGGAAGGATCGCCGCATGTAGAGAAAGAACGGTCCAAAGTACTGACAAAGTCGAAGAAAACTAACGCAAGTTCATTGAGGAGAAAGAAACTGCAAGCAGAACTTGACGCCGAAAAGCTGAAATCTCCAGACAAGAACTAGAAATTCAGAAAAAGTTAATCCAGAAATAGTTGTAGTAGCAGAGAGTCAAGATTGGAAAACTGAGAGCAGAGAATCAATCCACTTCGAAGAGTTGAATCTTGGAGAAAATGAGAAAGAAGAACACAGTATAGATTTGGTGCATACCTTTGCAAATTAATCCATATCTTTAAATTCTAGGTCTGGTAGAGCTGAGAGTTTTGGGGTGGTGAAAGTAGGAAGAATGTATGTCGAGACGCCTAAGGTAAATGCAGGAAAAAATAATGAGAATAAATTTAGTCAGTTGATGGAAAGACAATCAGTGAAAAGAGAGTTGCCGATCTTCAGCGGAGATCCAAAAGATTGGCTTCATTTCATTTCTCAATTTAAAGAAACATTTGGTTTTACTGTTATAGAAAATATATTCAGACTCCAAAGGTGTTTGAGAGGATAAAGCGCTTGATTCTGTGCAAGCTCTGTTGAATTTTACTAGTGAAGTTGATAAAATAATGAAAATTCTAGAATCCGGATTTGGTGAACCGGAATATATCATTCAGGATTTGATTTCTACGGTAGAAAGTTTCCTGTTTTGAGAGAAGAGAAACTAGAAAATGTCATGGAATTTTTCAATGTCAAACAGAATTTAACAGTCACTTTGACGAGCATGAATTGTCAGACACATTTAATGAATCCACAACTAATTTCAGATATGATATCAAAACTTACGCCTAGCTTGAAGTTAGAATGGGGTAAACGTGTGAGCACAACAAAAACTAATAATTTTGCCATTGTAGATTTTTCTGCCTGGCTGATTGAGATTGCGGACGCAATAAGTTCAATTACAATATTGAAATCTGAAACAGACCGAAAAAAAAAGATTTGTATGTAAAACCACATCTTCTTCGGAAGTAGGAAAAGACATGTTCTGTAAGTATTGCAAAAAGAAAAACCAAAAATTGAAAAATTGCTTTTTCTATAAAAAAATTTGAGTAATGAAAAGGTGATAGTGGGTTTGACAAAAAAAATATTTGTTTTTGTTGTTTGAGTTTTAAACATCATTGTTAAAAAATTGTTAAAATTGTTTTTTCCGTTAACCAGCTGTCGTTCCCTTACGAACGGCAGCCCTCAGAAGACGAAACTTGTGCGAGCCAAGGATTAACGAGGTCTTACCTTTTTTACGTGCGATTCCTAGCACTTTCTCGGGCCATCAGAAAAATTTCTGTAGTCGTCATGGTTTGAACCATCGCCGACTGGCAGCCAAAGTGATTGAAACAATGTCGCTTTAACCACTCGGCTACCTAGCCCCTCAGTAAGTCATGTAGGTACATGTAAATCAAAGAAAGCATGTCTCATCAGTGGATGTAATACATATCATCATAGGTTGCTTCATAATAAAAATCGCCAATCAAAATTACCAGAAATACCTCAAACAGAAATTGAAAAAATTGATGAGGTATTAAGTCATTGCATCGCCCCGGTTCTTCTTTTTGGTCCGGAGGGAGAATACTCCACCTTTGCACTGTTTGACGATTCATGTACTGTCACTCTGCTAAGCGAGCATGCTGCTGATAGAATTGGAGCTACTGGACAAATGGTCCCACTAAAAATTCGATGGACGAATTCGATCACGCATGAGACTTGAAATTCGAGGAAATAATGAAAATGAAAAATATGAGTTAGAGAACGGTGAAATGTCTTGATTTACACATTCAAACTATTGATTCTAAGTTGATAAGAAATTGGAAACATTTGACTTATTTATCATCTCGTGTATTGAGTTCTTTGAGGTAAGCTAAACCTGAAATGTTGATAGGTCAGGATAACATTGATTTAATAATTGCGAGAGAACTCATTAAGGAAAAGAAAAATTAAGCTATGATTTCCAAAACCAAATTGGAATGGGTCATTCATGGGAATAACTCTATTATCAGAGGACGAACTGATGTGATATATCACATAAGCTATAAAGATGATGAACGTCATGAGATGGTTAAACAGTCATTCCAACTTGAAAACGAGGGTATATCTTCAGAAAAAGTTTTAAATCGGAAGAAGATAAATAGCTTTAAAAATTATGGAAAAAACGTCTAGGAAACTTGAAAGTAAATGGGAAATAGGACTTTTGTGAAAAGGGGGTAATTTAAAATTGCCGGAAACAAGATTTAACGCAATAAAAAGGTTAAAATCTATAGAATCCAAAATGCAAAAAGATAGTAGGTTTGAAAATAATATAGCATTAAAAAAATATTTAGACAAAGGTTATGCTAAAAAACTCTCCAAAAATTAAATTGGGTATACACAAAACAAGGTGTTGTATTTACCACATTTTGGTGTCACACATCCTAACAAAGCGGGAAAACTTAGATTTGTTTTTGATGCCGCAGCTGAAATTCAAGGAATTAGTACTCAAAGGTCCTGATTTAATAAATAATCTACCGAGTGTTTTGTTGAAATTTCGTGAAAGAAATATCGCTTTTACCAGTGACATCAAGGAGATGTTCCATCATATCGTTATAAAACCGAAAGATAGAGACGCTTAGTGTGGGGGAGATCGGAGTTTATAGAATGAATGTGATGATTTTTGGTGCCGTATCTTCTCTATCATTCGCAACTTTCATCATGAGAAAGAATGCTTTAGAGTTCGAGCATGAGGCTCCGAGGGCAGTCGAAGCCGTTTGCCATCGACATTATGTTGATGATTATTTAGATAGTGTCGACACTGAAGAAGAAGCGTCAGAGTTGATAAATCGTGTGTTGGAAATTCATAAAAGTGGAGGATTCCTAATAAGAAATTGGATTAGCAATTCAAAACAGGTAATGAATAAAAATCCTATTCACTTGAGAACCGGTGAAATGAAAGATTTTGATTTAAATAGTGAGTTGCCAGGAGAAAGAGTCTTGGGTTTGTTTTGGGATCCAAATAATGACACGTTTCTGTTCAATATTAAATCAAACAAATTTCAAGATATTCTTCAAAGAAAACGAAAGAGTACAAAAAGGGCAGCATTGAGAATTTTGATGTCTGTGTTTGAGTCATTGGGCTTTTTGAATAATTTTTCTGTTGAAGCAGAACTTCTGATAAAGGAAATTTGGCGTGGGAAACACGTGAGATGAGGATTTGGATGATCCAATCAATGAAAAATGGACTAGTTGGCTATTGGAACGAGAAAATATTGAAGGATTTCACATATCACGATGTTACATTTCTGATATTTACCTTTAAAAAAATACCCAAATACATGTATTTGTTGACTCGAGTTCCGGAGCTTTTTGCAGCGGTTGCTTATATACGGACAGAAATGAATTAAGTTTTTTACACTTCTTTAATTATGGCAAAATCAAGAGTTGCTCCTCCATTGAAGCAAATTTCAATACCCAGGCTTAAACTCCAAGCTGCAAGGCTGGGGAGTCGATTATCAAAATTTATTACAGAAAATCATAGTTTGATATTAAATTCGATTTTTTTGGACTGATTCCAAACCAGTAGTCAGTTGGTTGAGATCAAGAACTACTTATAAATTCAAGCCTTTCGTCGCTCACAGAATAGTTGAAATAGAAGAACTTGACAGACATTTCTAACTGGCACTGGCTCCCAACAGCAGAAAACGTAATAATACTTGAAATAGACGTAACAGAAATGATAAAAGCAATTTATTGCTATAACACTACAAGTAGAAGAATCAGAAGATTTTCTTCTTGGTTCAGGTTGATCAGAGCAACAGCGTGGTTACTGAGAGTTTTGCATATCAAGAAAAGGATGTCAAACCCAGTCATAGGTAAATTACCTTCAGAATTACTACCTGAAGAAATTGATGAAGCTGTGTAAGGTGTGGATAGAGAATATTCAAGAAAAAGATTTCACATCAGAATTCGAAAATTTGAAGAAAAATATGCCCTTGACAAAAAAAGTAAGTTTCATACACTCTCGCCAACTTAGGACAATGATGGAATTTTGAGAGTTCGTGGAAGGATATCAGCATCTTATTCAACAGACGAAGACACAAAATTCCCCATAATATTGGATAGGAAAAATCGTTGTACCAAGCTTTTAGAGCATCATTACCATATAAAAGCTGGCCATAATTATCAAAACTATGTTGTCAATGAACTTAGACAGAAATTCCATATTTTAGGACTAAGAGCTGCTGTGAGAAGTTGCTGGGTATCCTGTCAAAACTGCAAGAATCTTAAAGCAGTCCCAATTGTTCCGGAAATGACACCTTTTCCATCCTGCAGACTTGAAAATTTGTCAGACCATTTTCGTTTACAGATATGGATTTTCTTGGTCCTTTAGGTATCACCATAGAAAGAAGGAAAGAATAGCAATATTGCGTGCTTTTCACATGGCTTAGTACAAGAGTGGTCCATTTGGAACTGGCAGCGTCACTTACCACGGATTCGGCGATAATGGCTATTCGTAGAATGGCAGGAAGAAGATGTTGTCCCCAGAAGATCTACTGTAACAATGGAACCAATCTATATGGTGCAGACAAATAACTAAAGAAGGCAACAGCAGAGCAGGATCAAGATGCTCAGGCAATTATCCACAAAGGGAATAACATTTGTTAATAACCCGCCAGCAAGCCCACACATGGGCGGTTGTTGGGAGCGACTAATAAAATCGGTGAAAATCGCTTTAGGAGCTACACTAAGAAAAAAGTCACCCAGAGAAGAAGTATTGATGACAGTTCTGAATGAAAATTTAAAAAAAAAGTTGGGAAAAAACGACCTTATTTTCAAGATGTTCATAACAAATTGAAACTGTGTGTAGGTACGCCATTTACTGCGTTTTCACCCATTTTTATGATCACATAGGTAGTTCAGCTATTGACTAACAGAGGGAGATTTTACTACAATCGAAATGATGAATGAAAATTGAAAGCCTAGTAGTAAGAAAACATTATCGTTGCGGAAAAAGAAATCGTGACGTTGCCAAATCTTTTAACTCGTTATTGGATTCAATGAAATTTCTCCAAAATAGTTATTTGATTTGGTTTTTTTATTTAAATTCTTCTAGTTCTCTGATTACATTGAAATTTAGAAAGTGAAAATGTATTATAGAATTTTTGTTAGAGAAAAAAAATGGTGGCTCAAAGAAGTCGAACGAGATTTCGATTTTGGTCCGTTTCTATTCAAAATTGGTGTGTGGCCATGTGGGGGTTTTGAGGATGGACATTACGATTTTTAAAAGCTTTCATTCAACTTGCTGTGTGTGGGTGTGTGTGTGTGTGTGTTCGTTAGATGGGTACAAATCATGCAAGCTGAATTAGAACCACTTTCTCTTGTTCTATGGAATTGAAATTTCACATGTTGCTTCAGTTCCGATATCAATACATTGATGTCGAAGAAATTGTCCCACCTGCCCCCCGAAAGGAGGGACAAGTATTCTTGGCGGATTTGGACGTCAAGAATTACAGCGAGAAAAAAAATTAGGTGGATAGAGATCGCCCCCCCCCCTTTTCTCGAAAAATTTGGAAAACTCGCGAAATTGAAATCGAAAAATCCGTAAAAATAGTGAAAAATATCTGACAGTCGAAAATTAGGGTTTGAAAAAATTTCCCCCTCTCCCCCATCAAAAGCTAGATATAGAACGCGTAGGGTTTCGGAAGTTTTCTTGACGGATTTTGACGTCAAAAATTACAGCGAAAAATTAAATTAGATAGGGGGGCTCATCCCCCCGTTTTCTCGAAAAAAGTTGAGGAACTTGAGAAATCAAAATCGGAAAAAACCGTACAAATAGTGAAAAACATCTGACAGTCGAAAATTAGGGTTTCAAAAAATTTCACCTCCCCTGTCCCCCTCAAAACTTAGATAGAGAGCCCAAAAAAAATCGGGATATGTTTCAACAGTTTCGGACATGGAAAATAATGATGAAAAAAAATCGATCGGGGGGCTCGCCCCCCTTTTCTGTCACGAAAAAAATTGGGAAAACTCGCAGAATAGAAATCGAAAAAATCCGTAGAAATAGTGAAAATTATCTAACTATTGAATAATACTGATAAATTGTGAAAGGCTTTCGCGGCCATCGTCACTTGCATGGTGTCTCTTCGGGTTGTAAGGCTGACGTATGTTTATAGAAGATCTCGACGTTTCGCCAACACGAGTGGTTAGCATTTTCAAGAGATATTTTCAAGTTTCTGATTTCTTAATTCGCTGTCAAATGCTTGAAGAAATCAGAAACTGCTGTCAAGCATTTGACAGCGAATTAAGAAATCAGAAACTTGAAAATATCTCTTGAAAATGCTAACCACTCGTGTTGGCGAAACGTCGAGATCTTCTATAAACATACGTTGGCCTTACAACCCGAAGAACCACCATGTAATTGAATTATACTGTTTCAAAAGAATTCACACTCTTCCCTCCTCGAGAGCTAGATAGAGAACGCGTAATTAAAATGAACATACTGAGAAACAGGTCCAAAGAGAACTAATAAATAAATAAATAAACTTTTTAGAGAAAAGCTTTTATTTAAATGCACTAAAAAGACGGAAATACATTTTGAAGTGAATTTAACTCATCGTTTTGTTACATTATAAAATTTTAAATTATATGAAAGCTTGTGGCGAGAATAAATGAGGTAATTTAAAATTTAATTTACATTAAGAAATACATAGACAAGCTTTTATATCATTTAAATTTTATAATGTAACAAAACGATGGTTTCAATTCACTTTGAAATTTATTTTCTCCTTTTTAGTAGTTTTAAATAATAGCTTTTCTCTAAAAAAAATTTTTAAGTTCATTTATTTTGTTCAAATTCATGAATTCCAGATGGTGGCTCTATAATGGCAGATGTTCATAATTCCGGTGATGATACATCATTCAATTTTTGTTGAATGATTATGGTGGATGTATGGAGTGGGTGCTCTTGACCTATATCCTCAAATTAGTAATTATTACTTTACGTTCAAAAGTTACGGACAATCATATCGAGCACCCCATGCTTTTTTATATTTTAGTAATAAAAATTAATTTGTTCTTTTTAGGTAATGTTCAAGCATGTGTTTAGTTTTTCAAACAATATTGTTTTTTTACAATTGTAGGTAACGGTTTATAGAAATTGTTGGATTTGTGTCATGAGTAGTTATGAACAGCAAATAACCTACCTAACGCACCTAACATTTTTTTTTGCTTTCATCTATTAAGCATGTCTGCGTTTTTTTTTCTTCAAACTACTGGACGGGTTAGAATAAAACTTTTTTTTCAATTGAACAACTTATTATTTATTAATTTGGGCACAAAATATGATCAGTTGGAAATTGAAAAAGGAAAACCACTGAAAATTATTTTATCTCCAAGCTGATACCAGATTCTGGTTACCGTTTATAGGATGACATCCTATATGATTTCATGATTTCATGAATTGAGGAACGTGTAATGTTTCATATTTTTTTTCCTTTTTTTCTTGTTGTCTTCTTCTTTGATGTTCGCTAATGGAGAATCATAGCATTTGAGTCCTCTGGAAATCCTCCTTCTCACTAATTCCTGAAGAATTCTTTCCTGGTAAAAGCAACTTAGTAGCATCACCTCATTCCACAACTTTTCATTTCTTTCAATCATCTCAATGAACAACTCTCTTTCAATGTCAACAAAAACAACAAAATAACAATTGCTCCTTCTTGAAATGTTGAGTTGTCCTTGAACTTGATAATAATATAAATGGTTCCGCTTCAATCTAAGTTGGCCCTTGAAAAATTCCAAACACATATTCTTCTTAGTTGCTTCTTCCAAAGAAATGCCTAATTTAGCAACTGTATGGAGGCATTTGATTTCCAGAATGGCATCATCACCAATCAAACATGAAACAACGTTGTATAAAATAGGGCTATCATTTAAATTCATCAGCATACCATCAAGTGTTGCACCCAAAAATCCATGCATTAAATCTATAAATAATCCAGCTTCTTCGACTGTAACATTCATTGCATCTTCGAATTTCTTTCTTGCAAGTGATTCCATGATTTTTCCATAGTTGATAGATACATTGTATATCTCTTTGGGATAGAGAATTTGCTTCACAAGATTATGCGATGGCGTGCTTGGATTTCTTCTCAGAAGATTTCCAAAATTTGAAGCAGTTAGGGCCGGTATTATAAACATCTCTCGAAGTTAACTTTAATTTTAACAGCCAAGTTAACTTCAGCTTTAAAATGGCAGTTTTTAAAAGTCTCATTTCTGAAATAAAAAGAAGAAGAAGAACGCAAATTTGTTACAATGTAACCTAGAATTTTTCGTAGTTTTTTCCTGTGACATTTTCTAATAATTAATAAAATTGCTATTAATAGATTTGATTTGAGAATCCTCCAAAATCTCCAACAACTACCAAGAATAAACATGTTGCATGAAATCTGAGTGTAATTAACGTGTTACTGGCGTTAGAAAATTATTTCTAACATTGAAAATACTTATAATTCCAAAGTAATTAGAACCAATAGAAATGTTGACTTATTAGTTGGTCTTTGCAAATTTGCCTCTCTATGTGCCCCTTTAACAAGCTTACAGACTATCTTGATGATCAAAATCCGTTTTGATTTGTTTTCAAATTCTATTTCGTTCCACAAGATAAAATGGTTTAACCGATTTCTAAATATCCTTCGACGCCGAGGGACTTCAATAATAATCACAGCATCTCCTTCATCGTCGCTTAAAAGTTCCTCGAAAATAACCAGGATATCGTTTGCTAACATATATTGCGAAAAGAAAAACAATCAAATTAAGTTTTATGCTAAATTATTGACAGAAGAACTGTCGAAAACCACCATTTTCTACAAAGTTAACTTTAACTGTTACCCTTTCCTCCCGATGAAGTTAACTCCTACATTTTGAAGTTAACACCATTTCGCATCCGAAATGTCCTTCTGGAGCGCTCTCTAATCTGTTGCCGTGGTGGATCCTGTAAGCGATTGCAGTGTTCATCCCGGCGAACGATGACGGGCACCGGGCCCCCGCGTGTATACAACCGTGATAACCTGGACTGCACTGATGAGGGACTACATCCCGAAACCGGTCTGCAGTTGGTTCCTTGTTTGGATCAGGCGGTGTCCTGCTGTCTGTCTCTGAGAGCTCTTGCAAAGTTGTTCCTTCAAAGTAAGGATCTTTGCACATATGTCTGACAGATATAATTCAATATTTGTCGAGGTATTAGCCAGAGAAGTAGTTGTTTTCTGTCGGACATATGCCATACAATCTATACAAAGGTATAGTGAGTTCCTAAAGGATTGTTTTCGACTGTTTTACAGTCACTGGAACATTTATTGCTCCTTGAAACAAGTATTCAGCATATATATATATATATATGAAAATAGGTAATTCGTGACTGACAATAACTGTAGAATTGAAAATATCTTGAGGTTGCAGTCTGATATTGGATTTATTAAATTGTCCTTTTGTAGTTGTCCTGAGGAAGGAAATAAACATTTCCGAAAGCTTGGCAAGATGACAAAGAGTTTTCTTTAAATCCAATATCAGACTGCAACCTCAAGATATTTTCAATTCTATATATATATTTGAGGAATGGACCGTTGCATGTTTTTGGTCATCATGATCATTGTAAAACTTATTATTGCAAAAGTATCGGAAACACTCAGAACTCAACTCTAGATGAAATTAAGAAAAGCGGTTGTTACAACTATATATATATAGATATATATATATATATATATATATATATATATATATATATATATATATATATATATATATATATATATATATATATATATATATATATATATATATAGTTGTAACAACCGCTTTTCTTAATTTCATCTAGAGTTGAGTTCTGAGTGTTTCCGATACTTTTGCAATAATAAGTTTTACAATGATCATGATGACCAAAAACATGCAACGGTCCATTCCTCAAATCTTCCCTCAAGTTTGTAGTATCATCACAGTTATAAATAGATAACTGGGCAATTTTCTGTAACTCCTTTATTTTATCTTTTGTTAGCAATTTCCTTGTGGCTAATTTGATCTTCGTATTATTTTTTATGCCACAGAGTACTTTTCCGTAGTTTTTGAGAGCATGGTTCATACATTCTGATTTTCTCACTTCTCGTCCCTTTCTATGATTTTAGAATGTACGCTACTATCTCCGTCGGCTATGAAATACTTATATCGTACTCCATACAATTCCTCAGCTGAACAAAAACCCTCCAGAATGATGTCTGCTTCCATTGCTGGAGAACTACCAGTCCAATTTTTGAAACATTTGTTTCCCTTTGGTTGTTTTTTTCGTGTGCTCTCGAACATATAACTTAATATTTGTTACAAACCCCAACAAAGAGAATTTTTCCAGTTTCGAGACCAACAATTACTCCCTAAAAATCGATAATATAAGTTTTCATCCGATTTATTAAAAAAAAAACATACCACTCCTGAGAGAGCATTATAATTGTGCCCGTACGATAGTTTGCTCCAGCCCCCGTCAAGTATCACAGCTATGAATGTGATACCATCAGGATCAACATTTTTTTTTTTCAATTGCAACTTTTTTCTCCTCTTCGTGAGCTAATTCCATGTCTTTGACATGCTGGTCCTGCCATATCTGGAAAAGGTAATGGTGTAATACAAATGAAGAACAACAAAATTTCACGAGAACAAATTATACAGGTAACTTTTTTTGAAATTCCCCGTTTTTACACTGAACTTACATCGCCAAGGAAATTTTCGATTTCGATGAATTTTTTCTTTGACATTGGTGGTATATCCATACAAGCTAATTGCTCTTGCAGGTGTCCGTAAGTGTGACCAGTCGCTAAGGTGCCCTATACAGAACCAACATTTATCTGAGATACTGGTTTGTTGGGATCTTCTGTAGCATGGATTTCTTCATGGTTTCTTCATTGATGTATTTAACAAGGCTCAAACCTTTTGATTCTTCCTTTGAAGGGTATAAGATTCCACTGCACACCTTATAATGTTTCTATTGGAGTCCTATTGCCCAATTCAAAACAAACCCCAAATCCAAAATTCTATGACCGGGTGAAATTTCAGAAAAAATATCCTTTTCCACAAGAATATCCTCCTTCGTGATACTAAAAAAGTGTGAAGTTGCATTAGAATAAATCAAAGGCATGAAAAATTTGGATAATACAACTATTCACCGGAGTGAAATTGGCAAGGATTTTTTTTTTATGTTTATTTTGGTCTGTGTTGGTGAAACATTTTCATATGAATTTGCAGGATATAAGAAAACCTATCTCATCTTCAAAGCACTATAATCAATAGCTAGGAAACAATGGATCTCTTGAACTAATGAAAATGAATCGTGGGTAATTATGAAAATAATGTTTTTGACTCTCTATATCGATTTGTTGGGATTTTTTCAGAAAAAATATTGAGAATTGTTCAATACATTGAATGTGAAAGTTAAATTTGTCACATCCATTTGACCTCCTTCCTCCACTCCAGAATAATGAAAAATATATGATTTTCACTTCAGTTGACATCTTGCTGGAAAATGGAGAAAAATAATGTGTTGAATAAGAAAGTTGATTTTGTCGCATTCATTTGACCCCCACCACTCCAGAAATAATGTAAAACATGTTTCTGACTTCAACTGATATCTTGCTGGTTTACTTATTATTTCTGACGATTCACTTTCATTAGTTTAAGAGAAACACGGTTTCCTAGATATCGATTATAGTTCTTTGAAGATAAGATAGGCTTTCATCTCTCCAGCAAATTCATATTCCACCAACGCAGGCAAAAAAAACGCAATAAAATAAAAATCCATATGCTTCCGCGATACCATCAAGCACGACTTTATCGAAGCGTAGCGCTGTCCGTCCTGCTGGCGATTTCGTCTTGCCATTTTCACTACGGTCAACTATTTTTATTCTATTGCACAGAATTCTGAAATTGAAATATACCTATTTTCGTTTATCTATTAACTTTTTTTATAATGGAATACACTGACTGAAGCTAATATATTTTCAGAAAACGATATCTTCATAGAATACTTGTTTCATATTGTCAACATTCCACAACGAAAAACGTTGCTGCTTTTCACTATTATACACTTTGTGGGGCAATTGAAGTACCTCATACCTATCACATTCTTTCTGACTCAGCCATAACAGTATCCAAAGGAAAAATTTCGAAAGACGAACTTTGGTCAGAGTCATAGATGTCTGCACTCTCTTCTTTGGCCCCCAAAGTACTTTCCTGCAGTGACTTCGAAGGACCTGCTTCAATGAAATCATTTTGACAATGAGATTGAAGTTCCTCATCATAGTCGGTTAGATTCAAATTCATATTCTCATCCGAGTTTGCAGATGAAGCGTCATCTTCAAGCATATTAGGTTCTCCAACAAATGAAATTTGACCTGAATTTCAACTTACCACGCCAAAAAATATCAGGATTGTACTATCAAGATATTTAGCGAATAAACGTAAAACACAGAAAGGGTTTACAAAACCACGACACACTTTTCACATTATCCTTTAGGTAAATTAAACTTTGCCATGGTTTCCCTTAAATACTGAATCAGGTAGATTAGGGTAGTAAGAAAAAATGATTTCAATTTTTAGGGCAGGCCAATTCTTGAAAATTCACTGCATCAAATTAAAATATACTTTATTGCCTGACACGTGGTAATAAAAACAGGTATTCATACAATTCATTTCACTTACCCTTTCCGTAAATGTCATACACTTAACACAATTGATTATTATAGTTCTTCTACAAGCTTTTCAAAAAAGAACGCGTACATAACAATTAAACTATGCACAGGACTGTCAACACAGCAATGAAATAATTACATTACGTAAATGTATATATTCCTGAACTTTGTTCCCAAAGTAGGTAACTGGGCTCGCGAAACAATAAAACAACACTACGCTCAGGACAAAAGTACTGGAATGAAGTACATTAGTACCTACCTACCATAGATAAACTATAAAAAACTTTTTAGAGAAAAGCATTCATTTAATTGCACAAAAAGAAGATTATAAATTTTAAAGTGAATTAAACCCATTATTTTGTTACATTATACAATTACAAATGATAATAGCTTGTCATGGGAATAAATCTTGAGGTAATTTTAAATTCAATTTACAATAATATATACATAGATACTTCTCGCGACAAGCTTATAATGATGGGTTTAATTCACTTCAAAAGTTATTTTCTTCTTTTTGTTGCTTTGAATAGCTTTTCTCTAAATAGTTTTTTTTAATTTTATTTATTTTTTTGTTTTCTTTGGCCTGTTCATTTCAATTGAAGTGTCATTGTTGCATGGTCACTTGCCTGTTAATTTCCGAATTTCTACGCGTTCTCTATCTAGCTTTCGACGGGTAAATTTTTTTGAAACCGTATCATTTAATTGTCAGATAATTTTCACTATTATAACGGATTTTCCCGATTTCCATTTCGCGAGTATTCCTAATTTTTTCCGTGACAGGAAAGGGGGGCGAGCCCCCAGATCAAGTTTTTTAAATCATCATTCTGCAGTTTTTCGAAACTGTTGAAACATTTTCCGAATTCCTTTGCGTTCTCTATCTACCTGTGAATGGGGACAAGGAGGTGACATTTTTTTAAACCCTAATATTTGACGGTTAGATATTTTTCACTATTTTTACGGCTTTATCCGATTTTAATTTCACAAGTTTTCCGATTTTTTTCGAGAAGAAGGTGAGGGGAGCGAACACCCTCAGCCAATTTTTTTTCGCTGTAATTTCTGACATCCAAATCCGTCAAGAAAACTTCCGAAACCCTACGCGTTCTCTGTGTAGCTTTCGGGGGCATGGAAGGAAATTTTCTTTGTTCAACCATAATATTCGATAGTCAGATATTTTTCACCATTTTTACGGATTTTTTCGATTTTAAATTAGCGAGTTTTCCAACTTCTTTCGAGAAGAGAGGGGGGTGGCCGTTCTCCCTTCTACCTTTTTTTAATGTACTTTTTGACGTCCAAATCCATAAAGAAAACTTCCGAAACCCTACGCGTTCTCTATCTAGCTTTCGGGGGGCACTGAGGGACAATTACTTTTTTCAATCATAATATTCGACGGTTAGATACTTTCACTATTTTTACGGATTTTTCCGATTTCAAATTAGCGAGTTTTCCAACTTTTTTTGGAAAAAGAGGGGGGTGGCCGAGCCCCCTTTTACCGTTTTTTAGTGTAGTTTTTGACGTCCAAATCCGCCAAGAAAACTTCCGAAACCCTACGCGTTCTCTATCTAGCTTTCGGGGGGCACCGAGGGATAATTTCTTTTTTCAACCGTAATATTCGACTGTCAGATATTTTTCACTATTTTCACGGATTTTTCAGATTTCAAATTCGCGAGTTTTCCAACTTTCTTCGAGAAAAGAGGGGGGTGGCCGAGCCCCCTTCTACCTGTTTTTTTTAGTGTAATTTTTGACGTCCAAATCCGTCAAGAAAACTTCCAAAACCCTACGCGTTCTCTATCTAGCTTTCGGGGGGCACCGAGGGACAATTTCTTTTTTCAACCGTAATATTCGACTGTCAGATATTTTTCACTATTTTCACGGATTTTTCAGATTTCAAATTCGCGAGTTTTCCAACTTTCTTCGAGAAAAGAGGGGGTTGGCCGAGCCCCCTTCTACCTGTTTTTTTAGTGTAATTTTTGACGTCCAAATCCGTCAAGAAAACTTCCAAAACCCTACGCGTTCTCTATCTAGCTTTCGGAGGGCACCGAGGGACAATTTTTTTTTTCAATCGTAATATTCGACTGTCAGATACTTTTCACTATTTTCACGGATTTTTCAGATTTCAAATTCGCGAGTTTTCCAACTTTCTTCGAGAAAAGAGGGGGTTGGCCGAGCCCCCTTCTACCTTTTTTTTGTTTAATTTTTGACGTGCAAATCCGTCAACAAAACTTCCGAAACCCTACGCGTACTCTATCTAGCTTTCGGAGGGCACTAAGGGATAATTTCTTTTTTCAACCATAATATTCGACTGTCAGTTATTTTTCACTATTTTCACGGATTTTTCAGATTTCAAATTTGCGATTTTTCCAACATTTTTCGGGAAAAGAGGGGGGTGGCCGAGCCCCCTTCTACCTTTTTTGAGTGTAATTTTTGACGTCCAAACCCGTCAAGAAAACTTCCGGAACGCTACGCGTTCTCTATCTAGCTTTCGGGGGGCAGGGGGGGCAATTCATTCGACAATAATGTATTGTCATCGGAACTGAACCAACGTGTGAAATTTCAATTCCATAGGATGAGAGGAAGTGGTTGTAATTCAGTTTTGCAAGATTTGCACCCATCTAACACGCACAAACACAGAGCAAGTTAAATAAAAGTTTTTAATAACAAAATCACACTCCTTCTGCGAGCTTCGAGAACGATAAACAGGCAACGTCGCATGTTGTTATTCCTACCAAGTACAGACGAATCTAAAATATTTCAACTCACCGAAACTGAATGAATAGAGATGCGACAAAGAGTAATGTTTGTTGCATACAATTTTGTTTCCGTGGGGAAGTGAATTTCAGCTATAGCATTGCCATCTAACGTTTTTAGGTTCTCAAGGATGCTGAAACTCTCATCTTAACACCCAGTCACTTCCTAATTGGAACGTCGAGCTCAGTAGTAGTTTCTGGTGACTTTTGTGAGGGTGGCTTAATTTCCAGAAAGCATTGGACAATTTTACAATTTTTTGCTGATTGTTTCTGGAGACGAATACCTCCTAACATTAATCCGACGGACAAAATGGTTTTCAAGAGACCCTAGAAATTTGAATCTTGGAGACATCGTTATAATTATCGACGAGAAATTTCCAAGAAACTGCTTGCCGAAGGGCATCGTAGAGAAGGTCTATCCAGGTATTGACAATCAGCAAAAGTGAAAACACAATTTGGAGTTTTCAAAAGGCCCACAGCCAAGTTATGCATTCTTGACGTACACAGAGGAGAAGACATCAAGGAAGAAGATTAAAATTATGTATTGAAAATTTATTTCAATACAAGGTGGTAGAATTTTATAGAATTCTTCGATCTGTTTATATTTTTAATACATTGTATAGTTTCTAGTTTTAAATGTTACCGGGGATTGATATAAATAAAACGGAGAAATTGATAACTTATTGTAAACAGTCAATCAATCATACAATTTAAAAACCCGAATAAATCTCAATTTGGACAAATTTGAGTATTTATTGTATAAAAGAAGCCACTGCTTCAATAGTTCTATAAAATAGAGGCCATGCTTCAACAACCCAAATGCAAATGTGACATTGTCAAAATTGAGTTTATTCTTTTATTTTTTCTCTTTGATAGGATAACCTGTGAAGATGAATTAATTATATTTTAAGCATATGAGGTGGTCTACCAGCCAACCAACCCCCTGGAGAATAATTTAATTAGACGCAAAATAACGTCAAAACGTAGGAAAAACCGAGGGGTGAACCACTGTGGAATTCCGGTGTACAGAGTCATGGAATTCCCTTGGAATTCCGTGGAATTCCGTAGAATTCCGTGGAATTCCGTGGAATTCCGTGAAATTCCGTGGAATTACTTGGATCAACTTGGAATTCCTTGGATTTTTTTTAGATAGATCAATAATAGAGAGAAAGATAGGGGTTATAAATTCCTGAAATATTTAATATTGCTCTTGGATCTTTCGAGGATTTTGATTCCGGAAAGTTTCATGAAATATCAGCCTAATAAATTACTACTTGGAAATGGTCATCGAATGTTTTGCAACTGACCGAAAGTCTTATTTCAATTGGAGGGTAAATATTCCAGGAAAAGCGCGTCCCAGCAGCGTTCTAGGAAGCGGTGGCGATCAGTTGTGACTTGTCGTGTTTGGCCGCATGATCGCAAGGAATTTTAGAGTGTTTTGAGTGAAATAATTCACAAAATATGGACTATGTTACTGAACATCAGTTGATTGAAAACATAAAAAAACAGAATTCTTCATGATTTATCGCACCTTGAATACAAAAATAACAGAAGCAAAAATAAGATATGGGATGAGATAGGAAGTTTGCTTGTACATATTTTTTAACAGTATATAATCATCAGTTATGATAATAATAATAGGAATGTTCAGGCCTATATAATAGTCATTGGGTCATAGTAACTATAGCCCTTTTTGATTTCTCTGCAAAAGAAACAGTATTTATCTTAACGTTAGGTTCATATATTGTATACAAGCACTGATTAACAATGATATATCAATAAAAAGGTTTTATATCAAACTGCCTAAAGATGGGCCTGATCGCCACCGTGATCACTTTGATGTGCGTTAAAATGATCGCTTATGATATCGCGGCCGCGATCGCGATCGCGCCAGTCTGCGCCTTGCTTTAAAGCTGTGCAGCGGTATACCGTCTAACGAACGTCACTAAACAATTTTTATCCATTTTAATGTAGGTGTCAATGTTTCCTCATGGTATGGTAACATATTGCCACATTGCATGAAAAAAAAAAACAAATAACCTAAAAAAGTACTAAATAATATTTAGGACGATATTATATCATAATTGTAGTTCACATCATGGGACCAATATGTGCTATTAAAATAGTGAATATTCCCTACCATTTCTGAGCTACACAGGCATTTTTTTAAAGTTGTGTCAATGTTACCCGGTTTTACCTTACTGATAGTATTAAATACTGAGAGAAAAATTCGCGAATACCTTCATTCAACCAAAATATTCCTCTATTGTTCCGAATGAATGTCGTCAAGAAAAGACTTCCGACATAGTTCATCATTTGATCGCGGTTTTGACTAGTCACATAGGTATATATTTATTGGATAACGGAGTTGCGCAAAACCTCACGCATCAACAACTGTCCAATCGTCCAATTGTTTTGGAACCTCGTATGGAACCGACTTACCCCGACTGCGAAGCCGAAGGAGCCCTTACGTCTAACTTGACCGAAAGGCGAAAACTTGACAATCGAGCATCGAGCAGTAAGCACTCGAGTCCGACAGATCTGACTTTGTGTTCTTTGTGTTTACTTTACTTCGAAGATCATACGGAAAACGACAAGTGTTCCTCCAAATAAAATCGAGAAGACATTTTCTACCAGTATTACGAAAGGGTAAGTTAACCTATAATCGCCCATTTTGATTTAACCATTCTCAGATTCGACGACTAATGTGCGAATGTGCCTCGGTATGTGCTTTTCGCTAAATTGCTAAATATGCTGTTTACACCTCCGTCCTCAGAATATGATAATTTGCAGTATTTGCACCCGAAACTATTCGCTGTCGAATAATTTCTGAACGAGTTTCTGAATTACAGACCCCAAAAGTTCAATAAAATTGTTGTCGTTAAATTAGACAGAATAGTACGAAGGCGAGTACGAAGGCGTAGAACGGACATGCATGCGATATTTTTTTCTTAATTTCGAGTTATAACTCGAAGTTAGTGTTGATTTCGAGTTATGAAAAAAAAGTTACGTAACAGGATGACCTTTTATATGGTGGTATCAAATTTTCAGGAATATTTTTGATTGTCAAATTAAAAAAACGCAATTTACCAAATTATTATTTAATTTTTTTCGTGTTATCGTCAGAGCTGGAACAAGATGGAAATACTACACAGAAATGAGCTTTCGTGTCGTTTCGTGTGATGTTATCCAGTTTGACTGTCCGAAAATTGTGTTCGGATGTTATGAAATTTTTGGATTTGATTTTTTTCGCAAAGTTAATGTCGAGGTTAACGCCTTTTTACGAGCTTTTTTACCTCTGGGGTTATATTATAGCATGGACTACTTGACAGATGTTTATTTGTTTTTCACAAAAAGTTCTCGCTGAATACACTGATTTGAAATAAAATTGTTGCATGAGGCGATCAATGGAAGTTGTGTTCGAATGTTTCGAAATTTTTGAATTCGATCGGTTTGGTGCTCGGGTGAGTACCGCTCTGGCAGGCCGGTAGCTCCGGCCGCTAGCTTCAGGTCTCGCTTCAGATTCATAGGATTTTTTCCTGAAAATAATCACGGGTGATTTTTGAAATAGTTTTTAATGAATAATTCAAATTTTCACATTTAATATCGCAGATTGGTTTTAGGATTTATGGTCCGATTCTATTGAGAATTGGTTTGCTCGTTGGTTTGTGAGGGTTTATGAGATCGAATATTATACAGTGTGGGACGAGGTGTACGCCATAATGTTTGCAGCGAGTTTGCAGCATATAGAAAAAAATTGTATTATCATAGTTACAAAAAATACTTTATAGGGGATCGTTTGTGCATATTGAAAAACCCTAGGAAAAACCTTATAATCGATTTTGACATGCGTCACATGACCACCAATATTGAAAAATTTATTACGATTGGAGAAAGTGGGGTTATTAAATGTTTATAAATCCCTTTGAATCCATTTTAGGCACAGTCGCGAAATTTGAAATATCTATCTGCAAAAATTGAAAATTGCAATTTTTTCTAAATATATTTTCTCGTATTTTTTCATTGGATACTTAAATATTGCTGCTTTTTTTTTGGTCTTGAATAACTGTTAGATATCATTATGAACATATGTAATCAACTCGGTATGAAATGAAAAGGAATTTTTTTGGTTTGTTCCCGAATGGTGGTGCAAAATTTTAAAAACTAGTTTTTACGAGAGTTTTTATCGAGGTTTTTATCTTATTCCGAATCTCATTCTTTGTAGGAAATACTAACAATGAAGTAGCTATAGTAGAAAATCTCAAGTTTCCAATGTACTGAGGAATATATATTGTTTTTCTTATTTATCCCCGAGTTTATCCCCAAAACTCGCCAAAACTTGATTGCGGTCGTGAATTTAGACTCTTCAAATTCAAAAATACAGTGTGACCCGAGGTGTGACCCATTTAACCCATTAGTACCCAACGTTGCGTGTACGAAACATTTTTCAATCTATTTTTTTGTGAAAATGTCATTGAGTTTATTGAATTTTCACCCATTATATGTTATTTCAGGCATATTTATTTATCCTTTGGCAAGAAAATTTAGTGGTTTATTGAGAAACCCTATTTTTGGTATACTTCTCAAAGGTACTCAAATATAATTTTCAATCTGTCCCATTTTGACTGTACCAAAAATTATATCGAGGAAGAAAATTTATATTACAGTTCGCAAAAATAACTTAACATACTCCTAGCATGAAGTATCATACTGTCCCATTTGTTAAAATTCTATTAGTTTTTGTGTAATATACCATTTTGAATAATGTTGCGTTTACGCAACTTTGGGATTACTGAGCATTATAGTTCGGCAAAATTCGGAAAGGGAGAGACACGTGACGATCGTGATAATATGGATCCAACCGGTTGATTCCTGTGTAGTGTGATTTGTTTGGTCGTGAAGTTGTGCTCAGTTAGTATGCTAGATTGAATAATTGATATTATATTGGATCGTGAACTGTGTATTTTGAAACATATTGTGAATTATAAAATTCAAGTGAGTATTTTCATCTATTGCAATTGTGCATGGTTTTATTCTTATTGGTTTTTTGAAGGTTATGTCTTGGGAAAACAGAAGACCGTTATCTACTGCAGAAATGATGGCTTTATTAGAAGAGGACGACGAATTACAACAAGCTGACAGTATTGATGCCGTGTATATACCACCACCGGTTGATGAACTGACAGACGAGGAGGAGATTGATGATGGTATATCCGAGAATGAACTGGATATTCCAGACGTAGCTGGAACTTACGAAATCCACGCAAATTATCTTGATGAATCTCAAGGAGTTGATGAACAACCTATCCCATCATGTTCAAAAAAAGTAAAGGTTTCTTCTAAAACAGACAAGAATGAAACAAAGAAAGAAAAGGCAAAGAAAGCTAATCCAAAGTGGAAAAAAGAAAATTCTACGTTTACCAGTGCACCACAAGAGGAAGAACATATTAGACTGGAGGAAATAGAAAGTAAAATTGGTGGAAAATCTCCTTACGAAGTTTTTTCTTTGTACTTCACTGATGAAATCTGGGATAAAATCGTTCATTTTTCAAAAAAATATGCGAATGATCATAATCGACATTCCTTTGAACTAAGCAGGGCAACTCTGAAGCGCTTTTGTGGTATATTGTTCTTTTCCGGTTACCATACCTTACCAGCTACCAAAATGTATTGGTCAAAGGACGAAGACAAAGGTATACCGCTAGTGAGAAGTTGTATGAGCAGGAACAGATTTGATTCCATCAAACAAAATATACATCTATCAGATAATGATCAACTGGATGCAAATGATAGATTTTCGAAACTGAGTCCTATTTTTGATATGATAAACGAAAAAAACATGCAATTCGGAATTTTTTCCCATAATTTGTCTATTGATGAGGAGATGGTGCCATATTTTGGTCGGCATAGTTGTAAGATGTTTATAAAAGGCAAGCCAATCAGATTTGGATTCAAATTGTGGTGTCTGTGTAGTTCCAATGGATATTTGTATAAATTCATTCCATATGGCGGAAAAACCAATAATGAAAGAAACGACCTAGGGTTGGGAGAAAAGGTTGTCCTGGATCTCTTGTCCGTTGTACCTCAGCCTTCTAAACATCGTGTGTTTTTCGACAACTTTTTTTCTTCATACAAACTATTCTGTTCATTGCGGGAAAAAGGTTTTTATGCAACCGGAACAATCCGTGAAAATCGGACCTGTAATAATACATTGGAAACCGTGAAAGTCGTAAAAAAGAAAGAAAGAGGTTTTTATGATTTTTCATTTGATAAGGATCAGGAAATCCTCCTAGTCAGATGGAATGATAACTCTGTTGTAACAATGGCAAGTAATACCTGCGGCATTGAACCCCTTGCAGCTGCAAAAAGATACGACAGAAAAGAAAAGAAGAAAATTGCAATTCCTCAGCCAAAACTTATTGCCGATTACAACCAGTACATGGGAGGAGTTGATCTCCACGATAACGGTATTTCAAACTACCGGATTCATGTAAGAGGAAAAAAATGGTGGTGGCCTCTCTTTATAAATTTGATGGATAGTGTTATGGTAAATTCCTGGAAAGTATATAATATAGCAAATAAACAGAAAAAGTCACAGATATAATTCAAATCGTACGTTGCGGTTAGTCTAATGAAAACAGATGAAACTAGTCAAGGGAGTGAGGAAATTGTAGGACCCAATGGGCTAAATAGTGATTCCGTAAACCCGACCTGTGGAAGACCGTCTAAAAACGCATTACCTTCCACTTTACGCTTTGACAATGTTGGCCATGTGATAGTTGAACAGGAAAATAAGGCCAGAAGAAGGTGCCGACAGTGTAAAAGCAATACCATATACATGTGTTCAAAATGTCAGGTACATCTCCATCCTGACTGCTTCAAACGATTTCACCAAGTTTAATCAACTTTATGTATCCCGCAAATCCCAAAGTTGCGTAAACGCAACATTTTACTGCACCTTGTCTAATGAAAAAAAAATATTTTTTTTGTTATAACTGGCTATTCAAATATATTCTTATTCATAATAAATAGTTAAATCACCCAAATAGTTTCAATTATCACCTTCGGGAATTAATGGGTTAAGATGGAAGCACCCTTATGAAACTTACATTTTTCAACCGATTGGAAGTATTTTTTTTTTTTTTCGTTAGGTAGACATTCAAAAAGTCCGCTCGGACACCAAATTTCATGAATAAATCTCCATTTCCAGGGCCAACTAATCTTATTTTTCAAGGTCAAAAATCTAAAAAAATTATTAGCGATTTTTTCAGAAAAAATCTTACTACGCCACTGGATTCGCGACATTTTCAAATGGTTCATATTTAAATAAAGTTGAAATGCGTCAATAAATAAAAAAGTTATAAATTTGAAAAATATGCCGTTTAATCAACCGACCAATTCAATTTCAGAACTTTTATCAAAATTCGGAATACACCACTGTATTCATGAGGTCTCGATATATCAGAGGTATGAATAAGAAAATCATAAGATAATAAAATTTGAAAAATATGTTAATGGAATTGCAGAAACCATCCCTTATAAAGTATTTTTTGTATAACTGTCATTAAAAATGATGGTTTTAATTCATTGACACATGAACTAAAAACTGATGTTTTCACAAAATCACTTTTAACACTAGTGTTAAAAATCTAGTGTTAAAAATACTTTTAACACTAGTGTTAAAAGTAAAATGACAGATGAGATGATGGATACCCAGTAATATAGATCTCTCTAATAGAACTACTTTGTTGTTAAAATTGTTTTTTCCGTTAACCTGATGTCGTCCCCCTACGAACGGCAGCCCTCAAAAGTCGAAACTTGTGCGAGCTAGGGATTAACGAGGTCTTACCTTTTATTTTAACGTGCGATTCCTAGCACGATCCGAGGAGAATAGATCTTGAAAGGAGGTCGTCTGTAGATCTCCATCCAAACCAATAACTTCGCCCAGCCGTTGCTTGGCTCGAGAAATCGATGATCCACGCGCTCTACCGTTCGAGCTATCCTCTCGGAGTTCAATCAAATATTATAATCAGAATACCTACTCAAGAGGAATCATTTATAAAAGTTCACACATGTATTTGGCCGTTTGTGCGAATGCTAATACTAATTCCTTTTGAAGTTACAAGCGAAGTAGTTAGTATTCAGTCCAACTCTAGATGATCCTTCATCACTGACAAATAATGACATTCATAAATAAATTTCGTTGAGGTTTATTATAGTGTCCGACTAGTAATCCAAAGATCGTGTGTTCGAATCCTAATGGATCTTGTATTTTTTTTGTTTTTTTTTTACTAGCAGTATCTGTTATACAAACAAATTTGTATGATACATTTGTTAAAAGTGATTTTATTTTGCTCGTGGGGTTGCTCCACTCGCTAACGCTCGTTTCGCAATATTCCCCACTTACAAAATAAAATGCCACTTAACACTTGTATCATAAATAGCCGAGTAAATAGCTATTTTGTAACTCTGATAATAAAAATTTTTCCCATATGCTGCAAACATTATGGCCCACACTCGGCCCACACTGTATGATTACACGGATTTTGAAAAATTGAAAATTAGCGGTTCCTGTACTTTTTGCTTCATGATCAAGAAATTCCGAGAGAAATTAAAAGAAATAAATAAAGGTAAATAAATATTCAGTTACAAGCTTTTATTGAATTGCGCTAAAAGGTGAAAAATAATTCCTTTAGATGGGTGTGTAGGTTACTCTGTAACAGATTGAAAATCTTGTAGCAAAAAAATTACATTACATTGCTATCACGTATTAACTCGGGTATTTATGACATTGTATGGGTTTGTTTTTATTTCAATTAACTAATTCTGACAAATTCTGTGTGAATCAATATTGTGTGTCGATGAAAGTAGCAACTTTGGAGTTAGAGCACAAGAGACTTGGAGCCGCTTGGAGCTAATGTAAATATGTTACAGAATAACCGAGAGAATAACTGAATAACTCACCTACATAACACATCTGAAGTAATTGTATTTTTCTTTTCAGTTCATCTGAATGAAAGCTTGAACTTTAAAGCATTTGTTTATTAATTTCTTAATGGGTCAATGAATCTTCAATGAAAAATGTAGGGTAATAACGAGAATAAGTCTGTCTAGGGCTTATGGGTGCTTCGGCCTCAATTACATCCTCGATCGAGTCCTCTATTAAGTCCAGTCAGAACCACGGCCAGATTGAACTTATTTTTTGAAACTTTTTTATGTACGAGGGTGTTTTCAGTGTTTTCACAACTATCAGAAAATATACTGTTGTTCTCTATTCGTTACCACAGTTGTTAAGGTTATATTCGAGGTTATATTAGATGTTGTAACTCATCTTGTTGAATCAATAGATAGATCATGGTTCGCGTTTTGAATGGCATGAAAATGTCAAATTGAATGTACCCATTTTATTTTTACAGACCCCGAGATAGAACCCTATGAGAATGGAGACAATACCTGGCCCTCCACATAGCATCATAGAAGGTATGGCCGATGCAGAACAAGAATTAGACATTAGAATACCGGAACAGTTGAAAAACATACTTCACATCAATGGGTACACATCTCTCGCAATCATCTCGAAAATAACGAATGCAGATATTCAAGACATACAAAAGTTTTGTCAAGAAACTCTTCCAGAAGTTATTGGTGAAGACCAATATATCAAATATTTTGGAATCTTCAGTTCCTGCCCCAAAAAGTTTTTGTTTCCGCCTGGTTATAAAACAGCATTAACTCTTCTGAAGGATTACTACCAGAACAAATTATCATCATCCTCGACATCATCATATTCAGTAAAACCAAGTACAGATGGTAGGGGTAGACGTTCCAAAGATAATCAGCTAGATTTGAAACTTAGGGAGAGAAGCAGATCGAGGTCACCATTGCGCAGAAAAGTAATAGATTTATCTGAAGAGAATGCATTCGTGATGAAAAGAATCACTTTTTGGGTGAAGGAAGCTTGCAACAATGAACAATGGACAAAATATAAACTATTATTGAACAACATAACTGTTTCGTGTTCTCTAAAATCTGATTCCCAAGAAAATCCCCAGTATATAAAGAGTAAATATCTCGGTAAATGTGATATAAAATGTTTTTGTGGATCTTCAGTGACACTATCTCAGAATTTCCAAAAATTGTCTTATCAAAAAAGATGGATTTACGGAAATTTCTATCTTCAGAAAGCACCTGAATGGTACCACTCGCCCTTCATGCCTCGCTAAGGAAGATACGAGGGAAGATATCACAAGATATTTTAAAAAAACAGATGAAATACTCCACTCTTCAGATCATTATCATGATGCAGAGTTCTCTAGTTCCAGTGAAACACCGACGGAATCAGTGACCAAACTGCAATCGTCCGATAAAATAATTGTTTTGAAAAATAGAGTTACAAATGATGTTAGGAAAGAAATACCAGGATCGAGTTCTGATATATCCACATCACCCGACCTTGAGCTAGAACTCAATATCGATAACTCTAGCGATATAAAAAATGAACAGTCTGCTCCAAATTCCAAGTGGACAACCTGCAGATATCAAAGAGGAGCACGAGTTCGCAGACAACTCGATAAATCTGATGAAAACCAACTTCTGATTACAAATTTCATGAAAGTTATACACCAAATTGAGGAAGTAGTAACAAAATCACCACAACTTGTTCAAAATTTAATTTCAAATCTTAAAATTGGTGTGAATGATACTGGCACATTTTTAAAAAAACTCGTGATGACTGCGGAAAAAAACAGCAACAAAAAGTCGAAAGGAAATAGGTATGATGATACCATCAAAAAAATATCTTTATACATATTTCTCGTTGGAGGGAGGCTTTTATACGAAACTCTTCATGCCAATCTTGAAGACGTTCTACCATCCATAACTACTTTGAGCCGATTTGTTGATAATGAAACGCATAAATTGGAAGAAGGTGACTTCGATTTCGACGGTCTTAAGAAGTTTTTAGAAAGAAGAAATCTCCCAAAAGTAGTGTGGATTTCAGAAGATGGAACAAGAATTTCGGGTAAAATAGAATACAATTCAAGGACGAATCGGATTATGGGTTTCCCATTACCTTTGGACTCAAACGGAATACCTCTATGAGATTTTTACGCTGCAACATCATCACAAAAAATACTATCATATTTTGAAAATCATCAGATTGCGAATTATGCATATGTTTTAGTAGCCCAACCACTATCTATGAAATCACCATCTTATTGTCTATGCGTTTTTGGAACGAACAATAAATTTACTTTCTCTGATGTGATGAAAAGATGGGATCACATGGTGAAGAAGGCAAAAGAATTTGATATTGAGATTTTGGGATTTTCAGGTGATGGTGATACGCGAGTTTTGAAGGCAATGCGAATCAAATGCAATTTATCTCCTTCTGTTAATAATCCAAGTTGGAACTGGTTTCATGTAGACCAATTCAATAAATCTAATTATGGTTGCATACAGGACACAGTGCATATTTGTACTAAATTACGAACACGATTCCTCAAACCATCAATTGTACTCCCACTCGGGAAACATAAGGTATCGGTTGCCCACTTACAGATTCTGATGAAAGAATATTCAAAAGACAAACATTTTTTGGTGCAGTCAGATCTCAAACTAGAAGACAAAATGAATATCAAAGCCGCCGAAAAAATGTGCTCTGATAGGGTAATGCTACTGTTGAAATCTATTCCAGATTCTGAAGGTACTTTGATGTATCTGAAATTGATGAATTATTCACTTTTTGCTTTTTGTGATAAGTCTTTGACACCAACTGAAAGACTCTATAAAATATGGTATGTAGTTTTTCTTCTCAGGATGTGGAGACTCTTTATTAAAGAATCCGAAGTGTATTCCTTGAAAAAAAAATTCATTTCTTCAAATTCTTATATATGTATAAAAATGAATGCCCACAATTTGATCAACAGTATACTTCGACTGAGAAGTAATTCTTCAGCAGACGACGTATTTATACCTTGGCTAATGAACAGCCAGGCGTGTGAAAAGTTATTTCGTGCTGCTCGTTCACTGACTTCCACTTTCTCCACCGTTATAAATTTCAGTATTAAGGATATATTAGATAAAATTCATCGAATCAGTACATTAAACTGGCTGATGCATGATCTTAATGGTGAATTCAGTTTTCCTAGAGAAAATATAAAATGCAATGTTAATGTAAATTTCACGAAACTGACGGACATTACTGACAAACAGATAGAAGAGACGGTGAAAAAAGCTTTATCTGATGCTCTTTCTGATGCAGCTGAATTAGGATTAACAGTAAAGGGGAAAGTAACAGATATAAACGTAATGCCAATCAAGAAATCTGATGAAAAAGAGGAAGTGGATAGTGATGATGATGATGCTGAAATTGATGACGGGATTCTTGACGCTGAAGATGAGGAATCGGAAATGACAGTAAGAAATATAATCGAGCATGATACCAACGAGGCAGCTACAACATCGGCTCTGGACATGGATGAAATCCTGGACATGACCAACATAGCCAGTATCAAAAAGGACTTATCGCTGAAGGATTTCAGTGGAAAGATTGTCTCCAAAAAGTATGTTTGTAGAAGTCAACATCGGACAGAAAAAAATTACTATCAAAAAATCATCTTTGTGTTGGCTATTAGAAACAAAAAGTGAACGAGTGAGTGTCGATAGGTTATCAAGATTCATACCAAAAATAAAATGAAACTCTCTCCAATATCTGTTCCACTGAGAGCGAAGGATTCTCCGGATAATTACTCTTTTGAAAATAGTGTATCAATCGCAGATTGGTGTTTATTCAAAACCGGAGATGATTTCGAATACAACGAAAAACAAAACATTTTGAATAATTTCTCAATTGGAAGAATCTTGTCTTTCAGTTATTTAACAGGGTCTGAGAAAGAACGACGTTATTCTCTAGATGTTGCATGGACTACAATCCAGGAATCTCACTCCAAATCAGCAAAAGGAATAGGATGTCTCTGTAACTGGTATGGTCTCGATGAAAGTGGAGTTCTATTTGGAATGGAATTGAAAAATGGACCGTTTTATAATATCGTGAATTACAGTAGGACAATTCCCTCAGATTTGTTCATATATGGTGAAGAAAAATCTCAGCTGGTCATAAGAGATACTGACCAATTACGGAAAATGAAATATTACACTGCAACACATAATATTCTGCCAAAAATATCGGATGTAAGCCATTCACGAGATCAATTGAGCTGCGAGAAAGTCATTGAGATCGAATGTAAAAAAAATGAGATAGAAAACGAGAAGTATTATGCCGTTTGGTATGATGAAAAGTGGTATGTAGGAAAAATAATCAAAAAAGAAGCAGACGAGGAAGGAGAGAAGTATAAAATGAAATTTCTCAGAGAATATGGATCAGGGTTCTGTTGGCCTAAACGACATGATATAGATGAGCGTCACATTTTTTATGGACCGATCAGTATGATGGGAGAACCAAGGACGATCCGTCAAGAGGACAGAGATATCATCGAAAAATTATACAAGAAAAAATCCGAAGAAAAATGAAACAAATTTCATGACACGTCATGATGTATGTATGAAATCACCTAAGTATCAATTTTTCCCTCGATTTTTCCTTGTATAATGTTCTAATTTTGAATACATTTTATTTTCACCGTTTTGTTGATTCCACCTTATAACTATTACAATCATTATCGTTTTGATATTTGATGTAGTCTTAATTCAATCATGTTATCCAGAGTGTTTATGTTATGTTATTTATTCATTACCAGAAATGTGTATTTCATCTAATGAATTATATAGAATAAACGATTTTATCAAAAGTCTAGTTAACCTTAATCCATATTAATGAAAAAACTTAAATATATCTTCCTAATTCCGTGGAGTTCCTTGGAATTCCTTGGAATTCCATGGAATTCCGTGGAGTTCCTTGGAATTCCGTGGAGTTCCTTGGAATTCCATGGAATTCTTCGGAATTCCGTGGAATTCCCAGGCAAATGGAATTCTGGTGTACACATTTCAGCAAGTGGTTTACCCCTCGGGAAAAACGAATTAAGCGAAAGTCAATTTGAACTTTCAAACTCATTTTATTCATTTATATTCAATACTTGATTAGAGTAATTACGATTTGATAAGTTTTGAAAACCGTACCAGTTTTGATATACTTTTACAAAAAGATAAGATAAAATTAGGAAATTACGAGCACAAATAGCTCAAATTAAAACTACATGGAATATCAACTTCATGAATCATTGAACCACATTGAACCACTTTATTCATTTATATTCAAAACTTGATTAGAGTAATTTTGATTAGATAAGTTTTGAAAACCGGACCAGTTTTGATATACCTTTACAAAAAGATAAGATAAAATTAGGAAAATACGAGCACAAATAGCTCAAATTAAAACTACATGGAATATCAACTCCATGAATCATTGAACCACACACGTGGCGAATAAGTGTCCACCACAGGGCTATGAAAGTCGTAAGAATATATTTATAGGTGTAATAAATATAATTTACTAATAATTCTTTGGAATCTATGCATTTGTGATTTCAGATGCGGCGCGCCTGGGATGCCCGGTGGGCACAGACGATCCCAATTTTTCGTCCGAATTATCCATAAAATATTGAAAGTAAATAGTAGCGCATCAATATGAAGAGGATCATTTTATCAGAAATACGTTCCTCAAGAGCGATAGTGAAGATAGTAGACTCGCAACTAAGCCTCTGTCCGCAACAAACATACATTTCCTGATTGTAGAATCGCTTTTGTGCAATACCAATTTCATGAAAATTAAATTTTCTAGATTGAAAAATTCCGAAATTGAGCAATTTTTTCAACCACAACCTTCCAAAAATAGTAGTGACCAACAAACATCATCAGAACGAGCAATAGACTGCAGGGAGGCCGATGTTACTTTTATGATGTACTAAAGTCCTTTTACCCAGAGCTGAGAATTGTTTTGAATGTGCCAGAATCACAATCTATTAAAATAAACGAAGAATGGTCTATCATTTGCTCGCGAAAAGCTATTTACTGGCACTTCAACAAATTATGATATTCATTTGATGGATTACTTCAGGGAACACTTAGTGAAGATACAAAAAGTAACATCTCACACTACTGAAACAGAAGAAAATTATGCTACTCTCTCCAGTCAGAAAGCCCTGCAGTGCATATCATCTAATTTCAAAGCGAAAATCGGTTATTTTTTTTTTCAAATATTGCAAAGAGATAGGTATTCATAACTTTTCTATGCCTTTCTTTGTAAAATCAATTACATTACTTGAAGAAGTCCAGAGAATAAAATACAATCATATGCTACTTGAGAAATTAATGAAACTGAGACCAACATTTACTTCCCTATGTAATCAAATACCAATTATAGATATAACATTTTTGCATAATAATTTTTATAAAAATTCAAAATGCAACCTTGAGAATCACTGAATAAGTTCATAAAAAAGATCATGTTCTATAGATGGTTCTGAAAATATCAACTACTGATTTCTATATATTCAATATTTATATTTAAAAAACATCCAGATGCAGGGTCTAAATGCAAAAAGTCAATGCTACAAAAAACTAAAATTATTTCATCAACGATTGTTAAAATTTAAAAGTTTTTAAAAAATCTTTAGAAAATATTCCGAAGTATACAAGGTGACCCAGAAAAGTTCACCAAACCAAACTAATTTATACCACTTTGTATATTAGATAACATAATGAAAAAAAATCTGATACCTGCTTCATGATTTTTTTTATGATTTGTTAGAGGTATCTATTAAGTATCTATCTATTAAGGCCTACATGGGCTGGGTTTAACATTATCATAAAGATAAAGCCTTCACCGAAATAAATGAGGTTGTCATCAAATGCGTACACTCGGATAGTAGGAAGTAGGGTGTTTCGCCTCTTCCGGCTAGCTCAGACCACCTATCCGAAGTACAGCAAAGTAGCAAAATCTCAGCAACTCCGGAGCTCTCCATTTATTTGGAATAACCAGCAGGAACGTGTCTGACATACAAATTCTTTCTGGATGTTGTTGGTGTTGCCAACCAACGAGGTTCCATTAATTCGCATGCCAGGCCGTAGATTCCTAAAAACCAGAAATACTATTTACACTTAACACTACTTTACACTACTGAGCCATCCAGAAGTGAGGGCTTCTCTCCTGGGAATAGTCCGAGCCCTCGGGCGGCTCCTGGATGACTGAATATTTCAGCCAAAAGAGCTTAAATTTATACACTGGCCGAACATTTGAGTCGGCCAATGGTATAACAATTCGCTGGTAAGCGGAGCCTATTTGAACTCTCGCCTCCAGATATACCCCACTGGGTATTTTTCCAAAATCAAAAATAGTAGTATTTCTGGCAGATTATGACAATGTTCTAGAACTTTTTGCAAATCTAGGGAAGAACCATATTTGCGAATATTTTGAGCACAGATTCAATCAGGGAAATAGTTGCACCTCTTGGTAGATTGTCAGGTGAATATAGTTTTTGTTGAAAGATGGAATATGTTAGTAAGCTAGACATTGTTAGTCATTCTGTTAAATCATTAATTTGGTTATCCTGAAATAAAAATTCATTGTGGCTTTCAAAAATGAAAATAATTTTAGAGAGCTATAAGATTCTTATGGATCAGTTTTCGGAGAAAATCTCTCATTAGTTTTTTAAATTCCTTCGAATAATTTTCTGAAAAATCCATTTCGTGACTACTGTAACCAGATAAAGAAACGTTTGTTTATAAGTTCTTGATCATTGGATTGAAATAACAAATCATAGAGTAAAAATGTCTTAAAATATTTTTTTTGTATTGGGATTTTTTTCCTATGCAACTCATTTTAGCTGAAGTTTTTTCAGTAAGCTCTATCACTATTTGAGATTTCAATATTGAACGAGCAACACCCGACGCTGATATTTTATTCGAAGGTACTATCGTCGGTTTCTACTCTGACAAACACTAACCGAAGCAGATGTAAGTAGTTTTATAAGAAGAACTCTTTCCGCATTCAACATGGCGGAATAGAAAAATAACGTGAATGTGAACTTCGAAACAAAACCTTGTAGAAGGTGTCAAAAAATTGCCCAAAGTGGTTTGAAATGTGTCAGATGTGGCATTCTCTAACATATCGATTGTTTGAAGTTATTAAAAGGTGTTAAATACTTGGACAACAATAATGTGTTGTGTTGTGACGAGTTCCAAACTAACTTGGAAGATGAACCTGATAGTGCCAGTGATTTGATAATCGAAGACGCCAAAATAATGGAAATAAGGTATTTAAAAACAATTATTGAGAAAAATTAAATCTTAATAATTACTCAACAATTGACTATATCTTCCCTACAAGAACATACATTTTTTGCAAATATCGAATAACAATCAACCAATGCCATCTACTTCCAAAGGGAGAAACAACACAAAGGCTGATAATACAGTTCCCATCAATAGTAGTACAGCTGTAGAGCGGAATCGAAATCACCTGAGACGTATCGCTGCTGTCACAGAAAAAACACAAACAACTGACTCATTTTCTGACGCAGCAAAAAAATATATGTTAAGAAGTGACCTAGATAAGAACCAAGTAAAAACAATAGAACCCAAACAAGGGAATTCCCAATTGATAAAAACGGCCGACGTCGCAGCCAGTATTTTACAAGAACAATCCAAATTAAAAATGAATCATTTTATTCACTTAGCAGAAGTCCCATCAACCGCGGGTAAGGAGGATATGGATTCACAAAATCGGGAAGACTGGAGTACAGTTTTGCCTAGAAGAAACAGGAATAAAAATAGAAAAGGACAAATGATCATTGGTGATAATAAGGATACCTACATGTTACCAGACTGAAAACCGATAAGACCGAAAATTCCCTCACAAATCTACTGAAGGAAATCTTTCCAGAAGTAAGTTGTGAACAGATTACATCAATACATCCTTCAATATATTCTTCTTTCAAAGTTAGAATATTAGCAAACGACTTCAAAAAAGCCATGGAACCAAAAATATGGCCTCATGGATCTTATGTGAGCCGTTTTTTATACCGCAGGAAAATAAAAGCAGACGCAATGTAATTCTTCAAGTAGACGAATTGAAATCAAGTTCAAACACCGGTAAATCATTTTCAGTTTGCCACATCAATGTTAGGAGCCTAAGGAATAAACCAGTTAGAACTCTTAGTAGAATCGCTGAACTTTCCTGACATCATCTGTGTTTCAGAAACATGGTGCAAAGACGATGAAATTTTATTAATAAATTTGAAAGAGTATCAGTTAGCTGACTACTTTTGCAGAGACACCTGCAATGGTGGTGGAGTCGCAATTTTTGTACGAAATAATTATAATTTTAAGAATATTAAGAAGTTGACTTTTTTAAATTCTGAAAAAAAATTTGAATTTGCCATGTGTGAAGTGAAATTATCAAATATTTCTATTTTAGTATGTTGTTTGTACCGATCACCTACAGGAATCTTTGATGTATTCACTGAATCACTGACGGAATTGATAATAAAAACATTAGATTCCAAATCTAATGCTTTAAAATATTTTTGTGGGGACTTCAATGTCTAATTTGACGATTCCAATTGTCGAGAGGCAAACTCTTTGGAGAATGTATTTCTATCATTTGGACTTCATAAAACAATTCATGAATATACACGTATTCAAAATAACCACAAATCCACAATTGATAATATTTTCAGCAGTGTAGATCCCGAAGCAATTGATGCAGATGTTATTTATTGTGATATTTCAGACCATTTCATGCAGATTATTTCCCAACATTTGGAAAATAATGAACAAAATGAGCCAATAGTCGATAAACGTTTTTTGAACAAACAGGAAAACATAAATAAACTCCAAAATGAACTGTCTAATGTCGAATGGCCTTGTTTACAGTTCAATGACTCTTTTCAAAATAAATTTAATAGTTTTCTTAATACTTTTATGAAAAACCTCCTATACTGTTTTCCATTAGAGAAGTATTCAGCAAAAAAGAATAGGACGGGAAAACCTTGGTTGTCTCCAGAAATAATTAATGAAGAACGCTTATTGAGAAGTAAATTTAAACAATATATCTCCGAAAATGAAAATATTCATCGCGAATATAAGAATCGGAAACGAGAGCATGTTAAGGCGGGTCCAGATCAAGCGCGCCGATCCGCGCCGCGCCGCGCCGCGCCAAACGTTTGCGAACGTTGCAGGCGCGTTCAATTTGGACGGGTTACCGCGCACAAACGCGCAATAACGTGCACGAACAAGCGTTCGCAAACATTATCCACTTGTTGTCGGTACATCAAAGAAATTTGCTTGTTCGTGCGCGTTTGATTTGGACGTTAGTGTACTTGGTGTGTTTGTCAAGAGCGAATGCAGTTGTAATAAAGTCCATTGCCTTATTTAAACAACTGTCTACCTGTAAAAACTTATTTAAAATGGAAGACGTTAATAATACAGAATGGGACCATGAAAGAATTTTATACTTTATTGATCTACATCACGAGTGTCCAGAGTTGTGGGATCCCCGTGATAAAAATTATCATATGCGCAATAAAAAACAAGATGCTTGGGAAAAAATAGCCGCCAAATCAAAGTGCAATGTGGATGCAGCAAAAGCAAAAATGAATTCCCTGCTATCGTCATTTCGCCGCGAAAGGGGAAAAATAAAAAAAACAACAGGCACGGGCAAAGGTATGTATTGACTAAATTTTATTATTAATATGTATTATAATATTCACTGTATTGGTACATGTAGTACATTATTGTACATATGAAGTAATAATGGTGCCATTTTCAGGTCGGAGGGAGATTTATGTGAGCAGCTGGTTTGCATATGAAAGGTTCTTTTTTTTATTGGACAAGAATAAACCTGTGGGACATATCAACACTGAAAATGTGAGTATAATCATAATAGTTATAAAATAGTGTGTTACGCAGCTTTCGCTCAAATGCATCAATAAGTAATAATGCCCTTACGCATAATCATTTTGCCATGGTACGCGACCATTGTTCATGAAATAGTCTGCTATTTCTTTGCGTATGGCTTGGGCATCTTGTGAACATTTCCTTGGGACTTTCTTTAAAGACATAAAGGCAGGTCCATCGTCTATGTCGTGTCTCCAACTTCCTCGTATTAATTTACCATCTTCTTCATGATCAAATGTTCCCGGAGGTGTGTATGTTTGGCGAGAGGCTTTACTTTTCCGTAGATAATTATGTAAGTAGATGGTTGACAGTGTAATAAGAGTTGTGTTGGGAGGTTCTAACAACATTGGCTTCCGCAATACTCGAAAGACAACCGAAAGAATCCCAAATGCATTTTCTACAACCCTACGAGCTCTAGAAAGTCGGTAATTAAAAATCCGTTCCATTGAACCCTTTGGGTGCACCCCTGCGTAGGGTTTCATGATATTTTGATGTAAGGCAAATGCCTCGTCGCCCAGAATTACGTAAGGACAAAGTTTTTGGCGACCAGGAAGAGCTTCCGGTTCAGGAAAATGTAGTTCGTTCTTAGTAATTTTCTGCCACAATACACTGTTTTTAAATACCCCTCCGTCCGATATCCGTCCCTGACACCCTACATCAGCAAACATAAAATTGTACTCTGCATCCACCAGTGCAAATAATACAATACTAAAGAAGGATTTGTAATTGAAATATTCGCTTCCTGTATTAATAGGAGCTTGAATCATTACATGTTTTCCGTCTATGGCTCCTACACAGTGCGGAAAATTCCAGACGTCTTCAAACATTTTCGCGTGCTTCGCCCAATCTTCTGAACTACTTGGCATCTGTAATTAAAGAAATTATAAAATTAATTTATTTTTATAGACCTCTGTAGAAGAAGAGGACGACAACAGTGATGGGGAAGAAGGGAACGAAGTTAATTCAGAATTAACCACAAATGAAGCGACAGAAGAGCCGAACCCTACACAACACCAAGAACCTGCAGATTCCCAACTACAATCCCAAACTGAAACAAGAGAGAAACGCAAACTGTTTGCTTCACCAAAGAAGGCACCGGCTAAAAAAAAGAATCCTGCAGAGGATCCGCGAATTGCCTACGACTTTGATGTCCTTCAAAAGGCCTCAACCGCCGAAAAAGATGAATGTTCAACTTTCGGTGAACATATTGCAAGCAGACTCCGAAAATTTGATGACATGACGCGAGCTACAGCTATGCATCACATAAATAATGTACTGTTCCAAATCGAATTTGATTATTATAGAACTACTGCTGCACGCACACCACAACAACAGCAACAACAAATTGTTATTAATCCTCCACTTCCTTCGCCGTCAACTTCATTTGGTAATCCATCGTCGTCTTCAGCAACTTTTGAAAATAACTCCCCATATTCACAGTCAATGAGTCCATTGCAACAGTATGTTCAGAACTTTGCTGATTTGTAAATTATATTGAGAAATTATATATATTTATATAAACTAACTAAAATAAGGTTAAATATATAGTTAACTTACCTGTATGTGGTCTTTTAATGCCTCAACTATAGCGTTGCAAACTTCAGGAACTATTGTAGAAATACTTTGCTTTGAGACTTTAAACAAATATGATAAACTAGTAAATGAGTCTCCGGTTGCCAAAAAACGTAGGGTTATCGCTAATCTTTCTTTAACAGGTATACACTCTCTGAAATTGGTGTCCTTTTTTTGTATTTTAGGGCCCAATAACTCAATTAATCTTTGAAAGTCTTCAGAGGACATGCGACAAAAATTTTTGAATTGCCCCGTGTTTTCAATTGACAAATCACACAATAAGTCACTGCCACTGTAATGCTTTCTATTTTTAAAAATTCTTGTCATCCACCATCGGCGATTGTTCTTCTTTTTTTTTAATATGCCACTTATTACAATAAATGCAGCACTCGCTACTTTAATTTTTTGATAATCGGTCATGTTTGATATCTACGAATTAAACAAACACACTAAACTTGGAACCTTTCCGAACATAGCCAAACGTGCGCGCATTTGGTCTATCTAGACAATTCTCCGAACATACACGAATTTTGTTCGCAAACGTTTGGCGCGGCGCGGCGCGGATCGGCGCGCTTGATCTGGACCCGCCTTTAAGAGAATTGCTGAATCAAAAAGAGCCTATAACAACAGTTTGTTTATGGCATCAAATAATAAATCAAAAACGTCGTGGCAAATAATAAAAAATGAAATAAATACAAAAAAGGTCGCCAAACTACCAGAGTTTTTTATTGACGATACGAAAAAACAACTTCGCAATCCAAATGAAATTGCTGAAAGTTTTAATATTTTTTCAATCAACTCGATAAAAAAAGCTAACGGAAAATATGCATTTACCTGAAATTTCCAATTCTAGAATAAATGTACAATCACTTTTTTTAGCACCATACACCGAGGCGGAGGTAAATCACATTATCATATCAGTAACAAAAAAAAATTCCTCCGGTTTTGATAATATACCATGCTCTTTATTGAAACATGTGGCAACTTATATCGCTAGTCCTCTTCTTCACCTAATTAATGTTTCATTTTCAGAAGGAAATTTCCCTGACATGCTAAAAATGGCAATCATTCAACCAATTTATAAAAAAGGGGACGTTCACGATATTTCTAGTTATAGGGGGGTGGCCTTGTTATCAGTATTCTCCAAAGTTTTTGAAAAAGCATTCTACCAGAGACTGGTGATATTTCTTGATAATAATACATTTTTCAGTCCCTCTCAATTCGGTTTTAGAAGGGAAATGTCTACCAATCAAGCAATCATAGCTTTATATAATGAAGTTCTTCAAAACTTAGACAAAAGTACAGAGAGCATTCGAAGTAATAAACATCGAACTCCTACTTCAAAAGTTACAAAGCTATGGGATACGAGGAAATGCTTTACAGTGGCTTGAGGGATATCTATCAAATCGTACGCAACGTGTTAGATTACGACTTAACGATATTTCGTACTACTCTGAAGTAGAACCGGTAAACAGTGGCGTCCCTCAAGGGAGTTTGCTGGGGCCTCTGTTATTCATCATTTTTGTAAATGATATAACATACAAAAACATGTCTGGAACTCACATATTGTTATACGCAGATGACACTTCTATTGCCTGCTCTGGTGAATCACTAGCAAATCTGAACAACACATGTACTGAGGCCGCAAATTATATCAATAGTTATTGTCAAAAGAACAACCTTATATTAAATCAAAGCAAGACTGAATTAATCATGTTCTCCTTGAAGGATTTGAACAAAAGCCTTGTGATAAAATTACATGATGAATTTATTGAACAAAAACAAGTAGTAAAGTACTTGGGTGTCTTAATAGATTCTAAACTTTCTTGGACGTATCAAGTCGATAACGTTCTAAAAAGATTAGCGAGACATTGTTTTGTAATCTGGCAACTTCGATCAAGAATTGACCACAATCTTCTAAAATTGTACTACTATTCATACGTTTATTCAACCATGAATAATGGAATTCTAGCCTGGGGCAACAGTTCTAGGTCTAATGAAGTTTTTATTCAACAGAAAAAGATTGTACGTAACATGATGTTCAAACCTAGGATGTTTTCCTGTCGCCAGTTGTTTGAACAACTTGAGCTTTTAACGTTCCCTTCTCTCTTCATTTATAATTGTCTTATATATACATATACAGGGTGTTAATTAAGTACGTTGACAAACTTCGGGAGGTGATTCTTTGAAGGTTTTCAGGACGAAAAGTTCATATAAACATATGTCCCAAACGGCTTGGTTTTCGAGATACAGGGCGATGAAAATACATTTTTTTCAAGATTTTTTAGAGTTAACTTCGACATTTTCGACAATAATCAGTTCAAATTAGGCAAGTACAATCCATTCAATAGGGCGCACGATACAAAATAATGCATTTCTTAAATAATTCACAGGGTCCTCCTTTTTTCAGATTCAAGCTTTGTTCAACCCTTCAGAATTTTTTTTCCGCCGCCACTGACATATTATGAGAAAGGAATAATCAATGTTGTTTAATTTAACATCTTTTTGATATCTTGCATTTTTTCATTTACTTGTACGGTTCAGGGGCTATAATGAAAATATTAATTTAAACATTTTCCAGTGTGGCATAACATTAGAAAAGTTGAAAATGAAACATTTTCAATTATTGTAAATTGATGGAAATATTTTTTCAGAATTAGAAAAATCTACGATGAATAAAAATTATACAATAAAAAATATAAAGACAAGCTTTTATACAAATGCACTGAAAATGAAAAAATAATTTGTTTCATTTTTTGTAGGTTATTCTGTGAGTATCAAAATCTTTCTGTACAAGATTACCTAGATCAAACAATAAAATGAATTATTTTTTCCTTTTCAGTGTATTGTATAAAAACTTTAAAATGTTTTCTTTTTATAATTTTCATTTTTAACATTTTAGTTTATTTTTTATGTGAATGAAAATCTCCAACCCAAAAACCATCACATACCAATTTTGAACAGAATCGGATCATAATCACAAAACTCGTCCGCCATGTTGGAGCCGCCATTTTGTTTTTTAACAAACATTTTTTTAATGCATTGTCACCGGAATTACGGAAACCTGCCAAATTTCAAATTAATCGGAGTATTAGAAGTGGGTCAAATTCAACTTTTATTAAATTGTTTGTTAGTTAGTTACAAGTGAAGCTAAATAAAAGCTTGTTATTGTAAAGATGTGATTTCTTTTTGTGATATCTAACAGAAAACTACTATCTCCCCGTCACTGCGGTACGCTGGATATTAAACTAGTTCTGACAGATATTGGGAAAACCTTAACTTTCAACCTGAAGATTCTGATGGTAAAAATGTACATTTTCATTGAGATATTTGATTAAAAATGTTTTTACCCATCAGTCTTGATAGAGAACTCATACAAATTTTTTGTTATTTTAAAAAAAGATATTTTTTAGTTTTCAATTGAACGTTTCCTTTTCAACATAAAAAACTTCCGAAAGGTAATCCTGTAATGGAAGATAGTTAATAGGGTTTATCTAATAGTCGCAGATCATTACACATTTGATTTTCATTTATGAATCTCTGGTCATAACTCCGAAAAACTAAATCAAACAAATTTTTGTTTCCGTACGGAGTACATTATTTTATCAGAAATTTCGGTTTGTTTTTTGTTCTGCAGTAACGCAGAAATTTTGTAATCAATTTGAATTCATAAAAATATCAAAGTGGGCTTTGATATTAATTCATTTATATAAATATCAACAACTTGACAGTTATCGAAAGTTGAGAAACTGTCTCATTGTTAATTCTTCATTAGTGCAAGCTATAAGGCAGATTCATTCAAAATTCCTTTGGATAAATTGGTTGAATATACAAATTCAGAAATGGCAGACATGCACTTAATGTATGGAATGGCTGATGGTAACGCTCGTGCCGCCAGACGAATGTATCTAGAAAGATTTCCACAACGTCATATTCCCAGCACACAAATGTTCATCAATATTCACTCCCGTCTTCGTGAAACGGGTACTTTCAAGAGGTCTGCTGTTCTCATAAGAAGACCCAGGAGAGTTAGAACAGTTCAGATAGAAGAAGCTGTACTTAACGAAATTGAGCAGCATCCAGATACCAGTACAAGACAAATTGCGGCACACTTTAACGCAACCCATGTATTGGTATGGCAAATTTTAAAAGAGTAACAACTTTATCCCTATCACATACAGCGTGTTCAAGCTCTTCTGCCAAGGGATTTTCCAAAGAGATTAACTTTTTGCACTTGGATTCGAAATAAATTGTTGGAAAATCCATGGTTTTTATCTCAAGTGTTATTCACCGATGAGGCATGCTTTTCCCGTAAAGCCATTATTAATTTTCACAACAATCATATGTGGGCTGATGAAAACCCACACGCCGTGATTGAAAACCATTTTCAAGAGACGTTTTCTGTGAATGTTTGGGTTGGAATTGTAGGGAATTTCCTTATCGGGCCACATTTTCTGCCTCATAGGCTCAATGGTGACCATTATCGACATTTTCTTGAATTCATCTTACCTGGACTCCTAGAAGAGATCCCACTGAGGGAAAGAATTGGAATTTGGTTTATGCATGATGGTGCTCCAGTACACTTCAGATTGGTTGCACGCCAATATTTAGAAGAGAATTATTCTGATCGCTGGATTGGGCGTGGTGGGCCACAACTTTGGCCACCAAGGTCACCCGATATGAATCCACTTGATTTTTTCCTCTGGGGGCACCTTAAATCATTAGTGTACCGAACTCCAGTTCAAAGTGAAGAAGACCTGAGGAATCGCATACAGGAGTCATGCGGAATTATAAGAAACACTCCTGGTATTTTTGAGCGTGTCCGCCAGTCTATGGTTAGGCGCATTAACGCATGCATTGAAGTTGGCGGTGGCCATTTCCAGCAGCTGCTCTGACATATCAATTTCAATAATGGTCCTTTTCTGAACTTAATTTTATCCCTAGGGAATTTATGTTACTTTGCTCTAGTATTTGATAATAAAATTATTCACTATTGAAAATGTCCAAAATTATTTTGCCAAAATTAACTTTGTGCAATACATATTCAACCTGAGTTATGGTAAAAAATGTATGGGAGCTCCATAACATTACATTTTCTCTACACGAGCAGAAAATAGCTATTTGTGTAATGACAACAAAATGACGTATTGCGTCACGCGCTAATCTTTGGAGAGTGGCAATGACACTTCGAGAAATGAATTATTTTATATCATGCGCACTATTGAATGGATTGTACTTGTCCAATTTGAACTAATTTGGATCGATTATTGTCGAAAATTTCGAAGTAATCTCCAAAAACTCCTAAAAAATGTATTTTGATCACCCTGTACTTCGAAAACCAAGCCGCTTGGGACATGTTTATATGAACTTTTCATCTTGAAACCTTTCAAAGAATCACCCTTCAAGTTTGTTAGACTATTTGCTTCTCAAATTTCTTTATGTTATGCGTTACTGGAAAATGTTTGCGTTAATATTTTCATTGTAACTCCTGAACCGTACAAGTAAATGAAAAACATCAGGAGAGCAAAAAGATGTTAAATGAAACAATATTCATTATTCCTTTCTCATAATATGTCAGTGGCGGCGGAAAAAAAATTCTGAAGGGTTGAACAAAGCTTGACTCTGAAAAAAGGAGGACCCTGTGAATTATTTGAGAAATGCATTATTTTGTATCGTGCGTACTATTGAATGGATTGTACTTGCCTAATTTGAACTGATTATTGTCGAAAATGTCGAAGTAAACTCTAAAAAATCTTGAAAAAAATGTATTTTTATCACCCTATATCTCGAAAACCAAGCCGTTTGGGACATATGTTTATATGAACATTTCGTCCTGAAAACCTTCAAAGAATCACCTCCCGAAGTTTGTCAACGTACTTAATTAACACCCTGTATTATTGTTATGGTATGATTTCAGTGAGATGAGATTTGTAGGACTTGGAAAACAAATTTACATAAAGGATGTATAAAAACATGCCAAAAATATCTTACCTGAACTGGAATATCTATAACCATACAAATTATCACCATTTATATTCAGCACAGTCAAATAAGAAGAGTACCAAACAAGTTTCTGGTAAATATTTCAACGTTCCGAGCAATCGAGATAATACTATGTATGGAGAACTACCTAAAAGAAATTGAAAAACAAATATTAGCAATCAGTTAGGGTATTATTTAAAACGATTTGGACATGAACACACAGAAATTAGTAAGATATCACACTGTATAGATTTTATAAATTTGAAGGTGACAGAAAAAATGACAATTCGATTGAACAAGAAAAATATGGGATAGAAATGAATAAAATAGACTAAAATCAAGAAATACAACAAGACAAGTTTACTTTTAGTAAAATAATAGGTATTTAAGAATATTAGTAGATAGTTTGGTTGTAAGATGTAATTTTAAGAAGTGTAAAGATTCAATTAAAAATGAATCAAGAAGTTCGCGAGTGATAATGAGATGGTGATTGGTGAAAGAAAAATGGGGATGTAGGCAACGGGAAGTTTGTTAAAAAAAAAGGAGGAGAAAAAAATTTTTGAGAGGAGAAGACCGCTGAAAATTAGAAATCTAGAAAGGATGTTAGGGGCGAAATTTAGGAAAGGAGAGCAGTGAATGTGCAATGATGTGTCACGCCTCTAACATACCCAGCAGCTCAGTGGGCGTGGATTCGACAATAAAAATTGATTTCGATAAGATTGAAATATGGGGTTAATTTTCCGCTAGTGATAAATCCGAAACCACCCTGATGGAATGGAACAACCCACTGCACTAATATTACTGAAATATTAAAAAATAGATACCTGTAAATGGTATAATAAGAATATATAAGTATGTAGAGGTTTTGTCTTCCCTTACGCTTAGATAACTTGGACCAGAATAAAAGAAATAGTCATGTCCCTTACTAATAAAATATATTGATCGTTACACACCCTGTATGTGCACAGTTCAGCTCACCATACAACAGAAAATGAAATTAATGTAAATATCAACCACCAAGATGAATTCAAGTGAATGCTGTGATTGAGAGTATGGTATTGTTTGAATATATCAATATGAAACCTCCAGTGAGGGCTATGCCTGTGACGTCACGATGATAGCTTACAGTTATGGATACTTACGCCTTAGGGGCAGTCTTATTCTAAACTTATCTGATACTATGTAGATATTCTCAAGCATGCCAGTTCACCAATTATTGTGGTTGTAGTTCATCAGTGCCTTGGTGTATTCAGGTGCACAGTGGGTACGACACAATCAATCAAAGTACATGTACAGCTGGGACGAATAGCGAAGGAATGCTGAACAACAGATATACAGCGGGACAACCACAGTCGAGCAGGAACAATCACAGCAGTGGAACAGTGGAAAGACAATCGTATAGCAACGAAACAGTGGAACAGTCACATTAGTGGAACTCCAATAAAAGGTAGCAGAGTAGTAGCAATGGAGCACTACCAGCGGCGAAGAGGTAACAGTAGCAAAGTGGTAGTCGCAGAGGAGCAGTAGCAGAGTGGTAACAAGCACTATCCACAGCGGAGCACCCTAGAATAAACCATACCAGTCTGACTTCTGATTACACTTGTATGGGGCCATAAGTAGAGCCCAAATGCAAATAACAACCTCTATCAAGTGGGAGGGTTCTGATACCAGCTTTGATGGTCTGGTTGCTGTCTGATAGCGAGTTTCTCGTTCCAGTGGTTTCACACAATGATGAAGTGACTTCTAACCTCAAAAATCCGCAAAGCGAACGGAGATTTCTCAAAAATATAAAGCGTCAAAAATCGCAAACAATATGAGAAACTCCCCTGATATGAATTTTTCCAAGATCCATCAACGATGATCAAACTTTTATAGGAAAACTTCAAAGTAGGTCAGTCACTCATCAAGATCAAATAAGGAAGAAGAGAATATCTCTCAGACGTCAAAGTCAAAACTGTCAATATCTGACAAGGCACTTTCTTGTTCATTAGTGTTCGGTGGGAACAGTCCAGGAACTAACTCGAGCTACTTGGAGCTATAAAAAGAATACCTTAAGATTCAGTGTTGCCAACTGAACCAAGACGAAAACGCCAGCCTCTCAATCTCAGAACCAAACACAATCAAACAACAAAAGGTCAAGTATTCGAATGTGAAATAGGTACCTCAATGACACAAGATACAGATAGAGTAGGAATGTTAGGGTTTTGTGTTCTAAGCACAAAACAATAGACTAACCAAAAGTTTGTTTACAAAACAACGCTGTCATACCGCAAAATAGAACAACTGATAACTGTCATTAGCTTAAGGCCGGTTCATGTCCGCTCGAACTAGTACGGCAAAGGTAAGTACTAACGTTCGGAATAAGCTATACATGACAACGATCAAGTTGTCATTTTGATACAGTGGCGTACAGAGTGGAAAGTGTATATCAATGACAGAGAATTTCTGATGTTATTGTATTAAAACAGAAAGGGTTTTCTAGTGCAAAATAAACCCGTAACAAGGAAGAAAAGCAGACTAAAACGACCAGCAGAAAGTATAAAACCAGTAAAATAAATGTAAGAGGATTCATGAAAAGTAAATAAAGGCATAAAAACGTACCTTGAATAGTAACCTGGAGAGTCAGGAAAAGCCCAGAAGCAGAGGACTCCATATCAGGTATTTGGTGATAATAATAATCCATAAAACCCAAAACAATCATCAAATAAATTTCGAAAGTCATTTCAAGTCCGATTTCTAACAGAATAAACAGTTGTCGTCATAACCTTACAAACATTTTGAAAGTTGGCAGTTGATACCAGAGCCAGGCAATTTGCTAACGTCATACTAGTGCGCTGCTCCAGAATAAACGTACTAGACCATTGAAATAAATCGTACTGAATACCAATTCTTCAAAGACTTATAAATATCATATTATACTTTATTAGTATAAATAGAAATAATATAAAAGGATACAATTCAAATATTTGTTCTTAAATTAATTAAAATTAAGTCAGTTTTCTCGTAGAACAGGTTTAGGTTTATTATCTATGAATGAAATACTGAAAGTTTTCTTGTTTTGATTATATTTGAATGACCTTGACAGACTTTTTCTCATTTTGAATTCCTGAAATTGATGATTACTTAATAAAATAAAAAAAACAGTTATTTAAGGAGCATATTTATTTGCATTTATGAAAATTACATTATTTTTAAATTGACATCAAGAATACTGCCCAAAAATTGCAACCCACCTGAGATAGAGACAATCAAGTTTCTAAGGATTGACTGAGCTGGAAAATAAAACAGAAAGGTAATTAGAAAGAAGGTAACAGGTAACATTTTATTGAGCCAGGCATGTTTTTATGAAAATATTTGTGTTTCAAGTTTTACTTTAAAAACTGGAGTCGTATGGGCAATTTTTCAAAACTATTACATCACAAAATATTATAATAATTGTCACCGCAACGTGGGGCGAACTTGGAAAGGGCGATTTAATAAAAAAAATAGAAAGTAGGTCAGGAAAGTAGAGAGAAAGATAGGTGTAATATTGAGGGGAGAAGTTTGAAAGTGAGAATTTTGAAAGTAAGAAGTTTGAAAGTATTTGGGAGTAGTCAGAATGGATTTAAGGGACGGAAAAAGAACAAGGGGGAGTGAAGAAGAGAGAGAAGGACAGAGTGGCGACTATATTAGTGAAATGCAAGAGATAGGAGAACAAGGTGGAAATGTAAGTGAACAAGAATTACTGAGAGGTGGTACAGGAATGGAGATCCAGATACAAATGCTGATGCAATTCATATCAAATAATATGGAGAAAATGGAAAAGGGTGTAACTAATAAAATAGAGAATGTAAAAGAGAGTATGACTAAAAATATAAAAAATATAAAAGAGAGTATGACTGAAAGTATACAAGGTTTGACGGAAAATATAGAAAGATTGGAAGCAAAAATGAATGACAACTTCGAAGAAAATAAAAAGGAAATCACAAATATGTACAAATAATTTGAAAAAAAACAGAGCAAAGAAATAGTGAATTTTATCTTAAAACTAGACAAGAAATAGGAGAAATAAATAAAGCAGTGGATAACAACAGAACACAAATTCAAGAGGTAAGGGTAGATTTAGAAAAAACTAGTCAAATAATAATAGGGGAAGTGAAAAAGGTCAACAGTAAAGTGGAACTACAACAAAAAGAAACAGATAATAAAATTAAAAATAACAAAGAAGAATACCAGAATCAGTTAAAGAATATGGAAAATAAAATTAAAGAACTAGAACAAGTTAGAGTAAGTAGTAATATTGAAACAATAATAATAAGTACTTGTCAAACAAACAATAAATTTGAAGGAAACATTAAAAAGTTACATCCAATTACTTTCATAAAAATTATACGGAACAAAATTAGAAATATTACAGGGGAGGAAGAATTAAAGGACACTATTAGAGAATATCTTATCAATCAACCGTGCATTTGGTTCAACAGCCAAGAAAAGAACATTAAGAGCTTTGAAGATTTTGAGTATCTATTTCTTAGACAATACTGGGGGGAAAATTCACAGTTAGCAGTAAGAGACAAATTGCAATTTGGAAAATTTGACGAGAGTAGAAGTTTAAATTATAATAACTATTCAATACAATTATATGCATTAGCACAATATTTAAAGCCTGCTATGAAGGAAGAGGAGATAGTAAGAAATATAAGTAGGCATTTTAAACAGGAAATTTTTTAGGTAATAAACATACATGAAATTAAAACTATGGACAGAATGAGTGAATATCTTTTAAGACTAGAAAGAACCTTATCATACAGAAGTGGGGAAAATAGAAATTATCAAAGTTAAGATAGATCACCAAACTACTATGACAATACAAACAGAAACACTAATCAAAACAGATATAACGACAACACAAATAGATTCACACAGGGACAAAACCGGTATACACAAAACCAAAATACTTACCACAATACCAGGTACAACCAGGATAGAAACCAACAACACTACAACACATACAATAGAAATGCAGAAAACCAAAACAGATACACACGAAATCAAAATGATTATGGGAACAGCACACAAAACAGAAACCACTATCAACCAAGATATGACCAAAACAGAGAAAACCAAGAACAAGCACCATACAACAGAGGCAGACTAAACTCTTACAAAGAAAATGACACGCAACAACAGACAAGAAAAGTATACTACAATAGGAGAGCAACAAGCTTAGAAAGAGATAGGGATACAGAAAGACCTCAAGAGAACACACATGATCAGACAACAAATAACGCTTCAACTTCAAACCAACAACAAAATTTTTGATAAAACCATATGGAAAGCTGGAAAAACACAACTATGAACACCCCATAGAATTTATAAAACTTGACAATCTGGAAGATGAACAATTAATAGGATTAATTATATTAACAGGAAAAATAGAGGAAAAACATATTAAAATACTTATTGATACAGGATCGGAGGCATCATTAATAAAAGAGAAAATTTTAGAAAACTTAGAATTAAAAACAAAAATTGTAAAAATACCAAAAACTAGTTTAATGGGAGTAAATGGAAAGAAACTTGCAGAAACTAATCAATTTATAGATGTAAAAGTTCAAATAAACAACAAAAATTTAAATTTTCAATTTTTTTTAGTAAAAGATATGGAATTTGATATGATAATAGGGACCGACCAACTGGAAAGAATGAAAGCAAAAATAGATTATGAAAAGAAGGGTATAGAAATGGATAGTAAATGGTTTGAATTTGAAATTGACGAAATTAAGAAAAATATTTTGTGTATGAGAAGTATGAATGAGAGATATGAAAGAGACAATAAAAAGGAGGAAGAAGATAAATATGATTGCAATGAAGAATATAAAAATTATGTTGAAGAATTATTAATTAGGTATAAAAGTTTAATTATGAGTGAATCGAGAGTGGCAAGAGAATATGTGCACAAAATAGAAGTTAAGGAAATAGAAAAATTCAAATCTAAAAGTTATCCAATTCCTTACAAATATAGACAACAGGTAAGGGAAGAAATAGATAAAATGATTAAAAATAATATACTAGAAAGAAGTACAAGTAATTATATCAATCCCATAGTAGTTGTAGTTAAAAGGAATGGGGAACTTTGATTATGTTTAGATGCCCGAGAGTTAAATAAAATAACAACTCCACAATATGAATCTCCATTAAACATAGAAACGATTTTTGGTAAAATTACAAATACTAGATGTTTTTCCAAAATAGACCTGAAACACAGCTTTTGGCTAATACCTCTACATGAGAATTCCAGAAATTATACAGGTTTTTGTATAGAAGGGGTAGTTTATAGATTCCGTGTTGTACCATATGGTTTACAATCTGCTTGTCCAGCACTTGAAAGAGCCCTACATAAAATATTAGACAAATACGAAGACTTTGCACTACATTATATAGACGACATATTAGTATACTCAAAGAACGAAACCATTCACAGAGAACATTTAGACAAAGTTTTACAGCTATTAGATGACGCAGGACTTAAAATCAATTTAGACAAGTGTCAATTTTTTCAAAAGGAGGTAACTTACTTAGGATACAAACTAACTGACAAAGGACTAGAAATGGACCCTAACAGAATAAAGACAATACAAGAATACACTAGACCACACAATTTGAAGACACTAAGAGGATTTTTAGGTATATTAAATTATTTCAAGAGACTAATACCAGACCTCAGTAAAAAAGAGTTACCACTCAGAATTATTAAAGAAAAATGATCGTTGGAAATGGGGAAATGAACAAGAGCAGGCTTTTAATGAACTTAAACAAATGTTTATAAATAACTTGAAGATATACCATCCTGATTATAATTTACCATTCATTCTTCGAACAGATGCATCAATGTCAAGATTTGCGGGGATTTTAATACAAAACCAAGGGGGAAAGGAAGTTCCCATATCATTTGTTTCCAGAATTACAAAAAATTATAAACGTAATTACAGTGTAACAGAACTAGAGCTAGCGAGCATAATTTTCTGTATTACTAAATTAAGATTTTATTTACTAGGAGCAAAATTTTTCATAGAATCAGATCACGAGGCACTTATGTCTATAGTAAACTGTAAATTTGCAAACAACAGAATACACAGATGGGCACTTTTACTACAAGAGTATAATTTCGAAATAAGGCATATACCAGGAAAACTAAACATTACAGACATACTAACTAGGATGGAAAATGACAACAATAAACATAGTAGACAAATTAAGATAGGGGTAAATGTGTTTAGAAATATTACAGGACTATTTTCATTACAAACAATCACACAAGACCAGAGAGAACTTACGGAAAAAGACAAAAGGGGAACAGTAGAGAGAGATGGGATTATTATAAAAGTAGTTAATGGGGAAGAATTGTATGTGGTAACAAAAGGACTTACACAAAAATTAATTGACTACATACACCAGGAATACGCACATATTGGAATCAGGAAGACTTGGTTAATATTTAGAGCAACAAGGACTTACAGACAACAAAAGACATAATAAGTAAATGTAAGCTATGTCAATTAGGCAAAAACAAAAACATTACCAACAGAAACACACCAAAAAGCATAATTTCCAATAAACCATTGCAAATAATATCAATAGATTTTTTCAGCAATTTAATCACAACAGAAAACAACAACAAACATATTTTTGTAATCACCGACCATTTTTCAAAGTTTGTAAAATCATATCCTACAAAGAAGACAAATTATAAAACAGTTAAAAATTTATTATCAAAATTCATAGTAGAAATAGGTAAACCAGAGCAGGTTATCTTGGACAATGCTTCGTATTTTAATAATGATAAAATGAGAAAGTTTGCACAAAGCATAGGAGTTCAATTAAATTTCACAAGTATCAGACATCCAGCATCCAATCCTACAGAACGATACATAAGAGAAATAATAAAATATTTAAGATTGACATCACAAGAAAATCATAAAACATGGGATCAAAATCTACTGTGTGTGAAAATATTTTTCTGACATAAAAATATTTTCAAAGTTTCACCGCACAAGAAATAGTCCAACAATTCCTCATTACAGTGTGAAATTGCTTCTGAAGAGTTTGTTTTCCAATTCTTCCGACCTCCCTGATGATCTTAGAAGAGTGAAATAGATTTTAGTCGACCAAAATGTATTGGAGGCCTAGCGAAAGAGATGCAATTATTCACGCATCAATGGAATGAGCGATTTTCTGTGAGTGATACTTCTGAATAACATTCTCCCTTATCTCATTTATAGATAAGAATCTTCAATGGAAACTGGACATTTAATAAATAATCAACTATCTGAATGTTTTCTGTTAGATGTTACAAAAAAGTAACTTCATTTTTATCGTAGGGTTTTTCCATTTCCAGAGGAGTCATGTATTGATTCAATTTTCAATTGAGAATGTTTCTTTTTAAAACAAGGGTTTCAGTTTTTCCAGAAATTTCGGAAAATAGTATTTATTGCAAATTATAAAAAAAAATCCTTTTAGAAGGGAAGATATATCAATTGTATAGAAGGCGACATAGTTATTTACATAAGGTGCAAAACTGATTTTGCTTCTTGGGTACCTTCATACACCTATAATTTACAAGATTATATCACGAGGTACTTAACCCTTTCACAGGCGATGGGAAGTATTTTTCCCACTCATTTATAACTCGTTCACGGGCGACGGTAACAACTTTTCCCGCAAATTTATCTTTCGCCATCTCGTGTTGGGTAGTCGAACTTTGGAAAAAAAATTCGCGCGCCTGTTAGTGAACTGAAATTTGTCGAGGAAGTCTATCAAACTAGTTCATGTTGCAAACTCAGTGAATTTAACGCCAAAAGTACGTGTTTTACCGAATTTTATTTTATAACTTCTGAAAAAGGTAAGAGCTAAGCCCATTTTTTATGATATGATGAATTAGTGATGGATTTCTCCTCTCTGAATATTTGATAGCTTGTAAACATCACAGGGTGTTATGTAAACGAGATTTGTTCAACCGGGAAGCATTCTTCCCATTGCCCGCTGTGCATGGTGACTATGCTTCATATTTTGGAGAGTATTTTTCGTATTTTTTAAATTATTCTATACAAATTAATACCTGTTGATACCCCAATTATTCGGAATATTATTTCACCGATGATTTTCTTACAGCATATCTGTCATGGCTGAAAACTGGAATCTTGATGATCCGTTACAAGCAGAAGCTGCCCTGGATTACTATTTCAGTCTTCCAGATGATGAAACTCTTTCTGAACAGGAGGAAGATAGTGATGCAATAGAGGAAATGCAGGAATTATTGGAGCTCAATGAATTGGATAACTCATATCGAAATGAAGCATCAACATCAAGCCCAAATGATGGAACAATTATATTTGGAGAAGCAGAAGATGAGGAACATTCTGAGCCGGTGCCACCTATTGAACCAGAAACTTATAATAAAAAAAAAACAGAAAAAGCCCGCGGTTCAAACCAAGAAAGCTATGAAAGCTGCCGCAGACGCCATAAAATACGACGAACATTTGAAATGGACCCTTGATACGACAGTTCTTGATAATCTCCAAAAAGATTTCACCAAACCTGCACGCTCTCAAATCAATCTCGGAACACGCCTAAGAGAAATTGATTATTTTATGAAGTTCTTTGGAGATGTGATCGAAATATTGGTAAATGAAACGAATAGATATGCAGCCCAAAATTTGGAAAGGAGAAGTAATAAAAATTGCGAGCCTGGACCATCAAAAAATTGGACTGAAACCACCGTAGACGAAATCAAAGCCCTAATAGGTATACTATGTCTTATGGGCATTCATCGGTTACCACGCCTGAGCAATTACTGGTCAAGTGATCCACTTCTTGGGGTAGCTCAAATTTCTCAAATAATGTCGTCAAAAAGATATAAAAAGTTGATTGAGAATCTGCACATAAATGACAACGAAACTGCAATTCCAAAAGGACAACCGGGGTATGACAAACTTCATAAATTACGACCATTGTTGGAAAAAATGCGTCAAAACGGAATCAATGTCTATGAACCATCCCAGATTTTCTCAATAGATGAATCTATGGTACCCTTCAAAGGACGCTCGGGACTCAAACAGTACATGCCAAAGAAGCCCATAAAATGGGGATACAAAGTGTGGTGTTTGGCAGATGCATCTACGGGTTACATTTACAACTTTGAGATTTATACTGGGAAATCGGACACCGCAGAAGAGGAAGGAATGACTGGGGAGAAAGTGGTGATGAACTTGGGCTCAGTTATCAGCAGAGTTGTCTAGTTGCTTTCGACAATTTTTTCACGACATACCCACTGATGAAAAGGTTATTGGGGAAAGAAACCTATGCAATAGGGACAGTAAGATCTAACAGAAAAGGTTTACCAGATCTGATGCAAAAAAAGAAACCATCACTCGAAAGGGGTGAGTTCATGTTCGGCGTGAAGAAATCAATTGCTGCTGTCAAATGGATGGACAACAACCCGGTATGTTTCCTGAGCAATTATTGCTCATCCAAAAACACGTGTTCGGTACTGCGCAAATCAAACGATGGGTCTAAATTGAAAGTATCATGTCCCGAAGTTGTTTCGAAATATAATGAAATAATGGGTGGTGTTGATCGCTTCGATCAATTACGGGAATGCTACGAAATTGGAAGACGTAGTACTAGCATAGGCTATTTTATTATTTTCTCGATATGGCAATCATCAATGCTCATATTCTGATGAAGGTTGACAAACAAACTCCAAAAGCTGAACAGCTGACATTCAGAATAAATTTAGCCAGACAACTGATTGGAAACTTCTCATCCCGAAAAAAAAGAAATAAATCGGTGTCTTTTCTGGCAGATAAAGGAAGAGTACCTGATGAAGTGAGACTTGCTGGAGTCGGAGATCACTTGCCTGATAAAATGAAGACCTATCGAAGATGCAGATTATGTTCTGCAGGGCACATTGAGAAAAGAACTCGAATTGTCTGCTCTAAATGCACTGTACCCTTGTGTCTTGATCCTTGTTTTAAAAAATTTCATGGAAAATAATCACATTATATATGGAATTGGTACATACCATATGCTATATCCGCAAATCGTTTGAATTATAACCTATATGTAATATATTTTTACGAATATATATATAATAATACTGATTTTTTTATTTTCTTTATCGACAATAAGTGGGCGCTGGGAATATATGATCCCACAACCCCCAAATTTTCACCCTTGTGAAGTAAAAATTATTTTTGCTTTTTTCTCATATATTTGATAAAAATTAAATTTTTTCTCGTCAAAATTGTTAAAAAAATAGTTTCCCCTAGTTCGCGCCCACGAAAGGGTTAATAAGTTCTTTTTTATAAGTGGCAATATATCACTTTTTTCGATATATCTGTGAACATCTGGAACTTTAATCTGTAATTTTCTTCAGATGTCATAAGTGATGTACTATACAAATTTTTTGGCAGTTAGGAATCAATCAGTAAAAAAATTACAAAAAAAACTCAAATCCCCAAAGACATTCAATATCACCTTATATTGTATGGTAACAAAAAGTCTGGTTGTTTTGAAATTAGTTTAATTTTTTGAATAAAAAAAACTATTTAAACTCGCTGGCAGCCAATTTATAATAGATCAGTATCAGAAGAACATGATGTTAACTGACAGATGTCGGATACAAATGGTTGATGTAATGGCAAATTCTTTATGGAAAGTTTGGAAGTTGTTGTATTCTGTGAACCTAACCTTTCGCTAGGATCTTGATTTAGGTTATGTTGTACCCTGTTCCATGAGGCAAGGGTTGTTGGTTATGTCTTATGTCACCTGTTACAGTTCATTGTATGGACGATTAATAAAGGATTTGAGAATTTATGATTAACAGTCTACAGTTACACAATTACAATAGTAGCGACGAGGATGGGATTGAAATGTGTTAAAATGGTTTAAGAACTCATTTCTTTCATTATAAATAAAACTAAATGATTTTTCACACTCCTCACTCCATTCCCATGAAACTTCATTATGTAATAATTTATTTAAAGGAAAAAATCTACCATAGTAGTTTACCAAACCCAGAAATACACTAATTCATCTTGATTCGTAGGTCTTGGAATACTTTGTGTGGTTTCAATTTTTTTCGAGTCTTTTTGTATACCTAATTTAGTAATTACATAACCACAATATTCAATTGTATCAGTCATAAATAGACTTTTTTCAATATTGACCTAATGTTATATTCGTAAAATCTATCAAAAATTTGGCGTAACCTTTCTAAATATAATTTATCATTGGATGCTGTGACCTAACATCATCGAAAATGACGGCTACCCCTTCGATGCCCTGTAAAATAGTTTCAATTGTTTTCTGCCAGATGGCAGGTGCTGATGCAGCTCCATACATTAAACGAGTTGGTTTCAACAATCCCTTTATTGTATTCAAGGTAAGTAGTTCCCTCTCATCAGGATGTATTTCTAAATGTAGATAAGCCTGCGTACTATCGATTTTTTTTAACTTTTCACCACCAGCCATATTTGAAAACAGTTCATCAATGGTTGGTAGTGGGTAGTCATCAACAATCAAATTGGGATTCAGTGTAGGTTTGTAATCCCCACATATACGTAATTTTCCATGAGATCTAACGACAGGGACTACAGCACTTGCCCACTCGCTGGTATTAACAGGTTCCAAAATACCTTGTTGTATCAATGAATCTAATTCATCAATCACCCTTTCTTGTGATGCAAGGAAACAGGTTTACTCTTTGCAAAAACTGGTGTACTATTATCTTTTAAACGTAAATGTGCTTGTATATTTTTAATTTTACCTATAGACTTTTGAAATAAAGGTTCGTATTGTATAAGAAGGTCTTGTAGAGCGTTAGAATTTTTTGTAATTTCAACTGAATTCATATTAAACATATCACCCAAATTCAAATTGAGCTGACGTATCCATTCTCTTCCAAATAAAGGATTACTTTTTGAATTCACAATGTATAAATATTAATTTATCTTTGTACAAGGGTTATTTTTTGTATTTTGTAAGAAAGCGGAGAGCTGTGTTCTGTGAACCTAACCTCTTACTAGGATCTTGATTTAGGTTATGTTGTTCCCTTAGCCATGAGGCAAGGGTTGCTGGTTATGTCTTATGTCACCTGTTACAGTTTATTAAATGAACGATTAATAAAGGATTTGAGAATTGATAATTAACAGTCAACAATTACACAATCACAATAGAAGTGCAGTACCAAAGTCTGCTAAAATGGTCTACGCCAGGAAATTAGTTGAAGTATTTCTAATATGTAAGAACATGGAAAGCTCCATGAGTAGCTATTCAAGTTCAAAATTTATAATAATTCTTGCAAAAATGAAAATTTTGAGTATTTCAGGAAGTCTTTTTCAACCCGACAACAAATGGTGATTACTTAGCTAATCGACTGAGAACCCTCAAGAAAATAAATGAACAAAAAAGTGTCCTCGAGAAGCCGTAGATGATCATGCCGTCAAGAAGGATAGTCCAGTGTTTGCTGAGGTAATGATGACGGAGGTAATCAAAGAAAAATTGAGTATTCTGACAGAATCCCACAGAAATAGATACTATTCATCTACTGTGATTGACATTTAAATATATAAGTTTCAAATATTGTATTCTATTGTATTGTGGGTATTGTATAAGTTATTTTATATTACGGCAAGATTAAACTAAACACACTGCCATAGACAGTCCCTCACGGACTAATTGGCCCTGTTCGGTTTATTTATGCCAGATTTTATTGAATATTTGTAATTGTTTTTATTGAAATTGTAATCTTGTGTAAATAAACGATGATGATTAAAAAATGGTTTTCTGAAACATTTCCGTTTGTAATTTTTTGGTCTTTCTCGTGTATAATTTTTCCAATCACGTGTAAACTACAACCTTCCGACACTAAGCCTTAGTAGTGAATATCTGCCAGAAAATATGAACTTTCAAACTCACTTTATTTATTTATACTCAAGACTTGATTAGAGTAATTCCGATTTGATAAGTTTTGAAAACCGGACCAGTTTTGATATACCTTGGTTTAGAAACCGTATTTGGGTATGAAAAAAAAAACGGTTTAGAAGCCACTACAAAAAAAGAAACAAGAGGGATCGAGCACGTTATCACTACAATTTTATGAAAAAAGTATATTGTGAGCATGAAATGTAATATTTTTATTTTTAGCGTTTTAACTTTGCAACGAGGACCCGAGCTCAGTGGGTTTGAGATGGGACCAACGGAAAAGAGCTTTCAATATCTACTTGGGAGTGTCTAGTGTGAATGAAACAAGGAAAAAAGCGTACTCTGCTTCTACATTCTGGAGGGTTAGCATTACAAGTGCTCTAATACAATATTCCAGGAGCTCAAGTGAATGTACCAGATGAAGACAAGGATGTTTTTGAAATTGCCATACAAAAACTAGACGAATATTTTCAATCGAAACAATGTAAGTTATATGAACGTTACCTTCTCAGAAAAATTAAGAAAGAATCCAGTGAAATTTTTTCAAGTTTTTTTAAGGCTAAGAATACAAACATTTGATGAACATTTAGTTGATCAAATAGTAGAAAAATGTAACTCCATAGAGCTGAGGAAGAAAATACTAGGGTAAGGAGATACTATTAATTTAGAGTCGATTGTTGTTGTTTCTGAAGCCAATGCTTTGGAGTCTATTAATCGGGAGCTTCAAGACTTTAACGAACCGAGATATATTCATGAAACAGAATTGATCCGAAACCTTCCACAAGTAGATTGAAATATCGTAGTTTCACACGCTGCGATAGATGTGGAGCTTCAGCTCACATCAGACAAGACAAATGTCCAGCCATAGATAAAAAGTGCATGAAATGCGAGAGAATCGGACATTACGAGAACCAGTCCCGTTCTAACACCTATTCAAACCTAAAACGAAAAAACAAATTGGAACAGCCATTTGCAAGAAAACACGAGTTCCAACAACATTGATCAGAAACCATTAGATATAGCAGACAGACCTGACCCAGAAACCGAAAATGTTTATATATTATGAGGACTCCGTTTGAAATTTGGAAATGGAGGTGGCTGGTGATGGAACCTAAAACATAAATTAAAGATCATGAGGAACTGAAGTCAATCAAGTAGTTTATGGTCAGCTGAGTATTAAATTGTTCTATCTCCACTTTTGGTCAAATTAATTAATGATTAATATACGAAGAAATGTATAAAAATTAGATTGTTCTGAGTCATGTCGAAGTCCAAAGTATGTTGAGAAAGTTGTATTCAAAGGTTTTCAATAATGATAGGAAAACACATATTAAAGGATTCGATAGGTAAAAAAAAATTCAAATGAGATTTTTCATAAAGCTTCTTATTCCGTACCTTATTCATTAAGAGCCAAAATAGAAGTTGCGCTGGAGAGTGTAGTGTCACCACCACCACCACCAACGCCAGAATTTGTGGGGATTTTGAAAAAACCGTTAACCTATTTTTAAAAATGGATCACTACTCACTTCCAAATCTGGATGATTTATTTTTTTCAGTTCCAGGTAGAATTATGATTAGTGTTTTATATTCATCCAATGCTTATCTACAATTGTCAGTTAACAACAAAGTCAAGGGTTATTAACGATTAATACTCATATTGTAAGCTCGATTACCCTACGGTATCTCGAGTAGTCCAGCTATATTTCAGGCAACTATGGAAGAAATTTTAAAAGGGTTAGAGTTTGTAGGTAGGTATCTATTTAGATGATTGTAATGAATTGAAAATGTCGAGCTGGTATTGTAACGATTTAAAAAACAATATCAAATTAAATTGTGACAACAATATATTTTTCAAGTCAGATATTGAGTTTTTAGGTCACACCTTGAATAAAGAAGGTATAAAACTATTGAAATCAAAAGTAAAAGGAATTAATGATGCGCCTTTCCCTACTAATTTAACTCAGCTTAAGAGGCCATGAGCTCGGTCATATTTGTGGCGCTTTTTAGGGTGAAGGAGTTAATTGATAGCTCAAAAACGGTTCATCTTATCGATTTCAAACAAGGACAGGATTAGAGGACGTTCGATTCCAGGTACGTGCTTTAATGGAATTTGAAATTTCAATCCACTTTTTCACAAAACAAAAATATCCCAAAAATGCAGTTAATTTGAAGCAATATTTTGGCTAGATGAACAAATGATTTCAAAAAAACATTATAGCACGTACATAGATCAACGGTTTACCTTTCTTTTTATACCAAATTAATTTCGATCGGACCAAAAAAACCGTCCCAAATATGATCGCGCTCACGGCCTCTCAAAAGTTTTCTTGCTTTGTTGAATTTTTATGATTAATTTTCACCTCATTGTTCAGTTAGGTCCACTGAATGATTGCTAAGAAAAAGTTGACCTTTTAAATGGGGAAAATCTCAACAGACAGCATTTGAAAAATGTAAGGATATGATTAAGAACTGTGTTACTTCAACACACTATGACCATTATAGGGAACTTATAGTTGCTGCAGATGCAAGTCCATGTGGTTTGGAAGTCATTTTGAGTTTGGTAAAAGATGTTTGTAAGCAAACCCAGTTTGCATCTTGTACACAATCACCAGCAGAAAAAAAATATGCTCAAGTGAGAGAAGCTTATTTATGCAGTCGTGTTTGCAGTTTAAAAATTACACAAGTTTTTCTATGGAAGAAAGTTCACAATTTTGACCGATCACTTACCATTGTAAACCATTTATGGGGAGAAACACGTTAGTTCATACCTGGATTCAGCGATGGGCTGTTAATACCCGGTGGACTCAGCATTGCACGTGAGAAAAAGAGTTTGGCTTTACAACAAGAGTTCTATGGTTACAATCTTACAATGTTGGTTGACCTTTAGGCACCCAAACATACACCAATTCAAATCCGTAGTTTTGCAGGGAATATTTGAACACAATTTATCATTCATTGATGTTGATTGTAGGTGGCCAGGAGGTGTTCATGATGCAAGGGTATTGAGAACATCTCCTGTATATGAATTATTATAAAACTTGTACCACCCAATTCATTTCATTTTGGAGAATTCTGCTTACCCTTGCATAAGATAGTTATTGTGTCCATTTCAAAATAGTGGATTATTGACCAATCCCCAAAAACACTTCAACACAGCTCTAAGTCGAACAAGAGTAGCTAAAGAAAGTGCATTTGCACTTTTAAAAGGCACATTCAGGAGGTTAAAATATCTTCGACATTTATGATATTGGTGACTCGGTCACTACAGTTATAGCCTGTTGCACTCTCCATAATATTTTCATTGCAGAAAATAAAGAGGTAGAACAATTTTCAGAGGAAAGGTGAGCTGTTGTTGAGGCAATGCATGAAGCTGATGACTTTCGTAACCATCATGAACAGCAAAATCAGGCGAATCCTAGAAATCTTATCATCGAATATTTATGGAACTTGAGAAATAATTGACTCTTACAAACTGCATACCTTAACCAGAAATGAGTTCAATAAAAAATGTATTCTCTAGTTTTCTTTTTTTTCTATAGGTACCCCATTTCGAAAAATAACACTTTGTTAAGAATAATTGTCAACAAAAAAGTTCAGTGTCCTATTCATTATAAGAATCAATATAAAATAAATGAAGATTTTATCGAATTTAATTATGGTAAAAATAACAAAGATAACTCTGGACTCGGATCATCAACTATACAAAAATCAGTTGCCAAAATAAAGCAGATTCGTAAAATATGTGATAAAGGTAGGTAAGAATCTTACCTTACATTTTTGATGATCAGACTAATTCTGTGTGATTTCAATAATTTCCTCATCTTCAATATTCTCAAGGTCCATATTGACGGAATAGGAAGAACTGACTTATACTTTGGTAATATACCAAAATCAACCCACCCAGTTGAAATTTTTTAGTTATTGCCATTTTTTGTAGTACACCACTATGTGAACTATTGAAATGGCTACCAGTCTAATTTTGGAATACGAAATTCAGCCGTTGTTATACGATATAAGATCAAAAGAATACCACAATAGAAAATTGAGAAACAAAGCATTGAGTTCAATCCATGAAAACTTGGGTGATCTCTATCCAGAAGCCTGTTCAACTTGAGCCCAGATGAAATCCAAATCCATGGAAACAGGACGTAAGATATGGCCGAATTAGGTGAAATTGGAAAGTCGGAAGCCAGAGGAGTATACCAGCCCAAACTTTGATGCTTCGATATAATGAATTTTTTATGGGAATCCAGTTATGTGGTTATCCCAGGGAAATCAAATTTAAATTTAGATGAAACTGAAATTTTGCAGGTAATATTTAAAATATTACACCTTTATTTTACTTATATTTCATTGTCTGATTTTATTATATTGAGTTCATTTATAATATTTACACTATTGACAGATGTATGCAAACTGAATCTGTTTGAACTGTGTCTGTCTGATTTATATTCCTGTCGATAGTTCTGATGATGGCGAGGAGTCTGAACTCATTATATCTGATGGGTCTGCAGATTATCAATGTCCAATTTCTCCAAGACCAGGTACATCCACATCAAATTGTTCTACGGAGGGCAGTAAAGCACCATTGACACAGTCATCAAAACTACTACATCAATCACTTAAAGTTGATCGTACAAGCGACACTCTTAGAAAAGGCAAAAAAAGGAAAGGCAAAGATATTTAATTAGAGAACCTATCGAAAACTGCAACCACGGCTATCGGTCAGTTGAAAGAGGATGAAGAGAAAACTGAATCAACCATTGAAATTTCAGCAGGCTGCTATAACAATACAAACATTTATTTTTGGTGTTAATTCAAATATGTTGAAACAGTATCAACTGATCTACAGAGTTCATAGTAGCCCTATTCGTTTTGAAATGGAATTAGAATATAACCTTTTAGTAACGTGTAGAAAATACTTCCATAACTTTATTTATTCAACAACTGAACATCATAAAAACAATGTACCTCAAATATAATATAGAGAGTAAGTTTAGTTCTTATTCCAATAAAATGTCAATTTTGAGTAATGAAACTAATGAGAGTTTCGTTCTGAGCTTGGAAATGCACAAAATAATATTTCGACGTTCTATGTGTTCATTTTGAATTGAGTAATTTTCTGTCGAGAGTTGAAAACTGAAAACGTAAAATTTGAAAAAATATATTTAGTTTTACTTGGTTTTATTTGTGTGGTCTTATTCTCATTATGGCAACGAAAAAAAGAATAACCGAAACGCGTTTATCAATGGATGTAGATTACTTGAATGAACATAAAAACCTAATGGTTCATGGAAGGCTGCAACCAAATGATTTCCCTCACTAATTAGAAAATCTTTGTAAAAAATTGACCCCGGGTATAAAGTCTTGTGGCTATGGCTCCGTAAGGACCCTGTATGGGTAGAAAAAGGTATCGTTGATTATGTTGATTGATATGGTTTGGTCCCACTATCCTGCATTGGGGTAAACTCAATTTAATCGTACTTCTAGGAATTTACAGAATGGGAAAGTCTGGTCTGAACAAAGGCAGAAGAATTGAAGTTACTCAATGATTTAGAGAAGAAATTCAACATAACAGGTTATGCTGCAGTTGTTGGAATAAACAGGACTGACGAACTAGGAATACAAACTGAGCAGAATCTTAAAGTAATGAGAGGACAGGTGAAGCTGGTGGTTGATAAAGAAATATATGCCATATTCTTAACATGAGCAAGTCATAGCGATGGTAAAATCTTTGAGTTCATGAAAAACAGGCTACCTTTCATTGAAATTAATATCGTTTTTCAATATAAGAGAATGCTATTCAGATATTCTTTTTTATATATCACGAATATTAGATTGTTATTATTTCTTTATATGAAATTTTATTTTGATAATTGTATGTACCCGTATGTACCCGTAGAAGTACAATTTATTGAAAGAATTTTGATAATTATTACCGAACTCCAAAAATTACTAGCCCACAAAAGAAATTATGGAAGCTCAGAATTGTTTTTCTGTGAAAGTATTTTGTAGTATGCATAGTGTTAGTGTTTATTACTATATGTAGAGTGCTAATTTGATTCTCAGATATTCGTCCTGCATTGTGCAGTCATGCGTTTGAACTTGATGTCAACAGGAACAAATACAAGTTAAATCACATCCATCAAAATTAAAATTAATCACATGTTTTATATGTTTCCTCGGGTACTCATGCTCATAGAAATACTAGTATTGGCCTGGCTAAATGTTTTGATCATATAGCAATTGCTATATTAGAAGTTGCAGCTGCCATATAAAGGTATCGCGATATTTGCGAAAGAAACACAGAACACGACTGCAGCCTATATTTTCAAGATATTTAGAAAATTTGATTTGATTTAATTTGAGGTCAAATATCTTTCTATCAAAGAAATTTGTTGGAATATGATATAGGCCTAGTCCAAACTGTTTCCTGATATTTGTTCTGAATATGCATAAAGTTTGATAAAAAAATATTTTACTACGTTACGATTTTTATTGTCTCTTTCCGATTTCAGTTCATTTACAGAATAAAAAATAAGTCACAGAATATAACTTCGTTGAGTACTTTTCAGATTGAAGTCATGTTGGGTACTCGCAGTATGAAATATACCTCAATTACTTGGCCCAAAAACGAGATGATTTCAAAGAAATATGTAGTCAGTTCAATCAAAAGTGTGAAAAATTAGCAGAAGGTAAATTGATTTCACAAGTTCATTAAGGTTACCTCATAGAACAAACTAACGGTTGAATTGTTAGTCCCTTTTTACCATTTTGATGGTATCAACTATTAATGAAGTCAGTATTTGTCTATGTGGAATAGATAAGTTGAAAATTTAACTTTGTTTTCCATTTTCAATTCAACTTTTATTCAACGTTTTATAATTGAAAATCTGGAAAGACTCAGCCTAATAGTAGTACAAGCACGATGATCCTATAAGAAATTTGCAGTATGCTTCTCCTTTCAGAAAACTAACTTTAACTAATATTTTATTGTGACAGTATTTCTGGAACTGGACCGGTACGGTGAGAAGGAAAATTAATCCAAGCCCGAAACAAACACCATTGAGTTTGATTTTATCTGTGTTGAATAAAAAAACTATTAGAATGAATGGTACAAATATGTGTAGAAGGAATGCAAGTAAGATGATACCCAAACTGGTATGCAAATTTTTTAAGTGTTGTACCTTCTCTATTATAGAGAACGTGTAGTTTCTCAAAGTCAGTTTGATTCTTATAGTAGGTGTATAGTCATTATTTTTCCCATTCATCTAGTATAGAGTTCTTTAATTTTTCAGGAACCCGCAAAATGCACTACGAAGCAACAAATTACATATTGTTCAGTAACAAAATTACGAAAATCCATGCCCGAAAAAAGAATTATTCATGAATACCATTCACAAATCAAAATGAAAAAAATCTTTCAGAGGAATCTGAAGGGCTTACAAACTCTTGCAGATACTTCCGTTAGGCTTTTAAAATTTGTTAGCTGCCAAAACTGATTTGGTAGCATACCGTTACTAAAATTGTCGACTGGTAGCCTGCGCTTCATTTTGATACAGAAATCATATGAGAACTGTTGGGTCGGAAAATCATAAATGTAAGGTCGCAAATGGTTTTGGAATTCAGTAGTGATTTCGCTTGGAATCTCTTGGTGAATCAAAAATCATTTCAAACACGTAGGGGAAAGTAGTGTACCTTGGGCCGGTGTGTACCATGAGTCAAACGAAATTTCTGATACTGTGTGACTTTAGTGATAATAACGAAATTATGTTTATACAGGCAACCGCGCCCTATAATCGCAGACAAAGCTATATATTCGATGGACGGTGCATCGTGAAGTTCAGTTAGCATTTATGTTTTACGTGTGTGATAATAAAATTTTCGCAGTAAATAGATTTTTTAATAACGAATACAGTAAGTAATTTATTTTGGTGTGCATTGTTTATACATAAACTATATCATATTTAGAGAAGACTGATCTCAATATGACACATTATAATGAATGTTTAGTCGCATATTTTTGAATTATTATCTTATAAGTTATATGTGTGTACCTTTGACCAGTAAACATAAGTGCACCATGGGCCGGCCCAAGGTACACACTACAGTGTACCATTGGCACGGACCAAGGTACACCATTTTGTGTAAATGTAAAAAATGATGTACATTTTTTTCATGTTAATTAAAGCGCACCTAATATTGGTTTATTGTTATAGATGCCACGAAGCAAAGTAGGTATAAAAAGAAACAAACCAAATGGCCAAATTATAGAAGAAGCAGTGCGTTTGATAATTCAAAATTCTTTGTCAATTCGAGCTGCCGCCAAGACATATTCAATTCCAAGAGCTACACTTCAAAGACATGTGCACAAAGCACAGGGAGTAGAAGAATATCACTATACAAATAAATGCAATATTAAGGTCTTCACGGAAGTTGAAGAACATGAGTTACGAGATTATTTAATGACTGCCACTAAAATGCTCTACGGATTGTCCATTTTTGAAACCAGAAAATTGGCTTATAACTTTGCGAAAACTAATAAAAAAAAGTATCCAGCTAGTTGGGATGAGAACCAAATGGCAGGAAGAGATTGGTGCAAGCATTTTATGCACCGAAATCCACTTCTAGCCCTCCGAAATCCACAGTCTACAAGTTTGTCAAGGGCCACAAGTTTCAACAGACATAACGTCAAGCTATTTTTCGATAAATTAAAGATAAATATCAATTTTCTCCGCAAAATATATATATACAGTGTGTCCCACTTTGAGCAGCCACACCCTCATATTTCGTTGAGCATGAAATAATTCGAAATTTTCTTTGACTCAAGTTGTAGTACTCGGAAATACCTACCTTTATGTTTATGTAACCTTTGTATATCCATTTTCCACAGCTAACTACGACCAAATGAAAAGTGAAAAATTGGGAAAAACATACTAGGCATTTTTTTATCGCAAAAATAACACCAGTTTCTGTTTCAGAACATCTTAAAACCCACAAATCTTAATGCTTGAATCATTTGAATATACAGGGTAACATTCATTTTGATCAGAGTTAGCCTTGGAAAAGTGATATTTGGCTATTTTTCAAAGTATTAATTAAATATTTTTGGGAATTCTGTGACAAGAGAAGACATTTTGGAAATTTTCCAAGCATTATTTATGGATTAGAGTTGATATTGCTACCAGCTACAGGTGATACCCTGTATATTCAAATAATACAAGCATTGAGATTTGGGGGTTTTAAGGTGTTCAGAAACAGAATCTGGTGTTATTTTTACGATAAAAAAATGCCTAGTGTGTTTTTCCCAATTTTTCACTTTTCATTTGGTCGTAGTTAGCCGTGGAAAATGGATATACAAATACGTAAACATAAAGGTAGGTATTTCCGAGTACTACAACTTGAGTCAAAGAAAATTTCAAATTATTTCATGCTCAACGAAATATGAGTCGGACACACTGTATATATATAATATAGACGAGACGGGAATCAACACTGTGCATCAACCAGTAAAAATTATAGCACCTAAAGGGGCCAGACAAGTTGGTAGTGTTACTTCCGGGGAAAGGGGAACAAACATTACTCTTATTGCTATATAAATGCATTAGGTAATAGTATCCTACCCATGATGATCTTTCCGCGGGTTAACTTCAAGGATCACATGTTAAAGCTCCGGTAGGAACACTTGGCTCAGCGTATCCCAGTGGATGGTCCAATGGTGAACAGTTTTTAAAGTTTATGATGCACTTTATAAACCATGTAAAGCCGTCTATAAAAAATAAAGTCCTAATAGTTTTAGACAATCACGAAAGTCATATCACAATCGACATTATCAACTTGGCACGAAAAAATGGAATTGTTTTGCTGACATTCCCGCCCCACACCAGTCATAAATTACTTCCCCTGGATCGTGGGGTATAACAGCGCATCTTCCAACTGGCTACAGATGCATCCAGGGAAACCGATCACCATATATGAAGTGGCTGAGCTTGTGGGTTGTTCTTATGCAGATGGGTTCAAAATGGGTAATATTCAATCAGGATTCAAAGCTGCAGGAATATATCCGCTAAATGAAAACATTTTTAAAGATGACGAGTTTTTGAGTTCCAATGTAACTGATCGACCCCTAGAAGTAAATGACCCACCCCTAGAAGCAACTGGCCAAACATCAAATCAAACCAGACACGAAACAACTCCACCACCTGGACCGTCGTCTAGTTCACCTAATTCAAATCTTGACAGCATCACTCCAAATCAATCTACTAGTGACTTCATTTCTCCTCATGTTATTCGGCTTTTTCCTAAAGCACCTCCAAGAACTAACCGGGTCAGACGACAACCTGGCAGATGCAGAATTCTAACTGAAACACCTGAGAAAAATGAAATACTGGAGAAGTCACTAAAGAAATCGCTGAAACAACAGAGAAAACTTAAACGGGTGACACGCAAAGTTGTTGACAGTTCATCAGAATCGGAAGTGGAAATGAGTGACAGTGATTCTCTTGAAGATGTGGATTGGATCGAAGAGGATAACGACTCCGAGACCTTGACCAATGAAACACTAAGTGATAACTTCGAAATCATTGTCAATGGATTAAACATAACCAAATTAGAAGGGAAAAACAAGTCCATTATTATATAACCGAAGTAATAGGCATGACAGAAACAGAATTTCAGGTTAATTATCTCAAACGCGTTGGTAACCAATTCATTTACCATAAAGAAGGCTCATTCACTATCAACAAGACAGACTTTGTCATTCAATTACCCCAGCCATGTAGTCGTGGATCTTCAAATCGACAGATTTTACAGTTTAAAGACATTGACAGTTATTGTTACAAATTGGAATGACAATATTTGTTATTTTTATAAATAAAACATTAGAATGAGTAGTTCAACATTTATTGAACATTCTGACTCAAGGTACACCATAGGTATGTCCAAGGTGTACCTTGAGCCACTTCACATTTTTTTAAATTATCAATGAAAAGTACAATAAAAACAATTTCAATTATTGTATTGTTAAAATGGTTTGTTAATACCTTGTACTTATCCACTGACCTAGTATCAGGGTTTTTTTCTATTTTGTAAGAAATATGATGAATTTGAAAAAACGGCCCAAGGTACACCACCTTCCCCTACCTATATACAGGGTGTTTCCTAACTACGGTTCCTAACTGCAGAGGGTGATTCGTTAGGTAAATTTAAGAAGAAAAGTTCTCATAAACATATGTCCGGGGCTGCTTCGTTTCTGAGATACAGTGCGTTGAAATTAAGAAAAAGAGGTAATTATAAAATATCATGAATATCCTAGAACCGATGTGGTTGATATTTGGTACATTAATTTGAACTAATAAAGCGCTCATTTAGCCCTAACTAGATTGAAATTATTAGGGCCAGTGGCGTCTTAGAGGTCACCACAGCTACCACTACTGTGGAAAAAGTACGCCACTGACTTATTTTCGTAGATTTTTATCTTTTTTAGATTGAGCAACTGACAATACAACTTTTTAGTCTCCTGTATTTTCTCCATATCTAGCTTCGTTTTCGAGACAAAAAAATAAAGCCTCTCAATTACATGTCATGAACACGTGCATTGGGGACCAGCCGATATTGATAGAAGGTTTTTTTCTACCCAAATTTAATTTCAAATTAAAAAGTTCATTTTTGTTTTGGGATTATTGGTTGTTATTTGTTCACCATCCGTAATAATTTAATAGCCTAATCCATGATAGGCGTACCTGCACACGGTAATGAATAATGGCCATTGAAAGCAGGTAATGTCGGTTTGTCATTAGGCTAATATAAGAGTTAGCAAAACATAGTTCAGTGTATTATATCAGAAGGTGGACGTTTTGCTAATTTACTGTAATATTGCAATTGTTAATATTTTTGGTTTTATTTTGTTTTTTCTCGAAAACGAAGCTAGATATGAAGAAAATACAGGAGATTAAAAAGTTGTATTTTCAGTTGATATATCTAGAAAGATAAAAATCTACGAATGTTGTTGGCTGTGGTACCCACTAAGACGCCACTGGCTCGGTGACCTTATCAGTTCAAATAAATGTACCAAATCGGTTGTAGGGTATTCATGATATTTTATAATTACCGGTTTTTCCTTTAAACTTCAACCCTTTGTATCTCAGGAACGAAGCAACTCCGAATATAAATGTATAGGAACTTTTCTTCTTAAAATTCCACTTTCAGTTAGGAACCGTAGTTGGAACAGTTGAAAAATGATTTGTTTGGTATACAAAAAACGGGCCATATCAAATACATCTAAACTTTTAAATAATGATGATTTAAATATGCGTGGGAAAACATTTCGAACATATAAATGGTTTTTCTGGGTATGTAGTGCAAAATGTGAAACCTTCCTGGCCATTTTAGCAGCAAGTTGGAAGCCATGTTGAACGAATTTTATTGTCATTTTCTGAAAGTTCAGAATGAATACTTTTTCTGATTCTGAATCATTGCTTTTTTCATTTTTGCCCCGAACACTATCATCACTATACTACATACGGAATCTGATGACTCACCAGAAAACACTTCCATTTCTAATAATTGAGCATTCAAAGATCAGCAGCTGTTACGATGCACGAGAGATAGGTTTGTTTGGATTGTTCATCTAAAATTGTTTCAAATGAACTAACTAAATCAAAATATACAACACAACATACCTTCAGATTATGTTTACCATGAATGAAAACAGTGATGTAGAGTAAACTATAATTTATGAAACAAAAACGAGGAGCACTCAAACAGTCTCTAACAATTCTTTTCAGATAATTTCATATAAGGCATTTTTGTCCGTGCAATTATTATATTGCACAAGCATCAAGTATTTTTGCAGCCTTTTGAGGCTGATAATGCAATGCTTTTTCTGATAAACGATATCTGAATTTAGACTTGAATATACCATTAAATCTTTCCAAAACATTTCCAATATATCTATTATAATTGGTCCCATGTATATCATGCTTTCTTCCTCCAACGGGTGTCATCAACCATGATTCTGAATGGTGATCACTATCTCCAATAACCAAGAGCTTTGATCTCCATTGTCTATACAATTTCGTAAATTCTGTCGTATTACGCTCGTTGACCAAATTGCACAGAACCTTGATAACGAGCATTTAGCGCTAACAGTTTCAAATTGGCGAAAATGATACATTGGGTATTAATACTGTGGAATTTCATCCTATTAAAAAAAATAATATCCCTGGATCCTGTTCATGTTCAATTTTCGGTAAGTGTATTCTTAGGGCTTTCCAATTGAGAGCTTGTTAACCCTGGACTGACCTTCTACTGCACCTCAACTGAACTGAATACGTGTTATTCAATTGGAACAAGATTTTTCGTGGTCTGTGAGATCACTTCAGGAGCTACCCCGAGTTACTCGGAGCTAATCATTAGGTCAATTGAAAATCAGCTCTTAAGTGGGTGCAATCTATTACCTCAATGATAACAGGAAAACTATTACGCATTCTCATGAACAATTCCTTTTCTATCCTATTATCTTCTATTTGCAGCATCTGTGCATCTCTAAATAGTACTATGAAAATAGAGTGTTGGGAATGGATGGCAACACTTCACCAATACCCTTGATAAACTTGTTCTTCTTGACTAAAACATGTGTATTGTATGGACAGATATTTTAATTCGAGTGTCGTGTCTTAATCTATGGATTCTAATATGTAAATACCCAACATAATTTGGCGACGAGTCAGATCGAATCCAGTTCCTCAACCCGAGAGAATCAGATATCTCTCCTTATACGGAAAGAATCGAGCAGCTCTTCGATTGCAATAATATCAGGGATGAAAAAAAGTGCCAATTTCCATAACTCTCATAGGAGGGTATTAAAAGATCTAGTCGCACCAGACCTACCAAGTGATAAAACTTATCAGTAGTTGAAGGATGTTCTAGCCAATCATTATTGTCCAAAAGCAATTGTTATTGCTGAAAGATATACGTTTTATTGTGTTCACCGAGAGACTAACGGAGAAGTCAAGGCGTCTTCTGCTAAGTTAAAGAATCTGTCAAAGTCCTGTCAATTTGGTGCATTTCTTAATAAAGCCCTCTGGGATAAATTTGTTTGCGAATTGAGGTCAGGAAATCTTAGACGCAAGCTGTCATCCGAAGATAACCTCACATGGAAGAGTCATACCAAATTGCAGTAAGCATGGAGATTCCTGAAGGACAAGTTCGAGTAATGAGTCCTGAAGTATCCAATATGAGTGAAGTTAGTCAGTGTCTACCACAAAGGTTCTATAAACCAAGTCAGAAGTCAGTTCAGCCACCCAGTCAGTCCTCAAGTCAGTCAGTCGTCCATTTCGTCAAGATACATGAAACCTTGTTTTCGTTGCTCAAAAAGGCATGATCCTGAAACCTGTCCTGCCAAAGGTTGGGAATGTTTTAAATGTCACAAAAAAAGTTAACACCAGTCGTGTCTACTAAATGCCTACAGTGAATACTTTGAATGATTCCGATATTGGTGAGAACTTATCGGATGATAGAATGAGTGAATATTGTAACTCACTTGATTTAGGGATCATTTTAAACCTTCAGTCAGAAAAGTATTTTAATTGAATTGAAAGGCCTGTAGAATTTGAGGTTGATTCAAGTGCATGTAAAACTGTCATTCATGGGTCATTTTATGAAGAATTTTTATCATCTACTGAATTATACCCTGTTGATTATGATCTCAAAGTAGTAACTGGAGAAACAGTCAAAATTATAGCTGGGAATTTGTCAGAACAAATATCATTACACTTCTTCAACATATTTTTTGCTTTGTCCGCAAGACCAGTGGATCGTGGGGGTAGTGAACTGAAAGTAGTGAAGCTGAAATTCCATTTATAAGCAAATTCTCTATATTGCATAGAATTGCAACTCTGCATAAATTGTTTAATATCATCGTTGATGCCTGGCCAATATATTTTATCTCTTTGTTGAGTTTTCACTATACCATAGTAGTTGTCATGAAGCTGATTGAGGATACGGAGTCCTAGTGATGTTGGGACTATAACACGGTTATCCAGAAAAATCAAGTCATTCAGAATTCAGATTGTACAGTATTTTTTTAATATGTCTGGTACCTTGGTAATATCATTGGATCATTCTCGAATTTCTTTCAAATTTCTCAACTCGACATCTTTGTCCGCTTATATTTTGAATTCTTCTGAATCTGAATCTTCCATCGGTCATACAAATGGAGTATACACCTTTTTTCATGATCGCCTCAATTGGTTTGCGGTCTGAATGTGTTTTTACATGACGGCCATATACATAATAGTGAAATTTGCTGCATGCAAAGGTAATTGCAATAAACTGTTTTTCAATCTGACTCGCAGTCAGTAGGTGCACGAGAAGCAAAAGCAACTGGCTTTTGTCCCTGAAGCAATATAAAACCAAGACTTTTACTTGAATAAGTTTCTATCAATATTGGTATAGTTTCATCAAAATTTGATAAAACTGGTGGAGAACTTATGGGGTTTCTAATTGAGTTCAAAGAATTATTGCGCTTAATAATCCATAACCACATTGTATCTTTTTTCAACAACAAACGTAAATCTGATGAATTTGGTTTGAACTTTCTCAAATAATTCATAATTCCTAACAATCTTTGTAATTCCTTTCTTTTTTCAGGTTCCTCTAATAATAGGATTGCTTTTACTCCACTCTCATCTGGTCTCGTACCATCTTTATCAAATTATATTTCCTAAATATTTAACTTGTACTCTATATTGAATTTTGTTCTTATTAACTTTTCTGGCTCGTTCTATTACAGTATTTAAATTTGTTTCATGTTCGTCCAAATTTTCCGCAGCTATTATCAATTCTGGGGCATAATTGAGACCAAATGGTGAGCGTTTGAATCTATACACTCCAAAGTTCTTCTTTAAGTTTCAATGTACATTCATTCTTAAGCTTTCCTAAAACCTGAAAAAACATCAATATTTTTCCTAATAAAATCATCATTAGTGCCAAGTAAATCCATATCAACTTTGGACAAAATGCTTGAATCTAGACAAAACTTGAGACCAAGCATTTTAATTTTGTGAATTTTATCAATATCTGTTGAACTATTATATTTTATGTCTATTGTACGATTAGGATATATCCTATAATAAAAATTACTACTACTTACCATTACCATTCTAAAATACAATCCTTTTTCTCCAGTACTCTGTCCCCTTTGAATGTCAGAAGTGAAGACGAATTCAATTCTCTTTTCAACCATCTGAATTTTTTCTGATTTCGCTAATATTTCTCTTAGCATTTGCACTCGAAATATCAAGTAGAAGTGCGGATCTGAAGTACCCTTATCTCGACAAACGGTTTGATGTGAAACAATGAGACAAAAAATATTTTGAATGGTATTATCGATACTACTTTTTGAAAGTAGATACATTGCAATTACTCGATAGATGGCGCTGGGGGCACATCAACTCGAAAACTTCGAGAGGCAAAAAGGTCAAATTTGTGAAAATACGTATTAACGAAATTTCAAAAGAGGTATATGGTTGAAAATAAAATTGAATAATCTTTCCATCTATGCCTAAATTGAGCCTCTATGCCTTTTTAAAATTTTAAATTGATGTGTCTCCCCACCCCCTTTATCTGGCAACCACATTGTCTTCTATTTCAAGAAGCGAAGTGGTCGAGGTGTTAGAGCGTTTGGCTTCCACCCAGACGGTCCGGGTTCGATCCCCGGTCGTGTGTCACTGAGCTGAAGTGGTTCGGATTCCACTTTTATTTAAACTGTAGGTCCCGGATCTCCCTTGCTCGCACAAGCTCTGCTTCTGAGGGGTTTTCTCCGAAAACCTGGGAGTTTCGTAAAAAAAAACAAAAAAAACAAAAAAAGTAGTATTGGTGATACAATTCAAAATGTTTTTTGTTCCATGTTTTTGTATCAAACCGTTAAAAAGTTAAGTGGGGGAACTAAAAAAACCGCACAGAATATCTTTTCTTCTTATAAAAGTGTAGCCCGTTGCTCCTTTTACACCCACATAAAATGATTCGCTATAGATATGGGGTGATAGATTTCCGCTTCCCCGAAAATATATCCGAGTTGAAGTACACAAAAAATCCCGTATCGCAGAAGTAGGCTCTATAGTGGATATCATTAATTATAAATATCAAGAGCTGTGATTGTCGGCTTTGGCCGGTCTGGTCTCTATCTGGACTGCTATCGTTCGCTCACACGAGCAAAGTGGCAGGTAAATTAAAACTAGAGTTTTGGAACACGTTAAACTAATTGAGAGCACTAGAAATCCACACATAGATGAATATAACACTAAAAGTTCGTTCGAAAACCATATTCTTAATTGCAATCATAGATTTGATATTGATACCGATTTAGATATTTTAAATGTTAACCAAAAAGGCACTTTACTTAATCTTCTTGAAATTGTTTAAATCAACTCCGCCATTAATAACCCCAAGGTTATTCCTCTTAATGAACAAGTACTTGACTGCAAAAAGTTCTATAACTCTCTTAATTTTCAATAAATACTCTGTTTCCTACCTTGATCATCTATAAAACAAATTATTACTCTTATGACTTTTGTAACACGTTATTGGCATGGATAGATGATACGAGTTCTACCTACTCAGATTGCGGTTGTGATGATGGATTTCTGTTCTTCTCTCATTGTGTTCTGTGATGTTGGTTCTCGAGTCGTTGTTCGATGTCAATGTCGAATTGAAGTTTGACTGATAGATGATCTCCCCTCCTCATGATAATTTCATTGTCATTTCTCATTTTGGTGTTGAGTACTCGAAGTCTCGAACAGTCAGTAGTCACTTACCAAATATTGTTGACCTTTTCGTTCACATGTTGAAACCTTCATTTCTTCCCCCTTTTTGTAAAAAGGGGCATATAGGCTCTAATCCTCCACTTCCTCCTTAATGTCAAATTAAATTAAAACAAGTATGTTGTCCACTATGTAAACCTTTATCGGTACAATGTGGTGACACATAAACTTTTTTACTCTTTTTTTACTCTTTTTTACTCTTTCTACATATAATTTAATAAAACAATTTTTTCTTCTCCATTTGAGTAATACCTAGTATATTGTACTAGATTACCTTTAGTGATAATTTCTTCCTTTACTTTATTGTAGAATTTAAATTAGCTGAAGATGAACCTATTTAGGTTCGAAACATGTACTACCTAGATAGTTGTCGCTGTTCCACCTGATGCATAACTTTTAAGGTTGAGATTAAAATTGTGGAGATGACTTTGAGTTTTTCTGCATCGTAAATGATGAATTAATGTACTGTTTGTGAATGAGGTAACGAAGAGATCATGTTAAAGTAACGGAGATGCCTGAGAGGTGAAGCTGTGGTTTCTGGCATGTTACTTACATCCGAAAATCTTGATCTTGTAATAAAGACATTGAAAATGCGTTTTGGGAGACCTGAACTTATCATAGAAACAATGATTTCAAGAATCCGTGATTTTCCCTTTGTCAGAGACGACAATTTAGAGAAATTGATTCAGAAGTAAATAATATGGCCTCTATTATAAATACTTTAGAATCTGAGAGCTACCTCGAGAAGCCGCAATTTATAAAGGAGCTCTTAGGAAAACTACCTGAAATGATGAAACTACGATGCGGCGAAGTTGTCAAAAACAAAAAAGGGCATTTAAATCTGATAGATTTTGCATTATGTTGGAGTATATTGCAGCATGATATGTAAGCACTCCAACTGCCAGATTTGAGATATGGTATCCCACAGAAACAACGAATATAAAAAAGCAGAAAAGGTGTTCAATATATCAGAGAGGAAAATCATATGCTACTACTGTGGAGATGAATCTCATGAAAAATGTGGTCCAAAGATAATGTCTGATGACATCGAACAAAGGTGGAAGACAGTGACAGAAAAAAAGTTGTTTCTCTTGCCTACGAAGAAGACATCAGAAGTTCAAATGCAAATATAGAAAGGTATGTGGCAAAAACGGTTGTAGCTCGACTAACCATCCATTATTGCATAAAAACCAAGAAAGCACAAATCACCTGCTGATCGTGGCCTTGAAACAGTATGTACGGTGAATATCCATAGAAACAAAATAATTCTTCCAGTACTACCAATAAAATTGTATGGTCCAAGTAGAAATCTGACAGTTCATGCGTTATGTGACGAAGCGTCTACGGTAACTTTATTAGATACATCTGTTGCTGCCAAATTAGGTTTAAATGGACCAACAGAATCCCTTTGTATGCAGTGGACCCATGATGATATATCCATGCAAGAGAATTCAATGGGGCTGAATATCAAAGTCTCTAAGCCTACTGATGGAGCAAATAAGTAATTTACTCTGAAAAAAGTGCGAACACTGACGAATTTATCGCTTCCACCACAAACTGTCAAAATTTCAGAATGGAAAAGACTTCCTCACCTCAAACATGTTCCGATATCAGATATTGAAAATGAGAAACCACTTATCTTGAAAGGCCAAGATAACATTAATCTGATTTTAGCTAGACAAATTCGCAGCAGACCAGAAGGTGTACCTGTTGCTAGTAGATGCCTTTTAGGATGGTCTATACATGGACCTAGTTTAACAAAAACTGAAAATTCATTTAAAGCTCACACTCTTCACATTTGTGAGAAGAAATCATCAGATGAAGAGCTTCATGAACTGATCAGAGAATCATTTTCTACAGAATCATTTGGAGTTCTGGTTACACCTACAAAACAATTATCGACAGAAGACGCTGAAGTTTCATCACTTATGCGCAAAACAATTAGATATACCGGAGAGAGATATGAAATCGGACTTTTGTGGAAGAACGAAAATATAATTTTACCAGGGAGTAAATTCAGAGCACTACAAAGATTAAGATGTGTTGAGGAGAACTGCAGTTTGGATGAAGATTATGCGAAAGAGTATTGTCAGAAAATGAAAAGTTATATAGACAAAGTATACGTCAAAAAATTATCACTTGCGGAGGCAGATATACAAACATCCTATACTTGTTATCTTCCTCATTTTGCCGTTAAAGACCCTAACAATCCTAACAAAATCCTACTCGTTTTCGATGCGGCTTCCAAATCCCACAGAGTGTGCCTGAACGATAGCTTACTATCAGTTCCAGATCTTCTACAGTCGTTGGTGGCGATAGTATGGAAGTTTAGGCAGCGAAAATTCGGGTTTTGCGGTGACGTACGGGATATGTTTCACCAAGTGGTAATTCAGCAACAAGATAGACGTGCTCAACGCTTCCTTTGGAGATATTTGGATATTACTAGGGAGTCAGATGTCTACGAGATGGTAGTAATGACTTATGGTTCGACTTGTTCTCCAGCTTGCACACAATTTGTTAAAAATTACAATGCAGACATATTTGCTACAGACCCTGATATCTGATCAGCAATAAAAACTAAGTTCTATGTTGATGATTACCTTGATTTGAAAGACACCAGGAGGTAGCACTTCATACTATAGACGAAGTATGCAGTGTTCAAAGAAAAAGCTGGTTTTGAAGTAGTTGGCAGGATGTCAAATTCACAACTTGTTCGTAACAAACTCGCCAAGAAATCCCTGCTGATTGAATCAAAAAATATTGACGATTCTCCTTGTCACGGAATACTAGGACTTTGATGGCATCCTAAGAAAGATAAATTCTCAAACTACATTTTCAAGATTTGGATAAGGTCAAACCAACCAAGAGAACGGTTCTGAAGTATGTGATATCAGTGTTTGATCCTCTGGGTTTGATTTCTGCTCTCACTATCAGAGGGAAGATCCTGATGCAGGATATTTGGCGCTCCAAAGAGTTACAGAAATCAAGGTGCCGAGATGCTATAGTTTGATAATTCCGAATGCTCGTAGCATTGAGATCCATACCTTCTGCGATAGTATCGAAAAAGCTTTTGCTGCAGTGAGCTACTTGAGAGTAATTGGACAAAACAATATCGACATTTCTTTGATCGCGGCAAAAACAAGGGTAGCTCCCCTAAAGCCACTTTCTATTCCAAGGCTGGAATTACAAGCCGCAGTCATGGCTGATAGGCTGGCACAGACGATCAAACATGAACTTGAAATTACCATAGATTAGTGTTATTATTGGTCAGACTCAGGTTTGCGTACTCAAGTGGTTAAGAGCCGATGGTAGGAATTACAAACAGTTCATAGCCCATCGGATTGGCGAGATTCAAGAGCGAACCAACGTTAAAGATTGGAAGCCAACATAGCCGACGAAGCAACTCTCAAAAATCGTGACATATGGTTTTAACTCATGAATGGATTAACGGACCAACGTTTTTGAAAGAAGATGCCAAAAATTGGGCAACGGAAGATGAACAGATCACAGAATTTATCAACGAGAAAAATGAGCTGAAATCAACTTGAATATGTCTAGTAATGGTTGACTATAAATATTATTTACCTGATATTAAAAGGTTTTCGAAATGGATAAGGTTGATTCGAACTACCGCTTGGTGTTTCAGATTCATTCAAAATTTGAAAAACCGAAGGAATGGACGAGATATTATCACCTCGGAATTGCCAGTGAATGAATTGGTAAATGCAGAAATTATCTGGATTAAAAATGCTCAACAACAAAATTTACCATGGGAAATATATAGATTAGAGAAGTTGATAAATTTATTTCCTGAAATGAAGAATGGAATATTAGTGATCTACGGACGTTTAAATTTAGCACTATCACTTGAAGAAAATACTCGAAAACCAATTATCTTGAGCCCAAACGTTTACACAAAATTATTAATAGCACATTATCACGAAAAATATCTTCATGGAGGAGTTGAACTTACACTGAATGAGATCAGAAAAAGATACTGGATTTTAAAAGGAAGAGCAGCTGTGAAGTCAGTACTGTCGAAATGTTTGATTTGCAAAATTCGGAGAGGTAAACCTATTCCACCTCTTATGGGTCAACTTCCAGAAACCAGATTGACGAGACAAGTCCGAACATTCGTAGTAGTGGGAATGGACTATTTTGGCCCAATTCATGTGAACATCGGAAGAAGAAAGGAAAAACGATGGGGAGTGACTTTCACTTGTTTTTCTATTCGCGCAATTCATTTGGAAATAGCGCGCACACTTAATACAGACTACGCGATTATGGCAATAATGCGAATGGCAGCACGAAGAGGACAACCTAAAACTGCGAGGAGCTGCCAAGGCATTACAACACGTAACAGCAAATCTGGACAGTTCAAAGATAGTGAACTCGATGGTATCAAGAGGAATATATTTCAAATTCAATCCACCAACAGCAGCCCATATGGGAGGAGAAAAAATTATTGGGAAGGTGCTCACGGAAAATTCACTTAAGGAAGAAACTCTGTTGACGTTTTTAGTCGAGTCTGAAAATATTGTAAATTCTCGTCCTTTGACGAAGGTTTCATCGGATCTAACTGATTTAGAAGTGCTTACGCCGAACCATTTTCTTATGGGTACCTCTGATCGAGAAGAAACTCTAGTTCCGATGGATCCAAAATCGGATGAACGGAAATGGAAGAAATCTCGAATATTGGTTGATACCTTTTGGGCACGATGGGTGAAGGAGTATCTACCAACACTCAACAAACGGAGTAATTGGACAAAAGATAAAAAACCCATTGCGATAAATGACGTTGTGATTCTAGTAGATGACCAAGCGCCAAGGTACAAGTGGAAAGTAGGAAGGATCACTGCAACTTATCCGGGTCCAGATGGTAGGATTAGAGTCGTCAACGTAAAAACTGCGAATTCAGAATACCGACATCCAGTTACAAAGATCTGTCGACTTGAGCTAACTAGTTCCTCTAGCAGGGGGAGAATGTTATATTTATTTTGTATCACAATTTTTTTAGTTATGAATGCCCTGTATTTCAAGATGTTAAAATGTATAAAAAAGAAAAGTTACATCAGCTTTTGAGAGGAAAAAAAAACGGTGACGTCTGTCAATAAAAATTTTCCTGAAACCTGGTTTTATTGATAGAAATCAGTCTAGAATTGAAAACAAAACACTTAGAAAAGGCAACAAAAATAACAAAGAAAAAAGCTGATACAGAAATTGGAAACGAAACTAGCAATGTATGCAGTCTGAAAAAATCACAACCCAATTCATCAATGAACGTAATTGCATTATAGAACCAGATATTATTATTGAAAACGGTGGTGAGTTTTTGTTTTTTTTTCACTATTCACATTCTCAAACAAATAACTCTGTAGTAGAACAGCCGGAATTTTATGACGATTATGAAATAGCGACTGAAGAGGACAATGAACAAACCCTAGTAGAAGAAGTGGTACTTCTTACTGCAACGAATGAAAAAGACTATCTAAGAAAATGTATTTCAAAAGTTTAAACTACCATCAATAAGAGGCTCAATAGTTCCAACAATATCTTTAGGTAGATTTGTCAGTAATTTTCAATTCAGAATATTTTTTTCATATAAACTATTGTGACATCTAGAAATCTTTCATTCACAACCATCAGATATATAATCATAATATATTTCTGTAGGGCTTACATAAAGACGTGCAAAAAAACAAACTATTTGGAGAGACGTGGCTTGAATTACTTAAAAGAAAAGATTGATAAAGAAATGGAACTTGAGGAAAAAAGATTGAGAATTGAAGAACGGAAAGTAGCAGTGTCCGAAAGAAATGTTGCCTTAGCTGAAAAAAAGTTCTTGTTTGAGTTACAGGAATATATTCGAGAAGCAACAGGAAGTCATCAATAAATTACTTGATATTATTAAGAAATTTAATAATCGATACTATTATAGTACATTTTCATTGTATATTATAATATTTATTCACAATGAACAATAATTCTACCTAATATAATCTTCCAATGCAGGAGGCATAATATTGAAGTATTTAGCAGATTGACTCCCATACAAGCAGGTATGACAATTTGTCAGAAGAACAACACATCTTTAAAAAATTTCTATATCACTATTTTTGAAATCCACAAATGCAAATTGAGTGTTTTCAGGGTTTCCAGAAACTGAGACACGAAGGACTTTCATAGTTTTGTTGAACATGATATTATGGGGTAATAAAATACTAGTTGTCCAGGATATGGTGATAACAATTGCTGTCTAACTCCATATGTTTGATCTCCATGTAAAACATAATTTTCATCATTATCAAACATAACATTTTGTTCCAACTCGTTGTACAAGTTTGATTCCCGGAAAATTCCCACATCTTTCAGATTCCTTTCAGATTGATTACCAATCATGGTCTGAGTAATAATGTGATGTGGTTTCTGCAAATTATCTCTCAATCGAAATATATCTTCTCTTTTAAAACGAAAGTTGGATTTCACTTCATCATCAATCATATTGTTCATACTGAATTCCACGTTCCACGTTGTTTCCTCCATTATTCTCAGCGGCAATACAAATAATGTTGTGTAGAAGTAGATCTTCAATATCTTGATGGTTAGCACCCGCTAAGATAGCCACTTCTTATTCATTTTAAAAAGGTTAGGAGGTTAATTTATGAACTCTTACACTCCGCGGGACAATTTCAATTTCTTTAATTTAGAATACTCTTATTCGAATGTGGTACATAAAATTAAATTCGCCGTTTACCGTTATTTGAAATTTGACGTTCTTGTCAAAATAAAGTTTGAGTAAAAGCATCTAAAGGTTATTGCAATCTTACCATCACGAAACAGAATTGCAAATTACAATACAGGACACTTTAATTAAAGTTTCTTGTAATTAAGTAAACTTATTTCAGTCTGCAATAACTCTCTAATATTAACTTGAGAGCCTGTGTACACCTTCAATGCAATGTCATGATTATCTAGAACTAACCTTTCAATTGTGTTTATTGTTTCATTAACTGCGATAGTGGATACCATGAAGTCTATCTATCTTCCTCTGGTTGATCATGTGATTCAACTACTTCTTTAACCAATTTATTTCAGCACAACTTCTCTCAAAATGTCCATAACGTTGACAACGATTGCATCTCCGACCATAAGCTGGACATTTCCTTGGATGATGCTTCGTACCACATCTGCCATATATATATATATATATATATATATATATATATATATATATATATATATATATATATATATATATATATATATTTTGTAAATATTTATTCCTATATGGTATTGATAATTCCCTTTTTTTATATTGTGGTGCAATATTGTTATATAATACAGGGTGAGCAATAGAAGCTATCATTGGGTAATGGTTGTTTATTTTGGAAGGTTGATCAGATTAGTTCTTTTGTTTTGTTGACAAAGTGTGTCTTTTGGATTCGGTGATTCGAAGATTGATGCCACCGAGTGTTCGCCAAGGGTGAAGTTACCTGGCGCCCAACAATTTACCATCTAAAAAAAAACCCCGCTCCCATCTCCATTTGTGTTTAGCCGGAGCCGAATGCTCGGATTGTCATAGCGACATCCAGCCAAAGTAACGTGAAGGCGCGTTACATTTTACAAAATTAGAAGTGTGTTAAACTTTTATTCATTTTCCTGTTTTTTGTTCTTTCATTCATTTTATGAATTATGGAGATCGGACATTCGTTTGATAGTAGTAGTAGTTCTTCATCGTCCTTAGCAAACAGTGGTGAAGAGTTCCTTGCTGAAGTTGCTGAGAATAGTATACCTAATGTGACGATTTCCGAACTTTTGTACGACAAACCCAAAAATGAAGGTTAGGTTGAGGAGACATTGTCATTATATTCTGATAGACAGTTTATCTAACATTTCAGGTGAGTCAAAATTCATGTATAGTAATTACTTTAGAAAATATGTGTGCTCTGTGCTATGTACAACATGTTGAAAATCTAGGTACCAATGCTACAGTGGTATAGTAATTTTACCAATAATTCTTTCCAAAATGTTCATAAATATTTCATAGATTTTTTCCTTTTCAGGATTATTATTCCAAGAAAGATACAGGCTTTAAACGAATAGGTAGTGAGAAATGTATTTTGACCTTATGGTTTGCCAGCAATGAATCGACTTCATTTAGGGATGTGGCAGATAGGTTCAATTTATCTGTGAGCTCACTCACACATAATCGTTCAAGATGTAACAACATTTCTCTCAAATATGTCCGGCAATTTCATTGTTTGGCATTCAGCTACAGAATGCAATAACATTTGAATTTTAAAATGAAGATGATATTGAAAATGAAACCGTTGATGATGGAAATGATGAAGATGACGAGAGGAATGAAGTTGGTTAAATTACAGAAATTATGTAGTTGCAACATTTGATATTTGACCATTTTGCAATTTTGATAATATTGTGTGGTTGTACAAAACAAGCTCACCAGCAGTTCAAGTAAACTGAGTTCAGTTGCTGAGGAACTAGAAATTTCATTGGCTAGTCCCTATCAACTAAAGCGAGTTTACTTAAACTATCGGTGTACTTGGTTTGTACAACCCGCCTTCAGGGTCTTTGGTAATTTTTCTATTATCTTCTATTGTTTAATCCCTATTTAAAACATAATTGTTTCATGAATATTTCACTAAAACGCTAATTTGATTTCTATTTTTATTATAATTCCTGTACTAGTATAGACCTCAGTACAAAATCTCAAAATAAAGTATTTATTCCTAATAACACAATAATTCAGTCAGGTACAAAAAGTGTCAAATCCTGCAAGTAAAACAAAAACAAATTGGTCTTGTAACACTGAATATTGCATAAAACATTTCCATTATACTGATTTTTAAGACAGTATCATGACTGCACTTTCCTCACAAAAACGTTTGCATTCAACCTTGCAAAAATTTGACCAACACTATACAACACAAAAGTTCTAGAAACCAATCTGAAGCTTTCAAATAAACGGGATGTGGAATGATTCCACAACTGACTTTATGAACATCCTGTTCATATTTTCAATGAAATCAACTTGCCATACCCATGACAGGTTTTATGTCAGAAAAATATTTTCAAAGTTTCATCCCACAAGAAATAGTCCAACAATTCCTCATTACAGTGTGAAATTGCTTCTGAAGAGTATGTTTTCCAATTCTTCCGACCTCCCTGATGATCTTAGAAGAGTGAAATAGATTTTAGTCGACCAAAATGTATTGGAGGCCTAGCGAAAGAGATGCAATTATTCACGCATCAATGGAATGAGCGATTTTCTGTGAGTGATACTTCTGAATAACATTCTCCCTTATCTCATTCATAGATAAGAATCTCCAAAGGAAACTGGACATTCAATAAATAATCAACTATCTGAATGAAAATACAAATTTTCACTTTCAGATTTTTTTCTCTCAAGTTATATATGGTCTTTCTCAATATCTATCAGATGTAGTTCAATGTCCAGCGTGGCTTTTGCCGGGGAAGTAGTTGTTTTCTGTTAGATATTACAAAAAAGTAACTTCAATTGTATCGTAGGTTTTTCCATTTCCAGAGGAGTCATGTATTGATTCAATTTTCAATTGAGAATGTTTCTCTTTAAAAGAAAAAACTAAGTTAGGACCTGTAATAGCGTTCTTTCAATCGAGCAAGTGAATCTTTCCCAACGATTTCATTTTAAATGAATGTTTTTTCCGATGTAGTGCTGTATTAACCATAGTAGAAAAATATGCATTTGCACTGTTATCAGAAGTAAAAGTTTTTTCAACGTTAAGTGTTTTTTTTATTTCGATTAGTAGCTTCAACCCACTTTTCATGGTGTTGTTTTTACAGGATCAAACAAAATGTGAAAAAAACAAAATATGGCCATGAAATTTCAACGGTTGATTGAATAATACTTTATCTCGAGTGAATATGAACTTTCCTCATAATTTTTTTTGAAAAATTGTGATGTGCTATCGATGTAGTGCCGCATCAGTCATAAGCAGAATGTGAAATCATTAAAATTATATTTTTGAAAGTTTATTTTTTTCTGCAGAAAACAAAAACCTCTGCATTCAAATTTTTTCAACTGACGCTAGTATTGTCCTTAAGCTTTGAAGTGAAAAAAAAATAAAATTTGTCTGATCTGGCCAACAGGGTATTGATTTTAAAAAACCAATACATTTTTTAAGAAACTAACTTCGTACCTGAAATAATTTCTTTTTTCGAAAACCCATTTTGTTGAGCTCAGGGAGCATTCTCAGTGACTTTCTGAAATATTCAACGTAGAATAAATCACAAATTTTCAAATATCGCCCTGTATATCCGTCAAAAAGGAAACAAGGCATCTTTCAATGCCAAGGTCATTTCATACCTTGGCCGATAGTACTTATGGTTGGACTATGTACAATTCGTCCTGAATCATCCTGTATAGTCGTAAACAGTTCTTCGTTATATAGTTATGTTATAATAATATTATCTTCTTCTATTCTCTCTCTTGTTCTCTTCTTTTCAATTCGATGACGGCTGCGTTCGAATTTTTGAAAACTGTGAAACGTTCTCGAACAGTCCTAGGATTCGAAACGACTGCGAACTAATCTTGCGCAGTTCAAGGACCATTCCTGAACCGTCCTGAAATTGAAACCCGAATGAACCTGAAATAATTCAACAAGTAACTTTTCAAGAGCTTCCAAGTACGTTTTTTTAATAACTATTGTCTAGGGTTCATAGTAGAAGACCAAAACCCTTACAGCTGCCAGTTATAGGCTATGAAATTGATAGCTTTACCCAAGAGAGATAATAGTAATTTTTTTAAATTGTTTCAGGGTCTCAAAAGAAAATTCTGAAAATGTCCTGGATGGACTTGGTTGTTCTCATGAGGCAAACTGGCTCAAATAAAATCGAGAAACAGATTTTATCTAAAACAACATCCCCAAAATATGTGTGAATGTTCAGACTCATCAATAATTGCGCTCAATCATTTGAATTCTCATTTTACGTCTCAGTTCAAACATAATGAATCTAACAGGACATTCAACAAATTCTTACGTTAAAATGAAAATCGGCTGCAAACCGTAATTCACTTTCTATTATATCGTGAGGTTTCTGATAAATAAAAGCCATCGAAAAGTATCTTTCGTTGAAGCTTCCGATTGCAGTAAACGTAAAAAGACCCAAGAATTGCGACAAAATTACTCGTCTCCTGAACTCTCGTATGCTGCCCAGATGATTTCGCAGTCAGACGGACGAATAAAGGCTCCAGCTCCAAAAGTACTTGAAGATATAACGAATATGAGTCCTGGAAGAGCAGAACGGAACAGAAAAGCATTCATAGAGATGAAAAAAATATAGTACGGTAACGAGAAAAGAAGCTTTTGCAATGATCAAAGAAGCGAAACTGTCCAGACATAAGTATGAAGTAATAAGATGTAAAGATAAAGACAGATTTCCTTCTTAGTGCAATATGCCAAAAAACTCTGATACCCAGAAGAAGTATATATTACTATCTGTGCTAATGGTGCCCTTTTGAATTGCAGGCACTTCTGAATCATACGGCAAATCGTCTAGTTGCGGTTTTGAAGGAAGTGATTTCTACCCAAATATCTTCAGGAATGTATAATATGCAATTATCCTATAAGTGGGGATTCGATGGAAGTTCCGGTTTGATCCCTTATAAACAAAAGCATATAGTCGACGTAAATTAGATATAATAATAGCATCTAGGAGAAAAAATTATAAAGTTTTAAAAATTTGGGTACAGAGTCTTAATAGCCATCCAAATATGGATCAAAAGAGTTCCTACCTCTCAGAAGGGTGCTTCATCCCCTTTTGCTTCAAAAACCACCCTCTAATGATATCTCCTGCCAGTTTTTTTAAATTTTCTTCAAAACCGTTACCCTGACAAGAAAAAGTTTGAAGTTGGTTAACGATGGTAAAGAGAAGACAAATTCACTAAAATTAGGATGATAAAAGCAAGCATATTTACAAAATTTTAATCGCGAGAATCGGCTCGCTGTTCTTTACCTTGAAACGATCCATTGTACGTTATCAGGGGGGAGTCGGTAAAAACTTGCCGTACTCGTGCGCGACACTTCATTGCACATCGAGTATTTTTAATCTAGTCTGCTTTAGATACCGGTCGGTGCAAGTAATAGTACGTTAATTTTATTTGGTGTGTCAAGAATGGAAATGGATGGCGATTGCTTTATTTGCGAAAAGACGCTTCAGAGTTGTGAAACAGTGAGTGTAGAAAAAGGTTTAGCAAATTTAATAGCGGTTAGCAAAACGAGAAAGGACGGTAAATACGAACTATTAGAAAACATTACGAGGGTGAGTGTTCATAAAGTATGTAGGCGGGAATATATAAAAGAACGAAATATTCGGCAGTGTTTAGAGAACGCCCCGGGAGGTTGTGGAAGTGCAAAAACTTTAAGGTCGGTTGAAGAATTTGATATTAAAAAAAACTGCATATTTTGTGCCAAAGTATGCGATGTCGTGGCAGAAAGAAAGAAAAACATTCCTAAACGTCGAAATATCTCTGAAGTTCGCTCACTTACTGTTAAGGACAGAATTGTACAAAGGTGTGCTAATCGAGAAGATGATTCTAGTACAGCAGTTTTACGTCGAGTCGATAGCGTTATCTGTTTAGTAGCAGCAAAGGCACGATACCATAATGACTGTTATTCGAAATTTATGTGTAATGAACCGTCGTCTCGTAAACGTGGGCGTCCTCAAGACGAGGACATTTCCTCGGCGTTTCGTAGCTTGTGCGAATTTATAGATAACTCTGAAGAGTGCGAATTTATAGATAACTCTGAAGAGTGCCAATTTACAATTCCAGAATTAATGCGAATATTAGAATCTCATTTGCCCGAAAGTTCCTCGGTAACGTTGAAAACTCTTAAAAATAAATTAGCGGACGAATATGGTGATGGTGTTGTGTTTGCCGCCATGCGAAATAGGCCAACAGTTGTGTGTTTTCGTGGTTCGGGACTAAAGCTCATCAATAGCTGGTATACAGAGACAGCGGAAAATGAGAGGGCAGAACGATTACGAATTGTTAAAGCTGCAGCAACCATAATTCGTGAAGATATTCGAAGCACGGCATATGATACAACTGAATATCCCGACTTAACAAACTTCACAGAAGGAGCAGATGAACTGGTTCCAGAAACACTAAAAACCCTTTTGGAACAATTATTGTCAAAAATAAGAAAACCAAAAGTGAAGGTATTTATAGAAAATGTACTGCAATTGCGCATTCAGTTATAATGGCAACAAGACCTCGCTCTTTTGTATCTCCGATTCTGCTTGGTCTAGGAATATACTTGTTTCGCAAAGTTGCTTCCAGAAATATTGTTCAAGCTGTGTCCAATTTGGGTTTTTGTTGTAGTCATAATGACGTGTCACGGTTTGAAAATTCTGCTGTGATCTCGTGGAACCCCGATATTGACAAAAATTCATTTTCACAATTTATATTTGATAATAACACTATGACTGGGAAGGGAACGTTTCATGCGATGGGTGGAATACAATGTATTACACCACATAATGCTGTTTGTGATAATAAGATCATCAAATTAACATCAACGCCATCTGCGACTGAGATTGCTAACAGCAGACAAGTACGAATTCAAAATTTTCAGCGCCAGAGAATGGGTATAAAGATAAGGTATATTTTGAAAACATATTTAAACAAGTTGCGAGACCTTCATGTCACGATTTGGCTTGGATACTTGGTAAGTTTTTGGAGATACCATCTTTTCCGTCATGGCAAGGCTTCATGGATGCTGCGACACACAGTTTACCTTATGCTAAATCTAAGATCATTGCGTTGCCCTTTCTTAATCAACCCCCTTCAAATTATGACACAATATTTAGTGTTTTAAAATATGCCGCTGAGGAGACAAAAAAGATGGATCAAACTACTTGTATAGTGACGTTCGATCAGCCTCTTTATATTAAAGCTAGGGACGTTGTTGCCTCTGTTAACTTTGGAGAACTGACAAACATTATTGTCAGATTGGGCGGTTTTCATTTAATAATGTCATATTTAGGCTCCATCGGTTATGTAATGAACAACAGCGGACTATCCGATTTGTGGTCTACAATTTACGGAGCAGCGTCAGTACCTCACATGCTTTCTGGGCATGCTTATGCTCGAGCTATAAGAGCACATTTGCTAACTTATTCAGCTCTATCTACGATAATGCTAGAAGAGATGCCTATAGACGAAGTTGACAAAAGTTACTTGCAACAAGTACTTATAAAATTTGCAGAAAATCCAACTTTTTTTACCACAATTGAAAATGATCCACTCTTTGAGAAAATTAGGCTTCAGCTGTCATCACATATTACTCTTTTACGAGAGCATGGCAAAACCGCTCAGTTATGGTTACATTATCATGAGTTGGTCACCATTGCAATGCATTTCATTCAGGCTGAAAGGATGGGAAAATGGAAACTTCATCTAGATTGTATAAGAGCTATGTTACCAATTTTCCATGCAACTGGGCATTTTCCATACGCCAAGTCATGCCAACTGTATCTTCAAGATATGGACTCCCTGGAACAGAAGATGACATACGAAGAATACCATCAATTTACAAGCGAAGGTTTCTTCACAGTTAGACGCTCTGAAAAACACTGGTGTGGCGTATGGTCCGACATGACCATCGAGCAAACGCTCATGAAAAAGGGATCTAATATAAAGTACACCAAATTAAACCATACATCCCTAGCGCTGTCCGCCAAAAAATTTAATGAATATCAAAAAATCTTAATGGAACCCAAATAATTAGCACCACTAAAATAGCTATGTTGAATTGTTTTATCATTGCTTACATTTTAAATTTCATATGTCTACCGATTTTACTAAATGTTCACCAAATTTGGAACGCTTAAGTTACGCGTCCGTGCTGTACATAATAAATATTAGCGCTATCCATTTATATGTAGTCTTTCTTGAAAAAACTACTTGTTCGTCAAATAATTTATTATTTTACTTCAATAATGACATATGTTCGCGCATGTCTCCTTCTCGCTTCCAGACAAACTTCTTGCAGGCTTCAGCTTGCAGTCGCAGACATTGCTCTGACCTTTTACAGTGAGTGTAACCAGTGTATTGCCATATGATAAACTAAAATGGCCGATGATATTTTACCGGGGCCGAGTGGTGTTTCACACGAAGTTCCGCTGTTGCGTTCTTCTTCGGAGTCGGGTGGAGAAGTTGACAAGGTACAGCCTAAAAGACGGCGTAAGCAAGGTAGGATTTGGTGTTTTGAGAAAAAATTTTTGAAGATCAAAAGTGCAAATGAATTTATTACGAATGAAAAATTGTGGTCCTTTCACAAATGCCATAGTACGGAAGAAGGTGTAAAGCGATATTATCGCTGTAATAAAGCCAAAAGTCGAGCAATTCAATGTTCAGCTGCACTTTATTTATTGTTTGATGCAGCTAGCGATGAGATAATATTATTTCGTACTGAAAAAGAACATGATCATCAAAATTTGAAGTCCCAATCGAAATGTGGGTTGAGCAATGACACAAAAAAAGAAATAGACAAATTGTTCGAATTACGTTTGAAGCCTAAATCTATTATGAACAATTTGAGCAAAATACATGGATTGACTCTACCGTCTATGAAACAATGGAACAATTATCTTACAATTTTACGTAAAAAAAAGTATGGATCTGCAGAAATCAGCTTAGGACAACTTGAATCCTGGTTATTGAAACACTCAGAAATACCTTCCGATGATCATCAAGTTTTTGTTGCTGCATACGAAGTTTCTAAAGACGACTCAAATCCAAGCTTCAGATTGTTGTTATCGACCAAATATTTAATTGGTCTATCGCGTCAATGCAATGTTATTCATGCTGACGCGACCTACAAACTTGGTTGGCAGGGGTTTCCAGTACTCGTAGTTGGAACCACGGATAGAGATAAACATTTTCACCCCTTTGGTCTTGCTTTTACAACCGCTGAACAAACAAATGATTTTGTGTTTTTATTTCAAACCTTAAAGAATACAGTCCTCTCACTGTATTCCTACGATTTAACTCGTAAAGTTTTGGTATGCGACGCAGCCAAAAGTATCCAAAATGCGTTTGTGCAAGTATTCGGTCAGGATACAATTATACGAATATGCCGGGCACATGCAAAAAAGAAGATTCAAGTACGAGTTGAGCAATCTGTGCAAAAGAAGTGCCAGAAGGATATACTAAAGGATATTGATTCTTCGCAATGTGCTTCAACAACGAAAGTTTTTGACAGGGCCTGCGAAAAATTTCTAGATAAATGGAAAGACGAAAACAGTTTTTTACTTTATTTCAAAGACGAATGGCTCACTCAAAATCGTTGTTGGTATTTGGGCGCCGCACCGGGGACACCTGCCACAAATAATGCATTGGAGTCTTTTAACAGAATAATAAAAGACAAAGGTACACTTTCAATGAATTATATACGTGATTTGGTATTGTTAATATTGTTATTATTTGTAGGTACACTTCATGAGCGCCATCCGCTTGCTCGATTTTTAATCATTGCTTCAGAAATGGTGAAGGATTGGTCTAATGAGTACACTATAAACAGAGAGAGGGAGTTTATCCACGTGCCAACGATGTCTTTGCAGATGTGGACAAAAGCTTATCAGTGGGCCAAACTGTCTAAAAAAATATCGTTAAAGCATTTTAGTGAAATGAAGAAGTGTTACAGAATTCCAGGTGGAGGTGCACTGGAATGTGAAACTTTTGAAGATATGTGGGAGACGTTTGATGACTTCAAAAAACAACATTTCAGCGAGTGGGAAGTACAGTTACCACAGGACGAGTCTGCCTGGCTGAATGGCTCATGCAATTGTCCAGAATACCTTAGAAATTACGTTTGCAAACATTTAGTAAGGTTAGCAATTCGCCTGAAACTTGTTGAACCACCTACTGAAGCAAGGAATGTACCAATTGGAGAAAAAAGAAGAAGAGGACGGCCAACTTAAGCTAAGAAAGCCTTAATAGTGCAATAAGTGCTTGTTTCATTTTCAGTTAGGTTTTGTGAATGTTGTGTTTGTTTTTATGTAAAAGAATTGATATTGTTTTATTTCCAAGAATTTGTAGACTTATTTCTATGTCCCCATTTATAAATGAGACCTAATTAACCATGATAGATTTTTCTTATAAATGATATTTAGGCTAACAAGAATTATAAATTTGGGTATACTTTTGGAATTGAATGTGGTATAAAATATAGTAAACATTGTGTATTTTTGCTAAACATAGAATTTTTTATCTGCTAAATAATATAAGTCACTAACGAAAATTAAATATCAGGGCATCATGTTACAATTAAATGCGGTATAAAATTTGCTGAAAATTTAGAATTTTTAGCAAACAAAAGTTATTTTTAGGAAAAAATAATATAAGATCTAAGATTATGTATTTTCTTAATTTTGGTGAGCATTTAGTATTTTTGGGAAACACAAGTATTTTTTTGTACACGAAGATTTGGTAAATACCACCCCATGAAAAATATGAAGAGCGTTGGCGGCATTACCCACGGAAGGGGTGTAACTGAAAGTGTGTTAAACAAGTGGATTTACGGATTACCTGTTGCCCATCACGTGTGTGATAATATGGAAAAATTTTGCGGAATAATCTACAGCACTTACCAACATGTTGAGTTACGGGATGCAAGAATTAAAAAGGATGAAAACGACGTTAAAAAATTTATACTATGGCTGAGACAGCATTCTCCATTCATAACATCAGAAAACTTAATTTCATCTAGTGGGCTTGTTGCAGATGAATCAGTTAATTGTTATAAATCAAGAGAAATTGGCGAGAAATCCCTGGATAAACTACTAACCGAGAATGCAACATTTGGAAGCTTGAAATTGTATGGGTATGGCTAAATCTATATCTACAGGCAACAATTCAGTGACAATAAGAGATGAAATAATTCAGGTTGATACTACGCAATTGCTGCAGATAATACTTTGTACCATACACTCACCCAAAGATTTAGAGTTGTGTTTTACGCATGAACTTTCGACGATACCTCTTTCATTGTTTAACGAATCCGGCTTGATGCGAAAAACAAAAAAATCATCCCTGTATGACATTTTTAACGCTGTTACAGAGCGTCCAATTAGTGCTGGTGAACGTACATATATTGTAGATGGGGGCAATTTAATTCATCGAGTGGTTTGGCCGAAGCAAGGGACATTTGCAGACATCTACACCGCTTATATTAATTTCATTAAAAAACGGTATGGTCAACGAGTAATCGTAGTATTTGACGGTTATTCTGAAAATATGGAGAGTACAAAAGGCATTGAACGACAACAAAGACTTCTATAACGAATATCTTCTGAAATAATATTTAACGAAAATACGCCTGTTCCTGATTCACAAAAAATTTTCTGAGCCATCTAGCGAATAAACAACGTTTAATTAATCAACTGCAGGAAAAATTAGAATGTGCCTGCTTTCAAGCTCTTTCTGCCACAGATGACGCTGATACGCTAATTGTCCAAACTGCTATTAAGGAAGCTTATAATAGTTATACGGTTGTTGTCGTGGGACAGGATGTTGACCTTCTCATACTTATAATTGCTCTTTGTCCTCTTGATAAAGATGTTCGATTTTTAAGAGATTTTCAAGGAAATATCAAGGAAAGGGCATATAGTTCTGTCGATATTCAGAACTCGGAATTTCTTTATAACTGTAAAAATAACATATTATTTGCTCACGCATTCAGTGGATGTGATACTACATCGTCATTTTTTGGCAAAGGAAAAGCACACACTGTAAAGTTGATAAATACTAGAAGGGACTTGGATGATGCTTTGAATATATTTAACAATCCATCATCGATGAAACCTGACGTTGTTCGAGCTGGAGAAAAAATTACCCTTGCTTTATACAAGGCACCTCGTACTGTTACATCATTAAACCAATATAGATTCATTTCATTTAACAACTCTAATCAGGCGGTGCTGTTATCAAAACTACCACCCACATCTGCTGCTTTAGAACAACATTCGTATCGCGTTTTCCAACAAATTCACTCCTGGCGTGGAAAGATTTTGAAGCCTAATGATTGGGGTTGGAAATCAGTCAGAAAAATTTTGATGCCTAATCCTACAACGGAGATACCAGCTCCTACTTTCATTCTTAAATTGATATCTTGTAACTGTAAAAAAGGTTGTGGAAAACGATGCGGTTGTGCTAAGGTTGGATTAAAATGTTCAACAATATGCTCCAGTTGTCATGGACAAGGATGTCTTAATTCATTGGTAGAGGAAGAATTACCTGAAGATAATCCAATTATTGATTAAACAGTTGTTACTTTTTGATAGTATTGTATTGTAGTAATAAAAACATTTTTGAAACTTCTTTTTGTTTTTATTGCTAGGTTTGTAAACAACAATCTGCTTTTTATATTACATTTTTCTGTGGTCAAGGTATTTTAAGTTATCACTTGTTTTTGCGTAACTTCACTATTTTATCTAAATTTGTGAGGTTAGGATGCCATATAGCGAAAATTTGTATAGGACATACATGATGTAGAATTTTATAGCAAATAAGTTAAATCCTTTTCATTTTTTTCGTCAGGGTAACGGTTTTCGAGATAAATGTATAACACTAGCAAGAGGTAACATTGAAGGGTGGTTTCTTAAGCTAAAGGGGATGAAGCACCCTCGTGAGAGGTAGGAACTCTTTTGATCTATATTCACTTGCCTTTAGAGAGTTCATACCCAAATTTTAAAAACTTTATAAATTATTTCTCTTGAAAAACCTAATTAACGTCGACTAATAATGAAATTAACTCTAGCGATTCCAGTATTATCCTATCTTCTCTCGTTCCACTTCGTATGATCAAGATTTGCCAGAAGGATTACCAAACGGTCATTTTACAAAACCCGCGCCCTTCCTCCACTAGATTTTGCAGACATATCAGAATGCAGTTCCAGAAAGAAAGCACAGAACTGTCAGTAGAAAAGAATCGTGCATTTTTTACGGTTTCATATATATATTTAATATTCTTGTAAATATTCTCATCAACACCCTGCATATTTTCGGTCATATTTTAACCATCAAAAACTTGTTTACGCGTCATGAACAACAACAATGTTCACAATTATTAGAGTGTACAGTTGTTCCGCCAGTGTGCTAGACCTCTGGTTTCTAGAATCTTCATCGTGACATCATCGCCTTCAAGCGCGCCACCTGCCACCAATGAGAGAGAGCCGCCAACAGTCAAGACTGTTAGGTTGCGATTAGTAGCACAATTGTACCAAAAGGGGCACAATTCAATGAACCAGGCACAATGGCACGCACAATTGAAAATTGGGTCAAAACGGGCACAATTTCGTCATGATCAGAAAAAATCATCGAAATTGAATGGAGTGACAGTTTTCACAGGGATAATTTGTATTCTATGAGAATGGAACGCAAAATGGAAAATCTAGTAAATAATTCTATGATCTGTGCATTCTATTCTCTGAAGTGGTGTTGAAGTTGAAAAAAGACAGATAAAGTGAAATACTAAGTACAGATCGACAAGCGTAAGGATGCCTCTGAGATGCGCAAACGATAGAAAGCGTGAGTAGATGTGCGACAAAGACTCACGACGTTAACTGCTTGCATAAGGCAGAGCGATTGAGCTCCTGCCCCACTCCAGGGTTTTGTCTACTGCGCAACCAATTAGTGGAGGCATCCTTACGCTTGTCGATCAGTACCTTGTTTCTGGCAATTGTGTTGTGTTTATGTGTTTCTATGAATTTGTGATGAGCTGTACTGTGAGAATTAAAAGTTTTGAAATTCACTTATATTGAACATGAACTGACTGTGAGGCTGTTTAGTCCAAATTTTTGTTTTCAGGCTGTTGTTCAAAGATTATTGGAACACTGGAATTCTTTATTTTTTCAAAGAGAAGCTCTGGAGGACAACTTGCCAAGTGCAAAATGCAAAATGCACTCAATAATGTGGAATACAAAATATATTTGATGTTCCTTTCTTATATGCTTGAACTTATTGTAAAAGTGAATGTAGAGCTACAGTCTGAAATTCCAAAAGCTCAAGTTCTTTTGAATCGGTTATCAACTCTGTATAAAACAGTATTGAGGTGTTTTATCAAAAAAAAATATAATTGATAAATCTGGTCTACAAGCAATAAATATTAACAACCCCCACATCTATACTGCAATTGAAGATATGCATATAGGTGCTAAATTGGATGCTATCTCAAGTCAGAAAATTGCACAGTATCCCAAACAGCTTTAACCCTTGAGTGCACGGGTTGGGTCTGACATACACAGCCTATCACGTTCGAGCGTTCCCCTCCCAAACGAGGCTCATTTGATTGTCGTCTTCTACAGTACCTTTCTATCTTCAGTAGAGCTGTATATCCCGAGAAGTTTGTATCAATTGCACTTTTAGTTCTCGCTAATTCAGACGATCGGTGTATATCAGACCCAACCCGTGCCTTCATGGTAAGATTTTTTTCAAACTCATTTTGATGAAATGTATTGAAACGCCTATTTCACAGCCTTCAAAATGAATGATCCTTACGAAAGAGAGATACGAGAGTTGCAAGCTATGTTTGATGAAGTTTTGACTGACGAAGATTCTGAGACGGATGATATGGCGATGGAGGATGGATCAGACATTGTGAGTACTCATGATACAGATTCAGAACAGGAGCTGAATATGGACGATGAAGAGGAAGAAATGATTGTAGATGTGGATCAACGTCGTGGTACACAGCGTCACCTGTCTTATTATGGAAAAAATGGTTTTCGATGGAATAAATGCTGCTTTCCAAAAAATGTTAGAACTAGGCAACATAATCTTATAAAAAAACTACCAGGTGTTATCGGCAGAGCAAAAAACTCAAAAACTGCACTGGAAACGTGGGAACTATTCTTTTCGGATAACATACTACAGAAAATAGTTGAATATACCAATCAATACATTGACAAAGTAGTTCAATCCTATAAAGATAAATATGATGTACGTTACACTGATATAATGGAAATCAAAGCACTAATCGGCTTGTTATATTTAGCTGGTGTCCATAAAGGAGGTCGTACCAGTATTTACGAATTATGGGCAACAGATGGTACTGGTCTGGAGATATTTGCAGCAGTTATGGTTAAAAGAAGATTCCGCTTTTTGATAAGATGGTTACACTTTGATGATGTCGATACACGTGAAGAGAGAAAGAGAACCGACAATCTTGCTCCTATTAGGGAATTGTTTGAGGAAGTGAATGGAAAATTCAGAAATCATTATTCGCCAGGAGAATACGTCACGATAGATGAAATGCTATTAGCCTTCCGTGGCCGATGTGCCTTCCGAATGTACATACCTAATAAACCGGCAAGATACGGAATTAAAGTATATTCGCTTGTAGATGCTAGAATGTTTTATACGTTCAACATGGAAGTGTATACAGGAACCCAACCAGCTGGAGCATACCAAGTGAGCAATAAATCTCTTGATGTTGTTGTCAGAATGACAGAACCAATCCATGATAGCAAAAGAAATATCACGATGGATAATTGGTTTACATCTATCCCGTTAGCTCAATCACTACTGACTGATCATAAATTGACTCTTCTGGGAACTTTACGCAAGAATAAAGTGGAAATTCCACCTGAATTCCTGACAGTGAGGAGACCTGCTAAAACTAGTATGTTTGCTTTCACTAAAGACATGACTTTAGTATCTTATAAACCGAAAAAAAATAAATCAGTTGTATTACTGTCTACCATGCATCATGAGGATAAAATCGACGAAAGTACTGGAGACGACCCTGTATAATGTGACAAAAGCGGGGGTAGATTGTGTGGATCAACTAGTATCATCATACGATGTATCAAGAAACACCAGGAGATGGCCAATGACAATATTTTATTCCTTGCTAAACATCAGTGCAATAAATTCGTTTATCATATATAGGACCAACAATAAGGATTTGGTTCTCACAAAAACAGGAAGGAGGAAATACCTGAAAAAACTAGGAATGAGTTTAGTTACGGAACAGCTAAAGAGAAGAGCCATTGACAAACATATTTCAAGAGATGTAAGGCTGAAAGCTGCGAAGTTTAGTGGACAGAGTTTGGTTGAGCAAGCAGAACCACTACAAGGAACATATCGAAGATGTGTCTTTTGTCGAAATCGCAAAACAAGATTTTTTTGTCACATTTCCAAAAAAATGATTTGTATGGAGCATTCCAAGCATACATGCCCAGACTGCGCTCAAAATTAACGTTCTGCATCTTTGTAAAACATAATTTTCTTCAAACTTGTATATTTTTATGAATTTTCTTTTATGTTACATGGTATATGTAAAATATGAAATATTTCGAAATACTCGTTTTGGTTAATAGTGCGAGTTACAATAAACATAATTTTGCATAAACAGTCTCGATTCAATTTATTGAAAAAAAAATATATATATTAGAAAATGTGTGTATCTCAGACCCAACCCGTCCTTTCTAGGTATATTTTTTCACCCGTTCACTCAAGGGTTAAAAAATTTCAGATTGAGAGCTCTAGACTTTTTCATAGAACTAGGTAACCAAATAAAAAAAATATTTAGGTTTGATGACCCTCATCTGAAAAATTTCGATCCTCATGTGGCTTTATCTGGAGATATTAGATCGATAGCAAATTTTATGAACTTATTCCCATCGATATTGAATCTGCCAATACAGAATGGCAGCTACTGTCCTAGCTGAATATACCAGGCTTGGAAAAAACTAGGAAATTGTCAGATCTCGATGTATTTTGGGAAAAGGTTTTTTCAATGAAAAATTCTCTAGGTGAACCCATTTTCAATAATTTGGTGAAGATTGTTGGTGTAATATTATCTCTGCCCCATTCTTCAGCAACAGCAGAGAGAATATTTTCTCAATTGAATCTAACCAAAACATTTTTGAGGAACCGAATATTGGTGAAAACAGCAGCAATTCTTCTAGTCAAGGATAAAAAGAGGATATTAACCAATGGTGCTCAAGAATGGCGACCTGATGAAAAAATTCTAAATTATAATTCCAGTATGTTGGAGCAAGTTCTTGAGACGACGGATGATCAATGATGTCCACTTCTGTAAGATTTCAACATACAGTATTATTATATCAACTCGTCTTCATTATTCTAGTCTGTTGTATGAAACAATTATCTAGAAGACTGACTTTATTGTTTCACTTTTTCTGAGATTAATGTTTATATTTTGTTGAGTTTTCTGTATTCAGTTTTCTGTTATGGGAAACATTGTGATATGTCTTGCTACTGATGTGTTTTTTCTATATTTCGTTGTTTTTATTTTCAGTTCATGTTGTATTATGTTTTCAATGTTTTCATATTAAATATTTGTGGTATTTGAGTATAATTCAGTAACATTCTGTAAAAAACAATTTGTCATAACGCCATCTTTAGACCAATTATCGAATGAAAACATTCATTTTGAAGTCTCGAGTTGTCATACTTGTCATCCACAGGCAAGCAAATCATTGAAAAGAGATGGCACTATAAATGGAAGTGAAAAAGACATATAAAGCTAGTTACATGTTATGCGCAGGCGCAGAAAATTGAGATGGGCACAAATTGGTTACAAATGGGCACAATTTTGTTGGTCATATTGGCATAATTGAAAATTTCCGAAATTTCAGAGAACGACTTGTTCGAGTGAACATTTTGCATTTTTATGTTCATTAACCTACAGTTATGTATGTATAGTTAGTAAATAAATAGCTTCAATACAATCTCATTATTCGAACCAAAAGCTACAGTCCCCCACATGAAACAACAGTAGATCAAGTCAAGAAATTCAAATGGGGGTTATAGTTAGATAAAATATTAACCATGAAAAAGAGTATAGGAAAAAATCAATAATGTTAGAAAATGATTATGGGAGAAAAGCTGTGGCACTTGAAGCCATGGCCAATGCCAACAGGCTAATTGCAATGAACGTTCAAAATATTAAAAATATGAGAATTTAAAATAAAAAATAGAGGGTGAATTTCACTGTCAGATCGTATCAGATTTTTTTTGTCTTAGTTGATTTGCATGTGACTTTGGGATAGAACATAATTTCTTTTCGTAAAGAATTTTTATTTTGTTGTTTGTGATAGTTCTTAGAGTTCTGTAAAAACTCCATTAAATGCTTCAGGTATTAATTTCTTGAGTTGATACATACATTTTTACATGATATTTTATTAGAGAAAATTATTGTTGATATTATTTTCCTAAAGGACTTTAGCTGCTGCAAAATCTGGGTTTACCCTCCCAATGTTATGTGGTACGTTTCCTGTTGTATATATGCCATAACCAATTTCTTAATTTTTCGGTTCTTCTGGTTCCGGCACATCATTTGCAAGGCACATATCAGATGACAGTCATGGTTATGCTCAATTATATTAAAGCCTTCGACATAATTAAACATCAGCTTTTTGTATTAATTTTACATTTTATTGGATTTCATACACCATCACTACTCTGCTATTTATCTGACAAAATGCAAGCAGTTATGGTCGAATGGGACATCTCAGAATTCTTATCTGAGGAGAATGGAGTTTTACAGGGCTCGATTTTGAGTCCGTACTCTTCATTCTGTATACACATGAATTCTATAAGCATATTCAATCAAGCAATAGCCAATTTTATGCCGAAGATACGCAGATTCATTTGTACTTTCCAGAAACTGATCTGTTGGGAGCTAATACCCAACTGAACTTGGATTTAAAGTCAATATGATGTAACTGATGTTACAGTTTATTATTCCTTCTGATGAAGATTACTTAGTTATCGAAATGCGCATCTAGGAGGAAAATACTATTTGTTCTCGTTGAATTACACCAAAAGCGTCCAGCATCCCACTTTCGATTACGTATGTAATATTGTATGTTTATTACTTTGAAAAATAGTTGTGACCAAAGCAAAGACTGTATTCTGAGTTTGCTCTGTACTTGTATTTTGACTTGGCGTTTCTTCACTGAAAAAAGGGTGTTTTCAAAATTATTTTTAACCTACTATTTATTTCAATGTTGGAATCACGGCTCCCAAAGAAGGACAAACATAAAAATAATCGAGTGTCCCATAAAAGGAACCATTAGACTAACTTGGGACAGCAAAGTACATGTACATTTTTTGTGTAGTTTCACTTTTGTTTTCGAAGAATGTTAAATATATGTAAACTATAAGTACCTAACTATTATCAGAAACAAATCTGTTGCAATAACATGTATAACAACATTGGAATGGTTGAAGTTGAAAAATATTCTAAGTGTTGATGATTGACTGCACCTCTGTTCGTTACCGGTTCTCTTTCTCGTACACGATCGTAAAACTGTACAACTGGATTCAGGACTGAAGAAATGGAAATGAAGAAAACATATTTTGAAGAATTTCTTTGAACTTGTATTCTGAACATTCGACGGGTCTACCACCAACTCGTGGCATGATCAATTCATAAGAATATTTGTCAATTTTCTTTGGCCGTATTTTCTTTAATTAACATTACATTGATTACTGCAAGTCTCACTGTGATGCCTATTTTCTTATTATTGTTATCTTTGTTTAAGGTTGAGTGGTGGTGAATCAGACAGCTAACTATGCCGTTTGGTAGTAACTTTTTTTGATGAGTGTTATTGTTTTTTTTTTTAATTTCTCCTTCTGCTGATAAAAGCGTTTATTATCATTGTCATTATTTTGAATAATATTTACGGAAATTAAAAAAGAAAAATAAAGTTAAAATGTTCTACCTGAATCTCCAAGTAAAAGACTCATTTTGAAGATCTCTTCCATAAATGTTGTACATTATGATACTTGTGAAAGTCGCCATATGTGAGCAGTACGAGTGCTTCCTGTCGAGTATTCATTTACATTCATCATTCAAAGATTGCTGCCACAAATCATACCAATTTTTCTACATGTAGATTTACAGTCACCAATATTTTTGTATTTGATCTTTCCAATTGCAAATTTATTCAGCGATATTTTTTTCTGGTTAATGTGGAGCTAGAAATATCATGTTTGAAAAATCTTGATTAAGTAAAAAACATACCTATGTGAGTAGGTCGTTTGAGTCGATAACAGTTCGTCCAGCAATGTTAACACCATTTCTGGCAACGCTGGAGACGTGAATACCTCCTTATTCCCCAACAACGAAGTAAATGGTTTGGCTCGTCTCTTGTGCCTTTTGTCGGTGATAGTTAATGAAGATATTATCCCTCCCTATAGGTGGAAACTCGGTAGGATCACAAAGTTACATCCCGGAAAAGACAGAATAATGAGGGTAGTTCGAATAAAAACAGCACAGGGTTTTTTTATAGACCTCTGGTTAAACTAAGTAGTCCCGTCTCAGCAATGACAATAAGGAAAATGCAGAGTATGAAATTTATGTAAATATGTTGTATAATATTGCATTTTGTGAAAAATAAATAAGTGGTGAAAATAATTCTTATTTTGGTTGGCGGAATGTTTCGTCATATTGGTTGATTTATAGTTTAATTTACCTCCCATTGCTTGAATTCAAATATCCCGCGCAGGAGCCATTTTGACTGGATGTTGCCCCTTGCAAGCAAATTCACTAGGTGGAGTTACCTGTATATAAGTTAAGCCAATTTCAAGCGATCTACCAATCGATACTGGTAATTACCAGAGCATTCAAGCGACTTCGGTTATTAATTTGGTTATGAATTCATGACGTTACTAATCATATGTTTAACGTAAAAATAATAACCAGAAATCTTTTAGTAGTACCCAGCTCCGGAGTTGTTTTTGGAATGGGTTATTGTGACGTGAACGGTCAAATGTAAACGCATGCCTAACCTATCAAAATTCTGAAATTTTGTCATTGAAAAATTTGATTTCGTGAAATTCACGATGGCATTGATGGAAAAATATAAATTCAGTCTCAATTATGAGGGTGAAGATTACGATGATGTAGTTGACGATTTGGAGACAGCAAATCTACTGTTGAATGGTGAGTATGTACAATATTTTATATCTACAGGGAATGGCTCTAATATTTTTTTTTTATGAATACTATTTCAAATGTTAACGCAGCAGCTCAGTTTTTGGAAGCTAACATAATTCATTTGAATCAATTGTCGCCAGTGTCAAATGAAAATACTGAAACTGACGGAGCTGATATGATATGGTCAAAGGAAAAACCTACAGAGAGGGATCTTGAGGCCACGTCGCTCTTATTGACTTTGCGGGAACAATTTGATGTTCAGTTTATTGATAAAAAGAACAGAAAATCAAAACTTTGGGGCGATATAGCATCAATAATACAAAAAACGTATAATTTAGGAATGAATGGTGCTGAGAAATGTAGACAGAAATTTGCAAATTTACAAAAAGCGTATTTGGGATATCGCCGGTCACAAATCAAAGGGGCGTAAGTGACAAAATCGCGAATTTCAGTTTATGGTGCCACAGATATGGTCGGAGGGTCTACTTTCTTGTCTCAAACGGGCGTAAGTGAATTCCTCACCGTTGTAGAAATATAACGAATTGTTGTTTAGGCGTAAGTGATTGTAAAGGCTTTTTCATCATCACTAACAGGCGTAAGTTAACTTACGCCTGTTTGTGTTATAATTGTTTAGCCAGTGTCTTCCTATAAAACTAAACTCAAACAGGCGTAAATGCATGCTTTAATGGTTACTTTTATTTTCAGGTTGTGAAAAGGTGCTTTGAATGCTGAAAAAGAAAGAAAAACCTTTGAAGATGGATGCATTGGTGCAATGGAAAGACGGTGTGAAAAATGTTGTATATATTAATGAGTTAAAACCTGTGGACAATAACACCAAGGTAAAAAAAGGAACAAAAGTGAAAATGCTTTACAAGAACAAGACAAGAACAAGTGTAATTGATTTAGAAGCAGATAGCAGTTCCTCGGACGATGATGCTTTAGAGGACAATATACCTCTCGCAACTATGACGAAAACTTGGAAAAACGGTGTGGTAAAAGGGTTAAGTGAACAGCAGCAAGAAAAGAATGGTGAAAATAAAGTTGATTTTGATGAGACGATTTACTCTGAAGACACTGACGACACATTTAATGATCCGGATTTCTTAGGAATCTGCCAGATTAAAAAGAGTAAAAAAGACGAAATTAAAACCTGTAAATGCGGTATGCTTGTGTGCAAAGATCACTTTCAAGAAAATCAATGCAACCATGAAAGTGATTACAGCGATGATCTAGATTATGACATAAAACATCTTAAAAAAAAGAGGAAAGTTTTAAAGAAAAGTAACGGAAAAAAATAAGAGTAAGGCAAAAAAGAAGAAAAATAAATCAAACAGTAAGAGAATAAATAAAAAGAAGAAGTCAAAACAGATTCAAAATCAAACAAACGAAGCTCAAGTGTACTCAGCCCAGAATCGTTATGTGAATGATGATGATGAAGCAGATAGACACCTAAACCTAAAATGTGAGTCTAAGAACTGTGACATTGAAGTTTTTGCAGCATGTACTAAATGCTTATCTCTTTTGTGTGGGGACCACTTCATGAACGATGATGAGTGCTGTAATCACAACGATATTGGTATTATTGCAGCTGAAAACGAAGGACCGGAAAACTTTTCAATGGAGGGATCTTTACGAGAAGAACGAAGACAGAAGAAAATTCGTGAAAACAAACAAAAATTAAGAAAAGAATTAAGAAGCAAAGGTCAAGGTTACACACAGCATACATCTTGCAATTTAGTTGCTCCACGTGAAATCAAACAAAGATGTAAGGGAGAAGCTTGTACACGAAGCAACAAAAAGTGTAATGAGTTTACTGATGATAATAGGAAAGAAATTTTTACCGCATTTTATGGAATGGGGAATTTATCCTTACAAAGAGAGTATATAACCAGACACACAAATACAGAAACAAATAAAAAGAAAAGTAACACAGAATGAGAGCTCAAGAAGGTCCAATACACTCTTCTACTGTTTACCTTTAAATGGTGTCTTGCAGCCTGTTTGTAAAGTGTTCTTTCTGAACACTTTATCAGTAAGTGAGAAGACTGTCAGAACGGCTCTAGCAAAATTACAACCGACTGGAGTTGTCGAGCCCGAAAAAAGAGGAGGCCGTCGACAGTCACAAATAGAGAAAGACACCCAACAGAACGAAAAAATAAAAGAACACATCAATAAGTTTGATTTAGTTGAGTCTCATTATGTAAGATCTGATACCAGCAGGGAATATTTACATGAAGACCTTAACCTATCAAGAATGTACAGAATGTTTTGTTCAGATTACCAAGGTCAAAAAGTCCCAAGTGAAACTGCTTACAGGAATGTGTTTCGGAAAATGAATCTTAGTTTTCATCGACCCAAAAAAGACAAATGTGGACTTTGTGAGATGTACCGACAAATCGATATTGATGTAAGAAACAAACTTGAGGAAAAATACCAAAAACATATAAAAGAAAAACAAACAGTTAGAGCTAGAAAAGAAGAATGCAAGAACAATTCTATCCAAAATAAAAACCATGTTTCTGCTGTTTTTGATCTACAACAGGTTAAGTACTTACCTCAAAGTAATGAAAGCGCCATATTTTACAAACGACGGTTGGCTGTTTTTAATTTCACTATCTACAACTTGGCAACTAAAGACTGTGAATGTTACACATGGTATGAGGGCATAAGTAAACGGGGTTCATCTGAAATATCTTCATGCGTTTTTAAATTTCTTACAGAATGTGCCAGCTATGGAGTTAAGAAAGTTAGCTTTTTTTGTGACGGATGCTCCGGCCAAAACAAGAATACCATAATGGTTGCCATGTTCTTGTACACTGTGATGAAGACACAAATCGAAGAGATAACCTTATCTTTTTCTGAGCCAAACCATGGCCAGAGTGAAGGAGACTCTGCACACAGTGCAATTGGTTTTTCCATGGACCATGCTGGAGACTTGTTTGTTCCCTCTCAGCTTGTCCCAATCATGAAGCTTGCAAGGAGTGCCAACCCCTACAATGTCAACCAAATGGAAACTGGTGATTTTCTTAACTTCAAGTAGTTATCACTAGACCTGAGAATCTTGAAAGTTAGAGAAGACACTGCAGGCCAATCTATTGACTGGACCAAAGTAGTTGAAATAAAAGTTCTCAAGAGTAATCACGACGAAATTCTCTTTAAAAACTCCCACCTGGCGAACAACTACAGAGTCCTTAAACTGAAAAGACTTGCAGCTGATCAGTGTCAACGAGGTGTTGGTCAGCTAAACTCAAATCCACCAAAGATATCAGCTGACAAGTTCAAAGATCTGATGTCACTCTGTGAGGGGGAAACGCCAATCATAAGAAACTTGGAGTATGTCAACTTCTACAAAAACCTGCCCCATGACCAAAGTTTATTGATAGTACAATGACAATGCCTTAAAATTATCATTAACAAGGCTGTGATTTTGACAAACCAAACTGTAAACCAAATCAGTAATAGGTACTTTTATAGTTTAAGTTTATGTAGTTAAGGTTTTACTTGTTCATTTACCTATTTTTACCTAATTTTACCTATTTTACCTAATTTTATTTTATTTAACGTTTAAAAACATTAGAACAAACGATTTTTTTTTGTTAGGACTTCATTAATATTTTTTAAGAACCTTGCTTTATAATAACTAGGACAGTTATCAGTTATCAAACCTGTTTATATTACTTTATTATACCATTAAAAAAATAATTTGTTGCTATATTACAACACAAAGTATGTGATAATTCTGGTTTTGTTATTTATAACCCTAGGCGTAAGTGACTCCTAACTCATTCAGCCTGCAACACAAAGAGGCGTAAGTGACTTAATTACTACTAATTAATTTATATTTCACTTAATGTTGTGTTTTTGAATACCAATAAGTAGTTACATTAAACTTTGATACATTGGTAATAGTTAAAACACGTTTTAAAGTAAAAAGTGGATACCTAAATAAGGTGTTAAAAAAAGTGTTTTTTTTCTTTTTGCTCCCCTGAAAAGTTGTAAAAAGTCACTTACGCCCCTTTGATTTGTGACCGGCGATATGTGAGACACCAGAAAACCACTGGAACTGCAAGACATGATGACATACCTCCATTTTTGAGCAATTACACTCAATTTTAGGTAAGAATGACAAAAGAATGTTTCAATGATTATTATTAATTTAAATCACCCGTCACATATTGACATTGTAAAATTTGTCTCAGGTGATAAACATAAGGTGAACCCTAAAAGAATAGAAGATTCTATAGATGTTGAAAATGGCTATCCGCCATAATGACCATGCCAACATGGACGAAAATTGTCATGTCTTTAGGCACGCATATAATATTGTTGGTTTTATTATGATTCCACTTGTATTCAGAGAAAGAAACAGTTAATCTATTGACTCCATGATGTATCTAAGACGCATAAACTGATTACCAAACCACTGTGGTTCCGTCGGTTCTTCCTCATTGCTACAATGAACCTTCATTTTATTTATTTTTAGTATCATACGCTCGCCCTTACTACACACGCAATGCAAATTCGAAAGCATATGTAAAGGGTTGGAAAAGCAATACAGGCATATTTGCCTAGGCAATTTCCGACCCTGAACTAGATGCTGCTATAATACCAGAAATCGAAATATCATGTATATTGTAAATTTTGTAACATGAATTTTTGTATAAATTGTAAAATTTGTAACTAGAATGGCAATAAAATTGAATTGAATTGAATTGAATTCATTGGTTATGTACATCCTAGCAGCAAAAAAACTTATCCAACTGCAAAACTGTTATTGTTGTTTAAAAAAATTGTTTAAAATTAAAAAAAAAAAATTGTTTAAAATTGTTTTTTCCTTTAACACGTTCGCGACGTCAAGCGATCCACCAAACTCGCCAATGGACGTAATTTTTATATTGATATATTTCCGTTTCGCTTTGTGTTTTGATATTAATAAAGTGTTTTAAGAATCAATTCTTGTTTTTTTTTTTCTGTTTTTGAATGATTTTTAGCGTGTCCCACTGGTGGGTCACGACGGCCCGGGGGAAAAATTGCACCCTAGGGCCGTCGTGACCCACTGGTGGACACGTAATTAATGCGTCCTTCTCAGATAAAATTACAAATACCCTTTCATTTCAGGTTGTGTGCTGCTAAAAAATTGAAATGTCAGCCAGAAGTAGAAAAATTCTAGCAGAAGCGCTAGCTCAAAACTCACCATCACCACCCATAGTTACCAAACAACTGTCATCAAAACCATCATGTTCACGGCTTCAGAGAACACCATCTCCCTCATCACTTACTTCTAGTCAGACACCGTTTCGGCAATCATCCACACCTTATCCAAAAGAGCCACAATCTCCTAAAGAATTAGTGTTACGGGCACGGAAGACTCCCGAACAACAGTTATCACACTCATCATGTTCACGGCTTCAGAGAACACCTTCACCCCCACCCCCATCACATACTTCACATCAGTCACCATTTCAGCAGTCATCTCCACTGTCTCCACAAGAACCACAAACTTCTACAAAAATAGTGTTACGGGCACGGAAGACTCAATCATATACATATCTTTCGTCCTCTGAGTCTGAATCATGTCAGGACTCCGAAAACTCTTACAAACCCTCAGACAGTGAAATAGAAAGTGAGAGTGCTTTTCCAATAGGAGATACTACTGAACACGAGGAAGACAATGCATCTAGTGAGGAAGTTGAAGATGAAGTTGAAGATGTGAACGCACCACCAGCCAACACTGGTAAATGGGGTCCATGTACAAATTTGCCTGTCAATTTTGAATATACAGGGCAAGGTGGGCTGCAGATACATGATTTGAACGTATGTCAACCTTACGAAATATACAAACAGTTCATAACCGATGAAATCTTAGACATCATAGTAGAAGAAACAAATCGATATGCGTTTCAACTCATTAGGTCTAGACCACTCCGTCGGAGATCTTTGTTACATCAGTGGAAAGAAACTAACAGAGACGAAATAAAACATTTTTTGGCTGTTTTGCTAATAATGGGTCTCAACAGGGTACCCAAAATGCGGCTCTATCGGTCTAATAACGATATGTACAGTAACGAACGCATAAAGAAAATTATGACTCGAAATAGATTTGATTTGATTCTTATGTGCCTACATTTCGCTAATAATGAGGATCCCGTATCAGGTAACGATAGACTTTTCAAAATAAAAAAAAGTCACAGATCTTTGCTGCAGACATTTTCAGAACACACTAGTTCCGGACCAGAATATAATTATCGATGAAAGCATGATCCCTTGGAGAGGTCGCCTTGTGTTCAGGCAGTACCTACCAGCAAAGTCGCATAAATATTGTGTAAAAGTTTATAAAATATGCACGGCCGAAGGATACACCTATGACCTGAGGGTCTATGCTGGTAAAAACGATCCCACTGGAACTGGTCCCAGAGAAAAAAACGGAGACGGACATACCTACAAAATTTGTATGGATTTACTGAAAGATCTGAAAAACTGTGGCCGAACTCTTTATATAGACAATTTTTACACAAGTGTGAAATTATGTCAAGATCTATTGAAATCTCAAACATACGTCTGTGGAACACTAAGAGTTGATCGAAGAGGAAATCCACTAAATGTCACTCGAAGAAAGTTGAAGAAAGGTGAAATATATGGACAGCAAAATGAATTTGGAATTCGTGTAATCAAATGGCAAGATAAACGTTCTGTACTCATGATCAGCTCTGTCCCAAGTCATACTGATGAACTCATTCCCACAGGCAGCAAAAACCGTAAAGGTGAAGATATCGTAAAACCTCTAGCCATATTAGATTATAATGAAGCGAAGAAAGGTGTTGATGTCTCTGATCAGATGTCGTCTTATTATACAAGCCTAAGAAAAAGCATCAAATGGTATAAGAAAGTCCTGTTTGAGATTATTTTGGGTACTAGTGTGGTCAATGCATGGGTGATTTATAACAAGAATAGTGAAAATAAGAAGAAAGATATACTCACTTGCCGAGAAGAAATTATTGAAGGGTTACTAAAAGCAGAAAGTAAAGAAAACTTGAATATCTTAGATGCAGAAAATGACGAAAACGAAAATACAGCAACCGCGGAGACTGTGGAGCCAGCAAAGAAAAGAAAGCGAGGTAGAAGCAGCCACAGAATAGGAAAATACGAAGGAACAGCAAGAACCAGTAGAAAAAGATGTGCTGAATGCTACAAAAGAATTCAGAAGAAGGGTTCAAAAGAAGCCAGAGTTAAGGCACAAAAAGTTTTAACATATTGTGAAGACTGCGAGGGCAGCCCAACGATGTGTATTTCATGTTTTAAAATATTTCATTATTAGGTTCTATTTGCAGGATGTACTTTTTTTATTTTTCTTATAATGATGAACTAATTCATTGTGTTTTTTGTTGAGTTAAACATTTTTTTTGTAGGAAGTGATTTTTAAGTTGATTATGAAAGTTATCTGAATAACAATTTACTATTTTATTAAAATTCCTTAAATATACTCTTATTTCCATCCGATCAAAAAACCATGTTATACCTGAAATTTTATACCTTCTATGTAGCCGTACCTACAATATCAAAGTCCTCGGAATAGCCGTGGAAATTCTACACAAACATGAATCCAAATACACCGTGACCCACCGGTGGGCACCGACGGTTACTAACTATGACCAACATGACCCACGGGTGGGTCACGACGTCGTGAACGTGTTAACCAGCTGTCGTCCCCTTACGAACGGCAGCCCTCAAAAGCCGAAACTTGTGCGAGCCAAGGATTAACGAGGTCTTACCTTTTAACGTGCGATTCCTAGCACGATCCGAGGAGAATATCGAAAGGAGGTCCGTTGTCACCCATCCAAACCCTGGCCTCGCTAACCGTTGCTTGGCTTCGGATATCGGTGAACCGGCGCTCTCCGTTCGAGCTATCCCCGCGGATACGTTTTTTTTTGTTAAGAGATAAAAATTCTCAAAATCTGAAAAACTAAAAAAGTTATTTTTTTATAATTCATCAATGTCTATTATTGTTCTAGGTGCCAGTGAGATGACAACGTTTTCACCGATAGGAAGGAAACTGAGAGGAACATTTTCAGTCATGGCTGAGGAGAGCAGGAGATCGTAGGATGTATAGTAAAAACAAAAAGTTATAGATAATACAAAAAGTTATAAAAATTAATTCAATAAAATTCCTACAATTTTGTTTTTTCAATTTCATTTCAAACCTGCATTATACGGAATATTAAATAAAGTTTCTTTACTGTCCAGAAAAGGGTCCATTCATGCCCAAATTAGACCTAAACTAGACATTCGAAAGAAGTCTGTAAGACGTCCTGATTATGTCCACATGGACATCTTGAAGACGTGTTTAAGAGGGGTTTTGTAGCAATGTACGTCTTAACGACGTCATTTGGACGCCTTTAAGGTTTTACTGGACGTCTTGGAGACGTCCCGAACATCTCAGGGTGGACGTCTTGAAGACGTCTTTGAGATGACTTCATGCTGTGTGGGATATAGGAATTATTAAGAAACAATCACTACGTTCTTGAACGAGCATATAAACAAATGATTAGACTACCCACATTGCATGATGTGAAAATGTTTGTTTATCTGCACTCCAAATTAATTTGTGCGCGTAAAAAATATGACGATTTACTAAATTAGATGAACATGTACAGGGTGAGTCTCAAGTCTGAAACTTGGAGTTGTTGCATCCGGAAGTTGTAAATAGGCTTAGTACAATTTCAAATTGTAACACTACTTTTGTGAGTACCGAGAATTTTTGGAAAATTTCTTAAAAATTGTCTGGTATGGGCTCATCATTTTGCTCACCCTCTTTGTTACTATTGAGATTGGGAAAGTTCTCATTAGACTTATCTCATGATCTTATGTTCCAATCTGGTTTCCCATGATGTTGAACTATTAATAATAATTTATCAATTTCAAAACACCAATCAATATTTTTATTATAGGTCATTTTTATACCATAACTTCATTGTCATTGTCAACTTTCGACACAATGGCAATTTTCATTAATTTAGTTAGACAGTAGATTAAGCTTCAGCAGACATGTGTTACTCTGCCTGTTGAAACTTTCTTAAATCTTTTATGATTGTGTTAATGGTGCCTCTTGTTTTTGGGCTACCTTTTGGACGCTTTGGGAAGTGTGGAGGTTCTCATTGGACCTGTCCCATGATCCTGAGCTAAGAATTGGTTTCACAAATTCCCAAGAGACTGTTTCTTGAACCTGGTTCTGTGCACATCGGGTTGAGGTTCTCATTAGACTTTTCTCCCGGTTTGTCACAATTCCTCAGGTTTAGATTAACAGAACTATAAATAGATTTACAGATCAATTTGACTATTTGGTCATTAATCAATTTTCAAAACACAGATCAGGGTTTCTAGAAGTTAATGTTCTAAGCCAAACGTCATTGTCATTGTCAACTTTTGACACAATGTAAATTTCATTCATTCAGGTTAACAGTAGACTAAGCTCTAACAGACATGTGTTACTCTGCCTGTTGAAACTTTTATCCAGGTGAATCCTGGAATAAGGACTTTTTTTAAATGTTATTCATATGATGTCCCGTTTTTAAATTTTACATAATCCTCTGGACACATGATATTTTTATGGTCTGACTCTTGTACACCTGACGAGTAAGTTATTGTTCAATTTTCCAAATTCTCATTATCAAAATTTCTTAAATTCAATTCAATGTCACTTACTTACAGGTACGCACTGATGATGACTTTATAGTCGAAAGCGCTTTGCTATGATTTTATGAATAAATTTCTGCACGAAATACAACTTTTCTTCATTCAATTACATTTGAACGTGCACACAGCTGGACAAATTTCAAAAAAGTAAATACTCCACCAAAAATCAGAAAGTCGCCCCGGAGCGCCACGGAAAATGATAATAGCCGTCCTTAACCCGCAGACGAGGATTTTTAGAGTGGCCAGCTAAATCTCCTGAACTAACCCCACTAGATTTCATTTTGTGGAGATACCTTAAGTCAAAAGTTCATGTTAACAGACTTAGTATCACATTATTATGAATGAAATATCTTTTATTTCTCGAACATACGGTTATCTAACATAAGGAAGAATGTGACATCCATGCACAGAAGAATGCGTTTTTTTGATAGTATTATCAAAATAGGGTTATGCCATTTAAAAAAAATTATAGTGAAGTCATAACTCGAACAGCGATGATGTCATAAAAAATCTGAGTGGACCAAAAAATGCGCAACTGAAAAATAAAATCGAAGTGTCCGAGTTTATTTTCCCTAATGGTCATATCAAGCGTTTAACGAATTTGTTCCAACCTTTACGTGCTCACTGTATATGGCGATTCTGACGAACAATTGTTTGATAATTTCCATAGGCGTAAAAGTGTAGGGCGATCAAAACCTGTAAAAATTATAATTCAGATTGATCTCCAATGTTCACTAATTATAATGTTTTTTTTCCATAAATGTTATTGAAAGAATGATCAATATATATCTCTTCTTCGAACTTACTTCGGTAGGAATTAATATCCAAATCCCTTGTTCTTTTCGGAGCAGTTAACAAATGTATCAAAATTTCAATAAGATTTTTTGCCAAGTTTGTGAAAAGCCGAAAAATATTCCTGAATCTCTCATCATTCAAAGAAAATGGATTATCTGGCTTACGTTGACAATTCATAAGTTACTGATATTCTGCCAATTCCAGATTCTCAACAAAAAACAAATATAATAATTCATCCATAAATAAAATATAATAGGGTAAATGCGTATAAGAGTACGCATGAGTATAAGAGTACGCACGCTTATTTTTAATATATACCGCCTCCTATTAAATAGTCTAAGCAGTCAGTTATATTCCAAATAGCATGCGACAATAGAGGCAAAAGTGGAAATCTACATTACCGGCACACAAATGGCAGATAATGTTTGACGATCTAGTTTCTGGTGCTTGGTTTTTCGTGTTTAGCTAGGTGAGTACCGGTGCTTTAGAGTAGTGACCGTTCTTGTATGATTTTTTATAATATTGTTATTATTTCTGTAGGTAAAAATTAAACAGAAACATGTTATTATAAGAGATATTAACTAAAATCTAAAATTTTAAACATATGCACTAGATAGAGTACGCAGTAGGAAAAGCATAAGAGTACGCAGGACGTGCTCTTATACTTCGTAGTGCGTACTCTTATACGAAATATTGCTGTAGTGAATCTAGTGTAGAAATCGAAGTTTTTTTTGTAGATTACTAATTTCCGAATATGAGCCGTTATAAAAGAAAAAGCGAGCGAAAGCTGGTGTTTACCGAAAGAAATTTAGAGGAGATTAAGCGGAAAATCACAGAAGGATTTAGTCGAAGAAGACGTATAGCTAAGGAAATGGGCATAAATGAAGCAACACTAAGAAACCGGTTAAAAGCTGGAACCATCCCAAGCTCTCTAGGACGATTTAAAACAGATATTCCTGCAGATATGGAAGCTGATTTAGCACAACAAGTACGTTGGATCCACGTTTTTAGTGTATAACCAAGAAAGATATGAAAATAGCGGCTTTTGTCAACGACACAAAATAATACTTCGACAGCCAGAGAAATGTTCAAAGGGTCGAATAATGGGTTTCAATAAAGTTCAAGTAGATTTTTTTTTTTAATCTCAAGACCCTTTATGAAAAAAGAAAATACCCACCAAACTCCATTTATAATATGGACAAAACAGGTATATCGACAGTGCCTAATAAACTACCGAAGGTTTTATCTAGCAAAGGAAAAAAATTGGTGGAAAAAGTAGCTAGCGCAGACCGGGGAAAGCTCGTTACAGCTGTATGTTGCTTCAGCGCCACAGGATATATCCCTCCAGCTATGTTGGTTTCTTTGGTCCATTAAAGGGTGCTTACAGCAGGGAGTGTGATAAATGGATGGTACGTAATCCGGGAAAAGTAATAACACAGATGCAAGTTGCCGGACTGTTTAACTATGCTTACACCAGCGTTTCCAATATTGAAAAATCCGAAGACTCATTCAGAGCTTCCGGAATCTATCCCTACAATCCAGATAGATAGATAGATAGATAGATACGTTTATTGCCTCTTAAAATACATTTTATGGCAAGAGTGTGAGAGAAAATAGGTACATACGAGTACATAAAACTATATAAAAATAACTTAAACCTAGACAATCGTATTATAAGATATGTGAAGCAGTAGCAATAACTGAAGAGTAAGGAATCAGCATAATAGTTCAACTAAACTTAATATTAGATTATAAGTGAAATACAATATTTAAAAAATAAAAAAAAAGCAAAGGGAACTGATAGTAGTGGGTGGTATCCTAGTAAGCACAAGCATTCACTCATTGATTATAAATGATCGTAGTTTTAATATATTCCACAAATAGTTAGCAATGGTCTTGGCGTTTTCTGCCGTTAGAGTATCAAGGGCGTGGGCCAAAGCAACCATATTTGGTAAAGATTTCAAGTATGCTGGTTTTATTGAACAGTATATAGGACAATTGAAGAAAATATGTTCGATCGATTCTAACTGATTATAGTTACAGATTGTGCAGTGTTCATTTGGGTTAATATTATAAGTTGAGCCTCTGTAGGTGAATTTAACAGATATTTGGTAAAGATTTCAAGTATGCTGGTTTTATTGAACAGTATATAGGACAATTGAAGAAAATATGTTCGATCGATTCTAACTGATTATAGTTACAGATTGTGCAGTGTTCATTTGGGTTAATATTATAAGTTGAGCCTCTGTAGGTGAATTTAACAGATATAGAGTTGCATAATCTTAGTTGGGCAATGGCTCTTGTATATTTAACGGAAATATTTAGGGAGATATATCGCTGGGGCATATTATTCAAAATGGAGAAGGAATGGTACATTGTTAAGAATTGTGAACGATGCAGGAGTAACCTATCCCGCTCGTATAATTTTTCTTTGAACTTCAGTAGGAGACACTTCTTCTTTGCTTCAATAAGCTCGTGAGAGATATTGTCCCAAATGTCGTCAGCGTGAATCTCGATAAAGAATGATTTGACTTGTAATACCCAATTATATTTGGGATCAGTTGGAAATTTGCATTTGCCGTTTGAAAATCATATTTGGTAAACGACTATCATCCATTTCAAGTATATGTATCAACCAGTTTAATGCCCATTTGAAAATATTATATGAAATTTTAACACGGCCACATTAGGCTCTGACTGCATAGTCCGGGGTATGGAACGGCAGTGATAAAATCTTTTTTATGAATTGTGTATGTACTTGCTCAACTATATCAACATAGCGCAGGCCCCAGACATGGATACAGTTAGACATAACACTGACAACAAGAGAGTCGAAGAGACGAAACCTAGTTTGCATGGAATCAACTTTAGTTTTGTTAAGAACTTGTAGTAGAGATGCAGTAGCTTGTTTAGCTTTAGCATTGGATGCGGTATCCATTTCACGAAAGAGTGATGAGGATTTGAATAGTACGCCAAGATATATGTAGGAATTCGTAACTTCTATTGGATGACCTTCGAACAAAAAACTACTATGTGTTTTATAAGGCCCTCTAGAGAAACATACTATCTTGGTTTTGTTAGTATTTACTGTGAGGCGATTAAGGGAAGCGTAATTTTCCAGAAGTCTTAGTTTTCTACCAACGTCAACCTCGGATTGACTCAAAATAACAATGTCATCAGCATATAAAAGCATATGAAGTTCATTCGAATTATCTATGTTAACACCAGAAGCTCCATTGCTCTTGAAGTATTCTTCGATATCAGCCAGAAAAAGGGAAAATAGTAGCGGACTGAGTACTTCTCCTTGTAAAACTCCTTCCGAGACAAGAAACGCGCGTGTGTACTCTCCGTTGGATTTCACACGCATGGTGGCATTTGAATAAAATGCTCTGAGCAATCTGACAAGCTGGGAACTGACACCTAGTTGAAAGAGTTTTCGCCAGAGAAGTTGATGGTTGACGCTATCAAAGGCCCTCTTGAAGTCAATGAATATAGCAAATATTTTACGCTTCGGAGAGAAAAATGTATAATCGACGAGAGTGTAGAAACATTATCAGCGCATCCTCTTTTATGCCTAAAGCCAGATTGACTTTCCGGTAGTATGTTATATGTTTCAGCCCAGTTCATTAATCGCGTGTAAATGATGCGAGTAAAAACTTTAGCAATACAGTTAACCAGTGCTATACCTCGATAGTTAGAAGGGTTGTTGATTGGACCTTTTTTATGAATCATCTTCAAAATAACTTCGGACCAGCATTTTGGAATTGAAGTGTTGTCTAAAATTTGATTGAAAAGTGTACATAAATACAAGATCCAGTTGTTAGGTAGGGATTTTAGAAATTCAAAACGAACTGCATCACTTCCCGGGGATTTATTATTTTTGCAATTATTCAGTGCATCATATATATCATGTATTGTAATTTGGAGATCAAAATGTGGGTTTCTGGCATCGAAAAAACTAGTGCTGTCTATTACGTAGTCTTTATAAATATCACTGTAGAGAGCTTCCCATTCGTAAATATTTAACGAGACTGGAACTAATTGAGGGTTTCGAGCATTTTTGATGGTTTTCCAGAAGGTGGCAGAGTTGTTACAGTTGGCAAGGAAAAAAATTATATTACCTTTAGTTTAACGACAATGACTTTGCGCCCTCCTGTGTGACAGACGCAGCCATTAATACAGAGAATGTCCAGCCCAATGAATAAATCGCGGGAGAAGTAGAAGAGCCCGAATCCTCTACCGATGGAGAAGTGGAAGGGCTCGTATCCTCTACCGGCGAAGAAGTATAAGAACCCGAATCCTCTACCCTGGGAGAAGTGAAAGAGCCCCAATCCTCTACCTTGGAAAAAATGGACGATCCCAAATCCTCTAAGAGTATTCCATTACAGGCAACACCACCACCGCTAGATATTGCCAATCTTGATATAGTATGTGAAGATGGGATACTTCTACCAAATAATTTGCAAAATTTTGAAGAAGAGGCTTCAAATCGGTCAGTACCAGCTTTCTCAATTTTACCTTTGCCGCAAATAAAAGAAAAACCAAATCGTCGCAAATTCAGATCACGAAAGTCTGAAATACTGTCCAGTATGCCATTCAAGGAAGAACTTGAAGAACTTGCTGAGATAAAAAAAAGGAAAGAAGAGAAGAAAATTGTAGCTGCAAAACGAAAACTAGTTGCCAGTGGTTCAAAAACGTCAGAAATTAAAGAAGTTGCCAAAAATGAAAAATAAATGTGACGAAAACGAAAAGGATGTACGTTGTCCAGGATGTGCAGACTTGTACTCAGAATCATTGGAGGATGACGACTGGAATATGTGTTCTTCCTGTAACAGTTGGTGGCATGAATCTTGCACGACGTATATAATGGGAGCCTTTGTTTGTTTTAACTGTCCAGAGTGACATGGTATATTTAGTATTTTTCACAAGTTGGTTTTTTTAATTGTTTTTGAATATTTTGAGTTTTATTGATAACATTAAACTTTTTTAAAAGAAATTTTGTCATCTTACCAGCAATTACCTATATATGGTTTTATTTCTAAACCTTTTCTATATCAAGATAGGGTGCGTACTCTTATAAACGTCCGTGTATAAGAGCACGCATTCGCAAAGTTGTGAAAAAATATAAATATCTCATTTTTCTGAAATAATTCAGAGCGTAGCCTGTTCGAAACATGTTTGGTGATAATTACTTTCGATTATGAAATAACAAAGATTATATATTCGCGTGGAATTGAAAAATTATTTTTGGTTTTCTACTAAGTGCGTACCCTTACACGCATTGACTCCAATCATTCGATCAATATATGATTATGCTAGACAAATTAATTGCTTTGACTTCTTCAATTATTCGAATGCTTTATAATATCTTATAATATCCTTAAACATGCTACAGGGTACTGTTTTACTCGAACCATTTATGGTTACGCTATATTGGGATTTTGGGTAAGAGGCACTGTGGGAAGTAAACTTGTTTATTTTTTGTATTTGGAACCCAAATATGATTTGGTGTGCTGAATTTATTTCATTGTTGACATTTGAAAAAAACCTCGACAAGGTTTTCCCTGTCCCTAGGGACAGGGCTTTTGGTTCTTGATTTTGGATTGGGACCGACAGCTGGACAATTTTCCTTCCCGGACAGTATATCGGGTGATTTCACTGTCCAATAGGGTATTTTTCCGAATTTCCTCCTACACTTGTATGGCAGTTTGACTAGAGTTCCAATAAATAGGGTAAATCTAGAAAAGATGGCCATAGGGGAGAGACGGCCTAGCTTAATATTTCAGAATCCAAATAACAGATGGCGATACCCACGTGATAACAATTAGTTATGGCCGTCGGACTGCGTTGCGTTGCTTTAAAATCTAAAAATAGTAAGTAATGTTTGAAAAATATGTAGCTAGTTGCTGAAAATGATGTAGGACTTTTTATGATGCCGAAAATGGTGCATTAGAATATTTCAGATTAATTTCAAATTTAGTTATTTCGTTTATGGGAAGTGAAATATAATTCTAATCAAATTTTGCACCATCGTTCCATTATTTTCGAAATTAGTTGGTATGACCATCTCTCCTATATAAGTGGGAAAATGGCCAATTTTTTTCCCGTATAGATGACATTAATACATTGTGATTTTTTATAAATTTTTCGTAGATGCCGAACACATACAACAAAAAGTATTCAGTTAAGGGGAAATTGGACGGAAGATAACTAATACATGCATTTGAAAATGAAGAATTATTGGTTCGTAGAGCAGCTTTAACATTCATATACCCAGAAAAACTATAGAAAGAATGAAAAACAATAATGACACCAAAAAGAAGTTATGCCCCGACAGCTTATTTGGCGTAGAAAACGCATTGTAAATCACATTTTAAAAATGCGGGCAAGAGGTTTTCCTCTGACTCGTGATGATATCCGTCACATAACTTTTTTGTCCGCAGAGCAATTGAAGCTGAAACACAAAAAGACACTAAAAGAGTATTTTGATTTGCTAAACAACATTCTTGAATGAAATGATTTATTCAACATGCCAAGTAACATTTATAACATGGATGAGACTGGTTTTCAGTTGAACAACCGAACAAGTGAAGTTTTTGCTGCTAAGGGTTCCAAAGTTGTTGCGAAGGTCTCTCCTGCAGAAAAAGGTGGAATTATTACTGTTGTTATATGCTGTAATGCTGAGCGTACTTTTCCATCACCAATCTGTATTATGAAAGAAACAACAATAAGCAAAAGCTAGAAGGTAAAATGCCACTCGGAGCTACACTGTATATGAACACCAATCTGATTACATAAATTCTGAAATATTTTTTTAAATCACTGAAGGGAGAGTTTTTGCCGAGAAAACCAAAAAACAAAGTTTTGTCAATCTTAGATGGGCATGCTTCCCACCACACATCTATAGAGTCTCTGGACTATGAGAAAGTAACGGAATTATATTAGTTTGTTAAAAAACGACCCTGGAGGAAGAATAACGCGATACCAATTTGGAGAACTCTTATGCCTAAGCTGGGGAAAATCGACATGGTCCGACAATGCAATTGCAGGTTTCAAAGATACAGTTCCAGAATATGCATTCACAGGTATTCCTCTCTTTGTCTATTAATTTTTGGAGGTGGCAATATTTTATTTCCTTCCATTGACTGATCAAATTACTCCTGATGATATCGAAGAATATATACCAGCTCAGCGGAATATTGTAATACCAAATTCAACTGAAAATCACCAAAGCGTTTCTGGTTCTTATGGCAAAACAAAACGATCGTATGGCAAATCAAGGTCGAAGGGAATTAGAATCTCCTCCAAAAATATACGATCTCTTCATTATATTAGGAAATTTACAACAAACGTTTTCTTTTACAATCACTACAACTTGTACAGAAACACATATAGAAAAGTAATCAGAGCCGCGAAGGATATGTATTACAATAACAGAATTGCAAAGGCAAAAAACAAAGTGAAAGAAAGCTGGACCATAGTGAATGAGCTCAGGGGTAGACCACGAACCTTGAAACCTATAGATACCATCCTTGAACCTAATATTATTAATAATTATTACAGTACAGTTGCTGAAAAGCTTACAGAAAATATATTTCCAAGATGTGATCCATTAGACTATCTGAAGGACATCCACGTTTATGAAAATCTAATACTTTATGCTAATAATGCATCTGAATTGAGAAAGAATTAATTTCTTCTATAAAAAATAAGAACGCGGTTGGTTTAGATGATATCTCTATAAGGATATTTGGTGCGCTCGGCGCTCTTGCACAGGTCATAAATGACTCATTCGAAACTGGAATTTTTCCGACATTTCTGAAAACCTCTGTTATAATTCCTCTTCGTAAAGGAGGTGACAGAGAAGATCCCTCCAACTTCAGACCGATATCTTTAATTCCCACACTTGCAAAAATTATCGAAAAATTAGTGAAGAAAAGAATTATGGAATTTTTGACGATTAATAGAATACTGAGTGCAGAGCAGTTTGGTTTTCAGAATTCAAAAAGCACAAATGATGCCATCCACAGACTGATGTCAATGATTTATAAAAGCATAAATGGTAAAGAAGCTGTCGCGGCGGTGCTGATCTTTCGAAAGCATTCGATTGTGTAGATCATGACATTTTGCTGCGGAAGCTTAATCGTTATGGATTCGGGGGTGTCACTCTGAACTGGTTCAGATCTTATCTCTCTGATAGAAAGCAGTGTAAAATCATCCACTACTTCTGGTACAATTGGAATAAGGTGTGGAGTGCCCCAGGGCTCTGTACTGGGACCTATACTTTTTCTATTGTATATAAATGACCTTACAATTCTACCAATTTCGGGAAATTTAACGTTATTTGCAGATGATACAACCATATTATGGCACCATAAAGATAAAGAAAGACTCCACGAAATAATGTGTGATGACATGGTGTTAATCAAAGACTGGTGTGATTCTAATTTACTTTCACTGAATATCAACAAAACAAGTGCCATTTCTTTCAAAACAGTGATACCGGATGTGAATATAGGTGGTCAAATATTAGTAAATAAGGACACAGCTAAATTTTTGGGAATTTACTTGGACACGAATCTGAAATTTGAAGAGCACATAAGAAACATGAATAAAAAATTGGCATCTGGTTGTTATGTTTTGAGGGTGGTTTCTAATGAGTTGGGATTTGCTGCTGCAAAATCAGTTTATTACGCATTTGTGGAATCCCATTTGTGTTATGGTATATCATTTTGGGGAGTTTGTAACAACCAATTGTTTCAGTCAGTGTTTATACTACAGAAGCGAGCAATTAGATACCTGTGTAAAATAAAATTTAGGGACTCGTGTAAACCACTCTTCATTGAACATGGGATCCTGACCCTTGTTTCAATTTTTATATTGGAAACGGTTTCATTAATCCACAAAAATAGATTAGATTACGAAGTAAAGGATGTCTCCTATTATACTCGTCAAAACGAAAATAGTTTAAAGCTCCCCATTCCCATGACAAATCTAATAAAAGACTCTCTGATCTATAATGGGGTGAACTTTATACTTACATTTCTTATTTTAACCGTAACATATCTTTATCACGACTACATTGTTATTATTTGGCTATATTTTAAATTTTAAGAGTTTGTATATTACTTGTTAGAGAAAATTTGGACTTCAAAAGAAAAATTCAGAATGAAAAGAAAAATGCCTGTGAAGTTAATGATAACACACATTGATGTTTTGGAGATATAACCAATGAAATAAACTTTTTTGCCATTTGCTCCATCTCCTACAATATCAGCAACATCTTCCTCAACTAGCTCTTACAAGCAGGCTATTGTGGAAAACCATCGGGAAGTTGCATTTTGTGGAATAGAAAATGCATTCACACCAACCGTAATGTCTGCTTCCGAGCTAAAAACGTTATTGGAAGCCACTTCTCTAGATTCATTAGTTATCAACTACTATAAAAGAAACAACTCTCTTGATACTTCCAAAAGAAAACTCCTAGTAGATATTATTATAAAAAAAAATAATTTCGTTGTGAAGCACAGACTCACTCACAGCGATTATAATGTGTCAACGGCAAAAATATAACACTATTTTCTACAAATATGACTGATATATATTATGTACCAGTAATTTCAAAAAAAAATCGATTAATAATGAAAATGAGAAATCTCTTGAGTTTGGTAGAATGATCCTAAGTGGGAAAACTGAAAAAACCAACCAGACCAGCGAGTCAAGTATAACTGAAGCTTCTAAGAAACATAAAACTTAGACACTAGAATCGAACCCTGGACTGAAAAATGGAAATGCACTTTCAATATGAGGAGGTTGTCAGCTGCTGTCACTGTGGATTTTTTTTCTCGCATTGGCCAATTTTGAGAGATCCAAGAGCAGTAATGCTGGTATGCTATAAAACCGTTATTAGCTTTAATCTATATGCCAGCAGGTTCACTACCATACTGTCATTATGTTGAAATTCATTCAGATTGTCAGCAGCTCTGTAAAATGTGATTGCTTGCTGTAACAAAAAACTCAAACTCGGCTCAATTCCGGTGACGGCTCCACATGCTGCAGACTTATAACAGTTTTTCGTGAAATACAAAATTGAACCCTTCATTTTTGTTTACGCTGGTATATTAAGGAAACTACAGAAAATTCAGATGTTTGAGGAGATAATTGAATTCTCTTTTCAACGCTTGACTCTCCTGCTATTGGAAATTTTCAAGTTGATGGGTCCCGCGCCCCATCTAGTAAATATTTTTTTTTTTATTTCAAAAAGTAGTATCGGTAATACCGTTCAAAACAGTTTCTGTCCCATGTTTGTACGTCGAACAGTTCGGAATTTAACAGGAGTGCCATAAATAGCCGCATGGTCTGAATAAACTCCCCCAATCAGTCGACAAATGAAGCCATTCATTTCAAAGCGATCTAAGTGCCAAAATTTCATTTTTAAAGTTTGCACTACAAATGTAATCTAAGTCCTGTCGCCAGTGCCCTGCTAATAGATCTAAGTGCCAAATCGCTCCACGCTGTTTACACGGCTCATAATAAATTGCGCGGTATGTATGTCCAGTAAGTTGAGCGGCGCAATAAGATCTAAGTATTGTTTCTTTGTCCACGTCTTCATGTTGTGACCTGTTGGTTGAGAGTTCAGTTAGTAGACGAAGTATTTTTGATGTTGATTGTTGTTAATCGTTTAAAGTGTAATTATGGATGATTCAGTGGCATTCACTACGGAAGAAAGTAAAAATATAGAAAGATCAAGGAGAGGTAGAAAGAAGAAAGTTCAGGAAATTCGACGAAGAAAAAGACAGCCAAAACCACCGCCAGAAAATGAGGTTAGTTTAGATTTGTTTAGATTTCAGACCTTGTTTTATTAAAAAAGTCGTTGTTTACAGCGTATATGCAAGTGTGCTTATCAGTGCAAGGAGATCACAGATGTGAAAGTGGCACTGTACGAAAGTTTCAACAAACTTGACGAAAATGCGAAAGGAACCTACCTAATGGGGCTTATAGATATCATACCTGTTCAGAGACGCCGACATGGAACATATGAAACCCCTGCTGCTAGTAGAAGGCAAGCAACAATTAGTTACACCATTCCATATTCATCTGGATACATGAAAAAAGTATGTAAGAGATCTTTTTTGAGTATCTTTGGGATTTCACCACAGAAAATCACATTACTTGTGAAAAGAAAAAAAGCTGGAGACACTGTATTCAAAGATAAACGTGGTGGAGCTAGACACATAAAATATTCAATGAATGACAGGGAGATGGTTAGGGCTCACATAAATTCATGTACGAGAGATGTTAGCCATTACAGCCGAGCTAAAAACGACAAAGAGTATTTGAGCCCTGACCTCAATATCAACAGGCTATTTCATGCTTTTCACGCACTCTACCCTGACAGCAAAATAACCTATAAATTCTACAGAAAAGTATTTCTTAAGGACTTCCCCTTGCTCTCCTTTAAAAAGCCACGTGTGGATACTTGTAAGACGTGTGATCTTCTTCACAAGCAATCCACTAGTGACGGAAGGCCACAGGCACACCAAGCTAAGATTCAACTGGAGTTACACCAACGGAAGGCCAAGAAGGCATTTGAATGTATGAAAAATGATACAGTTTCCAGCACACTTCCGGCAAGTACCACTATTAATGTTGTAATGGACTTACAAAAGGAATTTGCCATTCCAAAGCTCACACACAGTGACATGTACTACAGCCGTCAACTTTCCTGTTACAACTTTGGTATACACGTAAGCGATACCTCAGATGGTATAATGTGTGTTTGGCATGAAGGTCAATCTGGCCGCGGAGGAAACCAGATGGCCTCATGTCTGTTTCAAGCAATAAACTCTGGAATTCTGTCTACGCATAAAAAACACCTAATTGTATGGAGTGATAACTGCGGTGGCCAGTTAAAAAACAGAATGTTGGTATGTTTGTATAAGTTCTTAGTAGCGGTGGGATTGTTCCATACCATTGAACACAAATTTCTGATTACTGGTCACAGCTTTTCGTCTGCGGATAGAGATTTTGCTCTTATCGAAAAGCGAGCAAAGGTTTCGAAGATGGAATCTGTTGAAGATATCATGCGAGTTTTAACAACCGCTAGGCATTCCAAACCATTCAAAGTTTTGGATATGTCTGAAAAGTTCTTTGACTTCGACAAAGCTGCAACTCCATACATTAATACAAAAAAGCACGGCATTTCAAAGGTATCATGTCTTAAAGTTAGCAAACAAGATTTTGGTTATGTTCTGGTCAAACGTAATTTTTCGGAGGTAGGTCCCTGGGAGAAGTGCTACGTCCTGAAAAAAAATGTGACCATCAACGACATTGCCAGAATGACTCTGGAAAAATTACCTTCCAGTGTGCCTATTTCAGAAAACAAGAAGAAAGATCTTCGTGCAATGCTGAACTTCATATCTGACGAAAATAAAGCTTTTTACAGCTCCTTGTGTGAGTAACCCAGTATGGACATAGATTATTTTGCGGGGAGAATGGAAATGGACATAGATCTTTCCAAAAAATCTGACTTTAATTTTTTTTTATTGGTGTGTTGCTAACGTAAGCCTATTAGTTTCATTATATAACTATGTCTCTATATGTAAAAAACACAAACTAGATTTTTGTTCAATAAAAATATATAGTGATAAAAAACTGAGCGATTATTTGTTATTTCCCGCCAATTTTATTTTTTGCACTTAGATCACTTTGAAATTAATGTCTTCAAATATTACTGGGCTGTACAAATGATTATCATTTATTCTCTCCATTTCAGAAAAACTAAGTGAGATTCAGATGAGCTATCATGGAACTTATCAAGAAAAGAAAAGATAGAAATAAACAATTACGGAAAAAATTAAAAATTTGAAGAACGACATTTTAAATAGTCCTAGCTATATATTGAGAGAACATAAAATATGTTCTGATTATTTTTGTAAATTGGCTGTCGCTGTCACATGTTTCTATTTCTCCGATTTATTGAATATAGATCGATTTAATTCGTCATGTTTTATATTGTAGCATTGTACGATAAACTCATGGAATTTGTGAGATACGTAGCATATCATGCAGTTAGTTTGATGTATAACATCGATAACAATGCTGCTGAGCAGTTCAATGCCTCCATTGCTAAGCACACAGGTGGAAAAAGAATCAACTTCTGCCTCAGAAGATCTTCAGTAGCCGATACTTTGCTGCAGTTGTTTCTCATAAAAACTTCTTTACAAAAAATTTGTGGAAAACTGTAAAAAGCAGTTGGGGCATTAAAGAAATGAACGAAGCGAAGAAGTATTGTAGAATTATGAAGAGGACACTCAGATTGAAAAAGAAGATCAAAATACGGCCTGAAAGATCAGATAACAAACGTTATTGTCCTAATTGCAAGATTTCCTAAATAAGCTACTTTTGCCAATTAGTGAACTGCAGACAATCGAAAAGAATAGTCGCGATCAAGCAAATAGTCAGTTATGGGTTGATGAGAGAAAAAAAACGTAAAATTGCATCGAAATTTGGCGAAGTATGCAAGAAACAGCCTCCCACTTCTCGAAAAAATTTTGTGAACTCCATAATGTATCCCAAAGAAATCTTCAATCTTTGAATTATGGAAGAGAGAAATAAAAAGAAACAATCGAACATCTGGAGAAACTCATCGGGAAGAAAATTAAATCATGTGGTCTCTTCTTAGACCGTGAGTTACAGTATATTGCAGCATCTCATGATGGGCTTATCGATGATGATGGAATAGTTGGGATACAGCGTCCATATGCTTCTAGACGAAAAATTGCTCCTGAAGAGGGTATTATTTCAATAGAAATTTCTTAGAATTGGCGTGGATACAAGAAATTGAACAAACCATAAATTGCATTTTTGCATATATTTCATTGTAACATTCTTGAAATTGATAAGATTCATAACGGAAATAGAAACAACCCGTCACTTGGCTCGACATAACTGACTCCATTATCAAATGAACCAAACAAAATTTCAATGTCAAAAAATGCTCCATGTATATATTCAATAAACGATCTAAGACGTTTTTGTACATCAAAATAGTATTGACTCATATATATTACTTATATTTCGGACAAAATAACACTTCTGTCGATGATGCAAATAGCTTTTTTTTAAATCTCAATATGCTGTGAATACAACAAAATCCTATAGTAGTTATGTAGCCCCAACAATAATAGTAATGTTTTCTTAAGATATTGATTGAAAAAGGAATAAATATAGTTCCGTAGCTCTCAATTAGAAGAAGATAAGAGTCTACTTTCTTGTTACCATAAGCATCATAGTTATTAATTTTCAGAGAAGGATGACCTGATTTACGACCATAATTATTCTATCAAAGAACCAATCGAATATGATTCACAAAATATAGATGCGGTTCAGAACAATATGGAATACAATGATTGGTCATCATATTGTGGAGCAGATTTGAAAAGACTCCCAACATCCAGTTCAGTTGTGGGAAATATGATTGAAGAAGATAGTCCTATCATAATAGGGAACAATTTGTTGACTAAAAAGTATTTATCTCATGATTCGAAGCTCATTCAGGAGAAATTAGACATTGTCAGAATGCAGAAAGAAACGTTTTTGGAGGAACAACATTTAAAAATGACAGTTTCACAAAAAGATATTGAAATGAAACCCAAACAGTTGGAAATACTGAATTCCTGAAATGATTCTTCATCTTGGAGATGGTTTTTCTTTTTTGTGTTTATTTAGTATTCGAGTTGTTTTATTATACTAAGAAATTAATCTTAGTGTATTTTTTTCTTGTATAAATATTTTCTGTGTATCAATGAAATGTTAAATTTATATCAATTGTATTATTACCTATTATATTTTTCCATTTTGGTCTCACAAAAAGAGGTACTTTTCATTTTCCTTCGGTTGTCCTTGATACAATTACATTGTAGTTTCCGTGAAACTTACTCATCAGCATGAACTTTTTTAGATAATTTAAAGAAATAATAAGTGAGTCATATCTAATTATTCCGCTTTTCTGCTCGTCAGTAGCGGACGTTGATTTGAGTGATTGAGTGGCGAAATTTATAATGAAGAAAACGGCCAAAATGCCCAAAAGGAAGCAGTAACTCAATCGTAAAGGAAGTGAACTAAAGAACCTGAAAGGACAGATGGAGAAAATTCAGGAACACTTCAATCAAATTCAAGACAGTGATATTTAACCACCAAAAAATCATCATGATTTTGATTTTTTCCTCTACGTAGGAATTTGAATACAAATATAAGTAGAAATGGAGAAATCTAATGATATCGTATCATTTTATTAGATACTAGCTAGATGATTTCTTTTCTGTAGTATTTGTCAGTCCAGTTACTTTTCAGATATGAAATCGAGAGACTGCAATCCAGTTATAAGATGAAATCGGGTGATTTCAGTTTTATTAACTTTACAGATACCTATGAAATCGATTGATTTCAATACGGTTGTGAAGATGAAATTGTGTGATTTCATTTTTAGCGACTTTTCAAATACCAACAGATTCGAGGATTTTCAATACAGATGTGACGATGAAATCGAGTGATTTCATTTGTAAAAGTAACTTTTTCTTTCACATATAAGCTCTGTGATTTGATGACAGACTCGTCTGACAATGACGCTCCAATCGACTACCCTGAAATAGCAGAGGAAACAAGAGATAACTTAGATCTAGATATACAAATCATTGAAAATACAAATATTGAGGGAAAGCAAAACTTCATTGTCAAGGCCAGATACTAATAATAAAAAAGGACGAAGAAATTGTTATACGTTGGGATGCTTATTTGAAAACGGGACTAACAAGGATCAGCGAGAGGAACTCATCCATAAAGACAAACTACCATCTAATTGCAAAGCATTAGGCCCCCCTCAGTGGCGGCGATAAGGATTCGCCCCCCCTCCCGCCAAATCTTGTTAGGATATTCATACATATGGCAATAAAATCTGGAGATAACAAAGTGGTCGAAAAGGCCCCCGCGCACAGCGGGCTCTGCGGGCCCCTTATCGCCGCCACTGCCCCTCAAATGAAATAAATCCATACTTGCCCAAACATGCTTCCGACAATGACGTTTTCATAAGTGTCTTACAGCAACAACTAGTTCATGGTTTATCAGTAGGGGGAGCAGTATTAGAACAATTGCTACAACAACGAAGGTGACATGAACACTCCCATTCGACGTCATAAAAAACGCGCAAAAGATAACATCCTACGAAAGCTCTTTATCAAACATACTACAAAAAAAAACGAAGAAATTAACAAAGACAAAGATTTTGCTATGATGCTTGTCCCCAAGTTACAGAAACTGAACGACGATCAAAAACATTATGCTAAGATAGGGATTCTAAATGTAATGAGATATGCTAAGAATTACCCTCCTACGTCACTCGTTCAATATCCTCATACACATCGTAGTAACATGGTTCCATCAACATCTTTTTGCCACGCTACTGCCTACCAGCCGCTTTCGCAATTTCAAACATCTACCTACAGTTTCCCAGTCTTCCTTGTCTAATAAAAAAAACGAATTCTGAATGTTCCGCGAGGAATTACTATTCAGAATTTTCAAAAGGTTTACGATCTCCACTGTGGGTTCCTCAGCATGTGACTACTATGGCATCATCGCCTGTCCTCTCCGATAATACCCAGTTATTTCCCATGTCGAATCAGTAATTATTTGGTTCATTGATTTTTATTTTATGAAATTTGTAAAAATTAAAGTTACTCAAACAGATACATATCGTATAAATAAAAAATAAAATAACATTTTGCCTGCCACATTACTTACCCAATGTTACTGATTAGCGCTCTTCAGGTGGTACCAATTTTCTCCATTTAGAGTTTATTTGTTATTTTTGGTCCTATTATTTGAAGTATTTCAGTCGCGCGACGGAAAGCCGCATGTGCGCGCCTACCAAGGGCGTTGCCAAGGGGGGCAGTTGCCCCCCCTAGAGATTAAATGTAGCTAGCCGCAAAGCGACCAAAGTCCTAAGGCCGTGCGAGCAATTGACTTTCTTACCTATTAATAAATTCCGCATCGCATGACAAAACGTAAATAAATTCACAAGGTTCAATGTATATTGTAAAAAGTATTGAAATATTCAGAATAACATTAAGATTTTGACATCCGTTTTTAAAATCGCCGCCATTTCATATATCACGACTATATCAGATTTGCAAAAACGCAAGGCCATTAAACAGTGTAAAAATATGTAGGTAGGTTTGGTGTGTGTGTGCGCGTTGCATTTCTTTCTACGACAGCCGTTCCTTCTAAAACCTAGTATTGCTACTCGACGCTAGATGGCGACGCTTGTTCAATGAACTCTCTGGAATTTGGTAGCAGTTACTAGACCAGGTAAAATGTTTCAGTGGATATTCAAAATGAAATTATTGGTATTTGTGGAAGCGTTATTAAGGCTGATATTATGAAAAAAGTGAAAGAAGCAGCAGCATATAGTGTGCTAGCAGACGAAACAGCTGATATTTTTGGCACTGAACAACTATCGATTGGGATGCGATATTTTGAAGAAGAAACACAGGAAGTCCAAGAAATGTTTGTCGGATTCATTGAGCTAAAAGATTTGGATGCGAAATCGATTGCACGTAGCATAGATGAGTTTTTGACAAAAGAATATCTGAATATAAATAAATGCATTGGTTTTGGTTTTGATGTCAGGAAAAGACGGAGGGGTACAAGCTATCTTAAGCAAAAAGTACACCAAAGCCCTCTACTTTCATTGCTCATCCTACAAACTGAATCTAGTTATCAATGATCTAAATTCACTTCATGAAATTAGAAATGCCATGGGAATCAGTTTTGAGGAGGAAGTTGATCCCTAATATTTCCAGACTGCGAGACAAGATGGAGTTGGAAACACAAAACCATCAGAGTTTTTAAAGAAAATCTTCCAGTAATTCTGGAAGCCTTACAAACATTATCTCAGGAAGGAAATAGTACAACTCGGAAAAGTGCCTTCCAACTGCATGCGGCTACTTCCAGAATTTCTTCCATTCTCGGGATTATGTTGGTAGCCAAATACTTGGCTTTGATGGAACCCGTTGTCAACGTACTCCAATATGTAGCTTTGGACGTGGTCAAGCCTCGGAACACGTTAAATGGATTTTACTTTTAATTAAAACCCAACGTGAAAATCCGGAAAAAGTGACAAACGAAATTAAAAAGGAAGCTACTGTTGTTGCAGAGAAAGTCAGACTAGAGGAGAACATTACATCAATGCCGCGTATTACGGGGAAACATCGTCATAGAAGCAATCATCCAGCAGAAAGCCCTTCAGAATACACCCTCCCCTTGAAGTACGTTTTGCTGAAGAAAACACGCCATCATTCACATTACCTTCAAGTTACACCCGGCGCAGATGCAAAAGATGACAACTGAAAATCTGAAACGAACTTGTTTTATGATTTACCGAACATAAAGAATTAAATCGAACTTTGGCAGCAATTGTGGCACGATAGGCTTAATCCAACAAATCTAACAGTTGTTGATGTCCTAAAAGCAAATTCCTTCTTTCCCGAATCGGAAAAAGCATTAAAAATTTTGATCGCTTTACCATGCACGACCTGTACAGTAGAGCGATCACCATGGCAAAAGATCGCCTTAATGGTCTGGAATTTTAATGATGAAGTGGTTGAAAGTTTTGCAAAGAATCCCCGCAGGTTACGTTTTAATTAAATATTATTTTTGTAAAAATAAATAATTATTACTGTGTTTAAAAGTTTGATTTAGTTATTGTGCGTCTAGGGCTTGTGAAGTTTTATACATTGATATTAGAACCGTTCTTATTACAACCGTCATCGAGGCAAAGACTTCCAAAGTGTTACGCTTCATGCTCTCGACTATACCAGGCGTTCATATTTTTTATCCTCCATAATATTGCCCCTTAGTCATAAGCTGGCGACGACCTTGGCGCCTACCCTCAGACATTGCTTACGAATCAGATTCGAATACGAAAGTCGCAGAGGTAATTATAGAACCTCCAGAGAGCCACGTGTTAAATAACGAGTACTGCGCTGATGAAGACGGAGGGGGTTGGCTGATAATCACAGCTCTCGACAGCTTACTGCTGGAGCCGAAAAACGTTTTACGAATTCTAGGAGAGTTGGTGGAACCGCGGAGGAACTGAATAATTACACAATGTAATTGAAGCGGGATCAAGCAGCAACGGTGACTTTTAGTATTAAATAATTTGGCTATTTCTTTCATTTGGTAGTGGGTGCACCGAGTAGCCATCAGGCTACCCCTTTTATACTCCTGACTACGTCCCAAGCGAAGGGCTGATAGCTTCCCTATGAAGCCCTATTCGCAACAATATTATGACTACACTTATTACTTACTGAGCATTACTTTCCTAATGGCAACCATGATATCTACGAAAATATGACCTATTGTGAACTATTTCATACATCAACTGGTTACTGTTTGATGACCCGTAGACAGCACGTATTCATTGCTGACACTTGCAATAATTTACATATAAATACTTTGATTGAATTGTAATATTAGTCATATTTTATAGTTTTCTGTAGAACAGGTATTCTGTTTAAATGAAAAGTTTGTTTTTAAACACCCTTTCGTGTGAACAAGAAATATGACTCGTGCAGTCGTTAGGATAGTAAAAGAGCCCTAAGAAGATCCTCGTCGTTTTTAAACGTTTATCCACTATTTCCGAAATAAGTTCCAAAGAGAAGCAAGTATTCCAAGAAGAATTCCGACAGGGCGCACGGGCAGTGCAAATGCTCAACTTTCCGGCAAAGAATAAAACACTTGGGAAGAGCTGAAAGATATTTTGAATAAGTTGTATGATTATGAAAAACATCACAGTCAATTAATGGAAGAAAAAATTTCAATAGATCAGTTGTTAGTTTCCATGCAGACAAACTTGTTTAGCAACTATCCAAAGTCATAAACAGTTTATATTCTCTTCCGGATATTTCTAGATTTTTGCGCTCACAAGATATTGGTAACTTCGGTGAAGCACTAAATGTCACTCTTAGAAATACTACTTCAAATGAATAATCGTTCTACAAAACCCCTCACTTCGAAATTTTGAACCTTTTGTAAACGTGATAGTCACTCAACTCGATGTTGTAGAAAAAAAAGACACGTCACTCAAACTCAGAACAATGTTCAATATTCGAATAAATTTTCTTAAAAGTTCTGCCGATATTGCAAAAACATTTAATACAAGAATGTCGAAAACGAGCATTCAATAATAGGAATAGAAACCAAAATGCAAGTAACCCTAAGGAGACTGAATCAAATTAGAGTAGCTTGTTTCCTCCATATTTGAATAAATTGTAAGTGTCACATTTTACAGTTTTCTGTAGTTATTTTGTTCAAATAAAAAGTTTTTAAAAACCCTTTTGTGTGAACGAGAAATATGACTGCCGCACTCGTTTGTAAGAGAGCCTTAAGATGATCCTCGTCGTTTTCAAACGTTTATTCACCATTCCCGAAACAAGTTCCAAAGAGAAGCAAGTATTCCAAGAAGAATTCCGACCGTAGAAAAGAATCTCTCTTCACTACCATCCATCAAGGAGCCTAACATACAGGGTGTTTCATAATGAATGCGCAGGACTTCAGGATGTGATAGCTCGTCCAAATATATGAAAAAAGTTTCTATTAACTTACCCTCTGAAATGCACCATTTTCGAGATACAGGGTGTTGAAATTTTAAAAAATAATCGTTTTTTGCGAATATCTCTGGAACCGTTTATCGCACAGAAAACAGATTTCGTAGGAGTTTTCTACTCATAATAAGCTGTTTTGTGCGGATTTTTATTTTTTCAAATTCATAATTGGTGAAAATTTTGAAGGGGTAGTGGGTGTTTTTTCTCCAACTTTTACGCCACTGCAAAAAGTACAGTTTTGAGCCTCAGATATGAACCGACAATGTTTTCTACACAAACATGGTATTCTTGGTCATAAGCTCTAAAGTTGACCGTTTTCAAGAAAAATCAACTTTCATGTTGTTTAAATAATGTTTTTTTTCTCGAAAAAATGCTGTGTGCATTGAAGCTAACGGCGGACATTTCCAACAATTCAACTGAGTATGATTGTTATTGTTTTTTTTTTATTTTGCAATTTAGAAGTCAACGTTTGGTTTTGTTACTTGTTTTAACGTTTAAATAAATTTTGTATAATTAGGAAAAAATATTTTAAAAAATTTACCATGTTTTTCAACACGAAAGTTGATTTTTCTTGAAAACGGTCAACTTTAGAGCTTATGACCAAGAGTATCTTTTTTGTGTAGAAAACATTGGCGGTTCAATCATACTTTTTCCAGTGGCGTAGAAGTTGGAGAAAAAGACACCCACTACCCTTCAAAATATTCACCAATTATGATTTTTAAAAAATAAAAAATCTGCACAAAACATAGCTTATTATGAGTAGAAAATGCATTCAAAATCTGTTTTTTGTGCGATAAACGGTTCCAGAGATATTCGCAAAAAACTATATATATATTTTTTAATTTCAACACCCTGTATCTCGAAAATGTTGAATTTTAGAGGGTAAGTTAATAGAAACTTTTTTTCATATTTTTGAACGAGCTATCACATCCGGAAGTCCTGCGCATTTATTATGATACACCCTGTATAGAAACGAGTAACAAGAGAACATTTTTGATTAACGAATATGCAACGAGTCATCTTCGTTATCCTGTGAATACAAATGAAACCAACTTCATCAATTCAAAGTAATATTTTACGTCCCCTACCTTGATCCTACAAAGTCCACCTTCGATTATCAATCCTCTTTCAACCACTATTCCTCAAATACTTGAACATTCTCTTATCCCCTTCAACATGGCAAACTAATTCGACCTGAAGAATTTCTATATCGTACCCGAATACAACAAAAGTCGATCAAAATGAGTTATACCAGTATATGAATGCTACCTGGACGAATACTGGAATGCTAGAGATCGCAGTTGTTTCCAAAATCACATATTGATACAAGGACTACTCAACAAACTACAAAACAGAGCCAAAGATGTCATCTCACTTTATGGATGTAGCGACTGAAACAGCATCAAAGGAACTTAAATCCAGAACTTCGCTGACCAATGGTACGCAAATTTATCGACAAGAAGATTTGTTAACCTTCGACAAGATCAGAATGAACCCCCACAGCAGTTCTACGAAAAATTGATGGTACTTTTGAACATCATATCCAATTACGTTGAATTACACACTGCCAAAAAAACAATAAACACAAGTAAGAAGAATTTCTTCCAAGAACAAGCTCTAACAACATTCTTAGCGTGATTACAAGTGTTGAGTACCCTTGAAAAGGACATTATAATTACGAACATTTTCGCAATGTTCTTTCAAAGGAAATGCTTTCAACCCAACTAGAGTATAATTCACATATAAGACAAGAAGACATTTTCACGCCCGCATGCGCGTCTCGTGCAGAAAAGCATTATGTTTCTGACTCTGCTATCTAATACCCTCATGCCCTTTTCATGTCTATTTTTGTGCATATTTTCAGGTCTAATTGTTGGCTAAATTTCCCCAAATTACTGACACTATTACACCATGCCTTTTTATTGATTGTTTCAGACAGTAACATAAGGAGAGTTGACATTGATTTTTGAGGTTAGGTTGGGTGAAATAAAATCAGAAAGACATTACCAATTACCGTTATGGCTACTGTTTCACTTATTTTTGAAAAAATTCAACAAAAAAAGAGTCCTTGGGAGATGGTGTGTGAAGCGCCTTGTATGAACCAGGAGTGGTATTTACTACATTGATATCAAATATAATTACTGAGTTAGAGAACCTGACATTTGCACAATTGTCCTTGGAATCCCCTCGGTCCAGAGGGAAAAATAGAACCAGACCTAGTTATTTTCATGCCTGAAACAGTTAACAAAATAGTCTCGCGCGCATGCGTATTTGTTTTAAATTACAGCCACCAGCAGTCAGGCAGACAAATACACACGAAAAAGGCATGGTGAAATAAGGATTGGTGCACACAATGTTTTTTTATTTTCGTTCGAGAATGAATATTTATTGGGTTGTTTATGAACTAGTGACTGACGTCACTGACTATTATTTCCGTCTTGTAGTATAGTAATATCCAGTGAAGTTATTTGGAATCTCCACGGTACGCAACATCATTGTCGCGTAGTCGAGAGAGGATTTTCGTCACAAATTAGGAAAAAGCAATTGAAAAAAGTCGTCGAAGATTGAAAGTGGCTCTTCTGAACACATTCGGCAAGTACCAACTTCTTAGGCGAAACGATCAACGGAATTTCCAGATACTGGCAAACAGGTTAGTTCTCTGGTCAACTGGTCAATCGCTTTGATAAAAAAAAATAACTTTCGTTCGAAAACTCAGTTTTTGTTGTGCTGTCATTCCCTCACATTCACGTAAGAGTTTCCTCTGTGCAACAATTGAATTACAATGACAACTCCATCTACTTCTTTCATTAATTCCACGATCTTTAGATGGAAATAGAACTGAACGAATTCCTCAGTAATTGCTCTCTTAGCTTTCATAATTTCAAGACTCACGGCAGTGCAAAAGCTCAGCTTTCCGGCAAATAATAAAACAATTGGGAAGAGCTGAGAGATATTTTGAATAAGTTGTAAGATTATAAAAAAACAATCACAGTCAATTAATGGAAGAATTGAATAAGAATAAGACAAAATTTCAATGAATCAGTCATTTTCCATTCAGACAAACTTGTCTAATGAATAATCAAAGTAAAAAACAATCAAGATTATTTTGAAAAAAACAGGACGTATCGAAACAGTCCGAGAAATAACTTTAAACTGATTTATATACCATTCTCTTCCTGATATTTCTAGATTTTTGCGCTTACAAGGTATTGATAACTTCAGTGACACACTAAATGTCACTCTAGAAAAGGAAACATTACTACAAATTAATAATCATTCTACAAAACCCCTCACTTCGACATTTTGAACCTTTTGTAAACGTGATAGTCACTCAACTCGATGTTGTAGGAAGAAAAGAAACGTCACTCCAACTCAGAATAATGTTCAATATTCAACTAACGTTCCAAATCAAAACAGCAGAATTCAACATTTTCTCAAAAGTTATGCCGATATTGCAAAAAAAAGTAACTTTTAATATAAGTATGTCGAAAACGAGCATTCAATAATAGGAATCGAAACCAAGATGCAAGTAACCCTAATGAGACTGCATCAAATGAGAGTAGCTTGTTCGCGCCGTATTTGGTTCTCCACCTCACAATGAGTATCTAAAAACTGCAATGATATATGAGTTCAAAGCATGTAGGAGAGTTACACTGAAGTTTTACCTACATGGGAAAAACGATGCGGAAGTTTATCCTACATGGGGCAAACAGGATAGGCTACTTGGGACAAAGAGGGTGATGTGGCAAGGAACAGTTTTGGTGTGGAGTGTCTGATTTGATTGATATTGAGCTACACAAAATATTAGCAACCTTCTTCAATATAAACCGTGTTAATATTAGCAAAATTATAATCAAGTTGTTATTCCGAAGCATTCCTTAGTATTATTTACACGTAGCTTCTCATAAAATGCTACCATACATTATAATTTACTCTATCTAGAATATTGAAAATAATTTCTACTTAAATTTTTTTTTTTTGAGAAAACCATTTTACCTACTTTTCATGAATCAATTATTTTGTTTTTTCAATTAAATTTAAAAACCTGTTTCTTCTATAACCAACCTTCAAACAGACAATATTTTTTATAATAGGATCGTCTCTGTAGAGATTCATTTTTATTGCAACAAATTTGGATTTCGAAGGAATAATTTCACAATAGTGTTACGTTCTTCAAATTAGTGTATAAAATTTACAATTTCGGGCAAACCATTTTATTTCCTATAGAATCGTCTCGAAAGTTTTATACTTCAACTTTTTATTTCAAAGAATTATTTTACAAAAAGGTTACATTTTACAAAGGGTTCTATAAAACAGTTGGGTAGAGAGAAAACCACTCAAATATATCTTTATGCGTTAGCAAGGTTTTTTTTTGAAGAATAAATTATCCGTTGGAGAATGTAGTGAAAGTATTACAAAATAGGAGATTTCTAAAATTCCATACTTTGCGAAACAAGGGATTAGTGGCATAGCAAATTTCATACGAAATGTTTTTTGTTTTCTAAAAGAGTACATAACTTCTTCGATAATTATAGAATTCTTCCAGTAGTTTTGCATTCGTTACTTCGCTAGTACGTAAAGAAAAGTTGTTTTTTTCAATATGCGTGCTACTAAACAAACATTTGTCGATTTATTCGGAGAAGTTTCTAATGACGAATTGGTTAGTAGAAGTGAAATTGATTTGTTATATGTTGATGGTGTGGAAATGATTATAAATGGATTGCAAAATGGACAATTAGACAACACTTATGTTGCCATTGATGTCTAGACTCCTATTAACACTGAACCAAGCATTCCAAAGTCGTCCACTACAGTAGAAAATGGATTGTATTTATTCATTCCACTCACTGGTTGGTTGCGCTGGACTGAAAAATCAAGCAACTGAAGATTCGAAAGAAACTTGTCGGAAAATGGATAGGAAGAATGATGAGAAAGCAGTAGCTCTTCATAAAAAAAGTCAAGAGAGAATTCGGAGGGAAACTTCAGAATGTGAGATTAAGAAAATACTGTTGGAAAAAAACAGAAAAAGCAATTCTATTAAGAGGAAGATGGCATGAGGTCAGAGACAGGAGGCCGAAAAAAAACTGCATGCTGTCTCACAAATTAGGAAGAAATGGCACAAACAAATCGATGAGGCTTTCGAAGGAAAAATGTGTCCATGTAAGTATTCAAATATTCTATTGGAGCTCATTTAATTTCAACATTTCTTGTCGAAAAGTATTCTTTACTCCATGGGGTTTGTGGTGTGGCAGATTCAACTATCCACAGTTGAACGGTATAGAACCTGCATTGTGTCAGTTGCATTCATTCTTACTTTTTGCTGTTTGCTATTTTCTATTTATTGTTGTTGAGTGTTTGTTCTGTTCGTTAAGATGAATTTTAATAATCTATTTAAAAAAATGGCTTCATCACGACGAGAAGTCTTAGAAATGTGTGCACACAGACTTCGATAATAGGTTAGACGAATCCGATGATGTAGTTGCTCCAGGTCCAGATGCAGAACTTCCCCAAGCACCAGCTAAATAACCAGGTGACAGATCACCGGAAGATGATGGACTCGTCTGCGAAGATGACACTAAGAAGGTGAATGTTCGAACACATCGCGTGAATGTGCAAGAAATATTCGCCTCCGAAGAGTACTTTTGTGTAATCCAATTACGAAAGTGCAAATAAGAACAAATTCAAAAACTTTTTTCTGTGTCTAGGCTGATGCCCCTATTATAGTGAGATGAAGTGGACAATACATAGTCATGTGCAGTTGTATGAAACTGCCAGAATAAACGATTCATCTTTTGATTATTGTGATGCGTGTCGAAAAACCATGTACCAATTCAAATTAGCTAAAATATGTTCGATATGTAATGGAGCCTAACTTTATATCAAGTTTTATGTTCAGTATTGTGAGGATTCGTGTTTATAAGGGTTTGTGAATGTTCATATTTTTTTACTTCCATGAAATAAAAACTTTTTTTTTCAAAATCAGTTTGATTTTATAAAATATGGTTATATAATTATTCGCAAGAAAGGTTGAATGAATGTAAATGTGAATGTTCGAACACGTAGCGTAAGAAAATCATATTCGCGTCCGAAGAGTACTTTTGTGTAATTCAATAACGAGAGTGCAAATAAGAACAAATTCATGTCGGGGCGTGGCGCAGTGGTTAGAGCGTCCGACTTTGGGTCGAAAGGTCCGGAGTTCGAGCCCCAGTTGCGGCTGGGATTTTTCAATTTAATTTGACCGATTAAATTATTCAAATCTCGTGGCTGGACTGGGGTGAGTCCTGCACGATTCACTGTTGCGTACCAATTAACAGTGCTGCTCCTAAGGTGGCGCATGGAGTTAGTAACAAGGCCTATCCAGAACACGTGGCTAATGACCATAGCAGTCGATGCCAAGACACCAAAGAAAAAAAAAGAACAAATTCAAAAACTTTTTTCTGTGTCTAGGCTGCTACCTCGATTATAGTGAGACAAAACATATGGTGAATACAGTAATTGGCCTTTGGATTGTCATTGGCCACCACTTAATTTAACCTTGATTATTTTGGAAATTATCACGTTTTATGGAATAACGTTGCCACCACAACAACATTTCAAGACTTCTTTACCTATTAGTAAATTCGTATTATCAGTGGGCGGCATTGTTTTTAAGTAACACGAAGGTATCTGCACGTGTGCTTGTGGGGTGCCTGTTATTAGCGTAATGTATTAGTTCTGCCGAAGAGATCTCATTGCTAGGTAAGTGGATTATGAAGTTTCATGTACAACACTGCCCTGCTAAGCACAGTTCTGGTAACTGAAATTGGGAAAATCATGAAAATATATTTATAATGAAGCCTTTCAATAAAAAATCACTATAATGAGACAATTTGTTTATTTCTTATGTAGTTTTTTGCACTGAATCTCTTTTTTCAGTTATTTTTTACCTAAAACGATTATAAATACCCAAGGAATTAGATAATTCGCATTTGCTTAACATAAATTGTCGAATTTACTAGGCATATTTGTGGCAACTACATTTTCCTAGACCAACATGTGATATCTCTGTTGATACCAAGAATTGCTTAAGCATTGCCATGTTCGATGAGACATTTACAACAATAGACAGGTATAATGAAATAAAAACAGGGTAATTTTATATTGGCACATTTAATTGACAGACTAATTCACATATAATTGACAATTAGACATGATTGGCAATTATTTTATTGACATTAAAACCTATAAATGAAAGTTATATATATATATATATATATATATATATATATATATATATATATATATATATATATATATATATATATATATATATATATATATATATATATATATATATATATATATATATATAGGCCGTTTCTTTTATCATGTGGTAACAGTGCTATATTCTAAACCGTAACAGATATGAAGACGATTAAATGGGAGAAAAGGTAACTATTGTGGAGAACAGTACAATGGTCAAAGAAAATTTACAGGGAGTCTCGCCCTTCCCGAGTTATACAGGGAAAACTAAAAATGCTGTTATTTGTTTTTTACGAATAGAATTGTTATTTCTGAAAATATAAAAAATGGAAAAGGAAAGTTTTAATGTATTTTAAACGTACTATAAAAATGTAACAATGAATCTTTGATTAAACGTTTCGTGTCAACACGGCCACCATCAACATTTCTTTTCAAATACGGACCTGTCTGTTTTAGTACAAATATTGATAAAGCGATAAAATCACAATTCAGTGGTACATCACACTTGATATTTTTATAACGTTTCATTTAAAATAACTAACATCATCAGTGACAACAATTTTTAATTACGGTCCTGTCGTTAGGTCGTTTATGGATTCCACAAAACCTAACTCTCCGATATAAAAATTATCAGTGACGCTTTGAATAAATGTATCTATTAAAATTATGTTTACACTATAATAAAAGATATCTGTAGTTTCAGAGACGAACGATAGCAATTTACCTCGGAAATAAACTTACTTAAGAGTAGAAGAAATCAAACAAACAGAAAACAATTTATTTCATATTGAATTTTTGAGTGAAATTAAAACCAATACAGAAAATGAATTCTTCATGATAACCTACATTAAATGTTCGAATTGCCGACCTCTTTGTTGAATGCACATAAGTTGTCTGTCCATACAATTTCTGTGGAAATTTTCTAGCATGATGGGTGTAATGCTATTACATGCATCTCTTATTTTTTGTTTGAGATGGTCGATATCTGTACTAGTTGTCGAAAAAACTTTATCCTTTATGTATCCCCAGACACAAAAATCTAAAGGAGTCAGGTCTGAGGATCGAGCTGGCCAGGAAATTGGTCCATTGTTTCCAATCTATTTTCTTGGGAATATTGCATCTAAATGTTCCCTTACTATTGCTGCATTATGGGGAGGGGCACCGTCTTGTTGAAAATATTGTATTTCACGGCGGATGTTCAGTGGCAATTCATCTAAGTAGCCATCAAACTCATTGGATAAAAAATGTAAATACATTCCACCATTCAAATGCTCGTCGTAAAAGAAAGGACCTAGTATGTTTGTTCCCAAAATTCCCAACCAAACATTTATTCCGAACCTTTCCTGGAAATTGGTTTCTCTATCTAAATGTTCATTTGTATTATTCCACCTATAATGGATGTTTCTTTTAAACCAACCATTGTTGGTGAATTTTGATTCGTCCGTCCATATTATTTTATTACTAATATTTCCAACTTCCCTATTTCTACGTCTCAACCACATCGCAAATCGTACTCTCCTTCCGTAATCCCTTTCATTGAGGTGATGAACTTTGCGTATCCTGTAGCATTTGTATTTGTTCTTTTTCGAAATATTTCTGGTAGATTTTACAGAAATCCCTAGTTCGTGGGCAATTTCTCGTAAAGAACAATCTTGATTAGAAATATTTTTGTAACTGACCAATCCTAAATTGAAAAAAAATATTTTCGTCACTTTGTTAATCTTTATGAAGTAATATTTGCTTACCTAAAACATTTATTTGGTTCCGCATACTTCCAGTAACAACACATTTTCTAGTTTTATTTCTATCAAATGCACCACAGTCTCTCAAATTTCTTTCTAATCGTCTAAACATTTGAATGTTTGGAATACGACGATTTGGGTATAGCTCACCATTCATATTTTTTGCCAAAAGAGGATTTCTATTTGATTTTGCATAAGCAAATAGCCTATCAGTCCTTTCGTCATTTGAATACATCTTTGATATGACTGAGTGTATAAACGACTGACAGTTCTTAACACATATCAACAACTCATTTATTTGTCCTGCCATAGAAACCAAGCAAAGCCTACTTGTTTAAAAATGGTAAATGAAGTGAGATGCTATTTAATTGTACCATATCACACAATAGTCGTATTTTGACCAAAAACTAATATTTTCGTTACTTCCAGGATTGAGAATTATAGAAATATTCAGTATGATAATTGATTCAGAAGAAATCAGCCTTGAAACAAGGATTTCTGTAATACAAAAATGCCCAAGAAGGAAAAATACGAATGTTCGTTGTGTTGGGGTATCTTCTTATCGAAATTATTGGGTGAAGTCTGAAGTATGCCAATAGTTGAATAGGTTTTGAAGAAATCAAAATAATTTACAAAAGAACTAACGACAGGACCGTAATTAAAAATTGTTGTCACTGAGGATGCTAGTTATTTTAAATAAAACGTTATAAAAATATCAAGTGTGATATACTACTGAATTGTGATTTTATCGCTTTATCAATATTTGTACTAAAATAGACAGGTCCGTATTTGAAAAAGAAATGTTGATGGTGGCCGTGTTGACACGAAACGTTTAATCAAAGATTCATTGTTACATTTTTATAGTACATTTAGAATACATTAAAACTTTCCTCATAAATTTTTTTATATTTTCAGAAGCAACAGTTCTATTCGTAAATAACAAATAACAGCATTTTTGGTTTTCCCTGTATAACTCGGGAAGGGCGAGACTCCCTGTAAATTTTCTTTGACCATTGTACTGTTCTCCACAATAGTTACCTTTTCTCCTATTTAATCGTCTTCGTATCTGTTACGGTTTAGAATATAGCACTGTTACCACATGATAAAAGAAACGGCCTGTATATATATATATATATATATATATATATATATATATATATATATATATATATATATATATATATATATATATGTGTATATATATATATATATATATATATATATATATATATATATATATATATAATGTCAATTAGAAATAATTGTCAGAATCATAAAATTGACATTGAAACCTCTAAGTGACAATCAGACTCAAAATAAAAGTATAAGTTTAAAGTCAAAATTAATTAATTGGTAGGGGTTGTTCTGGGAGACACTAGTGGTTCTTCTTTATTAATTGTTCTCACCCTCCTCTAATGCTACTGGTAATGACTGCCAAAATTCTAGCAGATTTTTTGGGATTACAGCTGATTTTCTATTAATAAGCTTTAGGATCGATTCTTTCCTAGCAACTGATATTCCTTGGGGAAAATTATACTTTTTTGGTTCTGGAATTGTTTCATTCTTCATAATTTTTACTAACAAAAAATCCAGTTTTTCCCAGTTTTCGTCGTTGAAATGCCTCTTGTACTGTAGAAGGAAACTATTCCTTTTAACTTTTAGGGCAGAAACGTCTAAAAGGTAAGGTCTGTTTGCAGTGGTAGCAACCTTTTTAATGGATTGCTGGCTTTTCCATTTTGAAAAATCTTTCAAGTCCATCACTTGTATTTTGACGTTCTTTCCAGCAGCTGCTGTTGCCTCTCTAAAGTCATTAAAGTCATATATTTTCGACTGTTTGTTGTGTTTCATTGACTTTTCCACCAAATGGTGGAAACTGTCAGCGGACATAAATGTGTGACCGGCCTCAAAGTATTTGATTGTTATTTGATTTGCACCAATGAATGATGAGTTTACAATGTGAACAAGAAATGTTAATAATGCCCAGTTCTTTTTTTGGGCAGAACAATTATCCACCCACAGTTAAGTTTCTTCATGTCTCGTATATCAGGAGATGTAAAGAATTTAAAAATAGCACTTATAATGTCCTCTTGTTTTCTCCCCCTTATGGCATCATGCCATAAAACAGGGATTACAGCATGTTTCTCCTTCATTGCTACTTCTACTGGAGCAAAGGTAAGGTTATAAACAGAAAAACGAAGTGAAAAAATGACGTTCTTAAACATGTCAGGACGTGGCAGCATAATGACCTTTTGTAAGTCCATGCTATAGACAACTTCATCTTTGTCCTTCACTTTCTCTTTTATGTACTGTTCTTTAGCTACATTTGCTTTGTCTTTGTGGGATTTCCAGTCTTTACACTGTTGACATGTTTCATTCCAGTTTTGTTCAGAGTGTCCATGCAGCTTGAAGTTTTCACAACTTTCGCATTCTTTATGGCCCAATTTTACAAAGGATATATTCAATCTATCTACTTCTTCTCTGTAAAGCTCATAAGAGCATGAAATATTTTGGTATTTTTTTTTTTTTAATCTTCATACATTTTCGTTTTTGTCAAATCGCTGGGCAGGTATAATCTATTTGGAGCATGCTCGCGGCGGTAGTAAGAAATTGATGGCTCGAAGGATATTATATGGTCTACAACTGGTGTTCTGTCAATCTTGTTATGGGGGACCTTCCCTTTTCTTCCATCTGGTTTTGGTCTTGAACTATCCTATCATTTGTTTTGTTGTACCCCAAGATTGTCAAAAAGAAAATTTGACAAATTTTTTGAGAGAACCCTTCTTTATTTTTTGAAAAATACTCGATTGGTTCTTATCTCCTACTATCTGTAATAGCAGATGCTGGTCTGTGCACTGGTTTTCGAACGATTGCCCCCAGTACAAATGATTTTTGAGCAAATTTAGACATATTCCAATATTCCTCATTAAATACTTTCCTTTGATCTTCTGTAAAATGAGTTTTGCAATCCAAGTTGCAACTGCAATCTTCTTGTACACTGTGTGATTTTTTATTCTTTTCTAATTTCATCTGTTTTCTTTTTGTTGGAGAATAGACAAACTTTCGCCTTTTCCGAAGGTTTCCGGATTTTGTATACTTACTTCCGAGTTGCTCATTAGTTTCGGATTCAATTTCAATATTATTGTCAACATGACTGGCCGATTCAACAGCTTCTAGTTTTTCTAAACTACCATCATCTAAAACAACATACTCAATAGGTATATCTCTTGCAACATCTCATTAGATGTTACTGTCTGATATTCATGGCAACTATAATATTTGCAGCCAACACATCATTACCACCTTCCTGTTGAATCTCTAGCATACAGTCAGTATCAAACAAATTCAATTCTTCATTTGACTGACGATTTGTGTCAGCAGTATTCATATTGATCGAATGGTTTAAGAGAGAAGCATTTGATGGCAGTACTTTATCTTCCTTTAAAACAATACTTTCAGCCATAATTTCATCTTCTATTTCTTTATTAATAATAGATAAACCGTCATTTAATTGCAAGTCTGCTGCACATACCTGATTATCAATACAAAATTGAGGAAGAGGGGTAATTCCACTGCAGCCGTTTTGTTTTTCTCTTCAAGAATGCTATTTTGGTTCGCACGACTCACAGTTGTTCTAGTGTCTCCTTCCACGTTATGTCTTTTCTTCATTCTGTTCCGCGACACTAAAAAAAAAGACTAGAAATTCAAGGTTATTATAAGTTTCTGCTTAGGTCATTCAATATCATCAATTTATAAAAATCAAATAGGGTGAGGAAATGATGTAAGTAAAGAACCCTGAGAAAGAGTAGAGACTGAATGACTTGGTCCCCGTGAATAAGTGTATTATGATGCAGATTCTCGTAGGCCTTCTGAAATACAAGTAAGCTCTAGACGTGACATACAAAGCTTTAATATAATCCACTAGGTGGGCCTACTACATAGTTTAATGTACCCATGTGGACATGACATCGGCTCTTCAAATCTAATTACTTTGAATAGTGGCAAACTTGTTGTAAAAAGGCTTGAGTAATTGTATCCACATAAGGTAGGATAAGAGGTTAGTAACTAGGCCTCATGAAAACCTCAAAAATTCATACTAGGACTCATAACAGTGCAGGCTTTTAATTTAGTTTTTATTTTGTTATGTATTAAGGTGATTTACCCAACTCACCTGTAGTAATGGTTTAGGTTAGATTGTTGTTGTCCTAGGCTTGGTTTAGCCATCTTTATGTTGACGTATTGGCCAGCTGTTGTCTGCGTTGTTAGTTTCACGTCCTCTAGAACCAGAATCTCCATTTTCACCATAAACAAAACCATAGAATTGGAATTTAAAAAGGAACTAGATGATAGATCAGTTGTCAAATTATAAAATGAAAAAAACCTAATAGTTGTAATACCCTATGTATACGCCTAGGTAAAATAATAGACTGTCAAAAGTTATGTATGTATTTCAACAGTCTATTCAACATTCAAAATATAGATTAGCCCTACAACTCTGAAAAACATATTTAGTAGGTTTAGTCAAACTCACCTTTATAAATTTCTTTGCAGAGGCTCAATGTCAGTTCATTTCTGCATTTAACAAACTCTGGTTTAAAGTCAGATGATTTTAAAGGCATGTTTCAAACATCTGATACAACTCCAAAACAATTAGTTAGCATCAGATTGTTTTCATTGCCTAACCTCACTTTTTCATCTCTCGCATGACAGCTGTGTGGTAATTATAGTGTTGTAACTGCGAACAGGATGGCCTACTCTGATAAACAAAATCGTCGTAACTGCTAGGGCATTTTGTGGTAACAGTATCTTACTAGGGGAAATCGTTGTATCTGCTGTTGGATACAACTAAAATCCCCTAGTAAGCAGAATATACAACATCTGGGCCTAGTACGGTAGCAATAATAGGCGTTTTTTAAATAAAGTAGCCACAGATACGGCATTTCTCGTTATTTTTCTGCTCCTAAGAATGTAATAGAATCACATGGTAACTTCAACTCAATTTCAAAAAAAATGTTACCACAACTGTGCTTAGCAGGGCAGAACAATAAGCTGGTATAGTATGGCGGGGTTATAACAAAATATAAGATTGTTTTAAGGCCGAATTACTGTTCTAACCTCAAAAAATTTATAATTAGGAGGAGGCCAATCACTATAATAAGAAATTTATGTAAACATAGCTATTGGACCCCAAGGCCAATGACTGTCTATATAGTCATTTATATCTGAGTTTGTTTTCAGGCATTATTTTTGAGCCATTGAACTGGTATGTGGGGGCCATAACTGTATGCATTTTGATAGACATTATTTTGTGATATTCATGTTAACCTACCATTATTTCAGAAATACAAAATGCCCAAAGTTCAAGAAGGAGACACATACAGTAAAAAATACACTGAAGATGATCTACAGAGAGCACTGAAAGCCGTTGCTTATGGTGTACCTATCAGAGAAGCTGCCAACAGATACAAGGTACCCCGAGCAACTCTCCAATTTAAAAGAAGTGATAAATTCTCAAAGACATGTATGTTAAGGACCCTTTCCATATCTTACCTTCGAAGAGGAAAATTTATTGGTCAAATGGTTAATAGAAAGCTCAAAAATATGCTTTCCTAGAAGTTGTCCTACAGTTGTCTGTAGAGTCGTTTAACCCTTTTAAAGATAATTTTCCGAGCGAAGGATGAGGCATTTATAAAACGTCATCCAGATATATCCCTTCGGACTCCTGAAGGTGTATCTTCATCTAGTTCGAAAGTATCTGAAAAAGATATCAGAAAGTGGTTCAAAAACATCAAGACTTATCTTGTTTCAAAAGGATTTGATGACATTCTTAACGATCCCAGTCGGAAATTCAATCCGGATGAAACTGGTTTCAATTTATGCCCGAAACATTCTTCAGTTTGGCACCAAGAGGCTCTAAAATATGTACGAAGTTGACCATGCTTCACCAAAACAGAATATACGGTTCTGTTTACATTTTCAGCAGATGGTAAGGTAACACACCCATGAATATTTTTCCATTAAAAATATTAAGAATTGAGTTATATGAAAGTGTTCCAGAAACTTGGGGAATTGGACAGTCTGACACTGGCTGGGTGAAAGCAGAACTTTTTAATGACTATATAGTCAAAGTTTTCCATCCTTATTTAATATAAAATAACATAACAACACTTCCGGTAATATTATTTATAGAGGGCCATGCATCACATCTGACTCATCAAATAAGTGAATTGTGCAAAGAACGGGATATTATTTTAATATGTCTCTACCCAAATTCAGCGAGAATACTGCAGCCTGCGGATGTAGCGGCTTTCAAGCCAATTAATACCAGTTGAAATAAAGGGGTTCTCAATTGACGAAAATATCAAAAAAAGGAAATGTTGCCCCTATTTTGGAAACAGTAATCAATGACTATGAGTCCCAAACTGTGAAAAATGGTTTTAGGGCCACTGGCCTTTTGATCAAAAAGCCATCGATTTTTCCAAATGTTTAGGGGGTGTGGTAAACGTGGCAACAGAAGAACCCACAGAAATGAGGACAATATAGCAGATCAGACAACATTTACATATGAGATATTTTAAAAAATACAGTAGGATATGAAAAATTTGCCAGATTGTTAATAAAAAAAGCCAGATAAAAATACTTCTGACTTCATATTGTTCAAATTATGGGAGAAATTTCATAAATCCGAACAGAACCAGAAAATAGAAGAAATAAATGAACGAATTAATTTTGAAAACAAGTCGAAAAGAACCAAGATGCAGAATACTTGAAAAAGGATAACGACAATTAATACTGAAGAAAAACAGACAACTGAAAATTTCATGGCTAAAAGCAATACTGATCAGTAATTACTGAACTACGACATTCCCTGCATAGATTACCTGGTAATAATATGTGCGATCAATACAATCAAAATTACAGCTTAAAAAATAAGAAAATACAATTATTCTGTTCTACTTTAATAATAATAAGTTACTAAGGTGGCTTTGAAATACAAAGAATTAACACAAAACATTACAACAATTGTTCGAAATGCTGTCCATCAACGTCAATGCACTTCTGAACTCGCTTAGCTATTTCTTGAAGAACGTTTGCTAATTGCTGGGCCGTTATATTATTAACTGCGCGTCTTACTCGCAACTCCAGGTCTTCGCGGGTTGTAACGGCGGTTGCATTGACAATGTTTTTTAAATGGCCCCAAACAAAGAAATCAAGAGGTGTCAAATCAGGTGACCTTAGAGGCCATCGCACAGGACCATTCGTCGAAATTACGTTTTCTTCGAATGCCTGTTCAAGGAAATCACTTACTGTTCTTGAATTATGAGGAGCTCCATCTTGTTGGAAATACATTCCCTGTCGTAAATTTCGTTTTGCAGAAATTCTGAGTATCTAGCTCCATTCAAGGGTCCTTCAAATATTATTGGACCAATGATTCTACGACCGAGTATTCCAAGCCAAACATTGAAACCGAACCGCACTTGAAAGTTACCCTACCGCAATAAATTTTGATTTTCTTGTGACCAATACCTTGTATTTTGTCGGTTAAATAATCCCATATTTGTAAACCTAGACTCGTCCTAAAATAAAATCCTCCCCAAAAAAGCATTGTTTGGCTACACATTATTCTGCAAGATCCAATTGCAATATTCCATCCTACGTTCATAATCATTTTCGTACAGGTGCTGGTGCAATTGATATTTGAAAGATTTATAATTATGTTTGTGCAAGATTTGGCTTACCGTTTGGTGACTAATTTCCAATTCAAACCCAATTTGCCTTAAAGAAACAGTCTTATCAACTTCTATTCGAGCTAAAACATTAATTTCCATGCAAGGAAGTTAATCTATTTACTTCAACTGCTCGAAACCTTTGGTATGCTAATAAAAACAGTTAAGTTTCCCAACACCAAGCTGGAGACTTGTATCGAGCACCACACTTCTTTAGTAGCAATATAAAGCTCTCACATGGTATCGAGGTTAGTGCTAAAGAGGTGTTGGTATGTCAGGATGAATCAATTTTATTTGAAAAAATGCCAGAGAAATATCCTATTAAATTTGTCTATTTCTAACCATCAGTCATCATTACACTGACAACTACCCATGGATAGTTTTCACGTCTCATGTAATGAGGATGATGTATGAGGATTTTATTGATTTCACATGTTTGCATAATCTCGGCCGATATTTTTGGACTTAGTAGTCATATTTGTATTTCATATAACACCGAGAATACCTGTAATGGGAAATTTACGTTAATGTCACCCCAATGCCCCAATGCCAGGACATTAGAACATTGTTGCTGTTTTTCTTTGTTGGACTGATACTTCGATTCCACCCGATAAACCGTATCAAAGTTTCCCAAAAGTTGAGTAGAAATATCAATGTTATCGTACTGGACGAAATGTGCTTTAGAACATTAGTACTCTTCAGAAACACCGATCAGTGGCTGGATGATAGCATTATTAACAGTTTTCTGAGTTTTCTGCCACCAACATCTCAGTGGAAAAATATTTTGTTGATATGTTTCGACCCTTTTTTGCTCATAGTTTATCGCGTAGAGAATATGTCAGTAAAGGAGATCGAAAATGGGTGAAAACATCTTCTACTGGTTTCAAAAATATATTGTTCATTCCCATTAACGAAAGAAATCATTGGACATTGTTGGCAGTTATAATCAATCATAAAATATTGGTGTATTTGACTTCTTTGCATAGCCCTCCTCCCAAAAATGTTAACAACTCGCGGAAACTTTCTTTCTCAGCATGTGGACGAATATTAGATGAATTTGGAATTGGTGGTAATTGTGATGTTCAAGTTTGTTGGTGAGCACTCACAATGGCATCCTGCTCCATCCACTTTACTGAAAAGGACATGAATAAAGCCCCCCTTGGCAATGTCAATTTTTTATGTAATGGTCAAAGACAAAAGACGTGAACTGAAACCAGACAATCCAAGAAATCGACTTCTTATAGACATAAATGAAGAATTGGGAAAGAAAAGAGACTGCCCCTTCCCTGGAATTTTTTATCCCAATTGATTTTTGTTCCAGCCTCAGTTACTTAATGCCTCCAGCGCATTACTCTTCCGAGTTTGAACATTTTTCATACGCGAGTTGCTGGGTTGACTCGGTTCTTTTAGCCACACGGTATTTGTTCCTTTCTTATCATTTTGATATTTATTATTATTTATTTCATTTTGATGTTTATTAGAACTACTATTAAGCATTTGAGTATATTTATTGTTTTATTTTATTCATATTGATATTAAAGCAGTTTGAATCTCATCCTGAAGATGCTAACTTAGCGAAACATGTGTTTAGGAGTTTAATATGATTTGTATCCACAGAATCGTAATACAATTCCAAGACTGAACTGAGGCAATGATAAATATTATAATTAAGTTCGAAAATATGTTCATGGCATAGCAGACGGAAAAGTGGAAAACAAAACTGAATTTAAAAAAATGTGGACCAATCGGGATTCGAACCATGAGATCTCGAGCCTGAATCCCGGTTGATCTACATTCTTTAAATTCAGTTCTGAATTCCATTCTACCGTCTGCTTTGCCATAAACTCATTTTCGAATTTAATTGAACTACTGACGTAAAACTACTTCCTTATTTATATTTACTTGGCTGAGTCATCCATACTTATATGTGAAGTCGGTCGATAATCCTATATGTGATTGACACCAGCGGTCTAACGCACATGGCCGGAAACCATGAGATCCCGGGTTCGATCCCGGTTGATCCACATTTTTTAATTCAGTTCTGATTTTCATTTCCCATCTGCTATGTCATAAACTTATTTTCGAATGCAATAATATTATTCATATTGTATGTTGTCATAGATTGAATATTACTTGGACGTAGAATTTCTTCTTGAATTGATAAAGAGGTAATGGTGTACTTAATTACTTATGGAATGAAGTTTTAAGTAAAATTACCTTTAGGTCACTATGGATACCTTTACCAGGCAACCACAAATAGGTGTAATTCGAAACAAAAAATGAATATTATTTCAAATGCTATTTGTAGTGATGCATTTGTAGTAACATCTAAAACACAAACATTAATAAATTTTGTGAGGAAAGGTGTGTTACCCCTGAGATGAAGAGGCGCAGAATAGGCATCTTACATTAAATTAGTGAGATGAGGACAAAGAACTTGACATCAAAAAAGAGAAAACTTTATCAGACAACTATTAAACCACGCAAGCAGATTTCAGAATTAAAAAGTAACCTCAAAAATTCCAACAGAAAGTTAAATTATGCTGTAAATATTGCTCAAATTTAAAATCAGGCAAAGTAGATTTTGTAAATTAAAAAAAAACAAGTTTTCTCTTTAGCACTGTATAAGAAGCGACATAATACTTATAAGTTTTCATGTAGATGCTTAACATTACTAAGTAAATCCACTATGAATGATATTTTGAAGGATTTTAAGTTTGATCCCGGTGTAAATGATAATATATTTCAAGAAAGTAGAGTCAAATCAATGAAAGAAATCAATACAACCGGTGTCCTTTTATTTGACGAAATTTTTTCAAACAGTTGGTACTGGACATAGTGAAACCGTAGAATATGTGGATTTAGGGAATGAATTAGGACAAAAAAAAAAGTAGCCGGTCATGCTTTTCCCTTTATGCTTCATGGCATATACGGAGCATGGAAACAACGTGTGATTTACTATTAGAAAAGTGCCATAGTTCGTGCACATTAAGACGTTCACTCTGCACAGGTGAAAGTTGTTATGTGGAAAAATCTAAAATGTGTCCAAAATCTAACGGAAAGTTTAAAAAGTTGAAAAACATAAGACAATGCTGTGAATGCAAATTCTGCACCAAATTTCATTTCAAATAATCAAAAAACTTATACACTGTTGAAAACACTATATGCTCTAATGTACCAGTAATGCTTTTTTAAATATAATTTATATTTTGAAAAGCATTAAATACCCAGGTCCCAATATACTATGCTTTTAATTTAGTCTGAAAAAAGAGGTATTATACAAAGTATGAAATAAAAGAGCAGGATTTTTATGTGAGCCGTAACGATGAAAATAAAATCAAAGTGTCTAGAGCAGCTACACTGGTGAGTCACACAGTTGCTGCAACAAAAGAGCGCATGATTGGAAGTGATCCAGAACAGCTTCCTGCGGAAGTTATTTACACTGCTGAATTTGTTGAAGACATTGACAGATTAAAAATCCATTCGCCAAAATATAATTCTAAAGCTCTCAGAAGTTGAAGTCTCAACATATCAAATGTTGGAAGCACATACTTCCGAAAATTAAAAGTTGAGAATTTTATAACATGTTCTCTAATGAAATTAAAAGAACTTTGCCATTCAAAGTTTTCTGGATATTCACTCTTCATGGAGTGATGGAAGTTTTTAGTATTTGCCAGAAAATTGGTATGAATAACAACAGATCCGTTAAAAAATCTTTCTGCTTCTATTAGACAATACTATGCAGCAAATACCAATCCAAACTGCTTCCAATTTATATCTGAACTAAAAACTATCATTGAGTAATTTAATAGAGTATTTAAATATTGATTATAACTGTGAGGCAGATGAGAGCAGCATTTTAGAAAACGTTGTGGCTTTTCTTGAGTCCTCCGATAATGTAAGAAATACCTAACTTTTGAAGAGTTACAAAATATTGTTGTGTGTACGCCAATTTTGCAATAAAGTGAATTTGATGTCCAGGTCATAACATATGTTACTGATTATCTGATTCGACTGAAAACCATGATTCTAAACAAAGGTTAAATTATGCAAATAAAAATTTAAGTCATTTTTATCCCAAGTTTATGATACCATTTATTCAGCTATGCAGGTTTACGACCATGTTGAGAACATTTTTCAAAATTTAAAATATACAATTGTCAATCATATAAACATAGACTGGTTTACTTGCAAAATGCACATTGATAATATATTTTTGAAATTAATTAATCTCTGTGTTCCATTCAATATAAGAAAATATTTAAATGACAATGCACATAACAAAAATTAGTTAAACAAGCTAGTACGCTTGCCGTTACAAAGACACATGTCGTTATCCCTGAGAGGAACACGAAACAAATCTTCTCGTATGCGGAAGATTTGGAATCGATCAGAGGTTTCCTATTTTATACGTTTCCTTTGGGAGGAGAAGGTTCCAGCCAGGAACACGTAAGCGCAAAATGTGCCAGAGAAAACTTTCTCTGCCACGGACCCCTTTAAGAAATTTACGCATTTTTGTTTTTATCTTCTTCGAACATTCTGGCATATAATGAGTCTTAATCTTACAGAATCAGACATGCTTTCTTGGAAACGGTGGTGTTACCGTCCATAAAAGAACTTCCGAAACCGGTACGACAAAAATATACTGCGCCAATCTCACGCTGACTACGGACCTGTTCCTTGTGGGAGGTAACATTTTTATATTCGAACGGGATTGGCAGTAGTTTGCCTCCAACGTGGACCGACACATAACAATGTTACAACACTCCTCAATTACGTATAATTTTTTTATTGCATACGACACATTCAGGATATGCTTGATTACGATTTCGCCGATCAATACCTAACCAACATACAAATATATCAAGGCTTGATAATAAAAAGTATCGGTAGCAGTGATGGCAAAGGCAAGCTTCTACCTAACAAAGAGAGGGTCCAAACATTTTTTTCCACCCCAAACTCCATGCTGTTTTATCCCCACCAATTAAATACTCGTTGTTACATGTCATCGAGTAAGCAGTTTACGTTGGGTGATATGTCAATTTCCTGCTCGACGTCCTAATTCCCCTATTTTCACATAATCAAAAACCAATTACTTACGGCCGATTGCACCAATAAAAGTATAAGCTTAGAATAACTATGGCTTGCTTAAAATTTAAGGCTAGCTTATTTAAAATTGAGTTGTACCAATAGTTTTGTTGTAATTCTTAGCTTAGTGATCTATTAATTTGGCAACGTTGCATTTTTAGTTCCCTTTCTAGTGATTTTTCGTTTAGAATATTGAGATTGAGAATATTCAGTCAGAAAACGAATCTTAACCTTAAATTAAATTGGTTGTTTTGAAATCCATATCTTTTCGAGTGTTGTTTATTTGCAAAATGGAAAGCGCAAATAAAAAAAGATCTGCTAATTACACTGCTCGTGAAAAAGAACTATTAATATCGTTAGCTGCCAAATATAAGGAGATTTTGGAAAACAAAAAGACTGACGCTGTGTCGGTGTCCGAAAAAAATGAATCTTGGCGGAAAACAGAAGCAGAGTTTAACCTGGTGGCCCCAAACTTATGCTTTAGAAGTGGTGAATCGTTAAAGAAACTCTATGAAAACCTGAAAAAGGAGTTACGGAAGAAAGTTGCAGAAGAAAAAAAGGAGGTATATTTAACTGGAGGTGGTCCTTTCACGAAAGTTATTAAAAATGATACAGATGATTTGTTGCTCAATATAATCAATGGCAAAACCGTATTTGGCTTAGAGAATCCATTTGATAGTGATCTTGGTGTGGTAAATATTACTGCAGATGAAAAGGTAAGTTCGCATATTAGCCTCAGTGCTGTGTTAGAAAAGACTGGATATAAGTAAATCTAATTCATTTTTATTCTAATAAGAAAATAATAAATATGAATTAGAGAACTCATCACCAACAACGGTATTCTTAAAATCAATGGGATCAAGTCTAGACATCAATATTTGATACTGGTTTGAACTATGACCTTATATCCAGCATGCATGTGTTAACCCCAATTATTGGCATAAGAGTTAGTTTACAAATTTGATTACTTTCAGAATGCTGCTTCAAATGACTTTGAGAATAGCGACACAGAACTGAATTCAAACATTGCTCAAGTGGATAGCTCCACAAAACCTACCAAAAGCAATTGGGCACATTTCAAAGCTAATGATCTAAGAAAGCCAATATCAAATAATTTAAGTAGGAGTAGTAGGACCTTAGCTGAATCTACAGAAAATAACATTGAAATTGTATATGCTGATGTTGGAAATCAGAGCGCTGAAGAAGTAGAAAGTTTTGACAAAGATAAATCTACAAACCGTAAAAGACCATCATCTCTATCTGAGGTAAGTTCAACTCCAGTTTTTCAGAAGCCAAATTCAATAGTATTAAATACAAATAACAGAAAATTGAATATATTTCTAAACAGTAATTTCTACAAGATACCTAATCCTCATATTAAAGAGCAAATGGGTCTTGACAATAGTTTTTCATTGCAACTATTATTCCAAAAATACCTATGTCAACCTAAAAAAAGTTTTTTTAGGGCACAAGATGAAAGACCCCTGCAGCACGACGTCGTCCTCACTCAACAATTCAATTGACATCTGCATCAACATTGTACGACAAATATGAGCAACTAGTTGACAAAAAAATTGTAAATGAAGAATTTTCCAGGAAAGAATCACAGATGAGGATGACAGCTTTGCAAAGGAAAAATGAACTCGAAATTCAAAGTTTGGAATTAGACATAGAAATTAAGAAACGGCAGTTAGATGCATTGAAAAAAAAATTACTATGTCCATAAAAATTATGTGTAGGTAAAGGTATTTTTGTGTATTGGAATCATTATTGTGTTATTATTTTGTCCTAATAATAAGTATTAAGTTTTCGTTAGAAAAGTGAAATATGAAGAAGCAGTTTTTGTTGAATAGGTACTTACTAAAAAATAAAACGCAGAAATGGAATTTCAACTTTTTATTAATGACAAAACATTATCAGCACTACTTGACTAAATATCTCGAATATTTTGATATTCAATGAACAAATGTTTATAAATTTACAAAATAATTATTTATAAGAGCATTTCTCGTATAGTCCAAATTGGGAGCATCATTATTTGGGACATCTGGAACATTTCCCATTGCTATTAAAAAATCCAGTTGAGCCCCATTAATTTCTTCAGGAAGTGGAGGCTCTGGCTCATTCATTGCTCTTGCTATATTGTGCAGTACAGCACAGGCAACAATTATAGATAAGACTGTATCTATCTTAAGTCGGATCCCTAGAGCCAATATTGGAAACCTCCGTTTCCAGACACCAAACAGACGTTCAATGCTGTTTCTTGTTCTAATGTGAGACTCGTTGTAGAGTTGCTCTTCTCTAGTTCTAGGTTCTTGAAGTGGGGTCATAAAGTTAGGTTTTAACATGTAGCCACTATCTCCTGTAAAAAAATTGATCAGGATAACCCTTTATTTTTTGAGTATCTTAACTCATAATAAACGATATTTGTACAAAAGCAGATTAAATCAAAAAGAACTGTGTGTTCATAAGCTTCTTAACAAAAGACAGCAAATACTGATCATATAATTACAGAATTCTCATAGTATCATTTAAAATTTCATTATTTCTCACCAAGCAAAACAGTATTTGGAAATTCTCCATTTTCATGTCTGGCTCTTATTCGACTATTTGCATATATAGTCGCATCGTGGGCAGAACCAGGCCAACGAGCCACAATATCTCTAATGCGCAACTGTGCATCCCCAACAACCTGTACATTAATTGAAAAGTATCCTTTACGATTACGAAAAACTTCAGGATCCCCTCCACCTAGAAATTAAAAAATGCTGTGACAATAATAAAAGTTAGTGCCAACTCTTTGAGACAGCAAAGGTGAAGTATTATACTTTTTGAGAACACTCTTTTACAGAGTGTTGAAGAAAAAACCTTAAAATGTTCTATATCAAATACCTGGAGATTGAATTTTAATATGCGTGCCATCTATGCAACCCAAAACTCTAGGAAATGAAGCAATATTGAAAAATTCTCGTTGCACTTCTAAAAGGTCATCTTCTGTTGGCATTTGTATATGCTGTTGAAGTGAGGCAATTGCATTTGATACTTTTTTAATAATCCTTGATGCTGTTGCTGTATGGATTCCCATAAAATCAGCAATAGTTGATAAGTGTGCCCCTGTTGCATAACATCGCAAAGTTGTCAAGATTTGGTTTACGGGTGACACTGGATCATTTCTACAACGAAAAAATACCTACAATAGTCTTACTTATTTTTTGGGTGTAGTAACCTTTATTTAAAAGAATGTCACCAATCGGTGGATAATTTTTTTTAAATGAACATTCGCCCAAACAGTTACCATACAAAAACAGATAGGTGGGTAGCGACTGCTTTAGCCTTTGGCATAAGTATTCGACTTACAGATTATCTGGATACTCCAAACTTTCTTCTAATGTTTCTACAAGGTTTAAAACTGTTGGTTTTGTCAAGCGAAATCTTTGAAAAAATGTTTTGTTGTCTAATTCTTCATAATAGTTTTTTCGATTGTACCGCCTCCTTGGAAATCCGTTCTCAAGGAGATCTAGCACTTCTAAATCGTCTTCCATAAACATATTTCACATTCACACACCTTGAAATTGTCTGTAAGTAAATTGAATCACTAAAAGTAAAATTGAAAACACAGAATTTTAGGTTAGAAATCTCAACTTGCAGATAAGCCTAGTATAAGCCGATGAATTTCTAAGCTTAGTCAAGCCCCCCTTAAAATGCCCAATTTTGTATGGTGCAAAACAAAATTTCATTAAACCTACCCTTAACCTTAAGGATACTTGAAAATCACTTGGTGCAAACGGCCATTAGAAATCCATTTTACTTCTCTCCCATGTTTTTTTAATTACGAGCAAATTTCCAAACAAGATCAATCATTTGATAACTATTACGAAGCTTCGCGTCTCCGCTTAGGATTGTTGGAGCAGTATACCGAGTTACTTAAAACAGATCCCTGCATTCGAATCGAATACGTATTAAATTTTGAAGATTTGCAAGATTTCCACGACAGAATTCCTAATATCTTTGCCAACAAGAAATTAGATGATTTTTTCGTCCAATTTTTAGACGAAATTCCACCGCAAACTTGGCACAACTTGTTAAGCAACTCCTGCCACAGATACTTACATAGCTTGCAAATAAACACTGCGCCCGGCCAAGCAACGACGATACCGTACCGACACTCGAAAGCTCACTTTGAACATTTGGGGCGGATGAAGTATACAAACCAAAAGTGCCATGGTTTTCAGTAGCGGACAGAATTTTGAAGGAAGTTGTACAAATAAGAGAAACTCAAGCTTCAGAAGTTGTAAGTATTATTATATTACATTTTATTGATGATTTATCATTTTCATTTGCCAAGGGACAGCCCCATCACCCATAAACCAATCAGCTAACTCATTTCTAAGCTCTACAGCTTTTCTAGAATAATTTCGGCTATCTGCACTTGATCTACAATCTCTGAGAGCGCCACTGTAAACGTCTTGTCTCCATAAACCTTTCAAAGTCTTCAACGTCTACACAGTTCTTGGTTATATATCCATCAGATGTTTTTCGCAACCAGTTATGTAACGCACAAGTGGTTTTCACAAGCACGTCAGTTTTTTCGGAACATAACGCAATGGGTTTCTCAAATATACGAAACCGAGAAACCAGCAATCCAAATGCATTTTCTACGATACGTCGAGCACGAGAAAGTCGATAATTATTTTTTTTTCTTTTTGTGTTAGTGGACCATGATGTGAATAAGGTTTCAATAAATATTCTGTATGGGGAAACGCATCGTCAGCTACAAACACTGTATTTGGCGGAAGGTTTAGTAAATTATCCTCTAGTGCACTCTTCAAACTGCTTTTTGAAAATACTCCTCTATCAGATGCTCTTTCCGTTTGCACCCACATCTATAGTAACATGGGGATACTTTAAATTCTGGGTATACTTTGATCGAAACTTCATCATTTGTTAAAACCCCACAGCACGCCGCTGCTTTCCAAAGTAACGAATGTTTGTTTGCGCAGGTGGTAGCATCGATAGGTTCGCTACATCGCCAGTCGGTTGCAAACGTCGAAATAAGAAGCACCGTCGCTTCAATCCGTTGTTTTGGTTTGCACGTGAATTTTATTATTTATTTTGGCTGGTAAACTTTATATCCACATTGGTGAGTTTTCATATTTAGATTATAAATCTATTTCTTGTGGGTCAAACATATATTTGGAAGTGTTATGCATGCAATACCTACTCTCCATTATAATTAGTTTTTCTTCTGTGTGGGATTTCATTTCAGGGGGTATCTTTGATCAACACATGGTGTAACATTGATCGAGTGATCAATGTTACCCCATCACATAGATCTCATGAACAATTCATCATGAAATTGTTTTCTTTCATTTCAGAAATGCCACGTAAGCATAATCGATTACTTGGCAGCCGAAAATACCGAGATTATTTATCTGAGAAGTTGGAGGAAGCTCTCCAAGCAGTGCTCGATGGCAGATTGTCACTGCGTGGGTCATCCAGGCAGTTTGGAATTCCGTTTGGCACACTCTATAATAAATTTAAAGGAAAACATGGACGAACTCCTGGCCGTCCAACGGTTTTCAGTAAGCAAGAAGAAGAGGCTATCCTTCAAGCAGCAGCCAAATGTTCAGATTGGGGTTTTCCATTGAATCTTATGGACATAAGGATGATGGCAAAGTACTATTTGGACAGAAAAGGGATAACGATAAACATGTTCGTGAATAATGTACCTGGAGTTGACTGGACATACAGTCTTCTAAATAGGCATAAAAACTCGTTTGGACAGAGATTGGCCACCAACATAAAACGAGCGAGGGCCGCAGTATCCAGAGAAACTCTAGGAGTATTTTATGACAACTTGGAAAAATCAATTAAGGACTTACCGAGTTCCAACATATTCAATTACGACGAATCAAATTTATCAGATGACCCTGGAAAAAAACGAGGAGTTTACAGACGAGGTGTGAAATATCCAGAAAAAATTATGAACCACTCGAAAAGCTGCACAACTATCATGATATGTGGTTCAGCGGACGGCACATTGTTACCTCCTTACGTTGTATTCAAGAGTATCCACCTTTATGACTCGTGGAAGGAAAATGGCATACGAGGACCTCCTTGCTGCGACAAACCATGTTGTAGTTCAGGCACACGGTTCAATCGCACGGCAAGTGGATGGATGGATGGCCTTACTTTCAGAGACTGGTTTCAAAGCTCTTTCTTACCGCATGCCAAACGTTTAGAAGGCCGAAAGGCTCTTATTGGTGACAACCTTTCCTCTCATATGGATGTTGATGTAATAAACATGTGTGCGGCAAATGATATAGATTTCATCTGTTTAGTCCCACACTCCACACACATGTGCCAGCCGCTCGACGTTGGGTTCTTTCGACCAATGAAAGAAGCTTGGCGCAAGACACTGTCGGAATGGAAATTACAAAATTTACGATTGTCCACTGTTCCGAAAGATACATTTGCCAGTCTTTTGAAAAAAACTTTAATTGACATGGACGCGAAAGCTGCAAGAGTTAGTAATCAGCCACGGGAAGACACCTGCAATTCATCGGCCATCAGGCGAAACTTGATAAGCTCATTTCGTTCTTCTGGTATCTATCCTTTAGATCGTCAGCAAGTGTTCAAGAAATTACCAAAGGAACCTGTACAAGAAAATCCGACAAATGAGGTTGAAAGTGCACTAATTGCTTTGCTAAAAGAGCAAAGATTTGGTGGCCCAAGTCGGCCACAGAGGAAGAAAAAAAGACTGGCTGTTGCACCCGGATGTAGTATATCGACAGCGGAGGTTGATAATGGGACGAACGATGATAATAATAGTGACGATGTGTTACCCTCCACTTCAACGCAGAATGAAGAGGATCACGCAGCTAGAGAATCTATGCCAGACAGTGAACTGGAATTTGACAGTGGAGAAGCACCTGATAGATTTGAAGTTGGTCAGTTTATTCTGACAGAATTTTGTTCACAACGAGGGAAAAAAACATACAAATACATGTGTAAGATTTTAGAAGTGGTACCAGAAATTGTTGTCGTGGGAATGAAATCCATTGGAAAAAATAAAAGAAAATTCAAATTCATTGCCGACGATATCTCCGTGATTAGACGTGAAGATGTAATCAAGATCCAGGCCAATCCTTCAGAGCATATCGACTCTGATGGTAATTCGTTCTATGAATTTGAGACTGACATCGAAGTTCACGAAGTTTGAAGTGTTATCATGTTTATTTATTTTTTCGTACGTACCTACTCATTTGGAATACAATTTTTTTTTAAGGACTAAAAACTATGTGTTAATGTGCCTTAATTGCATTATTTTTGTATGGAAGTTTACATTTTGTTTTCACCGAATAAATGAATATTTGACATAACATATTTGTTTTCATCCGATCAAAGTTCCCCCACTGAATGAATTTGCCTGTACAACCTAAAATATCAACCGCAGATTTTTATTTTTTGTTTTTTTGTTCATTCTGGTGGGGTTACTTTAATAATACATATAAAACGCAATGGCGATCAAAGTATCCCCAATACCAGTATAACTTTGATCACATCATTTTTATTTTTTATCTCAGAAAATACTTATTTTTTTAATTTCATATTTTCAGGATGAGTTAATTGGGTAAAACCGATTAATCATGATTTTTATGTCACCTGTATTTATTGATAAAGACAAGTTATTCAAGTCTGAAAAAAAGAATTGATCAAAGTATCCCCATGTTAGGTATTCAAAACAGTATTGGTCATCAACTAATGCAAGTAGTATAATACTGAACGTTCCCTTGTAGCCTTGTAGCCTTCCGAGCCTGAATGGAAAGGACTTCTCAATATAACATGCTTTCCATCTAAACTTCCAGCACAATTTGGAAAATTCCACCTAGTTGAAAATCTTTGAATAATCGTTTTCCATTCGTTTTCAGAGCGTGGCACCTGAAAATTAAAAATTAAATGGCCTTTTTTTGTTACTAATTTTGGACTTTTTTTTTTGTTTTAGGAAATTGAATCACAATCCGAAGTTGGTGATTCTACAGAAACTCCACAGTCAACAACAATCGAGGAGGTATTATCGCCTTCCTCTTGTGGTATGTCCTTGCCCAGAAAACCAATTCCTCAAAGATTAACTTCGAACGGCACAGCCCCAAAGAGGATTCGAAAAAGAGCAAGTAGCACCGAGAAGGCTTTACAAGGGTTACAGGAAATTTCCCAAAAATTAGATTAAAAGCCTAATGGAAAAGAGGACAATGATTTGATTGTTATGGAGGGTCGGTGGCTTGTTCGTTGAAGAAGCTACCAGAAACAGTCGCTTTGGAATCGATGTCGTACATACACTCGTATCTTATACGGCAACGGTTGACATCAAATGCCCAGCCTCTACTTCTTCGGCCAATGAATATCCTGCAATCCCAAATGCATACCTTCTTACTACGACAGTACTAATTTAAATTCAAATCCTCAGCAAGAACAGTCTGATATACTTTCATTGGCAATAACTACTTCGCTTTATGACGATAATTAAGGAAATTTATTTGTTAATATTTAAAATTTAACAAATGTTACATATAATATCATGTATTTGCTTACCTTAATAAAGTTTTTCAACGCATCATAAATGGCTTCACAAATTTCAGGGATGAACTTTGAAAGAATCTCCTGTTGCCAGATATCTTAATGTCACTTCCAATTTTAATTTTGGTGTTAACGCGTCTCTCATGTGGGCATCTAGTTTTATAATACGTGGCGACATACAATCCAGAAGAGTATCAAAATGTTGTTTTTTTTATTCGAAGATGGTTTCTGTAGCTTACAGGATCTTCTGTGGCGAGTTCTGCTAGAAGTTTTGCAGAAACACCCAAAGTAGGTCGACGACGAATCCATGGTTTAACCCACACGGCCTTTTCGTTTGGTAGCGTTTTTTCTGTATTTCTTTAATCTTTCTTTTCACTAACAGTTTAGTGACTATTTTACAGGCTTTGCGAAGTTCAGTCGACATATTGATCAACTTAAAAATGAAACTGGCGTGCCAATAATTTCTGTTTTTGCAATCTTGGGTAAACCTTTACTGGCATGCCAACTGGCGACCACTGGCGAAACTAAATCCATGCATGTGTCAACCCGCCTTCTCACACCATTTTATGCGACGAATTGAAATTGAATTTTTTGTGTTGGGTAATTCGAAAGATGCTTATTACCGCGAATTGAAAAAGTTATTGATACACGACAGACTTATCAATAACGACGACAATAAGGCGGAGTAATAGCATTCGTACAAACAGTGCCACCGATATCGTCGAGCGGTTAAGCCTTGGTTTCCTCGAAAGCGGTACCGACAAATTGCGACCGTAATAATGCGACGAATGACGTCATAGAAAACTGTACCATGCAGATCATCAGCAGTGGTTTTCAAGGAAGCGTTGGTAGTCACCGCAACGCAATATGACGGTGCCGGCATAATGAATGCGGTAGCCATTGCGGCAAGAAACAGTTCGCCAACGGTTTATTACGGTGGTAATGTGTTGTGATTTCGTTTGTTTTTAGGTTATAAAACGGATAAAATAGGTATTTATGATTTATATTACAAAGTTTATTTATGTCATGGTGTTTTTTGTAGCGTCATGTGTTCCGGAATAAAACACACTGAATGGACAAGTGAGCAGGACGAAATATTGATAGATTTTGTTAGAAGTCATGAATGTTTGTATAATATTCAATGTAAAGATTACAAAAAAACCCAACTAAAACACAGTTTATGGAAAGAAATAGCCCAGATACTTCAAAAAACAGGTAATACAATAATACAACTTCTCAATACCATAAGAAATATTTATTTATAATAGGTTACATTGCTGTGATTGATTTAGTTTTCTTGGTAATGCTGTTCCTGCCATGCTACAGCACCGGGTCCATTGAAATACGTTTTAAATGTTTCACGAATTTGGACTGATATATTTGCCCCACGTACGTTGTTGTGAATAAGCGGAAGTAAATTTTCTGTAGGTAGTGAGTATTTCTCTGTACTATCAGTCGATGTCGGAAGTATATTTGCTTCTCGCAGAATATTATATAAAATACAGGAACACATTATTAGTTTATCCGTGGTTTCCGGATGCGTAGCAATTGGCTGCAAAATTATTCGAAAAAATGCACAAAGAATGCCAAAGGCGTTTTCAGTTGTCCTGCGAGCTCGGGAAAGTCGATAATTATAGATGGCTTTAGTTTTATCAGCCACTGATTGATTTCGTGGATATGGTTTCATAAGATGTTCATGAAGAGCGAATGCCTCATCCCCGAGAATAACATGGGGTACCAGGATATTCATGCCAGGCAGTGGTTGTGGCGGTGGAATACTAAATTCGTTTTTCAGAATTTTTTGTCCAAATCTACTTTTCAAATATATGCCTAAAATGAAATTTGTTTTATCAGAAAAATTAAAAATTACATTCATTGTAATGCATTTACCTGCATCTCCTTCTCTCCCATACGAACCTATGTCTACTGCAACAAATTTATTATCTGCATCTACAAGTGCTAACATAACTACTGAATGAAAGTCCTTGTAATTGAAGAATGTGGAACCACTATTGTTTGGAGCCTTTATCCGAACATGTTTACCATCAATTGCTCCAATACAGTTCGGAAAGTCCCAAAGAGATCTAAATCTCCTAGAGATTTTTTTGAACATTTCCTCTGTTGGTTGTGGCATTACCAAAGTGAGCATTCTTGTAACAATGGATTCAGCAACCTGCCTTATTATTACACTAATCCACGAATGGGATATTCTAAACTGAAACGCCAATGATCGAAATGATTCTCCTGTAGCCAAAAACCTAAAACAATAACATGTAGTACTTTGCAACACTTACCTTATTGTTTTTGTTTTTATATTTATAGATAATGAGTGCATCAAGAGGTGGGGATATGTTAGAGATTACTACATAAAGAGACGAGGCAAACCTGGCACGGGTTCGTGTGGAGAAGCAGCGAAGAAAAGATCGGAACAGCTGTCATTTTTAGATAGTATATCTTCGGGCAAGCGGAGGTAAATTCATGTTACCTTATTTTGCTGGTAATACAAAAAAATATTTTATTTTTAGCACTCTCAGCAACATAGAACAGTCTGAATCCCAAGAGAGTATGGAAAATAGCACGGCTCATTGCAGTACACAGGGCAACAACATAGAGCAAGAACAGTCTGAATTACTTACTGCGAACGACACTAGCAGCAATATTGCAGATATTCAAGAAGCCGGAGTTGAAACAGAAAAAACTCCAAGAGTTACCAAACGTAAAAGTACATCTACATCCACACCTGCTGACGAACGTATGAAGATATTAAAACAAATAGATGAAAGGCAAGATCTAAAAAATTTGGAAAATCAAGATGAAAATGATTTATTCTTTGGATCCATGGCGAAAATAATTAAGAAGCTGCCAACAGTCGTTCAGGCAAGGCTTCGAATGGAAATTGGAAATTTAGTTGGAAATGCAGAGATTGAACATCTATCACCATTGCCAAGTGCTGACTATGGGCGTGGACCATCATCAGCAGGTAGCTCCACATCATACAGTACATTTGTTTCCGAGGATTCTGTAACTCCAATGGAAGCATCCACTACTCTAGTAATGACGAAGCCTAGCCAAGGGTACTTTATAAATTTGTAAATTTATCACACACATGTAAACATTTCTTGAAATAAAAGTATGCAGAGTGACCCATTTGACAGCGGGTCACTTGAACATGGCTCACTCTGTATATAAGGCATACGTGTTAATTTTGTGTTTGATGTACTTAGTATTAATGGAAAAAGGTACATACCTTAGAAGCAGGCATAATTTTTGCTCAGGAGTCAATGGATTTTGAACACGATTTGTGGGTTTTGAACAAAGATCTTCTTTTATATATCCTAAAACGTAATCAAATAAGACCGGCGTCAATCGAAAATATTCCCTGAACTTGTTTTCATTGGTATATAGATGGCGACAAATCAAAATATGATATGCACCCTCTGCAGTTCTTTGTTTAAAAAGTTCAGATTCACTCCTTCTATGATTCTCTTCCTCTGATTCCTCGGCATTTAGCACTACCAAAAGAGCAACATCGAGCTCGTCCATGTTGCTTGTTTTCAACGCAAAGCGGTACTGGTGACGCTTTCTGAATTTACACATTCTATTGCCGCAATTTAAAACCCTGATTTTTCCATCGCAATCTGACGTCATTCGTCGCATTATAGCGGTCGCAATTTGTCGGTACCGCTTTCGAGGAAACCAAGGCTTTACACCGAATCTTTTAAATTCGCAGATCTGCATGTTAAAAAATTGGCAAAATTCTTCGTCGGCGTGACACAACATAGAGCGAAATTCGAAGCACCGTCTTTGGATATTACGACGTTGTGCAACAACTTTTCACCGGACCACGTCCAAGCCGCAAAGACATTTTTATACATTTACGCGACATCCGAAAAAAAATTTGTTACACCGGCAAATCATTTCAATGTCTTAAAAATTACCACTACAAAGGACAAATAGTAGAGGAAGTGGTCCGAATATGGGCCATGCATTTAATATGGGCCCCCAAACTATCTGTGAAACCGGTAGCGTCATCTATTAGAAAAATGTCAAAATGTGCTATAGGGCACCTCTCCTACGCTATATTATAGATGCCGCGGTCAGTACACTTGTTGATGTTGAATGGTGTGGTGCTTTTGTTCTTGACCTCGGACAGAATTTTATTGGGTAAGTTTATACTGAGTGATATTTGTGTTTTTTGATATTATTATTGATATATATATATATATATATATATATATATATATATATCAGTCTGACAGAAAAAAGGACGAAAAAGAGATTCTAGCGTAAATTATGAACAAAAAAATATTTACAAACATCATAATTTAATAGTTTCTAGGAATGTAAAAAGTTTGAAATATGGGCCCCTAGTGTGAGTTAAATATGGGTCAGTGGCCCATATTCAGAACGTAATAATTAAGCCATCTATTTTTTACAGGTTAACAATGTCTGCCAAAAATAGAAAATTTATTTGTCAAAATCTGCAAAAAAAATGGAACCAGGATGACATGAAGAAAGCTGTACGTGCTGTAGAGCAGGGAAACATGGGATTAAAACGTGCCTCCAAAAGTTTCCAGGTGCCAAGAACGACTTTACAGAGAATGGTAAAAAAAGTCAATACCAACGATTTTCCAATTGCTAATATTATAAATTCTAAATTGGGACGAAAACCAGTTCTTGGATACGCCATAGAAGAAGAATTGGTTGAATATATTCTCAAAATGGAGTCTCAGTTTTATGGTTTAACCAGAAAAGATCTGTGTAGAATGGCATACACACTGGCAATTAAAAATAAAATCAAAAATCCTTTTAAAAATGGTATAGCTGGTCGTACCTGGTTAGACGCTTTTTTAAGAAGACATAAAAATGTACTGTCCCCCCGAAGACCAACTGGAACCTCTTTTGCAAGGGCTTTGGGATTCAACAAGGAAAATATCAAAATATTTTTCGATAACCTTGAGGTACAATATGAAAAACATAAGTATGGTCCGCATCAAATATATAACGTAGACGAAACTGGTCTTTCCGTTGTACCATCAAGAATTCCTAAAGTCATTGGCCGAAAGGGAAAACGTCAGATTGCTGCCATTACATCGGCTGAGAGAGGTTCGCTAGTGACTATGGTTGCATCAATGAGTGCAGGAGGGCAATTTGTTCCCCCAATGTTGGTCTTCCCGAGAAAAAATAGAAACGATCAGCTTATGCGCGGAGCACCACCTGGAAGTATTTATGCAGTACATCCAAGTGGCTGGATCCAGCAAAATTTATTCACCGAATGGTTCAAACATTTTCTCCAGTTTGTAAAGCCAACTGAGGAGTTACCTGTGTTGCTTGTAGTAGATGGACATTACAGTCACACTAGAAATTTAGAAATTATAAACTTGGCAAGGGAAAATAATGTCTGCATCATATCACTCCCTCCTCACTCGACACATAAACTCCAACCCCTTGACAAAACGTTCATGGGACCACTAAAAGCGTACTACAGCGAAGAGGTTAGAACTTGGATTCGGGTTAATAACAGAGCCTTATCACAATTTGATCTAGCAGAATTATTGGGTAAAGCTGTTCTGAAATGCCAGACGGCAGATATAGCTACAAATGGATTTAAAGTAAACGGAATATGGCCAATAAATAAACACATTTATGCAGATGCTGATTTTATTGCTGAAAAAATTGAAGCTGAAAAAACCTGTAACTCAACTGAAACTCAGCTGGAAGAACCGACATGTGACCATTCCAAAACTGTTTCTTCAGAAGGTATATCAATTCGTTCAGAAGATCAACAACCGGGTTGTTCTGAAGACCCCGATCCACCATTAAGGGTCACAATGGCCCCATCAACTGTGCTATTAGGAGACTGTTCAAAAACCTTCGTGAGCCCATTCGTTCTTTCACCTGTCCCATCAGTTACAAAAAGAGCGTCTACAAGAGGAAGAAAAACCTCTCGTTCCCAAATTATAACTTCATCTCCATAAAAATCAGATCTTGAATTATCGATTGAGAAAATAAGGAAATCAAAAGAAGGAAACGAAAAGAGGAAAGTATTTTCAGATGAATCAAAAGAAAGTGTAAAGACAAACGAGGGAAAGGGAAAGCGAAAAATATCTATGGAAAAAGGAAAATTTAAAAAAAAAGTAAAGAAACCCAAAATAAAAGCAAACACCAGATACAGCTCAGATGAAGAAGACGAGGAAGATGAATTTTTGCCTGCTGACGAGGACCTTGACCTTGACCAGATCGGCGAGTACACTCCTGGCAGTAATGACGCTACATGTCTATTTTGCGAAACACGATTTTCAGATGATACCAGAGGAGAAACCTGGGTTCAGTGTTTAATGTGCAATCTCTGGGCACATGAACAATGTTCCGGAGCAGAAAAAGACAGTTACGTTTGTGATTTTTGTCAGTAATTTAGTTCGTTTATTTTTAATAAAACATGTTTATTTTTACTTTGACATTTATTTTTGCTGTTTTATTTTGTATTTTTTATTCTAGAAAGAAAATTTATATATTTTTTTAGGGGGCCCATATTTCATACTGTCTGACCCGTTTCAAAAAAGTGCCTCTCTTTATATATTTCTCTGTAAAACCAACAAACTTCATTTTAAAAAAACAGGTTTTGCAGTTTTGTTACTAAGGTCTTATAGTATGTATAGATGATTTTAGACATTGTTATAAAAAAATAATAAGCAAGTTACGAAAAAAAAACAAATGGGGGGCCCATATTCGGACCACTTCCTCTACCGTACTACTAATAGAGGTACATCTCCTATGTACCGCGTAGACAACACTGTCCGGTAGAATACGGATATAGTGTTGAAGGCATTGTTTTATCCGACGAGTATGTTCGGCAAATGGTGAAATGCTCCTCTGAAATGAAATTATATTTATGTTGACAGGCTGCGCGAATTGATTTCTCATGGAGGCCGCCATGTTTGTTTTGTGGTTCCTAGCAGTGGCGGAGGAATTGGGGTTCAGTTGATTGTTGAAGTTCACATATTATTCAATTAATGATACTGAGTAATTTCACAAGTTAAATATTATTATTATTATTATTATTATATAAAAACATCGATTTTCATAATTTTCCAATGAGAATTATGTAAGGGCCAGAAGTATAGCACAAAATATTACTAAGACTCAAAATTACATTTAAATTGGAAATTGTCTTGAATAGTATGGATATTGCAAAAAATTTCATGAATCAAATATAACAATTTTGCTCAACAGAATTGTGACTCTTAACTCGGACTTCGAAAAATGGGTCAGTCGCAAAATTAAAATAATACCTACTGTCAAATATGTCGGAACTCGGATCACAGGCATATTCATTGCTATAAGATTTTCAAGCTTGTCGGTGTATTGTTATTGTCCAGTTTCCATTGGAGACTCTTATCTATGAATGAGATAAGGAAGAATGTTATTCAGAAGTATCACTCACAGAAAATCGCTCATTCCATTGATGCGTGAATAATTGCATCTCTTTCGCTAGGCCTCCAATACATTTTGGTCGACAAAAATCTATTTCACTCGGAAGAATTGGAAAACATACTCTTCAGAAGCAATTTCTCACTGTAATGAGGAATTGTTGGACTATTTCTTGTGGGGTGAAACTTTGAAAATATTTTTCTGACATAAAACCTGTCATGGGTATGGCATGTTGATTTCATTGATACTTCTGAATAACATTCTTCCTTATCTCATTCATAGATAAGAGCCTCCAATGAAAACTGGACATTCAATAAATAATCAACTATCTGAATGAAAATGCAAATTTTCACTTTCAGATTTTTTCTCTCAAGTTATATAGGGTCTTTCTCAATATCTATCAGATGTAGTTCAATGTCCAGCGTGACTTTAGCCGGGGAAGTAGTTGTTTTCTGTTAGATATTACAAAAAAGTTACTTTAATTTTATCGTAGGGTTTTCCATTTCCAGAGGAGTCATGTATTGATTCAATTTTCAATTGAGAATGTTTCTCTATAAAACATGAATCCCTTCCAAGAGAGGTTATCTTGTACGATGGAAAACAGCGACTAAATTCCAACTTTCAGTCGCAGATAATTCAACAACTGACTTTATGAACATCCTGTTCATATTTTCAATGAAATCAACATGCCATACCCATGACAGGTTTTATGTCAGAAAAATATTTTCAAAGTTTCACCCCACAAGAAATAGTCCAACAATTCCTCATTACAGTGTGAAATTGCTTCTGAAGAGTATGTTTTCCAATTCTTCCGACCTCCCTGATGATCTTAGAAGAGTGAAATAGATTTTTGTCGACCAAAATGTATTGGAGGCCTAGCGAAAGAGATGCAATTATTCACGCATCAATGGAATGAGCGATTTTCTGTGAGTGATACTTCTGAATAACATTCTTCCTTATCTCATTCATAGATAAGAGTCTCCACTGGAAACTGGACATTCAATAAATAATCAACTATCTGAATGAAAATGCAAATTTTCACTTTCAGATTTTTTCTCTCAAGTTATATAAGGTCTTTCTCAATATCTATCAGATGTAGTTCAATGTCCAGCGTGGCTTTAGCCGGGGAAGTAGTTGTTTTCTGCTAGATATTACAAAAAAGTAACTTCAATTTTATCGTAGGGTTTTCCATTTCCAGAGGAGTCATGTATTGATTCAATTTTCAATTGAGAATGTTTCTCTTTAAAACATGCCTTTTTATATTTTGACAAAGTTACAGTATAACAAATAGTCAAAACGATTTTTCAAAAAAACTACTAATGGTTCGATCGGGGAGTTAGTTTACGACCGTGCACAAAAAACAGTCTGGGAAATAGGGAGAGTGGGGAGTCCCAGTAATAACTAGAGTCTAGTGATGTTGTATTTTCTTCATTTTCGTAGTGATTTTTATTTTGTATTGAATATGAAAAGAACCATTGTAGATAGGAATTAAGTATTGTCATGATCAATTATTTCAGTCAGTCCAAAATTGAATTTATTAATCTTCCATTTGATGTACACAATGTGAATAAACATTATGTTTCTGTAAAAGTATCTCAATGAATAAAGATCACAATCTACTTAGCAAAACGTGAATTCACCTCAATTTACGACCATACCTAGGAAAATGAAACAAAACTGAAATCGGCTTGTAATGTTTATTTGACAAAATATCTTTTCTCTTTTTACTAGACGTTATGCAACGAATAATTGAAAATAAAAGTTTTCTTACAGTTTTAAAAACTATAAGAATGAACTGAGAATCAGATTTTCCAAAGTATTGCAATAAATGAAACAGTCTAAAAAGGATAATTAAAAATAAAAGTTTTCTTACAATTTTAAAAACAATAAGAATGAACTGAGAATAAGATTTTCCAAAGTATTGCAATAAATGAAACAGTCTAAAAAAGAAAATTCGATCAGAAAAATCTATTTGTCTTATTAGGCTTTGGCACATCAGTCAATGAGTGGATACAATACTGGAGAGACTTCGTTCCTCCGCAAAAATAACTTTCTAATAAAACAAAAGTTAAACAAAATGAAGAAGAAATGTATGTTACACCTATTGAATAATTAATGGAAAGATGATGTTAAAAAAGACAGATTCAGAAATATACAAAAATATGGCTCCTACTGGTGATTAAAACGTATTAATTTATTTAGAGTTTGTCTGATTTTTTTGCCTTCAATAATCTCTGTTTGGTTTTTACATAAATTATAAAATCTTATCTTAATATAGGAAGAACAGATGGCTTTTATTAACATATATACATGGCTAGTTTGGAATTCATATTCCAAAAAGTGGTCTGCTAAACTTGGAAATATATTTTCATTATAATACATTTGACTAACTGTATTAGCCATTGTATTCATATAAATACTTTCTCTTGGAACCTTATTTCCAGTGATAGAAAGTAATCTTCTTATGTAGTCTTCACACTTAATGCATATTGTAATAAGTCCCTCTGATGGCCACAGTAAACCTCCTAAAACACAAAGCATTTGAGTATAGATGAATCATTTTATAATATCTTCAAATACCTCTGTCTTTTCTACTCAATAATTTGAATCTGGATGTAGTGACTTGCTTGGTTCCGTCTTGTATAGCCTCTACACAGATGGTACATTTGATGATTATCATTACCATTTTGATGACATACCCAAAAATTTACGAAACAACATTTTCTGTGTATTGGCTCAATGATGGTGAATAGCATATGTCATAATCATGATCTTCAATCAAAGTCAATAATTCCTTCCCATCACATTATAATTTCTTGCAACAGAATAATCTATGACAAATGGATCTTCATTCTTTTTATCGCAATGCCAGAATCGTTGTGGAGTCTATTACACTGCAGTTTCCTCCAACTCCCTTGACTTGGGCATGGAACAATAGTTTCCGATATGTATGTTGCATTTGAAGTTTTATTCCAGCTATTTCTACTCCTGGAATTTGAAACAATTAGCAAAACAGATACATTAAATCATTTCCAGAGGGCTTGATTAGATAAAGTGTTTTTTTGAAGAACATGAAATAAAATTGCAACTATCCTGATGGATTCTGCTTTATTCAAATAAGAAAATATCCCTTAGAATCAATGATCAAAAAGTACCTTCATCTGTTTTCCAACATTTGTGATCTTTGAAATTTTTTGATGTTTTGCTAGAAATTTCATTCAATTGGTTTCAACTTACCGAACGCTACAAAAAAACAACTCTATATGGTCTTGGCTAAATTTGTATGTGAGCAGATGACTCATTTTCTTTGTTTTGATGTACTCATCAAAAATCCCAATGGTTGAAGTTATGGAAATAATAAAACCAGTAAATGATGTTTTTCTACGGGAATTCGTCATTGGTACTCCTTCATAATTTTTTTACATTGGGATAAATAAACAATGAATTTTTGCAAGAATGATTTCCAGAGGTATTCATTATTAACCCACAATGCTGATTTATACCCCTTTGCTACGGGCGATCTTGAATTCGAAATATCAAAAGCTCTATCCACCATTCTCAAAAATCTTATCCACCATTCTCAGAAATCTTATCCACCATTCTCAAAAATCTTATTGTTTGACCAGCACCCTGGACGTCAGGAATTTTCAAGTCATCCTTCAAAAACTCAATCGCATCAGCAACACTGCTACTCAAGGTTTGAGCAGCCAGCTTTACCTGGAAGTTATGACAGTTATTACTATTATAATAATAAAAAACAATATATTTGTGTATTAACTGGAAAATAGGACTAAAACTTTATCAAGCAACAAAAATTGCGTTGAATTAAAATTAGTTTTCTGGAGATGAAGAGAACCTTAATGAAAAAATGTTGATTATCAGTTGATCAATTTCACAAGTGATAATATTAAATGTGTTTTAGTTAGGCTGGGATTTTTTAATTTAATTCAACCGATTGAATTATCAAAATCTCGTGGCTCGACTGGGGTGAGTCCAGCACGTTTCACTGTTGCGTTCCAGTTAACAGGGCTGCTCCTAAGGTGGCGTATGGAGTTAGTAACAAGGCCTATCCAGAACACATGGCTATGACCATAGCAATCGACGCCAAAACACCAAAGGAAAAATAAAATTAAATATGTTCATTGTGTTCACTCACCTTCATTTTCTGTCGGCGCCATTCCATATGCCCTTTTCTCAGTTTTATACCAAGAGATAAACCTTCGCTTTACTGAAGTTCATACAACTTTTCAATGTATTACCACTCTACTGGTTTATTTTCATCATCCAGAAAACTTCCCAGATCCCCTAAAGCATATCTCATTAGTTTGAGCATATGGCACGAATCTAAAATGGCATATACTTTGTCATCGTTACTGGGGTGTTTGAAGAATGTCTTATATGGAATTGTGTTTTTATTTAAAACACAACGAAGACATTTTAACATTGTAATATTAGCAGATGGACCATCACATGTTATTGAAGTTATTTGTACTCCACCATCAGCTAATCGTATTAGTGCTTCATTAACAAGATTTGCTTTTTCATTTCCACTGAGGGCTTCAATAAAAAATTATCAATATAGACCAAAGATACCAATAATCTTCCAGTATTCTGTGTGGCAAACAACAAGAAATACTAAGGCCTCTGTAGCAAGACTTGCGAGGTCATCTGTATTGTCATATCTAAAATTAACATGCCCATACAACTGTTTTCCATCTGATATCATCCGCTTTTTTATAGCCATTTCATCAATGATTAATGAACAGATTAATTCTTTGTTGTTGGCTTTACACTGATCAAATTTCAATCTGAGAACCTCAAATGATTGGGTGAACCCTGGCTTGCATTCAATTCCACTATAGATTTTTCTGATGTTTGATGGATGAGGGAGGCATAAATCCATAGTTCTTCGGACATAATCATATGCTTTTCTCGAGTAAAATAATAAAGTCATGGCAAAGTCACGAAGTTCTGGAGAATATTTTGAACGAAATAATCCGGTACTCCATTTTTTCTTGAGGAATAGACGAAAAGGATTTTGTCAAATTTTCTGATGCCATTTCAGATATCAGCTGTTTGTTTTTAAGAGTATTGATGACAACATGAAGGAATTGTACTTTGTGCTTCAATTTATTGACAGTCCTTTTTTGTGTTGCCATACTCAACACGAACCCTTTTTAATGTAGCCTTATTCCTTGCATATTTGTTCTCCAATTTGTCCATAGTGCAACTAAAAATAATCTGCAAAACACCAGAATTTCAAAAAGTATTGAAAATGCTGAATTTCATTCATTTCTTCTCCTAGAGTTGTCCCTTTATTCGGGTGCGCAGAAGGACTTAGAGCGTTCCAGTCAACATAATATAATTTAATTTCAGTGGGTTGCTCACACCGCATAAATCTAATCTCGTTGACAAAAGGGTAACCGATGACACGATGGTACCGTGCGGCCTAGTACCTCTCACTCTCGGAAGGGTTTCCTTAGTCTTAGGGCCGGTATTGTAAACATGTCTTGAACTTTAATTTTAACAGGCAAGTTAACTTTTACTTCAGAATGTCAGTTTTATAAAAGTCCCATTTTGAATATAAAAAGAAGAAGAAGATTAGGCAATAGGTAACCTAAAATTTTTAGCTTCACTTGAGTTGAGACTTGATTTCATTTCAGTTGCTTGCGTGTACTGCCGTCCTAAGAAAAAAGGCCTTAACTGCATTTTCATGCTAAAATGAGTTAGATGTTCCAAACGCTGAAGAGATTATCAAAGAATACTATCGCTAGGCTGAAATACCTTAGAAACCATTTTAAACGTCAAATAATGAACGAACAAAATAAGTGTAACTCCACCGCGTCATCATTCTCATAGTGAAAAAGACCTAAAGTATCAAATAAGAAGCTAAAGATCCTTATGTACAAAGTTAAATGGATATAAGGCCTTTTAGCTTATTATTCACTGACGTTTCAGCGATGAAAGTTGGGTTATGTTAATTCATAGTTGTGTATTTTCTGCGTGAATTTTGTCAAGAATTGAACGAAAATCAAAATAATAGGGTAAGTAAATTGATAAATTCCGTGTCCAGCACACAATTTACAATAATATCGTTTATTAGGCTCATAATGAACAGAACAGAAATAATTTTGAACCTTGCACGAAAACATAACCAAGATGCCATTGCTATTATTAAGCAAACTGAGAATATTTCTGAAACTTCAAAAGCTACTTGTGATGTATGAAGATATCAGTAGTACAGATGGCGGTGGCCATAATTTCGAAAATGTAATTGATATAATTGTTTTAGAACAAAATGGCATGAATAATGTGATTATCAACACGGAAGCCAATCATATTGAAGAACCAAAGCTGCTACTATTGAACGAAGCAGTTGGAGAACAACTAGATGATCCGCTTGGAGAACAAGAACAAAAGAAAGCAGCTCGAGAACACCAACAAGAAGTAGTTGGAGAACAAGAAATATCGGAGGAAGAATTAATGGTTGAAGATTTAGAAAAAGGTCCAACAAAAAAGGGTACGGAACGGAAGAGGAGAAGGTACAAATCTTCTTTGATCTCAAGGAAGCAACAAAAAATAGAAAGGTAAGCATTGATTCACAATGTTCATTCGCCTTGTAACGAGAAATGCTGAAAAAATTTACAAATTCCTTCAATGAAGAAGAACGAATTGTTATTAACAAAGGGTTTTGGAATTTAAATTACATTGCGAGAAGGGTGTTTATTCAAAATAACAGAGGGTTTGAGGACTCTACAAGGCAACATACCTTTAAGTACTTTTTAATCAATGGAAGTATCAGGGTGCCGGTTTGCAAAACCTTTTTAACCACTTTAGGTTTTTCCAAAAATAATAACAATGTGCTCACCCAGACCAATCATTCACCAAAACAAGATGGCAGGGGCAGGAATGAGAAACCAAAAATAGATAGAGAAATCATTCGCACACATATAGAGAGTTTTCATCCGTGTATATCACATTACAGAAGAGAACACGCCCCAAATAAGCGTTATTTGCCGAGCGATGTAACAATTATTTAAATGCTTAAAGACTGTATTGCAAAGTATCCCAATCTTAAGTGCTCATACGATTTATACAGAAGCATTGTAGCCCAAATGAATATTTCATTCACCAAACTCGGGCACGAGCAATGCGAGTCTTGCGAATTTTTCAGTCTTCATAATCCTGATCACAGCAAAGAAAATTTGGCGACTGACTGCGATAATTGTAATGTATGGGACAATCATATTAAGAAAGCAAACGAAGCCAGAAAAAAATACAGAGAAGATCGGGACTGTCAAACCAGAGGTGAAAGAGATGTTGTTTTTTCTGCCGATCTGGAAAAAATAATTATGATTCCTAGAATGGACACCTTCAAGGAGGTTGTATTTACTCCAAGGGTAATCGCTTTTAACGAGTCGTTTGTACCGGTTGGAAAGAATCAAAACTTAAAACCTTTAGCAGTGTTGTGGCATGAAGCGGTCACGGGCAGTATGAAAGAAGATATAATTAGTGCGTTTTATAATTTTTTTATCAAAAATTACTCTTTGGCTCGATAAATGTTCGGCACAAAATAAAAGTTGGGCTTTCTATTCATGTCTTGTTTATATGATAAATTCTAACGAAGTATCTGCCAAAGAAATTGTTATCAACTATTTTGAACCTGGGCACACTTTCATGTCCTGCGACAGTTTTCATCATCAGGTAGTAACTATACATAAATCTTGATTCCAGAGACGATAATTAATTTTTTTTCAGGTTGAATTGTCAATGAAACATGCTGGAAAGGTTTATGACTTAAACGATTTTGTAAACTGTGTTCAGGCAGCAAATTCCGGGAAAGTGTCCATGGGTCCAACAGATTTTTACAAATGGCAAGACTGTGCGTCTCTGTATAAACTCAAAAATACAGTACCAAGGCCATACATGGCAAATATAGTACAATTTTTGCAAAAAGGGGTGATTTTCATCTATTTTATAAAAATCAATTCTGTGAAGAGTTGATGCCTTTTAATTTTTCAATGGCTAAAATTTTGAAAACCAAAAAAATTGAAAAACCAGAGGCCCATACCAAGTACCGGGCTATATCTCAACAGAGGATAGTATTTTGACTAACCTTGTTAAACTTATGCCGGTGAATCTTTATGATTTTTAGAATTCATTACCTCTTGATATTGATGTTCCAGACTTAATAACAACTGTTGAATAAGTTATTGTTACTACGTACTTTGAATTTCATTTTTTATCTATTTTTAATAATAATAAATTGCTTTTTCTAAGATGATGATGCATTCTGTTTCAAATAGTGTCTTGTTTATTTGCAGTCCTACGAAACTAAAAAACCTTAACCACCATTTTTTCAAGAAAAGCCAGTATTTTTGCTTTTCCGAAGATCATATGAACTACTAAAAGAGAGTTCAGTATTTGTATTACATAGTCGTTAATCTACTTTTAGTCTACTGGTTGCCATCAATGAAAATCTTATTTGGCTCATAGTTCAAAACTGTGCTGTGTGTACTTAAGGCTTTGTTTCTCAAGACGGCAGTGTATTCGTTTAATAAACTTGTTTTTGTAATCTGTGGTTAAGCGTTAGTGTTTCTTTGTTTCTTATAGTTATTCGGTGTCTGGTGTATTGTATATGCTAATATTATGAATAGAAGAGCAGTAAACTTCTCCAATGAAAAAATTGGTTTTCTTTTATCAGTGGTGGATGAATTCAAAGACGTGGTAGAATGCAAAAAAAGTGACACTGTGTTGTGGAAAGATAAGGAGACTGCTTGGTATAATATCTCAAAAAAACTAGTGGAGATTGGTTTCCCCCCTATGACTACTAAACAGTTGCGAAATAAATGGGGTAATTTTAAGAAAGAGACCAAAAAAGGTATGGAGACGAAAGTGTAGAGAGCTTTAAAACTGGCGGTGGTCAAAAAAAGTTGATTAGATTCACTCCGCCTGATGATAAGATCAAATCTATTGTTAGAGTTGCAATTACTGGTGATGCCAATTCGTTTTATTCGGATAAAAGTACGAGAGGCTGCACAGGTAAGTCATTTGTAAAATAATAATTGTTATTATTCTTTGAAAATGTTGACAATTACTTATTAAATCTTTCTAAGTAAATAGGCTTGTATTTAGAAAAATTCCAAATCTATATAGCAGTTCAGAATACCGATTTAGTAGGAAATTACCTCAACATGTTACTGTCCTATCTTGCAAATGAGGAACAACGAATCTGTATATGATGGTAAGAATTACTTGCATCCATCCATGATTTGGCTGAGAATTTTAGAGATGGCTTAAACATTTTATAGTTAACTGTGAGTACCAATTTGGTACTCGACCATTATTCATCAGAAGTTTTATTGTTTGAATTAACATTTGTACTCTATGTAATATGCTAACTAATTTTTATATTTCAGCGGTACTTGTTACTTATCTATATATTTTCTATTAATATTTTTTTACTAATTTATTTGACAGTTACTCCATTTTCACAATGATATAATTTGATATGAAACAATTACATCATAGTAATAAACCATTCAATAATGATAAAAACAAATAATGACGTAAATAAGCTTTGTTAACAAAAATTTTACCATCTTCATATAATAAAGCATGTTTTGATTATGACTTCTTTGCAGATCCTCAAGAAGTCATAGCAAACCCTGAAGACTGTCGAGAAGACAAACGCATTATGGCTAGGGAGGAGAAAGTAAAAGAAGGAAGTAGCAATATCTTCCATGATAGTAATTGGTCTTCGTGGAACCCAGCAGCATTAAAAACCCCCAAAGCTTTTGAGCTATCGGATAGACAAGGTATAATTTTCTAGATTAGAGTTTTCATTTAAAGATAGAGTTTTGATTGCGGAGCATGCGCAATTTTTAGGGGTAAAAATTGTTCTAGATTAGAGTTTTCATTTAAAGATAGAGTTCTGATTCAACTGCTTAGGAATTAGCTTCTTGGTGGTTACAACAACAACAGTTGTGTACGAATTTTAATATTTTTTTTTTGTATTACAGATCCAAAAAACAAAAGTGATCACTTACCTCTGGGACCCACATGGACACCGAAAAGATTAAGTTTGGAGAACAAAATTATATTGAATGGTAAATTATTCTTATTCTCATTTCCAATAGATTTTGTAACAGATGATATTTATCGAAGGAGAAATTCTCGGTCAATGTTATATTAATTGTGATCAATAAAATTTTATTTAAATTTCTCAATGAATTTAAAGTTTATAGTTTATATTATTTCTATTGCATGAGTATGGTCCCATATGAGCCCTTTTAAGAATTGTTACTCAAAATTGTAGTAGTATTTAATGCTTTTTATATTTTCAGAACACAACCAAAGAAAAGGAAAATTTATCGTTCTAAAAAATACTTCATTAAACCCCAAATTAATGACTAATTTACCAGGAAATAAATAAAATGACAAGCCGGAAACAGTCACCAAGCCTGTAGCAGTTGTCAAGCCTGAAACAATGACCAAGCCAGTTATCAATCCTGAAATACATACCAAGCTTCCTTTGGACGATGTGGCAGAACCGTCAAGTAGCGCAAATATTTTAAGTGTGAGAACACCAATCAGTCAAAAGAGCCCCAGCAAATCAGGTTAAGAATCTTCATATAAGATTCAGGATTTTATTCAGTCCAAATTATTCAATTTCATTGACTACTTATCATTCACTTATGTATTGATTAGTAAGAGAAAAAAAATACTTCCACTGGATTCAAAACTCACAAAAGTAACAGTTGATTTTATAGAACAGATTATTCAAGGAAATTATTTTAAGAAGCTTAAATGAGTGATATTGAAGTAAACTAGGGTAACTGTTTGTTAAACATATAAATATATGATTGGATCTATTTTTAAATAGCTTGTATGTCTATTACCCCATTAAAATATGTTTCGTGATCTTTCCTTATATTTTTGTATGATCCTTTACACACTCAAAAATAAATTTATGGTTTAGGTATATAACTTTATCTGCGATCATATATTGACTTCTATATTGATTGTAAATATTAACACCTTCTCAAATTTTTAAAGAAGTTTAATATTTGTTTTATATTTGTTGCAGGTACGAAGAAAAAGACAGTTTTGACCACTGCCGAATCAAAATTAATGTTTTATCGGAGGCCAAGTTAGAGCTAGTTCACATTCAACGAGAATGTCTAAAAAGAGAGGATTGTCAAAGATGAAGAGCATGCACTGAAAATGGAGCACGAAAAAGAAGCACATGAGATAATAATGAATAAACATAAAATTGAGCTGGAATTATTGGAATTAGAGCTTTAAAAAAAAAGCGAGAAATAAATTTCCTCCAGTAATAAATTTTGTGTTTTATTTTTGTTTTTATAGAAATCATAGGTCGAATGAACGTTAAATTGATTCATTACATGCATTCAAAAGAGAATGTATGGAATATATTTCCAGTAATAGGTAGTTCTTAGCATTGATGTTTTGGAAATGATCTCGTAAACCATGAAATTTGAGAGTGCAGCTGATCGGAAGGAACAAATGTTAGAACAAATTTTTAGAACAAACAAATGTCTGGTTTCTGACATGACAGACCAATCTCTTTATAATTTTTGAAAATATTCCTCAATTAATCCTTGTCTCACCAACTTGCGATTCTGATTGTGTGGAATATTTTGATTGAAGTTTTCCAACACTACAAATAAATTTTCATCAAGTTCTTATTTTCTACCATTTATGGCAATGTTAAGTAGAACTGCAGTTGCGACGATAACTGCCAAAGTAGTCTCTCTCTTTAAGGGAAGTGTCAAATGCAGTATGGGAAATCTTCTTTTCCGTACACCATACTGCCTTTCTACAACATTTCTGGATCTGATTTGAGATTCATTGTAGTCTCTCGGGTTGATTTTGTGGGTTTTCCAAAGGAATCATCATATACTCGGACAATGTATTTTCGAAATCACCCAACAAAAAACTATTACCAAATGTGCCTTCTTCAAATCGTGCCTTAATTCTGGAGTGGGAAAAATGGTATTGTCATGTGTGGCTCCTGGCCACCGAGCCACGATATCTCGAATTCGTAAATGACTATAATATACGGTTTGGACATTATATGAAAAGTATCTTTTTCTGTTATGATAATTTTCTGCTTCATTTCCCCCTAAAGTTACACAGTATTGGTTAAACAAATTTGTTATATTATGCCTTTAAAACTAAATTGCTATTGAGGAAATAATAGAAGAAATATCATACAATAATTTTAAACTTTTGTTTGTTCAATATTCTTCGATAGTAAAACTGATCCTTTTGTTAAAATTATTAATGGCAACAAACAAAACTTCTACTTTTACTTTTACCTTTTCTTCAACTTTAAACAATGAAATCGACAGTTCATCCACCGCTCTTAGAAGAGAAGTGACGCATGCACACCATTGATGAATTTGGTATATTTTGATTCCAAACATTTTGCGCAGAAAGTAAAAACCTTTCTACTTTCAACGATTCCTTAAAGGAAAAGTTGAATCCTACCAACCATTGTGTCTACTTTCTAAAAGTGAAAAATTTAAGGTAAAAGTTTGATCTATGAACCAACCATAAAACTGTGATAAACTCACCAGGAGACTGAATCCTTATAAGAGTACAGTATATAGCACCTATTACTTTAGGAAATCTTGCAATTTCAAAGAAGTCCCTTTTGGTTTGGTAAATCTCTTCATCAGTCTCCCGCATTTTTATGTAAATAGCCGATAACATTGCAATTTCCCGTATGACATTTCTAATAATACTGCTAGCAGTTGACTTGTGGATCCCCCAAAATCTCCAGCAACTACCGAGAATGAACCAGTTGCATAAAATCTAAGTGTACTCAACACTTGTGTCACTGGCGATAGAGGATGATTTCTAAAAATAAAAATACTCATCCTTCTTCAGTAATTGAAATATGTACTAGATGTGCTGACCTATTAATTGGTCTTCGTATATTTGCTCCAATGTGCCCCATTAACGAGCGTACAGACTCTCGTGACAATCAAAATCAGTTTTTGAATTCTGTTTCATTCCACAACGTTAAATGGTCTAACAGATTTCTGAACATCCTTGGTCGCCGAGGGCCTTCAACAATCTTCTTTATCGTCGGTTATCAAAAATAACGTGGATATCGTTTGCTAACATTAATGCGATTTGCGAACAAAAAACCAAAACAATAAAATCGAGGTTATGTGCTGAATTATTGACAGAATATTGTCGAAAACCATCATTTTCTTCAAAGTTAACTTTAACTTCGTCATTTCACCAGTTCTAGTTGTCTGTCAAAATAGTTCTATAGTTGAACGTGAGTGGGCACGTATCAGGCCATCCACTGCGGCCAATGGCCTATTGTGGCTAGTTCTATAGTACCGGCCCTTACTCAGCGAGCCGTGTAGAGTGTATCGCTGGCAAAAATATTTTGAGTTGCGGTGTGAGCGACTTACGTTGCTATTTACGTTTCTATTGACTGTGAATTGAGAGTTGAAGTGCTGCCATGAACGTAAACGTTAACGTACAAATTGACATCTACGCATGCGCATTCGTCAGCTATTCATGTTAACGTTGAAAATGGGTTCACGGGTATACGTAACCTAACGGTCTCACACGGATACCTTAAAAATCAACGAACGTTAACCGAAGAATATACGAATCACACCGATGAGTTGCGAATGAGCGAATATTGACTTCAAAGCCATAAAATCAAAAAGTGACAAAGCAATATTTACAATTTTACATCAATCATCATTTCTTCAATGTATTTTTGATGATCTTGCTCGGTATTTCGCTTTTTTTAAAACAATGAACATTTCGAAAAGCCAATTCCGGAAGAATTTGATTTGCATTTGGCAAGGGAGGTGTATGGTCAAAATCCCTATTAAGATCCGCAAAGTAGAGTTCATCTTCCAGTTGTTCATAGAAAACAGCATAAAAGCAAAATAAACACAAATTAACATGTTAGGGTTAACGGTTGACATACGTTCAACTTCAACTCAATAGAGAGTTGAAGTGCTGCCATGAACGTAAACGTTAACGTACAAATTGACATCTACGCATGCGCATTCGTCAGCTATTCACGTTAACGCTAAAGATAAGTTTACGGGCATACGTAACCTAACGGTTTCATACGGATACCTTAAAAAACAATGCACGTTAACCGAAGAATATACGAATCACACCGATGAGTTTCGAATGAGCGAATTTTGACTTTAAAAGCCATAACATCAAAAAATGACAAAGCATTATTTACAATTTTACATCAATCATCATTTCTTTAATGTATTTTTGATGATCTTGTTCGGTATTTCGCTTCATTTAAAACAATGAACATTTCGAAAAGACAATTCCGAAAGAATTTGATTTGCATTTGGCAAGGGATGTATATGGTCAAAATCCTTATTAAGATCTGCAAAGATGAACTCTAATCCAGTTGTTCAGAGAAAACAGCATAAAAGCCAAATAAAGACAAATAAATAAACATGTTAGGGTTAACGGTTGACATATACGTTCAACTTCAACTCAATTTTATAAAAACCCGTAAACGTTATATTTCGTACGTTAACGTCTACGTGAAGGTTCACGTAATGAAATCACTTCAACTCTCTAATATAAATTATTTTTTGTATGACAATTTGTAAGTAAAATCAAATAGTTTTAGTAATTCTGAAAATATGAATTATGCAGCAGAGCAAGAAAGATTTCTGCGATTATTTGACGAAGTTCCGACGGATTCTGAGATCGAACCCGAAGATGATGATGAAAGTTTATCGGACGACAATTTGGAAGTTCTGGAATATGATACTAATTCTGAATTTGAAATATCGGAAGCTGAGGAAATTGAGGATGAGCCTGTACAAATCAGACAGACATGATCACCTTGTTTGATTGGAAAAGATGGAACAAGGTGGAGAAAGCACCCTGTAATACGACGAAATATTCGAACTCGTGCGGAAAATATTTTTTTACCAGGTACGCAAGGAGATATTCAACATAAACGAGGCATCAAAGAAATTTGGGAATGTTTTTATACCACAGACATGCAGAAAATATTGTAAACTATACAAATGCGTTTATAACAATGCAATCATATGATATAAAAGAAGATCGCACTGCTAGGCCAACTGACCTAATCGATGTAAAAGCATGATTAGGTCTTTTGCCAATAAAAGTAAAAAACAGAATTCAAAATATCTATTTAGGGTAGACGGCATATGGATATCTACAGGCTGACAATGTCACTTAGAAGGTTCCAGTTCTTATTGAAACATATTCGTTTTGACGATATAAGTAATCGAATTGAAAGACAAAAGCTAGATAAAATGGCTGCATTTCGTGAGATCTTTGAAGAATTTAATTCCAATCTTCGCAAACATTACAATGTTTCTGCTTTTGTTACCATAGATGAGAAATTAGAAGCCTTCCAAGGCAAATGTCTTTTTAGGGTATACATGCCCAAGAAATTCAACCGTTATGGAATAAAAATTTATGCTCAATAATGATATAACAAAAAAGACCAGAAAAAAGCAGCATGTTTGGATTTCACGCAAAGTATTCACTAGTTTCTTAGATACCACGTAAAAATAAAAATGTGCTGCTTCTATCTACTATGCACCTTGAAGATGATTGCTTGGATGCCGAAACAGGTAAACCAGATATAATTATCGATTATAACCAAACTAAAGGGGGCGTAGAAGTTGTGGATCAATTATCTGCGACATATAACTGTGCGCGAGCAACAAGACGCTGGCCAATGGTTATATCTTATAGTACACTCAACGTCGCTGGAAATAATTCATATATTATTTATAGGGCCAACAACCAGAAAAACATTCCCAGGAGTAAAGTCCTGGAGGATGTATTTTAGAGTATTTTCATATGTTTGTTGTCTTTTTCAAATCAAAAAGAAATTTCTAATGTTTGTTCTTTGCAGATAACATTTTTTATGTTTCAAATATTCATCACTTCACATCACTTCACATATCACTTCAAATATTTATTCTCCCTTGTATTCTTCTTTTCATTCTATATTAAAGTGCAATATCTCGGTATGTATGTTCGCTTATCGCCTAATGATTATAAGGAACTCAAAATTTCTAAATATTGAAGTAAGAGTTTGAATTGTTTATACTTTTTTCAAATGCGGACTCAGATACCTACGTTGCTACTGATACCAGATCTAGTCACGTTACCACTGAAGGGTTATAAATTTTGATGAATGAACTGGTGCAGCAGTTTCCGCTCAGCATCATTCATCCGGAAGCGGGCAATACTTATGTGTGGATACAAATATTTGACTTGGATACGCAATGCATGCCGCCGCCGCCTCCTCCTCCTGCACAGCCCACCCCCCGATCCAGCCCAGTAACGAAAATTGTGCAACCGCCACCGTCGGATTACTCAGCCGCTTATACTTTCCGTCTGCAGAGTCTGACGAGAAAATTATCCAACGTTATCTGAAAAAACAAAAAATACCTATCGGCATCGGCACCAACGACGAAAACTGCATCGGCAATGATTGAAGACATTGATACAAATTATATTTGTGCGAATGTAGAAGCGTCAACGACTATTGAAATTTAAAAAAAAATAACACTTTTCTAAAACCGAAACCTTGCACTACACAGCGGCCGGATTCGGTTTTAGGCTCTGTCGAAAATCTGACAGGATTCGGGTCGCCGTCGATGCCGTCAACGTCGACAGCACCTCCATCGTCGAACACTACGACGAGAAAACCTATACAGGGTTGCCGTTTCGGTACAATTGTACTGTATTCTGTACGAAATTATTGACTTCGTTACAACTATTTGAAAAATCGCGAAATTCAGTACAAAATAGGATATCAAGAAAAAAAAGCATTTGGGTTATATCATTTTATCATTGAAAATGTTTCTATGTACACATACATCTAAGGCCATCTATTAGATATTAAAGCACAAACATTTGCTAAACTGAAAGTAACTGTAAGATCCGTTGTTCTCTGCCATCTATTAGTATACAGCTCAAACATCATTATACAATGGCATGTTTCATGTTTCTGGGAATTACCGAAACTAACGAAAGCAGTTTTTACGGGGACATCGTAAAAGCAAGAAATAATAGGGTTTTTTTATTTTATGGGCTAATAATAGTGTGTCCAGTGCCTATTTCCAGTGGTTTTGGTTTTTGTTTTAGATAAAATCGACAGGTAAGTACATAAGCAGAGAAATTGTGTCTATAATAATACGTTACGTACAGTTGTGTGCATAAAAATGTTGTACAAGGTTGCGCGCGGATTTGCGAAATGTCGGCCGAGCGCATGAGCATTTCCCTTATCACTCTGTCCATTTTCTTGGTATTCGTGTAAGAAGGCCAAGTCTATTGTGATTTCTTTCACGAACATCAAGAAATGGACAAAGTGATAAGGAAAATGCGCATTGGTATACGACTTTTTTTATGCACACAACTGTAGGGTAGCACAGGGTCGAAAGTAACTATTAAAATCCGAGTGGAGGGGAGCCGTAATTTCGTCAGACGATGTAGCCAGCGGTGGTTTTATTGACCGTTCAGTTTGCATCTAGTGCCAGCGAGTAAACACGTTTTTACAGAATTATTATCATTTTCGCATCCCTGAAGTAATTATATTGCCTTGACAAAATGGTTAAGGCTTTCGCGGCCAAAGTGTTCAGTGTCACAATTTTCACTCGGGTTTGAAGGCCGTCGTTTTTTGGAATTTCTTCCTAACGTTTCGCTAGCGCGAGTGGCTAGCTTCTTCAGAGGCTTATACATCATGAATAATCTCAGATGACTGGAGATTCCGTCTGCGAAGATTGTATTTATTCTGATAGGTAGTCCTGTTCGTTAATTACCGTATCTGGATTCTCGCTAACCCTAATTGACCCCTTTCTACCTGTCGGCTTAATGTCGTTGATATCCTTTGTTCTTTCAGAATTACTTATTCTCGTATCTGGGTTAAGCATATTTTCGATAACATTAATTGACACATTTTTGCATCCTGTCTCAATGCCGTAGTTTTCTTTTGATACTCTGGAATTTCTAAGAATGGGATTCCATATTCGGATGAGGTTAACAGCTTCTTCTTTTCTGTTGAAATTTTCCGTGTGTTTGTGGATCTCTATTGCCTCCCGTACAAGTCGGCTATGGTATCCCTGGTTGGGGGCAAGAAGTATTACGTCCTCAAACAGAATCTTGTGGTTTCCTTCACTGAGCGCGTGTTCTGCCACTGCTGACTTGTCCGTTTGGCCTAATCTGCAGTTCCTCTGATGTTCCTTCATCCTTGTTCCCATCGATCTTTTTGTGGTTCCGGTGTATACCTTTCCGCAAGTGCATGGTATGCGATATACCCCCGCTGCAGATAGTGGGTCTCTTTTGTCTTTTGCCGACCTAAGGCTTTGTTGTATTTTCTTGGTAGGTTTGAAGACCGTTTTTATGTTGTGTTGTCCCAAGAGTTTTCCAATTCTGTCTGTGACCTTAGGAATATATGGAAGATACGCACGTGCAACTATTTGAGCCTCCTCCCTACTTTGTCTCGTGGAAGTCCTCTTATTTGAATACACAGGTTTTACTGTGTATTCCAAAAAGAACTGTTATTAATCATAGAATTTCAAATACATTCTGAGATTACAATTGCCTCGTCAATTTCAGAATCTGTGTCATTTTCTTCATCGCTAGGTTCGTCTGACCACAAGTGCTCTGGATTTTGAACAAAATCAATGAATGATTCATAAAAATCTTCACTAAAAATTCGACTTGTAGACGAAATACTCGAATTCACCTCATCAACTTGAATTGGTAAGTCGGAAGCTGTTTGCGTTGGACTAAAACAACGTGGTAGAGTCAGCTCCAGATATGTCTGAAAGTGATACCAATATATGGTGAACCATTCAATTTATCCACATTGGCTGAGGAAAAATGTGTTTTTTTAAGAGGGGATTAGGTGAGTACAAATTTGAAATAATTTTTTGGACAATACACGTTCTTGTATAAAAATGTTTATTGAATTATAAAAAATATGTAAAACTTTTAATCAACAGCCAAGGTCATCGGGCCGCGAAAAAACTGTATTTTCACGATCGCGTATCAATCCGCGCAGTGTGTGTTTATTTTGATGGCTCTGAGAAGAGCCAATGTAGTTCGCTGTAGTGAGCCAGGGAAATGAAATAGAGCCTAAACATTACACATCACGCATGCCTTTTGTGGACGAATTAAAAAGAGCGGACTTGCACAAACTATACAATAATACCTCTCCATATCACAATATCGACATGTGGTATGTTTGTCAATATGGCGATATTGGGCAGTCGGGTTGTTGTATCTCGCACAATATATTCTGAAACATGTGCCGCACACCTTCTCAACTTCTTGTTCAATTGTTGGCACTGCTGTGAATGAAATTGTGTAGCAGACCATACAATCAATATCATCCGCCTCGGATACTGTCATATCGGCGAATCTCCTCGTGATATTTTCAATTTCATCCGTGAGTTCGTCCATTTCCTCTTCCAGCCACTATCATCAGAGTCGCTGTCAAATTATCCATCATTATATTGGTTAATATCAATTGCGATCAACTCGTCAATGATTTCAATTTTCGATTCCATTTTTTATTATTTAGAATGATTCTATAGTAATCTGGAGTTGAAACTGAATTTTACAGTGCTCACGATCTCATTTTAACTATTTGCCAAAGGGTGAGGCGTCAAAACCCCTATAACAAGACATGAATCCAATATATTTGTTGAAAATTCGACCAAGAATATGTTTCCCAAAAGGTGGGGATATCACTCCTACTACAAGATTTGGATCCTATATATTAGCTGAAAATTCGACCACTGGAGTTCACTTCCACACAGTTGAGTGTTCATAGACGATATAGATATGGTGTTTCCGGCAGCATGGGATTCCAAAGCTAAGATTTACGTGTACCCACACAGAATAGGGGGTAAATTAATTTGCTACAATTGTCAAAATGGATGGAAAAGAAATGAAGTTATGGCTTGTAGCAGTCTGTGTCTCCAGTGTGCTCAAAAATAGGCAACTACAGTTATGCTACCCCGATGCATCAGATGTGATGACTTCTCCGACAATTGCTGGAATTATTGGTGTGCAAAATGTCGCAATGATGTAATTCTATGTGAGCGAGTAGGATATCTATGGCCTACCGAGCAGATTCACTTCAAAGAATGTTGGTGCCTTACCCAAGAAGAGCAAAAGCAGAGAAGTGAGATGTATCCTGGACGAAAACCCAATAGTTGAACAATAGTTGAAGCTCCAGCTGTGAATACGTAGTTAATTTTATTTTTCAAAATTGTATTTATTATTATTACTGTAAAAAATAAAACATTTATAATATAATTTTTCTTGTTTCCTTTCAAATAAGTACTGTAAAAAAAATAAAACATTTATAATATAATTATTCTTGTTTCTTGAAAAAAAACGATTTACTTTTGAAAATTTCAATTAAATAATATGCGACAGAGGCAAAAGCTCCCATAACAAAAAGAGGTATGTTTCTTTACTTATCTCTCGCCAGAAGGGCTTGTTGGATTGAGTCAGGTAGATTCTTCCGGAGGGTCGAGATAGGTAACATTCTCTCTCATGTGATTCCGTTAAAGAATGATTGAACATTTGGAAATATTTCCTTAAGTAACTCTCTGAAGCGATGTGGGATGCACCGCGAACACTTTGACGTAATGCCAACCTGGAAGGGATGACTTTAGTTTGGGGGTGCGATGTCTGGCGCTATTCGTTGAAGCGACGACGATGTGCGATGCGCGGACACTTGTAATAATTGCCTGGTATGGATGACTTTCGTTGGGGATGTCATGCATTGAACAATTTGATAATTATTCATTGGATGTGTGGATATTATTATGGCTTCGCGAAAGAAAAAACTTTCATAACTAATGAGAATATTTTCAATAAATTCAGTCAATGTACATTTTCGTTTCATGCTACAATAATAATAATGCTTAGTCAGATGAATGAATTTTCACTTGTTCTAAATCTTTGAGTCTATATTCCAATTTTTCGTATTTTCTGTTTAGTAATACCCTAGCCTCAGAAATTTTATCATCGAATGCTGTCCTAGTTTGTCGAGACACATCGCCAATTATCGATTCTATGCCGGCATTCATTGATACTTTTCTCCTTTCCGCTTCATGAGACAATTCATCCATCGCCAATTGCACTGAAACATGAACAGCTGATAGGACTAATTGTTTAGTTTCATTGATTTTATCTTCAAGAAATGCTTTTGTAATACAATCATTTGCGTCAACTGGTTGACCGACATTTTTCAATTGTCTTTGTTCAACATCGAATTGGTCATCTGGCGTTTCCACACTTTCGCTTACGACCAAACTTATCAAGTACATTGCTCGTCATTACAATACGACTACCAAACATGAACTAATTAAAAATATACGAGTTGCATATTATATTATTAGAGAATCAAACATAAATTTTCCGATTATTGTTTCAGTTGCAGAATATAAAGAGAGTTGTATAATTTATTTGACTGGTACTATTCCTAATTCATATGGATGGAAATGTATTGTGTTATATTTTTCTACATTCATTTATATTGAGCTAGTGAATTGTTCTTAAATGTAGAAGATAAATCAATAAATATAGCGTAGTCTTAAGATTTTTTTATTTCTGTACAGTTTCAGCAACATCCTGATCATCATCGGTATTTTCATTGTAAATTTGATACTTCTTGATAATATCATCGGGTAGGAACGGGGATAAGTTGAATAGAAACCTCTTCAAATCACATTTGATCATCTCTTCACAGAAATCGGATATGTCCAAGGCTCCTTCAATAAATTTTTTACATAGGTCATCGCCAGCATTATACCTCTTCTGATCTTGTTCACATCTCTGGAGTTCGTCTTCATTGTAGCAAATACTGAGGTCATAATTCATTGCCTGTAGAACATCCCAGCTCAATGCACTCAAATATAATTGAAGTCTCTCGACGGCGCTTCTGAGATCAATTGCGGAAATCCAATTTTCGCTGGCATAAAGCATCCACATATTGAATTATTTTCAATCTGAAACAATGATAGAAATTGTCAATATATTCCATAGATATTGAATCGATGATATACATACTTGAAAATTAAGTCTCGAATCGAAGATATATTTATATTTTGAGTGATTTTCTTTAAAAAACTATATTTTACATTAGGATTACTTTAACATGTCTCTAATTTGTATCTGAATATTTCGACTGGATTTTATACGATAAGGTCGAAGAGTTCTAGTTCTTGCACCCGGTGAAAGTTGAACTCCCTTCCCCATATATGTAATTGTATATTTACCACTCGAAGAATTTATAGATTCAACATCATCGTCATTGAATTGATCGGCAATGTATTTTGGTAGCCACGATTTGAAAAAGTTATTCTCATTCTCGTCATGTAATGTTAACAAAATAGATCTACTGAATCGAGTGTTGCGAGTCATCATATGAGTTATGTGAAAAGCTTTAGCAATTGGAAATGTTGATATGACTCTCTGTTCAAAAACTTCACCTTTTTTATTGATCATGATATTGATTTTTTCCAAATCTACTCGTGAAAGAGACATAGTAAGACTCTCGAGAAAAATATAGATTCCAAAAAGAAAAAACACTCACTGACTTTTTTTAAAATCGCCACTTGCACTTCGTCTAACTTCGTTGTTTGGATTAATTGAAACTTGCTGACAATGGGTGGTATGATTAAAAAGAGTATTTGCTTTTACTTCAAGTATATTGTGGAGTATAATGTTTTACATAAAGTAAATGCTTCGACGGGAAGTGTTTACTTAGGTTAGAAGTATAAACTACTAGTAAATACTAGGACGTGATTAACCTCAAATTGGTTCGATTGTTGTTGTTCGTTCTGTGGTACTTAATGATCATGAGTAAGAGTAATGTGTTGAACCAAGTGCCGAGGTTGCTAAAATGTGGAAGTAGATCTTCAGATGGCGTTCGTTCGTTGGTAGAAGATTGTAAAATACTTTTTGACAAACGGCAAACCCCAGCACACAGACGTGAAAATTCCTTCAGAACTGCATGTAGCCTGCACATTAATACTACAATATCCTTTACGGTTGAAATATTCTTCCCCGTGAATTTTTGGTTTTATTATTCTAATGTGGGTGCAATCTATCGCTCATATTGCTCCAGATATCGTCCACCCATCTTTGGCCAATTCAATTTGGCGGGCAGTTTGACGAAAAGATATCCAAACATTTTTCTTCGACACAATTTTTTGTGAAACTTCTTTGATTACTTTTGACACGGTTGTTCGATGTACCCCGACTTCTAGACCCACTCCTTGTTGAAACCCCGGATCACTTAGAGCTCTTAAAAATACCTCCATTTTCGTTAAATTTGATAAAGCTGCTCACCTCGTCTCAATATGATTTCCTAAGAACTCTCTAGCTATCCATTCAACATTGTTTTTATTGAAGCTGAAAGTACAGAGCTTAATAGTAGCAATCTAGCTAAAATAATTGACCTACCGAAATAATTTTCTATATTGTTCCTCCCCGTACGTTCTATGTTCACACATTTCCCTTCTTTTCCTACCATATATTCATAAAAAAAGCCATAACTCCTTTTCAATTGAAGATATGAAGTTAGCCTATGAGTAGCTTCTTAAAAACTACACCAAACACTCCCGAATGGAGGAAATACTTGACAACATTAGTAAATACTGCAGTATTAACTTCTATATATCGAAGTAAATAAAGCAAAGTATAGAGTAATTGTTACTAGTACTTACTTAAGTGTTACTTCAAGAATTGTGGAGTAAATGCTTTGATTTTTTGAAGTGAAAACTACAACATGGAGTATTAACTTGAAGTAAAAGCAAATACTCCTTTTAATCATACCACCCAATAGCTCGCTACAGAAAATAAACTGATGAGATATGTCTCATATGTCTTTTATATGTTTATTTTCAGAGTGGAGATGGCTTGCGCAGTCACCTACACATCAGGAAGTTTACGCACATGAAGACCGTTGGAAGGTGGTAGGACTGCATCCCCCCACTGTGTGTTATACATGCATTTCACGAAGACCAGTGTTCTCATAATTCGACAGGTCTCCGAAATGTTTGGATATTCTCTTCACATCCCATTACAATGATTTTGTCATACGTATGAAGGTCATACATGTACAATCATGTAGCCAACTGTAATCAAGGTCATCATTACCGTGTATGCAAGTCTAGTTACATCTAAAAATCAAACGCAATCCCTGAATACTCATCTTCAACATTTTCCAAAGTCATACAATGAAAATCCTCAATGTAATCCCAATGTAATTACATCATACGCTCACATACAACCCCCGGCAACCACCTGCAAGCCATTGAAAGGTCAGGGGTTGGGGAGGAAAGGTCGGGGGGAGCAAACAACCGGCGATAACCTATTACTGTCTACATTACGATTTTTATAAAAATATAAAGAGAAATTGCGTAAATGTATAGCGACATGCAAGAAATAGAAAAAGTTGCGAATTAATTTTGCCTTGAACTTGCCAAGAAAAAGCTCAATGTACGGCGGCCTTCATCTGGATTTACTACTATTTTGTTTCTCGCTAGATTCGGCACGTGTTTCCACCCGTAGCGCAGCTGTATACGCTCTATTAGCCATGTCACGCTTTCAATTGTGGTTGTTGTAAGTCTGGTTTCATTATCCAAACAATGTGTTTGCTTATGTTGTTTTACGTGTGGTAGTTTTGTGGTGATGATTTTGAGAACTTTATACAATGTATAAGTTTTTTTCGTGTATTTCTGATTTCTGGGGAGCTCGAAAACTCAAGTTAGTATTAAAACGTTTAAATATGTATACATTATATAAATTCATATTGTATATCAAACAGTCTGATTATTACTTCACTTGAGTGTGTGTGTGTGTGTACGTCTCGGTAATAATCATAGTTTTATCAATAGTAAACAGCTCTCAAAATCAGCACCAAATAAAATATAACACTTAAAACAAAAAAAATAAACACATTGTTTGGATAATGAACTCAAACCAACCAAATTAGCGGCGTGACGTCACACTAATAAGGCTTACTACTGTCCGATACTTGGGCATATATTGGCGTGTCGTCAGCAAATACATCTGTGCTCACGTTGACTGACATAGGAAGATAATGCGTATGAAACGACTACAAGAGTGAAGACAGGCCCGACCCCTGCGGTACGTCTGCTTCGGCTTCCTTCACCGTGAAGTACATGTTACTCACTTCAACCTTGAAGGTCCTGCTGACTAGGTATGAGTCCATTATTCGTACCATGTGTTCAGGCATGCCTACTCCTATTGTATCCACGACCAGACCCTCTATCCAGACGGTGTCGAAGGCCTATTGTATATCCAGCAGATCCGTAACTGTATTGAGATTCTGAATGGAGCTCTCCCTCACCCCGTGGACAATCTGTGCCACCTGAGTGGTCGTTGAATGGCACCTCCGAACTACTTCGCCGTGATGAGTTCGAGCCCCTCTTCAAGACCACTGAATCCCTTGAGCAGCACCTCCTGTCCACCACCTTGGCCACCGCACTAAGCAGCGAGATCAGGCGGTAGCTTTCGGTTCTCGTTTATGGTTTCCCCGACTTTGAAATAGGGATAATCTCTGCCTGCTCCAGGCACTCCGGGTAGTGTTGCCATCTAATGATACCGTTGATGATATGGAGTAGCTGGGCTGATCTTGTGTCTTGTGTGCTGGTTGTTTATTTCTGCTGTTCATATATTCTCTTTTCTGTTACGAGATGCAAAAAATTAAATCAAGGTTGATTCTTTGAATAAAGTGACATTGTTTGAGTTTAGTTTACCGAAGGGACCTTGGACAATGAACTTGGCTCTTTTTCCTGTATCTTTATGCGAAAGAATAATGATAGAATTCAAGGACAGGTCCACTGAAGGTGAAGTAAAACCCCATTTGATTGAAGCAAGGAAGGTAAAACATATGCTTTTGCTTTAAAGAGAAACATTCTCAATTGAAAATTGAATCAATACATGACTCCTCTGGAAATGGAAAAACCCTACGATAAAATTGAAGTTACTTTTTTGTAATATCCAACAGAAAACAACTACTTCCCCGGCAAAAGCCAGGCTGGACATTGGGTGAGGTGAATAAAATGTAGTAAATGCTCATACTATACAGATATCTCTTTCATTTCTTTATAAAATGAATAAGTCTGTCTCAAGAAAGTATAAGCATTTACTTATATTTCGTTTTATTCACATCCACCATTGAACTACATCTGATAGATATTGAGAAAGACTTTATGAACAACCTGTTCATATTTTCAATGAAATCGATATGCTTTTGCGTTTTGCATCATTAAATCAGAAGTCGACGCAGCCATGAAGAAGTTCAAAAAGCTTCTTATTCATGTATGGGAGGTATTGCTGGCAGATGCAAACATATATTTGCTATCTTATATCAAATCTTGAACTTCATAAGATAAGAAAAATCTTTCGGGGAAACGAATGAAGAATTTAACTTCCTTAAACCTGATCCATTGAAAAATAATAATTGCACTTCCGAAAATCTTGATAGGCGAAAACAAAAAGAAAATAAAGAAGTGAAAATAGATATGGAACTAATTGGAGAATTATCTAAAACACTTTTTGATAATAATCATCAAGTTTTTAGTGAAATCCTCAAAAGTAACGACCTTCAACCAGAAGTGATTTCTGTTGTAACCTATTTATCACATATTGTTCAGGACACAAGAAAAATAATCGATATATTCCTTCCAACTGAGATGAGATTAGCAAATGAGTACATAAAAATCGTTTTGTTGAGAAAACTTCAAGATTTGCATGTGATAATGGGGTTACGAATTCATTAGGAAATGCAAAAAAAATTGGAAACGGATACAAGATGTCAAACTTCATCTAAAAAATGGCACATAGAGAGGTCAAAGAAAATAATATCCTCCAAGTTTTCAGAACTTGTGAAAAGATCGACTCCAGTAAACGACAAATTGATTTCCAGAAAATGGCCTAAAAGAGATTTCTTATCGGCCTACATGAGGTTGGAGCTCTAAAATCAGCTATAAAGAAATATAAGATGCTCTTTCGTAATTATGATGTGGTATTGTGGACTGATAGTGATAAATCCTAGTGTTCCATTTTTATCTGCTTCTCCAGACAGACTGGTTTTCGATAATGAAACCAACAGGTGGCATATTGTAGAAATTTAAACTATTGTGAAAGGTGGTTTGATAGAAAAACTTGCAGTTTTAGAATGTGTTTTGAATGGAAAGGTACCATTTATGGAAATAATCCATGAAAATCATATCACCTTCAAAAAAAATCATGGATATTTTATACAAATCCAGGGACAAATGGCACTATCACGCTTGGTATTAGTATTAGAGCTATTGATAGAGTGGAGTTACATCAAGGTTTATCAGATAAATCAAATCAGAATAATTTCCCTCACATTAAAACCCAAGAAATTGCTTTTTTTATGTTGGAACATAATAAAGGAAACATTCTTAACAAAATACTATGAATTTAGATTCAAATGTACATGGCGTCGAAAGTCCGAAACAAATTGAGATTTTTTTTTCTTCAAAACTTCATCAATGTTATAATTTGAAGTAATAATTTATAATTTTCGTAAACCAGAAGCCATTCTTTACTCCATATTTTCTTTAGACGAGTGAATGGACAAATGAGTGACATCAGTTAGATTCATCGATACTCATCGTAAAAGTGATAACATTTAATATACCTAAAAGTAGAGGTTTCTGAGATTTGCAAAAAAGGTATCCTGAGTACAGACATAACTTCCTAGGTGTAATAATGATTGTGCACAGTTCATATTAAGTGATACTTTTTGTATTTATTGTGTCCGGTAACAAAAATTCGACAACGTTCAGGTGCAACTGCCATTCATTCCAGAAAATTTAAGGTGATTTTATATGGGCTTAAGTCGATCTGAAAGTGTGTATAACCTATTTATTTTTTCTATTAATAATATTAGTTGATCATTTCTTAATTAGTTCTTATTTCAATTAAAACAATGAATGGTTGCGCATGAAAATACTAACCTCTCCCAACCCACAAAAAATTATAAAAGCTTACCAATCATATTAAAATTACTTCTATTGACTAAGTTTTGACTCAATTTGATTTTGATTTTAGTTCAAACAGAAAAAGCTCCAAGAACATTACTATGAGCCTTAATATCTCAAAATTGTTAAAAAGTGACTTTATGCACTAATAGCTTCAGTTGATAAAATGTTGATACCTTCACCAAAGGTAGGTGCAGCTTTCTTCAGTGCATTCCAAACAAGCCTGCAAAATACGGATTGAAAGCGTTAGTGTTATGTGACTCCAGAATATTTTATGTTAGCAACTTAGAGGTATATTGTGGTGTACAGCCAGAAGAGCAATACAAAAAAAGCAAATACACCAACTGATATCACTCATCGTTTGCTTCAGCCATGGAAAGAAAAAAAAAACGAAATTTGATTTGTTCTAATTGGTACACTAATTACCCTTTGACAAAAGAGCTTTTAAATAATAAATTTACGAATGTCAGAACACTCAAAAATAAAAAACGGGAGCAGCCGCCAGAATTTTCACCAAATAAAAAAAGAGCACCTGGTTGGTCTATTTTTGGATTTCAAATAGAAGTGACAATCCATCCTGTAACTAATAATCCAGACATTATAATGGACTACAATTTTTGTGAAGGAGTCGTCGATACTGTTGATAAATTGTGTGACTCGTACTCCGTTCTCAAAAGGAAAAGCAGAAGGCCTTTATTTTTATTTTTTCAACTGGTGAACATAACAGGTATAAAATTAGTAATATTTTATACAACGCCATACGCATCGAGAATAGCCACAAAAACAGAAGAGTTTTTCTGAAATAACTGACGATGTCTTTGATGAAGCCGCGCCTTTCAGAAATAGCTGATCTGAAGACCGTACCTTCGGATAACCAACGTTTCCTAACCAAGTTACAAGCCTCCCCAAGAGGAGCATGAGGAAGAACCTTCAGCAAAAATACGAGGAAGGTGTTTTTGTTGTGTAAGAATAGGGTGACAACAATTTCATGCTATATATGTCCCAACTTAAATTAATTTTACTCACACTAAATTAAATAATCCACGACTAGGCTACAGGTATTGTGGTGGTCCCAAAATGGGATACACAACCATGGTATCTTTTTTTCCATAGACTCCTAATAGCAAAGCCCCTAATCTTTGACCAGAAAGAAAATCTTTTGTTATATTTTTCCAGGCAACTTCAGCCACCAACAGTATCTCTGATTGCCGGGAAGTTATCAGGCAACCTTTTATAAAAAAAAAATATTCCAGAGTGTTGTTCACCCACAATAATCGAATCCTTGTCGAAAGCCACCCTCAAACAGTACAACACCACTTTCAAAGCATGGAGAGTTTTTTGCCAAAATAGGAACATACATTTTTTTAGAGGCGGGGGTACCAGAAGTTTTTTTTCTACAAGAACAGCTGAATAAGAATGAATTTAGAGGTTGAGTGAAAGAAAGCACTCGTTTAACTCTCAATTGAGTTGAACCAGAGCTAACTCTGCCTCTTATGGCACATTTAGTTCTTACAGGTCGGCCCGATCATTGATTCTATCTGTAGAAATTGGGAAAGTCCCACGAATATGTAGTGAAAATATTAGAGAAACTTTTTCTGAGCTACTACTCAAAAGTCTGTCTTTATTCAAGTCACTGTCAAAAACATTTTATTCAGAGTACAAACAATATTACTTGATTCACAAGAGTTATACAAAGTTGTGAGGATATTTAACATCTTTAAAGGTATACATAGACTCAGGCCCCATAGGAGACGATATAATTATGAATGGGAATCTCAGCTCATTCTAGGATACTTAGAATCTTGGCTTCCAAATGAGTCGCTCTCATTTGAAAGATGAACAAGAAAAGTCACTCTATTTGCATTAATAACGGCTCATCGTAAACAAACACTGGCACTGATCAAAGTCCCTAATGTCATTATATCCATTGCAGAAGTTATAACCGACAATATCTAGATGACATCGGAAAAAGGTTTACAATCATGTTTGCACATACCCTATTTTCAAGAAAATCCTAGATTGTTTGCTGTCTCACCACTATTACAGTACATCGAAAGAACTGCCGTCTTAAGGAAACCTATTCAGGACTATTTATTTTTGACAACAAAACGGCCTCACGAAACTACATCCACACAGAGCATCAGCAGGAGCCGGGTAGACATGTCTGTTTTCTCTGCATATTCCATTCGCCATGCATCAACTTCCGCTGCCTGCAGAAATGGAGTCATGACTCATGTTGGAAACCATAAGACGAACTGCTGGATGGAGCGAAAATGCTTTAACTTCCGCAAGGTTTTATAATCGACCTCTATCGAAGGACTTCGACCTGGCGAAAGCGATTTTGAAAATCATTATTATAATGTGTATCTAACAAAAATACAGTTCAACTACTCAACAAAGGTATTCCTTATTTCACAAAGAACTGATAACAAAAAATGGCTACGAACTCTTTAAACATCCACAAGTATACTCACAGTGATCTCGAGAACGAGGCGCTGAAATATAATTAACGACCACAGGAACTTACCTGTGAAGTTCGATCGCAATTATATGAAGCGACTCGTACGGAGAGATCACCTCCCGTTCCACCCAAACCCAAGTGCATTTAGCAAAAATTTTTGAATCTTTAAAACTATGAAGAAACCACAGAACACAGGGACTTGGAAGGGTTAGAGATTGGCCATCATAGAGATGGGTTACCAACAGAACAATTTTTCACTTTAAACGTTGTTGTCATCAGGCTCGGAATAAGAGTGTCAGAAGTACAATCATGGTCATCTCTTCGGACGAGGCTCTTCATAACGATCGAACAGGTGAGTTCATTTGATCGTTTAATAAAAAATGAGCTCTACTTCATAAGGCTGCGTGCCAGGGAAAAAGGTGGGATCTACACGATCTACATGACAGTATTTTAGATGATCAGATGAGGCCGGATCCCGTTCGGTCATAGGTCAATCCAATAAATTAAGAGATATCGCAAAGTTACTTGATAAAGCTTACCAGCGAGCATTCCCTCTGAATATTGGAAAGGAATTTTCAAAAACTAGCCTCTATCCGTTTAACTCGCATGTATTTTCTGACTAGATTTCCTGTCACCAAAAGTTAAAGACCAACCTGACACTTCATTACAAGAATAAACACCTCACCGTAAATCATGCAATCCACGGTGATGTAGAACCTTCACCGGAACCTATTCGTGGAACTTTCCTTCCCTACATAAAAAGGCTCCGGAAGAACGGAAGAAAGAGAGCCAGATCATCCCAGAAAAAACAATAGTCGCGGAGAAAACCCGCAAAAACAAAATTCTTATTGATACATCTCATATGGAAGAAAAATAATGAATGACTGTTCCCGCGCATGGAGTCGAATCTACTACGAGTGTCGTTTCTGGGAGAGATGAGTGCAGTGAGAGTCTAACATCAAGTGTCGAACTATACAAGTGACAATCCAGGCAACGGCATTCAATTCAATCTATATAAAATCAATTGTCTCAATCATATTTCAAGTGTTAATAAATCTGTTCAGACTCAGTCAGTGGCGTAGCTACCGAAGGGCTAGATGGTGCAGAGCACCAGGGCCCGCTGAGACCCCCGTAAAGCTAGCAGAACCACTTTGGAATTTTCAAAATGTTTTTAGGCCATAATTTTAGGCTAATTTTAGGCTAATTTATTACCCTATTCCCAAATTTTTTGCTCTTCAATTGTGAGAGATATCGCGGGTTCTGCTAGCTTAACGTTAAGCTGGCAGAACCAAACCGCCAAACGAACTATTATGAAAAGTCTAAGCACACCATAATTTTAGGCTCATTTTAGGCTCACGTTTGAACCCATCGCCGATTTTTTTGGAATTCGTTTTTTTAAAAAAATCCCGGGTTCTGCTAGCTTTACCGTTAAGCTAGCAGAACCCATCCTTAAAAAAGCAACTCAGAACAAATCCAGTTGGACAATAATTTTAGGCTCTATTCAGGCTAATTTATTACCCAATTATAAATTTTTTTGCTCTTCAGTCGAAGGAGAAATCATAGGTTGTGTTAGCTCTACACTGAGCTGGCAGTACCAAAAGGCTAACCAAATCGTTATGGAAAATCTGATCGGACCATAATTTTAGGCTCATTTCAGGCTCACGTTTGAACCCTTCGCCGATTTTTTTGGAATTCGTTTTTTAAAAAAATCCTGGGTTCTGCTAGCTTTACCGTTAAGCTAGCAGAACCCAACCTTTAAAAAGCAACTCAGAACAAATCCAGTTGGACAATAATTTTAGGCTCTATTCAGGCTAATTTATTACCCGATTATAAATTTTTTTGCTCCTCATTTGGAGGAGAAATCATAGGTTGTGTTAGCTCAACACTGAGCTGGCAGTACCAATAGGCTAACCGAATCGTTATGGAAAATCTGATCACACCATAATATTTTAAGCTCATTTTAGGCTCACGTTTGAACCCATCGCCGATTTTTTTTGGAATTTGTTTAAAAAAAAATCCTGGGTTCTGCTAGCTTAACCGTTAAGCTAGCAGAACCCAGCCTTAAAAAAGCAACTCAGAACAAATCCAGTTGGGCAATAATTTTAGGCTCTATTCAGGCTAATTTATTACCCAATTATATAATTTTTTGCTCTTCAGTTGGAGGAGAAATCATAGGCTGGACTAGCTTAACACTGAGCTGGCTCTATACGAAAAGACTGACCGAAACACTATAAAAAATGTAATTTTTTTTCAATAGGACATTTATGTCGAGTGACATTTAAAGATATGAAAAATAACTGAAAGGGAAAAAAATACATAAACACAAATCCAGCCATAATCCTAATTAAATAAAATTGTTAAGGTAGTCGTTTGTCAAAAATACCAAATGTTAACCAACCAGAACACTCAAATATTTTCGCTAGTACATGGAACATAAATATCCAGGGAATTATGAGGTTCTCATGTAGACAGATTTCTAGTTATGTCGATATTTCACTTTATACCATTAAATTATATTCAGATTAGCCCGCATTGGTCAAAAATTGATGGAGAACGAAAGCAACTAGTTAACGGTGGACACACCTTAAAATAAGTAGATCTACCGTAAAGTCCATAGGAACGGCAACGCTAAGGGATGGATGGCACTGTTCCGCTCGAAATCGTTCAAACGGACACCTGCCGACAGCAATAAAAAATAATTTATGGTAATTTATGCAACAGTCGGAGTGAAACGAAATCACACTCAAATCGACAATATTCTCTGAATACCGGGAACAATCTTTGTTTATTTTCTTGTTTTCCTTCATTATTCCCACATTCACATGTGCCAATTTGAATGAACCTTATACCCGTATTCTATTAAATCTTATTTACAAATAAACACATTTTTGACTGCAGTAAAATTACCCCTACCTAGCCCATTTTTTCGGCTGAAAAAATATCATGTGACTTGACATTCGACGGGGATGATCACAATTCGCAATAATAAATACCTACCCGTTGTTTTGTCTATCATTGTCCAGTGGAGCGTTTTGATTCGCACGTGTCTCTTACTGTCTCGAATAGGTAGTAATCAAAGGATGAATTCCAAAACTGATAATGGACCTGGACGACCAGAACATGTAAACAGGGCACGGGTTATTGAGTTATTGAAAGAAAATGAAAAATTGATATATGTGGACAAGAAAGTAATTTCAAAAGTTCACCCAATTTGGCTGGAGTTGGCTGGACAGTTGAATGGAAAATTATCATCCAGATCACTCTATTCTTTGGCATGTGCCGAAAAATATAAAGTTTTGGAGAGTGATTTATCGATTGACAACAATATTTCAGTCGATCAAAGTTTCCAAGAAGAATCGAACCTTTTTGATGATAGTGATTTGAAAGAAAACATTGAAAAATTTTCAATATTTGTTTCCGAAGAGGAATTCTTAACTCTGGTCGAAAGAAAACAAATTCGAAGAGCTGATAGACCCCACAAAAAAAATAGTTTGAGAAGCTGTTTCAGATTGAAGAAAGGTTTGTGGCAAGCGTGGTTAACACACGAATTGTGGAAAGCCGTAAAGTTACAGTGTGGATTTCGTTTCAAGTATCACTATTTGAATGAAAATTTACAATCGGGAAAATTAAAAGGTGAGTACCTACCTATCTACCACTATTCTATTCAAATTAATGCAATGTTTGGACCTAGCTTACTGATATAACATAATAATAATGTTGCAACTAAAAACGCGTATGAATTCTGAAAACAAAAACATGAGGTATGAGTTTTTCGATGTATCATACCTACGATTGTCTATTATTCAAAATAACTTTTCGTGGTCGTATATTATGAATTTTCGGCAAAATTTTAATAACTTACGATAAAGAAATGTGACTACTAGTACTTCTCAATGCATTTGTAGGTATAGTCTTTCCAATATCAATTGCAACACAACTCGTATATTGACGTGCGGCAAAATGCAAGATATTTGGATGGAGAGTCATAAATAATGATGTAAATGAGGTGTCGGCATTTCATATGAAATTGTGGGTAAGGCATTGAAACTAGTTTTTATGATCTGCAATTGATATTAGAAAGACTGACTGTATGTAACTAGGATTTCTGGGAAAGATTTTTTTCCTTAAAATGACGAAATTCAAGGCGGGGACAATTTTTGTTATCCGATTATATTCAGTGTTGATATCTAGCGCTAGGTATTTAGAGTCGATCAAAATTCAATAATTCATTGAGGCGAAAGAGTGTGCCTGCCTACTCTATTGGAAATTGACGGGGGGAGATTTTGAGAATCTCCTACTCACAGATCATTACGCATCTAAAGAAGTTATTTTTCCTTGCTATTGCATTTCAAAAAGTATTTCATTTGTTCAATAACAGAGGATTGATTAAACACGACAAGACACTTATGAACCTTTGCACGCGGACTGTGGCCAATCTGCGACAAATATACCTTTATGAAAAATGATTTAAACAAAAAAATGTTTAACGCTATGTTATACCCATCAGTGTCTCCCATAGAGTGCGCATTGCATTTCTTTAAATAAAATGTCAAACATTACAGGTTTATCAAATCGCGCGATTCATTTTGTATGTGTCATTTGCCATAACTTTTCAAGCAAAAACTTTTGGTTGAGTAAAATTTTGTTCAAACTGATAAAAGCTAAATCATTCCTTATGATGCACACTCACTTGGAAACACTGCATGTTGATATTCGCATATATATATTTTTCAACATTTCAGGTCATTGTACTTGTGGTAGCCAAATTTTGTGTACAATAGTCAACTCAGATAACGGAAAAATACAAATTGAATGTTCCATGCTGAGAGGAACTGAAAAAGGAAAATGTGGTAAACGATACCTCAGAGAACCTGTCCGCTCGAATTTTGCAGAGAAGCTTAAGTTCAAGTCAACAGTGGTGTTGCGATCAGAAGAGGCGGCGGCACTAATGGATGTTGGGGATGATGAACCCCCTCATCTTTATTCAAGTTGTGTGCTGAAGGTAGCGAAAAATGAGTTTGTCGCATCGGATTATATTCACCAAGATCCTTTGATAGCTTTGGGAATAATGAAAAATAAAAATTTCAAAGGGTCAATTCACAATATAGGATTCGATCCGTTTTTTGTTTTTTTCTGGAACAATAATCAAACGCATGTTTACTGTTCCAGTGTGAAGCAGGGGCATGTAACTTTATGTATAGATGCCACAGGGAGCTTAATCCAAAAAATAAAAAATATGATGGATCGAATTCCCATCACATATTTCTTTATAATGGGGTTATTCATACTGGCAGGATACAATTTCCAATTATGCAGATGATAAGTGAAGTGCACAACACTAATATTATACAATATTGGTTGAATGAATGGGTGAGACTCAGTTCTCCTCCAATACCAAAAGAAGTGGTTTGTGACTCTTCCCGAGCTCTTCTTACTTCGATAGTAAGATCTTTCACAGGTTTTTTGACAATCGAAGAATACAGTGAGTCATACTGGAGTGAGACACCAGCAAGATGTTACATTCGAATAGATGTTGCTCATTTTATTAAAATTTATGCAAACTTCTTAACCCTTTGCGTCCTGGTGGTACCTCTCAAGGACCACCTATAAAATTTGCACATGCGTCTGTTATAGAAGTGATATATCGTCCGAAAACTCGTTCAGTGCTGACAATAACTGCCATCTATAACTCGGATACGGAACTACATCGGAATACGTCAGTTTGGCGCACTTATCGGGTGAAATATTTAGCGAGCGTATCGTTGTGTCACGTTCTAACTAGTAACTTCAATAATTCCTTCAGTTCTTTGAACAATGGCAGGTAAGTTGTAAATAATTGAAGAGAAATAATCTAAGAATGTTTGTTGCCCGTTTTCGAATTGAAGTTTTCAGTAAAAATATAAATAAGTAACTAGGGCGCAGTTACACATATTCTTAGCTATATTTCTAAAGTTCTTTTGCGCAAGAGAAGACGGATAATTGAGTGCAGTTATTTATTTTCAGATAACAAACCAAAAGTCAAGCAATATCTCAAGGAGACTAGATGGACTTTTGATCAACTTGAGAATATGACTCTTGATGAATTTGATAATCTCATTGAGGAAATACCTTCGGATATCGAATCTGACTTGGGAGACTATACAGATTCTGATGTGGAAGATTTTCCGGATTTTGAAAGTATTCGGATACCAGCACATATTCCTGAAGAAAGTCAAGAAATAGAACATGATGAGTTACTTTTTTCCGAAAATAATGTAGAACGCGATTCTTCAGATGATGATACATGTTCAGTGAAATCTGATGAACTTCCTTTGATAAATTTTATTCCTGATGTGTCGGAAAAATGTATATGGCGCAAAAATTTTCCCTCTGCTAAAATTTCAAACTTTCGGGAAGAATCTGGTCCAACTATTTTAAATGAATCTGAAGCTCCGGTAGATGTATTCTTAGAATTATTCCCGTCCAATTTGATTGAGCGCATTGCATTCCAAACAAACCTTTATGCTACGCAATCTGGAAAAAAATATATTGCAACCTCACCTGATGAAATGAAAGTGTTTCTCGGTATGAATTTACTTATGGGCATGAAGGTTTTGCCCAGTTATAAGGACTACTGGTCTGCTAAGAGCGTACTACGAGATACCTATATAAGTAATGTAATGTCCCGTGATAGATTTTCTTGGCATTTGGGAAATCTACATGTCAATGACAATAATTTACAACCAAATCGCAATGAACAAAACTTTGATAAGTTGTACAAAGTACGTCCGTTGCTTGATACGTTGGGTTATAGTTTCCAAAATTGTTATAAACCAGCTGAACATCAATCTATAGATGAAAGCATGATCAAGTTCAAAGGTAGATCAAGCCTAAAACAGTACATGCCGAAAAAACCCATAAAACGAGGGTACAAAGTATGGGTGAGGGCTGACAGTATCACTGGCTACGTGAACGAATTCCAAATTTATACTGGAAAAGTCTCTAATCTGATCGAGAAAGAGCTGGGAGGTCGTGTGATCAAAGATATGACCCGCAAACTAGTTGAGAAAAATCATAAGGTTTTTTTCGATAACTACTTCAGTTCGGTAAATCTGATAAATCAACTTCTCAATGAATCGATTTATGCCTGTGGCACAATCAGAAAAGATAGGGTGAACCTTCCCAAATTGAGACCAGATAAAGAAATGAAAAGGGGGGATATGGACTATAAGTTATTGAAAAATGGCGTGCTTTGTTTCAAGTGGATGGATAAGCGGAGTGTGTTGGTTATTTCAAATTTCCATGATCCCACAATGGTAGAAACTGTCGCGAGAAAAGACAAACGGCCAAATGGCGTCATTGTCACTCAAGTGACATGTCCCAAAATAATAAAAGACTACAACCAATATATGGGCGGTGTAGATAAGGCCGATATGCTCAAATCGATTTATGAGCTAGATCGGAAGAGTAAAAAATGGTGGCATCGGATTTTTTTTTACTTTCTGGATTTGACTTTAGTGAATTCTTTTATAATATTCAAAAATAGGCTACCAGGGACGACAATGAGTTTGAAGGATTTCAAAATTGCGGTTGCTGTTGGCTTGATAGGAGCAAATCCAGGATCCACCCGTAAAAGAGGAAGACCATCTAAAGAGAATGAGACCTGTTCTTATAAAAAAAATGTATTACCGGAAACTCGGTACGACAAAGTTGCACATATGCCTCTCTCTACTACCAAACGACGATGCCACTTTTGCAGCACTAAAAGTGACCCAAAACGTACAACGTGGAGTTGTGCAACTTGTAAGGTAGCCTTATGTTTGCAAGAACACCGAAATTGTTTTGCTTCATTTCATTCAAAAAATTAATATCCGTCTGGCCTGGTGGTACCCCAGGGGGACCACCATTTTTGGTATACTTTCAATAAAAAAAATTTGAAACAATACTGTTTTTCATTATTATTTATGTCTATTGAGTGCAATTATTGCAATAAAACATATTTTTTTCCATTTTAATTAAATCCGGGCTCAAAGGGTTAAGCAAAGTTAATAAACCAATAAAAAAATTCTATTTGGCATTGATTGGTCAACTTATTTTGTGCCAAAATATCAAGGTAGCGGCGGACATTTTGCACTCAATATTTTTGATCTGTCAGTGTACCACAGGGGGTTGTCTGCGCAATGGAAAATTGTCATCCTGTTCGAGTGAAAAAATTAAAATGAGAAAACTTCTTGATCCCGCGGCTGAAGAAGACTTTAATGATGATGTGGTTGAATTTCCTCCGGAGAATGACAGCATTTTCAGTTCCGAAGACAAATCATCGAACCGATGGAAAATTTGGGGGGAAGATATAAATTCTGAGGTTCTCAAGATAGCACAGGCTGAAGAAGGAGATGATGACAACGCTCATCAATTCCCAGAATTGGCCAAAAAACTTATAGATGACCTCAAATGGATGCCCCTTTGGTCGTGCATTGCCAGGCCAAAATTTGGATATGGACGAATACCGGCATCAAGTGCTCCTGTAGAAGGACATTTTAGTATAGTAAAAAACCAAATTTTCAAGTTTTGTGGCAAACCGATTCGAGCGGATAATTTTATAGAAAATTACTTGAACTATTTAGAGGGAAACATGAAAATCGTTTCATCAGAACTAAATCATCTGAAAGAACGAGAAAATTCCGAACATGATGAAGAGGTAGAAGAGATGGTATTGGCGACCCAGGAAGAGGAAAACTGGAAAGGCCTTATAGTCGATAGAAATGAAAAACCTTCATCTCTATATCTAACCAAAAATTATGATATTTATGATTCTCTGAACGATTACAAGAAACTCCACAAAATTCCAATAATCAAAAATGGACATAATCCATCTCTTCGGGTAAGTAAGCAATAATCAAATATACGTATCTGATACATATATTCCAAATGGAGTTGTACAATATTTCATTCAATTCGAACAAATTCCTCTATATACTTACTGTAGTATTTTTATAGAAGCGAAAAAGGTGGATGATCATTGTACCTTTTTCATGAAATCACCGCCCACTCTACAGTAGGCAGTCTCGTGTAGTATCTTAACACTACATCGTGCGATTTTTTATTTTTATAAAAAAAATGATTCAGGTCTAAACCACGTATGAGGGAAGAAGTTCTTATCATCCAAAACATATTTTATGGAATAAAATGGTTGTATCATTAGAAACAAAGTGATTTGTAGCAAAAAATCAAGTATTAGTTTGTAATTCAAAAAACAATTTTATTGTTCTCTCAACCACATTTTTGACATTTATTGGGATTGACGGGCGCACATTGTAAATGACTGTGGGTTTTCATCATACATAGGCCAATATAAGCTGGGATAGCTGAGTGATGCTTTTTGACCTGTTTTTCTCGTTCCATTTCAAATGGTCTTCCACATTTCGATGAAATTTCTAGAAGCTATAACTGCCCGAAAATCAGCCAGTGGATCATATCTGTAAGAAGCCAGTGTTGACTTACGGCCCTGATCCAGGCAGCTGAGGTTGGGCGCAGCGCGGATCCCAAAATTTTGATGGATTTCAAAAACCAAATGAAATGGTTTCGAACATTATTCTTTGAACTTGTTACCACTGTATTTCGTTATAAAATGACATTACACACCCGTCATTAACGGTTGTGCAAGTGTTTAGATTACACCCCTCTTCGAAATTTACAGGAATATTCTGAATGTCAATTCTCTACATCATTTACATCTTTCAATTCTGATGCATCGTCGTCTAAACATCTTCACTATCCCAAACGTGATGAGCATACCTCCCGAGTTTTTCCTGATTTAGTAGTTGGCAGCTAATTTTTAACATTACAAGCTTTTAACTTGACTTGCAATGTTTAACTGGTATATATGTCTGTATGTATGTTTGTTCGAGTCAAATCTTGCCACAAAAAAAATGGCGGCTCCAAGATGGCGGAAGATTTCTGAGACCATGCTCCGATTCGATTCAAAATTGATATGTGGGGGATTTTCGGGGTCGGAGATTATAAACATTTTGTCATATTCATAAATTTAATATGGCTGCTCCAAGATAGCGAACGAGTTTTGTGATCATCGTCCGATTCGATTCAAAATTGTTATGTGGGTGTTTTCGGGGATTCTTTTTATTTTTTCATAAATTAAATATGATGACATCAAGATGGCGGACGAGTTTTGTGATCATGGTCCGATTCTATTAAGAATTGTTATGTGAGGGTTTTCAAAAATCCAAGATAACGTCTCCCGTACATTTTGCTTGAGACTAAAAAATTTAAAAATTGGGACCAAAAATTCAAAGACATGCTTTCATTTATTGAAATGTCCTAAAAAGTCAGAAAGTACCTATTTGTTTAGATGTGTGACATACTCTATTCAGTGAGTAACAGATTCAGAAGCTTGTCACTTTTGTATTCAAATCGAAAACTTGGCGCGGCAAGCTTTTGAATCTATTACTCACAGCAGAATCTATGTCACACATATAAAGAAATTATTTCTTTGTTTTTAGGGCATTTCAATAAAAAACTGTCTTTAAGTAAAAACAAAGTTCTTTTGGGAGATCATTTAGTATTTATTTTTATGTATATTGTCATGCAAACCGTTTTGTACCAGATCTGAAACACTAGTTTTTTGCTAAATAATGTCTTCCAGACATATACTTTCAAAAAACTAACCAAAAATATTATCTCAGTATATTATATCAATATGACTTCAATATATATATATATATATATATATAAACGGATCGAAATACGGGATAAACAGCACGCCTCTGCCGAATGGAGAATAAGACTGAAATGTAAACAGTGCGAACAAAACAATTCATGTGGATATTTTTGCCCGATTCCGAAAAGTACCCCTATGTCAATGGTTATAGAGGTGTAGCGGATTTATTACATAGCGTTTCGCAGCTAAACTTTAAAAATCATATAGGAAAAAATTCATAAAGCTTATATCAGATCTGATACAATGCGCGATTTGGGTTAATTGCAGTGCTCCCTTATTTACTGTTCAATGTACCTATCCATTTTTAATTACAGGCGATCAGTATAGATGGAAACTTATATTCATTGAAAAATACTTGTGGTTTTGATAGCCTGTTGCAAATATTTCTTGTTGGAGTACGTGACAATGAAGATGTAAGAAGTTCATTCCAGGATTTAGCCTCGATAGGAAACAGGTTTGCTGACATGGTAACACACATTAGCTCCAAAGGTATCAATACCAACTCTTATCGTCGTCGGACTATAATTTTGAAAGATATATTTGAAACAACCACCAAACAGATAATAAGGAATAATTATATGATTGATTGTGAGTGCAATGTAGTTTCATTGATATCGAAACTATTTGAAGATTACCCTACTTTGAGAGAAGTGTCTATTTGTGAAAATGGTTGTCCTCCCAAAAATAAAAATTTGAGGGTTGTTTCTATAGACTCCACTAGTATAAGGAAAGATTCAGACTCTATCATTGAGAGACACATTGTTCTAAGAGGAAAACAGAAATGTTATAATTGTAATGGCTATCGAGAATCAAAATTGACAGAAACAGGTAGGTATCTTGTGTGTCATTATTCGTTTGATGATATAAGTAATTTTTTTAGGTCAATATTTTTTTATGGAACCCGTAAATTTAAATGACCACTCAAGCTTGAACATCCCATTGGAAGATATTCCGAAATCTTTCTCCGATCCACTTTCGGATAAAAAGTTTCATTTGCTTGGTATGATTAATTTCATTCCCGGAACTACTACCAGAAGGGAGCCTCAGTTGAATATGGGTCACTATACGGGCATATCAGCAAGATCATCATTCTGGGTCGAATATAATGATCTTGCAGATAAGGAAAAAAAAATCAATAAATCGAAATCAAAAGTAAATCCACATCTTCTTCTTTATTTCAAAAAGTGATATTGTTTATGACTCATTTTATATTAGGTAACCCAGTACGTCACTGTCATCCTAATATTATTGTCGTACGACAATTGATATCACAATAAAATTTGACGTTTGTTTTTGTAAAATTATATGTTCTGTTACTTTCATCAAGTTTGTTAGCTCATCTGTAAATATAATTGTTACATAACGGATTTGATGGTATACATAGATATATTGATTTTCGAATGTGTCATGTGTTTTTTATTTCATTGTTCGATCAACTTAGAGTTATATTTATTTTCGTTACATAGTTACTTAAATGGCATGCGAAACTGATGATGTGATACATAGATATTCTTATTTTGGACCAGAATATATGTTATATAAATAAATAAGTTTTCTTGTTTTTTTTTTTATTTTTTTGATTTATTTTTCCAACATTTTGACTTTCGAATGAATGGAAGGGTATAGCAAGACTGAAGCTAGCAAGACCCGGTAAATTGTTATCACGATCATTTCCACAACAGTTTGAGGAGGTGAATGATCCAAATCAGTAACATATTTTCAGTGAAAGGTTCACGTTGGAGATGTGGAATCCAACAGAACGCAAATAATGCTCACATTCTCTATAATTGCAATAAAAAGGGTAATAAATTAGCCTGCATCGAGCCTGACATTACAGATTTATACTAAGGTGTTATATAATTATGGTTGGGTTTTGCAAGCTTAACGGTGAAACTAGTAAAACCCAGGATTTGAAAAATTGGATAATAAACTAGCCTGAATAGAGCATAAAAACATTGTCAAACTGAATTTGTTCTGAGTTGGTTTTTTATGGTTGGGTTCAGCTAAACAGAACCTAGTTATTTTTTTTAAAGAAGGAATTACAAAAACTCGGCAATGGGTTGACGTGAGCCTGAAGTGAGCCTAAAAATATAGTGCGATTAGATTATTCATAACGATTCGGTTAGCATTTTGGTAGTGCCCGCTCAGTGTTGAGCTAACACAACCTATGATATCTCCTCCAACTGAAGAGCAAAAAAAATTATAATTAGGTAATAAATTAGCCTGAATAGAGCCTAAAATTATTGTCCAACTGGATTTGTTCTGAGTTGCTTTTTTAAGGTTGGGTTCTGCTGGCTTGACGGTAAAGCTAGCAGAACCCAGGATTTTTTAAAAAAAAACGAATTCCAAAAAAAATCGACGACGGGTTCAAACGCGAGCCTAAAATGAGCCTAAAATTATGGTGCGATCAGATTTTCCATAACGATTCGGTTAGCCTTTTGGTACTGCCAGCTCAGTGTTGAGCTACCACAACCTATGATTTCTCCTCCAAATGAAGAGCAAAAATATTTATAATTGGGTAATAAATCAGCCTGAATAGAGCCTAAAATTATTGTCCAACTGGATTTGTTCTGAGTTGCTTCTTTAACGTTGGGTTCTGCTAGCTTAACGGTAAAGCTAGCAGAACCCAGGATTTTTTTAAAAAACGAATTCCAAAAAAATCGGCGAAGGGTTCAAACGTGAGCCTAAAATGAGCCTAAAATTATGGTGCGATCAGATTTTCCATAACGATTCGGTTAGCCTTTTGGTACTGCCAGCTCAGTGTTGAGCTAACATAACCTATGATTTTTCCTCCAAATGAAGAGCAAAAAAATTTATAATAGGGTAATAAATTAGCCTGAATAGGGCCTAAAATTATTGTCCAACTGGATTTGTTCTGAGTTGCTTTTTTAAGGTTGGGTTCTGCTAGCTTAACGGTAAAGCTAGCAGAACCCAGGATTTTTTTAAAAAACGAATTCCAAAAAAATCGGCGAAGGGTTCAAACGTGAGCCTAAAATGAGCCTAAAATTATGGTGCGATCAGATTTTCCATAACGATTTGGTTAGCCTTTTGGTACTGCCAGCTCAGTGTAGAGCCAACACAACCTATGATTTCTCCTTCGACTGAAGAGCAAAAAAATTTATAATTGGGTAATAAATTAGCCTGAATAGAGCCTAAAATTATTGTCCAACTGGATTTGTTCTGAGTTGCTTTTTTAAGGTTAGGTTCTGCTAGCTTAACGGTAAAGCTAGCAGAACCCGGGATTTTTTTAAAAAAACGAATTCCAAAAAAATCGGCGATGGGTTCAAACGTGAGCCTAAAATGAGCCTAAAATTATGGTGTGCTTAGACTTTTCACAATTGAAGAGCAAAAAATTTGGGAATAGGGTAATAAATTAGGCTAAAATTAGCCTAAAATTATGGCCTAAAAACATTTTGAAAATTCCAAAGTGGTTCTGCTAGCTTTACGGGGGTCCCGCTGAGTTTGGGGGCCCTGGCCTACAACCTCGAACCGTCCTCGAGAAAATTTCTCACGCCTTCAGAACATAATAATAACAACAACAAGTAGCAACCCAGCTTTACGCATGGTAGTTGAGTTAAAAGGCATTTGAAATTTCTATATAAGTTGTGAGTTTAGGGAATTCCCCTGGCGCATGGGGAATTACCCGAACGACGATTCTTTTAGTATTCAGTAGAAGCAGCATTCCGTTCCGTTTTTATTACCTTCAGTGGGTACTCGAGCACACACGAATCATAAGCTTTCGGTTTGTTTAGTTATCCAAGTTTATATTAAATTAGGTATGGTGTATGGTATTGCTTAAATAAAACTGAAATAAAAAGAAAAAGAAACCCAGTGGTGCGTTTGTGCGAAAACAACGCCAGCGAAGAGAAGATAGTAAACAAAAACTACCCAAAATTGACAAGTTCTTTAGTCAGACTTCTACGAAATATTTCTGTCGATAGTGATTCAGATAATATAGCCACCATGGCCTTTTTTACCTAGCTACGCCACTGAACTCAGTGCTCCATACATGCAGTCCACCTATATACACTACAATACTATACAATGACAGCGCAAAAATACAAATAAAAAAATTTATAGGAAAATTCAATTAGCGTAGAAATTAGCTTTCCCATTGATTTTTAAAAAGTATGAGAACGTTAATTAACCGATTAGTGCATGTAATCCTTTGAAAATGATGTTGATATTTCATTGGCCAGCACTGTACACAAACATTTTTATAGCTTCAAAGAAGACTAAACTGGCTCAGTATGCTTGATAAATTGCCAAGCAGGCGGATTATTGACTATTTGTGGTGAAGTGTGTTTACAAGTGTCGGTATGGATCCAAGTTTGTACTCGACCAGATATGGAGGGTAAATACGCCAAATTCAAGTATTTATCTTCTTGCCATTGTTCATATTTTGTAGAAAATATAATTTATTGGTTATATCGGAGGTCTTTACGTATTTGTTGTGTTTCTGATGAAAGAGCATTTCACATTAGATTATTTTCAACATTATCCGCTTAAAAAGACTAGGTATATGCAATGTAACGTTATTCTTTATTTGTAGATTACATTTTCACAAACTGCTTGCGACTCTATAAGAGGATGACATTCCAGAATTTTCGAATTCTAAGGATCCTTGCATTAACACTGAGCCACCAGAAAATGATAAAGTTCAGACCGAGGAGGACAGTGATCATGCTAACCAGGAAAAAGGTAATATAGATCATTTGCCTCGAGGAATGCTCAAACAGGGTTGTGAAGTAGTGTATGGTACTGAATCGAAAAGTGACGACCATGGTGTGCATTATCTACTTCCAGAGTGCGGTTGGCTGAGATGTCGGTAAATGATATAGCCCAGACCAAGGAGAATCGTGTTTCTGATCTTATCGATTCCATCCTTCCTTCTATATTTATCAATACTTCAACAAAACACGTAATGCAGGTTCATTACAAAGTATTATTTAAATTTCAGAATTGCATTCAACTCGGGTGTTCTCCAAACACTTCAGGATAAATAAATCTTTCATCTTAAGTATTGGTTTCAGATAAACAGATAAACAGTTAAAACATCAAAACACAAAATTTTATTACTTTTCACCCAATTCAACATGTGATCACAAACTGTGAGAAACTTATGTGGGTGGGTGGTTTCATTAGACGGGGAAAAGTGAATAAATTTCGAACATTTAAAGAAAAATAGTAGAAAAATATCGACTGAGTTTTCCCCCATTAAATTGAGTGTGCCTTTCCCAAAAGATTGTTGCACAGGATCATAGATAATAATAAAATATACAAATTCAATTGTTGGCTAGTTAAGGGTTTTTTCGAGTAGGACAGGTGAGTTTTTCGGTGTGGTTTTCTCACCAAAGATTTTCCAGGGGACGCAACCTCAACCACACGTCGTATAGTATGTTGAATACTACAGGTTATAAGGGGTAACGAAAAAAAACACAAATTAGGTATAAAAATTATAAAGTTTTTCTCGCCTATTATGTAACATCATCGATCGCATTTTGTCTTGAGAGTAGCTTACAGTTCCTGAAATATGCAAAGTTGTGAGAGGAGTATATCCAGCGTCAGGGAGATCAACTCATTCCTATTGGCTGAGGGAAGTTCAACTTTTGTCATATTAAATGTTTCAACTTTTAGATATCTTTTTTCCAATTAGAATTTGAAAGTTACACTATTTGCAATCAGTTAGTTATCAGGAAGGAAAAATCTATAAATTTCTGGGGATCAACTGGAAAATTTGAGTAGGGTCAGTTTTTCTTTGTGTGATAAATACTTTGCGTTTTTCTAGATTCTTACTGATATACTCCTCATTTCTTGACTCATTGTTTATTGTATTCATCAGAAGTTTCATAGGGTTCGTTATCCATGAATTAGTCAACAAATGTAATGCTATTATCGACATAATCAAGCACAGAATTATCATTCATTATTTAATGAATTAGTCAAATCGTTCACTCTGTTCAATTTGAATTCCCTTCCCCATGAAGAAGTATTGCATTCTATTCATTTGAACAAAACACACACACGAACACAAAAATGTACACATACATATACAGATGAAAACTGGTACTAACATAAATAAAAATGAAGATACTTTTAATTAAATATTTCATAAAATTTATCAACACTGAAAAGTGCATTTTCAATCAGGATGTGTCGAATCTCTTTTTTTTTAATTTATAATTGGAAGATCTTTCAGGTTTTCGGGTAGTTTATTGAATAATTTCAATCCCATGTATTCTGGTCTTTTTTGGCTCTTCCCAAGCCGTTAGTATGGGACCACTAGATTATTTTCGTTGCTGGTGTTGTGTGTGTGAGTGTCGCTGTTTCTCATGTAGTTATCCTTTCTTTGTCTTATATAGAGGAGATTTTCATAAATGGGATGGTAATGTCATAATTCCAAGGAGTTTGAGCTGCATATGAATTTTGTCTTTAGAATTATATTACTATGGTATCGTTTCCACCCCATACCTCACATCAGCTCCAACCGCTCGATTCAACGATTTTTGGACCACTAAAATCAGCATATTCAAAAGAGTGTTCACTCTTCATGAGAAATCATGCTCATCAAAAAATAACCTCATTTGACGTATCCAAAATTTTCAGTAAGTGGAATTGTCCCATACAATCCAGATAATTTTAGAGAAGATTTTTTGCCAGCTTCACTTTCAAAACTCCCAGTTTTAGAAGCGAGGACAATGTCATTTACGTATTGCGTCCCACCTCGAAAGCACGCTCAGGAACATTCCAGCAAATGCAGTCTTCTCTTTCGAGTATAGAAATCGAACTCTGAAATAAATGTGGCACCCTCCAGCTCAAACGGAACTGATGCTAGCACATAAGCAAATAAGACAAATGTTTCGTTCGAGGAGTTAAGTACTCTTATAAAAATGTAACTAAACGATACAGAAAGCTTGGTATTTCAGAAATATCAACTGCTACTCCAGAAAAAACAGAACTAGAACAAAAGGGAAAGAAAGTTGAAGAAAAAAAATTGGCAGTGAAGAAAAGAAAGAAAAAAGTGTTGGATGGCAGTTCCTCCAGTGCCTCTTCCTATAACGCCAAATACCTCTGCAATGACCACAACTCTGAAGATCCTATAACTGAAGATGATGATGAAGTTTGCTTTATAAGTGACAAATATGGTAAGACAGAAACATGGTTTCGATGCGGAATTTGCCAGAATATAGAATATGCTTCTCAGATAGGACAATCATTTTCAGGTCGTTTATTGCTACTTTTTTTTAAGTAATCCTTCTTCGGATCCTGAATAGCAACATTTTGAAGACTGACCTCGAAGCTGGCATTATTTGTGGTACATCGCACATAATAGAATAATTGTCAGTACATTTTACTGTAGATTCTCAAATTTTATATACGATTTTTCCTTCATGAGTTATCAAATACCAGACATGCTAATATTCTAAGACTGTTCCTCGACTCCAAAATTCCCAATCCTTGATATCGCTGCAAATTTTCACTTTCTCATCACCTCGCAACAACTCTCACTGTATTATGTATACATTTTCGTCGGTTATTAGTTTCGTTATATTCGATATCTGTTTCAAACCAATTCGTTCCATCCAACGTACCCAAGTGAAATGTGAAAAACTGTTGCATTTCCCTTCTTCAGTTTTCGGAAGCCAATTTTCAATTACTTTACCCAACTGATTAGTTTCTTGGTAAGGCCTCTAACATAATGATGGGACCAAGCATAAGTAAAAACATAAAAAATCGCTACGAAGGACCCCGCACAAATCAAATGAGAAATGCATCCCTGTCGAATTGTCTGAAAGTTGTTGTAGTTGTAGTTTATACCCTTCTGATCATAAGTCTCCATGGGCCAGAGACCTAAAAATGGACAGTTTTTAAGGTATCGAAGGTCAAAAGTTGCGACTAGTGCAGATCTCTCACGCGATCTAAAAATAATTTGCATCTCTTACTTCGGGTGGTCTATTCAACCGCTCTCGTCTGCGTATGGCGATTTCACATTTGTCGACATTTTCTTCTAAAAGCCATATTATTCAAAATGAGGTTTTGATAAGAATCTTCAAAACATTAGCTTTTGTAGACACTTGACATTTATTGACAATTCAGAAATTGATATTATTCCTGTCAAAACTGAACAAAGTCATCGCCATTATTCATGGTCAAAATCAAATGTGATCGCTTGGGAGATTTGCACAAGTTGCAACTTTTGACTTCCGATACCTAAATAACTGTCCATTCTTAGGTCTCGGGACAATGGAGACTTTTGATCAGAAGGGTATAACTACAACATATCCAAATTTTGCCAATTCGACAGGGATTCATTTCCCATCTGATTTGAGCTGGGTCCTTTTTCTCAAAATTCTAGTTCCATTCTTGACCTGATGATAATACCTTTGAAAATCCCGTAAGAGAAAGCGAAAAAAAATCAACTAGCAATTCCGGTGAGTTTCCTGATAGGACCAAAGAAAATTTCTCTATGGTATCCTAGCAGAAGGACTCATGAAAAAAACAGAAATTGATAATGTATAATGACAGACTTTTAAAATACACCATAAAATATACCATAAAATATAGAGATATCATAAAATCCCACAGAGTACTTGATTTAACTTGAAATTGAAATAATGTATTGCAGGTGAAATCTGAACGTTTTCACGTATGTATAGAATGTATACATTTGTCGGCTTCTGTAAAGGATCGTCTGTACTATTTTCTGTGGGTTCTTTGTCAGCACAGCTCCATCCCAGTAGGTAGAAAAAAAGGTCTGAAAAAAAATCATATTTTAGAAAACATGTCTCAAATTGAATTATTTTTCAATCAGTACAAAGTATCATGAACTATTTGTTTTTTGTTATTCTCTTTTTAACCCTTAATTTGATTTTGTCCCTTATGAGGTACGCAACTTTCAAAATTCGAAAACTTCGGTTCACTATGATTATTCACCAAATATTTCATGTTAACTATGTTGCCTACCCATTAGGATAGTTTTGTTATGTGATCGTTCTATGGGTACCATGAAGTTTGTGAACATAACCTATTAACATTGTGACAAGTGTGCCGAATAAACAGCCTTGAATGAATCGTTGGTAAGTAATGAAGAATATTGTAGTCAATTGTTAATTTTTTGACATAATTGGAGTGAAAGTGATAAGTAAAGGGTTATTCTTGAGTTTGTGTTCATTAATATTTATGTAAAAATATTCCAGAGTAAAATTATGAGAGCATTTGTTAAGGTGTACCCTATAGTTCCCATTGTCAATGATACCACAGTTTGTAGTTTTTTTGTTATGTGCCCTATAATTCCCATCATCAAAGATACGGCAGTTTGTATCTGTTCTGTTATGTATCTCATAGTTCACATTGCCATAGACAACATTAAAATTATTTAGTTTGTTATCTTCAAACTCTTTTTTGTGATGTGTTGTTCAGTATTTTCAACTAGTTATTTCAACGTTTACTTGTTTCAGTTAATTATTTTGTTTTAGATTACTGAAGACAAAATGCAGTCGTCCAGGAGACGAAAAATATTTGCCTTACTTCCACCACCGTCATCTGATTTGGATGAATCTCCTGACGAAGAAAATAATGTAGCTAATTCCGAATTTCCCAGAGTTGAAAGCGATGAAGAGAGTGAAAGCTCCGAAGCAACTAGTTTACCCCCAGACGTTCAACAAGTTTTTGATCAACTATCCGATACTGATACAGGATCTGAAAGTGAACTGAGGCAAGACCAAAGTGAATAAAAAACCTTTGCCAGAAACGCGTGAATCGGTATTCAGTCCCTTGAAGACAAGATAAAAATACAAAGTGTCCAATCAAGTTGAAGAAGCAGAAAATGTTGGCAATAGACCTAAAATGGGAAAAAATAAACCAAATAAGAAAAAAAGAGAGAAACTAGTTCCCGTAAATTTACCAGAGAATAACTTCTCAGCTCCATTAAAGGTAAAATCGCCGTTAGAATATTTCAAGATGTTTTTCTCGGAAGACCTACTTACACCTACTGTCGAAAATACTAATTTGTACAGTGTTCAACAAACAGGAAAGTCTCTCAATATTACAAATGATGATATCAAAGACTTCCTAGCCATACACATCTGGATGGGGATTATAGATATGCCGTCATACCTGGACTACTGGAGTACCGATTTCAAATATCCCAAAATATCAGAAATCATGCCTCTCAAAAAATATCAACAAATACGCTGATTCATTCATTTTGCTAATAATGATCATACAAACAGTGATATGTATTACCGAATAAGACCTGTTTTAGATATAATTAGAAGGAATTGTATATTCATACAAGAGACACGACAGAGTATTGATGAGATGATGGTCCCATACAAAGGTAAAAAGGCAGGTACACGCAGGCAATATATAAAGTCAAAGCCAAAAAAAATGGGGATTCAAAACATTCGTCAGAGCTGGTTTTCCGGGGTTTGTTTACGATTTCATTATTTATGGGGGAGATGATACTTTTAGACAACACACTTTTTTGGAAAAGGAGGAATCGTTCGGAATTGGAGCTAAAGTTGTTCTTGCTCTAACGCAATCAGTGAAATTTCCGGCGTTGTCTGTTGTATATGTCGACAATTTTTTCTCAGATTTTGATTTGTTCTACACTCTTCGACACAACTATGATAGCACTGGGTACTATGAGAGTAAATCGGAAGAAGACAAACTATTGAAAAAAAAGGAAGAGCGGTGTTTTCTTGTGCAAGTGATAACACTAATAAGATATTCGTCATAAAATGGTTTGACAACAAAGCAGTTATATTGGCAAGTACATATGTCTCTTCTACACCTGTTCAAACCATTAAACGGTATGACAAGAATCAAAAAGGAAGAATTGATATACCATGTCCAAATATTGTAAAACACTACAACTCTCACATGGGTGGAGTTGATCTAATGGACATGTTGATTAGCCTATACAGAATTCCTCTGGAAACACGACGTTGGTATCTTTCAATATTTGGACAAATGATAGATATTTGCATAAATAATGCTTGACTAATGTACTGTAGAGATAAAAAAATCCTCAATGATAACTCAAAAGAATACAGTCTAAAATGGTTCCGAAATTGTATAGCGAATAGCTTACACTCAAAGGGCAGAATAATTAATAAGACGTCATTTTCTGAAGACATAGGAGTGAAAAAAATCAAAACTGCTATTCTTCCAAGGCCACCTGATGATACTCGCTATGATAAAGTGGACCACTTTCCAACTTATGAAACAAAAGGCAGATGTCGTCATTGTCAATCTGGAAAGACACAGTGGTCATGTTCCAGCTCAACAAGATTGTGCTTAGTGAAAGAGACAAACTGCTTTTATAATTTCCATAATGAACAATAATTGGGTATTATTCGTTTTTTGATTGTTTGAACATTTTTAAGAAACATTGTTTTATTTTCATTTCTTCTAGTATATATTTTTTTCTTCAAATAATTGTTTTTGTTTAACTTTTAGTTTCAATTCAGGTCTCAGGATCCCAAACTATCTACCCGACAGGACACAACATAAAATAACCCAGTTCATCTGGATATTTGGCAATGTGCCTTATAGGGTACATCTCATATTTGACATTTTTATACAAAAAATATCGAAAACGTGGTGAAAATGTCCTCTTGGTTACTCATTGCAACAACATATATCATATTTTACATGAAAATACTGTTCAATCTTAGTTTGCCAAATTAAGGGTTAACATTAGACAATTCAGTTTGTTTGTAAAGGCTCATTGGAAGGTACATTCTTTCAAGGTTATTTCGCAAACAAATCCCTTCACAGTTTGGAAACATCCTTAATGCATTACAGGACACAATTTTATATATCCACAACTTCTACCCAACACCAGTTAGCGATATCAAAAATACTTTAATTTATAAATGGCGTCAGAAAAGTGAATAGTCGTTTCGTGCATTTCCTTAGCAAATTTGATTTGAATTTTTTTGAGCTGATATTTTATTTGAAATCTCGTTGAATAAATCACTGAGGTAGTCTGTGCTCAGAACCCACAAAATTTCAACTTACTTGCCAATGGCCCTAAAGGAAAGAAGAATACGTTCTGTGGGTAATGCCATAATGTTGCCACCTTTTTTGTGCGAACAGAACCGCATGCAAGAAACTTTTATATTTTTTTACCTTTTTAGGTCCTAAAGAACGAAAATGCCTGGCAGAAAAGAGCGAAGAAGGTCGGGGGATAGGAGCCGTCCTAAATCCAGAACTCCTTGACGACATAATTAAACAAAAATTGCAAATAAAAGGAGACCTCCCAGGTCAAGGTCAAAATCCAATGACTCTGTCTCAAAACGTCTCAAGAGACGGAGAGAATTAATTCTGAGTTCGCATAAACCACGGCCCCCGCAATGGCATACTCCAGTCGGGAAAACTGGGTTAAAGCCTTGAGCCCATCTGTTGGTGCTCAATCAAGAGGCGTAACACCTGAATCACATTTGAGTAGAACTTTGAGCCCCAATTTGAGTGGCCAATCAAGAAATTCAGTAACTCGCAGGGCCTATTCAATATCCGTGAGCCCTGCAATATCTGGAAGATATTCACCACTGTCACAGCTAACGGAGGAAGAAAGTCAGGATCAGAATCAAGATTCATTACCAAGCATTCAAGCTAACGAGTCAGATACACAAGAGGCCTTGGACGAAGAAGTGTTGGATATCTTGGGCGTGGATCGCAATAAAGACCAGTCACTTTATTACCTCCATAAAAACGTAGCACTCCGCCTTACACTTATTACAAAATGGAATGTGTAAGGACAAGGAGAAAAAAGAAGAGCAGCTGAAGAAATATGTTGTTTTAAAGAATTGTAATTATTTGAATGCACCTCATAACCTTCAATGTAGAAATAAAAATATTAAATTCTTCTAAAAGTTTATTTGAGAAAAGATTCTTTTCAAACCCAATTGCAATTGCATTTCTGCCATTGGACGCAGATGGACTACAAGTCATTCACTACGCACATCCTTATTCACACATATACCCTGAATTTAAACTCTACCTCTAGACGTAATGATCTTCGCGACAATAGAATGATAAAGGATGAACCCTTCACAAAGGAGCTTGTGAGTCAAATAACTTTTCGTCTGAAACGTTGAACAGTAATAAACATGAGGGATTCAATCAAATTCACAATGGAAAAGGAAGCTAACAGTACCCTATCGTTTCTCGATGTGAAAGCTGAAAGAACAGACACTGGAATCCTCACCTCTGTTTACAGGAAGAAGTCACACACAGGACAGTACCTCAACTACGGCTCTAATCACCCAAACTCCACAAAGAGGGGAATCGTAAGAACGTTGGTGGAGAGAGCAATGTCTATTTGCAACATCCAGGAGTCATTGGAGGCGGAAATTAACCACATCAAAAAGGACATACGCCGAAACGGATATTCTGAGAAACCCCCACAAAACCCCGTTCTCATTCTTCCCTATATCAGGGGTATCTCCGAAAAGATCAGAAGGATCGGATATAAATACAACATCAAGAGTTGCTTTCAATCCGGCAGTACCTTACGAAGCTTCCTCACCAAGACGAAACCAGAGAACACAACAGAATCCAGTAAAAACCGTATTTACAAAGTCTCATGTGAATGTGGAGATTCCTATATCGGAGAGACCAAGAGGCCATTATCAGTAAGAATAGCCGAACACAAAAAGTGGACTCAACGAGGGGAAACATCAAAATCGAAAAATTGCTGACCACGCCTGGACAAAACACCACCGAATTCTCTGGGACGAAGCTAATGTTCTTCATAGAGAGGAACATTGGTTCAAACGGAAATTTATGGAAACCACCTACATAGAAGCCAATGCTGCCTTCAGTCAACCAAGCGTGGAAATTAAAAACGTATTGAAACCGCTCATGGACCGTTTTGGAGGGAGAAAAAGCGCGAAACCACGCGCGCCACAAGACCGCGCGTAATTACACTTTAATTATAGACCTATAAATGGTCGCGTAGCATCTGATTTTGTCACTATTCACCAGAAGACGATTGCGGATTCAAGCAATTGAAACGTTGTGAAAAAATTTGAAAGAGATAGAAATCTTTCAACCATTAAGATGATAGACGTCCGAAATATAAGTAATCCAGTAATAAACTTGCTAATCTATCCACTGGAAAAACCGCCAGTGAAGAAACCAAAAGTTTTCTTTTGAACATTATTTCTAAAGGAGAAGAACTAAGAGATAAATTTGTCACTGAATGCAACAAGGGTGCAAATAGGTTTGAAAATCCCATTTCAAAACAAGTAATTCACACATTTGCATCGGAAAATAAAATAAAAATTAAGAAAAGCGACGGAAAAACAGCCGAAGTGAAAGTTGAAAGAAACTTATTGGGACGACTTTTAGTATTATCGTTGGAACATAAAATTGATTCATTAAATGTGTTTATCGTATCCATTGATAACCGTTCCTTTGTCATTGAGTCATATCGACGAAAGCATCAATATAACAGATAAATCAAAGTTATTAGTGTTGTATTAGTTGAAACATTTAGTATTTGTAATTATTTATAATCATTATGTCCAGTGATGTCAGATAACATGGAGATCAGAATGCAATTATTTTATAAACATTGAAATAAATACTTTTTCAACTTCAGTATTATTTTGTTCCATTGACTATATTTCACCTGAAAAAGATGAGGGATTTGTCGTTATGCGATTGGCACCACTTGCTGTCGATTTCAATTCGAGTCACCTGTCAATGTCAAATATTTGTTGTAAATTTGAAAATAAAGTATTTAAAGTCATTCACATTCATCAAGTCATGCTGGATATTCAGAAACAGAAAGCATTCGACTCTGTTTGGACAGATGGTTTTGTCAAGAATATGCAAAGGGCGGCATGAAAATGTAAAATCACTTGACTCTTACCTGGTCAACAGGGTTTTCAGGGTTAACCCTCAGTGGATGAACCAGGGTCAATTTGACCCTTAGCAATTTTAATTTGCTGACAGTGCGCTGCATGTACACTCTTTTCATTTGGTCGTCTCAGTACCTTCCCGTAGGTTGCTAAATAGACGTTGAAGGTGTAACTGGGTGTTCTATTCTGTATGAAAATATCGAAAGTAAGCGTTACAGGGTCAATTTGACCCCGGTACGGTAAATACGGTTTTTTTTCACTCTTTCTTTGCGGGCATTTATCGAAAGTATTATGGCTGGTTCTTCACGGACAGTAAAGTTTACATACCCAGACTATGAAGTCACACTTCTTCAGTGGATGGAGGAATCAAACACAGATGTGGACAAGAAAATGAATGAATCTGATGCAATGATCTGATCTGATCTAATGACTTCAGGACAGCCATTGCAGTTATTTTTTCAGTTAATAATTTTAAAAAATTTCTATAATTTTCCATATGACTATCACGTTTACTTTTCATATGACTTTCACGTTTACTTTTCATATATTACCGAAACAATGGTTATTGAAATGTAATACTTTAATTTTGACAATTTTTATATTACGCACTGCAGAAATGCTACGCTTTTTATAATTGTTGTTGAAAAATATTAAACATTTTCTTTTAAACAAAGTGGCGTTCCGAAACATTGGAAAAGATACTACTTAGTATTGTAAATTAGATCAAATTGCTAAATAACGATATTACATATTTATAAAAAATTATTCAAGTAACAGGGTCAGTTTCACCCTGATTCAGTGAATACGTTCGTCCTCCGACGTTCAGTGGTTAAGGGTCAAGATCAATGAAACCAGCTCCGCAATGAGGAAGGCCGGAGCAGGTGTGCTACAGGGGTCGAGCTTGTCTCCACTCTTGTATTCGCTATATACGCATGACTTCCCAATGTATGGTACCACCAACACAACACGGCTGTCTATGTTGATGATACTGCAATCTATGTTCATTCATACTTCAGCATGGCAGCCGCTCGGTTGGTAAAAGTACACCTTGAAAGGCTAGTCGTGCCGTATCTAGCGAATAACAAGATAATCTTGAATCCTTATAAAATAGAGCTTATAAATTTCTCAAAGAAACGTACTAACGTGAATATTGGGGGTTTTAGGGCTTACTCTCCATAAACATGTCAGCTTGGCAATTCAGCGAGCTGCAGCAGTGGTTAAAAGGACCTATCCTTTGATAGCAAGGGATTCCAAGCTGCCAATGGAGAGTAAGCTACTCTTATATAAACAGGTTATTAGGCCAGCAATGATCTATGCTTGTCCAGTGTTCTGCAGCCTCCCCATAACTCAAATGTAGAGACTGGAGAGGATGCAAAATAAAGTGCTTCGTATCGACACAAACAGTGATAGATACTTTCGGCTGGACGCATTGCGCGAACTGGCCGATATTAACACCGTAGATCACATAAAAAATTTTGCTGACAAATTCTATTGGTACTTCATTCTTGGAAGTCTTTTGGCCAGGAACATTACGGCAGTAATAGCCCACCATAACGTGCAATGGAAGCACGGTGGGTTCATATACCAGGCATTGGATCTTTTTCATGAAATTTCATAACACCATAACATGACTCCTTATACCTAAGGACAGTAACACCAAGGCATAATATCTGATCCGGTTTTTTTGATGCTTTTCCGGGAATCAACTGAAAACTTTGATAAGGAAAATTTGATGTCGTACAGAGAATTCATTAAATCCACCCCTATAACATGGAGGAGACGGGTTAGTCCAACAGCCTACGACTAAAGCCGCCTACTAGCATAAACCTACAAACATTGCAGGGCTGCCCTAGGGCAGTAGTGAGAGGTCTGCCAGTCCTTTGGAGATCCCAAACGGTCAGGAATAGATCCCTTCTCCACCCTGCGGTAATGTGATGGTATTAGCCTGTTTTATTTATTTTTATGCATAACATAATTTAATAAATATTTTTTGATTTTATGACATTCATCAAGTTACTCTTATTGAATTTGGCTGTTTTGTAGCGAATAATTAGTGCTCCGTTACTTTTTGTTGATTTTGATAGTGTTTGATTATTGTTTTGCTACCTGTTTGTGCCAACACCTATCCAATTTCTCCACTGGGGCGTAGAACACTTTGCTCGTGGATATCTTAAGGGACCATTTGGGAAGCATCAATAATTTTATATATCAATTGTTAGGTTAATTTTTTTTTTGTGGGGTTTAGGAAGTTCATATTGATAATGCACCTAGTTCTGAAAAATTGATTCATTTATTGAAACAATTGTGGCTACGAATTTAATTACACACATATACATAAATCAGGAAATGGTTTCTTCCAGCGGAATGATCAAATATCCATAATCCAAAGAATTATTGGATAGGCTTCAAAAAGGCTGATATCATGAGCTAAAACACAATGGATTCTCTTTAACAATGCTAGACCTTTTTTTCAAATCAATCAAATCTCATTTTCAATATAAACTCATAAAAATGAACTGATGAGTCAACACTTTGACTTGCAACTTCTCACACAGGCACGTTGCAAGTCAATGTACCTCATCTCGGTACTGTACATTTAATAACACGTAACTTCTCACACAGGCACGTTAGTAATTATTATATTTCCCATACAGCTCATAGACATGTAACTTCTCACACAGGCACGTTACAAGTCCTTCGCTTCTCGAAAATCCAACAAAAGCAGGCAACTCCTGACCAAGCCACGTTGCAAGCCAATAAACACTCAAATCAGCATAATAATAGGTAACTTCACACACAGGCACGTTACAATCACCAGGCTGAAATGAATACAACGGTGATATGCAACTTCTCACACAGGCACGTTGCAAATCACCGAATGACATGTAACTTCTCACACAGGCACGTTACAAGTCCTTGAATTTTCGATAGCTAAACTGAATATATTCACTTATTCCAATGTGCTGAGACTCATGTACAACTAATAAATACCCAAATAAAACCCCTTTTCAAAGCATTACTTTTGTAAACATCAATACAAATATCAACAAGTATTAAATATTCAGTATTGAAGGAAAGCCGTACCAATGATCGTAAGAGCAAAACACAAATTCTTCAAAATGTTTATGCTGCCAGGAACGGAACTCCCACATGATTTTCTTTGTTTAATAATCAACAAGCAATGGAAAGTACATCCAAGAAAAATATAATGAAACATACTGATTCTAAATAACAACCTGCTTTTCTTTTATTGAAAGTAAACTCCAACAATTACTTACTCAAACAGGTATTATAGCCATTTGTCGAAGATAATTCCAAGCAATTTCAAACAAATGTAACTCCTACCTTTTATTCCAACCATAGGAATCACTTCAACACAAATTAATATATTTAAACAATCACCCCAAGAACAATGATTTCAGAAACTCAATACCAACTCTCGAGTCAACACCAACTTACTTAGCATTCCCATGCTATTTTTCTCGCCTCCCGCCAGCCAAACGTTTTTATTGAAGATCCCTAAAAACCGGCATATAACGATGCGCGGCACATGACTAATATATACTGGACGTATCATCATAGGCTGGCGATCGGCAATAGAAAACTCCTAACATTCGGCCATACGACTCATAGCTCGTCCCGAGCCAATTCATTTACTGTCACTTTCAACATCAGTTGGTAGTGATATTTGTCCATCACCTTCACTATCACTTCCTGTGGAGTCCAAGACTTTCCCATCTGGTGTCCATGGTTTCATAATATGATCAACAGCAATGGTAGGTATTTTTGTAACTATGGACTATGTTGAACATCTCTGTATAGTAACGGGTGATCTCGAGATTTAAAGTAATTGGTACTGTCAATTTAGAACTTGAATGTCAAACACGATTCGAATATAATTAGATAAAAAAACTGATATTTTGACCGTTCAGAGTTAGAATCTGAACATTTGGTAACCCCGACATGATACGTGATATGGAGAACAAGAGACATAGACGAGTCGGTGTTGGATTCAACAGCTGTTTATCGGCAGTTTTTGTGGTGCCCAAAAACTTTGGGGATGGTACAAGGACTACAGGGCCTGATAGAAGCACACCACTGCCTGAAAAATCCGTGCATTCACTTCGAAAACCATCCGTTAAAGAAGAAACAGGAGAAAATACGAAACCAGTGGTATCAAACGTTGAAAAATCAAAATTGAAACAGTGTTCAAGAATTCATACAGTGATATCCGGATCAAAACATAGCTCTATATTCCCGAGAGAAAGAAAATAGCAGTTCATTACGAGAAGAATAGAGACAGGAATTGGAGATGAAACGATACCAAATTGAACAAAAAGCTCTACAGATCAAGAATTCAAAGCATCTTCAGAATGCAGAGCTTGAATCTCAAAATTACACGAGAACCAGCTAAGCGCCGTCGAAAATGACAGACAAAACCGAGAAAGATGACAGACTAGAAAATCCCGTTTCTTTGTGGGTGAACAATATACCTATTGAAACTGAAAATGTCTTCAAAGGTAATTCTCAAAACACTGATATTCAGACGTTATGCAACACTAAGAAGGGCGTGTTAGTGTCTGTATAAAAAACGCCAAATAAGACTCCCAGCAGCTCAGAAAAAATTATGGCTCTACAAGTAGTTGAGAAGGATTTTCCACTCTGACGGGAATCCGCAAAACCGGCCATTATTCTACAAACACTTCACAAATATCTGTACTTTATGTGACTATACAGTTGATCATGATCAAATTGCAGAGAAATTTGAAAGGGGTTGTAAAAAATCAAGTGTTGCAGGAATGTTGACCGCAGAGTTAAAACTGGTTATGAAAATTCTTCAAACGGGATTCGGTAGACCAGATTATATCATCGAGTCGATGATCTAGAAAGTGAAGGGACTTCCATTCATGAAAGACACAAACCTAGAAAAACTTATTATTTTTCCTTCCGAGGTTATTAATAACATAGTTTCTACCATGAATACATTAAGGACTACGGGACATTTGCAAAATCCTCAGTTGATGAAAGAGCTCCTAGACAAACCTCCAGATTCGTTGAATCTGAGCTGGGGAAAATGAAGTCGCACAAAAAGAAGGGGTTTATGATTTAGAAGATTTTTCAAAGTGGTTAGGAGATTATGCCAATGCCGCTTCGTATGTTAGCATCCCCCAACCATTCAACCAGACTGCACAAGTATTCTTAACCGAGAAGACCGGTAAGAATTTTCTACAATATTGAAAGGACAAAAATTGCTGTTTCTACTGCGGAAAGATTTCCACTAAGATATTCGCCCCATAAGAAATCTGATGATAATGGAATGAGGTGGAAAAAGATGACGGAGACAAAGCTTTGTTTCTCATGTCTCAACCGGAATCATCAGAAATTCAAATGTAGAAGTAGAAAAGTATGTGGTGTTTCAGCCTGCAAAACTGTACCACCATACTCTTTGGCACAAAGAAAAACCTGAGTCTTCAGTTATTCCCTCCGAGAAGTGCTGCTGACGACACGGACAACGAGATACAAAGATTGTGAAAAGATATGATCGGCCTTTTGAATAATGCCTGTTTGAATATTAGAAGAGATTTATCTTCTTCCGTTCTTCATCTGCATGATGTACTTTTTCTGCACGGTATTGCTCTAACGAATGGTCTTTTTTGATTTATCAAAATTTCCTGATCAGTTAAGTTCATGACTGATATAATAAATCTTTCACCGACTCCAAGGTATACTATAGTTCAGGGTATGCAATATTCTACGCCCTCTTGGAGTCGCAGACTAGCCTCAATGAGAAAGTTTTCTTCAAATTCAGTCTTGATCATAACTTATGTAATTACCAAGTAATGGAATGGTGTTGTTTTTGGTTCAGCCCACAATGGAATTTTGGTTATATGTGACATCCTAGGCGCATTCGAATGGGATGACTTATAAAAATGCAGTGCCTGGTGGCAAAAAGAGAACGTCCCATACATTTTCGGAAACAATCCTAACTGAAACTTTCATCTCAACATCATCTACACACAGATTGAAAGTTGCAGTATCTGAAGTTCCTATGTGACTTCATCCAGAACTTCGAAGAAGGACCTTCTCCCAATTTTCAATGTTGTATCAATGTTGAGGTTTAGACAACTAACCTCACCGCATTTCACTGTATTACAAGCCAAGTGCTACCAAATCGACATTTTGGTTCATTACTATTCAGACACAGAAAATAAAAAAAATTGTTAGCGAATTCGGTTTGAATTTCCCCTAGTCATGACACATTAACCTTTAGATAACCCTTGAATAAAAGAATGAATGACAGTAATGACAATCACGTTACAATTTGGAAAATTAATGCATAAGGAATTACCAAAACTCAATGCTCAAACAAAACAAAGTAAAGTCAATAGTGAGTTCCATCCCACTTCTGAAATGTTAGGTTCATTTTTTTTTTGTGGGGTTTAGGAACTTCATATTGATAATGCACCTAGTTCTGAAAAATGGATTCATTTATTGAAACAATTGTGGCTACGAATTTAATTACACACATATACATAAATCAGGAAATGGTTTCTTCCAGCGGAATGATCAAATATCAATAATCCAGAGAATTATTGGGTAGGCTTCAAAAAGGCTGATATCATGAGCTAAAACACAATGGATTCTCTTTAACAATGCTAGAGCTTTTTTTCAAATCATGCAAATCTCAATTTCAATAAACTCATAAAAATGAACTGATGAGTCAACACTTTGACTTGCAACTTCTCACACAGGCACGTTGCAAGTCAATGTACCTCATCTCAGTACTGTACATATAATAACACGTAACTTCTCACACAGGCACGTTAGTAATTATTATATTTCCCATACAGCTCATAGACATGTAACTTCTCACACAGGCACGTTACAAGTCCTTCGCTTCTCGAAAATCCAACAAAAGCAGGCAACTCCTGACCAAGCCACGTTGCAAGCCAATAAACACTCAAATCAGCCTAATAATAGGTAACTTCGCACACAGGCACGTTACAATCACCAGGCTGAAATGAATACAACGGTGATATGCAACTTCTCACACAGGCACGTTGCAAATCACCGAATGACATGTAATTTCTCACACAGGCACGTTACAAGTCCTGGAATTTTCGATAGCTAAACTGAATATATTCACTCAATTCCAATGTGCTGAGACTCATGTACAACCAATAAATACCCAAATAAAACCCCTTTTCAAAACATTACTTTTGTAAACATCAATACAAATATCAACAAGTATTAAATATTCAGTATTGAAGGAGAGCCGTACCAATGATCGTAAGAGCAAAACACAAATTCTTCAAAATGTTTATGCTGCCACGAACGGAACTCCCACATGATTTTCTTTGTTTAATAATCAACAAGCAATGGAAAGTACACCCAAGAAAAATATAATGAAACATACTGATTCTAAATAACAACCTGCTTTTCTTTTATTGAAAGTAAACTCCAACAATTACTCACTCAAACAGGTATTATAGCCATTTGTCGAAGATAATTCCAAGCAATTTCAAACAAATGTAACTCCTACCTTTTATTCCAACCATAGGTATCACTTCAACACAAATGAATATATTTAAACAATCACCCCAAGAACAATGATTTCAGAAACTCAATACCAACTCTCGAGTCAACACCAACTTACTTCGCATTCCCATGCTATTTTTCTCGCCTCCCGCCAGCCAAACGTTTTTGTTGAAGATCCCAAAAAACCGGCATATGACGATGCGCGGCACATGAGTAATATATACTGGACGTATCATCATAGGCTGGCGTTCGGCAATAGAAAACTCCTAACACAATAAAGTTGAAAACCACAAATAAACAATAAAAGTAACGGAACGATGCTCATACACTATCAAACAGCTCAAATCTAACAAGGATATATCTTGAAAATTGAGAATTACTCAATTTATTTTCAAATATTTGACAAGTGACATTGACTGGTGACTTGAAATCGGCAGCAAGTGGTGCCAACCGCATAACGACAAATCCAGTGGCGGATTAACGTATAAGCACTACAAGCACGTGCTTGGGGCCCCTGTTCTCCAGGGGCCTCCATTCTCTGTGCTGGCGTTTCATTTTATACCTACATTTTATCGAGATTCACCCACATGTCCGAGATCACAAGGCGCGAGCAGTCCGGGAGTGACCCCTCATACTATTAGTGTCGTCGGTCCGCGACCGACCGAGTGCACAACCCGCCCGCGGGGTACAGGCGAGACCGTAGACCGCGTCTCCCGCCTCGCCTGTATGTATCCCGGCGGGTTGCGGTGTTGCGGGCGGACGAAGTTGTCGAGCAATAATTGTCTTTACTTTGCAAATGATAGCGCACGTACGCATATAACGCATCCCACTACTTTATTTACGAAGTGGCTTTGATTGAATTTATACTTATCATTACCCCACACAAAGTTGTCAGGTAAGTTCTATAATTATGCTTTCACCATTGATTTCTTACACGTATAAAGAAATTTTTAATTAGAACTAATTTATTTCAGGTAGGTACGCAAGCCCAGTACCTATACAGAAGGTGATATTTGTTATTGATGCTAATAATCAACATTAAAAATGAAACGCCATCATCTCAGTGGCGCACAAAAACGCAAACAGGCAGAACTGAAGAAGAAAAAAACAGATGCAATCCCGAAATTGACATCGTTTTTTATTTCAATCAATCAGTCAGAATCTGGCAAAGATAATAATGTATGTCAAGAATCTCAATCTTTATCATCTGTTACAACACAAATTGATAAAAACATTACTATAGGCCCCTCAGATGATCATTCTGATGACGATGAAATAACTGGCGAAATTAAAACACCTGTTCCTGTTCCCGATAAATCTGAACCTGTTATTGTTGCGATTCCTGAAGTTTCAGAAATGAACTCGTTAATTCTAATAAAAAGACAGATGCTGGGCTGTGGACGGAATTTTCTAAGGAAGATATTTGCTATTGGATTGATCACGGTCCAGAAAGTTGTCAGCACCATCAGGGCCCATTTCATGAATCACGCCGTACATATGCTAGTGGTAGTGGTAAAAGTGTCCGTTTTTGCACACCACGACTATTTTTCGGTAAAAAAGCTAACGGTGAAACATATAAACGGGAATGGTTATTGTATTCACAAACAAAAGAATCTTTGTATTGCTTTGTTTGCAAGTTGTTTGGTAACAAATGCATCGCCACAGCGCCAATCCAATTTGCAGCTGATGGATTTAGTGATTGGCGAAACGTAATTGCAATTGAGCACCATGAAAACAGTTCAGCTCATAAGGACTTTATGCTAACTTATTTGAGTCGAAAACAAGGTCTTGGGATCACCAAAAATCTAGAGGCACAAGTAAAAGAAGAAAGAAAATATTGGCAAAATGTATTGCAACGAGTTATTGCAGTTATACAAACGCTTGCAGAACGTGGTTTGGCCTTTACGGGACATGATGAGTCTTTTGGATCTATACACAATGGGAATTTTTTGGGTTTACTTGAACTTGTGGCTCAATTTGATCCATTTTTAGCAAGCCATATTGCAAGATATGGAAATAAAGGGAAAGGTAACCCATCATATCTATCGAAAACAGTATGCGACGAGCTTATCGATTTAATGAGTAATAAAGTTCACAAAGTGATTGTCGAACAAATACAATCAGCTGGATACTTCAGCCTCTCAGTGGACTCTACGCCTGATCTATCACATACGGATCAACTAAGTATTATTTTGAGATACGTATCGCCGTCTGATAATAAGCCCGTGGAACGATTTCTAACGTTTTTAAATTTAAAAAGTCATACCGGAGAAGAGATGGCAAATATGGTACTCAGTTATCTAGAGGATTGCAAAATAGATATTGCAAAGTGTAGAGGACAATCATATGATAATGCTGCTAATATGTCAGGACGATACAAAGGGATGCAGCAAAAGACTTTAGAGCATAATAAATATGCTGCATTTATACCATGTGCTGCACATACTCTAAACTTGATTGGTCGCAGTGCTGTCGATTGTTGTACGATGGCAATGAATTTTTTTTCAACTGCGTAGTTGTTATACACTTTTTTTCGGCTTCTACTCACCGGTGGGCAGTTTTAAAGAAATTAATAGGCAACGATAGCGTTCTAAAGTCACTGACGGAAACTCGTTGGGAAGCTTACGCTGTAGCTACGAGTGCAATATTACAAACCTATTCGAAAATTTTAGATGCTTTAGATGAAATTGCTGAGGACATAAACCAAAAAGGGGAGACTAGGCTAGAAGCACAAAATATTTCAAACAAAATGCAAGAGTTTGAGTTTATATTTATGCTCACTTTGTGGAATGATATTCTACAAGTTTTTCGTCGCACCAGTAAAGGGCTCCAAGAAGAAGGATTATATCTTAAAACGTGTGCCAATTTGTATCATTCTTTATCAGATCATCTCGTTGAAATGAGGAATAATTTTGAAAAATTTGAAGGAGCCGCAAGAGAAATTTTTCCTAATGGGGAATGGGAATATAATGAAACTCGAAGACGAACTAGGAAAAAACAAGTAAATGATGGAAATGCAGAAGAAGTTGATTTGAATCCTAGAGACAAATTCATCATTGAGACTTTCAATGTAATAATTGACAAACTTAATGCTCAAATGCAAAGAAGAAGTGGGGTAACCACGAAGTTTCACAAAAGTTTTCATTTCTTGCGGATCTAAATAAATCATGTTCAGAATATGAAAACGATATCCAATTACTGATAGAAGCTTACCCAGAAGACTTCTTAAATATGTTCGAATTAAATACGAAGCTTCAGAAACAAAGGTCACCCATTCCGATCTATATGAAATGATTATTAAGGATAAAGTAAAGTGCGTTTTCCCAAACATAGAAGTGGCATTTAGAATCTTTCACAGCTTAATGATAACTAACTGCTCTGCTGAACGATCCTTCTCACAACTGAAAAGATTAAAAAACCCACAAAGAACAAAAATCTGTCAAGACAAGCTTAATTCTTTAGCATTAATGTGTATTGAGGCAGACATACTCCGTCAGATAAATTTCGACGATGTAATCTCGGAGTTTGCTCTGAATAAGGCAAGGAAAAAAATGTTTTAAGTTTTAAATTAAACCTACTACATTTTCTATTTTGATGAACTTTCATTTCATACTTCCTTCCAGCAATAGAGGGCCTACACAGCCTCTGTGCTTAGGGCCTCGGAAACTCTTAATCCGCCACTGGACAAATCCCTCATCTTTTTCAGGTGAAATATGGTCAATTATACCTCGAAGTAGTTAATATTACATGGCGCAGTCGTGGAAGAACAAGTAATTGGAAGAAGAAGTATTATCAAGTAACAGTAGATGAGTCACACTCAGATGCAAAACAAGAGATAAATATTTAGATATAGAATTTTTAGTTTTAGATATGAAAGTTAGGCCAATCTTAGGTTTACCTACTTGTTATGAATTAGAGTTTCTAAAAAAAGCGCATACTGTTGTAGCTGATAATAAGTTGAATTTCTTTGAGGAAAATAAAGATATTTTTGAAGGTTTAGGGACATTTGCAGATAAACTGAAAATCAGTCTTAAAAAAATAGTATTCCTGTTGCCAGACCTCCCAGGCATTTGCCTTTTACCATAAAAAATAAATTGAAAACTAAATTTGATGATTTGGAACAGAAAAATATTATTGTTAAAGTAGAGGGTGCTAATGAATGGGTTAACAATCTTGTTGTGGTAGAAAAACCAGATAAATATTTGCGATTGTTTTTGGATCCTCAGGATTTAAATAAATGTATTGAGCGTGAGTTCTATGAGATTCCCAGTATAGATGATATCAGTTCGAAATTGTCTGGAAACTGTTATTTTTCAATTCTTGATTTCAAGAAATGCAAACAATTTGCTCTACATTTTGGATTTGAATTCAAAACAAGCAGTCCAAATTATTCTGAATCTAATGGTTTAGCTGAACGTTTTGTTCAAACAGCAAAAAATATATTGCGAAATTCAGATGATTTCCAAGTTTCACTCATGCAATATCGAAATACACCTGTCAAAGGTTTGCAAAGATCTCCTGCGGAGTTATTATTTTCTAGAAAATTGAAAACAAGGTTACCCGTCATTGACTATAAGAAAAATGAAATTAAAGAATTTAGAAAAGATTTGGAAAAAAGGAATGAGAAATGTGAATTTTATTATGATAGACATGTTTAAAATAGAAATGATTTTGAAAAGGGTCAAAATATTGTTTACAGAAAAAATTATCAATGGATGTCTGCAACCATTGTTGAAAAACATGGATCTCCAAGATCATACCTGATTGATACAGGTTCACAAACTTTGCGCAGTAATAGTAGTCATCTGAAAAATTTAATTACTAATAGAAGTTTCGAAACTGATATTGATCTATCAAATGATTTAAATGCTGAACACATTGTACAAGATGATACCATTCAAAATAATGTTCCCACAATTTCTAACAGTAATTGCGATGATACAGGAGTCTCTGATGTTCCTAATAATTCATCGAATATTAATGGTAATAGGTTTCCTGTCAGGAGTAGACGATCACCAGCTAGATAGATTTTTTGAGATACTGATTAAATGAACCAATTTATCAATATTAATTCTATTAGGGGAAGATGTATTAGTTGAAACATTCAGTATTTGTATTTATTTATAATCATTATGTACAGTGATGTCAGATAACATGGAGATCAGAATGCAATTATTTTATAAACATTGAAATAAATACTTTTTCAACTTCAGTATTATTTTGTTCAATTATACCTCGAAGTAGTTAATATTACAATTACAGAATCGTGTATCTACTTCTTCAAGTCCAAGTCAAATAGATTGTATGATTTTTGATGGATTCTTTTCTGTATCTTGATCCTCCTCTTACTTATGACAGTGTGGCAATCTACATAATTAAGAAGTTATACAGAACATCAAGAAAAAGAATAGATCTAATTTTTGATAAGTGTTTGGTGCCATCGTTGAAAGACATCAAAAGAGACAGGATGGCAGGGGTATCTGGAAAGGATAATATTTTTAATATCATTGGAGAAGAGCAGAAACGGCCCAACGATTTTTTGAAAACATTGAGGTCTGACTCTTTCAAAACCGAATTCGTAAAGTTTTTCGAAATACCGGATGAAATTGTGAAGATAGATGTTACATGTTTGATGAGATTGATGGACTTGTGAATTGTGAAATTGATGAGGTTCTATATTCCAGTCATCATGAAGCTGATACTACAATTCTATTTCATGTATCTACACTATCAGAAAGTATTTGGATAGAAACTGGACTTCAGTCAAAAATACCTTAAGATTCTGTTGACGACATATTCACAAATTTAGGAGTAATCCTTTCTCAAGCTGTGGCTACATCACGCTTCAACAGGCAGTGTTCATACAGCAGCATTTGATCGAAAAGGTAAAATAAAGCATTTTAACATTATCGAGAAAGATCTGAATAGCTTGATGCCACCTTTTCGAGAGGTACTAATAAATAAAATGAAAAGGGTTTATCAAGTTTGCGCCATCTGGAATTATGCAACAGAAACTAATCCAAATTTTGTCAATCCTGAAAAATATGGCTGGCTTTTAGTTGAAAGAAGATACCACTGAAATAGTTTATTGGACCAAAAACCCCTTCTACACTCGAAGAAATTTGCAAAGACCCAGCTCCGGATATAGATGAAGATGACGTGTTTTACGCAAGTAAGCAAAAAAACAGGGCAAAAAAGGAAAAGTTAGAGAGATCAACTCATTTCAAACTAGTCTACATCTGACTACTCCAAACTTTCAACTTCTGACACAATATGCAAAAATTACTTTCGAAAATTTTACGTTGACAACCACATAGCCTGACAATGGACCTCCACATTTACGAAAAATAAATTGCAAAACTCGATTAAATCAATAGTTTCTAGTCTGAAACGTCCATTTAACAAAGATTTCCACTATAATTTTTTTCATTTTGAAAAAATATCACATTTGAAAGTGTTCCGCTGACGTCACATTCATCGGAAACACCCCCCGCCCCTAATCCACGTTCCGAAACAGGTAATACTGTTTTCCTTAAAAGTATAGCTTCTAGCTTCATACAAGCCAATGAGAAATAATTAATACTCTGTCACTTGATCAACTCAAAGAAAAAAAATCCACATAGTACCTATTCTTATTGTATTTATAGCTTTCAAATTTTCTGGACGGGCCTTTCTATTGATGAAAAACGAGCATTGGCAACACCGCAAATCGTCATAACGTGTTCATTATTATTCATCGGGTGAAATCATATCAGATAAAGCAGTATACCTATATTATTCTGAATCTTTACTAGTACCAGAAGATTTTGATAGTTTAAGATCTTTTTTTGCAATGACTAAAATTTTAAATCTGTCTTTGAACTCTGCTTGAATACAATAATAACATAGGTAACGTAAAGTACCAATTCAGATTTTTTTTTTTTAATACTATATATTTCCGTTTTTTACACAGGGTTTATTCACTGCTTCAAAACCGATTTTACCACGCGCTTCATCTTTAGATGCACAAAAAAATTGTTTATTAGAACTTTCACTGGTGTTCAGACAAAAGCACTTTTTCGACATATTCACAGTTATTGCAGGTACAGATACAGGAATTTAAAAAAATTGTAGAATACAAACAACAAAAACTTTCAAAACTTTGAAAAACGCATTATAACTTCAAATAAGAAATCACGTAGGGCCTGTTCGTGTGCAGCATATATATTTGATGGAACTGCTTTACTTGTATCCAATTTTAATGTAGGCGAACGAGTTAAACAGAGACAAACAATTCTTATTGGTTTGCTACGTGAAACAGACGAACGAACCCATCTGGTATCAAATGACAACTGTCATACGACACGTTATATTTGAATGAGAATTTGAAATTCCATGCTGCACAACTTTTACATCGTTGCCAAGTCTAGTTTTGATGAACGTGACGTCACGAATCACTTTTCTTCTGATTATAGAGAAACTAGCGGTCAGAAAAATAAATTAAAAAATCCCGAGTGATATTAACGTACATACTTTCTCATTACAGTGTTTTCTCATATCTCGTGAAAAGGTCCATTGTTGTAGAATAAATAAAAACATGAATGTACAGAATGTTGTCTTACTGCTGAAGGTATCATAATTATTGGCAAAGAATTTTTGCTCAAAGAGATTTATTTTAATGCCATGCAAATCTTCAGATTTGGTTATTCATGTTGCGAGTGGTAAGGCCAGCATTTTGAGTATTTGCTGTGATTTACTTTTGTCTTTACATTTTAGTTGATTATTGTTATTTGTTCAAAGTTCTATTTTCATTGAAAAGGACACAATGTCTAATATACCTCATACACACCTCATTTATCAAATTTTGATTGTTGATTCTGTCTCCGTATTTTTCCATTGGCTTTTCAAATGAACCAAACTTGGTGAGATTTTGATCTAATAACTTGAACATAGTTCAATGTGGTTGTCGTCTTTCGGGATACAAGTATAAATACATTTCCGATGTCCTAACACTGTTTCTATTGTATTAATAATAAATTTGTATCATATCTCTTTTTTCTTCATTCGTGAAAGCTATTTTTCGCCAAAAATTCAATGACTTGTACAATAACAAAATGTCATTGAGTGTAACAAATTGAGAGTCAAATTTAGAAACATCAAAGTCAAAGCCTATTATGATAAGAATAAATTTTTTTCAATATCTCCCATTTTGCGAAAAGGAATGATAACCTATGATACATCATTGAGAAGGTAAAATCTGGTTATATTCAAAACAGAAAGAATCTAATGTAGCGCCAAATAAGAAAAAATAAAGTTGATGATGGAGTCCGGAAGACGAAACGTCGGATAGCAAATCTGAAAACACCAGTCGCAATGGACCGAACCATGTTTCTATCGCTGCTGAGGGGCAGTGTATATCACTTAGGCCATCACCATAATTTCCTTCAGTCCTGAGAGTTTCATCATTCTATCTTGATAATTGCGGAAGTTACGGGGGTGCTTCCATGAAAAGTGAGACAAATTCGGATTTTTCAGGACTGAATTTTTTTCAGGAAAAAATGGTATCTGTAATAAGGTGGGAGTCCTGATCACGAATCTGATGGAATTTCGTTTCTATTTTATCCCCTAATACAGCCATGTCAAACATGCGGCCCACTGAGCATTTTCCTGCGGCCCCGAATCAATTTTGAAAACAGCCATGTAATGCGGCCCGCGAGCCTGTTAAAAACCGAAAATAAAGTACTGTGATGATGAACTAAGATGCGCGCTCAACCTAAAAGCCTGGATTGTTCCGGAAAGTTCTATCGCGCGAGAACACAGATGACGCTACCTGAACATTCTGGAAAGAACTGTCGAGAAATCACAATCCGTATATAAGCCAATACCGCTCGATTGAGTTCAGTTGTTCAGTCAGTTATGAGTCAGTTGCGATAGAATTGCGAGTTTAGTTGCGTACTTATTGTTACAACACGTAACAGTACTTATTGTTATTTATTTCGGATAAAGTTTTTAACATGTCTGTTTCAAAACCAAGTGGAAGTAAGAGGAAACTTGGAGATGAGCATCGTATCTTTCAAGAAAAGTGGGAATTAGAGTTTTTTTGCTGTGAAGTGAAAGACAAAATTATTTGCTTGATTTGTAACAGTACAGTCGGTGTCCCAAAATTATATAATATAAAACTTCACTATGATAGTCATAAAACTAAGTTTGACAAGTATAGAGGCATGATTAGAAACGAAAAGTTAAAAGAGTTAAAATCACGGTTAAAAGATCAACAGCTTATGTTTACACGTCCAAAGCAAGAAAATGAATCTGCCGTTCAAGCGAGCTACGTACTGTCGGAGTTGATCGCAAAGCACTCAAAACCATTTGTTGAAGGTGAATTTATAAAAGAGTGCCTTGTAAAGGCCGCGGAAATTGTAAGTCCCGGGAGCGTGAGGGCTTTTCAAAATATATCCTTGTCCCGGAATACTGTCGCTGAAAGAGTTACCGAGTTGGCTGCCAATATAAGCGAACAGATAAAAACAAAATCAGACTCTTTCATTGCATTTTCTATTGCCTGTGACGAAAGTACAGATGTGTGTGGTGTGGCGCAACTCGCTGTTTTTCTTCGTGCTGTTGATAGAGATATCAACGTTTATGAAGAATTACTGGAATTAGTACCATTGCATGATACAACTGGGGAGGATATTTTCAATGCTGTTTATGGACTTCTGCAAAAGTACAATTTAGATTTGTCAAAACTGTATTCCGTTGCAACAGACGGAGCTCCATCAATGACTGGAGTAAATAATGGCTTCATTAAAATATTACAAACAAATGTCAGAGAAACGGGCAGTGACAAACCAGATTTTCATCATGTTCATTGCATAATCCACCAAGAAGTTTTATGCCCAAATGTGATCAAGTTGGAAAGCGTTTTAAAGTCAGTGAAAAAAATTATAAACTTCATAAGGTCACGTGGCTTGAATCAGCGACAGTTTTCTGCGTTTTTACGTGATTTCGAAAGTGAGTACACTGGTTTACCTTATTATGCAGAAGTGCGATGGCTTTCGTGTTCTATGGTTCTCGATCCGTTTTGGAAACTCAAAGAAGAAATACGCCTTTTCATGGAAGTGAAAGAACAAGATGTCAGCTTATTATCCGACGTACCTTTTTTACAAGATCTTTCATTTATGGTAGACATCACAAAACACTTGTCGGACTTAAATACAAAATTGCAAAGACCACGTCAAGTTATAACAGATATGCATGATCATGTTAAAGCTTTCAAGTGTAAGATGATGCTGTGGAAAAACCAGTTAGCGGTGGATAATCTGTCACATTTTCCGACTTGCAAGGCGTATCAGGAAAGTACAAGTGGCCCAATATCATACAAAATGTATACAGAGAAAATGGGAAGCCTTCTGTCAGAATTTGAAAAGCGTTTTCAGGATTTTAAGTCCCAAGAAAACAATTTTTCTTTATTTACTGGTCTTTTCACTATCGATATTGATAAAGTTCCCCCTCACTTGCAGATGGAAGTGATTGAGATTCAGTGTCAAACCCATTTAAAAGAAAAATTTGATAGTGTTGGTACATTCGAATTTTATAAGTACTTGCCTTTTCAATACCAAGAAATGAGAAAACTTGCCTGTAAAATCCTGTCAATGTTTGGAAGTACCTATAAGTGTGAACAATTATTTTCTTTGATGAATGGAAACAAATCTCCCGCAAGATCGCGATTGACGGACGCACACTTGGACGCAGTTTTAAAAGTTATTTCCGCCGATAAATTCACGCCACAAATAGACAACTTAATTAAAGACAAAAGATGTCAAATATCTGGCAAAAGAAGTTAATGTTTGTAAGTTTTTGTAATGCCCTTTTTATTGGAAATTTAATAAATATACTTCTAACATAATAGTACTTTTTTTCGTTAAGATTTTCAGTAGTTTGTCTTCTTTAAGATTAGGTTTTGCGGCCCACCTAGTCTACGGTCTTCATGCTTTTGGCCCACCAGTGACTTTAAGTTTGACATGGCTGCCCTAATATGATTTACCGTAAAAATGGGTTCTTCCATGGCGACTGGCGGGCAGTGTATATCACTTAGGCCATCATCATTGAACCGGTAGGTGCATTTCCATAATTTCTTTCAGTCCTGAGAGTTTCATCATTTTACCTAGATAATTACGGAAGTTACGGGGGTGTTTCCATGAAAAGTGAGACACACTGTATGTTGACCGTGGTTATTACTCCCTAATTTTTGATGAACCGACCGGTTAACCAACTTTGGAAACGGAACAAAATGTTGTTGCTACCTAATATATACAGGGTGTTTCTTAAGTACGTGTAGAAACTTGAGGAGTATGTTGCTGACGTCGAAATAAGAAAAAAAGTTCCCATCAACACATGTCCGCAAGTTCTTCGTTTCTAAGATACAGGGTGTTGAAGTTTATCTCTTAAATTTGTTTTTTATGAATAAATTTCAAAACATTTGTGATATTCGAGTAAAGTTTGGTATCTGAGATGAGTTTTCAATAACAAAATCAAATTTTATGTCAATTGTGGGAATAACTAATTTCTGATTGAATTTATTTTAAATTTAAAAATCTTGTCATTCAAAATCACTTGCATCGATTATTTCAAATCTCAATAACTCGAAAACAGTTGCTCGCAGAGACCTCTACAAAGAATATATTTTTTACACAAACTAAATGATAAATATTCCCAGAAACCAAATTTTACCCAAATATCAAAATTATTTTGAAATTATTCCCAAATAATTAAAATAAGAATTCAACTTTGACAGTCTGTATCTCAGAAACGAATAACTTGCAAACATATGTTTATAGGAACTTTTCTTCCTATTTTGATGTCATCAACACGCTTCTGAATTTTCTACACGTACTTAAGAAACATCCTGTATATTAAAATCCTATTTTCTGTGTTCCAATCAATCAATCTGGGGGACCAAGGCTGGGGCCCATTTCCCCAAATTTCTGAATACATCCCTATTTCGCTTGTCAATGTTTTGAGAAATGTATACTGTCAAAGTAATCGATAATATATACACTTACACATAACAGTTTATAATGTTAAACACATTTTTTATGGGCTATACCAATTTCCAAAGTAATTTGATTTGTTCAGATTTTTTACTTGTTTCACAGACCTGAACTTTCAGTGATGATTATATCAAAGTTAATAGTTGATTAGAGAAAGTTATTGGCTAGCTCGAAGTAAGGCAAGAAAGGCTGCGGAAACTAGTGACCTGCATTCAGAATCTGAAAACCAAATGAAAAGAATAAGAAAAATTAAAAATACTTTCCTCATCGGAGTCAGAAGATGATTTCCAGTTTACAAGATCACCACCAAAGATTAAGAAAAGTATTCCAAAAATTGGTAAGAAAATCAACAAAAAGGGCCATAGGAGTATTAGGAGCATTTTTTGTTGAATGAAAAATTATATCAGTACTTGTATATTTGTATTAATTTTCAGCCACAACTCCTATATTACAGCAAGTTAGAACAGGGTCCTATGTGACATCCAATTCTGCTTCTTCTAGCAGTAAGTAGTTGTTTCACTGGGAATTATCATTCACTAAATGTTTCAAACTAATATTTCCAGATCAAAATAAGTCTACCAAAATAGAAGAAAAACAATGCCCTAGTTAGGTAGTCGCCTACCACGAGTACAGCTGACGAAGCGGTCATCGTTCTCTGAACCTGGAGATAAGAAGAATCTCCAAACTGCAATTATGCACTTTCCATTTCAACTGTTTTATTATATTCATCATGTTAAATTATTCTTTGTTACTACTCAGTCGAGTAAGGTTGTCTGTCATTTCGAAAATAAATCTTTTTAAAAAAGCTTTCCGTCGTCCGAAGTTCTTAAGTGGCGCAGTCGGTAGGATTGTACGGTAGTGATTTTTGGGACTGTTCGAACGTGTCAAAAGCAAATCCACTACATGGGATTTCAAGCCCTCAAGTACAACCAAGAAAAGGACCAGCGACGAGAGGCCATCAAGGATACAGCAGCCAGGACAAAGAATCGGAAAAGGAAGGAGACTACGGAAGCGTAAGTGCCATTCCTTTTACACCCCCGACCCTCTGTTTAAGGTACTCGGTTAGGTTAAAATAGTTAGGCAGTGCATTGCAAACACGAATTAGGTTAGGACAGTCTATTGGAGACATTAGGGTAGGTCAGTCTATTGAAGACATTAGGGTAGGCCAGTCTATCGAAGACGATTAGGTTAAATTCGATTTGAATTTTTTTTTTATTTTATATAATCATGTCAGATATTGACGAACTTGTCAATCGATTATCAAACACTCTCACCCTCAATTCAGTAGAAAATATCACAGATACATTCAACGAAATGGCAACCGGAAATCAAGATAACAAAATGAATTGGAATCTTTTCAAGTCAAAATTGGATAATATTAAGCCATTTGATGGAGATAGCAACACCCTAAATAAATTCATTAAGAGGTGTGAAGGTTTGACAAACACCTATGCAAGTTTAAATGATCCTGAATTGAACAACCACATTTTTTATTGTATTCAGGAAAAATTAGTAGGCAAGGCGGAAATTATGGTTGGAAATCGATCAGAATTGACCGATTGGAAAACCTTAAAAACTGCATTAATTAACTCAATGTTTTGCCGATCGTAGGGACTTGAACTGTTTAGTTCAAGAATTAACTAGAACGCGCCCTACTAGGGGAGAGCATTTGATTTATTTCGGAAGTAGATTACAGTTGCTTCGAAGTAGCGTTACTCAACTAATTAGTAACGACACAAATCTTTCAGAAACCGATAAACTTTGTAAAATTAGCCATTATGATAAAACAGCACTCAATACTTTCATCGCAGGATGCACAGGAGTATTAAAAAATAATATGCACCTTATCAAACCCCAATCATTAGAAGATGCTATGGCGTATGTGACCGATTTTGAAAATTTTTAAAAACTTTACGGTAATTTGAACAGTAGTGTAGAAAAATTTAATACAAGTTATTCTCCTACAAATAAACCAGGGAGTTATCAAAATTCCCCAAATCAACAACATCCGTTCAATGCAAATCATCAAAACTCTTTCAATTACCCAAATAACTCAAATTTCAATCGAACAAATTTTTCTCAGTATCCGAATTCGAAACGTGATTGGCAATCGCAACCAATTAATATACAGCCTAGACAATTAATTACCACCTAGGAGATTTCCAACAAATAGAGAAACGTTTGGGCCACCCCAAAATGTATTTAAACCAAATCAAATACCAATAAATCAACTCCCCAAACCAACTCCTATGTCAGGAGTTTCGAAAAATACAAATGTTTTCACAAAGAGATATCCCACTCAAAATCACAATAATTTCCAAAAAACATTCAACCAAAATCACAACAATTTCCCACGAACATTCAATCAGAATCAAAACCCAAAATATGTATTTGAAGAGTTATATACAAATCAATATGAAGATAGTGATAGCCAAAATTACCATGATATTGAAGTTCAACCATATAATGACGACAATAATTCCGAAAATCAATACGACTATAACGAGTATACCGAACCAATCAACGAAATCGAAAATTTTCAAATAACAGACCCTTCAATCAACCAGACTTAATCGAAGTCAACATATCGTCTAACAACGCCCTACTCTACATCCAGATCAAACACCCCAAAATTAAATTATTAATAGACACCGGAAGCTCTCGTTCTATATTGAGGCCCACAATAGCAGAAATTTTTTTTCCAAATTGTATCTATCGACAAAACAACACGATTAAAACAGCTGTAGGCAAAGAAAATACTCAATTTCAAGCTGAAATTCCAGCCTTTTCGGAATTTGGCAACTCGAAAAAAATTGACTTTATTCTTTTCGATTTCCACGACTTTTTCGATGGTGTCATAGGGTTATCCGACCTTATTGAAATGAACCTCAATATCGATTTGATCAATAGAAAACTGATCGGAGCGAATATTGAAATATCCTTCAATTATAGAGAATCAAGTCAAGCAAATTTTTCAATCACAATAAATGCTAACGAAAAAACATTAAAAAATATTCCAGTTAGTGTTTATGAAGGTGAAGTTATGATAGATTCGGGACAATTAGGCAAATTGATTATTTCCTCTGCTCTTTCCTACGAGGAAAATGGTTTCGCCATCCTCGAAATACAAAATCCAACTGATAAATGTATATCAATCAATATAAAAAGTCCATTAGCAGTCAAACCCTTCGAACCCGAAATGTTTGAACTATATACCATCGAAAATTTTCTCCAGAACACGAATCAGAATAACCGTGAAATTTCAAAATTTGAGATCAATGAAATAATCCGCACTGAACATATGAATTTAGAAGAAAAACGCGAAATATCCAAATTATGCAAAGAATACTCAGATATATTTTACAAACCCGGTGACAAATTAACTTTCACCTCAAAAATTAAACATGAAATTAGGACGACTGACGAAATACCGACTTACACGAAATCTTATCGCTATCCATTTATACACAAAGACGAAGTCCGCAGACAAATCAACGAAATGCTAGAAAAATGAATCATACGGCCATCTTGTAGCCCGTGGTCCTTGCCGATCTGGATCGTTCCAAAAAAGATCGACGCCTCGGGGCAACAGAAATGGCGAATTGTCGTGGACTATCGGAAGTTGAATCAGAAAACAATTTCTGATAGATACCCTATACCGAATATAAATGACATACTGGACAAATTAGGACGCGCACAATACTTTTCTACTCTAGATCTCGCGAGTGGTTTTCACCAGATCGAGATGCACAAAAATTCTATTGAAAAAACAGCGTTTAGCGTCAAACAGGGACATTATGAGTACCTGAGGATGCCCTTCGGTCTCAAATGCGCTCCTTCTAGCCTTCAACGCGCCCTTGAGATTTTGAAAGGACTCCAAAGTAAAATATGCATGGTATTTATGGACGACGTCATTGTCATAAGTACTGGACTAAGAGAACACATTCAAAACTTGAAATTGGTATTTCAAAGGTTGCGAGAGGCAAATTTGAAAATACAAATGATAAGTGCGAATTTTTGCGTAAAGAGGTGGAATTTTTAGGACATGTAGTGACTTCAGAGGGGATCAAACCAAATAATAATAAAATAATCGCGATACAAAAATATCCTATTCCAAAAACACAGCGCGAAGTCAAATTGTTTTAAGGTTTAGTAGGGTATTACAGGAAATTTATAGAGAACTTTGCGAAAATCACGAAGCCAATGACTCAGTGTTTAAAAAAAGGAAAGAAAGTTGAACACACTAAAGAATTCATAAACTGTTTCCACGCATGCAAGAATATTTTAACTTCTGAACCAGTTTTAGCATACCCTGACTTTTCAAAACCGTTTGAATTGACCACGGACGCCTCAAACATTGCTATTTCTGGGGTACTCTCCCAAGGCAATCACCCCATTTGTTATGCCTCAAGAACACTCAACCCCGCAGAATCAAACTATTCGACAATAGAAAAGGAACTTCTAGCCATTGTTTGGAGTTGCAAATATTTTCGTCCCTATCTGTTTGGTAGAAAATTTTTTATATACACGGATCATAAACCACTTCAGTGGTTGATGTCCATGAAAGAACCGAACTCACGACTAGTGCGCTGGAGGTTAAAATTGGAAGAATTCGAGTACGAGATCCACTATAAAAAAGGGAAATCAAACCAAGCAGCAGACGCACTTTCCAGACACCCGGTAGACATTAACGCTGTTGAGACTGACTCTATATGTAATAACCTAGGTGACTCTGACGATATAATAAATGACTTCCTTGCCAACTCGGAAGACCTACCAATTCTAGACGGTAAACGAAATTTTAAACACCACTCCTAAACCTCCCAAAATCAGTATCATTTCTGACATTCAAGTCAAACCACCTGATACCCAAGAAAATCGTCAATCAGTTCTAGAAACGGTGCACTCGTCAGAGGAAAATCCAATTCTAGAAATTCCCATTTCCGAAAAACCAGTATATATGTATAAATATCAAATAATAATCACGGCCGGAGACGTGGAGAAAATAATCATTAGACGAGAAATTTTTTTCGAAAATTAAAATATTACCATCCCTAGGAGAGACCCAATCCCACATATGATTCATATGCTGAAAGAGTACATTAATCCGAAACAACTCTACGCATTATTTTTCAAAAATCATGAGCTACAAATACCATTCAGAACCTTTTTAAAAATTCATCTTATAAAATAATTCATTGTGTAAAATTCTTAGAGGACATTCAAGTTCTCAACGATCAAAAAGAAAAATTGACTTTGTACCATACGACAAAAACTTGCCACCGAGGCATGAATGAAATGAAATTAGCCTTGGCAAAAAAGTTCTATTGGCCGAAATTATCGGAAGACATCGAAACATATATTAACAACTGCGAAATCTGTCAGAAAAATAAGTATGATCGTAACCCCCCTGTAATAAAATTCAATCTTACACCCACAGCGTCTAGACCTTTCGAACACGTTCACGTGGATACGTTTCGAATGAATCATGAAGCATTTGTCACTATAATTGATGCTTTCTCTCGTTACGGACAAGCATACCCCCTCAAAAGTATAACAGGTACCGAAGTGGTAGAAAATATATATAATTACATTACCCACCACGGGTTACCCCTGAAGGTCACGGCGGATCAGGGAACTGAGTTCAAAAATAAAGATCTCCAAGATTTCTGTAAATTATATAAAATTGAACTTCACTTTACCACCTCTAAGAACAGTAACTCAAACTCTCTAGTTGAAATATTTCATTCATCAATAGTAGAAAGCTATCGTTGCCTCAAGGAGGAACATAATCAAATGACAACCGATCAGCTAATGAAACGAGCTGTCATGGGGTACAATAACTCTATACATAGCGTTACAAAATTCACACCATTTGAGGTTATTAATGGACACATAATGGCATCTAATCCCTTCGACCTTAATGACAATGCCATTGTATCCAGCTATGTCCAGTCACATAAAGAAAATTCCAATAAACTTTATGAAAAAATCAAAGAAGTCAATGCAAAAACAAAAGAAGTAATAATAAATAAAAGAAATGAAAACAGGTCAGACCCTCCCGATTTTAAATCTGTAGATACTGCGTATGTCAAAACTAAAGCGCGGGGTAAACACCTTCCAAAATTCAAGAAAATTGAACTAACCGGCCAAACTGATATTAAAATAAACACGAACAAAACTTCATATCACAAGAGTAAAGCAAGAAAACCGTTTCCTAAAAAGAAAAACCCTTTTCAGGATGAAGACGCTATTCCTGATATGGCTGTTCCCGGCCCTTCAAATCAAACAGACGATTGGAACGGATATTCAAATAACTAACTTGGATAATCCAATCCTCCCTATCCAGTTAGGTAATGCTAGGCTAGTTTATGGTAAACACACATTTTTACACTATATAGATTCGAAACAAATAGTCAGACAACTCGAAAACATTGAAAAGAATTTCTTAATAATAAAAAATCACTTGATATTCGGCAATCTAACTAAGCAAATATCATATCATGGATTATCAGATTCACTTCTCATAAGAACGGAACACCTGATACAAATAACAAACGAAAAACTTATAAAACTGAAACCGCATATACGCAAAGAAAGAGGACTATTGAATATAGTGGGTAGAGTAAACAAATGGCTATTCGGTACTTTGGACGCAGATGACGAGGAGCGCTACAAGGAGGCAATTACTGCTTTAGAGACAAATCAAAATAATGTAAGAAACAATCTCAATATGCAATTATCTCTTTCAAAAACCTTAATCGATAATTATAATAAAACAATCACCGCCTTAAGCGTAAATCAGGAAAAATTCCAGCTTGGCTTGAGAAAATTCCAAAATTCAGTCCAACAAACAGTCAATAACATTCAAGACTATATTAGTTTTCAGGGTTAAATGACACAATTGAACCTTGATTGTCAAAACCTAATTATGTTTTTAGACAATTTAGAGGACGCAATCATGTTCTCAAAGTTGAATGCACTTCATAACAATCTCAGCTCAGATTTGGAAAAAATGCTTGAAAATCTTTCGAAAATATACAACCCAAACGAAATTCCTTCATTTCAAAATATTTTATCATATTATCAAATTTTTGGGACACAGGTTAGCTTTTCAGACACAAAAATTGTTTTTGCTATTCATGTACCTATACTGAGGCCGGAAACATTCTCCTTCTATCATATATACCCAACTATCCAAAACCAAACCATATTCGTCCCGAGATATACCTTCCTGGCACGAACGCAATCAAAGTTGCAATTTGTAACCGACACATGCCCAGCTGTTGAGGGACAATATTTCTGCCCGGACGAGTACCACCCCCACGACCATTGTGTGGACAAACTGTTGAACACCACGGAGATATAGAACTGCCCCACCTTCAGAGTAAATTTCGAGGAACCCATTGCCGAACAAATCACCAGAGAAATGGTCCTTATCCTCCCCACAAAACCGGAGAAACTTCTAGCAAAATGTAAAACCGATCGATACTTCGAAATCAATCAATCAGTATTGATCACCATCCCAGAAACCTGCGAAATTAGACGAAAGAAGATTTCTCAACGACATCCGCATCCAAGAAGGAAAACCACTGATTTTAACCGAAATTAAATTAGTCGCCGGAAGTTCAACTACGTTTTTGGTAATACCAAATATTACCAAAATAGATATGGAAGAAATTTATCGACTGAAGGACTATGCAAACTGGATACCACCCATCCAAAAACACGAGTTCAACTTGCAGTCGCCGGTCTATATTACAAGCTTCGTAGTATGTATATTCGTAACAATACTGGCGGTTACACAAAGAAAACGACTTTTCTCCCTTTGGAAATGCACTCACCGAAGAAAATCAAAGGAAAATCAAGTCAGAGAAAATGAAGAAGATGGAAGCGACGGGCCATCGAAAAAACGTTCCGTTATTTTCGATTCTTGAGGAGGGAGGAGTTAGGTAGTCGCCTACCACGAGTACAGATGACGAAGCGGTCATCGTTCTCTGAACCTGGAGATAAGAAGAATCTCCAAACTGCAATTATGCACTTTCCATTTCAACTGTTTTATTATATTCATCATGTTAAATTATTCTTTGTTACTACTCAGTCGAGTAAGGTTGTCTGTCTTTTCAAAAATAAATCTTTTTAAAAAAGCTTTCCGTCGTCCGAAGTTCTTAAGTCCCTGCTCCAGCCTGCAGCGTCGTTTCTCAAACATTAAGTAATTTACACGAAATACTTGATGAACCCACCCTCACCCACCTCCAGAAAGGTTTGAACAGGTTAATATATTTATATTCGTTTCTCTTCAGATTTCATTCAAGTTTCATTAATTTAATTTTATACATACAGAATTCTATATTATAATGTAGAATGTTGTATTGCCAAAAGACTCACTGGAATGAAATGAATGTTACGAAGTGATTCTGATACTGTATTATATGGAAAAGTACATGTATTCTTAGAAATTTCTTTATTTTTTTTGGTAACATCAAATAATAACAGTTAAAGTGAATTTGAAACCTATGCATGTTCATGTTGTCAGGTACACAACAATGGTAATACAAAAACTATGTTGTAATGATTATACTCATTTTGCTGAAAATATTTGAAAGAAATTTTGCAACAGAATCATTTGCTACGAGCACTTATAGAGGAAATATCAGTAGAAATCCGCGCATTCGAGGATAACCAGGAAAACACTGTTACGGAGTCTTTTTTCACCAAATTCAAGTTCCCCCTCGAATTGTCGAAAGGCTTTGATGAATTTGAATATTATCTGGGAGGTCCAATCATTTTAGCCAATGCTGTAAGTATACATTCATATACAGAAACGGAAGAAATTTGTCGGCATATGCGATTCTCAATGCATTTGGTTGAAACTTCGTGTAGCCATTCGATCAGTGCAAAATAAAACAAATACACGCGATGGACTAGTTCACTAGTTATCTTCTATTAATTTCCGTCCCATATCATTACGTTCAACTCTAGCAAAGATTATCTCTCGACCATCAATGCAGTTTCTAGAAACAATGGTTTTCATTATGTTTTCTAGCATCCATGCCACGCGAGTTTGAAACTACTAGGAATAACTCTGGAAACTTAAAATATGAGAACGTAAAGTTGTTTGCTGAAAATTACAATAGGCAACTAAACGATGTAAGCGCCAATCAAACTCAGGTGCAACTGCATTTGCAACTCAAGGTAATTGCTTTTCCTGTAGACAGTGTGGACAGTGTGGACATTTTAAAATAGAATGACCCACCAACAAGAGTCGGCAGTTCCGTAATGAGAATGAGATGATATCCCAAAATAGGGGAAGAGGACTTTATCATGGTGAAAGTTCTCGAAGAAGAGGTCAGTCATTCCAAAGAGAGTTTAGAGGTCAAAGACAATTATGGAAGTAATTTTGTACAAGACATGGAAGAAGATGGAATGGAAATGGAAGAAGATGGAATGGAAATGGAAGAGGATGGTACTGAAAACAAAGTAGCTTATATGACTGATCTAGAAGGTATAAGGGAAATGGGTAAAAAAGGCATTATAACCTTTTTTGTACATTCTGGTTGCACTGACCATATGGTCTGTGAAAAACATTATTTTTCCGAATTGCTAATGTTAGACAACCCCATAAAAATTGCAGTAACAAAAAACAATAGTTATGTGAATGCTGTAGGAATAGGTAACATTAAAGTATTGACTATTGAAGGTAAAGTACGAGGTTGGTTTGACAAGTCCGTGCTCAGTCCGATAGATGGTACCACCGGAGCGTATCGAGGTCCTGTTTGGTTAGTATCATCTCTTGAATGAACGCACCCCAAGTTTCAGCCATATTGGTTTATTTCTTTGTGCGTGACATTCGTGTAAATCAAGGAAGTCGAGTGATTTTTAAGAAATGGACGAAAAAGAATTTCGTGTGCTAATTAAACATCACTTTATGACAAGCAAAATGCCTCAGGAGACTAAAGAGAAGCTTGAAAAACATTATGGTGATTCATCATCTTTGATTAGAACCGTTTATAAGTGGTTTCAAAACTTTCGGACTGGCCATATGGGCACAAGTTTCGCGGAACGTTCTGGACGGCCTGTGGAGGTTACGACTCCAGGAATCATTGATAAAATCCATGATATGGTGATGGATGACAGAAGAGTCAAGGTGCGTAAGATTGCTAGTGCTGTGGGCATCTCGACTGAAAGGGTACACAATATTTTGAAAAAACATTTGGACATGAGAAAGCTATCCGCAAGATGGGTGCCGCGATTGCTCACGCTTGACCAAAAACGGAATTGTGTGAAGTGTTGCCAGGATGGTTTGCAGCTGTTCCAGAAGAATCCGGAGGACTTTAAGCTTTGTTTCGTCACTGTCGCTGAAACATGGATACATTATTATACTCCTGAGACCAAACAACAATCTAAACAATGGGTTATCAAGGGGAAATCTGCACCAAAAAAGGCGAAAGCCGTTCGTTCGTCCGGAAAGGTTATGGCGAGTGTCTTTTGGGATTCGCAAGGGATAATCCTAATCGACTAGCAGTTGTGGTCTCAAAATGAGTGGAAATAGGATTCCAACTCGTTTCACATCCACCCTATTCTCCAGACTTGGCTCCCTCGGACTACTATTTGTTCCCCAATTTGAAGAAATGGCTGGCGGGACAAAGATTTCATTCAAACGAGGAGGTGATTGCAGACATTAATGGATATTTTGCAGACATGGACAAATCCTATTATTCGGAAGGAATAAACAAGCTGGAACATCGTTGTACGAAGTGTATAAACCTAAAAGGAGACTATGTTGAAAAATAAAAAAGATTTACCCCAAATACGTTAGTAATTTTTATTTTTGCACGGACTTGTCAAACCACCCTCGTAGAATGTAACATTAAAAATGCCCTTTTTGTACCAATGCTGCGAAAAAATTCGTTATCTGTCAAAAAATTGGAGTGAGCAAATTTATCAGTTATTTTTGAGAATGCAGAGGTAAAATTAATGGACAAATATATATGAGATTTCATTTGGATTACTAGAGACTGAATGTCTAGATGCTGAGAGTGAATCTAATGATTTTATAAAATGGCATAAGCGTTATGCTCATGTTAGATACACTGGACTGAAAGAAATTATAAGACATGAAATGGTCCCAGGGATAGACAAAAATATACAACTTCAAAACATTGAATTTTGTGAACCATGTATAGCTGGCAAATTGACACGCTTTCCATTTGCTAGTCGAACTAAAAGCAAAAGATTATTAGAGATAATAAACACAGATGTTTGTGGACCAATCACTCCTTTAACATAAGATGGTGTCAAATATTTTATAACATTTATTGATGATTTCTCGAATATTTGTATCGTACACTTAATTAAAAATAAGAGCGATGTTTGCCAATCAGTAATGTAGAAAACAAATTTAATAAACGAGTATCAAAGCTTAGATGCGATAATGAAGGTGAATATATTTCAAATAATGTCATTGATGATTGCAAAAATAAGGGAATCATTTTGGATTTTACTTGTTCTTATACACCTGAACAGAACGGAAAGGCAGAACGTAAAAATCGAAGTTTTGTAGATATAGATAGAGCAATTTTGAAAGATTCAGGTGTAGTTAAAGAATTTTGGGGTGAGGCAATTTTAACATGCCACTTTGTTATGAATAGAAGTGTTTCGGCAAATTTGATACGACTCCTTCAGAGTTATGGTTCGGTATCAAATCAGATGTTAGCAACCTTAAAATATTTGGATGCAATGCTTATAAACATATAGCTAAAGAAAAAACAGACAGAATCACCTACAGGATATAGATTGTGAAATATTGATAGACAAATGTTCGAAATTATCGAGAATGTAGAGTTTGATGAAGATCACTTTCATTTAAAAAAAAAATCCGTAGAAATAAATTATGAAGCTGGAGAACAGATTAAGAATGAATTAGATAGCGAAATAGAAACAGAGTCTGATAGGGATGTTGAACCAGTAGATAGAAGTTATGAAAGCGATAGAGGTAATCAAAGACCTAAGAGAAACACTGAAATTCCAAATAAATATAATGATTTCGAATTATATATGGCCTTCGATGCAAGTAATTGTATAGAAAATGTTCATAGACTTGGAAATGAGATAAGATAACGAAAAATGGTTAGGATCAATAGATAGAGAATTGGAATCGATATACAAGAATGAAACGGGACAAGAAATTGAAATACCAAAGGATCGCCAAATTCAAGATACTAAGTGGGTTTTTACATATAAGAAGTTAGAGAATAATGAAGAAGTTTGAGAATAATGAAGAAGATATATTTCGAATTATATATGGCCTTCGATGCAAGTAATTGTATAGAAAATGTTCATAGACTTGGAAATGAGATAAGATAACGAAAAATGGTTAGGATCAATAGATAGAGAATTGGAATCAATATACAAGAATGAAACGGGACAAGAAATTGAAATACCAAAGGATCGCCAAATTCTAGATACTAAGTGGGTTTTTACATATAAGAAGTTAGAGAATAATGAAGAAGTTAGAGAATAATGAAGAAGTTTGAGAATAATGAAGAAGATATAAGGCAAGATTAGTTTAGCGGTTTTGCGCACGAGAAAGATGATAAATTTGATGACATTTATTCACCTGTGGCCAAACTAGTAACAATTAGAGTTCTCTTGAAAATAGGCAATCAAAACAGATATCACTTTCAGCAGCTAGATGTGAAGTCAGCTTTTCTGAATAAAAGATGTGTACATCAGTTTTTCTAAAGGTACTGAGAGTCAATATAATAAAGTACTAAAATTAAAGAAATCAATAAAAGGATTACGTCAATCATCAAAGTGATGGAATTCGGAAATAAATTCATATGTTTTATGTATGTGATAAGTGCATCTGTATTTTATATTTACTCTATATGTTAATGTTTTATGTACGTAATGATTTTATTTTTATTTACTCCCTACGTGCCTGACCCAATAACTCCAGAATTTACTTGGAATATTCAATCTATCCATGCATACAAATGACCAACCAGAATTTCACAATTTTCGGAAAGCAAAATCGATTATATATGCACCAATTTGAGTAAAGAGAATGTAACTTGCTCGGTTATCTCAGCAAACATTCCTGATCATAAAGCCGTTCACTGTAATGTCAGAGTTTTCTGCGAAAATGTTGAATTTAAATTTAAATATGGAAGATTATTCAGCAAAACCAATTATGATAAATTTTACATCAAATGTCTGAGCAAATAATGGAATGCGGTGTTGTACTCCAACGATCCTTTTCTTTCTGTTCATATTGTACTTTCTGGCTGTTTTGAATACTCCTTTCCTATTCATAAAATAAGAAACAAAAATAAAAACAAAAAAGTCTGGTTAAAACCTTTTGAGGCATAGTGGTTTCATCGCGAAACCACCGAATCAATGTTCCGTATTTCCATTCGATTCATAACCACCTAAATCGTAGGCGCCATCTGTCACCGGGTAGCTATACTGATGCATAGAATCATGCTAAATTAAATAGATTTTCTGTAATAGTAGTTTTTCAAGTGTGCGTTGAAAGGTAGCAGAAGTTCAGAAGTTTTTTCATGGAATTGTAGGATATTTCAAAAATATATCAGTTAATTTCGTTTATTGTAGTGTTATTACAATGATGAACACGGAAACTGCGTCATTTTGGCATATTGTTTGAAGTTTGATGAGTTTTATGGTTTCACTATGAAACCACTGTGATACAAAGAATAATTCATAATCATTTTCACTGAACTGAAATTTCGATTTCAGGTATGGATAACTATTTCTTGAATGAGCTGACTTCTGAAGTTTTTGATTTATTGGATGAAATTCCATCTGATGGAGAATCAGAAATAGATTTTTCCGGAGTGTCATATACAGATGATAATTTGCTAAGAATCTGTGAGAGATTTAGAAGTGATGGACTTATAGGTGCACCGGAAAAAGTACATCTGGACGAAAAACTGCCATGAAGGAAAATAGATTCAAGCCATATGTAACACCTGAGATGAGAAAAAGTAATGTTCTTCATATGCCTTTCCACGGATCCTCTAGACATTATGCACTCTGCAGTACTGCATCACAACCACATCGGACAATATGGGAGTGTTCAACGTGTAAAGTAGGCTTGTGCTTATTATTATCTATTATTATTATTGTTTTTTAGATTATCATACGCAAATATAATGTATTATGTTGTTCAATAAAATATTTCATTCTGCAGTTTCCAAAGTTCTTTAATTTTTAAGTCATAGTGGTTTCAGCATAAAACCATATCCTGAAGGACAAATTTTGTAGTATATGGGATTGACTCTCCTGATTGAATATGTTTAATTATGATTATGGATAATATTCATGAAAGAAAAAAAGTCCTAATAGCGAATTTTTTTTTGTGTGCCTCAAAGGGTTAACCAAAGAATCCGAACATCAGCAAGAAATCTGAGAAGCCTTCATTATATTAGAAAATACTCTAATGATACTGCCTTCCATAACCATTACATTAAATATAGAAGAATTTATAGAGGTGTTGTTAGGGCTGCCAAAAAGAATTATTTCTACAACAGAATATCGAAAAGTAATAACAATATCAAATTTTTTGTTTTTTAAAATTGTTTAAAATTGTTTAAAATTGTTTTTTCCGTTAACCAGCTGTCGTCCCCTTACGAACGGCAGCCCTCAGAAGTCGAAACTTGTGCGAGCCAATGATTAACGAGGTCTTACTTTTTTACGCGCGATTCCTAGCACTTTCTCGGGCCATCTGAAAAATGTCTGCAGTCGCTAGGGTTTGAACCTTTGACTGGCAGCCAGAGTGCGATTGAAACAATGTCGCTTTAACCACTCGGCTACCTGGCCCCGTAAATCAAATCAAATAATACACTGGATCCCAATACACTTAATGAATTTTACTGTTGCATATCCGAGAGACTGACTAAAAATATCAAAGATGCTGCAGACCCACTAGTTTATCTGAATGAAACTAACGTTCCAGAAACATTTGTTTTACAGGATACAAATCTCAACGAAGTGACAGATGCAATAAATCAAATAAAAAACAAAACTTCCAGTGGTATTGACAATATTTCTATAAAAATTTACTAATCTTCGTTCTCGAATTGCTGGTCTACCTTATTAATGATTCTTTTGCCAGAGGAATTTTCCCAGACTTCCTAAAAACCAGTATAGTGATCCTTCTTTATGAGGGTGGTGACCTCACCGATCCATCCAATATCCGGCCAATCTCGTTGATTCCAACCCTGAGAAAATTAATCAAAAAATTGGTGAAAAATAGATTGATGGACTTCTTAGCTCTCCAAAAAATTCTACATCCTCAGCAATTTGGTTTTCAACCTAGCAAAAGCACCTTTTAAAGAATGTATATTCAAATCTGAATTAGAAAGAAGCGTGCGCTGCAGTATTTTGTGAACTGTCAAAAGCATTTGACTGTGTTAATCACCAAATACTGCTGCGAAAGTTCCACCTTTACGAGTTCAGAGACCAAAGTCATGACTGGTTTACGTCTATTTGAGTCAACGAACTCAAATTGTAAAAGCTAATAGCTATTCCGATATTGGTTTAATTAAATATGGTGTACCACAAGGGTCTGTGCTTGGCCTATCCTGTTTTTGATATATTTTAATGACCTTGCAAATGTCAAGACTGAGGATGTATTCACTGTTTTTGCAGACGACACAACGATCCTATCCAAAATGCGTCGGGACATAACAGCTGTGAGAAAGTGGTGTAATGCGAATATGCTTTCGTTTAACACTAACAAAACTAATCTTTTGTCATTTCAATGCAGTATACCAGACATTCCCATGAGGAATGATATTATTTCAGCTAACAATATCAACACCTTCCTAGGGATTTACTTAGACAGTAACCTCAATTTTGAACATCATATTTTCTTTCCGAGTAAAAAGCTGTCCTCAGCGTGCTATGCTCTGTGTGTTATTTCAAACGAATGGGGTGAGACAATTGCAAAAGTAGTTTATCACGCACTATTTGAGTCACATGTCAGGTATGGTATCCCTTTCTGGAGAACCTGCAACAAACAGCGTTTCAACATGATATTTACTCTTCAGAAACGTGCTGTTCGCTATATTTGCGGAGTTAAATCTCGAGTATCCTGTAAATAGTTATTCAAAAAGCAGCAACTCCTCACGATTCCATCTCTCTTTATTCTTGAAACCGTATGTCTGGTACAAAAATCAAATCAACGTATGACAGAATTCTTGGAACCACCTGCAAAAATAACAACTTAAAATTACCCACTCCATCTTCCAACTTGATAAAAAGCTCAATAATTTACAATGCTGCTAAATTGTATAACGATCTTCCAGCAAGTGTGAAAATCATTGATTCCATCACTTTATTCAGAAAATCGGTGAAACATATTCTGATAGAAGAAGTATTTTATGATGTCCAAGATTACCTCAATAAAAACATGATCCTTCAGTTTAAATTTTTATTCTACTTCAAATATATATAGTTTCTTAACTATACATTAATTGTTATGTGAAATGTATTTTATATATACTTGATTTTATTTTATTTATATTTTTACAAGACTTTGTCAATAAGAGGTAAATCTTCAGAAAATAAAGGATATTTTGATTGATTGATTAATTGCCTCACAGACATGCAACAAATGTACTAATCTACATAAGGTAGTCAAATAAACTATTCTATTCTATAAAAAAGATTATAATAATAATAATTAATGTACTTTATTGGAATACCCAATAAACCATCGACCGAGATCTTTTGTAATATAGTGGTACATTTTCATTCTTTTTCATTCTTTTTCATTCTAGAATAATTTATCGTTTCGAAACGAAACCAAAGATATGCACATGAGTTGTGTTGCCAAAATGTCTAATTTATAATTTTTTCCATCACAAACTCTGCTCCAAAAGAACATATTTGAAGATGTTCCGGAATGGTTTGGAAGTTAAATTTTTTTGAAAATGTTAAATTTTTACAGATCTGTAAGTGTGCAAAATCTTATGACCAGGAGCATGGGACCCAGACAAGCATACCCTCCTTGTGAATCGTCATAGCTTAATATAGAGATATCGAGTTTGGACATCAGAAAAAGAAAAGCACCAATTATGCAATCTTTTCTTTTTTTAGAACAAGTTTACACCAGCATGAATACTGATGAGGTTTTTGCAGCGGAGTTATGTGACTTCTCAAAAGGTTTCGATTGTGTAAACCGCAGAATATTGCTGCAAAAATTAAATGTATATGAGTTCAAAGGCGTCTCACTTAAATAGTTAGTCATACCTCACCAACAGACATCAAGTGGTTAAAGTGAGAGATCACAAATGGTATTACACAAGGATCTATTCTAGGACCACTACTATTCCTGCTATATTTATACGATCTAGCAAATATCAACATTAGAGGAACATTCACAGTCTTTGCTGTTGACACTACACTTCTTTGGCGTGGAAATAACACTGAAAAACCATATACACCATGACTTAGGCCTAGTGAGGGAATGGTGTGATTCAAATTCACTGTGCTTCAAAAACAAAGCTTGTCACATTTCAATTTGGCCATCTTAGCTTGTATCTTGAACAAACCACATCGAGACTAAAAGTTTCAACTTGTTCTTTGGCCTATGAATCGATAATAAATTAAGGTTTCAAGAGCATATGGCTGTCCTACCAAAAAAACTTTAGGATTCTATGTGGTAAGAACCGTACCTAGATCCCTCAATTATGATGGCAAGGAAGGCGTATTATGCTTTGATAGAATCTCATCTCTTCTCAAAGAGGGCATTTGAAACAATTGATAATTAGTCATAAAGAGAGTATTGGAGAGAAAGGTAGTGTGTTAGAGTGGATCAATAATTACTTAACAAATAGGAAACAAAAACTAACAATGAATGAGGTCATGTCTCTTGAAATCGAAAATGACATAGGTGTTCCACAGGGTAGTGTCTTGGGTCCATTGTTATTTCTATTATACGTCGACGATATAGTAAATGCGGATGGACGTTGTTCCATACATCTATTTGCTGATGATGCCCTCGTCTATTTTACATGTTTAGATAACGAAGAGTTGGTAACAACACTTAATACTACATTGTAAGATATCAACAAGTGGTGTTCCTCTAAGCAGTTGAAAATTAATACAAAAAAACCTAATTCATGTTAATCAGCAACAAAATTGAGTATAGATTGTTCTGCGAGAGTCAGCCAGAAATTACTGTAAGTGACAAGTCAATTGAAATGGTACATAAATTCAAATATTTAGGAGAAATTATAGATAGACAGCTCAAATTTAAAGAACATGCAAAACAATTTAAACAAAATTATTTCAAATAAAATCAATTACTTGTATAGATGTGCTGATTTTCGGACAAGTTGGGCCAAAACTATTCTTTTTAACACCCTAATATTACCTCATTTCACCTACTGTTCCACAATACTTTATCTACTAAATCAAAATAAACTATTCCGATTTAGAAAACTTCAAAATCGAGCTATGAGAGTAATATTAACATACTCTAGGAGAACATCTGTTGAGTTTATGTTGGAGGAAATGCACTGGTTATAAACAGATGACTTTTTTGAGTGCAATACTCAGATATTCAATACACTGATATTCAAAATAAAATCAGGTTCTGCTCCAAGTTACTTAAGGAATATTGTTAATTACAATTCATGCCCCAATACAAGGTCACGAAATTATTTCCACATCCCACTAGTTGCAAAGAGACAGACACAGGCATCTGTATTTTTTAAAGGGTTGAACAGATTTAACCAGCTGCCCCTAGAAATCAAATCCTCAGATTCCTTGATCAAATTTAAATATAATTTAAAACTTTATCTTCACTCTTCTAGGAATGTAGTTTGAGGCAAAAATGGAAATTTTATTATTCTGCACACTTTGTTTTCTTCTCCAAATGATTTTGTGTTGGTTTAATCCGTGTTGTATTTTAATCTGTATGATTTGAAATTTAACATTTAACAGTTTTTGAGACTGAATTTTTAATGTGTAGTTTTTAAATGCACTACTTTATAAAACTAAATAAAGGAATTATATATCTCAGGTATGGAATAGCTTTTTACGGGTGTGAAGTTATCCACATCCACAAGATACATACATATTTGAAAATGGATGGTGTACAAAGTCAACTTTCCTAAATATAGTTTTTTTTAAGTTTTCAATCCCATTTCCATCCAATTAGAAGGCCTTAAAAACTCGGGCATAGCATTTTTCTAGTCAATTCGACCAGGAGAAACAACATATTCGAAAATGGAAAGAGTACAAAGTCAACTTTCAGAATTATAGTGTTTTTAAGGTTTTCAACCCTATTTCCACCACCTTAGACGGCCTGAAAAACTCAGGCATAACATTTTTCTAGTCAATTCGACCACGATAAACAACATATTCGAAAATGGAAGGTGTACAAAGTCAACTTTCCGAATTATAGTTTTTTAAAGGTTTTCAATCCCATTTCCACCCCCTTTGACGGCCTGAAAAACTTAGGAATAACATTTTTCTAGTCAATTCGACCAGGAGAAACAACATATTCGAAAGTGGAAGGTGTACAAAATCAACTTTCCGAATTATAGTTTTTTTTAAGATTTTCAACCCCCTTAGACGTCCTGAAAAACTCAGGCATAGCATTTTTCTAGTCAATTCGACCAGGAGAAACAACATATTCGAAAATGGAAAATAAACAAAGTCAACTTTCCGAATTATAGTTTTTTTGAAGTTTTCAACCCTAATTTCAACCCCTTAGACGGCCTGAAAAACTCAGATCATTTTTTTAGTCAATTCTACCACGAGAAAAAAACATATTTGAGAATGAAAGGTGTAAAAAGTCAACTTTATGAATTATTATTTTCTTCAAGTTTTCCACCCCTTGGGACTGTTTGGAAAACCGAGGCAACATGTTTTTTAACTGAGATGACCGCCGGGAAAAGCAGATTCAATGATTAGAGGTTAACAAAATCTCCATTATAGAAATTTAAAAAATTCAATATTTTTTTCTCCGTGTATCTTGTGTATGTAGGTAACTTCACACCCGTTAGTTTTTTGGAGATTTTCTAGCCAGCACCTTTTAACCTCAGTTTTTTTCTTCAAAAAGAGCACTGAGGTATTGTGCAACACAAAGCCAAGAGAACATTGCAAATCCCTGTTTACTCAGGACAAGGTACTGACATTGGCTAGCTTATTCCTTTTCGAGATGGTATTTCTTGTACACAAAGTAAATTTGAACACAATCACTTCTGCACCTGGCTACACTACTAGACAAAATATAAACATCGCACTTCCAATCCCCAAGTATCTTTAACAAAGTAATCACTCATTTAGAAGAGTAAAAAAATCTACAAACATTCACCAACTCGAACAAAAACGATAAAATTCCTACATCTCTTCCAGAATCATGTGAAAAGCATACTGCTTGATATGGCATACTATAAATTGCAGGAATATTATGATGATCAATGGTGAGCAGAAATGTGTCAGTTCTGTAACACAAAACTAACACAAAATTTTGGCTGATTTATTTTTATTCAAAAACTTTATTTGTATTTTGTTCTACAAAGCTTTTTTCATTAGAGTTCAATCTTCGACAATAAAGTATATTTAATTTCATATTGTCTTCTAATGAGTAGAATCCTCAGCAATATTAGTTAATTTCAACATATTGCTTACCTGAATTTATTGTAAAACAAACAACCATCACCCTCCTATACATATATGTTGCTGAATAGAAACAAATCGCAGAAAATCATAGTGTCCTGCAATAACAATATAACTTGCAATAATCATGTTAAATTATTAGGAATAACAATTGACGACATGCTCAAATGGGAACCTCACATAAACCAGTTGTGTAAAAAACTATCGGTTCAGCTTTACCTTTTGCGTCAGTTGAAGAAAGTTGTCAACCACCACATATTGTTAACAGCATACCATTAATTATTTTATTCACATTTAATGTACGGAATATTTCTGTGGGGTAAATCCACACATGCAATTATAGTTTTTAGCATGCAGAAGAAAGCTATTAGAATATTGGCTGGTGTTCCTTTTGATGAACATTGCCAGCCTTTATTCAAAAGATTCAGAATTATGCCAATACCTTGCATTCTGATATTTTACACCCTGTCCCAGATACACAAAACAAAAGGTTTGTACTACACTCATTCAAACTACCATAAATATTCTACCAGAAATGCAGAACAGCTTAGACAACCAAGATTGAGACTTCAAATGTCTACTCACAATACTCTGGACATTAACTTACATAATATTTTACCTAAATATCTAACTAAACTTAACTATAATGCGTTCAAAACTAGAATAAGAAAATATCTTGTAAGAAAGTGTTTTTATTCAGTGCAAGAATTCACGATCTCTTCATATACAACTTGAGAGCATCTCATGAATTATTTGCAATTACTTTTATTTATCTGTATCTAATACTCAACAAGTGCTATACTCAACTTAGAACTGTTTTTATAATTCGGTATATACTATTAGGATAGTCTACTCAAGTACTCACATGACATCATGTCACTGTATTTGTTAACTATTACCATTTGTTTTTATCGATTTTACATACCAATTATTTCTTATTATTATTAGCATGAGTGACTTGCTACAAATGTATACCAATGCATAACGTGGTTAAATAAAATTATATTCTATTCTATTCATACCCTTGCAGCATTCTCCTCGCAGAATTCTTGGCTCTTGCAGCATTCTCCTGAATGTGGAGATTTGTTCAATTCCACAGCTTATTTAATCACTGGTACTACTTATTGCTACATTCTTAGCCCTGGATCTGACTTTTCACCACTATATTTATTAGATCATTTCGCTTTGGGTTCATCAGTTCTAGAAAAACAGTAATCAATTATCCACCTCATCTCGAACAAATGCAGCTTTTCTCAGTTTCTTGTTATAGTCTATTTTTCATAAATGAAGGTGTATTAATGCAAGTCTTATGCATCACTGTACCTTGCTCAAGCCATTCAGCCTACTGCCAAGAAAGATGAGCTACCAAGCCACTTGCTGTCAAAGTCCACCGTCTACCCCATGGTATTGTTGTAGTGATTCACCCCTTATGATGGTGACAAGGGATAGGCAAGGGTTGTAAAAGAAGATATATAATAATAATTAAGTTACGTTTCGGATTCGTGTTCAGGAGATAAGACTACATAAGTAACACCTTTTTTTTTTCGATAATGATTAGCTTACCTTTACCTGTCATTCCATGAAATAATTTTCCAAATAACACTTTAAAAAAGAAACATCCTGACCAATACTGAGATTCATTATCTCTGAAGATATTTCCTACAATTCAAAAGTGGTCCCAATTGATTAAAAAGGTTTTTTTTATTGAGAGTCTGTTCAGTGGATTTCCGATCAGTTTTGGCTAATCTTCTGGTTCCTGGAGTTGGTTATTAGCAAAATGGCAGGGCAGGATGTAGTCTGAAGATATTTCCTACAGTATTTCTCTGTCATTCTCACATAATTTGGTTATTTACAATCCTTAAGTAGGTTGGTAAAACTAAAGCTTATGGTCACCAAACCTATTTCTCTGAAATTTTCACAGATGCTGTAGAACATCCTGAAAAAAAACAATAAATAATACATTTTTTTTTCTCAGAAATCATTCATTTCCAAGTAACAGCCCTCCAAATGTCCAAAGAGGGTGAATTTTCAAACAAGTTTTCCGCTTACTTTGAACAGTTTTGGTTGTCTTCTAAATAGTAAATTGCACACTGTACTCTGTTTTTCTCCATTTTGCTTGCATATTCATGGTGACAAGAATATTTCAAAAGAATCAATTCTTCTTATCTTTGTGATCTACTTTTTTCTCCTGTTTATATTTTTATTATTTGCCGTAGAAGAATTAAAACATAAACATAGATGCTAATCTAATCTTTGACATATAGACTCACAGAAAACCACAGACCTCTTATGAGGTCTGTGCAGAAAACACACAAAGAGACTAAACTAACAAGGAGGGTTTAATAAGCTCTAGCCAATCAGAATCTTGTAGCATCAACGCGTCATAGTGACGTAATTGGATATGAGTGCAGAGTTGAACTCGAACCAAACAACAAAACTGTCAGCAGTAACTCTCATTTACCAAGAGCTAGTCCGTCACTGTCTATAGAGAACGGCGGCCATGACACGTCCAATTACGTCACATTTCGTCACAAATGTTCTATCAGTGTCCCCATTGTTTTATAGGGATTAAACTCTCTTTGTTAAATAATGTTTAGTCTCCTTGGAAAACACACACATAGGCTGAGTCAAGTCTCCGGTCTGACCAATATGATTAGACTTGACGACCTACTTAGAACTGTATGTATGTGACCAATATTTTCAATCATCTGATCGGTCCGACTCATCGTCATACTTCATACTGAACGCGCGTTCCTTGTCCGACCGGTGACTTGACATAGCCATAGAAAGGACTATCTCTATAGAACTGGCCTCGACATAAATTAGAGATGCTGTGCTCACCGGGTAGATGGTGTAAGTAGGCTTGACGTTCAAGCATTCTGCAAGTTTTCCTATTAGTCAACAGATGTCGCTATAGTCCATTTTGGATTAGGGTCACTGAATCTAGGAGGTCGTGCCAAGGACGGCACGGCCTTCTAGATTCAGTGACCCTATTTTGGAGATGCTTCCAGAGCAACATCTTGTGGTGATAATTTGAAGCATTTGAAAGGACATGGCACTGGATACATGTATTCCTTAGACTCGTCAGATTTTTCTGATTTTTGGATAAATCATTCTACAGGTCTTGAGAGCAAATTTCTTCATCAAACTTTTTTCTGGCCTCACAGGCTACAAAAACAGGTTGACTGTATAACGTCAATGATAGTAAATACTGTCTACTATAATATTCTATATCTGAGTATGTTCACCATAATTATTAATATATGCAAAGTAAATGGATATTTTTCAAAGCATATTATAACCAATAATTATATCAAGAAAAATCCAGTCACTGACAGTATTTTTCATAATTGGCGTCAGAAATTCAACACATTTTTGTAGGTCAGCCTATGGATCAGAAAAAAAAGATTGTGAAGAAAATTGATTTTTTTTACCTCTAAATTGCTATATCCAAAAATCCGAAAAATCTGACGAGCCCTAGTTTGTTATAACACATTTTATAAATCTGCAATGTGAAATAGAAACAAATGTATATTGTCAGAGGAAATAAATAAATTTTAATTTGGATATTTTACATATATCTTAATATATAATTCCCTGTCTCATACAATCTTCTTGAGTGTCCTTGATGAGACCATTAACTGCTACACAGTTTGAACCACTTCGATCGCAAAGTGAGTATCACACACAACATTAGGTTTTATTAATCTGTTCCAATGATTTCTCCACAAACACTAGATTTTTCACTTGCTCAATCCAAATTATGAAAAGATTCTCATCCGAATTTGGGAATCTGTGGCGTTTGCTGTAATTAATTATCCTCACACTCACAATCGACGAGGAAAGTGATGACGTCACAAATCTCATTCTTGTCAAAAACTGATTCCAAACAAACCTCCGTCGAATTTAAATCAGCTTGTATATTGTTTCAGTTAAAGTTTTTCAACTTATTCAGCTTGAGAAAACAAAATCCAAACAACCGAACACAAACTAAAAAGCAAAGCAAATAATCAACAGAGAATGTCACCTAAAATTCTTTGTTTGGAATCAGTTTTTAACAAGAATGACATTTGTGACGACACACTTTCCTTATCTATTGAGGTGCGTTTCAATTTAACGTATGTCGTCCGGTAACGGACGATGTATGACGTCATAGTTGTTTCGTCGGGCGATATCTGTCAGATTGAATTTTGAAACGCTCTCCTAAATCGTGGGGTAAATAGTTGACGGTCGGACGTTCCACTCAAGAATTTTGAAACGATGGAATGAAGTTTTCGGACAAGACGTTCTAATATCGAAACGCTTCATAAGAAAAGTTAAACGTCGGACGCACGTCGGACGTAATATTGAAACGCACCTTTGGGAAAGCAACATTTCTTAAAATGCAGTTGGTTTCCATAATAACAACGTAAAAATTACTGAAAATTACGGGCAAACACAAACGTAAATCACTAACATTGGCACAAGTTCACACACTGATGACAGCAAAAGCTTTATAAAACATTTGCAAATAATTTGAACAATATAAATATACCTATTTTCATTCGCACTAATTACAAACTTCTCAGTGGCTGTCATTTGTCAACTGCATGAAACAAACTGCCAATGCCCAATAGTGTATTTAGTGTTGCTTGAATGTCAGGAAAACCATTCGCTTGCGCCATCTGCCCGGTGAGCTCAGCATCTGGTAACGGGGGCAGCCCACAGAATCTTTAGATATGATTTCGAGTTCGCCAAAATCTTAAAACATTTTTAACAATTTGCGGTACACAGTATTCACAATGAACTAATGATCACAATAATCACGTCGACTTTATTACGGCCTGACGTTATTTGGTACCAACGGGAGGGGACACCCATATTGTCAGAACGAACTATATCAAGGCTGAGTCAAGTCTCCGGTCCGACCAATATGATTAGACCAGCGCGGTCATTTCGTTGACTTGACGACCTAATTTTAGAACTGTATGTATGTGACCAATATTTTCAATCATCTGATCGGTCCGACACATCGTCATACTTCATACTGAACGCGCGTGCCTTGTCCGACCGGTGACTTGACCCAGCCCAAATAAAGAAACTGACAAACTTTACTCCATCAGAAAATGAAATTAACAGATCCATACTTATCCCAACTGCACAATGTAAAACATCACAATATCAAACCGTACTTCGTCAGACTGGACGCCGGCAGAATGAAAAATATCGACTGTACTTTCCTGGATTGTTATTTCGACAAATATGTAAATGATCAGAATGAGCTTTTCACAGAAACTTATTGTATCAGAAGTGAATTTTAACAGAAAAGTAAATCTTCAAATTCGTACATCCTCCGATTCGTATTTCACAAAACCAGCAACTCAGCAGACCAACAATTATCTATACTGTACTAACACCGACTGGACTTGCTCCAACCGATACATGAGCCGATTGAATTCGGTCAGTTTCGTATTTTATCAGAAAGTGAAAACAGCAGAATCGTACTTTATCAGAATGAGAATTTGGCGACTGATGCATTTTTCGTACAGTGTTGCCGGTGCTTATAAATGGAAAGCAAATTGGGGAATTGTTCATTTATTTTAATTCAAGGATAATTGGAGCGTTAATTGGTCAAAAGTTTTTATTTTTTGAAACGATCGATTATCTTGTTTTGAGCGCTCATCCACACAATGGATCTGCAACAATAATAGTGTTCATGATTGATGAATATTTGAATATGCTTGAATATTTTCAAATATGGTGGTATTTGTTCGCTGTTCTTTTATAAGTAAAATTTTGTTTTACAAAAAGGCATTAACTTTGCAAATGCATAACTGATACAAAGACGAGCTGCACTGCACTGGCGTGTTTACAAAAATCATAAATTGGGAAACTAATAACATGTACGTGCAGATGAATGTCTCTCTCGCACCCATACAAGTAAGCAATAAAGTATTTCTCTGCTAGATTGCATGTGCATCCTTTCTTCATCTCCTAGAGTTATCACTTTATACGGGTGTGCGCAAAGGAACTATAAGAGCATTCCAGTCATCATATTATAATTTCATTTCAGTGAGCTATATTCATCTCAAGTATTTTCAATAAATCGAGAAATAGTCGAATAAATAAACAATATATATGGTACTATCACGAAGTAGGATATTCAACACGCACTAAACAGTTGATTCACTTTTTCACGACAAACTAAAATGTTTTTGGCACTGAAAACACATTAACCGAAAAGTTAAATGATTCACCAAATACAAACACTGAAGAAAACGACGGATAAATTTTACTTACAGGAAGAAAAACCGCCGTGAAAAAGTATAAAAATACATGGGCTCTTATGGCAGACGAACAGTTCTGGAGGCCAGGTGACGTCAAATGACGATGTGTTGATAAAGTTCAACAACCTTTCTATACTGTGCCTTCTTATATGCCTATGCAACAATGACAACAATGTATTACTGTTTAACTCTGCTCCATGACTTTCTTGTTTTGTGATGAATAAACGAATAAGGTCAGTCGTATGCTGATTACGTTAGAATACAACACGTTGTTTCATTTATTAATAGGTTATGGGCCCGGGATACGTGGCCGGTATTGTATTTTAGTGTGCATATTGCTGGAAAATGTCAAATAACTTTATCGCGAGTGTTCCTAAATTGAAAGGTCGTGAGAATTACGACGATTGGGCCTTTGCAGTCGAAAATTATTTGATACTAGATGGACTGAAACATTGCATCGATGGTAAGGAAGCCGACGCCGAGAAAGTCAGCCAGGCGAAGGCAAAGTTAATTTTAACCATTGATCCTTCTCTTTATGTTCATATTAAAGAGATGAAAACGGCTGAGGATCTGTGGAAGAACCTCAAGGGGATGTTTGATGATGCAGGCTTCACAAGAAAAATTGGATTACTACGAACGCTTATTTCTCTGAGGCGCGAAAACTGCGACAAAATGGCGTCGTATGTAAATCAGGTGGTGGAAACTTCTCAAAGATTGAGAGGCACGGGTTTCAAAATCGATGATGAGTGGGTAGGATCTTTGCTGTTGGCTGGATTACCAGATAAATACAACCCAATGATAATGGCAATCGAACATTCTGGTATTAAAATCACGACGGACTCCATTAAAACAAAATTGTTGGATATGGAAGTTGATGCCGATAATACAGGTAACGCATTTATCGCCAAATATTCGAAACGAAGATATTGGGGTGGTAACACTGGAGACATGAGAAAATCTGACAGAGACAAAGATTCTGTCAGTAGATGTCATAATCAAAATCAATCTATCAAAAGCGATCATATTACATGTTACCGGTGTAAAAGCAAAGGACATTTTAAAAGGAATTGCCCACAGAAAGTATCAAAAGAAAACCAGGGGACTACAAATGTTTTTAGTGCTGTATTTTTAAGTTCCCAGTTTAATAATCAAGACTGGTATGTTGATTCAGGCTCGAGTGCGCATTTGACTCCTAACACAAAATGGCTGAGTGATGTTAGTAAACAACCAGCAGATATTCAGGAAATTATGATTGCGAATAATTTGAAACTTTCTGTTGAGTGTTCAGGCACTGTAGACATTGTGACAATGGTGAAAGATCTCACATATGACATCAAAGTGAAAGATGTTTTATGTGTGCCACAGTTAACCACTAACTTACTGTCAGTTAGTCAACTGATAAAAAATGGAAATCAAGTTGTTTTTGATATGTCAGGCTGTACAATTTACAACAAAGAAAATCAACTGATTGGAGTGGCAGATCTTGTAAACAGTGTTTACAAACTGAAAACGAAGGCTTCGCTGCAGTGTATGCTTGCAGGTACTGATTTGGCTACTGGAGTAACGTGGCATAGAAGATTGGGTCACATGAATAGCACTGACCTTTTAAAAATGAGAAATGGTGCTGTTGAGGGATTGTCATGTTCTGGGGACATCAGAATTGACAGGTATAACTGTGTGACATGCAACGAAGGGAAGCAAACACGACTTCCTTTTCCGAAGAAGGGCTCAAGGGCAAGTAAGGTGTTAGAAATAGTTCATGCCGACATATGTGGGCCCATGGAGGTAAAATCCATTGGCGGAGCCAAATATTTCTTAGTCTTAGAAGATGACTTCAGCAGAATGGCCTTTGTTTACTTCGTGAAATCTAGAAGACGAGGTATTTGACCGATTTAAAGAATTTAAAAGTATGGCAGAGAATCAAACTGAAATGAAAATTAAAACACTTCGATCAGATAACGGAGGGGAATTTTGTAATGGAAACTTTAAATGTTTTTTGAAGAGCCATGGAATATTACATCAAAAGACCACTCCCTACACTCCTCAGCAGAACGGTTCTGCTGAACGCATGAATCGAACTCTGGTTGAACGTGCAAAGTGTTTATTATTTGATGCCAACTTGGACAAAACATTCTGGGCTGAAGCCATCAACACAGCCGTACATCTGAGAAATCGAAGTACTGCTTCTGGTTTGGACAATAAGACTCCGATAGAAATATGGTCAGGTAAAAAACCAAATATTTGTTATCTGAGAATTTTTGGTAGCAAGGCAATGGTGCATGTTCCAAAAGAAAAGAGACAAAAATGGGACAGTAAATCCAAACAAATGATTTTAGTGGGATACAGTAACACAACCAAAGCATATAGATTATATGATCCAAACACGAAAGATGTGGTTATTAGCAGAGACGTTGTGATCACTGAGGAAACAAATGAGCATGTACAAGTTGAGATTCCTATTAACAAAAAGGATGGAAACGAATGTGCAGACTCGGAGGAGGATCACAATAAAGCTGCCGATTCATCACTTGTAGATGAAACATTTTTTGAAACAATCGGTAGCTGTGCCAGTTCAGAAATAGACACAAGTGATGAAGAATATATTGCTCCTAGACAGATTTTGGACCAAGAAACTGTAAGAAGGTCGGAAAGGAAGCCAAAGCCCAAACAGTTCGACGATTATGTAACATACATGTGTGTTGATCAGTCAGGCTTCAGTGATGAACCGATAACAGTGGAAGAAGCTTAGCGTAGACGCAGAGCAGTGGAGGTGTGCCATTGCAGAAGAACTGGAATCTTTCGAAGAGAATGATGCCTGGGAGCTACAGGATTTACCAGAAGGTGCAACATTAGTACAGTGTAAGTGGGTGTTCAAAAGAAAGCAAAATAGTGAAGGTGAAGTGAAACATAGGGCTCGGTTAGTGGCAAAAGGTTTCACGCAACGACTAGGTATAGATTATGATGAAACGTTTTCTCCTGTAATTAGACATTCTACACTTAGAATGCTTATGGCATTATCTGTTAAAATAGATTTAGAAATATATCATCTTGATGTAAAAACTGCTTTTCTCAATGGTTTTCTTAAAGAACAGATTTATATGAAAATCCCAGAAGGTTTTGTATGTCCAAAATCAGAAGGGTGTAAAGTTCTCAAACTGAAAAGAGCTATTTATGGTCTCAAGCAGGCCTCAAGAGCCTGGAATGAAAGGGTTAATGATATTTTGTTGAATTTAGGTTATTCCAAATCTAATTTAGAACCATGTTTGTTTGTAAAAAATCATAGTAATGACTTGATCACAATTATTGCACTATATGTTGATGATTTTTTTTATTTTTTCGAACTATCCAGTTGAAACCGAATTTGTAAAAAAACAGTTAAGCTCTAATTTCAAAGTAAAAGATTTAGGCAGGGCTAATGAATGTTTGGGTATGCAAATTTTTTATGATAGTGAGAAACGAACTATAAGTTTGAGCCAAGAAAAATATGTTGACAAATTGTTGGATCGTTTCAATATGACTAATTGTAATCCTGTCAAGACTCCTTTAGAAACCAAGTTAAGTTTTTGCTCAAGTGACAGTAAACATTTAGATGTTCTGTACCAACAATTGATTGGAAGTTTAATGTATTTGGCGGTGCTGACTAGGCCAGATATTGCTTTCAGTGTTAGCTATCTTAGTCAATTTAATTCTTGTTATAATGAAACTCATTGGAAATGGGCTAAAAGAGTCTTGAGATATCTCAAAGGTACAAAACATTTTTGTATTTGTTTTTCGAATAACGATAATGAATTACTGGGTTACGTAGATGCCGATTGGGCTAATAGTTCAGTAGATAGAAAATCTTATACTGGCTATGTTTTCATTTTTTGTGGTTCGGTCATTTCATATAATAGTGTTAAGCAAAAAACAGTAGTGCTTTCGAGCACCGAAGCAGAATATATGGCTTTGACAGAAGGTGCGAAAGAGGCTGTGTATTTGCGTAATTTATTGTATGAGCTGACAGGTGTGATAAATTGTATTTTTCTACACAATGATAATCAAAGTGCTTTGAATTTGTCAGTTAATCCAATGTACCATAAAAGGTCAAAGCACATTGATATCAGACATCATTATATTAGGGAAGTTATTGCTAATAATTTGGTTAAGGTTAGATATTTGTCTACAGATCAGATGTTAGCTGATATCTTTACGAAAAGTTTAGGTTTTGAGAAACATAGTTATTTCATGAAGGCTCTGGGTATTGTTTAAAGTTGTTGAGTGGGGGTGTTGATAAAGTTCAACAACCTTTCTATACTGTGCCTTCTTATATGCCTATGCAACAATGACAACAATGTATTACTGTTTAACTCTGCTCCATGACTTTCTTGTTTTGTGATGAATAAACGAATAAGGTCAGTCGTATGCTGATTACGTTAGAATACAACACGTTGTTTCATTTATTAATACGATGCACCTGCTTTGAAATTTGATCAGTGAATGGACATAGGAAATTGGCCATCCTGTGTGTAATCGTTGAATAAGGTAAGTGGACGATTCCAGTAGGTACTCCTATTCAGTGTTACCACAATCAATCATGTGTATAATCGTTGAATAAGGTAAGTGGACGATTCCAGTAGGTACTCCTATTCAGTGTTACCACAATAAATTCTCTGTGAAAATGACTCAACGATTCTGCACTACAAAGGATGGCTCAATTCCTATCTCCGTACATTGGTCAAATTTCAGCGAGGGTGCATGGTCATTTGACGTCACCTGGCCTCCAGAACTGTTCGTGTACCATAAGAGCTCGTGTATTTTATTCTTTTTGATAGCGGTTTTTCTTCCAGTTAGTAACATTTTTTCGTCGTTTTCTTCAGTGTTTGTGTTTGGTAAATCATCAAACTTCCCAGTCAATGTTTTTTTATTGCCAAAAACATCTTTAGTTTGTCGTGAAAAAGTGAAAATTGAATCGACTGTTTAGTGCGTGGTGAATCCTAATTTGTTATAGGGCACAAAGTAATTAGCAATCTCGCTGATTTTTTTATAAGTAGTTTAGATATACTGATTGATATAAAAAAAGTTCAGTAGTCAGTCAATTTCCAAAGTCAAAAAAAATTCAAAAAATATTTTCATTTTCAAAATCCTAGAATATTTTGGGCTAGGATAAATATAATGGAAAATAAAAAACACCGTCTAGAAGGGGAAGTTTTCTACCAAGAAGAAATTCTGCTCTTTTTTGTCAGAGTTATATTTGTCCGCAAAAAATTCGATACGCCATTAGCCATCTTGTACTAGAAACAAGAGATAAAATTCACTATTTAAATTCAAAATTATTACATTCCACTCGAATATCTATTACTTATTTATTCTAAGGATTCGTAAGTAAAAAGTTTAAAAAAGGACCCCGCACACCTTATATGGGAAAATGGCTCTCCGTCAAATTTCTTGAATTTGATATGTTGTAGAATTGATCATTCCGATGAAATGTTTCAACGGGCGCAACACGATCCTATGACTAGTTTTCGAGATACAGGGTGTTGAATATGAGAAACATTCACTTTTCATCACTCTGTATCTGCCAAGTTACGATTTAGTTCGGATTTATCTTTTGTGGGATCATCATCACATCCGAGTATGATGAATTCATGAGAAATTCATTTCCAAATCTTTTCGTAGTACAGGGCGATTTCACTTGAAAACAATGCTATTTTGAGACTTTCATAATTTAGTTGTTTTATAAAGAGAAAATGCGAGAAAAGGTAGAATTATCACATAATATTATAAATTCATTTCATCTAGCATCACAGTTGATACAATTCATACAAGGTGATTCACAAATATGGAAACAAAACGAATTTTGGTTTTTGGGACACCTTGTAGTAATAAACCAACCTAAAATGACAAAATTCACTTGAAGAATGTTAAATGATATGTTTCATCGTATACAGAGTCGAATGATATCAATTTAAAAAATTAGTTATACTTCAATAAATAAAAACCTTGATTTTTTAAATCACCCTATATCTCATAAGGGAGTCCGAAAAGATAGCGATAAAATTTCAAAATCATCACAAGATCCATATTTCATAACGAGACAAAATTAATGACTGGAAAATTTTATACGTGAATTAGGTCACCTAAATAACAATTTTCCGAAATTATTTTTTTTTTCTCCGAATTATCATTATTTTTGAAAAAATTTATAATCTGAACAGTCAATTTTCGATTCTAATATAATAATACAAGATTTTATTAAAAACGAAAAATAAACTATACCATTGAAAAGTTCAGATTTCCTACTTGAAAATAGAGTATTTGAAACTACAATTTGAGATCTCGTAAGTACGTATCAGATTATAATGTAATATGCCCGGTTCTAAAAAATAGGTCCTCACGCGGCTGACCAGGCATCCCGTGTGTAAGTAGTATGCATAAGTTCCTAAATGATTTTTTTACAATAAATCTTTTTGGTAGAAAAAAACTTTCCCTACAAGACAGTATTTTTTATTTTTCATTATATTCATCCCAGCACAAAATATGCTAGGATTTTGAAAATAAAAATATTTTTCGAATTTTTTTTTTGACTTTGGAAACTAATTGACCAGTGAACTTTTTTAATATCAAATATACTACTAATAAAAAAAAGTTAAGCGAGATTGCTAATTAGTTGTTCTCGTGACCTCCGCCAACTGGACATACTTCATTGTGTTACTTTCATGTCTATTAACTCCAGATCATGTCTGAAAAAACATGTGATGTAGCTTCTTGTAAGAATGTTTGGGTCACATATTGTAGTGTATTTCATTTTCAAATAATTATTTTCATTCTCACAGAATATCCTTTGAGTCACTAATTAAAATAAAAAAAACTGGAGTATGTTAATAAATAAAGGGAAATATGTATGAACTAACAAGTTTGTTCTATTTACTAGGAAAATCGCCACTCAAAATTGCCCTCAATTCTGTTCATGATAAAGATTGTTAAAAAAACTGTACCTATATGTATTTGATTTCATTCAAAACTATTTAGTTTTCATGAAATGTTCAGGATAGTCATGAAAAATATGCACCAAATATACGTTTTTACATAGATTGTTTCCAATAATTTTTATTTGCTCATTCATATATTTAATTTAACATACAAAAGTTATATCACATACATCTTAATAACCGCAGTTGATTGGATTGATTATTTCTTGAAAATTCCCACTGAGCTGAGAACCTGCTGGTCAAAGTGATTTCAAAACTTCATTATCAAATCAGTTCAATCAATCACAAATTGTATGCCTGTCCCTCACACGTCTCGAATCATATCAAAACAATTAACCAATTCATGATCGAATCCCTTCGATAACAGTACATCGAATTATGCCAGTACTTCTACTAAAAACTGACTCTGAAATTTTGGTTGCGTGTATTTTTTGAGACACCCTGTTGATTTTTTCTTCAAATAATGTATTCTGAAATACGCTATATACGTTCCTCATTGGAATAGCACGTTCAAACGCTACACCCTCGTTACCCCGCAATTTTTACCTATTATTTCGAACATCATTATTATTATTATCACTTTCATCGAATATTTCCATCCACAATCATTATTCTTTTCTTATTTAACCGACGCGCTCTTATCATTCAATCGTATATATAACATATTTTTACATTACCTTCTACGAAGCCTCCGTGGCCACATGGTTAGTGTCAATCACTACCAAACAATGAATCAAAAGATCGACGGTTCAAACCCACAAATCTTTTATATACACATATTTTTTAAGTACTTTTCCAGAATTGTCTCTCTAATAATTTGCAGACATCATGATAAATATAAAAATTTCGCATTTTTTTAAATTCAATCGTGAATAAATTTTCGTCAATATAATCATTATTATGATCAAATAACTAGGTATTTTTGAATATTTTGCCAGACGTAAGTTATATGCCACAAAAAATATATAAAATTATTGGTCAAAAACAGTCAATGAACGTTGTTTCATCATTAATATATCTCTTGAGTGATAGTAATTTTGAAAATCGGTTATAAACATAATATTCATATGTTTCTAAGTATTGTCCTTCCAAAGTTTTCCTGGCATCAGGCAAAATATGGATATTTTACATATTTCTCAATATAGTAGGTATGAAAAAATTATATTCAATTCGATCTATTTTGCGACCAAGCAACTATGTATTTTTGCATTCTTTATCTAACGTAAGTTGAATATCTGAAGAAATATGTTCATTTATTGATCAAAATAATCAATATAAACTATTCCATCGTGGATCAACTAGACATAAAGAAAATGCCTTGAACGTACCTCGTATGTTGAAGACAATAGGGCAAAGAAGCCATGTATACCTTGCCCCAAAAATTTATGATTTAATACCAATAGATTTGAAAACACTCAACTCCACAACCCTGTTCAAATGAAAACTTGAGAGATGGCTTCTGGACAAACCCCGGATCGAAATACAGAGTATGGTTGATTTGAAAAATAATTATTAGAGTTGCATGAACGTAATCAGGTTACGAGATATTTTTTGTATTTTATCCATTTTATCTATTTTAGATTTTTACATTTTCTCATTTTTTAACACATTTCTTTTGATTACATTTGTAACAGTTTTACATATCGACATATTTATATACTTTATTTTTCAAAATGATGATTCTTTCCTCTCTAGATATTTAATGCGAATATTGTGAATACATTAGTAAATCCCACGCACAGGTTATTCTTTGTGGGTTAGCTGAATCTGTTCATATCATTCGAACTACTTATGTACTTATACTAAATTCTGAATTATTATTATTATTTATATCCTGGGTGATGATAATATTTAAATTCGAATGTAAATGTATCATTTATATATATTTCCGAACATTGTATCTCTAAAGTTTTCCTAGTATCAGACAAAATATCATTATTTTTCGTAATCCGTAATATAGCGAAAAAAATGTTTTATACAGATTAACTAATTTTATTACCAAATAACCATGCATTTTTGAATACTTTGTTACCTAAGTTAAATACCTGAAAAAATATGTTTTTTACAATTTCTATAATATAGTAATGAAGATATTATTTTTAATTCGATACATTTCACGATCAAATAACTATGTATTCTAGCCTGACTACTGATGAAAATAAACAATATTGTATCGTGGATATATGTCCCAGGTGAAGATAATTCTGAAAATTGAATATACTCGTATATGTAATATTTAGAATGTTTCCGAACATTGTTTTTCCGAAGTTTGGGAGCTATGGCATCAGAAAAGACCATCGTATTGGAAACATGAGTTTCGAATCAGTTACTTGACATTCTGCATAATACCTCATTATGATAATGAAAATATGATCAATGAAGTATGACGTTGATTCAACGCTGAAAGTTGCACCCCAAAATTTTGCCCCTGTTAAATCTGAATAACTTTTTTCTGCTTCGAACAATTTGAATTCTGTTCACACTGCCCAGTCCTTCAGATATAGTCTCGTACTTCTTCAAAATATGAGGTTCATAACATAAAATCGCTTCATGGTGTTACCTGAAACTGGGAATTTGCAAAAGGATTACAAAAAAATTAAGAAAAACTTTTTTTTTCAAATTTGACAATAAAGGAATGAAAATGATTTCATTACCTTGAGTCGTGTTCCGAATTGTCTTCTTATCTCTTTTATTTACAGGGTGATCTCAAAAAATTTACTTTTTGGTTTTGCAGTCATAACTTTTTTCCTCGTCAACCGTTTTTCAAAGTCTCAGGCTCATATTGAAGCTGAAACTTTAGGAGGAGAGAATTGAAAATCAGAATTAACTAAAAACGCAGATTAAAGATCAAGGGTTTTCTCAAAGGTGACCCAAATCTGTAACACCATCGAAATCCAGGTTGGGAGGAGAATTAAATGAAAATCAACTTGTTTTCGGAAGGATAATTCATTCTGGATACGTCCATATCTTCCTTGCTTTCAGTAGCCAAGAATTGTGCGTGAGAAAATACAATGGAAACGGCTTATTTTTGAAAAAAAAAAATCATCCCATTGTTCGCCTGAAGTGCATAGCCCGTAACCAACGTAACAAGAATCACATTAAGTGACACAAGCCTGACTAGCTGAGGCTCATTCCATACTAGCGGTATTTTCTCAATCGTGAAGCATTGATCGTGTAAGTGAGCAAGAACAAGAAAACAAATTTCGTTGAATTGCTATTGAACAACAACAAAGAGAAAGGGTGACTTGGATAACATTAGAATTGAAAAATATTCATAAATTTTAGTATTCAGTGGTCCTCACCATTTGGTAATCACTTCATTGACCTTTTCCGGTATGCTCCCTATCAGACTATCAATAAATTGCTGGGTAATAGCTGCCCATTCTTCCTGTACCGCATTCACCAAGTCATCCAAATTTGCCATTCGCCCTTCCCTTTCTTTCAATTTTGAGTTCATACGACTCCAGACGTACTCCATCGGATTCATATTCGGAGAGAAATGTAACCAGTCCATTCGCTGAATTCCGTGATCCCTCGAATACTCGTTGACTATGCGAGCCCTATGCGGTCTCGCATTTTCATCAACTAAAAGAAAGTTGTAGCAGATATTTGCGGAGTAATGGATCACGATATCTCTCATACTCAAATTTCTATACCTCTCACAGTTCTCTCAGAATCACCAATTCACTCCTTCCATTCATCGATATATCGTCTCACACAGTCACTCCTCTACCTTCAAAAGCTACCCTTGCATCCATATTCCCTTCCAAAAACCTTTCATTCCTCTCTCTCCATACCAACACACGCCCATCCTTTCGAAACAAGTTGAACCTGCTCTCATCCTCAAACATGCACCTATTCCACTCTGCTGTTCCCCAGTTTTGATGATCTTCCACCCACAATCGCCTTGCTGCTCGATGAACAGGTTTCAGTAAGTTGATCTTACAATTATGGGAGAGGCAAGAATGGGACTTCTAAGGCAACAAAAATTGAGCAATAGATCGGATCACAACAAGATAAAGGATATGTTCATTAGTCTTAGACTAAAATAAAGGATTAATATATAGTGGGAGGCAACATTCTTGAAATGGAACCAACGGACCACATGACTCGTAGATAGTTCTCCAACATTAACTTCGAGGTGATCATACAAGATGGAAGGGAATAGTCAGAAGACAACATATACGGACGGATCCAAAACCAGCGAAGGAACTGGTGCTGGAATATACAGTGAGGGGAGAAACTCCCAAATGAGCGTCCCACTAGGAACAAACAGGCAAACAGGTATTCCAGGCATTCCAGGCAGATCCAGGCAGAGATGTACGCTATAACATATGGAGTTGAACATAGCAACGGGAAGTTAGCTATGAGGATTTTGGAAAGGTTGGCAAATCAGTTGTTATACAAAGTTACAAAATAAAGAGATACAAAAGTTGCTCGCATATTCATTACATGGTGTCAGGTGTAAAATACCAGAAAATAAAATAAAATGAATGAAGAACAGGAAATAGTTCTCAGAAATGAAATTGAAGAGTTACGCCAAATGTTGTCCCAGCAGCAAATTCAAACAGTGGTGAATACAGTACCGTCGCCAGAAAAATTTTCACTCGAGAAAGATGAATGGCAGGGTTGGATCATTCATTATGAAAGATATCGTTCTGCAACAAAGATTGATTCATCTAGCGAGAAATCACAAATCAACAATCTACTCCTCCATATGGGTCCGAAAGTTACGAAATTACTGGATACCCTCAAGAAGAAAGAAGAAGATTTCGAAACGTACAGAGAAGTCAAAGAATTTTTCACTAGACATTTCTGTGGATCAAAAAACTTGATATACGCCCGAGCTAAATTCAACTTACGTGATCAGAAAGACGGAGAATGTGTTGAAGACTACATCAGTGATGTGATAAGTTTAGCAAAAGCGTGTGATTACAAAATATTAGAAGATGAACTGATAAGAGATCATTTAGTCGTAGGAATTCGAAATGGAAAATTCAGCGAAAAACTACAACTGGATAATAACCTTACTCTTCAGAAAGCCATCGAACGCATCACTCAATCAAAGAGAGTTAAACAAGAAAATATAGAAATGAGACATAAAGCCGAAAAAATAGACAAAATTGACAAGATTTATCGAAGAAAGTCGAGAAGTGACAAAAATATGAATACCAAAATTTCCGGATGTATAAGATGTGGTAATAAACAAGGACATCCAAAATTCAAATGCCCTGCCAATCGAACTAAATGCCATCGATGTCACTTATTTGGACATTTTGTTTCCTATTGTAGAACAGAGTGTCTGAAATCAGAGAAGAATCATCTCCCCAAAGTTCTGATGATTCAGACGACGAATCATTCGAAAATAGTTACTTGGGAGAAATAAGAAACATCAGTTCCATTTCCAATAATAATCCATGGATGATAAAACTAACCTTAGGAAAGTACGGCAGACGAAATCTCAACTTCAAAATCGACACTGGAGCAGATGAAACAATCATTTCTAGTTCAGATTATAAAAATCATTTGATAAATGATTATCCACTGAAGAAAACAAGAGCAAAATTAGTTGGTCCTGGCAGCGGACACAGCAATGTACTGATAATTTCAGGTCGAATTGACATACCTGTGCAATGGAAGGGTAAAACAACTATTTTGAAATGTTTCGTAGTCGACACAAATGAAAATCTATTAGGTCGCCCTGCTCTGGAATCATACAGTGGAGGAAAGATGAGTTACATATTACCAATTCTGTACAAGTCATCGAGGGAATATACGATTGTCCGGAAGGAGAATTCAAGATGAAAGTCGTGGGGCAATTTCCCAAATTATTCGACGCAGGCCTTGGTGAAATGAAAGGATTCGAGTATTCAATCAAACTTTGTCAAAATCATTTTCCATATGCAATCAGTAATCCTAGGAGAATTCCTTTCCCTTTGATGGAAAAAGTGGAGGAAGAATTGAAAAGAATGCAAAAGGATGGAGTCATAAAACAAATAGAGGATGCCACAGAATTTTTCATCACCTCATCCTCATTTTGATTCTGTTTCACAATGTAAAGCGAAAATTCAATATCGGAAACTTCCGATATCACCGCATTCAAATAAATATTGAATAAACCTTCTTCAATTGGAGCTCGGGATAGTGCATCAGGAACATAAAACGTATTGCCAGGTACATATTTGATAGTCATATTGAATTTCGAAAGTCTCACTCGGAAACGCTGCAATCTGTTTGACAATTTGTTTATTTCTTTAGTTGTCAAGATCACTGTCAAGGGTTTATGGTCCGTTAAAATTTGAAATTCTGAACCAAGCAGGTATTGTTCTAGTCGTTCACATGCCCAAACTACGGCTAGCGCTTCTTTCTCTATTTGAGCATAACGTTTTTCAGCTTCACTCAGTGTTTTTGAACAGTAATATACGGGTTTCCAGCATCCATCATGTTGTAATTGTTCCAAAACAGCTCCGAGACCATACTGCGATGAGTCAGCTGACACCCTTGTTTTTCTGTTTATAGAAAATTTTGCTATCACAGGAAATGAAACGATATTGGATTTCAGAAGTTCAAAGTCTTTATGTTGTCTCTCTGTCCACATAAACTGCCTATTGTCCTTTAATAACTCTCGTATAGATTCTGTCTTCTCGGACAAGTTTTTTACAAATTTTGAGACATAATTCACGAGTCCCAAGAATTTCCTAACATCTGTTCTGTTTTGGGGAATAGGATATTCCTGTAGTGCCTGGATTCTTCTTGGGTCAATTTTTATACCTTCATCACTTATTATATATCCCAAATATGTCGTTTCTTTCTTTCTGAATTCACATTTCTTCACATTGAGCTTCAGTCCATTTTCATTGAGACATTTCAAAATAGTTTTCAGATTAGCATCGTGTTCTTCAACGTTTTTACCAAAAATCAAAATGTCATCGGCATGCACAACAACTCCATCTTCCGGTTCTGAATGCGAAGCTTATACCCGTTATACCCAATCATGACGAAATTAAACGTAGAATGAAACAAGAAAAAGAAAATCAGAAGAGAAATTTTGATACGAGACACAAGACGAGGGAAAACAAAGAACTCACTGAAGGAGATAGAGTATGGATTATAATTATGAAACGAGAAGGCATGATTCAGAAAAAGTCAGAGTATCCGAGATCTCACTACGTGAGAACTGAAGGTGATAAAATAGTCAGACGGAATCGCCAACATCTATTAGCCTTACCTGCGATAGAGCCCTCGGTAGGAGAACGTGTTCAACAGAACGAAAGAGTATGGAAGACATTACCGGAGAGAAAGAACAGAGTTTTGCCGAAACATTTCCATGATTTTGTGCTGCATTGAAACGTTTTTAATTTGAATTTAACATTTCAACTGTATTCTTTTGATTTTTATTATTTGACATATTTGACATTCATACGTTTTACAAGTTACTATACATGGGTCATGAAATAGTTGAAAAGGTAGATGTAGCATATGGAGTTGAACATAGCAACGGGAAGTTAGCTATGAGGGGATTTTGGAAAGGTTGGCAAATCAGTTGTTATACAAAGTTACAAAATAAAGAGATACAAAAGTTGCTCGCATATTCATTACATACGCTATCTTGCAATGCGCAAGAGAGATCAATATGAGGGAAATGCGTAATGCAAGAATCAAAATATGCTCAGACTGCCAGGCGTCACTGAAGAGTCTTAATCCCGAAGGTGACATCAAGACTAGTATGGGAATGCCGAGAAGAACTCAGTATCCTCTTAGAATACAACAAAACAACTTTGATGTGGGTTCTAGGACACTGGGCATCGAAGGCAATGAAAAAGCTGATGAACTAGCCAGAAACAGTTCATCAAGTCCATATATTGGCCCAGAACCCGCACTCGGGATTACTGAATCCGACATTCGAGGATACATTCGGGACTGGATCAAACGAAAACAAAGGGTGAGGTGGAACGAAGCCCCTCTCATGCACCACGGGAAAACATACATTACAGAACGGTCAAAACACAAAACTGAAGAACTACTCAAGCTGAGCAGGAATCAAGTTAGAACGATAACGGGATAACTGGTCACAGCCCAATGAGAAAACACCTTCACAAAATAGGGCTGTGCAACGGAGAACTTTCCTTCAGATAATGTGGTAAAAGGACAGAAATAGCCAAACACGTATTGTCAGAATGCGAGGCATTAGACCGCAAGAGACAGGCAATATTCGGGAAACCCAGGCTTTTTCCAGAAGAATACAATAGTCAACCGGTGAAGAACCTGTACAGACTGTTACAGGGGACTAGAGTTACGGAGTGGGTGCTGTGAAACCAATTGGAATGCACAAAAAGCCCAAGAGGCTGAGGTGCAGCTGGTGACAGGAGCAGCATCCGAAGAGGAAAAACAGGAGACAGGCTTGTTCGTCTTCTTGAGTGTAATCCAAGATCGTGAATCCGGAGTCGAATTATATGACTTGAAACACAAATTCCAGTAGCATAAATCAATTCACGACTAATTTTTGGGGCGGTTGAAGTCTGGTTCCGCCGTTCCAATCTTCCAATAAGGCGGTGTTGAGCGAGAGTTGTTCTTCTTCTTGTTCCCTTTCTTATCCCCCTAGGCCGGTACTGAATATCCGCAGCGTTAGTTCGGAGGTGGGTATTTGGACGGATCTAACTATTTTTCCAAGAAGATTGGCAATTTGCAGGGTAGATAATCCTTGTTCCGTCGAATCAATTCCAGCTGGTCGGTCGTTAGATGGGATGATTTTTTATCTCCAAAAACATGCCATTTCAATTGCGTTTTCTCACGCTCGATTCCATACTACTGAGAGCAGGAAAGATCTGGACGTATCCAGAATGAATGATCCTTCCGTAAAACAAGTTGATTTTCATTTAACTCTCCTCGAGGGTGTTTCAGATTTGGGTCACCTTTGAGGAAACTTTATCTTGAGTCGATTCTGATCTTCATATCTCTTATTCTAAAGTTTCAGCTTGCGATTTTGAGAATCGGTAGACGAGGAAAGAAGTTACAACTGCAAAACCAAAAAGTTAATTTTTTGGGATCCCTCTGAATAAAAGGGATAAAAAGACAATTCAGAAATTGACTCAAGATAATGAGATCATCTTCATGCATCTGCTGTCAAATTGGAAAAAAAAGTTTTTCTCCATTTGGGAAATTCCTGTAGCGATGTTATGAGAGAAACCTTATGTTTTGTGGAAGTACAAGATTACAGCTGAAGCTGGGCTAGCAAACATGTGAACATAATTCAAATTGTTCATAGCAGAAAAACTTTATTCAGATTTTAACAGTGGCAACATTTTGGGGTGCGACGAAATTAGTGTTGAGTAGTTTATTATGATATGGTACTTGAAAATTGAACGTAATTCACCATTTTCGTAATGAACATATGACTATTGAAGTATAACGTTGATACAACGCTGAAAATTGGGACTTTGCCTCAGAAAATACCAATAATTGGAACGTATTAATAATGTTGACCATCGTTTGTATAACGTTGAGTTTATGTTCTACACCGGGTTGGGAGGTATCCCAGCTTTCTCCTTTCAATTAGTTTGGTGCCCACCTCTGCACCTAGAATTGTCACCCTGCCGGGGCAGCCAAAGACTTTCTTGGCGAAATAAAAGATTTGAAAATTTGAAATCATACCAGCTGTCATTAGAAAAAAATTCCTCATAATCCTCCTATAATCCTTGCAGAATTTACTTTCGAAGTATTGGTATGAACAAGGATGTATTGAAAAAGTGGAGAAGTGGACTATCGATACCATAAGCAATTCTACTGAAAGAATGATTATGTTATATTAGAATTATATTGTGATATAAATGAATTATTACTTGATGGGGCACATTACTATTCGAGCAGTTTTTTTTTAATTACTGTTGGATTGACATCTTGCATATATTTTTATATGACGAAATCTTTGACTTTTGTCACCATATATCAGGGCCAGAAGAAATGACTGTTGAATATTTATTACATCCACATTTTCAAAGAATTATAGTTATGCAAAGTATAACAGGGTTTCTATGATTCGTGAAACGAAACACAAATTATTTTAATGACGAAATATTTCTGATTCTTCTTTACTTTCAGATTATTGGTACAGTCGTGACATACGTTCTGGTAGCTCTTCAATTCCGTGCAGCCCGTACAAGAACTGAATGAATGGTCTATTAGAAATAACTGCACTTGCACTCAAGATAGCACCAATTCCAAACACCAACTGGAAACAAAGAACCAAAACCGTACATGTTTCTGCAAAACCGTGCTACCTGTTTTCATTAGGGCCAGACCATTAGGACTCTTTCACATAGATATTAAGCACCAAGGAGGAAAATGTTTATTCGAAAAATCGATTGTCTGGTCGTCATACACAGATGTAATCAGTAAAAGCTTCATCTATGACCCCGCAGGCAGAAATTTTCCAGCACCCAGCAGCTCTATTTTCCTGGGTACTGTGACTGAAGAAGATGTTCAAAGTGCAATGAAGTCACTCAAAAATTCCAAATGCTTACACACCTATGAACTAAATAATGATTTCATTAAAGAGACCTCCGAAATATCGTTGCAGCTTCTTTCTGAATTGATAAATTTAATATTCACAAGTGGTATTTTTCCTGACGCATTAAAGATATCGGAAGTTATTCCCTTATTCAAAAATGTTGATATTTCTCTTGTTAACAATTATCGTCCCATTTCGATAAGTAATTTTAAGTAAAATAATTGAAAAAATTATTAAGAACCGTCTTTTCGCATATTTTGAAAAATACAAATCATTCAATGACAGAGACTGTTCTCAATGTGGTGAGTGAAGTAGTCGATAATCTTGAACAAGGTGACCACACAACTGTTATGCTCTGCGACCTCTCCAAGGCGGTCGACTGTGCCTCTCACGATATATTATTGGGGAAACTATATCATCATGGCATTAGGAGAGTAACTCTCATCATATTTTTCTGGTAGATATCAAGCAGTCAGTAGCAATAATGGCATTTTAAATTTCAAACTTAATGAACATGGTGTTCCCTAAGGATCAGAGTTGGGACCACTTCTGTTCATAATTTATGTGAATGACATCAGAAATTTCAATCATCCATACAAATTTGTTTCGTTTGCCGATGACACTACTTTTATTTACTCGAACAAAAATGCAACTGACCTATCTAGAATATCAAATGAAGTCGATGATAAGGCACAAACTAGGTTCGTAACAAATCGACTCAAACTGAATACGGATAAAACGCAACAGTTACTTTAACAAGGTCTGCTACATCAAATGCAGACAACCTTTAATTACTTGGGTTATTTGTCGATAGTACTCTCACCTGTCATATTGAACAACTGAGCAAAATACTTTCTAGTACACTTTTCTTACTGCGTTAGTTGAAAAATCTAACTAGTATCGATACACTGAAAATAACGTATATCCCCTTCTTTCATTCTCACATTAGCTATAGTGTTATGCTCTGAGGCAACTCAAATGGAGCTTTAAAAAATTTTAAATTGCACAAAAAAGCTCTCAGTATAATAACGAACTCTGGTTATAGAGATCATTGTCAACTCCTTTTTTTAAACTAATAATAATGCCGTTATCCACTTTATTTTTGTCAGACGTTCTCATAGCAATTCATAAAAAAACTTCATTAATTAAGCAATGAGACCTTCATGATCATAATACCAGACAATGTAACAAAATTCGTACAAATTGCTATGGTTTGAGTAAACCACAAAAGAACACTTCGGGTTTCAACCGCTACTGTCTTCCCAATAATTCTAAAATGTCCAAATTAAAAAAAAAACAAAAAAATTGTCGTTTATGGTTTTGCTTCTATTCTTTCAAGGAATTCGTGAATCATTTTAAATGTTTTCAATGTCAACACACTCAGTGGCGGATTAAGAGTTTCCGAGGCCCTAAGCACAGAGGCTGTGTAGGCCCTTTATTGCTGGAAGGAAGTATAAAATGAAAGTTCATCAAAATAGAAAATGTAGTAGGTTTAATTTAAAACTTAAAACATTTTTTTCCTTGCCTTATTGTTAAAGTTAGCTTTGTTATCTGTTTCTGATCTATTATTCTTATGTAACTAAGGTTTTTATAGATATACAAAGATAGTTGAAAATAAACAAGTTTTGTTATTTGGGTTTTGAATTTCACTTTCGATATAAATCACTGCTTTACACAAAACTTATTCAGAGCAAACTCCGAGATTACATCGTCGAAATTTATGACGGAGTATGTCTGCCTCAATACACATTAATGCTAAAGAATTAAGCTTGTCTTGACATATTTTTGTTCTTTGTGGGTTTTTTAATCTTTTCAGTTGTGAGAAGGGTCGTTCAGCAGAGCAGTTAGTAATCATTAAGCTGTGAAAGATTCTAAATGCCACTTCTATGTTTGGGAAAACGCACTTTACTTTATCCTTAATAATCATTTCATATAGATCGGAATGGGTGACCTTTGTTTCTGAAGCTTCATATTTAATTCGAACATATTTAAGAAAATGATTAAATTCGCCGAGGAAGTTTTCATTGAAGTCTTCTGGGTAAGCTTCTATCAGTAATTGGATATCGTTTTCATATTCTGAACATGATTTATTTAGATCCGCAAGAAATGAAAACTTTTGTTGTGAAACTTCGTGGTATACCCCACTTCTTCTTTGCATTTGAGCATTAAGTGTGTCAATTATTACATTGAAAGTCTCAATGCGGAATTTGTATCTAGGATTCAAATCAACTTCTTCTGCATTTCCATCATTTACTTGTTTTTTCCTAGTTCGTCTTCGAGTTTCCTTATATTCCTCATTAGGAAAAATTTTTCTTGCGGCACCTTCATATTTTTCAAAATGATTCCTCATTTCAACGAGATGATCTGATAAAGAATGATACAAATTGGCACACGTTTTAAGATCTAATCCTTCTTGGAGCCCTTTACTGGTGCGACGAAAAACTTGTAGAATATCATTCCACGAAGTGAGCATAAATGTAAACTCAAACTCTTGCATTTTGTTTGAAATATTTTGTGCTTCTAGCCTAGTCTCCCCTTTTTGGTTTATGTCCTCAGCAATTTCATCTAAAGCATCTACAATTTTCGAATAGGTTTGTTATATTGCACTCGTAGCTACAGCGTGAGCTTCCCATCGAGTTTCCGACAGTGACTTTAGAACGCTATCGTTGCCTATTAATTTCATTAAAACTGCCTACCGGTGAGTAGAAGCCGAAAAAAAAGTGTATAACAACTGCGCAGTTGAAAAAAATTCACTGCGATCGTACAACAATCAACAGCACTGCGACCAATCAAGTTTACGAGTATGTGCAGCGCATGGTATAAATGCAGCATATTTATTATGCTCTAAAATCTTTTGCTGCGTCCCTTTGTATCGTCCTGACATATTAGCAGCATTATCATATGATTGTCCTCTACACTTTGCAATATCTATTTTGCAACCCTCTAGATAACTGAGTACCATACTTGCCATATCTTCTCCGGTATGACTTCTTAAATTTAAAAACGTTAGAAATCGTTCCACGGGCTTACCATCAGACGGCGATACGTATCTCAAAATAATACTTAGTTGATCCGTATGTGATAGATCAGGCGTAGAGTCCACTGAAAGGCTGAAGTATCCAGCAGATTGTATTTCTTCGACAATCACTTTGTGAACTTTATTACCTACTCATTAAATCGATAAGCTCGTCGCATACTGTTTTCGATAGATATGATGGGTTGCCTTTCCCTTTATTTCCATATCTTGCAATATGGCTTGCTAAAAATGGATCATATTGAGCCACAAGTTCAAGTAAACCCAAAAAATTCCCATTGTGTATAGATCCAAAAGACTCATCATGTCCCCTAAAGGCCAAACCACGTTCTGTATAACTGCAATAACTCGTTGCAAAACATTTTGCCAATATTTTCTTTCTTCTTTTACTTGTGCCTCTAGATTTTTGGTGATCCCTAGACCTTGTCTTCGACTCAAATAAGTTAGCATAAAGTCCTTATGAGCTGAACTGTTTTCATGGTGCTCAATTGCAATTACGTTTCGCCAATCACTAAATCCATCAGCTGCAAATTGGCTCGGCGCTGTGGCGATGCATTTGTTACCAAACAACTTGCAAACAAAGCAATACAATAACCATTCCCGTTTATATGTTTCACCGTTCACCGAAAAATAGTCGTGGTGTGCAAAAACGGACACTTTTACCACTACCACTAGCATATGTACGGCTTGATTCATGAAATGGGCCCTGATGGTGCTGACAACTTTCTGGACCATGATCAATCCAATAGCAAATATCTTCCTTAGAAAATTCCGTCCACAGCCCAGCATCTGTCTTTTTATTAGAATTAACGAGTTCAATTTCTGAAACTTCCGGAATCGCAACAATAACAGGTTCAGATTTATCGGGAACAGAAACAGGTGTTTTAATTTCGCCAGTTATTTCATCGTCATCAGAATGATCATCTGAGGGGCCTACAGTAGTGTTTTTATCAATTTGTGTTGTAACAGATGATAAAGATTGAGATTCTTGACATACATTATTATCTTTGCCAGATTCTGACTGATTGCTTGAAATAAAAAACGATGTCAATTTTGGGAGTGCATCTGTTTTTTTCTTCTTCAGTTCTGCCTGTTTGCGTTTTTGTGCGCCACTGAGATGATGGCGTTTCATTTTTAATGTTGATTATTAGCATCAATAACAAATATCACCTTCTGTATCCGTATTGTGCTTGCGTACCTATCTGAAATAAATTAGTTATAATTAAAAATTTCTTTATACGTGTAAGTAATCAATGGTGAAAGCATAATTATAGAACTTACCTGACAACTTTGTGTGGGGTAATTATAAGTATAAATTCAATCAAAGCCACTTCGTAAATAAAGTAGGTACGTGTGGTATGCGTTATATGCATACGTACGTACGTCCGCAACCCGCCGGGGTACATACAGGCGAGGCGGGAGACGCGGTCCACGGTCTCGCCAGTACCCCGCGGGCGGGTTGCGCACTCGGTCGGTCGCGGCGCGACGACACTAACAGTATGAGGGGTCACTCCCGGACTGCCCGCGTCTTGTGATCTCGGACATGTGGGTGAATCTCGATAAAATGTAGGTATAAAATGAAATGCCAGCACAGAGAATGGAGGCCCTTGGAGAACAGGGGCCCCAAGCACGTGCTTGTAGTGCTTATACGTTAATCCGCCACTGAACACACTCATTCATTCTTGTTTTAATATTTGTATATTTTGTGTTCTTTTGCTTGCTTTTGTTTGTTTTCATTGTTATTGATTTTATTTAACTTCCTGAATTGTTTAACTGACCATTACTTTTATGCTACTTTTAGACTGGCTACAGACGTTCTATTATGTAACGTAGTGAAATTATAGTATATTATGCAACGATCATGTAATAACCATTACACGAGAGTTGCATACGCTACTTTTTCTACACCCAATAAACAATGAAGAACTATAAATATTATATTTATATTTGTATTGAACACAATAACAGTAATTACTCGTATTTCTATGAAAAATTAATGGTATTACCTCAGTTATTACCAATGATATAAGAAACCCATAAACATTCTATTTTTATTTATATCAAACATAATAATTGTAATTATTCCGATTAAAAAAAATGGATTATTTATTGTGCAGTTTGAAAAGTTTATTCCAGGTTCCACTGGAAGTGGGGAATATTTATATTTATTTCATTATTGCTAGTCTCAATCAAGTTCAATATTATATTGGAAATGCTAATTTTATTTTGAACCGAATTTTCAGTGTGGCCTTCCGTCGCTGAATTGGATCTCCAGCCACCATGACGTTTTAATGCAGTAATATCACCACTGGCATCAACTAATACGGTTGCAGACGTCCTTCGAAAACAATGCCCTGTATATTAATTCGGGCCAGGGAGATTTAAATATGTTGCTAATACCAATGAAATATTATGGGTTTCTATTGATTAAAAATCTGTATTGTTATAAAAAATCTGAATCATAATGAAATGGATTATAGGCATATAAGTGCATAATTATAGTACGGGTGTAGAAAAATAAACTAAACTAAACTGAACGTGAATAAAGTCGTTCAAAACTTGATCTTTGTGATTCATGTACAGTTTTGCACTTCAATCTGTTGGAACAAATTATTTTGTATTTTTATGTGCTTCCTGTAGGTATGCAAGATAGCCCTATTCAGCTTCTCGTTGCATTGCTATAAGCACTGAATCCAAAAAGTAATCGGGAGCACAGTGCTCACGAGCACTAAAATTCTTTGAGCACTTTCATGAGCACTAAGCACAGTGCTTCGAGACAGCTCTGATTACTATTTAAATAATAGTTTGATAATCGAAGAATGCTGACAAATAAATATTCGAACATGTTTTGCTTATCCTCACGTTTATTGAGTTTTATCGACGCAAAGGAGGATTTGTCATAAAACATACCAGTAAGTGTGTCGTCAACAAAGATTGTTATTTGGTATTGTCAGTTTGATTACGAGTAAAATACAATAATGCAACAAAGATGCGAGAAATTATTATTGGTCAGTACTATAAAATGAAAACAATGCATGAAATTTCCAGTGAATTAACTATAGCAACAACTACTGTGTTCAATGTAATTGAAAAATATGGTGAAACTGCCAGTTATGATGTTCGCGATAAAAGCTCAGGCCGTCCAAAAACTGTTCCTCAAAGGAGCAAATGTTACATTTGGGCCAAATCAAAGCTTTCGTGGACCAAACATGACTGGAACAAAGTTATCTATAGTGAAGAAAACGACTTTGATTGTCGGCCAAAGGGTTGGGAACTTTAGACTTCATTGAAAAAACATTAGATGCAGACAAATACCAAGATATCCTTGAACATTTGCATTTACCGAGTGCAGCAAAGTTATATCCATCCGGTGATTCTATTTTTCAACAGGACGGAGCCATACGGCTGAATCTACCAAAAATTTATGGGAGAACATTACATTAAGGTTTTATCACATTATTTCAGCAGCCCGGATCTTAATCCAATTGAGACACTTTATGTCTTAGGCATTGTTTCATTTTATGCCAATCCTCAGCGTACTTTACCACAGAGCTGTCCCAAAGCACTGTGTTTCGTGCTCGTGAAAGTGCCTAAAGCAGTTTAGTGCTCATAAGCACTGTGCTCCCGAGCACTTTTTGCATTCAGTGCTTAGTGCTTAGTAATCCAGAAAAGTGCTCCCGAGCACCGCAGTGCACTAAGCCTATGGATCTATGGATCTATAAATGTTGTTGAAAATATAAAACGCGGTCAGCGGCACCCCACCCCCTAAAAACTACTGATTGCGGCCTTATATTATGCACATTCTAGGTTCGAGGGCTCAGTCTTGACATACATTTAGTTAAAAGTGTTTATAGAGTTCGGAGTGAATTTAGTGCTTCTTCTCACTAGATTATTTAGTGCCACACGCAATAAATAATAAATCCACCAAAAATATAACATTCTTTTTCATTTGAACCAAATTATTTATTAGAGCTGATCAATATAAAAATATTAATTAAAGAAACTAAAAAATCCGATTTCAGTTTAAACTAAAATGCAAATAACAAGTAATATAATAATCTTTCCATGAAGAAAAATTGGAAGTAGCCGAGACCCATTCTATTTCTATAGATTTTTTTAAGGCAAATATGTCCCGGCTGCTTCCAGTTTTTATTTGATTTGAAAAGATATTACTTCTTTTTTGATTTTTATTTTGAATCACAGTCGGGTTTCTTAGTTTATTTATTTACTTTTTTTATTTTCAGCTTTTTAGTACACAATTATTATGTTATATCAAGACGGCCAATTTGGCGATAAAATCCGCTATTTTTATTTTTCATAATTTCAATATAATAATTGTCACTTGCGGTATCAAGACCAATCTAACGACCGAAAATTCATCCAAATCGGTTCAGCCGTTTAGTAGTTACAGGGAAAAAGCGACTTTGTCTTACAATATTTTTGATTATATATTTGATTTGTTACCTTTAACAAAGTTTATCGAATAAATATATAAGTTGCCTCACTCCACTGAACGTGACGATCCGCCTACTCCCAGCGTCTCGCCCTGATTGGGAGGCCCGCAGTCCATAAAAGTCTCAAGTTATAGTCGGTCAGATAATGACAGATTTTGTTGACTCTTCTTTTTCTCTTTTCTGGGATTTTAATCACTGAAAATTATGTCAGTGTTGAGCAGAAAAAATAAAATTTTGAAAATCTAACGCTTAGGAATATGAACATTTAATTTTTTTGATGTGACCAGTTCTGCCCGTCTAGCGTCTACCGATGGTTATCAAAATCACATTCCTATTTTATTCTTATGGCAGCAAGTTCTGACATGAATTTTTTTTTATAAAACCCTCATTAAACTAATAAGTATGTTCAAGTTTTTACAATATAAACTTAACCTGCTTAACTATTGATATAGACACACTATCGACAGCTCAATAAGAAATGATACAAGAACTAAAAAAAAGAAAATTATGTTGGAGAATGAATCTATACCCTGTATTCGAATTCTATTGTATCGATCTCCCCTCAACAAAGTCTTAAAATCTTCAAGTTGACCATGTAATTTCAAGTTGTTGAATATAACTCCACAAAATATCAAACACAATACATTTCACATCCAGATTATTCTTTACGAAGTAACTGAAAATACTTTTTGGATCAGCATTGAACGTATGTGTTTCAAATTTTCTTTCTACATATAGACAGGTCCATTCCCATATATTTCTGGCATTACCACAAGCACTGATCCTATGAACCAAATTATCTGAAACGTTGCATCTGTTACAGGAATCTGTATCGCTCATTCTATGCATTTTCAGTTTTTAGGCTACTGGATAAACATCATTAATTGCTTTGTATGCGCTAGACCTCCATTTGGTAGAAATATTCGAATTTGACAAAACATTTTCCCATATTAGTTTCCAGTTATACTGGGGAAATTTTGTTTCAATTGTTGGAATATAATCACTCTTGTCGAAGTAGTTTTTTTGTAAATGAGTTTTGCAGTGACAATACTATCTTTACTGAATTCAATCTCTTTCTCTCTGATTAATTTTCTGATTTTGGTAAATGCCGAGTGTGAGACTTCATTACTATTTTCGAAAATTACATTGAGGGTAGAGTTGTAAGAAATTTTATTGTCGTTTAACCATGATAGTCCCCTTGTCGTTGGGAGATACAGTTGTTTTCTCGCAACTCTATATAAGTTGCCTTGCCAGATATATTTACCTGTATACATAACTATTTTCTGGCAATAAAGGCGGTTTAAAGGTAATACTTGTGCCAAATACCAAACTTTCGATAGCACGTGTGTATTTACAAACCACACTTTCTTGATCAAGTCTAGGTTTCTGATATAGTTAGTGACCAAAGCAGTTCTAATGTTCGCTACCACTCATTCCCAGTTGGCTTGTACCATTTTATTGAAATTAGGTAGTACTAACATGCCCAATATTATTATTTTATTTTTTACGGGGTAGTCCTGTATGAACTGCCTTGCATTATCTGCTACTGAACCGAGTGGCATTATAAATGATTTGTCTATATTTATTTTGGCGTATGACGCTCTCTCATATATTGTGAATACTTTGTTTTGTTAACATTTTGTAAATCGGATTCATCTCGTAAGTAAATAGATACATCATCGGCAAACGCAGAGACCTTGTGAGTGTGATTGTTGATTTTAATGCCTTGAGAAGTGAAGTCTATCAGGCGAATGAGAGGTTCCAAAATTAAACTGAATAGAATCATAGACATCGGACAGCCCTGTCGTATTGATGTTTTAATTTGGAATGATTTAGATAAGAAACCACTGACCAGTACTTTAGAGTTCGCATTATTATAAATCTGTGACATGAAATCAATGAATTTTCCATTAATATTCATTTTTTTCAAGACCTGCCATAGATAGTTGTGATTAACTCTATCGAAAGCTTGGGAGAAATCGACTGATAAAAGTAATCCCTTCTGTTGAGTATCCTTTTCGAAATATATTATCATATCTCTAACCAACATTAGGTTATTGCATATTGAATTCTCTGTGCCACAGGTTTGCTCTTTCCCAAACTACTTGGAACAGTGCAACTTAAAACGACTAGCTAGAATTTTCATTAGAATTTTGTAGTCGGAATTGAGTCAAATGTCAAGTGACAGCGATTGTGACTCTGGAGAAAATGGTTATTTTTTAAGAAAGTACCCAAGAGACCATCAAAATTTTAGTTTGAAACATTTCGTTATATCATCCCAGGATGAAAGAGAAGCGGGGCCGTCAAATCTAAAACCTCAAAATTCTAATAGCCGACAAGAAAATCAGATTGATATCAAAAGGACTAGTGAAAGTAGATATTTTTTAAGAAGTCAAATAAGAAGTAGCCAAAATTCTCGTGTGGAAGTAACCCTTTCAGACGTTTCTACCGAGGGTAGTAATGTTACCAAAAATGTTTCTCCTAACAAGCTGAAGTATACAAAAAAGAAATCGAAACCTTTCACCGATTGTGATTTTTGTGGTGGAAAATATAAAAATATTTCCATTCATATTAGTAAGTCTCACCCATCTGAACATAGGAAAACAGTGACAGAAAAATACAATTATTGTGATTCTCCTTTGAATGAAGATCATCATGTAACACCGCTCCCAAGAGAAGAGAATAAGGAATATGAAGAGCAAATAAAAAATTGGGAAAACGTTTTCACACAGAAAAAAGAATTTGATGAATTTCAACAAGATGTGCTCCAGTTTTTGTGTTTTCTACGAAATTCTATTTCATATTTACCTGGTCCTAAACATCCAGCAAAGAAATTTTATGAAGCAAGGAAAGCTGGAACCCTGGTGAGTCAAAATAGAAAGTATAAGGAGTCTAGTAATCCTGAACGACACACTAAGAAGGATAGAGAAAGAAGAAGGGAAAAATATCAGTACCAGGTCATACAATATGAGTACTACAATAGAAGAAGAAAAGCAGTGAAAAAGTTATTGAATGAGAATCAAAAAGGATGCCAGATTGAACTAGGACTATTATACAAACATTTTTCTGAGAGATTTTCAGTTCCAAATTTATGCCGAAAGAACATTTATCCAGTTATACCTCATTCAAACCAACTTGAATTCGATGAAGAATATGATGCTCGCATAACTATCGACGAAATAAAGGAAGCTGTTAAGTGTATAGCAATTGACACATCACCAGGTCCTGATCGAGTCTTGATGCGATCCATCAAACGTGATAAGATTTATCCAATTCTTTCTCTGATATTCAATAGAATTACTCTTGAACAAAGAATACCTGAATGTCTTTCTGAAGCAAGAACGATTCTGATCGATAAAGGAGGAGATTCAACATCTACAAGTAACTGGAGACCTATATCAATCACTTCAGTGGTACGTCGAGTATTGGAAAAGATTTTAGACAAACGTTTTAGGAGTTATACTTCTATCAATTACAACCAACGAGGTTTTGTCCCTCTTCCTGGAACACATATCAACACTACAATTCTCAATGGTATACTCCACTCTGCTAGGAAGAATAAGAAGTCTTGTTGTATGTATTTCTTAGATGTTGAAAAAGCTTATGACAATGTTAGTTTGGAACATCTTGAAAATACTTTGAAGTCTTTACTCATTCCAACCACATTGAGAAACCTCCTCATTGATCTACAAAAAGGAAATTCTACTAAAATCGAAACAATTAATGGCCAAACAAAAAAGATTCCACTTCAACGAAGATGTTTACAAGGTGCGCCACTTTCTCCCCACATGTACAATGTTTGTATCAATCACATTCTTGAAGAACTTTCCGACCATGGTGTAACTCATGAATATGGATATCTTTTCAATGAATCTTCAGGTGTCAGTGTAATGGGCTTTGCTGATGATACTGTTTTAGTTGGAAAAGACAAAATTTCCGTGGAGGTCTTGTTTCAAATGCTCCAGGTGTTATTTGCAGAAATTGGTTTGTCAATAAATTTTCGAAAAACATATATCATCAATATTAAGGAAGGATTACTCGTGGAAGAAGAATTTGAAATTTGCGGTGAAAATATAAAATCAATTGGTTGCCATGAAAAGATTAAATATCTTGGAGTCAACTTCAGTGATAAAATTGTGATTGATGAACTTGAAGTATTACGGAAATTAGAAAAGCATATTCATATTTGAACTAATACACCATATCTAAAGGACGAACAAAAAATTACTGTTCTGAACTCATGCATATGGCCAGCATTGATATATCCCCTTCAAACGACTCCTCTGAAAGAACTTTCAAAAATGTTCCTCGGGGATATCGACAGAGTTATCCGGTCTGCAATAAAGGAAATATTATCTTTACCATCTGATACTCCCAATAATATGCTTTATTCAGCAAAAAATCAGCGTGGGCTTGCCCTTTTTAATGCCAGTTGGGAAGCGTTCATCAAACATTTCACTATTTGCAAACGATTGGAACAGGTTGCAGATCCATTAGTGCCAATATGCAGAGATTTGAGGAAAGAAAAAGAAGAGTGCCTCAAGGTATTAAAATTGAGCATCGAAGAAAACACAGAGAACGGAACTGCAAAATCTCTTCGAAAACAATTGCAGCAGAGGGCATTTGATGAATGGTGTGGTTTGCCAAGTAGAGGAAGGGGGGTCTGCTCATTCGACGATTATAAACCAGCAAATAATTGGTTCTCTAACAGAGATGGGATAACCTTCACCAAGTACCAGGATTTGCTGAAGATGAACGGAGGGGTGACTGCTGTGCGAGCAACACCTGGGAGGAGTAGGACAGGAAACCAGTGTAGACGTTGTTCTACAACTGAGAATTATGTTATTGAAACCCTGCCTCACATCCTAGGTGTATGCCCTTACAGCTCTCGGTTGAGAAACACAAGACATCATACCATTCGTTCAGCTTTGGCAGATTCCTTGAGATCGAATGGAATGGTGGTCTGTGAAGAAGTATCTTGTTTGTCTGATGATGGGTCTACTAGAAGGGTCGATATCTTTGCATTTGATAAGAAGAAGAACGCCCTTATAGTAGATCCAACTATCCGATTCGAAACTGGCGTTGACCAGGATAAAGTGGTCGACGCAGAAAAGAGGCTTATTTATGAACCTACCATCCCATATTTCAAGGAAAAATATAAGGTAAATGAAATTGAAGTAATCGGATTACTCATAGGAGCTCGAGGAACATTCCCACCTCTGTTTCAAAATTTTTGTAAAATACATGGAATTAAAAAAAAAGTTCTGAAAGTAATATGGACAACATGTGTCAAATTCTCAGTCTTGATTTTTAGAAACCATTTATACGGAATGAATAATATAATGAGTTCGTAGTTCATATTTATATTTTATAATTTTTTTTTTTATTCATACCACCCTATTATGTGAGTTTATACATATTTTATTTCCTTTCTCGTTAATTGAATTGGTATTCTTTGTTTTGCAGACTATATTGTGTAGTAAGATGTTGAATAAATCTATATATATATATTTTCTCAAATCTTCGGAATCTTTAGTTTTTGGAATAAGTGTTATGACCGCTTCCGAAAATTCCTGTGGGGGGAGACCCCTTCAATCAAAAATAGGTTGAAAAGCTTAGCGAGGTCATCACCAATTTCATCAAAAAAGAGTAGATAAAATACGTATGATAAACCATCAAGTCCAGGCGTTCTTTTCTTTGCCGTTGCAGTCAGAACTTGTTTAATCTCTTCCGCTCGAATCTCTCACACTAGGAGTGGGTTTTCCGCTGCAGTCAACCTATTTCTGATATGAGTGAGCATACATCTCACGTCTGGTTCTTTTATTTCAGAAGCCTCGAATTTTCGTTCGAAAAATTCTCCTGTGTAGTTCAAAATATCTTTAGATGTAATGAGCTGTTGTTGGGTATCTGTCTTCAGTCTTTTCAAAAGTGAGTTTTTATTTTTTCTGTGTTTTATCAGTTCGAACAAACCGTATCTGTCATTCACCTCATCCTTATTAATATTTTGAAAGCGTGAGTCTAATTGCCGTTGTTTTATTTCTAAAATATTCATTTTTACCTCCCTGAAATCTGATGACACATTGTCTCCCGTATTGAGTTTTTATTCAGATCTAATAATACAGATTGATACAATTCAAGTAGGTTTTTATGTTCTATAGCATTTCTATATTCAATAGTTCTGAAGAAGGATTTTGCTCTCTTTTTGAAAACCGTGAAACACCATCTAATAAAGTCCCTGTCATGTAAAGAATATGCCTTGATTCTCTGAAGTTCGTCTTTGAAATCAGATATTGTTTCTTCTACCAACGAACTATTTTTTACTTTCCAGTAGCCACATGTTCAAAGAAATTTTGTTTCGTATTCGGATCTACTTCAAGATAAACAGTTACTGCATTATGGTCAGATACTGAACAAGGTACAATGTCACATTTGTGAATCATACTAAAATGTTCGTTAGAAATATATATTCTGTCGATTCTGGACGCAGTATTGTCCAGCATGAAAGTATATTTGTTGGTATTTTTGTGAAGCTTTTCCCAAATATCAACCGAAGATTTTGAACAAGATTTAGAAGAAGGTTACAAATATTTGTCTTTTAACGTGATTGCATCTGATTTATGACACAATCGAAATCTCCTAGTAAAATTAAAGGCAGATCAAAATTCATGTGGATAGTAATAATATTCTGAAAAAGGTTATTCATTTCCCTATAGTTCTGAGCCCCAGAAGGAGCATACATATTCACATTTCTAATATTGTTGATATATGCCGAAATTATCCTTCCATCAACTTAACACAAAACATCCCTTACTTCATACCCTTCCCTGAAAAAAATCCCAGTCCCTCTTCTCCTATATTACTCACTAATTGGTAGCCTAATACAAACTTTATATCATCCGTATTCAATTCTTGAGCAAACATTATATCATATTTTTTTAAGAAATCGTTTAAAAGTGCTTGTTTAACTACATTCTTCAAACCGTTACAGTTTAAAGTTACAATTGTTTGTAAGAAAGCCATTGGTAAAATATTTGTTTTTATTTATATTTATAACTAATCAATATTCCTCATCTTCCAAATCTTTTACCTTCAGTTCCGGTTTCAGCTTGATTGTCATTTTCGGTAATTTTCTTTCTTCCTCTGAACTCGTACTCTGGACATCTCGTTTTCTCTTCTCCAATTTTGTTGTAAGCTTGGGGTTCTCGTGGGTGGCTTCAATGATATCGTCTGTGTTAAAGTCATCCTCCATTTCCATTTCACTATCTGAATTATCTATTTCCTGTGTGTTTACATTTTGCTCTGGGTTTTTGTCTTATTCTGTCCCGTCCATAGGTATTTTATTTTCCTGTTGTTCCATTTCATTGCCTCCAGCCTTGACTTCTTCGAGTTGTTCTGGTGTTAAGGTAGGTGCATTTGGCCTTCTGATTTCCTGAATTCTGTTCACTGGTCGTTTTGGGCAGTCTCTTCTTTCATGTCCTGTGGCATCGCACGTCATACATGTTCGAATTTGGTCTCGGTATGTGACCAATGATATGTGCTTTCCAATACTAATGTACGATGGAATTTTACTAGTCATCGTTATCCACGCTGTTCTTACACCAGTTTCGACTTCGAACAGTTCGTCTCCTCGGTACATTTCACTTTTAATACTTTTGACAATTCTATATTGTGAAAATTTCTGCTTGATGATCCCATTATCCATATCCAAGGGGAAATCGAAAACTTCAACCAACACGTCATCAACTTCTTCAGATATATATACCATATGTATTATGCCTTCCTCACCTGTGATCGGAATAATACCCTCCTCGAATTTTTGAATTGCAGATTTAACCAACAATTCTGATATCAGTTTTATATATACCTTGTACCGAATATGGTCGAACTGGATTCCTCGTATCTGGTCCATAGTAAAGTTAAATTTTTCACGAATCCACCGGTGCAATGTAAGGTTTGATGGTTTTTTCCGTACATTTTTAAAATCTAGCACTATAGTATTTCCTCGTTTAATCGACATCACTTATCACTGACTAATAGCACTCTTACACAATACTATCACTCCATGCACGTCTGCACTCTATGACTTCTCATGTAAGACTGACATGAATGAATGGTGCTTTCTGCCTGAAAACTGCCGAACTAAGAAATCAGTGAGAATGTTGGTAAGGTAGGAACTATTTCGCGCCGCTCTATATTTCAATTTGTGTATTCGCTGCACATTTCGGAAATCAAATTAATCTCCCAAGCGACATTGTCTGGATATTCCCTATCAGTAAGATGTTGCACTGTTTTTATGGGTATTTCTATTGAAATAAAACAAAAGCAAGTATTGACTCATTTCCTTCAATTGCCGAACAAAAAAATCTTAATTTTCCATATCAAATCAATGTCAATATATTCAATAAGTACTCCAATCCTTTCTGAGTTCACCTAACAAATTTGAGATTTCTAAGTGAAACCGTTTCAAAATGCAATATGAACTTGGAATACACGAAATTGAACGCCCACCTTAACGGTCTCGCCCTTTCGAAAAGTGCTTAGTGCTCGCTAAATCGAATTACTTTTTGAAAGTGCTTAGTAATCGCGAGCACTTCATGAAAAAAGTGCTTACTGCTCGAGACTCCCGAGCACTTTTCAAGAGTGCTTAGTGCTTAGTACTCAAGCACTTTTTGTCAGTGCTCGGCACAGCTCTGCTTCACCACAACTACGCGCTAAATTGCAATAAGTATGTGATAGTTTACCCCTGTACTCTGTGAAGGCCTAGTTGATACAATGCCTAATAGAGTTCAGGCTGTTATTCAAACTAAGGGCGATGTTACGCCTCATTAATCTTTATTTTTATGTTAAAAACCATTTGTTTCAATATTTAGTGTCAGTATTTTTTGATTATCAAACAATTAGTTGAATAGTGATCAACATAAAATATATGCAATATATAAATAAACCATAAAAATACTTCCATACATCATAAAAATTTTTGCTAATTTCGTATTTAGGATTAAAAACAATCAGAATAAAATAATTTTGGTAAACTGGCATTTTATTCATAAGGTAACTGCTTGTTCCAACATATAATTGTTAGAGCTCGTATATGAAAAAGGACTTGGCGGCCCTCTCATAAGGAAATCGGGAACCTGTCCCATTCTTTCAATTCTACACTGCATGCATGTCTGAGACAAAGCTCGATCTAAAATTTCTACCTCAATTGTTTCAACACTAGCTGTGTACCTTCATGATGAAATGAACAGTGATAATGATAAATCAAAAGTTATATATAGTGATGTTTTCCATCCAAATTAATGGGTTTTCTTGTATCATTGAATGAAGTGAATGATTTGTCAGTTCTACCATACAATCACAAAGCTTCAGCTTGATTCATACATTACGAAAATTATTGTAATAAGCTCCTCTGTACTTCTTAACCTTTCAGAAGTATACTCATAATTTATTCTTCGAATGTTTCTTGTAGTGCTTTTCTAATACAAAATAATTCAGCTTCTTTTAAATCATCTCTTGTGAGTTTTTTTGTGATCAAAAATATTTTCTGCATATCCAGACAAATTTCAGGACATATTGTTGATCTTGTCATATTTATGACCATATTGAAAATATTAATATGTCAGGTAAATAAGAGTATGTGATGTACCAAAACAGTGTTCAGCTCCATCCATTTTCCATTCTCAGATTTTTTTGGCCAATATTCTGGTAAAAATATAAGAAAATCAGGTTCAACATACCATCGAATCTGACATTTCGAGTCTGTCTCTTTTTTAAATTTTGAAGGATAATTTGGCTACATTCAGTATCGTGCATACTTCTAGTCCTTGACTTCACGTCTGTCCTGAAGTTCACACATTCGGTGTGCCACAAAAGTCTTGAAGTTTCCTTTTCTGATCATATCAGACATATCCTGTATTGAATCCACCCGGAAGAATGTTCTGGCTAATTTCAACGAAAGTTCTGCTTCTGAAGTTTTTAATAGTTCACTAGCTAATACCACAGCTTGCAATTTCAGTCGGAAAATATTGTCGTCGATCTATAAAATATTCTTACTATTCTTGATTCACAACATATTTTAACCCGTTCATGAATATCTTCATTTCTGTCACCCCCTGTATGCTTGGCATGTAAAACCATTATCACCTCCAACTTGTCCTCGGAGTAGATTTCCACGAATAAATATTTCAGCCTGATAGTTTTTTAGGACCTTCTATTATTTTACGACTTGTCATATTCCATATGTATCTTGTTCCATTGATATATTTTATTTAGCAGCTTACATACTTTTTTATTATACCTGCCTACCATTATTCTTATCAAATTAACTAGAAAGTATGCGAAATTTTCCAATCTTCAAAATTAGCCTCCATGTCAACAATATGTGATATCAGATATCTATTACTTACTTGATTTGATGTAATAAAGTATTATACACCGGGATATTCAACTTGGTTTTTATGGTTCAATGAACTTGTGATGAAGAACACCAAAATGAACCCTTTTCTTAAACTTTTTATTGAAAAACAACTACACGTTTATATTCACATAGTGATACATCACAAAACCTAATACAATTGTTTTATAAACTACTAGAAAAATATATTATGCGAAATCACTTCTCAACACGGGATCCCACGCCTATGAATGATCAATAACAGGCTGAATCTCTGAGTAGCTTAATTTTGACGAGACGCCCAACTTTTTCCTCTACGAATATTCTCTAATTAAATGCGCAGGCGTCAATCATGTCGATTTGGTGAGTGCAAAAAAGTCATTAATAACAGTTAGTTTTTCAGTTGAACCTCGAAATTATTCGATGAAGTACTCGAAAAACCTTTTGTCCTACAAAATGTATGGTAGGACTGGAGAGTCCCCCACTTCCAACATATACCAATGACGTGGTAATAAAATTGAAATTTGAATGGTAGGTGTTCCCAGTCCTACGCTCCGAAATTGTCAATTCCATGGTAAAAAAAAACTATAAATAACTGTAGGACAATGATAACACATGAAAGGTTACTGTATTCTTCACCTAAATAATACAGTGTCCTACAAAAAAAGTGGAATGTATCGCTAGTCCTAAAAATTTTTTCAAAATAACGAATTATTTTGAAATTGTGGTTTAACTAATTTAATATACTTTCATTCGTAAAGTTATGATACTTTCAATGTATAATTGTTTGTTCAATTCAAAAATATCATAATTTACGTGAAAAGTTTATGAAAAAAGTGGGAAATTTTGTTTAGCTTTCATAATTTTTATAAACATATTGAAAACAACAATAACAAAGTAAAAACATTGAAATAATCAATCTGCCCTCCGGGGCGGCTTAAATGATGTCACATTCGCTTCAACAGATGCAGGAAAACCCGGAAAAACCTGCAACATATGCAACTGCAACACATCGTCGTCTGAATAGCTGAAATTTATAATCGAAAACTTTCAAAGAGGTCAGACGAATTGTGAAAATCTGCTCTACAGTAAAATATAATGTATGGTTTGTCCAGAGGCCTCAAATAGTTCAGTTCGAAAGAGATATTATATTTTACGGGGGTCAAGTGGCCAAGTAGTTAAAATACCAATCTTTTATCCACTCTGGTTGCCGGTCGTGGGTTCGAAGCCTAGCGACTGCTTATATTTCTCTGATGGCCCGAGAAAGTGGAATAGCACGTAAGAAGTAAGAATTCGTTAATCCTTGGCTCTCACAAGTTTCGTCTTTTGAGGGCTGTCTTTCCTATGGGTGACATCTGATTAACGAAAAAATATATTTTAAACAACAATTTATGCAACTATCATCAAAGAACCCCGCACACATTTAATGAAAAAAAGTCTTACTGTGAAAATGGCTGATTTTTTGGTATGTTCTAGCTGAAGCTATTCTGAGTTGAAAGTCACTATTGGCCCTACTCTATAGTATGACCAGATTCGGCGCTAGAGGGCGACACATCATGAATTTTGAGATTTTTGGAAAAATTTGAATGTATAATAAAATGTCAAACCATTCATATCCAAAATTGAACTAGTGAGCGACTGGTCATTACTGACATTCGTGAGAAATACTCGTTTGTTTCATAATACAGAAAAATCGAAACTGTTTTTCTACAAGGTAGGGGAAGAGGGTACTAAGTGAGACAAAATAATAATTTTATATTTTCTTCCTACAGAAATTCAATATCCAGAAAAAATACTCAGCATTTCTAATAGAGTCAATGTTTTGATACGTAATGGAACCATTCGCCGTAATAAAAGTCTTCATTGGGAAACAAAAAGCTATTGAGAGACTTAGAGCTTTTTCGAAGAAATGACACTTCAGACTCCTTCAGTAATGGATCGACATTTAAAATTTTGCCAATATAGAAAACATTCTTCGGAAATTCTACAAGAACATATTTGCCTTCCTTTATATTTTCGTCATTTATGTCCTTTCTAATATCCGTTTGGGGTTCTTTGGGAATCCCATCTTCCAACTCAGATTCACCTTCATACTATTTCAACTATTTCATCATCACTTTCTGAAGTCTCTTCTGAAGCCTCTTTTGTCTTCTCCTTTCTGATCTTCCTCTTCTTACGTTTTGGTTGATCCTCTTCTTGCAGATACTTTATATTAACCTTGGTTTTCTTGCTTATTTTGTTCAACTTCAATAGCTGTTTCTCCTGTTTCAGTTTTTCTTTCTCCTCAATGATTGTTTTTTCTGGAGTGCTAGTTATGATGGCACTCCGTCCTTTCAGTCTAGGTTTTCTGATTTGCTTTCTAGGTCCAGCCTTAGGAAAACCTCTTATGACTTCTGGGAGTACGAATTGCTTTGAAACATTGGAATCTTCGGCACTCACAGAGCTTTTCCTCAAAATTGGAGGGGGTGTCACTTGTCTCTCTACAGCACAACCAATGTTATTACGTGAATCGTCAAACACAGAGGAACTGCATCCTGGCTCACTATCACTGCCTGCTGTTTCACTAATATTCATGTTTGCGGGCTGTGAGAACTTGTTCACTTCATTCGTTGGACTAGAGATATTTATGGCCCCAATATTTGCTTTATTTTGTAAAGGACGATCCGTAACTGATGAGGCTAAGAAATCATCGTCAGTGAAAATGTCTGGATTATAAGGCACTATTCCAGCTTTTCGGAAGCCTGCCGTTATATTTGTTGGCGTATATGCCTTATTGAAAGATTTAGAGATACATCCCGCGATATGATTTATTGCTAAGGGTTGTCCAGGATTGATCAACATCCAATCATCGCAGGCCTTATTGAAATAAGCTTTGAATGGACCCAAAACGCCTACGTCTAATGGTTGCATTTTATGACTAGAATGAGGTGGAAGAGTTTTAATGTGCACACCAGCATTTCAAGCTTTGTCTACAACCCTAACCGAAATATGACTCTCGTGATTATCGTAGATTAGTATTGAAGGATTGTTCAGTGAAAAATTTGAATTATTTACAAAATGATCAAATACTTATACGAAGAGATCGGTATTCATCCAACCACTAGGGGGGGGGGCATCTTTCAAAAAGTGGCCCTCATAACGTTTTCGCGGAAAGATTATAGTGGGGAGCAAAAAAGTACCAATTCCAGAAATAGTCGAGCATATCGTAACCAATTCACCACGCTTTCTGCTGGTTGCCTTATGCACTTGTTTAACTCCTTTGGGTGCAATTATTTTCTTTGGTGCTTGAACGGTAGTAGTTCCGGTTTCATCCAAATTAAATATTCTAGAGCCATCTGCTAGATTTTGAAAGCATTGCAATACTGATTTGAAATTGTCAATAAACGTTTTGACATTATGTTTGTTGAACGCTGATAGTCTCCCCAGACTACATGACTCTGGTTTTCTGATGCTTAGATCATTATTTCTTTTTAGAAAAGCCCTGAGCCAATCCTTTCCTGCCATTTTAGTTTTAGTCCATGATTCTGGAATAGGTAAATCATTTGCAACTGCAAGTCTTCGCGAATCTTCGGTATTCAGGCCATATGCTATTTTACTGCAAGTTTTCAAATAGCTAGCAAGATTCCTTTCTTGTTCTTTGCTGAATATCTTTTGGTGTTCATAATTAGGACTCATAGAAACGTTATCAGCGTTATTCTTTTGTTTTTTGACATATCGCGCCAGTGTTCGAAATTTTATGTTACAAACCCTAGCAGCTTCTCTAACTGAATAATTTGCTTTCTATACCATATCTGCCGCTCTCATTATTTCCTCCGAAGTATTTCCGGTTGTACGGGCTTTCGGCTTCCGGGGCATCTAAAATTTAAACAAGAAAAGTATGCAGTTCAAATAAATGAATGATGAGGAGGGATGGTGTTACGATTCAAAATCAAATTTTAACATCGGTTTGCAGATGAGACTATTCTCTTACCTTATATTGTGTAAGATCCAGAAACCTTGCTATCGATTCTACATTTTATTTTGATGAACATTCGCCTATAGTATGGTATAAATTTGACCACTGAATCTCTTTCTGTTGATTGTTATTGGTACCTTCGATTGTGTCCTGGACATTTAAATCATTTCATCATATTGGTTTTCATCTTATTATTGTTTAATTGAAATCTTTTCGTCACTTTATAATGTTTTCATCTTGAGACAACGTTCAAAACGTAATTATTTGCTACGAGATTTGTGAGGTTATCATTTTCTGACAATAGTTTGATTGAACATTTGAGCAAGTTGTTTCTGTCAGTAGTTCTGTTCAATACTTGAGATTTTGTTTGTGAAGTAGGCGTTCAGTTGAGTTGATTTCTCTTGCGCTTTAGTGACGTCATTCATTGGTTTGTTGTGACTTATAGTTGATTTGATTTTGATCCTACTATATCTTCTGACTTTTACTAAGCATTATACTACTAAGTTGTTAAATGTTCGTTGCCAATAATATTTGTTGAAAATCAGTTCTGCACGAACGGATCACATTTGACAGTCTCTGTGATTTAAGACAGACGAACATACTTTTCATGTTTCTGACTTTTGACTATCTGGAAAAGGAAATAGTTTTTTTGGAAAATAGCGTCGTTTTGGTTTCTTGGAGAGAACCAGCTTATCGAACTTCCTCTTCCGTGTGCTACGTTGTTGAAGCAGTTGTGTGACCAGACGCATGTAATCAATTTAGAGTATTTTATCACGTTATCGTGGATTTTATTGATTTTACATGTCTAATAATCTCCGGTGATATTTGTGGACTTGTATCGTCATTTTGGTATTTGATATATCACCAAGAGTACCTGTAATGGGAATTTATCATTAATGTCACACACCGCCATTTTGGAAGCCACGAGTCCAAGTAATTAGAATTTTGTTGCTGCCTTCCATTGTTTTCTTTGGAGTGATACTTCCATTCCACCTGGTAAACCGTAATGCCACAAATCACGATTAGTTAGAATCCACCCACGAAGACGAACATGTTGGATCTTCAAGTTGTACCAAGCTCTTGGCTGGCCCTGTATTATCGATCTAACAGTCCATTCCATCCACCTCAGGACGTTAGTCTTGGAGGGACAAGAGGGACCATCCATCAGTAGTCTGAGCAGGCGAGGGTGTTGGATTTTTCAAGTTGAACCAAGCTACCTGTATTCTGCCATCTATACTTGTCAAGCAGTCTTTTTCATCCACCTCAGGACACTGAAAGTCTTGGAGGGACAGGACCTCAATATCTATCAGATGTAGTTCAATGTCCAGCGTAGCTTTTGCCGAAGAAGTAGTTGTTTTCTGTTAGATATTACAAAAAAGTAACTTCAATTTTATCGTAGGGTTTTTTCCATTTCCAGAGGAGTCATGTATTGATACAATTTTCAATTGAGAATGTTTCTCTTCAAAAAATTTGTAGGCTAGTTAAGCCCGTGGCTTACGGTCAAATATATTGATTTTACTGCCTTGAAATGAAGTTAATTCAATTGGTTTGTTTCACCATGAGCCATGAGCTTTAGATTTGGGTAAAACTAACAGTTAGCCATACAGTTTTATTATTACTATTATTAATGACTTTTTTGCACTCACCAAATCGACATGATTGACGCCTGCGCAATTTATTAGCTACAACTTTCGAGAATTTTCGTAGAAGGAAAAGTTGGGCGACTCAATAGAAAGAATCTACTCACGAAGATTCAGCCTGTAATTAATAATTTTTTTTACCATGGAATTGACAATTTCGGAGCGTAGGACTGGGAACATTCAATTTGTAGGACAATATGACCATTCAATTAAACAAATATTAACCAAGCAACTGTAAAAAAATCCGCTAGTTATTAATGAATTTTCATTACCACGTCATTGGTACATGTTGGGAGTGAGGGACAAAAGTTTTTTCGAGTACTCTATCGAATTATCTCGAAGCTCTACTGAAAAACTAACTATTATTAAGACTTTTTTACACTCACCAAATCGACATGATTGACGCTTGCGCATTTTATTAGCTACCACTATCGAGAATTTTCGTAGAGGAAAAAGTTGGGCGTCTCGGCAAAATAAAGCTACTCAGGAAGATTCAGCCTGTTATTAATCATTTTTGAAAATAGGCGTGGGATCCCGTTCTATTAGGGTTATTATCCTGATCTACAATTCAATTCAAGTTTTATTTTTGAAGTTATGATGCAAGCAAAATTAAGTAAATAAATAATTATTTAAATAATCTTTCAATGAAAATTTATGATAGTGAATTTTTAATGGCTATGAAAATTTGTTAGATATCGAACAAAAAATGTGGGAAGCTTGAAATAGATAAAAGTAGAGAGTGTAGGGAGCAGCTGTCGTTGATAAAAATTCACGTAACAGCTTATAAGTATCAGGTCCAGTGCAAAAAAATATTGTTGATGCATCAAGCATATGTTGCATGCTCCCGACGTTTTTCGTTTCAAATCTTCAAGTATTTCATAGCTATGAAAGTTACCATCTCCAATTTTCAGAACAATCTTTATGAGTAACGAAAAGTCGGTGCCGATCCATGTTTCACCCTTTACTCCCTTATATACATACAAAGTAGGATTATTGAAATCAAATCAAATTTATTCATATAATTTTTGTACATATACAACTGTAAATAATAAAATTAAATGAAATGAGATACAGAAAACCAGATGACATCAACATCAACCAAGCTTCAACAGCTTGTATTGCGATTTGATATGCTTCGATTTTCTTCAATACATTGTAAATTCATACCTACTTGATTACAGTCATTTTTATTTCATATGATGAATAAATCTTCACTATCTAGTAATTATATATTTTTTCCTTGGTGTTTTGGCATCGACTGCTATGGTCATTAGCAGTTCTAGTAATTATTATTTTTATTATTATTTTTCTTCAGATGAAAGAGTTTCTCAAAAATGTATTCGATTTTACTCTCAATGAAAATTTATGATAGTGAATTTTTAATGGCTATGAAAATTTGTTAGATATCGAACAAAAAATGTGGGAAGCTTGAAATAGATAAAAGTAGAGAGTGTAGGGAGCAGCTGTCGTTGATAAAAATTCACGTAACAGCTTATAAGTATCAGGTCCAGTGCAAAAAAATATTGTTGATGCATCAAGCATATGTTGCATGCTCCCGACGTTTTTCGTTTCAAATCTTCAAGTATTTCATAGCTATGAAAGTTACCATCTCCAATTTTCAGAACAATCTTTATGAGTAACGAAAAGTCGGTGCCGATCCATGTTTCACCCTTTACTCCCTTATATACATACAAAGTAGGATTATTGAAATCAAATCAAATTTATTCATATAATTTTTGTACATATACAACTGTAAATAATAAAATTAAATGAAATGAGATACAGAAAACCAGATGACATCAACATCAACCAAGCTTCAACAGCTTGTATTGCGATTTGATATGCTTCGATTTTCTTCAATACATTGTAAATTCATACCTACTTGATTACAGTCATTTTTATTTCATATGATGAATAAATCTTCACTATCTAGTAATTATATATTTTTTCCTTGGTGTTTTGGCATCGACTGCTATGGTCATTAGCAGTTCTAGTAATTATTATTTTTATTATTATTTTTCTTCAGATGAAAGAGTTTCTCAAAAATGTATTCGATTTTACTCTCAATGAAAATTTATGATAGTGAATTTTTAATGGCTATGAAAATTTGTTAGATATCGAACAAAAAATGTGGGAAGCTTGAAATAGATAAAAGTAGAGAGTGTAGGGAGCAGCTGTCGTTGATAAAAATTCACGTAACAGCTTATAAGTATCAGGTCCAGTGCAAAAAAATATTGTTGATGCATCAAGCATATGTTGCATGCTCCCGACGTTTTTCGTTTCAAATCTTCAAGTATTTCATAGCTATGAAAGTTACCATCTCCAATTTTCAGAACAATCTTTATGAGTAACGAAAAGTCGGTGCCGATCCATGTTTCACCCTTTACTCCCTTATATACATACAAAGTAGGATTATTGAAATCAAATCAAATTTATTCATATAATTTTTGTACATATACAACTGTAAATAATAAAATTAAATGAAATGAGATACAGAAAACCAGATGACATCAACATCAACCAAGCTTCAACAGCTTGTATTGCGATTTGATATGCTTCGATTTTCTTCAATACATTGTAAATTCATACCTACTTGATTACAGTCATTTTTATTTCATATGATGAATAAATCTTCACTATCTAGTAATTATATATTTTTTCCTTGGTGTTTTGGCATCGACTGCTATGGTCATTAGCAGTTCTAGTAATTATTATTTTTATTATTATTTTTCTTCAGATGAAAGAGTTTCTCAAAAATGTATTCGATTTTACTCTCAATGAAAATTTATGATAGTGAATTTTTAATGGCTATGAAAATTTGTTAGATATCGAACAAAAAATGTGGGAAGCTTGAAATAGATAAAAGTAGAGAGTGTAGGGAGCAGCTGTCGTTGATAAAAATTCACGTAACAGCTTATAAGTATCAGGTCCAGTGCAAAAAAATATTGTTGATGCATCAAGCATATGTTGCATGCTCCCGACGTTTTTCGTTTCAAATCTTCAAGTATTTCATAGCTATGAAAGTTACCATCTCCAATTTTCAGAACAATCTTTATGAGTAACGAAAAGTCGGTGCCGATCCATGTTTCACCCTTTACTCCCTTATATACATACAAAGTAGGATTATTGAAATCAAATCAAATTTATTCATATAATTTTTGTACATATACAACTGTAAATAATAAAATTAAATGAAATGAGATACAGAAAACCAGATGACATCAACATCAACCAAGCTTCAACAGCTTGTATTGCGATTTGATATGCTTCGATTTTCTTCAATACATTGTAAATTCATACCTACTTGATTACAGTCATTTTTATTTCATATGATGAATAAATCTTCACTATCTAGTAATTATATATTTTTTCCTTGGTGTTTTGGCATCGACTGCTATGGTCATTAGCAGTTCTAGTAATTATTATTTTTATTATTATTTTTCTTCAGATGAAAGAGTTTCTCAAAAATGTATTCGATTTTACTCTCAATGAAAATTTATGATAGTGAATTTTTAATGGCTATGAAAATTTGTTAGATATCGAACAAAAAATGTGGGAAGCTTGAAATAGATAAAAGTAGAGAGTGTAGGGAGCAGCTGTCGTTGATAAAAATTCACGTAACAGCTTATAAGTATCAGGTCCAGTGCAAAAAAATATTGTTGATGCATCAAGCATATGTTGCATGCTCCCGACGTTTTTCGTTTCAAATCTTCAAGTATTTCATAGCTATGAAAGTTACCATCTCCAATTTTCAGAACAATCTTTATGAGTAACGAAAAGTCGGTGCCGATCCATGTTTCACCCTTTACTCCCTTATATACATAAAAAGTAGGATTATTGAAATCAAATCAAATTTATTCATATAATTTTTGTACATATACAACTGTAAATAATAAAATTAAATGAAATGAGATACAGAAAACCAGATGACATCAACATCAACCAAGCTTCAACAGCTTGTATTGCGATTTGATATGCTTCGATTTTCTTCAATACATTGTAAATTCATACCTACTTGATTACAGTCATTTTTATTTCATATGATGAATAAATCTTCACTATCTAGTAATTACATATTTTTTCCTTGGTGTTTTGGCATCGACTGCTATGGTCATTAGCAGTTCTAGTAATTATTATTTTTATTATTATTTTTCTTCAGATGAAAGAGTTTCTCAAAAATGTATTCGATTTTACTCTCGAAATTATTCATTAATAGGTGAGTGATTATAGTCCAGGTGTAATTACTAATCGAATATTGTATCAAACATATTTTTATTTCGTCCCATCATGTCCTTGATAGCACGTTTGTAGTTGTTTAATGTATTTATTTTCTCCAGTTGTATTGGAAGCATGTTGTATACTTTGAGCCCTTAAAAAAATATGTTTCTTTGGGAATGATTTTTTCTCAGAAAGGGCACCTGAACTGATAGATTTTCAGTAAATATGGTGGATCGTGTGTGGTTTATGGAGAAATTATTTTTTGCTTAAATACCCAGATCAAACACTAGTGAGCGTAAATATTACTGATCATAAAAAGATTGGATTCCTGCGTCTATTCTTCTTTAGCATAATTTTTAGAATTGAGTTTTGAGCAAGCTGACTATTTTTTAGAATATTATCATAGAGGCCACCCCAAATAATGATACAATGTCTTACCACAGATTCCACTAGTGAGTTATACAGTAATATCAGATTACTTTTATTGAGAAAATCTCTTAAAATATAGAATTCATGATGAAGACTTCCGATTCGTTTTGTAATGTGTAATTCCAAGATATTTCATGGAGGTTTCAATTTGTGGGCAGTAACATACATTATTTTGTTTTTTTACATGTGAATTTATGTATTTTCAGTAGCTCATTCCTAAGTAGGTGTCAAACGCCTTCGCCAGGCCGAGAAAACCAGTTAATAATTTTTTTGAGCCCTCAAGGTGAGAAATTATCTGCCTGCTTATTGCCAATATTTTTTTGGAATCGAAATTGAATCCGTGATATTATTGAATGCTCATTGAAAAAACTTATGTCTATCTTTCAGGCACCTTTCAATTATTTCAGCAAAACTGTCTATTACTGAAATGGGACGATATTTTGTCACTTCTTCATGCTTACCAGATTTATATACAGGGGTCACCAAACTTTTTTTCCATTGCTGAGGGATCATACCACTGCTCAATATTAAATTTATGAGATATACCAGGAGTTTTATACGGGAGACATTATTTTTTTAAATTTACATTTTTTCAATGACTTCATTTTCAGTAATTGAAGTTGAAAAAATAGTAGAAAGAGCTGAAGTTTCAATGAAAAATTGACTAGGTAATTCACCCACCTTTTCAATCATTCCAGCCAGTTCTGTACCAATACCTACAAAATGCTTGTTGGAGATATTTGCTTTTTTATTTTTTCATTATTATTAGATATAATTTGAGGCCTCATTCATCAACTACCAGGTTTTATAGTGTTTCCGAACTCTTCGGTTGATTTATCTTTATAATAATCATTTTCACAAGTTTTTATAAAATTGGTCAATCTATTTCTATATTGTGTGTTTTGTTATTTATTATGGCAACAACCTGTCAGAAAACAACTACTTCCGTGGCTAAGACCACGACGGATATTGAATTATATGTAACAAATTTTTGTGCAACGTTCCTCATTGCAGAGGATAAAATTGCAAGTGCTCTCTGAAACTAACTAGCAGAATTATGTTTTGATTTTGACAGGGTGACTACCTGCAGACTGGTTCCAAAAACATTTGAACACGAAAACACTCAAAATGGTGAAATGGGGATGCAGTTTAGGGGTACGAAATGGTTTTTTGGGATTTGCGGCGAAAAATTGTATATAATGAAGCAATCGAAAACTTTTGTATTCCGTATTAGTATTAAAATTATCTGTCAAAATGGAAAAAAACTGATTTTTCAGTCGAAAATTTATAGGAATATTTTTTTGGATTCGAATGAGTGTGATTTTTTCGAAATTCAGAAGACGACTAATTTTCGGGTTATGTTTATTTTTCGAAAAAAATACCCTTATCTTCCACGAACAATTGTTCTGGTGTTGTTTTGTATTTTGAAGGTGAATAAATGATCATTTTGATTGTTGAAATGTCTACTTTCAATTGGTTTATGTATCTTTACAAACTATTAAAAATATTGAGAAAATCATGATTCAGAGAGAGTTATAGTTATTCTCAATTTTAAGCGGTTTAACGACCAATAAACCACCAAGTTACAGAGACCATCTTAAAGTATATATTTCAGAAATTGAAATGATTACTAAAAGACCTTCTAAATACAAAAAAACACCAGAACAATTGTTCGTGTCCGAAAAATGTACCTTACTCAAAAACTAATCTTCTTCTGAATTTCGAAAAAATCATTCTTATTCGACAACAAAAAAGACATATTTTTACAGATTTTCATCTGAATCAAATCATTTATCAGCAAGAAAAAAATTAAATGCTGAAAAATCGGTTTTTCGTCATTTTGACAGTCAATTTAAGGTTATGTCGAAAAGTATTAAATTCAAAGGTTTTTGATTTTTTTTATGTGCAATTTTTATATCAAACATTTTCCACTAGAGGTCATATTTCACCAAAAATCGCAAAAAACCGTTTTCAATCCCTAAACCGCATCCCTATTTCACCATTTTGGGTGTTTTCGTGTTTAAATATTTTTTTCTTCAAAGTTAGGACCTCAACAACATTTTCCACCTGGTCATTGCCTGTTGCTTTCTTCTTTTTCACAAAAATTAGATGCACCAGTTTAATATTGTATTGTCAGATGTGAGTTCAACATAATTTTGTTTATAGATTGTTAATTAGTAGATTGAAGAATACATTTTTCACATTTTCCTTACTAAAGATAAGAGATGTACGACAAAAGGAACCACATATGCAGTTCATAGAAACAATTCCATATTATATTTTCAATCGCTCTTTTTTAGGATTGAAACAGGAAACCTTGAGTAAGAAATGGCTATTAATATTGATATTTTTGTGTTCACTAGGACTGACAAATTTTCATCAATTTTATCAATTTTCAGATTCATTTAGAAACAAACCAATGGTTTCGATCAAAAGACCAAAAATGATCTTTGAAAAAAGTAGCTTATCCTATAATAATCACCTAGATGAGATGAATTGTAAATTGCAAAAATGGAACATTTTCTTTTGAACAGAAGGTTTAAAATTCTGTATTGACTTTTATTTTATGAAAATTGGTTAGACTATTATGAAAGATATTTAGTGTTAGTATCTTGGTAATGGCTTCAGAACAGCTGTTTCATCGAAGTGAATGGATATATGTTTCAACCATGCCATGTGGAGGTCATAATTCATGTTCAGATTTCGGTGATATATATGAAAACTGAATATTTTTTTTATTCATACAACACTATCGCCGGAAAGAACCCCGCACGAAAACATATGGGAAATTGGCGGACATTTTATTAAATAATTTTGAATGTGTCGTTTTTTGAGATATAAGCGGCCAAAGTTTGTGAAAACGACGTAATTGGGTAGGATTGATAAAGAAAAACACTGTTTTCTCATTCGAAATGAGACGAATTCAGGATGAAAATGTATTTATTGGAACTCGTTAACATGTCCAATTATAATTTTATGCACTATAGTATATTAGGTTGTATACGGGGCATAGTAAAAAAGTCGTTTTTGAGGCTTTTGTTCTAGCACTATTTCAGAATCAATGAGTCATATTTTGGTAGGACATCATAGTTTTAGTCTATTCTACCAGATAAAAACGTGTTTTTTGTTTCTTGATAACTCTCTGTTATTGAACTAAGATTTTTTTAAATTTTGAATAATAGCCCTATACTAAAAACACTTTTTACTACAAATAAAATTAATAATTGCCGAAGTCGATTGAACAATAGATGAGGTAACTTTCTGATGAATTCAGTTATTTGTTATTACCTTTCATTTAAATATAGGGTGCGTTACATTTTTTCTTTTATCTCAAAAGCCGTTTCGTTAAATTGGACCTGATTTCACAATGATTTGAAAATGTTGACTATTATTTGTGAAAGTTTTATCAACTTTGCATGTTGCGTTTCTGAAATATTCATTTTAAAAGTTTATGGTATTACAATATTTGTGGTTGTTGAATTCGTTATTTATATGTTCTTGAGTATGCGTGTATTGATGAAATATTGTTGTTGTCTGTAGCTTGCATTGTTTATAGTATCGAACAATTGATTTGAACAAGTTTTGTAATATAATTTAATTTGTGAAAGGCTTTCGCGGCCATCGTCACTTACATGGAGGTTCTTCGGGTTGTAAGGCCGACGTAAGTTGACAGAAGATCTCGACGTTTCGCCAACACGAGTGGTTAGCATTTTCAAGAGAAAGGTTCTGGTTTCTTAAGTCGCTGTCAAATTCTTGACATTTGTTATACGTTGTCTCAATAAATACCTGTGATTTGACGTTCTTACATCTGATTGGTCCATAGCGTTAGCTGACATCATAGAATCGTTCGTAACGTTATTTTGTGGGTATGGAGCTAATTGAGAATTTTTGAGAACTGGAACTTGTTCAATTGTAGTCCTTCTTCGGTTCTGTTGAAGTTGTTGTGGTGTTTCTGAATTTCAATTGCTTCCCGGTAGAGTCTTGGGTAATAGGCAGATGTTGAAGAGATGATTTGGGTTACTTCAAATTTCACTCTATGGTTATCGTTTTTGAGAGTATGTTCTGCGGATTTCTGTGTGTGCCCTAACCGACAGCAATCCTTGTGCTCTTTGATTCTCGTTTTAACGAAGCGTTTCGTGGTTCCGATATAAACGCTGCCACAGGAACATGGAATGTGAAGAGCATAGTACGTCTCGTTTATCCTTCGCTGATCACCAGAAAGTTAACTTATTCTTTCTTCAATTAACAAGAGTAATAAATGATTTGTTTGTTGTTAAAAAGTAAAAAAGTCAATTGTTTTCAGTATATGGGTATTATCCAAAACTTTAAAAATTCATATTTCAAGTAGAGAGAGTCATCAAGAAACAAAACACGTTTTTATCAGCTAGGATGGACTGAAACTATAATGTCTTGCCAAAATATAACTTGTTGGTTCTGGAATAGTGCTAGAATAAAAATCCCGAAAACCGACTTTTTATACTATTCCCCGTATACACCCTAATGAAGTTTCATTCATAAGATTATTATTGGACATGTTTGCGAGTTTCGGAGAGTATATTTACATCCTGAATTTGTCTTATTTCGAATGACAAAACAGTTGTTTTCTTTGTCAATCGTACCCAAGTACATATGACGTTTATTAAGAACTTTGACTGCTTATATCTCAGAAACGACATACAAAATCATTTAAATTCGCACATTTTTATAACATCCCATCCCACTGTAACATTATGAAGCCAATCTGACCGAAAAAGTATACATTATATAAAGGAACTTGCATAATCATACAAATGAGAAACTACAAAAATATAAGATTGTAAATGGGTGAGTCCGAAATGTAATATTTCAATCATGTAAATATTTTTTTTGGAAGATTTTTGATATACAGTGACCGCCAAAAGTATGTGAAAAAAGTTTATTGTTAGAGTATTGGAAAAAAATTTCTGGGGAAAAGTTTGTGCATGTCCGATAACCTTGAAATCGATTTTGACACATGTCACGTGACCATTAGTATGGCGGCAAATTGGAAAAAATATCAAGAAGAGGCCAAAAGTGGAGTAAGCTGGCAATATATCGAAAACTGTAAATTGAAAATGTTGCTTTGAATGTAATTCTATATTTATATACAGAGTTTCAAACAATAAATCAAAAAATTCAAAATTGTAATTTTTTAAAAATATTTTCCTATCTGTTAGAAAAATCAAAGTTTTTTTTCTGGATGGCTTGACTATAGTGGACTAAATGTTATGAGGTTTCAATATGTAAAATAAGACTTCCCATGGATATTATATACATAAAGAAAAGGAATTGTTTTACACCTGTTTATGTTGTGAACTATATGAGAGTTTGTCCAAATTTTCTCTTATAAAATACAAAACTGAAAAGGAACAAACTACAAAGTAATGTAACTCTTTTGACTGCAGCCGAGATGGTCGACGGGTGTTTCCATGTTTCAGAATAGCTGGTGGCCGGGCCACAGAATATCGGGGCAGTGCCCGGTAGTCAATAGACGCTTTTTCGTAAATCGTAAACCTGAAAATTCCAATCCATAAAAAAATTTGTCAAAATTAACAACCCCTTCTTTGAGAAAATAAGACTTAACCCAAGTGTGAGGGTTATTTAGAACATTGGAACTATTTGAAGAGATTTGAACTATCAGACTCAACCCATCGGCCGTACCCGTAGAAAGACCAAAGCCTTCTAGGATTCGGTGACCCTAAAAACGGTGTATAGGCTGCTCCACCTAGCGTGAAGAGGAAGAAGCACTCCGACTCTCCGAGTTAAGAGATTTATCTGATAACTCGGAGACTCGGAGTGCTTCTTCCTCCTTCCTGCTTGCGTTCTTCATAACGCATAAGTAACTTGATTGAACTTCGTTCGGGTTGGTCAGAACAACAAAATTGTTGGCTGCAAGTTAATAGGTGGATAATATCTTAGTTTGTTTCAAATTAAGTTTCAACTAGTGACTGTTATAAGTTAATTTTTGTTACATTGACAGTGGCAGCATTTTTCAGCAAAGTGAGTTACTCGTTCCGGGTCCAGACATAATCTGGTTTATTCCCGCCTGGGAAATCTGTGGAAGTCTGTTGTATCACACAAAAAACAGCTTCAGCATTAGTTAGGGAGGTGGCGAGCATTCCGGTATATGATAAGCACAAGTTTCACATCAAGGTGGTTTGCAGTATAGATCACTACGAATTGATTTGGTCCAGTCAATTAAGGTCCTATGTCGCTGCGTTTCCGCGTTACAGCGGGTTGAAGTTACTCAAAAAAGGGGCGGTATTAAATCATTTGCACATGTCTCCCTGTCAGGTTCATTGTCACAATCATCCTGGAAATAACGAAAATCGAAGTGGCAGACCTTCAGGGCTCTGCATTATCACGGGAGGAGTTATAAAAATATAAAAAAGCTTTGCTTACTGATTTTTAGCTGTACATTTGTTTGAATTTCACGGAATCAAGGCAAAACGAAAATTGCATTGGATTATTGTGATTCTTTATAGTTTTACTAAAATTACCAAATATTTCCGACACGTTTTGATTTTAATTTGATTTTTGAAATCATTCCTACAGATTACATCAATTATTTTCACTCAAAATACCGCTAGAGCTTCAATTATTACTGGAAACTTTGTCGAGAACACGTATATTTTAAAAAATATTCGTGTTCAAGAAAAAATATTCTGTTTTTGATTGAAGCTAGAGTGGTATTCGGCAAGAAAATTTCACACCAAAATATTATTGAAAGAAGACTAGGATAATGAGGGTTTTTGATGGTTTTGAAATTTAAATAGTCTTTGTATGTTAATCCAGAAGCAATATAAGGTATAATATCAATCATACATGAATAACTAAATGCTTGAGGGGAAATTGTTTTTAAAAAAGGTCCAGCAGTTGAATTCGATCTCACTCTTTGAATATAATTTCAACTATAAACGTCAAAAAAATTCCAGTGTAATTTTATGCTCCTCACCCCAAGTAGGAGACAACAATTTCGTGAAATTTTATTAGTTGCTATGGTAATGTTGGCATATACAGGCCTTTCATTGGTCTAAAATGTTAGGTTTGGAATTTTCAGTAATATTTAGTTGGCGTGAGCTTCGGGTTGGAAACAAATTCAAAATTTTCTGCCTTTGGAATATCACAGGCCTAGTTGTCTGTCTCATCAATGTTCTTGCTTTTTATTAGAAAGCTAAACATCAGTTCAAGAGGCACACATAATATAGCACACCTTTTTTTTCTACATTTTTGAAGCTCTGTCAATAGACAATGCAGAGGAAACTTGCTGGCAGGCTATTTTTCCATGGTCCATCTCATTGCTTTTAATCGAACAATTCAGATCTGCCAAGTTTGCACTTTATATGCCGTTTTTTAAGTCATAAAAATAACTAAAAAAATTAAATACTACAACAGTCAGAGCCCTGGATGTCTGCCTCTTAGATTTTCTGTGTTTACACGATGATTGTGATCATCAGCCCCAGAGGCAGACATGTGCGCATAATATAGCACACCATTTATTTCAACATTTTTGAAACGCTGTCAGTTGACAACGTAGCGCCACCATAGTAGCAGTGGCACCTCCCAAACTATATGCTCTGTTAGGCATTCATGTATGCAACGTGGAGGTTAGTAAAATAAACACAAGTGATGATTCAAGGTTTTCATTCCAAATACATTCTCGCAGATGAAGGAATTAACGATCGCGGCAAACACAAGATGCACCCTGGCATTCGCAAATGTCATCATTACAAACTGCTGGATCGCATATCGTTCTCTTCTCTCGTAGACATCCAAGATAGCTATGACGGACACCATCAATTCCTGAAAAAGTAAAGAGAAATAAATTGGTTGTTTCGATCTTGTCTTGGGGAACTCCAAGGGCATAGTAGTCGCTTTACATTACAGACTTCTTGCTGCAACTTTGATAGCCCAAGAGCTAGTGACGCACGTTTCATGCATGAAGTATTTGATGAACATTGAAATTTTGTGTGATAGTATCTACTGGATAGATGAGCGGGTATGCATATGTTGGGTAGACCTGGGGACATCAGGTACTACGCATACTCGAAAGGTGTAAAAAATTATGACCCAAAAACAGTGTTTGATTCAGAGGCCAACAAGCACTAATTGAAAGTTATGGTTATTCAAAACACAGAATTAAACAAGTCAGAAACTTTTGAGGGGGTTAACATTGAACAACAACACCCCAAAGATACCAAATGAATTGTTTCATTCACGCTGATATTTGAACAGCGTCTTAAAAACATATAGTGAAACATAACTACAAAAAGCCAGACACTTTTTCCAGGGTTTACTTATTGGCAAACATGATAATTAATGTTGCTTATAATGAAAAGAGATATAGGCTGGTGCTTATAATTTTTGAGAAAAAAAAAGTAACAGGCATAGACCAGGTGAAAAATGAGCATAATTTCTTCGCAATTCAGAGGACAACTAGTTTTCGAGTTATGTCCATTTTTCGAAAAAAATATCCTTATCTTCCACTAACAACTGTTCTGATTTTTTTTCATATTTCGAAGGTCTCTGATCATATCAATTGTTGAAATGTCTACTCTAAAAGAGTCTGTGTAACTTGGTGGTTGACTGATCGTTAAACCGCTTAAAATTGAGAAAAACCGACAACAAGTCTCTCTGAATCATAATTTTTTCAATATTATCAATGATTTTCAATACAGGTAAAAAAGAATCTAAATGATATTTCGACATTTTGTAATATAAAATTATTGAAGAAAGTCGAAAATCATTGAAATTATTGAGAAAATCATGATTCAGAGAGACATTTTTCTCAATTTTAACGAGGTTTAACGACCAATAAACCTCCAAGTCACATACACCATTTGAAAGTAGACATTTCAACACTGAAAAGGATCACTTATATACCTTCGAAATACAAAAGAATATCAAGACAATTGTTCGTAGAAATAAGGGTATGTTTTTACCTATTATGATAGATTTGTCAAAGAATCATGCTTATTCATCACAAAAAAGACAAATATCTACAAATTTTCATCAGAACTAAACAATTTATACGTGTGAAGAATAAATAAATACTGAAAAATCGTTTTTTGTCATTTTGATGATTAATTTGAGGTTATGGCAAAAAGTGTTGAAATAAGAATTTTTCAATTTTTTCCATTATCTACAACTTTTCTATTGAACAAATTTCGCTAGGACAGGTTTCGCAGCAAATCGCAAAAAAAACGTTTTCAACCGCTAAACTGCATCCCCATTTCACCATTTTGAGTGTTTACGTGTTTGATTTTTGTTGAATACTCAACAACACTTTCCACCTGGTCCTTGCCCGTTAATTTTTTTCTACAGCTATTGAAAATCATTGAAAATATTGATAAAATCATGATTAAGAGAGACTTGTTGTTTAACGATCAATAAACCCCCAGTCACATAGACCATTTGTAAGAAGACATTTCAACAATTGAAATGATCACTTGAGGACCTTCGATATACAAAAAAACACCAGAACAATTGTTCGTGCAAGATAATGGTATTTTTTTCGAAAAATGTACATAACTCGAAAACTAGTCTTCTAAATTAGAAAGAAATCAAGCTCATTTGACACCAAAAAAGATATATGCTTACAAATCTTCATGTGAACTAAATCATATATGGATGTGGGTTCCAGGACACTGTGGCATCGAAGGCAACGAAAAAGCTGATGAACTAGCCAGAAACGGTTCATCAACATATTGGCCCAGAACCCGCACTCGGGATTACTAAATCCGACATTCGAGGATGCATTCGGAACAAAGGAAGAGGTGGAACGAAGCCCCCCTCGTGCACCACGGCAAAACATACATTAAAGAACTGTCAAAACAGAAAACTGAGTTACTACTCAAGATGAGCAGGAATCAAGTTTTAACGATAACGGGCCTTCTCACTGGTCACAGCCCAATGAGAGAACACCTGCACAAAATGGGGCTGTGCAACGGAGAACTTTCCTGCAGACAATGTGGCAAAGGGACAGAAACAGCCAAACATGTACTGTCAGAATGCGAGGCACTAGACCGCAAGAGATAGGCAATATTCGGTAAACCCAGGCTATCTCCCGAAGAATACAACAGTCAACCGGTGAAGAACCTGTACAGACTGGTAGAGGGGACTAGAGTTACGGAGTGGGTGCTGTGAAACAAACTGGAAAGCACAAAAAGCCCAAGAGGCTGAGGTGCAGCTGGTGAAAGGACCAGCATCCGAAGGTAAAAAAATCATTTATGACGGTTAATTTGAGGTTATGTCGAAAAGTTTTCGATTTTTTCATTATCTACAACTTTGCCATCAAACATTATCTGCTAAGAGGCCACGTTTCGCTGAAAATCGCAAAAAAACGTTTTCAACCCCAAAACTGCATTCCCATTTCTCCATTTGCTGTGGTTTCGTGTTTAATTTTTCTTCAAAGTTGGAGCCTCAACAACATTTCTCACTTGGTCCTTGGCAGTTACTTTTTTTCACAAAGATTATAGGCACCAGTCTAGTTCATATCTCAGTTTCCTCAAAATCGTAAGTAATTTCTAGATTTGTTTTATAAATAAAAAGAGTTATTGACAAGCTTCAGAGATCGATCTGGGTAACGAAAAATTTTCCACAATATCGGCCAACTGATAATGTTTGCAATTCGAAGCCTGTGTATGAAACTGTATTTGAACAGTCTTGATAGTTTCAGATAAACAGGCAATTAAGAAAAATACCAATTGTGCTACACGGTAAAGTAGAAAATTTCAAAAGAGATAAGACGGGCATGAGAAATACACAGGGGACATTTGAAAAATTGAGGGTGTTGCTTCCAGACAAACAGGTGGTTGAAAAAAAAATGTCTTCATGTTAAACCCTCAAATACACGCGCTGGGGTGGATTCCAGTCAAACTCTGCATACTTTTCAGTCAGCACCCCATCCTTCGAATGACCAAGGAAAATCAGTATTTACACTCTTGTGTCGCCGCGTAAACGCATTAGTTCTTTGTCTCGAGTGCAATAGACCCCACGCGTGTGATTACGTTCGAAAACTTTTTGGCCGATTTTTTTCCAAATATCTTATTATTTGATTTATGTATATCTGTTTAGCTGTTACTCATACCCGTGACATCTTATACAGTGTTTTTGAGTACTTTTGGGGTTGATTTTGGCGCAAAATGGATTATTTCACACGAGGAGAAGAAAGACTATACGAAATTACTAACAAATAAGGATGAATGAAAAGTATTAAATTTTTGTTATTTTATGTTTGAAATCATGTATTCTCTCAAAAATAAACACGCAATTATCATACAGCAAGTGTTTTCTTCAAATATTCAATAACATGATGATACCAACATGTTACTACCGAAAATGTAGGTGAATTTTAAATAACAATAGGTCTTCTTATCAGGTATTTTAACAATTAATATAGATCCAGCATCTTCAATGGCATCAATGGTTATATGTAATAATTCTTCACGGTGACAAGCACCGATGATACCCAAAATTAGGACAACTTACAAATAAAAAATATTGAAATTACTGCTAATCTTACAAAATCATGATTATATCTGTACCTTATGAAGTGAATTTGTTTCGTTATCAGTATCTTGAATAAATTATTGATAAAAATATCCCTCGATAAAACTTTTGATTTTTTTTCTCGGTATCCTACGCTTTTGTTCTTAATGAGCGGGACCAATTTTGAAAACTTTTAGAACATTCAATGTACTTTTCAACATTGAGTAGACACTCCAGAACGTAGGAGGACATTTTCAGAAACCTTTTCTACATATTTCTTGTCGCACCATTCACAAAATTGGTCATGTGTTTTCTCATATATTAACTACTGCATTTTTTTCCCAGATATATCTGATGGAGTATCACTACCACTATCATAATCAACATCCGTCTTCTTGAAAATCACTTGAAATTGAAGCAATTATGATTAACACACAAACAGTCAAACACGCGGCGTACCAACAAACCTTATAGTAATGACACACAAATACCACTGGTGAAATTGTTTTGGAGGTATTGATAACATTAAAGATTCTCTCGCCGTATGAAACCATCAAGATGCATATAACTCCTGGTGGAATTACTTATAGCTGTGAAATTGTCATCCAAAACTGTTGATGTACGGCCTGCTTGATTCATGACATTTTTATTGCGTCAAGCGAGTTTACTCAATTTTAACATAGATGGCAGGCAAATCATTACCGATCATGATGACTTGACATGTCGTTTTGACAAACGCATGCTGCGTCATCGACATAACCTCAAATTGAACCATGTCATGATCATGATACTCATGATTGTCATGTCGAAGTCGAGACGAATTTCCCCATTCCCACACAAAACCAATTTTGGCAATTTTAACTTGTTAGTTAGTTCAATTTAATACATCAATAATCTAGTTGAATATGTATTGTGTCAAGTTCATGTGATCCATTTTTTATTGTGTTTTGATAAAACCAGGACTTTTTCTATTTCTCCAGAGGTGAGTACCGTTTTTCATTAATAAAATCAGCTCAGATACTAGCTTATCAACTATCATTTTATGTATATTTTCACTTAATTTTCAAAATTTATAAACAATATAAATTATAGTGCAATACACAATAGTAAAAATCGCACATTTAGATAGTCTCTATCACTCAGTTTTCTTTGCACTGCTATAATTTCAGATAGAAGTATGAATGCTTCATGAATGCAGTTCCTACGTGATGTTAAAAATTAAATATAAATGAAATGTTCAACAAATCTATAGTGAAAGGGAATTTCTTTTAAAAATTAGCTGGGCGGAACTGGTATCAGTATGATTAGTCAGCGAGTTCTGACATCAGTGAATGAAAAGAGCAGTAGTGCAGCCAGAGAAAAAAAAAAGTTGTGTTACTCTAAGGTTCACACATGTTCAATATTGTATGGTAGAGACATGTAAATCTTTTCCTGAACTCTTGCTCAATTTTATCTATTGAAATAATTTTTTTCTCTATGAATTATGGAAGAATTGAATCAAGATTCTGAGGGTAAGAAATCAATCATGCTAACTTTTTGTGATATCAATTTTTTTTTCGTTCCAGGGTCTCAGAAGCTGCAGCCAGTAAGGTCCATTGAAATGTTTTCTTTTTGATTATGTACAATTTTCTGGGACTCACGCTGGAACATTATGCTGAAAAACTAGGTCTATCTAGGTTTTTTCTGTTCAAGTATTGAAGTACCACACCATACTTACCAATTGCAGCAGGTATGTAATTTTTAGCTCTCATATTGAATTTGTCCATGTCTTTTTTATATTTAATTGATACATATTGATATTAGCTATAATTTTCACGTTTTGATAGAATAGAAATAATGATATACTGATGTCATAAATACAACAGAATATAAGTTAACGAATATGTACTTAGTTTAGTTAGTTCCATTGAATATTCATTCCAGTCTTTTGAAATATAGAATCAATCAAACAGTATTTGAATGGAAAAGGAATGGAATAGTATATTATACAACTAGTGCAGAAAATGGGATATTTCATACGAGTGTGATGAGATGATTAACCTTCGAGCCCGCATGCGTTTTACACTATACTTTTCTGATGACCAACCTGAAAAGCAAAATACTACAAGATCTCCGAGAACAGTAATGAATAAATTGAATTTTGCATGACTACCATTATACCTACCTACACATAATTTTTATAGAAAAATCTAGTTTTAGAATTAAGTATACTTTATTTATCATTTCATCTTACACTAATGGGAAATGAAATACTTCGCAGGAGCGTAATCTGTTTTGGAACTATTTTATGGAATATTCCATTTTGCACTAGTTCAAAATACATAATTTTTTGTGCTTGTTTACAGTGGGAAATATATTTCAAGTATGTTACTGGAAAACTTCTATTTGAACTGATCAATCAACTAGAAGTACTTGTATGACCGACTTGATTATCATGGTAAAGTGGCATTGCTATTAAATTATTATATTCTAGTATATCCTGAGTTGTTGACAAAATTTATCTTCATTTTGGTTTCACAAATCGATAACTTTGAATGTTTGTGAGAGAGAATATTGAACACTGTGAAGAAGTAGGAACAGTATGACATTTAAATGATAATATTGTGGAGGTCAAAGGTATTTTACATTACTAAGAGTATGTTTTATCATATTCAAAAAAGAATATTATCAGTTAATTTTCAAAATTTGGGGGTTGTACTTGTCAGGAGAGAATTCACAAGACATTTTTCTAGAGTAACTGTAATTTTACTACTTCATGTAGAAGGGAAATAAATGAATGTACCATTTTGCAGTATGTTCTCCAAAGTGTGTGTTAACTAAAACTTTATAAATCCATAGAAGTGAGCAAATCCTTTCTAAATCTCTGAATAAGTGACTCTTCTTCGACTTCAGTGTCAAATTTTTTATGCTTTTTTAGGTCACTCTGTTTGTTTGAGTTGCAATGATTCTAGTTCAGTTTTACAACAAGCTGCTACTTTCCTAAACCACAGAATTGAATACAAATGGTCTAAGAGCTGGAGAGAGGTCCACATTTACCTAACTGTTGATGAAACACATTTTTCATGTAGTTTCAAAGGGACCGCAACCTTAAAGGATTATTGTACCCATATCAGTCTGTACAATTCAATTGGCAGTCTGAAAAATTAATGAAGCTGAACCAATACACAGCCGAAAAAAAATGATGTATGCCTCTGTAGGTTCAAAGGTGAGTCACTTCTTATTATTGTCACAAAAATTAGCTCAATCACCAGCCAGTTATTCAAATTATTCTACATGGTGTCCCAGAATAAAGGAGACAAACTATGGTAGAATCTTTACTTCATTTCAAAGCTAAAAAATCCGAAAATCATAGACGCTAAGATGTGTATTAACCGAACTAAGTACAGGGTGTTGAAAGTGACAAAAAATATGTTTTCCAGAATAACAACTATATAATCGCTCAACTTTTCATGATGAAATTCGGTATGTCACTTGACAGCAACTAGTTTAAAATTTTTATGCAAATCACATGTTTGAAACTCCAATCAGGGGCATACTGCAGATGGGTACTCCTAATCGCCTCGCCCCCAACATTCCCGCCACTTGATTAAAATATTGTATATATACTTCTTTTCCTTAATTTTCAGTATTTCTTATACAAAAAGGGAAAGGTTTCATTTAAAAAATATCAACGGTTTTCAAGATATTTGAAGTTGAATAAGTGTGTGTATATCAAAATCTCCTGATTTCTGAAAGGAATGTGTAACTATTTATAACACAACCAACAGATTTCCTACCATGCAATGAATATAAATGCAAATATTTCGAAAATTGTTGGCATTCATGAGGGATTTTATTTTTAAAAAAATCATGATATTGATAACAAATTACATATTAACTACTAACAAAATTATCAATAATGAGTATCCATATCATATATGCACACACTTGTTCAACTTCAAATGTCTTGAAAACAATTGATTTTTTTATAGCTAAACTTATCCCTTTTTTGTACAGGAAATATAGAGGATTAAGATGGGAGTTCCAACATCCTTGGTAACCTAAAAACGCTAGATGATAGTGGTACTACTTTGCTCCCGACGTTCATTATTTATTTTTGCTATATATAATTACCTACACAGTTTCATTTTTTTATGAACATTTTGAAAATGAGGTTGTTTTTTTCCAACTTTTTTGAATTGATGCATTCTTTATGATCTGAGTGATATCTTTAGCTGATTGATAATCCTGAATTATTCAAGAAAATAATAATATGTGATAACCACAAATTTGAGAATTTTTTTCAGAGTATTCATCCACTTTTGGGAGTTGCCTTGGTCATATGCCGTATATTGATCATTCATCCATCTCTGTAGCAAAGTTCAATTCATTTATCAAACCATTCTTTCACCGTTCATGACAAGGCAAGTCGCTGATTACGGTTGAAAATTGTCCATTGCAACTCCCACCTTAAGAAAAATAAAACAAAATCGATATCAATCCAGTGGCGTGAGAGTTGGGGATGGGCAATTGGGGGCACCTATCTGTCGTACGCCCCTGTTTGGAATTACAAACACGTGATCATTAAAATTTTAAACTAATGGCTGTCAAGTTGAGCCGTTACGGAGTTATTCTGGAAAACATTTTTTTTTTACTTTCAACAACCTGTTTATTGTTTTATTGGTACTTTTAGCCTCAAAATGAAGCGAGGATTCTACCATCGGAGTGTGTACCCTTTATTCAGGGACACCCTATATATATATATATATATATATATATATATATATATATATATATATATATATATATATATATATATTACAATAGCACAATGAAATTAATAATAACTGGTCATAATGGGAAACAGCCTGGCTTTGCAAATGTAATGAATTTGATGTATAACTGTTTTATTTATTTATTTAAGCAATACAGTATAAATTTACGTATTTAAATAAATATATTTGAAATTTTAAAAATTTTGGTAAATATAAGGATATTACAAAGTATCATAGAATTAAATTTTGACACAAAAAAACAAAAGCATAAAAGAATAGACATGAACAAAGGAACAATAATGATCTTAAGTTAATCATTAATATTATCACTCACACATCTGGCTCTAGTAGTAGTAGTATTTTATTTGAAGTAGATAAATCTAATTTTCATAAAAATATTCACATAATCATTGATGGTAAACAAAATTACACTAAATATAAATAGAATACGTCTTAATATTGGCAGACTTGCAGAGAATATATCTATATGCATATGATTTAACATCCATTTAGAGTTGTCTCGATTAGAGAGATCCTACCATGAAGTTAATATTTGAAATGTATTTATTATTTTAGGTTTTAGGTTACATTTCTTATACTTGTTAATAGTTTGTTATATTACCTAACTATAATAAATTTCATCAGCACAATGGATTTTAAATGTGTGCTGATTACTGCTTAATTAATTGGTTAATTGAATAATTAACCTTAAATTACTTTATTTATTATTTATAAACTATAGATGAACCTAATAATGTTAATAATACCCGATATGTGATAATGCTTGCACAATGCATAAATAGTGTACCTTACGAAAACAACTATTTCATTTTAGCTATAGTTTACAATACTGGCGAAAGAAAATAAGATCGCAGCGCCACCTATAGCAAGACTTTGAACTACGAAGAACGAACAAACGTTTTTAAGTTTACTCGTGTTTATATGGCGTTTTGACGATCTGTTCTCCTATTTTCAAACAAATTGTGAAAATTTGTGATTTCTCTAACTAAAAAGTGATTGTGTTTCTATTGAAAGACTCTAAAGAACGTTTCAGTAAAGATTAGTTTTGAATGCTTCTGCAATTCAAGGTTGTATGGCATTTTGATGATCTGTTCTACTATTTTCAAATAATTTGTGAAAATTTGTGATTTCTTCAACTGAAAAGTTAATGTGTTTCTATTAAAAGGCGATAGTTCAGTGTAGTTTAAAAATATTTTACGTGTTTTTTGAGGTCATGATTTGTGAATTATTGATTTGATTCATTCTGTTGATAAGGATATTTCCATACTCGATTTCTGTTTCTGTACATGTCATTTTTTTGGTTTATACTGTTGATAGACTGCCAAATATGGGGAAATACAATACAAGTTGTTCAGTCCCAGAATGCAGGACATATGGCAAGAAGGAAAATGTGGGATATCTCAAATTTCCCCCCAAAAATAAAAGCAAGGTTGAAATCACCAATTGGTTCGACCAGATTGAAGAAATTGACCAAAGGAAAGCATGAATTTTGAAATTGAAAATTGGCAAGCCAATATCGAAGTATATGCTTGATTGACAAACAACAAAATGATGAATGAATCAGATCAATAATTGATCGCAAATCATGACTTCCAAAAACACGTAAAATATTTGTAAACTACACTGAAATTATCTTTCAAATCTTTTAATAAAAACACTATAACTTTTCAGTTAAAGAAATCACAAATTTTCACAAATTGTTTGAAAATAGGAGAACAGATCATCAAAACGCCATACAATCTTGAATTGCAGAAGCATTCAAAACTAATCGGAGATGAAATACATTCAAATCACCTCACTGAAACGTTATTTAGAGTCTTTCAATAGAAACACAATCTCTTTTTAGTTAGAGAAATCACAAATTTTCCTAAAATTGTTTGAAAATAGGAGAACAGATCATCAAAACGCCATATAAACATGTGTAAAATCAAAAACCTTTGTCCGTTTTTCGTAGTTCAAAGTCTTGCTATAGGTGGCGCTGCGATCTTATTTTCTTTCGCCAGTAGTTGCTCCCAATTATCCAGTCATAAATTTGCGTTTTGAACATTTTATATGGTTACCTTCTTAGTGAGTTGGGTAGTGCATTATATACCCTGGAGCCAATGAAACTAATATGTTTCTTGATGATACATGTCTCACAAGTTATTATTTATTGCATTCATGTCCTATTTTAATTTTGTAGGTTGACATAAATCTTATGATATTTTTTACATACAGTTGGTGAATATTAAGTAGTTTGCTTTCTTGGGAGAGTAGATTGCTAGAGTAAGTTTTATTGTTAAACATCATTACTTTAATTATGTATTGAGTAAAACTCAACAAATTAGTTCTGCATGCCCTCCCCCACATAATGATGCCATACTTTAATATTGATTATACCAGGAAATAGTAAACCATTTTATATACCTTATCTAGAGTGTTTCTGAGTTCATAGAACTGGTAAAATACCTTCCTTATTTTTGTTGTAGTATTCTATGTTTTTTCGAATCTAACTTTTCATCTATATAAATGCCTAAATACTTTATATTCTGTACCCTTTCGTCTCTTTTTATCTCACCACGGTCACAATTTGTTGTTCCTTCAGTATTAGTACAATCTGATTTGTGAACTTTTATAGTTTTACATTCTGGCAAGGCCTTCTTGGTAAAGGGCAAAGGTAATAAAATTGGTTTTGTTTACATTTAATAAAAGAAGGCTACAGGCTATCTAGGCCTTTATTTTAGAAATATAGATTTCTGCCTTTTTGATAGCTGGTCTCTATGAATTACTAACAGAGACAACCACAGTATCATCTGCAAAGCAGAAGACACTATCCTCATCATTTAGGAGAGACAAGATACCATTGACATGAAAATTAAACAAACAAGGCCAAATACTGTGCTCTGTGGCACACCACACACTGTTAGAATGAACTGACTTGGGTTATTTCCAATCCTTACTTTTTGGTTTCTTCGACGTAAGAAGGATTTTATTAATTGGTTTGCATTTCATCAAGTCTCTATCAAGCACTATGTGGTGTGCCACGGTGTCAAACGTCTTAGCCAAATCTAAAAAAAATTCTTATTACTTTTTTCCCATCATCTAGATTTTTAAGGAATACCTCTGTCACTTTGCACAACACACGCTATTTACTGGAGTTAGATGTAAAAGCAAACTGGTTTTGTGAAAAAGCTTATTTGCCTCAATACATTATATCATTGTTAAGGCTATTGGTCCGTATTTTGTAGTGAGTTCATAAAGTGACACTTAAATTGTGTTTTTGAGAATAGATGGGTAGACTCCAGAAGCATAAATATGATTTATTATATGCAACAGTTAGTGTATTAATGAAGCCGATTAATGATCATCAGGAACATCAATCGCATTTTAATATAAGAGTTGATCATCATATTTTTCCGTCGACCTCACTCTTGTTGAAATGAAGGAATTACACACATTATTTTTTCTACAAGATACAAAAAAAAAATTATCGACACTTCATTCAAATAGGCATATAACATTACCTATGAGAAAATCACTCAATAGCAATCCGAAATGTATAAGCTATCTAAAGGTCCAATATAATTCAAATCACTAACAAGAAAAAAGTAAAATAACGTTCTTAAAAAAAAAGTTGCAAATGCCAGGAGTTGAACCCGGTACATTCGGATTACAAGCAGAAAACGCTATCCATTGCTCCGCCGCAGATTCTCAGATAGCTATTGCTGTATTGTCTATATACTTTCCATCATGCAAGAATAGGTCTGTTTGCAAACAAAATCAGTGGAGAGCGAGCGGTTTTTCAATATTTCCGCTCTAGAGCGAAAATGCTGTCACAAAATGACATATCACGGGAAACGTCAACTTTGCCTTGAGATCTGAAAGCGTCAAAGGCTACTTTGGTAAGCAGTTGTAGAAAAATATATTTTTCTAGTTGTGTTGACTGAGAAATCTTTACAATTGTGTAAAAAAATTTTTTTTGGAAAGCCTTAATGGAAATATTCTGAATGTTCTTAACAAAGTTTAGCTGTTTATCAAATGTGACTCGTAAGTCTCTTATTTCTGTACATGATTAAATGGTATTGTTTTCAATTTAGTAATTGGTTAAAGCTTATAGTGGAGCACTTTCCCATGGTTCAGTTATAGTTTTTTTGTTAATAACCCCATAACGTCAAATGGTTTAAGGCAGTTTGCAGAATTTGTTGAGCAGTTACAGAGTTAATAATTTTAGAGTTTCAGATCATTAGTAAATAATATAAATTTGCAATCATGTTCTAATACCATTGATAAAAATATTGAAAAGCAAGGGTGCACAGTGAGATCTCTCTGGACGATAATTCAAAAATGTTTGAAACTTCTGAGCCTATTTCAACTTGTTGTTTTCGAACTTTCAGGAAGGATGCCATCTAATTCAGTGATTTAATGTATGCATCATTATTAATAACTGAAAAAAATATCACCTCTACATCTGAAGAAATTGGGAAAACTCAATACTGCTTTTCTGATGATGGCCTGGTTCATTCAAGGACTAATTTCAATCAGTCTGTTGGTGAAACTGTAAATAGGTCGATTCAACAACACAGAGAGACAAAATGTGAGTAGACTTTTAATGCTATATCATGCACATTTTCACTCTATTATTTCTTATGGAATTGTGGCTTGGGAGCAGGATATTCAAATAAAAAAAAGAGCTGTTGCGGCAGTAAGTAGAAGAACCAGTTCTAGAACCATTTTTCAAAGTTTCAGAATCTTAACACTCAAGTCTTTACATTTATGAGTTATATACTTCAAAATGTAAAATCAGATAAAACAAATTTTCAGAGTCTTGAGAGATACAAATCATACCACTAGGAAGTTGCAACTATTGGAAGTGCCCTGGTACAGATTGATAGTAAAAATTCATATGCCATGACTCCTATGATCCAATTCCTCGTATTTGTACATTATATGGTACTCTGTAGTACCGTTTTGCATGCCCAGTGAGTCAGCAACTGCTAATTTTGGCTGATCCCTGATTGCTAAGTTCGTTAGCCTTTTCGTTCCCTGGAATTCCCAGGTATAGTAATTTCGTCAGTTGAATATGTAAAAAGCCTTGCAACATTGTTCACAAGATCTTAAAATTGCTCAGTGTTTTGTTGATTGATAGATAGATTAATTTCGTTGTTGAACATATACATCATTTTCATCAACTTGCAATAGTTGTGAGGCATACATTTAATCAAAGTACAAATTAAGGGGTGCTTTAGTTTTCAATGAATATCTAGTGAATCCTCCAGCTCCTGCACTTGTTGCTCATGAGTTTCTGCAAATAAGTTTAGAAGGCTTTAGTGGATTTCACACATGTTCAACTGACTTTGGCAATACTATACCCAACATAGTTTTACTCTATGAGTTTTCAGGTCACTCACTCACTAGTATGAACGTACATTTTTGGAATATCAGATTCTTCAGTGTCCTTTGATCATCGTTACTGATATAGATCTTGAAAACGATTGGCGGATATTAAATCCACTAGCTTTTTTGGTGTTGAGACCCAGCAAAATGTGTCTGATGGTGCGTTGGCGAAAGGTAATTTCAGGCATATGACTCTCAAAAGGAGTGATGTTCCGAGAATGTATCCGGGGTAGAATTTTCAGCAAACATGTTAGAAAAAATATTTGCTTTTCCCTAGTCGTTCGTCGCTTGTGCTCTATGTCAAAACGAGTTAGAACCCGTTAGGACACTCGACGAGTTTTGATCGTATTTTGGCATTGTAAGCCTCTTTTGAGGATTCAGTTGTCTCTCACAATAATCGATTGTGTGCTGCCTGCTAGAAGGCAGCCTGCTAAACCATTTTTCTTGAAGTGTTTGGTTTATAATATGTTTGCATTACCAGCATAATGACTTCAGAAATTGTCTCAGCGCATTTTCTTAATTCTCCGGAAGGGAAATACATTATTTTCCGTGGAAATGCTGAGAAAAACATGCAGAGACCATCCGAGTCAGCAGAATTGTAGTGCCTTAAGAGACAGGACAGCGTTATGTTGCTCGATGGTGTAGAAAAATAGCTAAGAGTGGAGATGAGATTGTGGTCAGAGTTCTCAAGTGGAGTACACACTTCTATATTGTATGATCAGGATTCGTACTGCGAAGAAGATGAAGCATATTGGCTTATTGGTTGATGACATCAGGAATGCATGTGGGTAGCTCAACCTGCTGCTCTAGTCCAAACATAATAACGAAGGCCTCAGCTGCCAGCCAGGTAGAGTTGTATACATTGAAATCTCCAATATGATGGCTTCAGCTGTTGGATAGTTTTGCTGGATAAAGTCCAATTTAAGTGATGATGTGAGGATGATTTATTGGGAGATAAGTAAAGGCACCAGAGGAATTTGGTTTGTTTGGTATAAGCCAGCAAATCACTTCAAAGTTTTTCGGCTCCAAATACTCTTCACGTTAGCATGAAAGGTTAATCTTAGAAAAAAGGCAATACCACCTTTGAATCTGAATCAAGAAGAGAGTTCAAAACCAGAACAAATCATGTGGACGTCATTGATGTTCTTGTTCAGTCTACCGATGTTAAAGAAGTTAATATCTAAATTTGTTGATGGTGTGTCATAAGTGATAGTGCTCTTCAGTTATGTTTCTGTTGAGTCCGACGATGTTGCTATTTTTAAAATGATTTGGTGTATTATCTATTATTGTAGTCTGGCCAATTTTGACAGGTGCTTCGATTTATTGGATGAATGTCTTCTTTTTTGCTCTTTAGCACAACATATGCTCAACCTTGACACAACATATGTTCTCAGTGTGTTTTTAGACATTTCGAATTTATGTTCTTCACATCCAAGAAGAGTTTTTGGCATGAAGTTTGAAAATCTCTCCAAGATGAGAGAAAGACAATTTCTTGTCAAATCTTTTTCGAAAATTTCTGTGATGTTACTTTCTACCTCATGTAGAAAGGCTATCATAGTTTTTGAGGGAAAAGTTAAATATCCTCTACTTTTGTTTTTTATTAATTCATTAAACTTTTCATTTCCTGCACCTAATATGGATATGATGCATTCTTTGCATGTAGTTGTTGACTTCATTTTTTTTGCAACATATCCACAGAAGTAAGCGAATGCTTCCTCGACATCTGTGAATTCCTCTGTTACTTCTGCTAAGTTTTCTGATAATTCAATATCAAAAGTAATTTGTTTCCGTTTCTCTTTCAGATCGCCGATATTTATGAGGGACTTCATCATCTCACCACCGGTCACGTTGCTTCCTCGAGGTGGTTTTATTAAGGAAAATAAGGACATTAATCGAAATATCTGTCCGACCTGCAGTGACTCAGGATGAGTATTGCAACCTCCTGCTGCTCTCATCATACCGAAGAAATGCTGAAATATACAAAACAAATCTTAATACACAGTTGGGATATAAAGCAACAGGCAATATCCAAAAAATGTATGTCATTAGAAGTTTTTCTTGCAATTTTTCCCTTTGGAAATCAATTTCTTCTAATAAAATATATTGAAAATTAGTTGAACAATTATATTCTCTAAAAATCTGTAATTGTGGGTTAATGTATAAATCGTTAGTGGTTTCTAGGTACTAAAGGTGCATAAAAGAAATATTTGTTCATCAAGAAAAGTATTTGAATTTTTCCATCAAGTCACCTCAAATGTTCAAAGAATAGTATCAAGCAAAAAAACTCCATGACATGCATTTCATGAACCATACAATATAATAAAAGATGAACTTAAATACCTCCAAATGATCTTGGTTTATTCTTGTTGTCATCAAATATTTGAAACCAATGTCATTCAAATATTTTGACAAATCGAGAGTACAAGAAACTGTAGCTTTCAAGCCTTCGGCAGTTGAATCTGACAGAAAATTTTCTTTAGGAGAACATTGTTCCCACAAATCAATGTAAGTCAAGAAGTCCTCCAGTTCCTGAAAATGATTCATGGGAATAAAGGATATTTCATGACTAAATGATGAAATATTGAAAACTGTTTTGCACGTTTTTTTGTTTGTAGTCTGTGTAATGTGAATGTGCAGCAATGTAATAGTGCACAATAAAACACATCATTGGTACTTCATAATAATATTATATACTGAAAAATGTTTTTATATTTTGCCATATACTGTGATAACTATACCTATTATTTCTCCAAGCCCTAAAGTTTTTGAAATTCTTCGTATTTTTCATAAAATTTCTGTTGATTTTTAAGAAAACATACTATTCGAATTTGACCAAAATTTATTGAATTTTCTCAAAGTAATGAGTGGTAAGTTTCAACTGCACAGCAAAATTCTACACTGGGTTGATTTTTCAGTCTGAGATGATCAATCCCCAGATTTTGTTACTAAGGACATAGTGATCCTTGAATCAACTATAAACCCTAAACATATAACTTTTTCAAAATTGTAGGTTTAATAATTTTCACACTATAAACTTTGAGAATTGAAAAAAATTTTGAAAGTTCTAAGCATTTCTTATCCTTTTTCTATTCAAAATTATTTTACCAATAATGTTCAAGGAATCATTTTTTTCATATACATGACTAGTATATGAAGATATTCTTCAACAGTATTAATAGACAATTTTATGAGATTATATCAATTAATTTCTTGAAAATTTACCTTGTACTCCTCCGAATTAAATTTCAGTCCCGTGTCAGGTGAACGTGAATTCATAATATCTATGAGTTTATTCATTTTTTGGCAGAAAATTATTGTTGGATCGACATTACCAATAAAATCTATTTTATTTTTGTGGGCTTCCAAAGCTAAGGCACTTGTGTTACTGAAGAGCTAGAAGTAGAAAACAAGTCAAGAATATAAAGGATATTTTTAATAAAGATCAATTATTTCAAATGAAAAATAATTTGTAGATGGTCTTACTTGAAATGCTAGTCTGGTACACATTTTTTCTCCTTGTTTCGGGTGTAAGTGGCTTTGAGTCCACTTGAAACAAATTTTGAATTCTTTGGTAGATTCATATGCAAAAAGTTGTTCAAAATGGGAGTAGTTTACTATTCCCTCAGGAATCTACAATTAAATTATATAAGTAATTTTGTTTTATTTGCAGTTTTTTTTCATACTTGAAATGTTCTTTTCTTTACTAAGTTATTCCTCAAACATTTTATTAAATGCGGAAAATCGGAACACATCCGCAGCTTCCTTGAAGAGTCTACAGGGTGTTCACACCAAGGTTGCAAGGAACTATTGATGCCGAGGTGATTCCACATTTTCCTGTTCCAAGTGGCTCCATCACTGGTCACTACATCGATGTAAAGTCCTGCATTTTCACAAAGAAGAATGCATTCTAGTACTAGTTTGGTCTGGAGCTCTCCACTGATGTTACCCCCAGATAGAAAACAAGCCAAGGCTTGTAAACCATGCCCCGCAAAAGGTTGGAACATGAAAACAAGCGCATGGTTTCCAAGTTGGTTTTGCATTTCCTCTGAGGTATAATCTCCTAAATCAACAAACCCAACCATTTCCATAGTATTTTTATCAAATTTTTTTGTTTCTGTTATTTTACACTCGTCAATCAGTATGCATCCATGTTTCTGCCACTCCTGGAGATGACTACACTTTTCTTTCATTAATGAAAACACTTCATTTTTAAATCCAAAGCCTCCATCAATGTTCCTTATATACCTAAGAGCATTTTATAGGATTATTCATTCGTCTATTCAAATTGTAAAAGTTTATGAAGCTGCCATGAGTTGTTATAAAAATATTTTTCTGGAGTTATACAAAAATTATGTATCCAGAAGTTTCAGAAAAAGTGTACCTTAATATATTTTTTAACAATGAGCAAGAACTTTTTGAAACGTTGTAGATAAGTTGAATAAATGTAAGTTGTAGTTGTAAGTTGTATTTGTAAGTTGTAGTTGTAAGTTGTAGTTGTAAGTTCTTGTTGTAAGTTGTAGTTGTAAGCTGAAGTAGTTGTAAGTTGTATCAGTGCTTCAGTAAAAACAATTATTATTATGAAATACCTTAAAGAACTGATTCAAATTCGATTACTTTCAATCGACAGAAAGTTATATATGATATACCAGGTGTCCACGGAAGGTGGCTCGCCCCTATAATTCTTTTGTTTTTGGAGATAATGGAATGAAATTTGGAAAATCTGTTTTTTTTTTACAAGTGACTACTTCATGCAAATTCCGTATTTACCGGAAGTGACATAAACTTTCGAATTTTAAATGGGACACATGGTATATTTTCAGTTTTTTTATTTATTTATTTCCATATGACATTTTGAATACAACCATATATCATTTTGTCGGTCTTTGTAACCATTTTTTTATTTAATCGTTATTCTAGAGTGCCATGGAAACTTACAAATTATTACTTCCAGTCCTAAAATCTTTGGCAGAAGACAACTTCACTATCCCGCTATGTAAAATTAATGTTTTTGTTTCAGATGTGTTGGTCACAAGCTACTCCATAATTTTAAATCTTATTTTTTAATAATAAGATTCTTCACTAAACGAACATTATATATTTCAGTTTCTTCAAAACCAATTTGTGTGCGGTATCAAATTAATTATAATGAAATGCTCTTTTTTTCTAACCCAACGAGCCATCATATTGCCATTTGAAAGAAAATTATACAAATTTTAAAATCAACATCTAGCTGAAACATTTTGACAGAAAACAGTAAAGTTGTATTTTTACAAATATTTTAGGACCGAAATAAGTGATTTGAATGTATCGATGGCTCTCTAGATTGAAAAATTAATTTCAAAAAAAAAAAATTGGTTACAAGTAACAAATGACACATGGTTATATTCAAAATGTCATATGGAGACAAAAAAACTGAAAATATACCAGGTGTCCCATTTACAAATCGAAAGTTTGTATCACTTCTGGTAAAACCGGAATTTGCATGAAGTTGGGTCACTTGTCAGAAAAAGCAGTTTTATGTCTTCAACAGATTGCAAGGATACTATTAAATCTCAGGGGTTGTCTGGGGTGGACACTAGGATTTCGATGTAAAGAAAAACACCCAATTAAACACCAGTTTTCTATTCACTCCCAAATTGCTTGTGGAATCTACAAACTGACAAAGAAAAAAAATCAGATGGGGTCTGCGGCGCAGCACATACAAAAATTCAATGTTTCTATAGCAAAATATAATTAGTTGAGTCCAGTATAGACAAATTAATGACCAAGACAAACTCACCTGACAGATCAGGTGAACTGATGCTTAAACACATTTATTCAAGGGCAGCCTTAACCCAAAGAATCTGTGCAAACTGTGAAATTCCGCAGTAGAAAGCTTTAGCTAGTTTCAGTCTGATCTAATGAATTCTTCAAAGTAGTCACGACCAATCTCTCGAGGCGCATACAAAAAAATAACTAACTTTTTTCGGCAGTATGGTTCGAAAACACGTAGACTATTCGGTATCAGTGTCGTCCCGAAGAGGGTTAAATATTGACATGAAAAATTTAAATGAAATATTTAAATGAAAGCGCCATCTGAGAGCGAACTATTCCGCGTTAGATAACTGCAAACGGTTTTGCTACAAGATCCATGAAATTTCAAATCATCTTCAAAAACAAAAAAGGTTGTAGGGGCGAGCCACCATCCGTGGACACCCGGTATATAGGAAATGTTATTAAGAGTACAATGAACCAATAAAAAATAAAGTTAATATATAACTATATAATTTGAATATCTTATTCCCTAATATTGGTTATGTAAAAGTGTAGGTACATTGGTTTTAAGGTTATAGACGATGTAGTAACTTGATTACTTATGTTTCGGGCGTCCATCGTCTTGAAATTGGTTGAAAGATTTTTACTTCTTTCACTTTTTCACAACTTTTCAATTGCTTGTATCCACAGTCGTCTTGCAATTGCGTATACAAACAATTGAAATGTTATGAAAAAGTGAAAGAAGTAAAAATCTTTCAATTCATTAAGACGATGGACGTCCGAAACATAAGTAATCAAATAGTGTACACTCCTAAAATTTTATCATGTGAATTGAATGAGTGAGGTGTTGCCCTCTGTTCTTAAACAGCTTTGGTCACATCAAAAATTCATTTAATTTCTTTATTCTGGAAGTATCTGAAACATTTTTGGATTCAATATGATGCCAACACTCTCAGATGATAAGATCTGTTGATATATTTCCAAAACTCGAATATCTTTCTATCACCAAATTGTGTGAATCTTGGAATTGTAAAATGCATTTGCAGTTGGGTTTTTTCAAATTAATTCATAGTTTGAAGAAATATCAGCAAATCTGTTGGCAAGGGTGTAGATATCTTTTGCAATATGAACAGGATGAATGATATCTCGTCAAAAGATCTTGAAATGAAATGATGATAAAATCGACAAAGTCGAAGTACCCTTCTCTTCGAATATTTCTTCCAAGTGTTAAAAATATGAGGCAAACATCCGATAGAACATAACTACTTTCCTGACTAATACCACGACGAACATTGAACTATACTGACCGACGTTTGCGCAACGTTCCTCCAAGAGGACCCAATTGCAAGTGCTTCTTGTAATTGAACAAGAGATTATCTTTCATTTTGGCTGGCCTGGGGATGACCACATGCAGACATGTTTCATGGTTCCTACCTCGTCAGCGCAAGGGTAGAATCGTCTTGTCCCTACCAAACGAATGATAATAATTGTTCAACTAATGTTTCCTCGCAAATGGTCGCTGCTTCAATTGTGAGGAAACATTACTTAAACAACTGCTTATCATTCGATTGGCAGGGACAAGACAACTCTAATGTTGTCTGACCTACCCTTGCACTGACGAGAGGCAAGAAACTGTAAACATGACTGCAGGTGGTCATTCCTTGCAATCGTGTCCTCTTGGAGCAGGCGCGGATTCAGGATTTCGTTTAGGGGGGGGGGGCAATTTCGTTGTAAATAATAAATCTTATAGAATTTTAGTATAATACCTCTGTGATATCGTGAGTCGTTAGGGGAGGGGCAATTGCCCTCCCCCCCCCTGTATCCGCGACTGTCTTGGAGGAACGTTGTCATTTCTGTCAGATGTTTAATGTTCGTCATGGTGTCAACCAGGTAAGTAGTTGTTTTCTGTCAGATGTTTGCCTCATATTTTTACCACCTGGTAGAAATATTCGGAAAGAAGGGTACTTTGACTTTGTTGATTTAATCATATCATTTATTTGTACTCTCTGGCAAAGTTTCGAATTCTGAAATATCTTTAAACAAAATGGTATAACAAGTCCTTGTAGTAATAACTTATGAATATTAATTTTATTTTCATTCTCAATAAGCTGTTGGAAAATATTGTTATTACATCTACAACCAGCAAATCGAATTCTAACGAAAAAATAATTATTGGTGTTGCACCTGGGCTGGCATTCTACTTCTCATTGAATAAGTGAGATGACATTGTGGTTGAATTCATGGGAGAGACAGACAACTGTTGACAATATGATCCACAGAATCCCAACCCTGCACTAGTGCACTGTTATATTTATCAACATTGGTAAGTTTGCTTTTTATAAAGCACAAAATATTTATTGATTGGGTATCTTGAATAAAATTAAAACAACTTACCTGGACAAAGTACTAGGTGAAGGCAAAGGGAGTATATTGTTCTCTCTCATGTGATTGTACAACTTTGTACTTTTGATTTTCATTAAAATACAAGAATACACCCAGTCCAAAGTGTATCTGTTACCTCTTGCTTTGCAGTCCCCTGCTCTACAACAGGCTTTAATCATTTCCTGTTGAGACTTTGGTAACTTCTTTATGAAGTTATCTACTTTGGAAGTGTCTATTTTTTCTTTTTTCAAATTTAGGATTATATTAGTCAACATCCTATTTCTCCTTTTAAAGTAGAAGTATTGTGTCTTTTTTTTTTTGTGAAATGAAGCATCTTCTCTTTTCTTGCATTTTTTTTTGTTTTCAAGAAGTGTATATAACTAGAACATGAGTTGCATAATCTTCTGTTGTCAGGGAGTAAAACTAGACAAGATTTACTACTGCCTTTACATACATTGTAAGTATTTATCTTATTAATGAATTCTTGTAATTCCACGTCAGTTCTTATTCTAGTCTCTAATCCTATTATTTTATTATGAATTCTCACTTCTATGCCTTTTTCTGAAATGGCAACAAATCTGTCTATGTGAAAACTCCCACTATCATCTGTTGTAATTTTTGATAACAGAATGTGGTTCTTCAATTTATGTAATCCCCAGTTAGGGGGAAGGCTGATTGAAATTTTTCCAGACATAATGCAATGGAATAGTGTTTCGGGAAATTCTTCATTAGATTCACAGCTTGAATTTGTTGGGACTTGAGTTATATTAGGAATAGGAGTGGTAATGGCTTGGGAGGAACTGTAAGTCAAAAAGGATATAACAGAATAACTATAATTTTACTTTTATTATTTTTTATTGTTTTTGGTGGATGAAGACATGAAATTTTGAATTTTTTATTAGTTGGAAGACCTAATATCTGTAACATTTTTAATCATACAAGTTCCAAATATTAATTATAAAGTAATATTCATACAAATATGTGTGTATGTTTATAATACTACCAAGTTTTATATTGAAACATTTGAAAAATTATGCATGATTCGTTTTACTTTGATTGATTTTCATACATGTAACACAGATCGTCTGGAAAGATTGAATTTATAACTTACTGAGAACAAATCATCGTAAATGTTTTAAGTTAATTCGTTTTATCCTGTTGGTGTTCACTGGTGATTCTCATATAGCTGTTGAATGAAACTAATTTCAGTTCCTACTTCTTGAAGAAATATCTTTGTTCTTGTCATTATACACTATAGTTACTGTGGCATATTTATTTCTAATGTTTTCTTTCATTGATTAATTAATTGAAATAAGCTTTTAGTGAGGCCAAAATTTGTGATTTTGATTAAAGGTAATAGTTGAAATATATCATAACTTATAATATAATTCAATTAATTTCAATATATGGTCTAGTTAACAAACAACAAAGCTTTGTCTATAAGTTGTGAACATTCTTACAATACAATAAAGTATATTTTGACTTTGACATTAAATAATCACCCTCTTACACCGTCGTTATATTGTTGTTCGAAGTGGGGCGAGGTGCTAGAGCAGTTCAAAATCCACTTTTACCTAAGCTGCAGGTATTGGTTCTCCCTTTCTTGCATAAACTCCTAGATGAGCTTGTAAGAAGCTATTTTTATCTAAAAACCTCAGAGTGGTGAAAAAAAATTAATGAATGAAATGAATAAATAAATACGTTTTGGATGATTTCTTGCAAGAAAATTTACCAACCTCAAAGAAGGTAGTGCTCCTTTCCTGAGTTTCTTGAGTCCAATATCCCCTGGTGGAAAATGTTTCGAACAGACAAATGTTCCAATGGCCAAAGGTTTTCACAGGACTCCATCCAGGCCACTCTTCGATTTTCATCCTATAAATATCAAACTTTCTTAATCAAATCCAAGTTTTCATTACAGAGTTGAATGAATAATCAACATTTCAAGTGTTAAATAATATCACAGAGATAAGTACAACTTTGCAGAACAAAATATGATTATTCTACTCACAAAACTAAAATGTTATTTAGCATACAGATATGTACCTCTCAAATGACTGAATAATCACAGATTATAGGTAAGTATATATATTATTATAGAAATCATTTTTGATAAAACTTAGGTTGGTAACCAGTTAAGTTTGGTTCAATAAATAAGATTCACTTGAAATCTGCAATACAGTAGAAGTGCAGTTGTAGATAGTCTAGTTCCTAAATTGTAGGTAGATAGTGACTCATCCGACTCATTTTCTGGTTTTTACGGGATTTGAAAGTGCGGAGGGGATGTACGAAAGTGGCAAAGTGAAACTTGAAGCCAAAGTACCTAGCTTATTTCTGTTCTATTTTTTGACCCGCTCTATATGAATTATGAACGGTACAGCCGATGAGTCACTATCTATAGCTTGTTGGGCAGAGAATTGCTAAATGGACAGTAAAAAACATAAAAGTGTTTGTTTTCATAAGAACAACCACTTTTATTTAAGACAACGTTGGCAATACTAAAGCCCAATATATGAATTCCGCAGCTGTAGTTGTCGTGACACCGCAGTTATGCAGACTTTTGTCAGCTGTGGAGTTTATAAACAGTTCTACTATTATTGACTAAATTAAATTATTTTATACTTACTTTAGGTACATTGAAAATATGAATATTTGATTCACTACAAGGTCTTTGTCCACATATTATACAGCACCGCCACTGCCGCCAGTCCATGATGAAAATGGGAAAACGCCTCACAAAAAAATGCTATACACTACCCTAACTTTTACGAATGACAGAAAAACACAAGAACAAATAAATAACAATAACCCAACAACTAAAAACGTCGCAAAACTACCGAACTGAGCGAAAAGTATTAAAAGAACAGAAAAATCACACGATGAATACCAATATGCAATGTAATTGACATATAACCTCAAAATAATGTTAACGTTCAAAAACTCAAAAAATTTATCTAGTAGGCACTTTGGATTGTTGGAAACTCCACTATATTCGACTTAAGCGTCATCCATTGACGAATGGAACAAACTCGATTGACGCAATTACAGGATCAAGAACTTTAGTTGAAACAAAAGCGAATCAGTAAACGCACCAGTAGTTATATGCATCTTGGAAACCATCCTTCTCTGCAATATTAGGACCAATAAGGGACGTATGCCTCGATAATAAGCAGTTCCTTCCTTTCGAGCCGGTAATAACACTTTGTCATGGCAACCACGTACCCAAACAACAACGGAGATTTTAATATTATCTTGCTACTAATATGAATGTCAGTCTGACAGACTTCATGTTTATCTATAAGTATTGAAGAATTCACGACAATGGAACTTTTTTCACTTTATTGGTTCGTGAAATTATCTCAATAAATACTACTCGTGCTCACAATACCACCGATAATTCTGTCAGAAATCTTGAACTCGATCAAATTGCTTTGAGGTAACACCACTCAACCTAAAGAACTCGTGTTGTTACCAAGAAATCTGATCTCGTTGATTTCTAAGAGAATTACAGGTCTATTCTCTAAAAAGTCGTTATTTAACGAGTCGTTCAATAACGATTGTAGTTCAATTTACGATTACGTCAATCTAAACGACGATTCAGAAATTCGTATTATGTAAACACTGTCGTTACGGCTTCAGTCATTACCAAATAAATAATGACAAACCCGAATTTTTAAGACAGGTAGTACACGTAAAACCATCTTTTGTGATTGAGTGACAGAAAATAAAATTTTGAAATTGTCGTTGTCAGTTATTTGATTATTGATGGAAATCCGAATCAACTATGGAAATTGGTGAATATTACGAAATTGTAAAAAAAAAATAGTAAAACTATTACATAGGCAGCAATTTTCCGTATATTAGGATAAATTGGAAAAAAAAACTACTGGTTTCGTACATATAAGGTCTGAACTTTGGTTTACTGGAAATCCGATATGGAAAAAACAATTCAACGTCACGATTGTGGACCCTCTGCCAATTGTTATGGTACCATTTTTGTTTTACAAAAATGCCCCGTTGCCGAGTTGACCTCATCGGATTACTGGAAATCTGATATGAAAAAAACATTTGAACGTCTCGATTATAGACCCTCAACCCATCCTAATGGTACTATTTTTGTTTTGCGGAAATACGCCGTTGCCAAGTTTTTGTCTCTTCAGATAGGTAGAGATTGTAGATTGTAGGGGGGTCGTACAGGCTGTGCAGCCTCACAAGCACTTCGACGTATAAGTTCTTTTGTGCGTGACCCTTGGTCCGCTGGGCATTCGCAAAGCAAATATTCTGCAGTTTCCGCGAAGTTCTCGCAGTAACGGCAACTATCACTCTCTGATTTACCCATCTTTTTGAGAGGGCAGTGTCCAGTGAGGAGTCCCGTTACCATCTTCAAGTCTTTCTTGTCTAACTCGAGAAGCTGTTTAGCTTTCTTTGGCGATAGGCACATTAGTCTTTTCGCTTGTCTTTGTCCTGGCACTTTATTCCAGTGAGATTTCATTTCATCGGTTTCCCAGCGTCGGAACTCCTCTTTCTAGTGGGCTTTGGAGAGTCCACAGAAGGGTTCTGGGCCGGGAAATTGTGTGTTTGCCCCTTCTTTGGCAAGGCAATCTGCTTCTTCGTTACCTTTAATTCCTTTGTGACCTGGCACCCACATCAGGGTAACCTGATTTTTTGTTGCCAGTTGTCTCAGGGATTTTTCACAGTCCCAAGTCAGCTTAGACTCACAGGTGTATGACCTCAGAGCTTTTAGTTTTGCTTGGCTATCTGATAGTATATAGATTTCTGCCCCTTCGAGTGCCTCTCTTTAGATGAATGGAGATCTGATATGAAGATAGTTCTGAGTGGATACCATCCTATTAAGCAATGAAATTTGTACCTTGCAGAAATGCGTCAATGTTGCCAAGTCGTGGGAGCTGGAAATCATTAAAAAAATATTTAAGGAAGTTTTGCTCAAGGAATATCATTATAAATATTCATCCTTATCAATTTTTATAACCAATTTTTTGAGAATACTTTTGGAAATGTGATGACGCATAATACAAAAATCCATTTCAATTTCATTTAGGTTATCTCACTTTAAGTTAAAATGATATTCTTTAGAAATTCTTGAAATAACTAAATGATGCGAAACAACGTTGAAATGCTCAAGAACTGGATTCTCAGTCACAACGTCACAAATTATCATACTACTTACAGCTCACCGACTATAAATAGTCAGTAGTTTGACATCAACCACATTTCCATGGAAACAAATGTTACAGAGTGTCTGCGAGCATCTGCTGTGATTTCACATTTCCATACTAATCAGAGATCGAATTACCAGAAACTTGGATAGCTAGGTTAGTTCGGTTAGGTTAGGTTGTGTCCCTTTTTTAAATTTAGAAATTCAGTCCATCGCCGTAAACGTGGGCAGCCTTTTGGTAATTTATAACAGTGCATTTCCTCAAAACAAAAATGTCACCATTAGAATCGGATGAAGATTTATATTAATACTCTCCATCGAAAATTTCTATAAAGCTTCTCTGAATAATTTCCCGCATCCATAACTTGGCAACAGCGAATTTCCGCAGAGTCAAAATGGCATAGCAGAAACCACCTGATTGAATAGAATAATGTCCACTTCGACCCATCTCCATATCAGATTTCCAGTAATCCGAAGTGACCAACTTGGCATTTGCGCAAAACAAGAACGGTACTATTAGAATCGCCTGATGGCACAAAATGGCGACGTTCAATTATTTTTTCCATATCAAATTTCCAGTAATCCCCAGTGATCAAAATTTGGCAACGGCGCATTTCTGCAAAACAAAAATTGTACTATTAGAATAGGTTGAAGGGTCTATAATCGAGAAATTCATCTGTTTTTTTTATATCAGATTTCCAGTAATCCGAAGAGGTCAACTTGGCAACAGGGCATTTCTGAAAAACAAAAATGGAACCATTACAATTGGCCGAGGGCCCACAATCGCGACGTTCAATTTTTTTTCATCTCAACCAAGCAAACCAGAAATTCGCAAAGGAACTTTGGATCTCCTAATAGACAAACCGAACAGCTCTGTTGTAAATTTAATGATAGAGGGCCAAATGATCAACCAATATTTCTGATACTTTCTGTATACACTGCTTTCAGAGACTGAGACATGGCACAATATTTATCTTTTGCTATAGACTTATGGTAATTGCCATTGACAAAAAAATGCAATGCTAAAACTGTGCAATTCGTTATAGAACGGAAATTCATGAGGTATGTATCCTTGTGTTCCTGCAACACATTGCAAAGTGATCGCTCATTTCGTTAAATAACTCCCAAGCCAGTTCTCTGGTTAATCTAAAATCTTTCCGAAAATTTTGTTCTTGAGTTTCGAAAGGTTTGCTGATATCCCTCAACTACCTAATGAATTTACGATTCCATCACTCAAAGTACAATAAGTGAGAATCATTTTTTTGCTGAAAACAGCTATTATCGATGACAGTTATTTCAGCCAAATAGGTGTCGTCTGCTGAGCGATGTTTTGGCAGCGATTTATCGTTAAACAACGATGAAGAAACAGATAGTGAATCCGATTCTGTGATTTTGTCGTTATTTAACGGCTTATCACCTGATAACGACTGCTAACGACATTGTCGTGAATTGGGGTTTATTCACGACTAACTAGGTAGATACTGATCATTTATAGATTTAAAACGCTTTATAAAAATATGAAAATATTTATTTTACTATGTATAAATATGAGATTGAGACGGTTGAATTTAATGAGGGAATTAATGAATTAAATAATTGATGAATCTCTCCTTGACTGGTTATGGTTTAAACAAAATTATTCTAAAAAGATCTATACTTACAATAAATTCGAGTATATAGATTTCAGGAACATTTTCCGTGAATCTAATCTCCATTCTTCCAAACTCCTCCCATGGCCCTCACTAGCTGCGGGCACGCCAAAACTCTAAACTCGACTAACAGATCGAACTATCAGAACTATCAGAAAGTAAAAAGGTTACCCACGTATTGAATGATAATAAAATATTTTTATATACAGTGCGGTCGATCTATTTTTGACAATACCCCCCGTTCAAAAACGCGTGCCCCGATCGATTATATTAAAAACCAACTGACAATTCGATACAGGTTAACAAAAACTAGAAAATTAATACTACGTAAATATAAATATACAAATAAATATGCGCAGAAGACGTCTGCTTGCACCATCTTCATTTGAATTCTTCTCCCCCTTGCTGACTTTTCCATCTTTGACTGGCTCATTTCGGTTCCATTCAATTGTACCATAGTTCATCGTTGTCTGGGTAAAATAATTGGCTTATCGTAGACCTATTCTGCTGGTTTAGTCAGGCTTGGGTTGACTTGGCTGGACCAGGTATGGTATGACCCAAACATACTGGACAACTTGTATTTGGCACAGATCTGCCTGCCGGGACTTGACATGGCTTCAGTGGACTTGGCATGGATTTGCCTGCCGGGCATGGCTTGGTCCGGTTGGACTCCATTTCGGCTCTGTTTCGCTGTATTTGACATGTATCTGCCTGCCGGGACTTGGCATGGCTTGGACCGGTTGGACTTCATTTTGGCTCTGCTAACCTGTGTTTGTCATGTATCTGGCTATACTGGTCATTGGCACTGCTTGGTTCGGTTGGACTCCTTTTTGGCTCAGCTTTACTAGACAACACGGAGCTTGGCATGGTGGAACTTGACTTGACACTGCCTAATTGAATGTGAACAGGTTGAACACGACATGGCTTTGGAAACTGTGGCCCCATCATAATTCACCTGGGGATTCTCTTGGGGTACAAGGTTGAAGACTATTCCGCTTTCTTTACAGGAGGTACAGTTCCTATAATACAAAAATACAAAGTTTAAACGCACTGCTATTATCTAATTCAATAACAAATACCGTGCCCCAAAATATTTAAAATATGAATCAATCTTGTTCTCATCAAAAATTTATGATACAAGTACATGCCAACAATACAGTTTCAAAATAATTTTCAAATTTTCCGACATTAATATATATTAATTATAATATAACCATACTTTCATTTTCGAAGAATACTAATTGTCACATTCTCAATCTATCCTTACCATTCTCTTTCACAACAAATGAAAATACCACTATTTGTCACATTACGAGGCTTATTTTGTGATGCGATACCCTGATATTATTTGCCTAGGATTAAATACAGGATTAAATACAGGATTAAGTACAGGATATGGAATATTTCACTATTGAATTTTGACACACACTGTATGAGCATTCATATCGTCAGTGTATTCACGCATCTTTTTAGGTTAAGTATAAACAAGAAGCAGAGTTTTTTTATTCCATGTACTTCCGAGAAACGTTGTACGCCGGTACCAGTGCCAGTGGGAAATATATTGTAGTATAGTCTGCACGAGTTTGATTTCCTGTCAGTTGAGTAAATCTGATCACCATTAAATTTATGAGATCAGTACATTACAATCACAAAACAATTTCACATTCGCTTTTCTTATTACATTCAACAATTTCCAATAATTTCTGTTCGACCTTATTCATTGCTCATTAAAATACTGTGCACAGTTCAATTATCAGACAGTTTCATACTTCACCCTTTAATTTATATCAACACGTCGGCCATTGCCTACACCCTTATGTCGTTTTCCTACGTTTTCTTTTAGTTCCGAATCTCTCTGAAGAACAATTGTGTGTAGCTTACAATCTACGTGAATCACATCCTTCTTCGCGGTTTTTGTAGATCCTCGTTTTACTCTATGAGTAACTGAACTCAACTTCTCTGATCATAGGTTTTCCTACAACATAAAATAAATCATCATAATACTCTCACTCAATACGACTTCCAATCGCGATTTCTTTATCAAATTGTCTGACAAAACCGTGTTTTAAGAATACACCAAGGATTCAACAAATTACTTTCTCATGATTATGACCAATGGTATACTGCACCCATTGGGTAAACTCCAAAATAATATTTTTTCAAATCATGTGTCCATGCATTCTCTGAAGCGCATCTCTTACGATTCTTCAAAAAAAATCCCAAGAGCAATATTTCCTGGCGCTACAAATTCTGGAAAGGCAGCGGGCGTTACTTTATTTCTTCCTTCTGTCAACGTACTATTCTCTGCTAGGGGCCAGGGGGAAGCTGAAGATTCAGTGTAAAGTAGTATTAAATTTGTAAATACACGTAATTACTCTCATAAACCGTATATCCAAGATATCACAACTTAACAAAAATTATTGTTGTGAAAATCGATAGGGAACAACAATAAAATACAATTAATTTTCCTGAGAGTAAATCGTTATAACCTAACATCAATAGCATTTATTTACTCTAGTTTTACCGGATCTAGGTCAAGTTCAACGTCTATGATCTTCAATGTAAATAACTATATTGAGTTGATTGTACCATTATTCAAATATATAACAAAATAAAAATTGATCCATTATGAAGAATGAATCCAAAACTAAAGCACGGCAACTTCCACCACTTGTCGTGAATTGGGGTTTATTCATGACTAACTAGGTAGATACTGATTATTTATAGATTTGAAACACTAGAAAAATATAAAAAAAATTATTTTACTATGTGAGACTGAGACGATTGAATTTAATGAGGGAATCAATGAATCGAGGCATAAGATGTCCGGAGGACTGCTCATTGCTAATATCCTAAACAATAGGAAAAGTTGGGTCGAAAATTTATCAGAAAAGAACTACTTTCCTGGCTAATGCCACGACGAATATTGAATTACATCTGATGATATTTCCGTGCAGAGTTCCTACAAGGTTATCTCTGCAATTAATTGTTGCATGGAAATGTTCATCGAAACATTCGGACCACCAGTGGTGCAGAGATAACCTTGTAGGAACTCTGCACGGAAATATCATGAGATGTAATTCAATGTTCGTCGTGGCATTAGCAAGGAAAGTAGTTGTTTTCTGATGGATTTTCGACCCAACTTTTCCTATTGTATAGGATATTAGCAATGAGCAGTCCTCCGGACATCTTATGCCTCAAGTCATAAGCTCATTGTTTGTGAATTACAGTTTTCTTCTCCAATTAATGAATCAAATAAGTGATGAATCTCTCCTAGACTGGTAATGGTTTAAACAAAATTATTATAATATGATCTTTACTTACAACAAATTCGGGTATATACATTTTAGGAACATTTTCCATGAATCTAATCTTTATTCTTTCAAACTCCCCCCATGGCCCTCACTAGCTGCGGGCACGCCAAAACTCTAAACTCGACTACCAGATCAAACTATCAGTGGCCTTTTTGAAAACTCTTGTTTATGTTTTGTTGAGGACAAGTTGTGTTTCTAAATATAATAACTTTGCTCACGTACTGAATTGTAGAAAGTGAAAAGGTTACCCACGTATTGAATGATAATAAAATATTTTAATATACAGTGCGTTCGATCAATTTTTGACAATATTTTGGAGTTTGGAAGATTCGATATTAGATAGATGGAAAATGTTCCTTAAATGTAAATGCCAATATGTATTGTAAGTATAGATCTTTTTGAAATAATTTATTCAATCAATAACTAGTTCAGGAGAGATTCATTAATTCTTTAATTCATTTTTTCCTTCATTAATTTCAATCGTCTTATTTGTCTTATTTGTACATAGTAAAATAAATGTTTTTATATTTTTAGAAAGTGTTTTGAATCTATAAATGATCAGTATCTACCTAGTTAGTCGTGAATAAACCCCAATTCACGACAATAAAGATGAAAGATAGTGAATAGACCTGTTACTATCGATAGTATTGCGAGCACTCGTGGAATCAGCCCCGATAACATGTATGGAAAAGAAAAGTATCATTCAATTATTTTGGACTTATTTTTATCAGACAGGAAAAAATTTTGAATACGATTTCACTGAAAACATTGAATAATATTTTCAAGATAACAGTCGTTTAAAAGCGATAACTTATCGGGACAAAAAACCACGTCAAGATGTATCAGAAGTATTTAATTTTAATATATTTCAGACGATGTAAATTTTCATTCACAGTTGTACAAAAATATTGTTTATATTCCGTGTATAAAATTCGTGTTTCCATAGAATTTTTGGCCTCGACCTGCGGTTAGGGAAACAAGCGGCTATTTAGGTAAACACGGCTAATCATGTGAACAAAGAAATAGTAGCGGCTCTCTTTTGTCTGTATGATTGTCAAAGTTTGACATACCTCAGTCACTGAAAATTGAAATGACTCGTATTTTGTAACAATTTAATTCGACTATATGAACATTAATAATCTGAATAACTCCCTCGAGCTAAAGCTCTCGGAAGTAATTCAGATTATTAATGTTCACATGGTCTCCTCAAATTGTCAAAGGTACTCTCGATAGAATTATGAAAAGAATAAAAGTCGGCTATTTGTCATGGTCTTGGGATATTACCTACGAATATACTTTTGATCTTAATGATTGGTGCTTGAGTAAGTAATACTTATGAATAAGAAAAAAAAATTGAAATCTGTGAAAAATCACGAGAACGTTATTTTGCCCTCAAAATTATAATTTTTTCTCAATAGATGTTGATTAATTTTTCATCAAAATGTCTTTATTCATTATGAAAACAAACTTCTTGCAAGAAGGAAACTTTAAAACAATTGTTCACAAACTTTGTACACTTAAGGGTGAATTCTCGACCATCTGCAAGTATTCTCATATCTGAAATATAATTAGACTTGTTTCATTAGGAAAAGTAATGAGCTTTCTTTATTCATAATTAATTGTCATGCATTAACTGAGTATCAATAATAAGTCACATTGGTTTTGAAGACACAGTGAGTGACACATACTGACGAAGTTATGAATCTTTGGGAATGGCTATTTGGAATGGATGCGGAGTGTGTAGATCTCTTTAGTGAGGGTAAATATTTTCATAATGTTAGGTGCCAAGCTCTGCGTTCCTTATAAGAGAGTTCATCAATCTGCATTCGTTTCTTTACAATCGAAATCAGAATCGCAAATTGCTTCAATTTAAAATAAAGTAGGGTAAAACTTCCCTTACATTGATCATCTGAATTTCCAAATTTATGGAACTTTCGTATTTTGACCCCCTGTACAAAAAATCAAAATGAAATATTTGGCGATCTCAAGTAATTTCGGAGATACGGGCCATTTTATAAATAATAACTGACATATTCAAGCACACGTTTCTTCTTTGAAAAACACACTCAAATGCCTCTCTATCTCCACCAGCACAATATACTCACTATAATTCACCAGTTTTACCCTTTTTTTTCATTCACAACAGTTTTTTATCAAAAAATTCTATACAAGCTCTCCCAACATTTCGCAAATCTGCTCGCAGATTTGCGAAATGTCGGGCAAGAGCGCGCATTCCCATCACTACTTTGTCGATTTCTCTCAACTTTGACTGAAAACTTTCATCCCACGTTTGTTAGTGAAGAACAAGACAAGAAATATGCAAGTGCACGCAATCACATTACTACTTTGTCGATTTCTGTCAACTGTGAGTAGAAACTTTCATCCCTCTTTTGTTAGTGAAGAACAAGACAAGAAATACACGAGCGAAGCGAGCAAGCTCCTTTAGCAAGCGTATTTCTTGCTGTTTATCTTCACCAACGAATAGGTTAAGAGCGTTTCTACATAAAGTTAGGAATGCGCGCGCCGTCGTATTTCTTTTCTTGTGATTCACTAACAAATAATGAATGAATGTTTCTACTCAAAGTTGAGAGATACCGACAAAGTAGCAATTGGAATGAGCGCGCTCGCCCGACATTTCGCAAATCCGCACGCGCGCATATGAGAAATTGGGGGAGAATGTTTCTGCATAAAGTTTGGAAAAATCTGCAAAGTAGTAGCAGTAGGAATGCGCGCTCCGTTGAAATTTGTAAAGGACCCCGCAAACTCCTTATGTAATTTGGGTCCTGGTAGATTTTTTGAATTTTTGGTATGATGTAGTCCATGTAATTCTCAACCAATGTTACCATTATACCAAACCAAAAAAATGAAAAGTTTTGCTGCTAGCGGGCGTTGAAATCACCCCTTGCGCAGCTATTTAAATTTGAACCCGGTAACAATATTTTCACTTGTTTCATTGTTGCCAATGTTGCACAATATTGTGCTGTTTCATAAAAAAATTTCTTATCCCCTCTTCTTCCCACCAACTCCTATTACGGAACGCAAAAAAATAGCAGTTTTTTATGATTATCCCCTCTCCCCCTAAATGGCAGAAAACGAAAAAAAATCGGTGGATTTTTCTGAATTTTCAATATGATGCAGTTCAAGTTATTTTGAATAAAAATTAACTTGGTAACAAACTAAAACTGAATAGTTTTGATGCTAGTGGGCGTTGAAATCATACCTTGCTTAGAATAGACTATTCGTTATTATAGGCGGAAACAATATCTCTACGTATTTTAGTTTAGATTGTGCCGAACAATTGTGTAATTTTTTACAAAGAAAAAATATAAAACCTCCCTCTATCCCCCAACCTCTATTTTGAAACACGATAAAAATTAATTCTCGACTACTTGTGAATGCTTTATCAAAATAAATGTTTTAATCAGCTCAAATGAAGGAAATCGTTCAGTGTGTTTATCTTCACCATTCCCTCCCTTCAAAAAAATATTGGTGGATTTCGCTGACTCCTTAGTAGGGCGTAGTTCATGTTATTTGAATATCAATTAATTAGGCAAAAATCTTGAAAATAAAATAAAAATTAGGAATCAACAATTTGAACTTGAGTTGGTGCCTGAATTAAATTTTTTCGTGTCTTAAAATATGGGTTGGGGTAAGGGGAAGGTTTTATATTTCTTTTTATAAAAAATTATTCAATTGTTCAGCATAATCTGAACTAAAATACCTAGATATTTTGTCGGTATAAATTCAACGCCCCCTAGCATCAAAACAAGTGATTTATGGGGTTTGTCACCCAATTAATTTCTATTCAAAATAACTTGGAAAATTCAGAAAAATCCACCAACATTTTTTCATTTTGTGCCATTTGGGTGGAGGGGGGATAATCATAGAAAAACGGTTTTTTCCCTTATTCACGCATATTTAAACACTCGACGATACATTTGAAGGCACTCAAATTTTTCATTTGCGTTTCGTAATAGGAGTTGGGGTAGAAGGGGGGGTGCGTGAGAATTTTTTTTATTAAACAGCTCAATACAGTGCAACATTAGCATCAATGAAACAAGTGAAAATATTGTTGCCGGACTCAAAAATGAATAGTCTAATCTGCGCAAGGGGTGATTTCAACGCCCCCTAACAGCAAAACTGTTATTTTTTTTGGTTGGCGCAATGGTAACATTGGTTGAGAATTACATGGACTACATCATACCAAAAATTCAAAAAAATCCACTGGGACCCAAATTCCATAAGGAGTTTGCGAGGTCCTTTACGAGAGATGATTTTCGAAATATCGTCTGAGCACGCTAGCTTCGATCGCGTATTCGCGTATTTTGTGTGATTAATCTCAGCCAAGCAATAATGGATAATAGGTGCTATATAAGTTTGAGAAGAATGGACAGAGTATAATAGTGATAGGGATGCGCGAATTGTTTGCATTTTTCATTATATAACAAGAATAGCCGTCCTCTACCTGCACAGGCTATGCCTTTTGATACAATCTTCGAGTGTTTATGAGGAAGTATTTATATCATTTATTATTATTGATGAAAAAATTGTCAGTCTCTAGGGCGCCAATACTTCTGAAAACTATTCACTACAAAAATTTTATATTTATCATTATTCAGTATGCAGGAATTTTAACTACGTTGCATTGTACTCTTATTAAGACTCATTGTTGATTCAATGAAAGACATTGATACTGGCGACTCTTTGTTATGAGAGAAGCCATTTAGTTGTGAGATAACTGGATTGAAAAAAAAAAACTTGATGTCAATGTTTTGAATGCACAAAAGATATTTTTTAAATAGATAAAGCATGTAGGAGGCAATTTTTGAGAAGAAATGATTACTTAAAAAAACGTGTCGGATCACAAACAAGCATCTTTGGTATTTGCGCAAATATATAGAGAAAGATGCAACATAACCGTATTGTAGGTATGTGGAGAAAGCTCGGTTAGGTTTGCATAAGGTCGAGTCGGTCTGGTTAAGTTATAGCAATTAAAGAAGGCTATTTTATGTAAAAAGTTCTCTGTATTATTTTGTCCGCATGTGTATTCACATTATGTTTGCGTACATGTCCGTGATCTCTCTCGTCCTCTAACTTTTGCTAGTCATTTAGAAACATTATAATTACCCTTGTTTTAGATGTGCAGTCAAAGTGCTGATGGAAAAATGTAGTGGTAACTCATTTTTCATAAGCATTCTCTAAAATATTCCATGTAATATGTGAATTAAATATTTCTGGAATCCCATTGGCAATGTCGCAAAATAAGCTTCGCCCTCACGTTACTCCATTGTTTTGAAAAGTTGGTGGTGACTGATTTCAAAGTTATCAACCTGACAATCCTGACATGACAGATATTCACTAAACAAAACAGCATGAATTCGTTGATTTTGTCATTTTTAAAAGAAGGTAGAATTTTTTGATAAAAAACTGTTTTCAATGAGAAAAAACTGCTAAACTGGTGAATTAGAGTGTGTATATTGTGCTGGAGAAAATAAAGAGGCATTTGAGTGTATTTTTAAAGAAAAAACGTGTGCTAGAAAGCTACTTTAAAGGTTTCCTCAAACCGACGCGGGAACGCGGAAGCGGGAACGGGAACGAGATGAATCCGATACTAAAATCCATAGTGGGACATACCGGTGTGATTATTCGTATTCCGAAATGCATACAAGCAACGAAATATGTATGGTTTGCTACGTGTACTGTTTTTCTAGCAATTTGCACGGTTCCAAAGTTCCGTTCCCGCTCCCGCGTTCCCGCGTCGGTTTGACGGAACCTTTAATGTACATGGTGATATAGATATCAGTAGATACGCAAGATTGATAGCTTTTTTGAAACGAAAATCTGATGGTTATAAACCAAAGAAATCGAAGATTCTTAGCAGAGAAGAAATTGAGTTATTTTTGAGGGAAGCACCAGACGATTTGTATCTTATGATGAAAGTAAGTTTCAATTTCAAGTTTTCTCAATGTTCAGTATGTTAATCTGAGAATTTTTTGTAGGTAGCACTGATTTTTGGTTTTCATGGAGTATGTCGCCGCGAAGAATTGGCAAATATCACAGTGGACGACATTCAAGATTTTGAGATATTCTTACTCATAACTATACAAGAAACCAAAACGAAGATATATCGAGTATTTACTGTAATCGATAAATAACAGAAATCGCCAAGTTATTTGGACATTTACAGAAAATATTCTTCCTAGCGAGATCAGAATGATCAAAAGCGTATTTTTTATTATAAAAATGGCAAGTGTACGATACAGGTTATCGGAAAAAAACCATTCAGAGCCACTTAGCTAGGTATTTTTAATGCGAAAGAATATACTGGTCACTGCTTCAGACGTTATTCAGCAACCATGTTAGCACATGCAGGCGATGATATAATCAACATTAAAAGACATGCTGGGTGGAAGTCGATGACTGTTGCGGAAGGTTATATCGAAAATTCAATTGCAAATAAGCTGAAGATTAATAATAATAAATAAATAGATTTATGTTCATTGTCTTCGTTATATTATTGTAAATAAAGTTTTGGGTTTGATCATATGATCCATCGGAATATAGATTTTTATCGATATGAGATTGAAATTCACTTTAGCGCCTGTTCAACGATTTTATCGCCCGCCGGGTGATAAAGTAGTCCGCGGGCGAAAAATTGCTACTTTACGCACGCGAATCCGGGCGATAGAGTGCTACTTTTCGCCCGGTTGTGCATAAATACCCTTTTCTCGATGTACACTGTTAAAATTATGATATCGATAAGTTGAATTTGTCCATTATCCGTCATCATATCTCTTCTAATCTGTTAAAACTTTTCAGATGACCACCTCCGTTCTCTCATTTTGTGGCCTCAGATGGTGTTTCGGAACAAAATGCAGACGAACATTTTCACGGCAGCAATTTGCCTTGTTTCGATGAATCAAATCGCGTTCATCATTTACGTTATTTTTTGGAAACCTGAACTGCATGACGTTGTAGCAAAGTTACCTTCTGAAACATTCATATCAAATGTAAGTATTTCAGACTTTCTATCACTGCCTCAAATTTTCGCAGGATTTTCTTTTTCGTGAGAACCAGTACAATTTAAAAATATCGAATAATAATATATCACACGTCATTTATCACTACAAATGAAATAAATGAATAAATAAATAAGTACCTACATTTAACTATTATTTACCTCTTCCATCCATGTCATTGATACAGCAGTTTCTTCTTCAACTTTACTGATTAAATTGATGGGTTTCAAAAATTCAGGAAGCGTACTATAGCAGATTATACCTTCATGCAACAAAGATTGTGCTGTGCTGATGTTTATGTTAAATACCAGCTAGAAAGATTTCAATTTCTTCAAAAGAAACGCAAGCTTGATATTATAATCAGTGTTCTACTGACATTCAATTTACAGTACACAAAATAAGTTTGATGAAGGTAGGAAAATTTTATGCATTTTTCGAGTTTGTAGTTTTTGAAGTGTGTTTTCATTACTAGCACGTTTTTACTAACTCATTTTCCAGTCTGTTTCTACAGTCGATTATAAACTAACCTATCGATGAGCTAGAGACTTGAAACTCCAAAAGTAGTTCAGAATTGGATGGAAATTCAAATTAGTGCAGAATATGAAAAAAAACTGCTATAATTGATATTATTATCATTCAGATCGTACTCTACTCATTTTAGACCGTCAGATAACAACAGATTTTGCTGACTCATTTTCTTGTTTCTGTAAATTATGTCAGTGTTGGGCTCAAAAATTGAAAATTTAGCAATCGGACGTGTGCTAGGCATATAGAAAATTAATTTTCCTTTTGCAGATAAAAATTGTTTATTTTATTTTCTCGTTTAGGGCATTCTAACACATGAATAGGTATAACAATCTAATAGTGAAAAACCAAAGCCATAAGGTTTGCAAGTACTTAGCGGGTCGAAATAGGGGCGCGACCTTGTAAAAAAATAGTTTGTTGCTGATGCATTTTCTCGCTTAAGGCAATCGACATAATGAAATTTAATATCGTTAGGAACCCGAAAAAAAATTCCCATAAGCCGGTCAGCTGTTGAGGGATATTTTCCGGACGAAAAATGTTGTGAAAATATTTTTCGTTTTCTGGCAAACTTTCTCGTTTGTGGCATTTGGACCATAAGCTTTGCATGTACCTCAAGAAAAGCCATAAGTTGTATAGTTGTAGAAAAATTAGTGGATTTTTTTTCATTTTCTTGTTAATGGGAATTGGCATGTAAGAAGAAAATAAAATTTCAATACCAGAAAAAAAGCCATGAGTCGGAAACATGATATATATATATATATATATATATATATATATATATATATATATATTGTCGGACATATGCCATACAATCTATACAAAGGTATAGTGAGTTCCTAAAGGATTGTTTTCGACTGTTTTACAGTCACTGGAACATTTATTGCTCCTTGAAACAAGTATTCAGCATATACCATTTCGCATCCGAAATGTCCTTCTGGAGCGCTCTCTAATCTGTTGCCTTGGTGGATCCTGTAAGCGATTGCAGTGTTCATCCCGGCGAACGATGACGGGCACCGGGCCCCCGCGTGTATACAACCGTGATAACCAGGACTGCACTGATGAGGGACTTCATCCCGAAACCGGTCTGCAGTTGGTTCATTGTTTGGATCAGGCGGTGTCCTGCTGTCTGTCTCTGAGAGCTCTTGCAAAGTTGTTCCTTCAAAGTAAGGATCTTTGCACATATGTCTGACAGATATAATTCAATATCTGTCGTGGTATTAGCCAGAGAAGTAGTTGTTTTCTGTCGGACATATGCCATACAATCTATACAAAGGTATAGTGAGTTCCTAAAGGATTGTTTTCGACTGTTTTACAGTCACTGGAACATATATATATATATATATATATATATATATATATATATATATATATATATATATATATATATATATATATATATATATACAGTGTGGCCAATTAAAAATTGAAGCACCCTTATAAAACATACTTTTTTCAACTGATTCCGCCTTTTTTTTCATTAAGTAGATAATCGAAAAGTCCACTAGAACACCAAATTTCATGAATAAATCTTCATTTTCAGGGACAACTATTCTTTTTTTCGAGGTAAAAAACTGAAACATTTTTTATCGATTTTTTGAGAAAAAATCTGATCACACCACTGGATTTGTGACATTTTCAAATAGTTCATTTTGGAATTCCTATTTATAAATAGACATTGATAAGAGTTCTGAAATTGAATTGGTGGGTTGATTGAACGGCATATTTTTAAAATTTCATATTCCCATAACTTGCTTATTGATGGACGAGTTTCAACAAGAACTATTAGAAAATGTCGCAAATCCAGTGGATTGGTCACATTTTTTCTAAAAAAAAATAATGTTAGATATTTCACCTTGAAAAATGAGAATAAGTGGCCCTGAAAATGAAGAATTACTTATTGAATTTGGTGTCCGGATGGACTTTTTGAATGTCTACCTATTTAAAAAAAATTTCAATCAGTTGAAAAATTAAATTTTGATATGAGCGCTTCCATTTTGAATGGGTCACACTGCATAAATAAATACAATTATTTGAAAATGCTGCTGCGAGAAATTAATAAAGATGAAATTGCTCATTCCTTCTTCTATGGGATTTGGCATATGCATTGCAAACTCCACTCTTAGGCCATATAAAAAAACCTGTGGTAGAAGTCCATTGTATCTCGAAGTGGAGTGGCATAGTTATACAGCAAGAAAACACAAAGTCGTTTCCATAATTTAATTCACCAACTAGATAGTGTAATGGTGTACGGCAAGGGCTATCAATCAGCTAACCATAGTATATTGAGGACATGTTTCGAACCTATACAGGCTCATCATCAGCTTATCAATAATTCTACAAAAAAGGATATCCAATATAACTTAATGTAACAAAGTACGTTAGAATTACTTACATGGAGAGGAAAAAATTGATGCAATAAAATATATAAAAGAAATATGTTGTGCGTTGCCACATATTACCTATACTAGGTCAACATATTCAGGAGAATATAAAAATTATTATATTAAGGAAAAATTTTTGTTTTTCCGAACGGAGAAAGGGGCGGCTGTTAAGCCTTAGTGCCATTTTTCTTCCGAAAGGAACAAAAATTATTTGAAATGTTTGGGGTCACATGAGGCGGAAAAATGAAATTAATAAAGAACGTGCTCATTAGACTAGTCACGCACTAGTCACGCCGTACACCATTACACTATCCAGTTGGTGAATTAAATTGTGGAGACGACTTTGTGTTTTCTTGCTGTATACATATGAAAAAAGCCTAAGTCAGAAGTATGATAGTAATATTAAGAACAAATGATTTATTTATTTGAATAATTCTTAAAGTGTGAAAAAAAATAGTCATGGACATTATTGTGACAAACTGATAGGGGTCGATAATTTAAGCAATTTTGCCATAACCCATATACAGAAATGAGCCGTTAGGGCACTATAAGCAATTAAAAATTGGGAGAAGGAAAAAGTGCACCGGTTGCAATATGTTCGTCTGACTCACTGTCTTCTGCTGTCGCCTGGATAAGTTAAAAAACTCAACTGCGCCTACTGGCTTGTTGTGTCATAATCGGATGATCATTGGAATTCAAATACAAAAAATACGATTTTTCACTAGTTTACTGTGACTATGTGACACGATGTGACGAATCAATGTTCACAAAAAATTAAACAGCAAGCCAGTGTGCGCAGGAGAATTGCACAGAAAAGATTTTTTAATTTATCCAGGCGACAGAACAAGACTGTGAGCGAGTTGAACTATTTTGTTCCTCTCAAATTTCAATTGCTATAGTGCCGGAACGGCTCATTTCTGGATACCCTTATCAGTTTGTCACAATAATTATGAAACACCCTGTACTATCGTAGCAAATGGTAACATAGGAATAATTAAACGAAACATTCAATTATTATACACATTATCTAGTATAAACTAGTAAAAAGTGAAAAAGTATTCAAAGTATATAGAATCATTTTTTCATTCGTTGTCACTATCCATTATGTCGCTAATTATGAAAATAAAAAATTTGAAATTCTGACAGAAATCAAGTGAAAACACACTCTTGAATTATACAAATCTACTAGTAAAAAACACAACAAGAATCCTAACTTGTGGTTCGAAGTTGCCACTGGAAACTGTTTGCGTTTACTTGTTCAATAAACACTGTGGCCAAGATAGGATTGGTCAGCAGTGTAGGTATTTTGAAATGGTATTTCGGAGATCATTTCTTGGAGATGAGAAAAGTTGTGAAATATTCGTAATTTATTGATAATCTTCGGAATAACGTCAGAAATAATATACAGTGACCGCCAAAAAGTATGTACCATATGGGAAAAATTTTTATTATTGGAGTATTGGAAAAAATATTCTGGGAAAAAGTTTGTGCATGTCCGATAACCTAAAAATCGATTTTGACACATGTCACGTGATCGCTAAAATGGCGGCAAAATGAAAAAAAATGTAATGCAAAGGCAAAAAAGGGGTAAGATGGCAAGATATCAAAAAAAGTTATTTGAAAAAGTCACTTAGAATTCAATTTTATACACATAAACGAAGTTTCAAAAGATAATTCAAAAAAATTGAAAATTGCAATTTTTTAAAAATATTTTCCCATCTATTTAAAAATATTTTTTTTTTCTTATGAATAGCTTGACTATACTGAAACATTTGCATTTTAATGATAATGACAAAACTTTCTCATTTTCTCCACACCAGAGGGCACTAAATTGAAAAAATGGGAATTTGTCAGAACCCTTGCTGTTACATCGGTTCGTATCTAACAGTTATATCCGAATTCCACGACCATTGTGATAACATGACACTCCAAAAACATGGTAATTTCCAGATTATAATCAAGTTCCGATGATAATCGTGCATTAGCGTTTCACTTCGCACATAAACTTGAAAATAGTGCGTCAAATTAAAGATTCTTAAAGTTTATGTGCAAAGTAAAACGCTTATACAGCATTATTATTGAAACTTGATTAAAATCAGGAAACATGGTGTTTCTAGATTGCCATATCAACACAATAGTCTTGGAATTCTGATATAACTGTTAGATAAGAACCGATGTAACAGCAAGGGTTCTGACAAATTCCCAATTTTTCAATTTAGTGCCATCTGGTGTGGAGAAAATGAGAAAGTTTTGTCATTATCATTAAAATGCAAATGTTTCAGTATAGTCGAGCTATTCATAAGAAAAAAAAATATTTTTAAATAGATGGGAAAATATTTTTTAAAAATTGCTATTTTCAATTTTTTTGAATTATCTCTTGAAACTTCGTTTATGTGTATAAAATTGAATTCTAAGTGACGTTTTCAAATAACTTTTTTTGGTATCTTGCCATCTTACCCCTTTTTTGCCTTTGCATTGCAATTTTTTTCATTTTGCCGCCATTCTAGCGATCACGTGACATGTGTCAAAATCGATTTTTAGGTTATCGGACATGCACAAACTTTTCCCCAGAATATTTTTTCCAATACTCCAATAATAAAAATTTTTCCCATATGGTACATACTTTTTGGCGGTCACTGTATATAGAAAACAAAATTTGCGATTCAAATGAAGAAATTATTTGTCAAAGAGAGAAATATTTTCTGCAATAGAAAAAAATATTATTCAAAAATTAAAGTTTGCCGTAGAACGAAAAATAAATTCACAAAATTTTCCGTCCGAAAAATTGACCTCAATAGCTGACTGGCTTATAGGATTTTTTTTTCGGGTTCCTAACAACATTAAATTTCTTTCTGTCGATTGCCATAAGCGAGAAAATGCATCAGCAACCGACTATTTCTTTACAAGATCGCGCCCCTATTTCGACCCTGTAAGTACGTGCAAACTTTATGGCTTTGGTTTATCACTATCAGATTGTTATACCTATTTATGTGTTGAAATGCCATGAACGAGAAAATTGAAGAAAAAACTTTTTTCTCCGATTGGCAGCAAATATTAATTTTGCTGACACATATCAATCAGCAAAGATTTACTTTTCCTGCCTAGGCAGCAAAGTGGGTACTTTGCTGCCTAGGCAGCACAGTGGTTACTTTGCTGCCTAGGCAGCAAAGTGATTATACTCAATGGGAATAAAACATTTGACGTAAACATTTATTAGCAATTATTACATAACACTTTTAAAAAGAATTTAAAAAACATATGTTTAGTTGTTATTAACATTGATGGTAAAATTACTACAATTTTGAACAAATAGGCCACCTTTTCTTTCCTCAGATATCGTTCTCTCTACATTAATTATATTACCAGTTTGATTCGTCTCATAAGTAGTTCCTATATTTGTCAATACTTTTTCACAAATTCTGGTTTTACTTGCCATTGAATCTTCAATGTACCCTTCTGCTATAGTTGAGGATTACCATCCACCATGTCGTTTCAACATTGTTATGTCACCTCCTGCATTCACAAGTAAAGTGGCAAAACTTCTGCGGAGGCAGTGTCCCATATATTCCTTAGCATTCGGCATATTTAAATAGACAGCTATTTCTTGAGGTATTTTACCAAATTTATGGATTCCAACAAATTGCTTTATGGATTTACCTTTTGCGTATTTGAAAAAAAATCTTGTGTCTTTTAATTCAGCAGGCCGAAGAGCTATATATTTTCTAACAACATCCAAATATTCCATTATTACGAAAGACCTCGAATGTTTAATAGGGATACCAATAGTTTATTGTTCATATCTTCAATATTTTCTAACTTTAAATTCAAAAGTTCGTCGCAGCGACATGCACCAGCAATTCCAAAAGTCAATAGAATGAATGAATTATAAGTATTTTCACTCCATGGTATAGATATCTTATTCAAAACTTACTTTTGCTAATAAATATTCATCATCTGGTGCATCCAGTATAAAGTTTATAATATCTTGTTTTTCGAAAACTCGGGACTTCTTTGCCTTGTAGCCTTCAGATGACCGTTTTAAATATGCCCGCAACTTCAAGTATCTTCCTATATCTACGCCATTTTCAACATTCATAGTTCATAGTTCAACATGGAATATACAGACCAAAGGGTAGAACTCTTCATTGTTTGAGATAATCCAGCAAAATAAGCAAGTAATACATTCTATGAAAAAGTCTTCCCATTTTTCTCCTTGCAATAATCCATAAATCGTTTATAATTTCCTTCATATTTCATCCAAGACTTCTCCGGCAACAAATTCAACTCTATATTTTTTGCCACCTCCCTTATTTCTGGAGGAGTAAGTACTTCCAGGTCGCTATCACTGTCCATTATATAATAATTTAAATATACCGATATTTTTTCGCACAACTGTCAGAAATTTCATGAATTGTCAGACTATAATTATTATGGACATTTCCATAGCAACCAACCATTCCAACAACTGCGATTTCTATCAAATTTTATTTTAATTAAATAAAGAGATTGTGGGAATTGTAATAATTTGCAAATACAATATCCTCCTATATCATTATGAACAATCGGAGAAAAAATTATATGTTCAACTCGGCTATGAATTCAGCCTCGGCAGTCAATCTACTACTTTGCTGCCTAGTTAAACAAATAACTATTTCCAGTTGTTAAAATCCCAGAAAAGAGAAAATGAGTCAGCAAAATCTGTCGTTATCTGACGGTCTATTTGGAGTGGTGGAATTGACTCAAGAAGAGCTGCGACAATTCGATGTAAAAAGTCGCAAAATGATGCATTCTTATAGAAACTTAAACCTAAATCGTCTGTTCCACGGTAATACTTCCATAGATAACGGGGAGGCCAGGTCTCTTCAGTTTGGAGTATCTACGTAAAATAACGGTACTGGATAGAGTGCGCCTTATTTGCATGGTCCGCGACCATGAAGAAGTGGAGATCGTGGCATTTCTTCTCAAAGCAGTAGCCCGTGTAGCCGATGAACTTGATCTCTCATCCGACAATGAACAGGCAAACTCAAACTTTGTCACCGAGTTAAAACCAGTTCAGCAAAAAGCTCACATCAAAGTTGCGGAGACTGAGATCCTCCTACAGCAATATGAGCATAAGCCATTGCATTTAGTCACCGTCAAGAATATTGAAGACGTTTCTCATGCCAAGTAGGCTGGAGTCGGAGACCAAAGGATTCATAATGGCCTGCCAGGATGGTGTTATCAACACTCTGGTCCATCAATGCCCGAGTCGTTTTAAAAAAGGGCATTATCGAATATTTCCGTTTGAACTCGTTGATTAGGTTGGAATTCTGTCTTATATTCACTCCTAACTTGGTGATCATGGTAATCATGGCATACACCATATTTAATTAGCACTCCGTATCGACCTCTCCAGTGGTATTGAGTGAGTTGACTCTTAATGAATCTTATCTGCTCATTTTCATCCCGATTTTGAGGCAAAAATACACTATTTATTGAAATAGCTGTAAAAAAACTTTGTTACTATGTAAGTCAACTTTAAAAACGATTACCTATCAATAATTATGATAAACTAGTTGTATTGTAGGTACACTAAAAAGTATGTTAGTAAGTAAGCAAACTCAACTATTCATAACCAAATTCAAATCATAAGCCACTAGCTATTATAGACTCAATCTGATGGGTACTGGATTATCACAGGGATCATCACGTAAGTAATCGGTTCATCAGAAGTTTTCGAAGTTCCTAATTGAATAAAATTTTGTAAACATGGAATATCACATTCATCAACATGAATTATCGATCTGGAATGTTTTCAGTGGCGTAGCGCTTCCGGTTAAACCGGTCGTGGACACAATCTTCATTACTGTAAATCATCGCAAGTTTAAAATCTTATCAATGGGTTAAGTATTATTTTTAATCTTTTGAAGATCCCATACTTCAAATTCCAGGAGATTTCTCATTGAATTCCTTCAATCCGTAAATGAAAAGTGATGGACTTCAAAATTGTAACTCACTTTATCATAGAAGGCTATGATTCCCTATATAAAACTTTCTCTCAAATACATACATAAATCACTTCTTCAAATACTTTTTTGTGTATTGTACTTCTAATTTTTCATGTCCCTCTTAGACAAACGAAAATAACTACAGTTTGGATAGTGAATTTCGAGTATGGGAAGACGTAGGATTTTTTTTTTGGAGAATAACATGTTCTGAGGAATTCCTATCTGTATAATAAAATTGCTGGTTACTGTATAAGATTTATAGCCTCAAACAGAAGTGCAAGCCATAGACATGTTTTCCGAGCTACTCTTTTGATAACATTGTGCGTAATTATTCACAAAGATTGTGAAGTCTTGTTGGAATGTCTTTTGAGTACTTAATACATAGTTCAGTGACATTTTTTTAGTTTGGATTTGTTGGTCAGGTCAGGCAGTTATGTGTGTGTGTGTTTGAAATGTATGCTATTTTAGAGGAATTCGTAATTGTGAAATCGATGATATGGATACAGATGATACCAGAAGAAAGTGTTTAAAAGTAGCAACGAGAACTATAATCCGTCAGATACAAAAAATTAGACTACTTCAGCAACGGAATAAAAGAATGCAATCCAAATTTTCAATTTGTTTCAAGTTGGACAGACGATTTACAATAATCAAGTCACAGCTCCACCATGTGAGCAAATCAAGACTACATCAAAATAGAGCTGTTGTTTTGTAGGTCTACAGAAATGTCTTCAGAGATATATGTCGGCCCCTATTTAACTCATAAACTATAATGAATCTCACTTCAATATTTATACTAGAGACTGTTTGGTGTTTAAGAAACAGAAGTAAAATAATAACAACATGAGAAATTCTCGTTTTCCTTCCAGACAGATTCGTAATATCGATCGCTCCATGGCCTAACTCTACATAAGTACATTACCTTTTGACGACTTTAAAGAACTTTTTGAGAGTTAAAGAGCTACTAAGGCTTTTACAACACTTTTTGAAAAAAAAAGTAATCTCTTATGTGTATTATAGTGCATGTATAGCATATACATATACAGGGTGTAATTTGAATGATGTCAATAATTTCAGGTGGTGATTCCTTGTCATATTTTATGAAGAAAATTTCATATAAACGTGTGTCCTAACTTGCTTCGTTTCCGAGATACGGGGTGTCAAAGTTTCGTTTAAAAATCGGCATTTCATCAATTGCTCAAAAGTCTTTTTGACAATTTTGATGAAACCTGGTGTGGTTATTAGCAGTAGCAAGGGGCTTCTTTTCATGAAATTATATTTCAAATTAAAGCGGCAGATGGTTACCTGATTGATATTTATAGTAAAAATCATTGTACGCCACTGTTTTTCCCTAAGTTTCATATTTTTTGAAGAGAAAATTATTGAAAATACAGTAATCTCATAATGCTGTGAAATACCATCAAAATTCAGAAATTTGTGACAATGATCTTTTTTTCAGTTACTTACTCCATATATCAGTGAAATTCTATTTAATTTTGTGCATAAATGTATTTTTAAGTTGAAGTTTTAAGTTGATAGGAACAGTTGACAATAATGGGCCCAGGAACACAACAACCAACCAGTCCATCAACAACAAAACCAACAAAAGAGTTCAGGTAGAAATAAATTAATTAAGGAAATCTATCGATTGATAAAGTGTTGCTATTTCAAATTCACGGCATTATAAGAGAGTTGAATTTTTAAATGTTCAATTTGATAAAAATTTGAAACTTAGAGAAAAACAGTGGTGTACAATGATTTTTAACATATTTATCAATCAAGCGACACTTCGCTGCTTATAATTGGAGATCTAACCTCATGAAAACAACCCCTTGTAACTGCTAATATACACACCAGGTGTCATGAAAATCGGCAAAGAGACTTTTGAGTTATTAATAAATAACCGATTTTTTATTAAAACTTTGACACTCCCTTTCTTGAAAACAAAGCAAGTTAGGACACACGTTTATATGAACTTTTTTCATAAAATATGACAAGGAAATTACACTCTGTATAGCGTATAGTATAGTTTACTGAACAATTTGAATATTTCGACTTTTTTACTTTAGCACTATCATTAATTTTTTTCAGTATTTATGTGCTTCGTCGAAGAATCTAATTCTTCGAACAATAGAGTAATTTTGATTGACATCTTGACAACGCACGTGCTTTCGAACCAGGCATGTGGTCGTCTATAGATAAAAATATAACAGAAAATTTGTCAGCACGCCGCCACTGGTTCTAAGCTAACATCCTAATATCATGACAATAACAAATCTCCCCCTCCGAACTCGGAGGTTACCCCTCACCCACAAACTATCACAAAGGACAGTGATATGCAGCTTTCATAACGTGTGTTGTGCATAAAGAAATGGCACTTCTATATATTTTATTGCTCGGAGGTTGTTGTGAACCTGAGATCATAATACATTTGCTGTTAGCTTGTCCAGCCTATATCCACAGACATACCGCGGTACTACGAGTGTTGAACTACCATCACTCGTACAGTATAGACGAGACACCGGTGTTGCCTTATGCCCCAGGTGATCTTGAGTATATTGTGGAGAATGGAAAGTGTAGCTCACTTTTCAGACTTAGCTGATTAATCGGATGAATCTGCTAGCCTTGTCGGTGTGTCGTGGTCCTCTCTGCTACTGCTGGGAATGTTTATCTAAACTACTCAACTCTAATTTTGTAATACCCCAAAATTTTGCCCCTGTTAAAATCTGAATGACTTCTTTCTGATTTGAACAATTTGATTTCTGTTTACACCGTTCGCTAGCCCAGTCCTTCAGCTGTAATCTCGTATTCCATCAAAATATGAGTTTCTTCACATAAAATCGCTACATGATGTTACCTGAAAGTGTGCAAGATTTCGGTATTTTCAAAAGGATCCCAAATGAAGAAAAACTTTTATTTTTAAATTTGACGCAGAGTCATGAAGATGACCTCATTACTTCAGATTTTTTCCCGAATTGTTTTCTTATCTCTTTTATTCATAGGATGATTTCAAAAAATCAACTCATTGGTTTTGCAGTCATAACTTTTTTCCTCATCAAACCGACTTTCAAAATCTCAGGCTCAAAAGGATCCCAAATGAAGAAAAACTTTTATTTTTAAATTTGACAGCAGAGTCATGAAGATGACCTCATTACTTCAGATTTTTTCCCGAATTGTTTTCTTATCTCTTTTATTCATAGGATGATTTCAAAAAATCAACTCATTGGTTTTGCAGTCATAACTTTTTTCCTCATCAAACCGACTTTCAAAATCTCAGGCTCATTTTGAAGCTGAAACTTCAGATGAAAAGATGAAGATCGGAATTGACTGAGATAGAGATTGAAGATCAAGGGTTTCCTCAATGGTGACCCAAATCTGAAACACCCCCGAAATCCCGGTTGGGAGGAGAATTGAATATACGATCTGTTCTTTCTTGCTTCCAGTCGTCAAGAATTGTGCGTGAGAAATCTCAATTGGAACGGCATTTTGAAAAAAATCAGCCAATTGGTATTTTGAAAAGCATGGCCCGTAACCAACGTAAAAAGAATCATAATAAGTGACTGACAAGTCCGTTCAGCTGAGACTTATTCCACAATAGCATTTTTTTCTCAATTGTGAAGCATTGATCGTGTAAGTGAGCAAGAACAAGAAAACAAGTTTCATTGAATTTTTATTGAACAACAAAAAAGAGAAAGAGTAACTGGATAACATTTGAATTAAAAATCATTTATAAAATTCAGCATACAGTGGGTCCTTTCCTTTTGGCAATCACTTCATTGACCTTTTCTGGCATGCTGTCTGTCATACTATCATTAGGGGAATATCTGCCCATCTTGCTGTATCATATTCACCAAGTCATCCAAATTTTCCATTCGCCCTTCCCTTTGTTTCAATTTAAAATTCATACGACTCCAGACATGTTCCATCGGATTCATATCTGGAGAGAAATGCGGTCAGTCCATTTGCTCAATACCCTGATCCCTTAAAAACTCGTTGACAATATGGGCCCTATATGGTCTCGCATTGTCATCAACGAGAAAAAAGTTTTCGTCGATAATTGCGGCATAAGGGACCACTATATCTCTCACACACAAATCTCTATACCTGTTACCGTTCATACTTTCTCTTCTCAGAATCACAAATTCACTCCTTCCATTTAATAATATTCCACCATACACAGTCACTCCTCCACCTCCATATTCCCTTCCAAAAACGTTTCATTCCCCCCTCTCTATACCAACATATGCCCATCCTCTCGAAAAAAGTTGAACCTACTCTCATCCGTGACCATACTCCTATTCCACTCTGCTATTCCCCAGTTTTGATGTCCTTTCCCCCACAATCGCCTTGCTGCTCGAAGAACAGGTTTCAGTAAGGGACAGGCTGCTCCTCTCCTTGCGTTTAATCCAAGATCGTGGATCCAGCGTCGAATTGTCTGACTTGAAACCTGATATCCTGTGGCATCGATCTATTCACGAAGAATTTTGGGGGCGGTTGAAGTCGGGGTCCGCCGGACCAATCTTCCAATAAGGCGGTCTTGAGCGGATGTTGTTATTCTTCTTGTCTCCCTTCTTGGCACCCTAGGTCGGTACTGAATATACCCAGCGTTGGCTCGGACGTGAGGTCTTTGAACGGATCTAACTGTAGTTCCAAGCAGGTAATTTAGAGGGTACATAATCCTTGTTCCCTCATCCGTGGAATCAGTTCCAGTTGGTCGGGCGTTCATTCAATGATTGGATATTGAACTCAATAACGGAGAATGGCTTGGATCAAAAAAAAATATTGTTCATGGAAGATGGAACTACACTTGTAGAGCACTTGACATTCGCTGCTATAATTGAAGCGCCTCACAAAGTGTTTACAATTTTGGGAAAAAATGTCTCATGACTCTTGCACCCTGTATTTACTCCAAATTTTAATTTGAATCATTATCATACTTTGGCCCAATAAGATAAGTAGTAGTCTAAGGTGGTCTTATATAGATAGATTAAATTTTACAAAAACTATTATTATTACCGAGCCATACCGATATGATAAGAGTTATTTAAATAATTGTATATATGATCGCAACATATCCTTGATAAAGGAACTGCATTATAGTGGCTTACTCTGTTCCCATCTAATTAAAGTAGATAAAATCATTAGAAGAACAAATTATCAGTCAGACGGGATCAGTATCAATAGAGTAGGTAAATTGTTCTTGAGTCAAGCAATCCTGAAAATTATACATGATTTATGTAGTGACAATTATACCAATAATGTACATCGGTGTACTGATGATACTGTAGTTTCAAATAAGGGAGATAAAAATATTATTGTTTCAAATATTAGAGAGGAGACTAGAATTGCGTTGATCACTGAGAATGTTGTGACAAAACAAATAGATACACTGAATCAAATCACTCCTTGCCAAGATAGTTCTTTTTTAGACGTTCAAAAAATGATAGTTTGATAGGCATGAATAGAAATTTTATATTTTATGCAAACGCTGCTAGTCTTGTATGCAATTTAAATAATATTTTGATGAATATACATTTTTATAACCCATTATTATTATGTATAACAGAGACTCGTATCACAGAGGATATTAGTCAGAATGAGATACAAATAGATGGTTATGATATGCTGAATTGTAAATCTATGAGTAGACACACTGGTGGGGTCAGCATTTATATTAAGACAGGTTTAGGATTCCAACAAGTAATGAACAAATCAATCAATAAGAACACTTGGATGTTAGCAGCAAAGGTAAGACTGAATAATAAAGAATCTTATATTGTGTGTACACTTTACCATTCCCCAAATTCTTCTCACGCAGAGTTTGCTATGTTCTTCCTTTCCTCAAGGAAATAATCTTGGCGAAAGGAAGAACTGAAAATCTTAACAGACCCTTGCTCAGTGGAGAAGGAAGTGGGTAGAAAGAAAAATAAATAGGTAGTCTCCAAGATAACAAAGTGTATTGCTTTTTCTTTACAATTTAAATGAATATTTCCAACGATAAATTCTAATAAACTGTGATCTTTGGATTTGATTGGTTGCTACTCCGTGGTACGCCTCGTAGTAACAAAGGTTTATCGATTCGAAAATTTGACTATGTGAATTTATTAATTATTTCAATGATCCTAACACTACCTACTGTCAGGAAGGTTCAATATTCTGTTCGACGTGGTCTCAACTCCTTTTAGTATATATACTTAAAGTTCACAATATCAATACCTGTTATTACTCATCGACCAACTAGCAATAAATATTTACTTTAGTTATCAAAAATCACGAAAAGAAGCTTACTAGCAGCAGAATCAATATGAATCTTAAATTCAGCGATAATTAAAGCAAATGATGTTTGTGAAAAGGCTTATCTGTAAATATCCACGATCGGGGAAATAGTAGTTCTATCAGCTGGCACCACGACAAGTTAACGGGGCTCTATGATTTCTCCAAATCAGCACTGTCATAAAGGGGGTCTCTGTATAGTCCATCCAGACTGGTAAATGTGCAGAATAGGGCTCGGAAGGGCACACGTACGGAACGAGGTTGGTAAGGGGTGTTGGTAAGAGGTTCTGCTAAGAGGTTCTGCTAAGAGGTTCAGCTAAGAGGTTCAGCTAATAGGTTCTGCTAAGAGGTTCAGCTGAGAGGTTCAGCTATGAGGTTCAGCAAAGAGGTTCTGCTAAGAGTTTCTGCTAAGAGGTTCAGCTGAGAGGCCTAAAAATAAGAATTATCTTGAGGAATTGTTATCAGAGGAAGACCAAGAAGTTAGGATGCTGATAAGAGCATATACACATATATGCGCAATTATATCTGAGTATAACTAACCTGTGATATTGGATGGCCTCGAAGTGGTTGGGTTTACAAAATCTTTAGAAAAGTAGGAAATCTTATCCACAAAGGTGTGTGTGGTTGCTCAGGGAAACCAGACCACTATTTTCACAAACTTCTCCCAAAGATTTCAAGAAAAATCCGCCTAAAGCGAAGTCAAAAGCTCCAATCCACCTGGGCAGCAAAAGACTTATTTCTTTTTCCCAAATTTGCGGGCATGTGTCAGAACTGACAGATGTATTCTAAACAATAACCAAGGTAAAATAAAAATGAGAATCATAAAAGGCTACTTCCAAAAGCAGACAGATTGTGTTGAGACCAATATACCAGAGGATACTTCGAAGCGAAGCCACAAGACTACAAAGAAATAAAAAAAAGGAAGAATAATAAAAACACGAATAGAACCAGAATGTAGGTCAGGCGGTAGGTACATTTTCAATCCGGCACCCTATAAACAACAATCCTGACAAAATGCAGTACCGAATTGCTGGAAAATCGGACATGTAACAAGTTTTTATCATTTTTGGAGGAAAATATTGAGATTTTAATGGAAGAAAAATCTATATTGATTATGACAGATGACTTCAACACAGATCTAAAAGTAGACATATAGTAGAAAAATTAAGCAGCTATTGACTTTATTCGGAATGTATCAAACTGTTGAAGAAAGTACAAGAGTTACTAAAGATTCATCTACACTGATTGATTATGTGATAACAAGTGATAAAAATATTAAACATCAAATATCTGATAGTCCTAAAGTTTCCGACCATTCTACTATACTCATCTCGCTGATCACAAATGAGGTGAAATTGAATCCAAGAACAGCAATTGTCAAAAGAAACTTTAAGAAATTTATTTGATCTGGAGTGGAATACAAATAGTACTGACGTTAATATACTGGCAGACACTTTCGTTAATAGTGTTGTAAAAATGTTAGATGAAGATGCAACTTGGAAAGAATATAGAACATTCAATAACTTCAAACTGAAAGTATGGTTTACAGAAGACATCATGGAACAAATAAAGTATAGGGACAATTTTTATAAAGTGGCTAGGGATTCAGGATTGGAGGAGGACTGGATCAAATATAAGAAAGTCAGAAATACTGTTCCTTCACTTCACTGATTAGGCAGGAAACAAAAAAATACTACGAAGAACAAATCGATCAAAACAAAGGAGATGCAAAGGCAATGTGGAGGTCTCTCAAGGAGTTAATAAATGGAAAACCTTAAAACAGGCCTTTTAAAATAAAGTTCGGTGATCACTGGAAAGAAAATGACTTAGATATAGCAAATTCATTAAATTCATACTTCGTAGAAAGTATATTGGAAATTGTAAGCGACATTAAACCTGTTCACAACTCCGATTATATCTTGAATATTTTGCCTTGAAACCAAGTGAAGCTTACCACATTTGAAGCACTGAAAATGAATGAGATTAAAATTATAATAAATAGAATGAAGGAAAACGGTGGTGATAAATACGGCATCAACTTGGAAATATTAAAATTAACCTTGGAAGTTGCAGCTAATCATCTATTATATTTGATTAATACTTCATTGATGACAGGACAATTCCCTGAGAAATGGAATGTATCCACAATAGTGCCTATTGAAAAAGTGTCCAATACAATCACTTGTTCGGAATTTCGCCCAATTAACACACTTCCTGTCTATGAGAAACTATTAGAATTAGCAGTAAAAGATCAGCCTTAAAAATTTCTGACAGATAGTAATATACTAGTAAAGGAACAATCAGGATTCAGGCAGGCACATTCATGTGAAACTGCATTGCATTATTTATTGTCTAAATGGAAAACTAAGATAACCAATAATAAAAAGATCATTATTGTTGTATTTTTAGATTCAAAGAGAGCCTTTGAAACTCGAGAGTGTTGGCATTAAGGAAAATGCATTGAAATGGTTTGAAAGCTATCTTTACGGTAGGTCACAAATGGTTAAATATAATAATACCTCTTGTGGCACCTGCGACATACATTATGGAGTCCCTCAAGGAAGTGCCCTAGGACCAATTTTATTCATTTTATTTATCAATGACATAGTGTGCCAGGTTCAAAATTGCAAAATTAAATTGTTTGCCGATGATACTATGATCTATTGCGAAGGAGATGTAGAGAATGTTCAGAGTACTTTATCACCAATCAATCAAGATTTAAGGAAACTGTCCATATGGCTGAACGACAATGGGTTAAAATTAAACATAAATAAAACAAATACATGGTGATATCAAATAAAAATAATTTGAAGAAATTGAAAGATTTAACATACAGCAATCATTTATTGATTGATAACAATGTTATTGAAGAAGTTAAACAGTTCAAGTACCTGGGCTTCATGATAGATAATGAACTGAATCTTAAATCACATTGTGAATACATTAAGAAGAAAATGGCAAGAAAAATTAATTTCTTATATAGATTGAATAATAAAGTATCATGTTTTACTAAGTTAACTGTGTACAAAACCATAATATCTCCCCATCTTGATTTCTGTGGGACATTCATATACCTGATGAATAGTGAACAAATTGACAATTATGTAGAAAACGAACGTCGATAGCGTACATGTTGGAAGTCTTGAATTTATTGAATGTTCGACAGAGAGCTAATTATAATATGCTCAAGTTTGTATATAAACTAAAGTCAGGATGCTTACCAACCTATCTAACAGAAGAAACAAATTATCTTCAAGAAATACATAGTCATAATACCAGATCACATGCTTCGAATGATTTTTATATCAGTACTGCTAATGCTGCTACAAACACAGTGTTCGTCAAAGGTTTACAGCTTTACAACTCACTACCAAAAGAATTAAAAGAATGCTCATCATTGGATAAATTCAAAAGCCAGTGTGTCAAATATATAAAAGGTTTATAATCCATTATGGTAATATGTCTACTCGAAGTTTTTCGATTTTATTTGTGGTTCGTTTAGTTAGAATATTGTCCGTGTGTTGTAAGTTATGTGTGTTCTGTATTTTATTTATACTCTGTATCATTTTTTAATTTATTTATTATACTATTTTATACTCTGTACTGTACTTTGAGAGCTGATGATGCTAATAAAGATTATTATATTATATATAAATTCTCAAAAAATTTACTCCAATGAGAAAATTAACATGAACAATTGTGCCAAATTTTTAGTTAGGCATTAATTTTGTGGCGAAGAATAAAACTCATTGAGTAATTTTTCAGGTTCAATTCTGCATGATTTTCATGTTGAAAATAAAATCGCTATACCCGGAATGGATGGAACATCTCAATCTCGTTTTGGAATACAGCAAACTATGCAGCAAGGAATTGAAGAGCCGTATCAAATTCGAAAGTGGTCTCAGGAAATTTCTGATATATTTCGGTATATTTGTGTTTATCATCAACTATGCTCTAATTGTATGGAAAGGAAAAGACAGCAAGCATTTCTTCACGATATTAGTCCTGGAAATATTAGGAAACATCACCGCCACCGAAATAATATTCTTCGTTTTATATAGTTATACAGTTTTTGCGACAGCGATTCTTTTCAATTTGAGTACATATGCATGTGGTCATATTTATTTCCAGTTATTGATTCTGGAAGAGAATTTGGAAAAACTCAACTGCAAATATACAGAAAATGAGAACTATCAGTTGCATAATAATCAGTATCAGAAAATGATCAAAAAGAAACTAATGAGCTGCTGGAAACACTATTTGAATATAAGAAGGTAGGGTGGTTCAGTTCAGGTAGGTTAAGGAATTTTAGTCATCCTGAAACGATGGTACAATTATAAGAAAGTTGTCACAGCATCAAAATCAAAACGCATAAAAAAACACAACAATTAAAACTAAAATTTCAACAACTACCAATATGCATCGAGTTATTCCTATAGTGGGTAGTTACAATTGTCACATTACTGAAATTTAGAAGTTTGAAAACACCATAATCAAAACTTGAAATTGAACAGTTACTAACATTCACTGAGATATTCAGGTACTGAGTAGTAACACTTTTCTATGAGAAACTGTATCAATAATTTTTTGGAAACACATAAACAGTTAATCATTTTTATATGATGTGAAAGATTATTGAACACTCTTGGGCCCATGTAATTTGGAGATTGATAGCTCAACTTTAACCTGACTGATTGAAATATCTTTCTTATGTTATCAACTGTTTTTTCTCAGAATATTTTCCATGTTTCTAAATAAGCAGTTCATAGACTGAAGATTTGGAACAATATTTCTGATTTGTGCGTTCCAGACAAGGTGCTCCCTTTGCTTTTATAATTTCCACCGACGGCAGGATGATTTTTTTCCTGTTTACTCTTCCTACGACAGCATTTCCATCTGGCCAAGTTTTCACATCCATAAGAACCTCGCTTACTGTTTTTCTCTTCAGATCTCTATCTTCATCAATGCAATAAATGTCACTGCTACCTTTTACAGGAGCAGGTTGGATGACCATAATTTGGAGAATATTAATTTTAATACATTTTGAAAAATATTAGGGGTTTTTGTCGTTTTTTCAGTTGAATCTTCGTTACTACCTTCTATATAGGTTGTATATGGATCTGCAGGTGATTCTTCAATACTATCTTTTTTTCTATCGGTGAGCTCATTAGTTTCTTCGGAATGTTTGTTAAGTAGTTGTTCATATGTATCCTTGATAGTGTCTCCATCAGGATGATCCGTCAGATTTTCAGTTGAATTTTCTATACTATTTTCAGTTGTGGTTTTGGTCGATTCTTCAATTGAATCTGTAAAGACATCTTCATTGGTATTTTCCCATGGATCGTCATATTCTGGTAAATCAAATATCATGAGCTCATCAGCATCATTAACTGTGTTCAGTTGCAAGGGTAAAGTTGAATACACTCCTGCATTAACATCCTCTACACCCGACCGCCAAAAATTATACAATTCGAAATATCGCTCTTTTCCTACCCAACGACTGTAAGACAAAGTAAATTTTTAGACCTCAAGTTTTCCACTGTTTTTTGTGCTTGACTTGATTCATCTTTTGAATAGGAAATGAATTATTAGAAATATCCACCGAATGATTCTAAAAGATTGTGAATGAATGAATCTTGGTCGGATAAAAATGGTGTTGTTTCCATAAAACCAAATAGTAATGCTTGATTAGTCACCAATTATAAGATCTAGTTCGGATAACATTTCAATGAAGGGAATTCCAACGCTTTCAGAAATAGGTATGTTTACGCAACTTTCCCTTTGAAAATTTTGTGATATACACTGCCTTTCAGGTCAATTTTAGAGGACCTATGATTTTTTTTGTTGAAATGCATCATTTTGTCTTGTATTTACACGATATTTTTTTTTCCAGGCTCAAGTTTTTATCCAATAAAGCATCATATTGGCCAATTTATTCATCATTGTTACATTGTATACTATCGCTAGGAGCCATATGTATTTATTTTTTGGTAAGCATTCCATCCAAATTCATTCAAGACGAGTTGACTAATTAATTGAAAGAGTATGTTTTTATCTATTTAGCTTGGCGGACATCCTTCTGAAGATCCCGGCATAGTTTTTTATGGTTTTTCAATATTGGGAGTTCTTGTACTGTCATCAGAAAATGGCCAATTTATTAAGAGTGAGGTAGGTTTTAATAAAGAAATGCATTAGATTATTCCTGTTTTCACATACAGAGTGTCGCAGCTGAATCTGTCACCTCACTTATCTCCACAGTCGTGAAAAAATTGGAAAACGCCCAGACCCATCAATTTTTATTTCGAGGGGAAATTCTTTCACCAAATACGTCATCACTATCCTGTAAACCCATTGCCAGCACCTCCTACTTCAGAAATTTCATTAGGACTTCTATACTTGAGAAACATCAATTTTAAAGAAATTAAATCACAAACATGTTGCAATGTCTTTTATGTTGACATGTGTTGTCAAGATCATCACTGTTATACAAAATATCGACTCGGTGTTGTTATGGAACAAAAATCAATCAAATGTAGCTTGATTGATACTAAATAGACTAAAATATTTTTGTACAATAAGAAAATGATTGTCAAAATTCGATAATTCGAAGGTTAATGAAGAATATGATGTTCTACATCAATTTTCTTCAGAATTTTGAGAAGAATTGAAATATGAAATAACATACACGCGGTTCCATCAGAGAAAAAGTATTTTTGTTTTGTCATGTCTTTTCATAGGTCCTATGTACTTAGTTTTCCTAACCGCAATGGATTTTAGAACACCCCAAAACTTTTTCATTAACACAATTTTTGATAGCTAACTTAGTTTAGGAGACAATCGACATTGACTTTATACATTGATATATTGGTCTATCTGATCATTGCGACCGATCCCTCAGCATGTATTCGATCATAAAGGACGAAAACATATTTTATTCTTCTATCTAAGTGTTCAGTCTAGAATGAAAAAACACTCATTATCCTGACAAATTTTATATTGCCAGATGAATATAGTTCCCTGAAGAAAAACAACGGAAGAGGAAAAATAAAGTTATGAATTAGAACTGTGTTATGGATTTTTCTCAAGAAATTCTATTTTTTAGTCACTAAATGTGCACAATACTCTACTACGGACTCAATGGTATCAATGGAACAGAGAAAACCGAAAGTTTTTGTTGATGTTCTTGATTGCCACTCAAGAACCCTTGCAAATCACCAGTTTCGGCCTTGATCAGAGTCGTGATGTATATGTGAAGGTTGGTATTTGTTATGAGCTCTTTTGACTGATCCATTTTCATTTAAATCTTCCAAAAAAAATCACTGTTTTCCTGAAAAAAATGCATGTTCTTATCTCAAGTATCTAGTGTATGTATACGGGGTTGAAACGCTATATAAAATGAATGACATTCTTTATGACCTTGAGAAATTCATGGGAACAAGGGTTTTTCTTACCATTAAGAGAATTACAACTGTATAGGAGTCGTCATATAAGAAAAAAGCTTAACCTGGATCTTAACCTAATATCACAATGTTTACAATATTGACTTAACGCTTATTCACAAAAATTTTTTCATTGAATAATAACTCTGACGGACAAGCAAATCCTTCAGACCTTTTTTGAAATGTATTTCCGAAGAACAAGACTTTAATTCGGGAGGTAGTCTATTAAATATGACAATACCCACGTTATTTGGTGACTTATATGAAATGACGGACTTTGTTAAAGGTACATGGAAGTTATCCTTTATTCTAGTGTTCAAATTGTGTATTCCACAATTTTTCGTGAAATGATCACGATTTTTGAAAATACGTGTACATGTTTGAAGGATGAATAAACCTGTGAGCGTTAAAATACCCAGTTCCTTGAAAATGTTTCGGCAACTAACATCACTTGGAACACCAGCAATCGTCCTGATTATTCTCTTTTGAGCCAAGAACACATCACCCGAGTTTGAAGACCAACCCCAGAAACCAATGCCGTACCTCAGTCGTGAATCAACTTGACCATAATAAACATTTATCAACTGTTTTGTGGTTAGAACTGTTTTTAGATTCTTCATCATAAAATTTAGTGAGTAGAGTTTAGATACTAGAGAGTCGCAGTGTGTTTTCCAATTTAGACAGCAATCTATGTGGAGACCTAGAAATTTAACACAAGATGTATGAAAAAGGCATGATACGTCCTCGTTATCGGTAGTTATTTGTAAATTATCACATGTTTTCTGGTGGGTTCTGAACCTCATATACTGTGTTTTTGTATTGTTTAAGTAAAGCTGGTTAGAAGAAAACCATGCCGAGATTTCACTGGAAGTTTTATTAGCTTTGTGCTCAAGAATAGTGTCAGAGTTATCAGAAATGATCATCATCAATAGACTTTTCTAAGTCGTTAATATAGATCAGGAAGAGTACTGGACCCAGAACAGATCCTTGTGGTACCCCAGTCGAATTATTAATCAACAACGATTTAACGTCTTTCTGGAAATTATTCTCATCTGTATTCCTAATGGACACATACTGCTTCCTATCATAGAGAAATGTTTCAATCCAACTGAGGGCTGCATTATTGATATCATATTTTTTTAATTTGTAAGCAAGAACTTGATGATTTACGCAATCAAAGGCCTTACTCAGATCGCTGAAGATTCCAACTGGGTACTCCTTAGCTTCGATTAGTCTAACGATTTGATCATAGAAAGAATGTATCGCAGAAGTAGTGCTTCTGTTCTGTTTCGTGAAGAAAAATAATTGAATTTGTAAATTTTTCAATTTATTGAGCATATCAGTTGTCTCTGTCTATGATACATCTCGTAAGACACTCAAACCTGCTCTCGGGCGCCATTGAGTTATAGTGGTATGCTTTACTTTCTCCCTGTTGACTCTAACCACCAAACACTTGAAAACGTAACGGAATATCAAAAAAATGTTTACGAACAGTTTTATTGTCCTTGAAAAGATATACAAAAAATCATCATGATGTTTTTTCATATTGTCAAAAATATATGGAACATTCTGTACATTAAAATATTTTATTATCATTCAATACGTGGGTAACCTTTTTACCTTTTACAATTCAGTACGTGAGCGAAGATATTTTATTTTGAAACACAACTTGTCCTCAACAGAATATAAACAAGAGTTTTCAAAAAAGGCCACTGATAGTTCGATCTATTAGTCGAGTTTAGAGTTCTGCCGTGCCCGCAGCTAGTGAGGGCTATGGGGGGAGTTTGGAAGAATAAAGATTAGATTCATGGAAAATGTTCCTAAAATGTATATAACCGAATTTATTGTAAGTATAGATCTTTTTAAAATAATGTATTCAATCAATAACCAGTCTAGGAGAGATTCATTAATTCTTTGATTCATTAATTCTTTGATTCAATAATTCTTTAATTCATTAATTCCTTCATTTAATTCAATCGTCGTAATCTCATATTTGTACATAGTAAAATAAATGTTTTTATATTTTTCTAAAGTGTTTTAAATCTATGAATGATCAGTATCTACCTAGTTAGTCGTGAATAAACCCCAATTCACGACAATAGCTTGAAAAAAAGATTGAGATGTGAAAAAATTTCTTTTCTTTTAATACCAAAAACTCGAGAACGAAATGAGATATCGAAAAAATGTATAGACACAGTTGAAGCAGCGTATTTTTCCGGATGTTCCTTCTAATTTTGTTGTTATGCTCGGTAAGATTAGATTCGGTGCTAGTTTAATGATTGAGGATTATTTAAAACAAAAATCATATCTCGGAGTTTAAGCTTCAAAAATAGATGTTTTAGGGTCTATGTAGAATCGATAGAGATGGTCGAGAACGGTATTTTGGACATATTTAGTAAATTTTGAAAAAATTCCATATCATCCTGCAAGTTGCGTTTCATGAAACTAGTAATTGGCGATTGAACCAAAAAAAAACAAAAATTCTGACCATGTTGGTCTTATGTCAATACCCTCTACGAACCTAATAGTAAAAGTACCATTCTACTAAGTGTCTCCATTCTCAAGTAATCCCCAAAAAAATGGAAAAATAATACTCATAACTTCTTTCTTTATTGGTGGGTATTTTCAATAGAAACCCAACGGTAAAAACTCTCTCCCTTAGCTCTTACCGTTCTCGAGATACCATATTTTTGGTATTTCGTTCTCGAGATATTTTTTTTATATACTGTTCATGGTGTAATATAATCATCATATTTTCATGTTTTAGGTGTTCAAAGGACTATACAGCGTGATAACATGTATCAATTCTGTGAGAAATCGAGCCACTGTGTGAAATGGAAAACACAGCATTGAACTTCCAGCAACTTTGACCAGTTGAAGAGAATTAAGAAGAATAAACTTATATTAACTCATCGGCTTTGAGATATATGTTCTATTACCGCTTCATTGAATACACTCTGTTCATTTGCTCAGACGGTCCTTATTTATTATTCTGGAAGGAGAGTTCGCATTGGTGATACTTTCACAAAGAAACTAACGTCTTTTGGAGAAATCATGAGTCATGTACAGTTGAGCAAGGAAACAGGATATCTTTCATTACATAGCAAACAATATTTGGTTCTTTTATTCTAAAAGATATATTTGTGTTGTGAAAAACTATTGGCTACCTGGTCCCCCTTGAGGGAAAGAAAGGAAACGTCCATAATTGGTATATGCATGACCAAAAGAAGTTTGAGAAATGTAAAATGTACATGCTCATTTTTAATTTCGTTTCCCCTATAATTATGTTATTAATTTGGTAATCTCATTATATTGCTGTGTTAATCTTTTAGCGAATGCAGGGGGCAACATTACATCCATAAAACGTCACGGTGGCTAGAAATCTGCCTCCGTAGCAGAAGCAAATATAGAAGATAGTTTGAATAACAAAATTGAGATTTCTAACAAAATATTGAAATGTCCATCTTCTTCCAAACATATTAAAATATCTGATAAAATTGTGGAATCAACTCTTCAAGAAATGTCCAACGTTTCTGATCAGCAGCATCATGGAACATCTTCGGGAATTTATGTTGGAAGGAACTTTTTACCGTGAAGAAAAGATGTTTTTCACTGCCAAAATAATTTACAAATAAACATAAAATATAACTTTTGGAAGGATTTATTTTCAACACAGTCAATTATTAATTGATAATTCATCATAAAACAATTTCATTTATTGGAATAATAATGGAATTGATAGTAAAGTTTGAAAAATTACTTTCAACATCCGAAGATGTTCCATATTGCTGCTGATCAGAAACGTTAGATATTTCTTGAAGAGTTGATTCCACAATGTTATCAGATATTTTAATTTGTTTGGAAGAAGATGGACAGTTCAATATTTTATTAGAAATCTCAATTTTGTTATTCAAACTACCTTCTATATATGCTTCTGCTACGGAGGCAGATTGCCAGCCACCATGACGTTTTATGGAAGTAATGGTGCCCCTTGCATTGGCCAGAAGAGTAACAGAGCTTCTCCTGAAACAGTGACCTATGTAGCTCTTATACATGTCTTTTCTAACCCATTTTGCAATCACGCTGGGAATTTCTCCTATTTCATTTATTCCCATATGTTGGTTTAAACATTTCCTTCTCGAATATTTCAAAAATAATCTGTTATTTTTTGTATGAGGCGGCCGTAATAGTGCTCTATACGGTATATCTCAATATAATCAGAATTTGGAACAGTAAACGTTATTGTGCAATAGGTCTTCGCATCAGGTATTTTAGCAATCAATATAGATCCAGCATTTTCAATGGCATTAATAGTCATATGAAATTATTCTTCACGGCGACAAACACCGTTGATCCCCAAAATTAGGACAACCTACAAATAGAAAATATTGAAATTACTACTTATCTTACAAAATAATGATTATAACTGTAAAAGTATATTTGTTACGTTATCGGCATCTTGAATGAATTTATTGATATCATCCCTTGATAAAACTTTAGATTTCTTTCCTCGGCATCAGACGCTTTTGTTCTTAATGAGCGGGACCAATTTTGTTTGAAAACTTCCTTATATCAATATTTTCCTTAACATTCAATGTACTTTTCAACATTGAGTAGACTCTCCATAACGTAGAAAGCTATTATAATTTTTGATTTTTTCTCAAAATTGCATAAAAGCACATTTTCAGAAACCTTTTTTACCATTCACGAAATTGGTCATATGTTTTCTCATATATTAACTTAGATTTGGCCGGTAACATATTAGATAATATTGTATTTGCTTTCTCAGATATTTCTGATGGGGTAACACTACCACTATCATAATCAACATACATCTTCTTGAAAATAACTTGAAATTGAAACAACATAGTCGAAAAGTCATTTCTATAGTAACGACACAAAAAGACCACTGGATGATGTGAAATTGTATTGGAAGTATTGATAACATTAAAGATAACATGTATGGAAGAAAGAAGTATTATTTAATTATTTTTGGACTTATTTTTTTCAGACAGGAAACAGTTTTGAATACGATTTTAGTGAAAACATTGAATAATATTTTCAAGACAATAGTCGTTTGAAAGCGATAACTTATCGGAACAAAAAACCACGTGAAGTTGTAATGAAAGTATTTATTTTTAATATATTTCAGACGATGTTAATTCACATTCACAGTCGTACAAAAAATGATGTTTGTATTTCTTGTGTAAAATTTGTGGTTTCATGGCACATTCAAAATATTTTTTGGCCTCGACCTATGTGCCATTAAAAACACTCACTTTCCGCACTAAATACAAAAATAATTATTTTGTATGAAGTGCGTTTCAGGAGAAGCTCTGTCACTCTTCTGGCCAATGCAGGGGACAACACTAGATCCATAAAACGTCACGGTGCCGGTGGCTGGAAATCTGCTTTTTTAGCAGAATCATATATAGGAGATGGTTTGAATAACAAAATTGGGATTTTTAACAAAATATTGAATTGTCCATCTTTTTCAAAAAAAAATTAAAGTATCTGATAAAATTTTGGAATCAACTCTTCAAGAAATATACTAAAAAGATACTATGGTATTTGCTTTCTCAGATATATCTGATGGGGTAACACTACCACTATCATAATCAACATCCATCTTCTTGAAAATAACTTGAAATTGAAGCAACTACGAGCAAACACAGTCAAACAGTCAAACACGCGGCGTGCCCTTTCTATAGTAACGACACAAAAAGACCACTGGATGCTGTGAAATTGTATTGAAAGTATTGATAACATTAAAGATAACATGTATGGAAAAAAGAAGTATTATTTAATTATTTTGGACTTATTTTTTTCAGACAGGAAACAGTTTTGAATACGATTTTAGTGAAAACATTGAATAATATTTTCAAGGCAACAGTTGTTTGAAAGCGATAACTTATCGGAACAATAAACCACGTGAAGATGTATTGGAAGTACTTATTTTTAATATATTTCAGACGATGTAAATTCACATTCACAGTCGTACAAAAAATTATGTTTGTATTTCTTGTATAAAATTTGTGGTTTCATGGCACATTCAAAATATTTTTAGGCATCGACCTATGTGCCATTAAAAAACACTCATTTTACGCACTAAATACAAAAATAATAATTGTGTATGAAGTGCGTTTCAGGAGAAGCTCTGTCACTCTTCTGGTCAATGCAGGGGGCAACACTACATCTATAAAACGTCACGGTGCACAGTGGAGCCGGAATAAACAATTTCTGTCGAAAATTCCAAAACTCACAAAATTGAAAGAAAAATGGATTGTTATCACAAGAATAATAATAAAAGATTATTATTGGTAAATTGGGGTGGTTTTCAGGGGGTGAGAATAGAAAATATTGAGTAAAATTCTAAATATTTGATTTCGTGTAGTTTTCAACTACAGAAACACTGAAAAATATTGCAAAAAATCCCTTCCATGAAATAGGGTGTTTATCGGGGGGAAAGTGGGTGAAATTCAAAATATTCAAATAATCTTCTAACAGTTTGCATTTGTATAGCACTCCACCTCCCAATGGAGGTAAAATTACTGAAAAAAATATGATTCATGAATTAGGGTGACAAAGCATACACTAAAATTTGGAAACCTCGGGTTCAACTAGTATTTTAGTCTCTTCATCAACAGATAAGTAGTGGGCATAATCTCTTTGATGAAGTATAGGAGGAACGGAAATATATAAAAAAAACCAAAACCTATAACGTGTAAAGATAGTACACTTTCTATAAAGATTACTTTGAAATATATTACATTTCTATTTGTGATTCTACATGATCTCCTTCTTGTATGGATAGATCCTTCGTTTCATGTTTGAATTGAAATGTAATCGGTCTGCAATACCTAGTACAAGAACATCGTTCTGCCAAACAATTATTTCCTGCCGTTTTTGAAGCTCTTCTGCTACGAGCCTTATAGGTACAAGAGGTGAAATGAAAATATTTGCATCACTGCATCCCATTTCCGTTTATATTTTGCTTGTCCAGATCCATCAAAACCCCACTTGCAAATCAAAGTTAAATTTTGAAAGCACTCGAGTTTTTTACTGGTTAAAACTTCATGCTGGACATCCAAAAGGCGTGATGCTGTATGATCAAGAAGAGCTTGTAATTTGACTTCTGCAAGAACATCAGTTACCATAATGCTCTCTTTTTCTTTTCTGGTTAAATTATCTTATGAGATGGAAATCTGTCTTCGTCATGATCCCTCATTATATTATACTGATTCCTAGTCAACTTGGCTTTTACAAACATAGCCAGAGCTTTTGCGCCTGTGAGTATTATTTTTTTGGGAGTACCATGATTTGTGAAAGCCGTTCTATACATTTAGCTGCACACGTGTGGGTTGTCGCAATGACCTCTCTCACCACTTTTGCTGCTTCAAATTGACCTGCAGCTCGTAAACTTATCTGCATGGCGAAATATAATTCTTCAGGTGAATACGTTGTCCTCAGTGGTTCAGTTTTTTGACGCTTTGTTCTGTCTGAAGACTTCTCGAAAGCAGTTTGTATATTTTGAATAATCTGGAAAACTTATTGAAACGTCTAATCATTGTTTGTTTTTTGTCAAAAATCTGTCATGTTTTCTATTAGATTCTTGCCATCTCTTCTTGAAATCCAGAAAAAACAATGAAATATTCTGATATAGCTCAGGAGTACGGAGTTCCGGACACTTGGTACGTAATTTTACGAACTCTTTTATAACGTTGAGTTTATCTTTCATTTTGATGCAACCAGAATCTTTCATTTTATCGAACAAGAATCTTCTTCCCAAAAATATATCCGTGGAACCCGATGCTAAAAGTAAAAGAAAAATATATGACCAAAAATACCAACTATTATGTACGTTTTCAAATGATAATTCCATCAAATGGCGCAATTATGCGCAACCTTTTTTTCCCTTACGCTGCGAAAGCAAGTTACGAAGGTTATTTGGGAATGAAAAATGAAAACATGATATGCCCTATGTTCAACTAAAATCTTTCCAAGTTGAAATGTTCAATTTCCTTCTAATTTTTCAGAAGATTACACAGTAATATTCAACTTAGAACACCAAATATAATTATTGAATGGTGAACTTACCTGTGGGTAAACACTCCATGCTGAAAGCAGTTGAATATTCAAGTAGCACGGTGAGCAGTAGCAGCACAAAATAAAAGTATTATTGCAGTGAGCTGCCTCAAATACATTCGACACATTATGATACTGTATCAGAAAACAATTGAACGTTTGTTTTTACCTATTCATAGCCGTCTACTGCAGAAATTTTTATGTGAAGTATTTCCAAGAATTGAGGTATTTGGACCCACTGTGCGGTGGCTGGAAATCTGCCTTTGTAGCAGAAGCATATATAGGAGATAGGTTGAATAACAAAATTGGGATTTATAACAAAATATTGAATTCTCCATCTTTTTCAAAACAAATTAAAATATCTGATAAAATTGTGGAGTCAACTCTTCAAGAAATTTCCCACGTTTCTGATCAGCAGCACCATGGAACATCTTCGGGAATTTATGTTGAAAGTAATTGTTCAAACTTTACTATCAATTATTATTCCAGTAAATGAAATTGTTTTCTGATGAATAATCAATCAATAATCGACTCTGTCTAAAATAAATCCTTCAAAATAGTTATTCAATCAACTAGTACATTGATGAAGTCGATTAATGATCGAGATATTTTAACGCGTGAGCGAAGTGAGCGCGTTAATTTTCGAGATCATTATTCGCATTATAATATAAGAGTTCATAACAATATTTTTTTGTCTACCTCACTTTTGTTGAAATAAAGAAATTCAAATTTTTTTCTGGCAATAAAGATGCTACTTCAGCAGTTTCCGCAACATTCGACAAATTTTGTTGATTTTAGGCAATGAAACAGCTGCTACTTCGTTCAAAAACTGAGTTCACTTCTTTTTTGGCTTTAACTACTTTTAACAATGCTTTTGAAGATAGATTCAACTAAACACATCTGCGACATTACATATTCCAGATTGTTCTACGAAACAGTGCTGTCATCTTTATAATTGTCAAAATACTCCTATGTCAGAATCAGAAATGCTTTATTGTCATATAATATTAATTATGTTGACAAAGCTTGCCTAAAACTAAGACATGTGAAGAATAAAAAGAAAAAAAATATAAAATAAAAAATAATTGTATATAAATAAATGGAGTTTGATGCAGTAAATTCATAAGTACTAAAAATAGTTAAGTTTAGAGTTTATATGTAAAATGAATTATCACAGTACAATTTGTCACAAAAGCACAAACACTTTATAGTAGGTTAAAATACTTATATAAAAAAGTTTTTAGTATATGTAGGAGTGAGATGTGAGGTTGTCGATGAAGGTCTTCTTGAAGGAGGAGTTTTTATACTTCTTTACGAAATTTATATTCCCCTTCCAGTTTTCTTACAGAAAGTGGAAGGTGATTGAATAGCTTTTTTCCGTTATAAATTATTGAATTCCTGATTCGCGTTGTTGAGGGGATAGGAAGGCTGATGTTGCGAGTTAGACGGGTTGCTTGGACTGACTGGGACATAATATTAATATAAAGATAGGGTTAGTAGAGTTATGGAAGCCAGCAACCCAGTAACATATTCCATAACGTATATGAGATTCAATAAGTGCATAATAGGCATTTCTAGAGGATAATTTTTCACACAAATGGTTGATGTGATTATCAAATTTCAAATTTTTAGTCAATGGTTTCGTTGTCAAGAAAAATATGTTCTATATTACATTTGAATGTTATGATGTTTGTTTTAGAGATATTAAAGATTAATAGGTTTGCATGGCACCATTTTTTAACTTCTTTCAGGTCATTTTCAATAGTGCTCTGCAGCGTATTTATGCTACTGTTATGCCTAAGAATAGACGTGTCATCTGCAAAGATTGTGAAATTTCCACCAATTGAAATATTAGGCAAATCGTTGACAGAGTAAAAACATCAATGGGCCGAGAACGGAACCTTGGGGCACTCCGCATGTGATTTTCATTTCATTATATGTTATACCATTAAAGCATACTTTTTGCACTCGTCCTGATAAATATGATTGAAACCACTTTGAGATATTTCCTCTAAAACCATACAATTCGAGTTTCCGCAGCAAAATGTTATGGTTCACACAGTCGAATGCTTTAGACAAACCACAAAATACAGCCGCAGCAAACTCTCCATTATTTATCTGAAGGTAGAGGTCCTCAAGAAGAGAAAAAATTGCATCATTAGTGCTTCTAGTTGCTCTAAATCCAAACTGTTTGGGATGAAGAATATTATATTTATCCAGAAAGCTCATTTTTTTTATTAATTTTTCAATAATTTTTGCTAGAGAGGGGAGTAGGGAGATGGGTCTGAAGTTTGCTGGAATATGAGGATCGCCCCCTTTGAACAATGGTAATACAATAGCTACTTTCAAACAAGATGGAAATATGCCTTTTAATATAGTTGTGTTGATAGTGTCTGCCAAAATATTCAGAATATTATTCGGTAATTGGAAAAGTATTTTCACTGAGATATCATCCCATCCTGAAGAACTCTTACTTTTTATTTCAGATAAAATTTCTTTTATTTCGTTCACAGATGTTGGTGAATATCTAAATGAATTTGATATTGCAGTATGGTTTAGATAATAGGATTTATTTCTCGTATCAATACTTTCATGGAACACCAAACTAAAGAATATGTTTGTTAGTTGCTTAAAACATGAACACAGAATTACCTCAGTACTACACACTTCAACAATTTTATCGTCAATATTCATTTTAGCATCCATAACATCTGAATAGTTTATGTTTGGTTGTGTATCATGCATTCATTGAGAAATCGACCATTAATGACAAATCCTTCATCAATAGGGGTCATTAATGGTCGATTTCATTTGCATTGAAGAGCTTTAAACAGACATGTTAATACGAGGTACTCGGAAATAGTATATTGTATAACTAGCACGGAATGATAGTCATTTCCCACGAGTATGAAGTTTGCAGCATGAGCCGTAGGTGAATGCTGCAAATCATACGAGTGGGAAATGAGCATTCCGAGCAAGTTATACACTATACTTTTTCTACGGCTATAACATATAATAGCGAATTGATTTTACAACAGAATTTTGAACTTGGAATTTAATTAGGTATATGGATAATATTAAACGAAAAGGAACCAAGCGCCAAATTGCGAAAATTGAGTAGAGGGCACCATCTGACAGAACAGAACTTAAATTATTAGTGGGAAAAGAACCATACGACAATTACGTCTAGTAGCGAAATTTTCTCTACATTTTTTATTAAATACAAATACAGAGAGATATGACTCATCAAATTTGGGTATTTGTATGAGAATTGCTGCTGAATCCAAGTCTCTACAATCTGTTGTTTTCATTCTGTAAAGTTCGTCTCTTCTAGAAGCACCCATAATCCCCATGATCAATAGAACCTAAAAATTAAAGAAAAACATAAAAAAATAATGCTTGAAGTGGGAATCGAACCATCGACCGTCGTATTGTGAAGCGAGCACATAACCAGTGAGCTAACTTATCTTCACAATAATATTTCTGTATTTGACGCAGTACCCTTTTCTCTTTGCCAATCTGTGAAGGATTTGTATGCTTTCACATATTTTTCTTCTGATAGTTCTGGATTTAAATTGACACATGCCTGTTCTGCGGCTTCAGTAATTTCTGGGGGAGTCAGTTCTACATTACTTTCGCTGCTCATCGTTTGATTCAAGTTAAAAAATCTAACTAAACAGAGCTGTCAGTATTCGTTGCTTGAATTTTGACATTCCATGGGAGACGTGATAAATTGTAAAATAAAAACACAATGACTTCATTGTGTTATCAGGTAAGGAAATTAAATTGAAGGCATTCAATGTTCCTCATGTTTAATTAAAAACAGTTAGGAAAGAGCAGTATTGTGTCATGGCCGTAGAAAAAGTAATATTTCATGTTCATTTTGTGAATCATTTTTGCAGTGTAAAAAAGTTTTTTTCACGGTGAAAAAAATACTTTTTTTAAGATGAAAAAATGAAAACATATGCGCATCAATAGAGATACAGAAATTTCAAGTTTTTTTGAAGTTGTACAAGAAGGTATATTTTGCTATGCCCTCGCTGTCACCAGGATTTTTGGTATATTCATTTCCTCAACCAAAAACGCTGACGGTTATTTTAATTTTAATATCATCGATCACTCCATAGAGGAACTTTCTGGAAAAGTAACTAAGAAGACCACATTTTCCATTCATGAGTTTGAATCCTCAAAAACTAATCGATTATGCTATAAAGAAGAGCGGCTGTGTGTTATCAAATTCTTTTTCCAGACTCTTTCTCTGAAAATGCGAAGCGGCTTTGTCATTCACCCTGGATTTTTGCTTTCTAATTGTTTCTCCATCATTCAGTGGCAATTTGGAGCCAAAGAGTGGCTTCTCTGTTCCTACTGAACGATGGACAAATAAAGGAATTTCCTTTCAAAAAGGCTGACGCTCAATCATATATCGGTATGCAGGTATTGCAAAATTAACAGAATTTTAAATATGGAGTCAAATCGAATTATGTCAGGGTGATATACAAATAGGCTGGTGCAAAAACGAATTTTAAACGCCTAAAAAAAGAAAAAAAGTAACAGGTAAGGACCAGGTGGAAAATGTTGTTGAGGTTCCAAATTCAATGGAAAAAAATAAATAAACACGAACACACTCAAAATGGTGAAACGGGGATGCAGTTCAGGGGTTGAACACGTTTTATTGGCATTTGCGGTGAAACGTGACCTCTAAGCGGAAAATGTTCGATGGCAAAATTGTAGGAAATACAAAAAAATCATAAACTTTTACAATAGTTTATGGTTTTACACTTTTCGAAATAATACCAAATTAACCGTCAAAATGGCGACAAACTTATTTTTCAGAATATAATTTTTTTCTCGCGTATAAATGATTCAGTTCAACTGAAAATTTGTAAATGTATGTCTTTTTTGGTGTCGAATAAGCGTGATTTTTTCACAATTCAGTAGACGACTAGTTTTCGACTCAGGTGAATTTTTCGAAAAAAATACCCTTATCTTGCGCAAACAATTGTTCTGGTATTTTTCAGGATTTCGAAGGTTTCAAAGTGATCATTTCAATTGGTAAAATGTCTACTTTCGAATGGTCTCTGAAACTTGGTGGCTTATTATTTATTTTCAATGATTTTCAATAGTTGTAGAAATTAATGAAAATTACATTATTGAATTGATTTTGTAGTGTTATTATGTATTCAAATATTTTATCATGATGAATTAATTCAATAAAAACTAAAATGAAGAAATAAAATAATGAAGAGAGTCGAAAGTCATTGAAAATATTGAGAAAATCATGATTCAGAGATACTTTTTTCCCAATTTTAGGCGGTTTACCGATAAATAAACCACTAAATCACATAGATCACTCGAAAATAGACATTTTAATAATTGAACTGATCACTCATAGACCTTCGACATACAACAAAACACCAGATTTTTTTCGAGTAATGTACATAACTAGAAAACTATTCGTCTTCTGAATTGCGAAGAAAATATGCTAATTTGACACCAAAAAAGACAAATTTTCATGTCAATTAAATCATTCTGTAACGACCTTTTCGTCGTCACGGGTCACTTTGGCGCCGAGTCCAGGTTTCGGTTTCCTCGGGCGCCACCTCTGTTTAACGTGTGAAGGGCCACTTGCTCAGGGGAGTTGCAGTGAAAAAGTTGAATACTCCAGGGGTCACTTGTGGTGATGACCAGTTCCGCTGTCTGCCAAAAGGGCAGGCTTTAATTGCCCAGCTGGGCTGAGTACCTGGGTATTTGCTGCCAAGATGTTACTCAAAATCAATAAAACCATAATCACAGAAATTGTAACAACAAGTAATATATAAAGCAGTCTTTATTATCATTTTAATATATAGGAAAACCAATTCCAATAAAATATACAGGGCAGACTATTCAAACGGTATGATAAAGCACAATTCACCAAGCACATGCGGAGAAAAGGGGTTTTGCAACGAGTTTCTAGGAAAATATACAGGGGAACTTATTTCAATAAAATATACAGGGAAGACTATTAAAAAAAACAGTAGTGCGAAAGCTTAGCGGCATGCGGGACGGATTAATGATAATCTCAAGCGGAAAATCCGGATGAATTACTACAAAGCAATCGGAAGCGACGCGTTCCGGCGGCGGACAAGCTCTAAGGGTGTGCAAAAGCGGTTAGACATTGATTCTTACTCATGGCTGTACAAATGAGAGCGACATAGTGCTGAACCACGTTCTATCTTTTCACTTTAAATAGATTCAGGGTGATATTCTTGACTCTACTCAGTAAACAATATCCTGTGAAACCTCACAACGGATATTCTTCCGGCCTGCGGTAAGACAGGAAGATTAAATCGATACGACCTGTGTAACCACACAACGATCAATTCAAGAAATTATATAACAACAGACGGTACTTTGAGACCTCACAACGTACTCTTCAAATAGAAGTAATGTTATGCACGAACAAACAATGGCTCTGTGACATCTCACAATGGGCCCATCAAATAAAGCCGGACCTGTGTAACCCCACAATGGTCACTACCACAAAATTATATGACAACAAGATGGCATTGTGAAATCTCAAAAGGTATCCTTCATATAGAAGCAATATTACGAATGGAAAACAAATAGCTCTGTGAAATCTCACAACGGGCCTTTCAGACAAAGCGGGACCTGTGTAGCCACACAATGGTCAATCAATCATTCATTCGTCGGAAAACAAGATAGAACGTAGCATGAATATAAGCAAAATCTAATTGTTATCAGGCACAATGTCTCACCAATATTATCGTGGAGCTTGTAGTCTGGTTCAACGGCGGGCACACAACTGAACGGTCATCGCGGTATTGAAAAGGATTGCAGCTATTCTGCTCCCTCTCCTAATTTATTCGTCATGCGCAGAAAGGTAACTTACACATTTAGTGTTTTCCCTGCTTCGGCTGTTTGGCTGGACTGCTTCTTCGCGTGGTTGACTCTGGCTTGGCTCAGACACAACTGATTTTCAAAGACCACTTCAGTTGGAAGCTAGCCTAGCCACCCCCTCCCAAGCTCAGTTGCGCTTGCGTAGATCGTTTAGCGGACTTAACGACAATTCAATATTTACCTTCCTTCGGTGACGTCAGCCGGCCAGTCTCTGTTAGATTTCGTACATCGTCGATCGCCTGCTTAAGCCAAACTGAACTTCGTTCCACATCATTCACCTCGAGGCTTTTATTATCGCGGAGAGGGGCAGCGCTCTGAATTGGACTTTGGTACGGTGATATCCAGGGATCGTATTTACTTTGTCAGGACGCGCGTATACTGAGGGTTCTATTTACACAGGGATAATAAATGGAATATTTACAACTAAAACTGGTATTTTTATGCCGGTTTATAACGGAGATATGACTAAGTATGTAACTAAATATAAACTGGTTGCTTGTGCCTGTCTGAAAACTAGAAAATTAGTAACTTCGTTACAATTTAGACGCGAGAAAAAATTAAATTTTGACTGTTAATTTGAAGTTAGGTCAAAAAGTGTTGGAAAAAGAAGTTTTTGATTTTTTCATTATCTACAACTTTTGCGTTGAACATTTTTCACAAGGTCACGTTTTGCCGCAAATCTGGAATGGACATTTTCAACTCCTACACTGCATCCCTAGTTCACCATTTTGAGTGTTTTCGTGTTTCGTGTTTCGTGTGGATACATTATCGTATCTTGCAAAAATAACCGGGCGCTAGACGGTTTGCATACGTCTAGGTCGCTGCCGGAAGGAGGCATACGAACCGGAAGTGGCAATTTCCCACTGGTGATGGACGATGATCGAGGAAAGTATGCCCTTTCGTGGAACGACTCCTTGCGACCCATTAAACACTATCCGACATTTGCATACGATTTCGGAAAGGGCATCTCGATTCATGCCAGCATCAACTGACCGGACTAACCTAGAAATAGTCGATAATTTATGTTCGTATGCCAATCTCGGTGCCGATAGACTACGACATTTTAAGTAACAAAAGCTGGTTTGCATACGCCCAGGTCACTACCGGAAGGAGGCATACGAACCGGAAGTGGCAATTCTCCACTGATGATGGACGATGATCGAGGAAAGAAGTATGCCCTTTCGTGGAACGACTCCTTTCGACCCATTAAACACTATCCGACATTTGTATACGATTTCGGAAAGGGTATCTCGATTTATGCCAGCATCAACTGACCGGACTAACATATAAATGAGCAATTCCTACGAAAAGCGGATTTTTCATGTCTTAGATATCTGTACGACTCTGTATCAAAAATATGTACAATACAATACAATACAAACTGAGTGAATATGTAGATTTATATGAGGGAACTTACAGAGTCAAAGAGTAAAAAAATTTTCGCTTGTGGGAATTGTCAATTATGTAAAATGTAATCTGTAAAATGTAAAAATGCCAAAATTGCTGTCAAAGATTCTAAAAAGTTGTTTGTATTAACCTCATAAACAGGGAAAGTAAGTAAGTTCCCTCATATAAATCTATATATTCACTCAGTTTGTATTGTATTGTATCATATATTGTTTGTACCTATAGTAATCTGAAGAGGGGAATATATAGATTCCCGAAACGTCATAATTTTTAAATAAGATGGACATGGTTCGTAAAAATCAAAAAAGCTGCAGTTAACATATTTTGCAATCATATATTGAAAGAATATTTATACGAACGAATAAGCTGATTTCAAAAACTAGAAATATTGAATATTTGTTCATTTTTCAATTTGATCATGCGTGTTTCTTCGTGGACCGCTTATTCTGCATCATCATCAGTATCATCGGTGTCTGTGCAATCATAATCATCTTCATTTTCGCTTTCGGTGTCTGAACTTGCAGGTGATTCCATATAATCTTCATTATTTGCCAAATTCTCAGAGAGCTCGTCTATTGTAAGCTGCAGTGATTTTCGTGGACCTGTTACAGAGGATAATTTTTGTAATCGATTTCATTGACAAAAAATCTTCGCATGATCAAAAAATATACCTGATCGTTCCTCAGCTGCATTCTCGTGGATAATAATATCATTTACTTCTGCGGGAAGGGTGGGTCCAAGGTACCAATGGAAATCATACTGTTCATCTTCCAAAATCCAGCCCCACTCGCGTGGCTCAAGATCTGTTGGCACTCTGAGATAAGCACCGCTCCACAACTGGGATATAAAAACAGTTCGCCTGAACTGCTGCTCTAATTCAGCCTCACAAGGCGGCAGCCGTGAGGGGTCATACTTGAATAAACTTTTTATCAGCGTCTCGGAGTTTTTCTTCGGCGTATATGTTGCCGAGAACACGGCCAATCTGGCTTGGTTTACATCAGTCTCTTTCTTCACCCCATACATGAGGCATACAAACTTTTGGATAGTTTGGAAGGTATTCCTGTACTCCTGCTGAGATCTATCAAAAATAAACATATTAAAGGTTATACCCTGGGGGAGATGGTTTATCCCGGGCACAAAATGGCACACAATGGGCCAAAACGGACAAAAAGCGGACAAAAATCTTGCTACAAGCTGTTTTAAGAGCACTTTATACAGGAGTGGGCTTATTGGAAAGCTTGTTGAATTTGTGATAAGGAAATCGCCCCAAGGAGGGCGCAAGTCACATCCATATATATATATATGGAGTTTCCGCGAAATCCGGAAAAAATTCTTGCCCGTTTTGAAAATTAACGAGAACATGATATAAATTATGAGGAGAAGTTCTGAGTGCCTACAAACGTGTTTTAGAGTCGCTTGGACCACTTAGAGAAAATGTACATGGGGGAATACTCGTTAGAAAAAAATTCCAAAAATCTTGATAATCACTCCAGAGTCCAGTTTCGAAGCTAATATCGGGTCATATATATGGGGGGGGGGGTGTCATGAAATTTCGTTTTTCATTCTCGATTTATAACATCTGGAGTAATATCAATTCAATTTTCGACAATATGCTTCTGTCAAGATTCCTGTTTATTCCTGTTCCCTTCTGTCAAAAACGGAATACTCGTCCATGAAAAATAACTATGGCGCATTCATATATGGGGTATTCTCGCGAACAGGTGAAAGAGAATATGAGAAAATCTTGAATCTTATCTCCAAGCAAGTACAAAGTATACATATGACAATTTTCACAACAATAGCAAAAAATTCCGTTTTGAAGATGATATAGGGGGGTTTCCACGAAATTTTCTGGAAATAAAATAACAAAAAAAAAAGAAATATATTGACGACATTTTGTGCCTGGGGCTATTAAATGTTATTCTGTATTATCTTACCTTATTATGTCTAAACTGGACATCATCTTAAAAGCCTTCTGAAATTCCTCTGACTTCTTAAGTAAATTGAAGGGTCTTTTCTTCCCCTTTTGGTGGTAGACCAAGAGCTGACGACGCAATTTTGGGAAGGTCCTTTTGGCAAGTTGAAATTATGAAACAATGTAACTTCGTCAATTGGCGAATCCAGTCCCGCAAGTCTGGTAGAGTGTTTGCGGTTATTTCGCTACTGCGCAGCATATAACACTTGCAAAAAAAATCCAAAAAAATATTTTTTTGGCAACTTGATTTTTTTTTATCTTTTAATTTAGTATATACAGAATTCGAAAACAAAAATCCAAGACGTTTTTGTCGGTTATAAAGTTTTACCAGACCTCTTCAAAAATATTTTATAAAATTCCCAAAAAATGTACTTTTGGCAACTTGATTTTTTTTAATACTTTTAATTTAGTATATATAGAATTCGAAAACAAAAATCCAAGACGTTTTTGTCGGTTATAAAGTATTACCAGACCTCTTCAAAATTATTTTATAAAATTCCCCAAAAAATGTACATTTGGCAACTTGATTTTTTTTTAAACTTTTAATTTAGTATATATAGAATTCAAAACAAAAATCCAAGACGTTTGTGTCGGTTATAAAGTATTACCAGACCTCTTCAAAAATATTTCATAAAATTCACAAAAAATATGCTTTTGGCAATCTGAAATTTAAATCACGTATTTACTGAGTTATTTCAATAATTCCTGCAAATCGCCAAACATATTTAGCGGTTTTAAACAATTCCCAGACGTGAATAAAGTTTACAAGTAAGTACGACAAAAAAGTCTTACGCGCAGCCATAGGTGCGACAAAGATAGCTAATCGAGGCATGCCGGCAGCTGATGGGGGCCCAGCTCCTCGCGATGTGATTGGTTATTGAGAAACCGCGTGTTTCCAGTGTAGCTCCGGCTCTGCGTTCACAACAGATTATTGTAGAGTAGTTTATTTTATTCATTTTTCTAAAAATTGAGAATTAATTAAAAATTTAAAAATCAATAATAACGCTTGCAAATATTTTGAAGTGTTAAATTCAATAAATAGTATTTTTGAAAAGTTAGACAAAAATTTCAAGTAAAATCATTTATTTATATGTAATATAATACAGTGACCGCCAAAAAGTATGTACCATATGGGAAAAAAGTTTATTATTAGAGTATTGTAAAAACGATTCTGGGAAAAAGTTTGTGCATGTCCGAAAACCTAAAAATCAATTTTGACACATGTCACGTGATCGCTGGTATGGCAGCAAATTGAAAAAAAAATACTATGAAAAGGCAAAAAGTGGGGTAAAATGGCAAGATATCGAAAAAATTTATTTGAAAAAGTTGCTTAGAATTAAATTTTATACACGTATGTTTGTTTGGAAACATACTGAGAGAAAATTGAAAATAGCAATTTTTTTAAATATTTTCCTATCTCTATAATAATTGCAGATTATTATCTCGTGAATAGCTTGACCATACTGAAATATTTGTATTCCACTGATATTGACCTAACTTTCTCATTTTCTCCACACCAGTGAGCACTAAATTAAAAAAAATGGATTTTGTCAAAATACTGGCTGTTACATTGGTTCGTATCTAACAGATATATCAGAATTCCACGACCATTGTGATGTAAGGACACTCCAGAAACATGTTATTTTTCAGATTATAATAAAGTTTCGATGATATTCGTACCAGAGCGTTTCACTTCACATGGAAATTTGAAAACTCTAAGCCTCCTAATTTGACCCACTATTTTTAATAATATGTGAGAAGTGAAACGTTCATGGATAATTATCATCAAAAATTGATTATAAACGGAAAATCACGATATTTTTGGATTTCCCTACCATCGCAATAATCGTGGAATTCTGTATAACTGTTAGATACGAACCAATGTAACAGCCAGGCTTCTGACAAAATCCAATTTTTCAATTTAGTGCTCACTGATGTGGAAAAAATGAGAAAGTTGGGTGATTATAATTGGAATACAAATGTTTCAGTATGGTCAAGCTATTCATAAGATAATAACTTGAAATTTTTAGACAGCTAGGAAAATATTTTTAAAAAAATTGCTATTTATAATTTTCTTTCAGTATCTTTTCAAACTTCGTACCTGTGTATGAAATTTTAAGCAACTTTTTCAAATAACTTTTTTCGATATTTTGCCATTTTACCCCTCTTTTTGCCTTTTCATAGTATTTTTTTTCAATTTGCTGCCATACCAGCGATCACGTGACATGTGTCAAAATCGATTTTTAGTTTATCGGACATGCACAAACTTTTTCCCAGAATCGTTTTTCTAATACTCTAATGATAAACTTTTTTTCCCATATGGTACATACTTTTTGGCGGTCACTGTATTATATTACATATAAATAATTGATTTTACTTGAAATTTTTGTCTAATTTTTCAAAAATACTATTTATTGAATTTAACACTTCAAAATATTTGCAAGCGTTATTATTGATTTTTAAATTATTAATTAATTCTCAATTTTTAGAAAAAAGAATAAAATAAACTACTCTACAATAATCTGTTGTGAACGCAGAGCCGGAGCTACACTGGAAACACGCGGTTTCTCAATAACCAATCACATCGCGAGGAGCTGGGCCCCCATCAGCTGCCTGCATGCCTCGATTAGCTATCTTTGTCGCACCTATGGCTGCGCGTAAGACTTTTTTGTCGTACTTACTTGTAAACTTTATTCATGTCTGGGAATTGTTTAAAACCGCTAAATAAGTTTAGCGATTTGCAGGAATTATTGAAATTACTCAGTAAATACGTAATTTAAATTTCAGATTGCCAAAAGCATATTTTTTGTGAATTTTATAAAATATTTTTGAAGAGGTCTGGTTATACTTTATAACCGACAAAAACGTCTTGGATTTCTGTTACGAATTCTATATATACTAAATTAAAAGTTTTTAAAAAATTAAGTTGCCAAAAGTATATTTTTTGGGAATTTTATAAAATATTTTCGAAGAGGTCTGGTAATACTTTATAACCGACAAAAACGTCTTGGATTTTTGTTTTCGAATTCTATATATACTAAATCAAAAGTTTAAAAAAAATGAAGTTGCCAAAAGTACATTTTTTGGGAATTTTATAAAATATTTTTGAAGAGGTCTGGTAATACTTTATAAGATAAGATAAGATAAGATATTTTTATTTAACTACGTACATATACAATGTATATTTGTAGCAGGTCTAGGAAAAAACATTCAAAATTAAATTAAAATTAGAAAAAACATTGAATCAGTCACATAAACATGTATACAACGTGAATCTACTATTACACATATATATATATATATATATATATATATATATATATATATATATATACATATATATATATATATATATATATACATATATACACACACATATATACACACACATATATACACACACATATATACACACATACATATATTAAAATATTAAAATAAAATGAAATTATTGACTGTAGTAACTTCACATATCACTGACCGGTGTGTCCATATACTCCTGAATTGAATAAAACCCATTTTCTATAAGATATCTTTGCTAAAATCTTCCAACTGGAGGGTAATTTATTATATAGAGCGATATCTAGGGAATTATTTGCGGATTTATTTAATCTATATCTCTGTGGTCTGAGATGCCCAGCACCGCGAGTGTTATAGTCATGAAAATTTGAATTTTTACCAAGTTCATTATTTTTAGTATGAGTTTCTAGTATTTGATGGAATATATAAAGAGCAGGTAGTGTCATGACTTTAAATTTCTGGAATAAAGGTTTACAATGGTCCCTGAAGGCAACATTAGCAATAATTCGGATAGCTTTTTTTTGAAGCCTAAATACTTTTACAGAGTCAGATGCATTACCCCATAGGGTTACCCCATAAGAAATGTGCGAGTGAAAAAAAGCATAATAGATATTCATTAGTGTGTCAGAACTTAGTACATTTTTTAGTTGTCTCAAAATGAAAATTGAGCTAGAAAGCTTAGAATAGAGCTTCTCGATGTGAAATGACCAATTCAACGAGGGATCTAAAAAAATTCCTAACAATTTTGTGGGTTCATTAATTCTTGCTGACTGTGAAGAGAATATCATTTGATTGGTTTTGCTTTCGTTGAGTTTCAAACTGTTTGCTGCAAACCAAGATTCGGCCTTTTTTTCAGTAGTTTCATTTTTTGTTTTCTCGTATATATTTTTTGATGAAAAATAGTGGTGTCATCTGCAAACATGATACAGGTTGAGTTAACTAGATGGTAAATTAAGTCGTTTACATATATGATAAACAGGAGGGGCCCCAGAACAGAACAGAACCCTGCGGTACCCCATATTTCATTGCTACTGTTTCCGACGTAATACCATTGAAGCACACCGACTGTTTTCTATCCTTGAGGTATGAATCGAAAAGAGCTAAGGGAATACCTCTTACACCGTAAAGGTTCAATTTTTCTAATAACAAATCGTGTTTTACGCAATCGAATGCTTTTGTTAAGTCAAATAGAGTCATTGCGGATTTCCTGCCGTCTTCAAAACCTTCTACTATGTTTTCAACTGCCTTTTGTATAGCTTTTATGGTGGACATGTTTTTCCGAAATCCAAACTGATTTTCGTGCAGCAATTTGAATTTCTCAAAGTACATGGATAACCGATTCTTCAAAATTATTTCGAATATTTTTCCTAAAAAAGGGATGAGAGATATAGGTCTGAAATTATTTGGTAGATTAAAATCAACAATTTTATGTATTGGGATGACTTTACTATATTTGAAAATATCTGGATAAACACCTGCACTAATACAGGTATTGAATAGATTTGTCAATGTAACCACTGTCAAATCTATGGTATTTGTTAGGGGCGAAATTTAGGAAAGGACAGCAGTGAATGTGCAATGATGTGTCACGCCTCTAACATACCCAGCAGCTCAGTAGGCGTGGATTCGACAATAAAAATTGATTTCGATAAGATTGAAATATGGGGTTAATTTTCCGGAGCGCCACGGATTTATCGCTAGTGAAAAATCCGAAACCACCCTGATGGAATGGGACAACCCACTGCACTAATATTACTAAAATATTAAACAATAGATACCTGTAAATTGTATAATAATAATATATAAATATGTAGAGATTTTGTCTTCCCTTACGCTTAGATAACTTGGACCAGAATAAAAGAAATAGTCATGTCCCTTACTAATAAAATATATTGATCGTTACACACCCTGTATGTGCACAGTTCAGCTCACCGTACAAAAGAAAATGAAATTAATGTAAATATCAACCACCAAGATGAATCCAAGTGAATGCTGTGATTGAGAGTATGGTATTGTTTGAATATATAATATGAAACCTCCAGTGAGGGCTATGCCTGTGACGTCACGATGATAGCTTACAATAATCGATACTTACGCCTTAGGGGCAGTCTTATTCCAAACTTATCTGATACTATGTAGATATTCTCAAGCATGCAAGTTCACCAATTATTGTGGTTGTAGTTCATCAGTGCCTTGGTGTATACAGGTGCACAGTGGGTACGACACAATCAATCAACGTACATGTACAGCTGGGACGAATAGCGAAGGAATGCTGAACAACAGATATACAGCGGGACAACCACAGACGAGCAGGAACAATCACAGTAGTGGAACAGTGGAAAGACAATCGTATAGCAACGAAACAGTGGAACAATCACATTAGTGGAACTCCAATAATCGGTAGCAGAGTAGTAACAGGACTAACCGCAGCAGAGCAAAGTAGTAGCAGAGTGGTAGTCGCAGAGGAGCAGTAGCAGAGTGGTAACCGCAGAGGAGCGGTAGTAGTCGCAGCAGAGAACCCAAGAATATACAATACCAGTCTGACTTCTGATTACACTTGTATGGGGCCATGAGTAGAGCCTAAAATGCAAATACTAACCTCTATTAAGTGGGAGGGTTCTGATAACAGCTTTGATGGTCTGTTTGCTGTCTGTGTGGTTTCACACAATGATGAAGTGAATTCTAACCTCAAAAATCCGCAAAACGAACGGAGATTTCTCAAAAATATAAAGCGTCAAAAATCGCAAACAGTATGAGAAACTCTCCTGATATGAATTTTCCAAAGATCCATCAACGATGATCAAACTTTAATTGGAAATCTTCAAAGTAGGTCAGTCACTCATCAAGATCAAATAAGGAAGAAGAGAGTCTCTCTTAGACGTCAAAGTCAAAACTGTCAATATCTGACAAGGCGATTTCTTGTTCGTTAGTGTTCGGTGGGAACAGTCCAGGAACTAACTCGAGCTAATAGGAGCTATGAAAAGAACACCTTAAGATTCAATGTTACCAACTGAACCAAGACGAAAACGCCAGAACCAAACACAAACAAACAAACAAAAGGTCAAGTATTCGAATGTGGAGTATGTACCTCAATGACATAAGATAGAGATAGAGTAGGAATGTTACGGTTTTGTGTTCCAAGCACAAAACAATAGACTAACCATAAGTATGTTTACAAAACAACGCTGTCATACCGCAAAATAGAACAACTGATAACTGTCATTAGCTTAAGGCCGGTTCATGTCCGCTCGAACTAGTACGGCAAAGGTAAGTACTAATATTCGGAACAAGCTATACATGACAACGATCAAGTTGTCATTTTGAGGAATCTGAAGAAGAAGAATACAGTGGCGTACAGAGTGGAAAGTGTATATCAATGACAGAGAATTTCTGATGTTATTGTATTAAAACAGAAAAGGTTTTCTAGTGCAAAATAAACCCGTAACAAATCCCCCCTCTACTCGGAGAGGCATCAAAGTTCCCAGAACTTTAATGATGATTAGCCATAAAGCTAACAATAACATTATTTAACCAACAATAAGAAATTCAAGGAAGTTTAAATCAGACTGGTAGATAACAAATAACATTATAAGAAAGTAAAGAAGATGAAGCATCAGTGGAACAATACCACTATATCGACTCCGCATATAATAATAGTAATAATCACCAACAACGCATATGAAGAAGAGCATGTCATACAAGACAAAAGATTGACATTTCAATGTAATTAAGATAGAAAAGGTAACTTCATTCAAAAATACCCGTTAGGAAAGAGTCGAAGGTTAGTTGATATGTCCACCTGGTACACGAAAACATATAATATCTACACAATTAAACAACCGAAATTATAATAATTAAATATAATATCTACAAAGCAATCAGTGATTGAGTAAATTGATGTCAAGTGGTCAAATGGTTATATTATCAATCTGGATTCTACAATACTCAATAACATAAGCCGGTGTTGGTCATTCCAACAAAAATAAAAATCCAGCATATCCAAATACCCAGTGAAATATAAATAAAAATATGTCTTTATAGAAAGGTGATCATTTAATCAAACAAATCCCTCAAAGGAGGACATCAGTACGAGTGCCACAAAAACAGCTCAAATATGCAACAATGCAAAGCTCGTTACCAAAATACACGTGTACTGAAATATGCTACAAGAAAACAAATCCCGAAATCACAAATACTAACTCGGACAATAAAGTAATCTCTTGACAGCAGATTAAAATAATACCAATCCTCAGAAAAGGACATATTTTTGGCTCCAAGTGTCGGTGTGGCATGACACTGTCAAACAGAGGTTTTTCTGTCGTGAAAAAAAAAATCACTAGTTGGGAACTAGCCTAGTTCAAGTAGCTTTAAGCCGAAGCTAGGGATAGCCAACTTCTATCCAGAACCACCGAGACAGCGCTCGCATTCAACATCAACAACGAAAATAATAAAAATTGTAAACAATCACCGACAACGCAAATCATTAGTCTGTGGACAATCACTATTGTCAACTTACAACAGACCAGAACAAAAAAAAATCAAAAATTCTACTGAAGAACATCTTAAATGATACAAAATTAAATTCATAAAGAATCTACTGGAACATAACATCCAATGATGTTAGTATTATGGACAATAATTTTTGAATGGCCTCAAAATTATAGGAAAACATACCAAACAAAAATTATAAATGCAGCAGTGTTGCTGTCGTGAGATTTTATAATCGCAATCATTTTCCCTAGATATTATGGGTGCAAAATCTCACTAGTTGGGAACTAAGTCCAAGTTCTAGTTGCTTTAGGCATACGCCAGGGACAGCCAACTTCGGCCCCAAATGAAATTACCGAATGTAATTTGATCTGGGCGAGTCCATTTTTTTTTAATATTATTATTATTTTTCTAATGCAAACATTTTTTTTTATTATTATTTTTTTATGCAAAGAAAAGTAGTTCAAGACACCTAGACAACAAAAACTTTAAAAAAACATTATAAACTGGGAACAGAAAACAAAAATACAACAAATCAGTCACTAAGAAAAGCGACTCCGGACGTTTGCAAGCTATAAATGTGTCAAGAAAACCAAATTATACCAGAAATAGACACTTTTAGACAAACGACGCCGGACGTCGGTAATCGTCGGAGCGCGTAGGTACGTTAAAGTTCTATAAAAGTGCAAAGCAGACCAAAATATACCAGAAATAAGCACTTTTAGAAAAACGACGACTGGCGTACGTAAGCGTCGGTACTCTAAAACTATAAGAAAGTGCTAACAAAACCAAAATATACCAGAAATAGCAACTTTCCAATAACCGACGCTGGGTGACGGTGAGCGTCGCGACGACTGATACAAAAAAAAACAAATAATTCACACTGTACCACTTGACAACAACTCTAAACGATACTGAAAGATAGAAAATAATTTCAGTTATCAAATTATGAGACAATGCTACTCTCAAAATGACTATTCTCTATCCCGATCCAAGATACCGAGAAGGAAAAACACCTTTATAAGTACACCAACTGCTACGCTTCAATTCTAGATAAACTATAATAAATAATACATGAAAAGCATTCAAAATAAGCAGTAAGCAGTGTATACTTATCAAGTGCACTTCTATTAGTATTTAATATACGAACTGAAGGAAATACAAATACCTCTACCTGATTTTATTCGGAATCTATAAAATCAAAAAAATTCAAAAACGTTAGGGCGCCATTTTGTTAGGGGCGAAATTTAGGAAAGGAGAGCAGTGAATGTGCAATGATGTGTCACGCCTCTAACATACCCAGCAGCTCAGTAGGCGTGGATTCGACAATAAAAATTGATTTCGATAAGATTGAAATATGGGGTTAATTTTCCGGAGCGCCACGGATTTATCGCTAGTGAAAAATCCGAAACCACCCTGATGGAATGGGACAACCCACTGCACTAATATTACTAAAATATTAAACAATAGATACCTGTAATATATAAATATGTAGAGATTTTGTCTTCCCTTACGCTTAGATAACTTGGACCAGAATAAAAGAAATAGTCATGTCCCTTACTAATAAAATATATTGATCGTTACACACCCTGTATGTGCACAGTTCAGCTCACCGTACAAAAGAAAATGAAATTAATGTAAATATCAACCACCACGATGAATCCAAGTGAATGCTGTGATTGAGAGTATGGTATTGTTTGAATATATAATATGAAACCTCCAGTGAGGGCTATGCCTGTGACGTCAGGATGATAGCTTACAATAATCGATACTTACGCCTTAGGGGCAGTCTTATTCCAAACTTATCTGATACTATGTAGATATTCTCAAGCATGCAAGTTCACCAATTATTGTGGTTGTAGTTCATCAGTGCCTTGGTGTATACAGGTGCACAGTGGGTACGACACAATCAATCAACGTACATGTACAGCTGGGACGAATAGCGAAGGAATGCAGAACAACAGATATACAGCGGGACAACCACAGACAAGCAGGAACAATCACAGTAGTGGAACAGTGGAAAGACAATCGTATAGCAACGAAACAGTGGAACAATCACATTAGTGGAACTCCAATAATCGGTAGCAGAGTAGTAGCAGGACTAACCGCAGCAGAGCAAAGTAGTAGCAGAGTGGTAGTCGCAGAGGAGCAGTAGCAGAGTGGTAACCGCAGAGGAGCGAAGTAGTAGTAGAGTGGTAGCCGCAGCAGAGAACCCTAGAATATACAATACCAGTCTGACTTCTGATTACACTTGTATGGGGCCATGAGTAGAGCCCAAAATGCAAATACTAACCTCTTTTAAGTGGGAGGGTTCTGATAACAGCTTTGATGGTCTGTTTGCTGTCTGTGTGGTTTCACACAATGATGAAGTGACTTCTAACCTCAAAAATCCGCAAAGCGAACGGAGACTTCTCAAAAATATAAAGCGTCAAAAATCGCAAACAATATGAGAAACTCTCCTGATATGAATTTTCCAAAGATCCATCAACGATGATCAAACTTTAATTGGAAATCTTCAAAGTAGGTCAGTCACTCATCAAGATCAAATAAGGAAGAAGAGAGTCTCTCTCAGACGTCAAAGTCAAAACTGTCAATATCCGACAAGGCGATTTCTTGTTCGTTAGTGTTCGGTGGGAACAGTCCAGGAACTAACTCGAGCTAATAGGAGCTATGAAAAGAACACCTTAAGATTCAATGTTACCAACTGAACCAAGACGAAAACGCCAGCCTCTCAATCTCAGAACCAAACACAAACAAACAAACAAAAGGTCAAGTATTCGAATGTGGAGTATGTACCTCAATGACACAAGATAGAGATAGAGTAGGAATGTTACGGTTTTGTGTTCCAAGCACAAAACAATAGACAAACCATAAGTATGTTTACAAAACAACGCTGTCATACCGCAAAATAGAACAACTGATAACTGTCATTAGCTTAAGGCCGGTTCATGTCCGCTCGAACTAGTACGGCAAAGGTAAGTACTAATATTCGGAACAAGCTATACATGACAACGATCAAGTTGTCATTTTGAGGAATCTGAAGAAGAAGAATACAGTGGCGTACAGAGTGGAAAGTGTATATCAATGACAGAGAATTTCTGATGTTATTGTATTAAAACAGAAAGGGTTTTCTAGTGCAAAATAAACCCGTAACATATTTTTTAATATTTTTGTATTTATTCCAAAGATATCCGTAGCACTGGTGTCCTTCAAAGACTTCACCGCCGCGAGTACTTCTTCCTCAACAACAGGTTCTAGAAAAAAAAAGTCCTGGGTCGTTGGTATACTTACGAATAGTTCTGAAAAATGTATATTGTTCATAGGCAAGGTTCTTATAATTTCTTCCGCTATGTGACCAAAAAAACTGTTGAAATCGTTGGCATTTAAAGAAGTGTCAATTGATTTATTATTCGGAAGATTCCTCTCGTAATTTATTAGTTTCCACGTATCCCTCATTTTATTGGCGGACGTATTTATGTAATTGTCATAAGCATGTCTTTTTGTTCTTTCAATGGCATATTTATATTGATTTTTTAAATTTTTATAGACTGAATAATCCTTTTTGTCTTTAGTAACATCACACACTATTTTTACAGATTCTAGAGTATTACGCATATTTTTTAATTCAGTGTTAAACCAGATTACTGGGGGCTTGTTCTCAGAACGCACCTCTTTCAGAGGAAATGATGTTTCGATACCACTTTTAAGCGTGAAGGTTATAAACTCAGCTGAGCGGTTTATCTCCGTATTTATATCACCATGCCTTTGTTCAAAATCATTTACGGGTTTCCAATCAATATTTTCCAAAATATTTCTTAAGTTTTTCATGCCGGCATGGGTAATCACTCTTTTCTGCAGGGTTTGCGAAGAAGAGGTGGTATTTCTGTTGATATTAATAAATTGACCTTTATGGTCCGACAAACATGGATCAACTATTCCACAGTTATACGATATATCCTCTAGATTGGTAATTATATTGTCGAGACAGCTGGATTTGCTTCCAGGTACAATTCTTGTAATATCTGAGATTATTATATTTAAACCAAAAGATGAGATAACATGAGTGAGTTCATTTACATCAGATGTGTTTGATTCAAAGTGAACATTAAAATCTCCTAATAATATAAGAGTATTATATTTTGATGCTATAAAAATGAGCAGCTCTTCCAGTCTTTGAAGAAAGTTTTGAAATTTGCCTAAGCAGGACCTCCGGTGCCAGGCAACTTAATACCACAGAATTCCGCAGTTACTTCTTCGCAGAATGACTTTACGTCCACAGTTTTACCTTTAATTCCTGTTCTTACATATATGGACACACCGCCGTGAGTTGTGTGTTTTCTACAGAAATGAGATGACAATATATAATTTTTGAGGTTAATTTGTTCAATATTTTCATGGGTTTGCCAGTGCTCTGATAAACAAACTACAGAAAATTTATATTCTTCGAGAAATAGCATTAATTGGTCTACCTTATTTGACAAACATTGTATGTTTAGATGAAATATACTTAGGGTGTCATTACTGTTATGTAATTTCGTCGAATATTTCGTAGGAGTTTTTCCCTCCCATGTCAAACTCTCTGGAAATTTCTAGTCAGCTCCATAAACTTCTGAACATGGGATCCGAGAGGCCATTTGCTTGAGTCCATGGCTGCTTCGAAGTTTTCTTCGTGGATAATAACTTTGAAGGAAGCATAAAGTTCCGGATGTTTTGACTTTAGTGCCTCGCAATGCGCTTCTGGAAAGTGGCATTTCGTTAGTTGGGTTAGGTCCGTTGCATTCAACGACGGATCGACCCGATATACATGTAATTTCACGAATCTGGGAACTCCTCGTACTTCCCTACCATTCAATGTAAGTGTGTTATTTGTTCCAATTACTTTTGGTCTTTTGGGACGTTTTTTCATCACAAGATTCCAATCTTCATTCGAGACTGATGATTTCGGCGGTGTTTCAGCTGGTTCCAATTTCGGGCTGGTGTTTTCATTTTCATTTATTAGATTTATGTACATTTCGCACTTCTGTTTCGTATTTGCCTCCAACACAGACTTTGACACTTGTTGTCGGGTAATTCTTGTACTTGGGGAAGGTTTTGAAGAACTGGCAACATTGCTGGTACCTTGGCGTGGGTCTGCTGATCGGATGCGCGTTTTTTTGTGTACACATTTTTTGTTTCATGGCAAGGAATCACTTGTTCGTTGTGTTTAACTTTTTGTGACTTAAATAAGTCAATTTGATCATTTAGGATTTTTATAGTTTCCCTCAGTTCACAAATCAGGCTGTCTTTTTGTTTCACGATGTAATGAAAAATGTTTATATCTACCTTTCTATCAGGATTCAGGGTCTCCATAGCATCGAAAAATGCTGTGTCCATGTCTGTGTCACTTTTTGGAGGTTCACAACACGTAAAGTCTTTATTATTGCACTTCGATTTTGCACACTTTTCGTGATAGAAACTTTCACAGTTCAAACACTTTGTTCCATTTATAACTTTCTTATTACATTTTTTACACATTGATTGTCTAGGAGCGATCTCATTGCTGACCGTCCCGGTTTCGGCCATTGTTGCCGACAAAAACGTCTTGGATTTTTGTTTTCGAATTCTATATATACTAAATTAAAAGTTAAAAAAAAAATGAAGTTGCCAAAAGTACATTTTTTTGGGAATTTTACAAAATATTTTTGAAGAGGTCTGGTAAAACTTTATAACCGACAAAAACGTCTTGGATTTTTGTTTTCGAATTCTATATATACTAAATCAAAAGTTTAAAAAAAATGAAGTTGCCAAAAGTACATTTTTTGGGAATTTTATAAAATATTTTTGAAGAGGTCTGGTAATACTTTATAACCGACAAAAACGTCTTGGATTTTTGTTTTCGAATTCTATATATACTAAATTAAAAGTTTAAAAAAAATGAAGTTGCCAAAAGTAAATTTTTTTTGGGAATTTTACAAAATATTTTTGAAGAGGTCTGGTAAAACTTTATAACCGACAAAAACGTCTTGGATTTTTGTTTTCGAATTATATATATACTAAATTAAAAGATAAAAAAAATCAAGTTGCCAAAAAATAATTTTTTTGGATTATTTTTTTGCAAGTGTTATATGCTGCGCAGTAGCGAAATAACCGCAAACACTCTACCAGACTTGCGGGACTAGATTCGCCAACTGACGAAGTTATATTGTTTCACAATTTCAACTTGCCAAAAGGACCTTCCCAAAATTGCGTCGTCAGCTCTTAGTCTATGGAATGTTGGATTCTGATCGCACCCAGTAAATGCGTGAAATGCTGGAAGAGCTTGTGCAAGAGTAGGTCCCAGCTTCTCATATAATTTTGATACATTAATGAATCGGCGTTTGGCAGATGCGCCCATTTCCATCCATATTTTCGCTGATTTCTCCATTTTCTCCATGTTTGAAAGTAGGATTATGAGCACGTCGGTATCCGAACACTTTATAACAATTTTTTTTTGGCTCTTGCAGGCGTGGTATATCATTTTCGTGTCGGCCTCTTTGTGCTTTTCACATGACAACTCATGACATCAGTTCTGATTACGCGTCCCGCAGACGATCTGTAGACGTAGCATTTCTTATAGTTCACCTTTATCACCTTGTCTCCTATAATGTTTGCCGCGTCACGACTTTGCCAATGTTCAATCAAAAACTCCACGAATTTTTCTTTAAATAAATTATCCTTCAAATTTGCCGTAAAGGTCCCTTTCCGGAGACTCAGGTTTTCTTGGATGGCACCAGCATAAGTATCCACGTTTCCACGGAGTTTGTGCTCGGTGGCTTTTATTGAGGGTTTAGGGTAACTATCGAATATGATATCTATTTTGCGACTTTTCAACGCGCACAAGTTATCCAGAATTTGGAGAGCTATTAGCCCGAATGTCGGCTGAACATTTTTGACTAAATATAAGAAGAAAAAGCCATCCACGATGTACTGATCTATAACTGCAGGCGCGAAAGAATCCTCGATCTCAGCCTCCAGTGTTTTTGCTAAAACTGACTTATCGGTTTTATACATTTGTCCGTTCATGTGACAAAAAACATTCGGGACTGGGCTTATCGGATACTTCATCAATATTTCTAAATCTATCTTATTTTTTAGAGAGATAGCTAGTAACCTTCCGAACAAGTCCCTTTGAATAGTGACCTCCTTGCTTTCCAACTTTTACTTTTTTCTTGGTTTTTAAGATTGCAAAATTACTGACAGGTATTCTCTTAATCGCTCTATCAAAACGCTCGTTCTTTGTATCCTCAATACATTCAGAAATAAAATATTTTCGTAATTCCTCGCCGTTTTCTAAAACTCCCAGAAGAAAGTCGGCAATCTCAGCAGGAGCGGGCTGTCCTGTTGATAATTGATACAATTGATTAACTTTCAGGCGAGGGGAAAAGGGATTTAATCTCTCGTTAATAGCATCAATTAGTTTCATGAGATGAACGTTGTCCTTTTTCATTCTGCTGGGCATCAAATCTTTGCTCACATCTTGTTTCCGTTTTACACCAGTTATGTCATAAACGTGGGACAAAATAGACGTTCGCATTCCGTGGCTTATACTCCAGCGCTGCACAGCTGCCAGAGAATTCGTAAAGTGGCTTATACCCGTGAGACTCCGCGCAGCATCCGCGTTGATCGTCTGCTCCAAAGTAAGATCAACGGGAATTTTCGAGTAAGGCTTTTCTGTCCGTTTTATACCGAAACTGCCGGCTAGGAATGATTCTTTCAAACCTGGATGAGTCTCATCTACACTCAACAAATTCTCGTGATATTGAACTAACCAGCGTGAGTAATTTTGGTGGTTAAACGAAAAAAACAAATTACATATTTTCGGAATGACATATAAAAACAACTCGTAATTGCCTGTTCTTATAGCTGTAGAGAATTCTGAATAATATGACACCAGGGTGCAATATATCAGACAAAACTGGCCAGTTTTTCCATGTCGCCCTTCTAAAGTTTCTCGTCGAAACTGATATTATTTTTCAAATACCGCAATAATCACATCATTCTCGACCCTTGGATTAGCTGATCTGGTATTCTGAAACTTTTCTAAATATGTCACAATCTCCTCCTCATTATTTGTTAAAGTACAGCTAATATCTTCATTACAATCCTCAAAGTGCTGAAAATGTATTATTTCTAAAGCCAAGGCAATAAGTGGGTGCAATCTTTTACCCCGATGAATATGTTTCACCGAAAGGAAGGAAGACATCGATCCATTCGCCAATATACCACTGTCTACCAGTATATCGTCTATGCCACTTCCGTCAATGAACTTTCCCAAGGCTTTAAAGTAGGACATTATAATATGGAAGCATCCTGAGTGTATGAAAACATTGTCAAAACGTCCGTTCGAACATTTTTGGATATTTAAAGCTTTTATAGCTACGGCCAGATCGTAAGTGACTTGGGCGTATTTTTCTTGGCACTTCTCAGCGACTTGTTGTGACTGCTTCAGCGTCTCAAGGACAACGCTGTCATCTGTGGGGGACGCATTCAAGGGAGTAAGATACGAGATCTTCTGCTGTTTGCAGGTGTTTAAAATGATGTTAGAATTATAACCAACCCACATGGGCGTGGGTATCTGCATGAAAAAATGACAGCATCCACAGGGCATATCTATTTTTAAGATCCACGTAGTTATTCGGCTCAATATCTCGGAGAGGAGAGTCGACAGGTTGGAAAGTTCGGTGAATTCTGGGCCTCTTATTAAAAGGCTCGAACGTGGTACTCAGAGCTGCAAACGCGCGCCGTCGTCTGTCCGAGTTTCGCACTTGGGGCGACTGGCTTTCTAGTTCTTGACTCGCTGGTATTAAATTTGTACGTGACCGAGTGAGCAAACCCTCTGGGTTCGTCGGTATATTAATGTCCTGAAAAATAATGCCCACGGTGTCATGGAGCGTATCTCGCCCGTCGATAGTCTCCACAAATTTATCGAAATTATCATACCAATCCAGTGTTTAAATTCGGGACTGTACTTATGTCATTAGGACAAATTGTATTAGACTCGACACAGGTATACGTAATTTCCGTTTCAAAGCCTAATAATGTCGTATAGGAGCAGCAGTGGCCCAGAGAATTAAGGATATCTACAACTATGTTGCTGCTTGTAAGGCTTTTCATCGCCATCCCGAGAGTGATGTGTTTAGAAGGCTTGACTCTTGCGTTAGTTACATTATATACAGCATCCTGAGCCAGAGATTCGGTTTTTCTTTTGAAACTTTCAGATTTCTTCCTCCTAGAGTTTCCACCGCCTAATAAATATTTGTAGAAGTTTGAAAGATTATCAGGTAAACAACTTTCCCCCTCAATTAGAGCGGTTGCTGTCAAGGGATCTGGCAATTCCTTTTTCTCCATATCGAGAATCTCTCTCCTTATCAGAAAGGCCGCCCTTCCTACAACATCCTGCCGGACGAGTTCATCGAAGTTGAAATTTTCTAAATTTGCAGATTTCGGCAAAAGGACGAGATTTTTTCCCCTATTGATAAATTTGACATGGCCTTTTAAATTCACATCGGCTAAAATCTTATCTTTCAATCCTTCAAGTGAGAAAGCATTGGGAATATCTTTCCAACATTTCTCGACTTCCTCTTCGAGGCACTCCTGATAAACCTCTTTTAAAAAAGTGTAGAAGAAACTTTTGCCTTTTTGTACAACATTATTTAGGAGAAACTCCCGGAAAGTTCCATAAGCATTTTCTCGTTCCAGAAGCAGAACGTTCCGCGCTGAATCGAGACCTTTTCGCTTTTGTGAATTTTCAAATTTGGATCTGTAAGTTTTTGCACAGATCGCATGATATCCTAAAAATTCGTTCTGGTTGGTAATATTGGCGAGTTTTTCCAGTAATTCATAGTCTTCTTGTGCTGTCGCGTATTCCTTTATCTTGTCAAAAGTACTATACTTTTGTGTACATAACAAATGGTATTTTTTGCCTTTATACCTCTTCTCTTGTAATGTGCAGAAAATACAACGAGCATTTAACGTATCTACTGTCGGTGGTAAGTCGACTGTTTCCTCTTCTCCAGAATCCGGATTTTTCTGGTTGCTGAAAAGGCAAGAATAATAATGCATATCGACTAGGCAATTGTTATACAAGTCAGTAAATGATGACGAACTGCGATATCAAATATCTATGTGAAGATTCAAAGAAAACGAAAACAAAATAATTTTGGTTAGTTCAATAGCATGGGAATGAAATAATAAAAAAATTTCAGGAACTCTCGTACACTGTCATATTCCGGACTCAAACCTTTGGACTGAAAATGCTGTGAAAAGAGATCTCCCAACATTTCATTTTCTTTTTGGAATTTTTTTTTCCTACGAAAACCCCCATATAGCGATAAAATAATAAAAAAATTCCAGGATACTCCCAAATGGAAATTTTTGGAAAGAAAATGAGAAAAAACATTTTCTCAAAATCTGGCTAATGGGGGAGGCTTGTACTTCCGAGACGAACCGTTGACCACGGTGGGAGAGCTACCGAGCCTCTCCTGAGCGAATGGGGCGATTTGAACATATTTTGGAAACGACGGTCGGGACAGTTTCATTGAATTACGGAGAATATTTCCCTCATGTATAAATTTCTCATAAGAGGAATGCAATTACCGAAAACATACAGCGGTAATTGCACTGCGGAGCGATAATTGCATTGCGAAAACATCCCGTCGCCATGACACCACAAACAATACTGAAAAATGTCAGATAAACTTCAAAAAGTGGACATTGAAGTTTCGTTCATGTATGAACATAGGGCAAAGTAACGCAACAATGCAAAAAATTTAAACTACTGGAATCGTATAGACACGTTCATGATGAAACGCAAGATGAGGTATGAAAGGTAAGGTAGCTAACATAAAAGTTGACTTTTATGCGTTGCATTCTCACCTCTAGTCAATCGAAGGGCTTTTAAAAACGATATATTCCGAGTGAAGAAAATGGTTGTATATCTAGTTCAGTTGTCAGTTAGATGGATTTAAAATAGAAAAATGTGAAAATATGAATAAAAATGGACGATATTTATCTCATATAAGTTCAATGGAACAATTTCATCATATTTATGGCAAATCAAAACTCAGTAGCATTTGCGAAGCACATATTCTACATTAATACGTTTTCGTGAACCGTATACACATGAACTAGGTACAATTAAAGCATGTCCAGCACAATTTTTATATTGTCTTTGTCAGTACTATGATATTTCTTAGAAAAAAAATCCATATTTCTTCATTCGTGAAATATTCCAATGAATTACACTCGTGCATAAAAATTATCAGATACTTTTTCATTCAATCGTGTTATCTTATAAAAATTGCATTCGGTTATTTTCATATTTTGTAAAAGAGCCCTCCTCCTTCGGACTCGGGCTCTTTCGCTAAAATATGAAAATAAACTCATGCAATTTTTAGACAACACGCTTTCTTGAAAAAATTATCGGTAATTTTTATGCACTTGTGCAATTATAACCGAAAATGCCACTGTATACCATAAATTGTGCAACAAAAAAATAGCCCTTCAACTCTATGAACATAAACTAGTAACATAAACCAGGTGACAGGGATGCCTTGGAACTGGAGCACGCGTATTGCTTCATTATTACATTTTTTCAATTTCTGGCCCGGAGCAAGATGGAGCAAGTTGTCAGCATCAATTTGGCATCAAACTTACTCAAAATGGACCATTTTGTGCCGAGTTATATCCAATTTAAAAAACGGAGTCACAGCCGATTTTCCGCATTTTTTACGAATTTCGATATGCAGCAAAATTTCTAAAAGGCGGAGCAACACTCCTGAGGTCTAGACGATTCCAAAAAGCTAGATTCAAGAAAGAGATAGGTTGGGTGCAAGAACGAGATATCAAAACCTCTGTTCGAAAGAAAAGCATTGACATTTTGAATGATAATGATCAAAAACATACCTGACATCAGGTGATCCTTCTGGAACATTTACAGGATCTGGGCCCGTTTCAGGAGGACCGGTCTCAAGTCCAATTCGATATTTTTCGTTGAGAGCATTAAAATTACTGTAACATTGAGAATGATAACCGATTTCTTGATTTACTGTAGTCGGCACGTGGGTGGTGCAGTATCGAAGTTGAAACTGAATATGGCTTCTCAGAGACAATTGACACTTCTGGAGAGTACGCTCGTTAAATTTTTTCACTGTTGTGTCGTTTTCCTCACACACGAAACACTTCAGTCCAACTGTAACTGGCGATTTTGGCGATTCTGACATTTTTTTCCGGGTAGACATCTTGTAACGCAAAAGTTACAAGTCTGGCACATTCAAACTATTAAACCCAACTGATTTCTCTCTTCGTGATGGCGTCGTTTCTCAATATCCCCACGTGTAGGAAATAATACTCGCCAGACTGAGGTATAAATAGCAAAGGATGGATATACTTATACAGTAGAACTTCGAAAGGTTGGCAGATAATATCTCTCTTTCTACCTGCTCGACGTACGACTGAACTCTATACGTGAGAAGTAAACTCTCACAGTTACACCAACTGACAAAGAATATTATAGCTATGGACAGCTACTCTCCATAATTATAGCTTTGAAACTAACGAGAGGATGCTTTCTGAATCGGTAAGAAACTGAAGGTTCAGGGGCGGGGCAAGTACTTCAGTGCCACTGTTTATAGATCGTCTGCCCTTACGAAAAAAAAAAACGAATCGCTATTTCTCCGCGAAAAAAACGCGAATCGCTAAGGCTGGATTCACATGGACTTCTGGACGTTGAGTTTGGCGTGCAAGTTTGAATGAATCGATCCCACTCGTACAATGGGAGATTAATATTTTCCCGACTTTTTTAAGGTCCGATTGTATGTTATTGGAAATATTAATGTAGTAAGCCCTGATTTAACCCATTTACACACTATCGACCATGTTTGGACACTCGCAAATAGATGTGCCTTTTGCTCAGTGGAAAACCCTGGAAATGGGTTTATCGGGGGAAAAAACTTGTGGTCCCTAATGGGAGGGTAATTTCCACTTTTTTCACTTTAAATTGTTAATAAACAATAGTAGCGCGATCTTCAAGGTGAAATAATTGGTATATTTGGATTCAGCGGGACAAAAAACATAAAATAAACATTATCTGCAGAGGGGCCCTTTTATTGAAAGTTTGGGAATTAATTAAGTAATGTTGGCACCGCGCAAATTGTATGCAAACCATTATTTGATAAATACTTTCACTTCTACTAACCGTGGTCAAAATTTCAACATTTCCTCAATTATCGACTATTTTTAGGTTAGTCCGGTTAGTTGATGCTGGCATAAATCGAGATGCCCTTTCCGAAATCGTATTCAAATGTCGGATAGTGTTTAATGGGTCGCAAGGAGTCGTTCCACGAAAGGGCATACTTTCCTCGATCATCGTTCATCACCAGTGGGAAATTGCCACTTCCGGTTCGTATGCCTCCTTCCGGCAGCGACCTAGACGTATGCAAACCGGCTAGCGCTCGGTTATTTTTGCAAGATACGATAATGTATCCACATGGCCGAGCTTCCTCGTTCATCGAATACTTAACCCTTTTTTTTCAACCGGAAGTGGAGGTCAGCAGGTGCAAGGACTGGTCACAGACGCTCGGAGGTACTTTTTCCCGGTTTCCCAAGCCTCCTGGGTATATCCCCAAAAGGGCATACGAACATAGATTATCGACAATGTTTGTGTCATGGGCCAACGGTCTATAAGATTAATCGGTGTCTTCGAACTTGTACGATTGAAATTGCCGAGCAGATCTTCGGCGTGCCTTAGCCCTAGAAGTCTTTGCCAGTATGTTGCTCTCATTGCTTCTTCAGTTTTATTGAGTTCTTCTTGGAAGTAAGATTTTCCAAGTCCGCAGAACAGTTCTGGCCCGATCAGTGGCGTTGATGTCCCTTTTCGTGCCAGGGTATCTGCTTGTTTATTGCCCTCCACTCTAACGTGCCCTGGCACCTAGAGGAGGATTACATAAGACGAGGAGACTTGTTGTTGGTTTTTCTCAATTTTAAGCGGTTTATCGATCAATAACTCACCATGTTACATAGACCATTCGGAAGTAAACATTTCAACAATTAACGTTAAACTGTTGATTGATATTTTCGTACCTCAAAAACATGTTCTTTCTATTACCACAAAGTCATCCAAGTAGATAAGTCGGGTTGTCCATATCAGGACTTTCAGAACTCGTTTCATAAGTCTCTCAAAGTTGACGGAAGCATAACATAATTCAAACGGAACAACTTTGAATTGGTTCAACCTACATTTGCAGATTCCGAAACCAGAGTATGTCATAAATTAAAATTGTCTTCAATTTGTACAGAATTTTCAACACTTCATTACCCATTAACATTTTTAGGGGTTGGTTCCTTCCTGCAAAAATCTGCCCAATTGACAACACGTATACTCATCACCATGGCATAATAATATGCTAAGGTTATTTTACTGATAAAATGAACTGATACGAGTAACTTCAATTTATCGTAGGTCTTTTCTATTTCCAGAGGAGTCATGTTTTTGTTCAATTTTCAACTGATTCCCTTTACAATATTTGAATCCCTTCCAAGAGAGGTTATCTCGTACGATGAAAAATAGCGACGACAGTTTGTATCTCAGTCTCCGAGCCTTTCAGTCGCAGATGATTCCACAGCTGACTTTATGAACATCCTGTTCATATTTTCAATATAATCAACATGCCATACAGATTTCATGTCAAACAATATTTTCAAAGTGTCACCGCATAAGAAATAGTCCAACAATTCCATCATTACAGTGTGAAATTGCTTCTCGTATTAACTTCAGTTCGACTTCGGGTGACTTCGGACGCACTTTGAAGCATTTGATCAACTTTCAGTGACATTTTCAACACTTTTCCCACCTCTCAGGTGAAAAGCTAAAATATACAAATTGTAGATATTGATGTCTTCTTCCAGGTACCGTTAACATAATTGGAACATGACGATTTTTCTTGAATTATTTATATCGCGATTGTGCAAAAACTACACATCGGACAGAAAACATCTTGCGTACAGTAGAACTTCATAATATTATTATCTATCGGTTTCCGCAATATTGTTTGTCCAGTTATAGATTAATAAAAATTATAAATTTTTGAAAAATGGTCTCTGTTTTGAAGTTTTATCAGTAGAAAATGCACCAATCCGGTTGTATGAAAATCCATTTTGTAGGTTATATGAATCTCTACAAAAGTTCCATCGACTGTGAAACGATTCCTTGAATTATCTTCGAGATATTTCCAAAAAAAAACAAAAAAGTTGTAATTTATTTTCACTATTGCTTGTTTGAAAAATTCCACAAAGCGATTTTGCGGGGGCGAAAACTGGGGTTTTCGTCAACGAACTATTTTATAAAAATACGTTTAGGCTATTTTGAAAGATAAGGTCTATTTATTATTTAAGTTAGGTACTTTTCACAATATCTATTTGATGAAGTTCAGTGCCCAGCGTGGCTTTTGCCGGGGAAGTAGTTGTTTTCTGTTAGATATCACAAAAAATAGCTTCTTTTCATTTCATATGGCTGAATGAAAATGCAAATTTTCACTTCCAGATTTTTTTCTCTCAAGTTATATATGGTTTTTTCCATTTACAGCGGAGTCATGTTTTGGTTCAATTTTCAATTGGGAATGTTTCCCTTTACAATGCTGAAGGTGTTCTCAAGTATCAAATTTCTTTCTCAACTTTGCTCACCCCTCATTCTCAAAATTCTTCGTATAATACAAGGCTGTCTGATAAATAAGAAACTGTCATTTACAAATCCCGATGGCATTATTTCTGCAGTTACGAATTATTGATCATCTGATTGTATTTTGGATAACTTTTTTAAACAATTAGCAACAATCGGTGAAGAAAAAGTTTAACAATGAAATCAATTTCGAATCATTCTTTCGTTAACCCTACGCAGTTTTAATTACTCAGCTCTCTCAGATTTCTAGAGAGAACATTCTCTTTTTGTTTCCTGGTGAATAATTAATCCAAATTAGAAATGAAAGTATACGGATTATCACGAGATTTATCCTTTGTATCTTGTTTACCCAATTACTTAATTTACAACTTTTCTTGCGTCCGATGTGAAATTTGAAAGTAAAATGAGTGTGGCAACTAAGGCTCTTGTCTAAATGCGATAAAAAGTGTATAACGACTTTTTTTAAACTTTAGATTGAAATGCAGATTGGGAGAATAAAAAAAGGATAATCAACGGCATATAATGAGTTTCCACAAGAGTTTTATTGTCGAAAAGGGGAAAAGTTGAATGAATTAATCACCGGATGGAATTTTACATGTCTGACGTTTTTGGAGAAATTCAGCTGAAAAAGAAAATATCAATATCTCATTTATATTCAATATGGTGTGCGACTGAGAATTCCTGAAATCCTCTAATAATATTTTTCCATGATACAGAATAAAAAAATGACATTGTTTTTCTACAGGGTGGTCAACAATATACTCTTTGTTTTGGTTGGTTTCCGGGTTTTGCCGTGGTCTTCAGTTGACACGTCTAGAAGAGTACTTCGACCACGCCACTGAAGATGACTGCCGCAGTTGCAGTTGAAACGTTTGGAGATTTAAACCAAAGAAGACCACGGCAAAACCCGGAAAACCAAAACATTGACGCCAGCCGTGAAAGCCTACATTCTTACAATATACTCCTTTCTTCAGAGAATGAATTCGTCTATGAGGTTATAAGTTAATTGAGTTTATCATTGAGGATCAATCAGAATGGTTTGTTGATTGGCTAAAATTCAATGAAGATATGAATACAAAGTGTCTGAAATAAGTAAGGGTGCATATTACATACAGGGTGGCCCATTAGTATGAGGAGGTACAGTATTTCGCCTATCATGAGGAGTGTGAAAAATGTTTCAGGTAAAAGTTATACGGTTCACTTTATTGCGCATAATAAAAATATTTCAAAATATACAGAGTTTTTATTCAAAGCAGGGCAACTAAAAGCATCACCTTTTTAAAAGAATCACCCTGTAAATTTTCTCACTATTGAACTGAGCAAAATATTTTACATACGAAGATATTTCTTTTTTTTTAAATTGCGGCTTTGTAAAGTTATTGCTGAAAGAAATAAAATCTTCGGAAAAACAGACTATTAAAAAAAATACCATCGTAAATACTTTATAAATAGAATTTAGGCAGAAACATCTGTGTCATGCACAAATTATGAACGTTCCTCTAAATCAAGGGCTAAGTTTAATAACTACGTAAATTCTCCTTGGATTCAGATGGCAAAACTCAGTTCATTCAGTTCAAATATATAGTCGACGGAAATATACCCAATATCCTCAGAACATCAGATATATTTCTTTGGGTGACTCATTTCATATTTTGTAGCTCGCTAAATCCTACAAAAACACAAAATTAATTGTGTGGCGCCCTCTACCGCCGAACCTTTGGGTGTTGAGGACGAAGTCATGATTGAATCCTCGAGAAGAGCAATTACTTATTCAAATTGAATAGAGTCTTCCTTGTATGAAACACTATGTATTTTCATTTACATCTTGTTTTGAGAGATCAATTATCAGTCTGATCGACCATCAATAATAATTAACATAATCAACTCATAGTCTTTAAGGCGAATTCTTTCACCTAGAAATTGATTATATTGGAAACTACCCTGTAGATTTTTTTTGTTTTATAGAAGAATCATTCACGATTTTATGAACGCTCAGTTGAACAACAGATGAATATAGATTACAAATGAAATGTAAATGTTTTTCATTTATCTGAATTCACCCAAAAATAATAAAATTCGTGATTTGGTGTAATTATATGTATATATAATATTATTCCAAACAGTCTGTATTCATAGCATCATTATATTTTGGTCGATCAACAAACCATTCTGATTGATCCTCAATGATGAACTCAATGAACTTATAACCTCGTAGGCGAATTTATTTACTGAAGAATTGAGTATATTGTTGACAACCCTGTAGAACCACAGTGGCTTTTTTTATTCTGTATCATGGAAAAATATTTCTTGCGGACTTTAGGAATGCTCAGTGTTAACGCCCTGCGTTAATTTTAGTATTAAAATTTAATATATTTTTTTCTTCTCTTTTCTTTGTTTCAATTATAATTGTAACATGTTCCATTCCTCGTTTTATTGAGAATAATCATGAAAACAATCATTACACAATAGCGCATACCAATCGAACCCTCTGTATATATGCGCCTATCGTCAAGACTCGACAGTATACCAATATAATTCAACCAGGCGACAGTTCTGCGTGTTGGTATTTTATGTTCTCTCGGTGTGCTCAACTACCGCAAAAAATCACATTGTGTCCAAATCCAGAAACAAAAACTACAGTCCATTTCCAACTCCTCCAGAAAATCGATGACTGCCCCTGCCGAGAGGAAATCTACAAGAGGACCAGGTAGGTGCAACTCCCGGGTTCGATTTGGCGTTCATATCGCATTTTATTTTCATTGTACATCGTACATTTTGATCAAGTTCGAACCGGATTTGACATAGAAGTGATTATTCTCATAGAAATTATTTTCAAATGATTCCTCTTATCGTTCATCTTCTATGAAAAGTTACAAATAAATAACTTCATTTAATTTTTATAATAATTGGTAGGCTGCCGGTGAATATAGTCTCTCTGCTCATCACCGTTGGCCGACATACTTCTTCACAGCATTTTTTGCTCCCCTATTTATGAACGAACCTCAGTCGCTCAGGTTGTTGTTCGGAAATAAAAGAAATGAAACTTTTTGATTCAATTTGAATCTGAATTTGAACTCGTGGTATTCATATTGTTTTTTTTTGTGAGAACCATCTCAATTAATAGGAACTTAATGAAATTGATTGCGTTTTGTTACCTTTGTCTACAGCTCACTCGCTCACGTAAATAAACTCTTAATTTTCACGTAAAGAAACTCTTATTTTTGAGAAAAAACATGGCAGCTGCTGCACTCAAGCAACTCTAACAGACAAAAGTAGGTAGAGACATTGCTGCAGATAGAATTGCTGAAATTTGTCAGGTAGCTCTCACTGCAGTAGACGATGCTTCCTTTCATGCTATTTCCAAATCAAGATTCGCTTATCTGGAAGATGCTTATGAAGAATTCAATACACAACACACTACAGTCGTACAACTCTTAGCAGTGCAAGATGATGCTGATTTGAGCCTTGAAAAGTTTGTCCGTCAAGAAGTTGACAAACATTATTTTCGAATAAAATGCATTCACTCTAGTCTCTTTGATAAGAGCCCGCCTCTCAAACCCATTGCCAGTGGCCAGTCTAATGTTAAATTACCAAAACTTATAGAGCATTCGACTGATAAGCTCTCACTTGGTGTAGATGCGTATTTAGCGCTGCTCTGATTTCGAACTCGCAGCAGTTGCATGCAGAGAATGTGAATTTTTGGCGAACTACTACACTGGCACGAGGCAAGTGACAAGACTGACAAGACTGACAAGACTGACAAGTAAGCAGTAAAACACCCACAGACCTACAGTTGGGTGGATTTAGGATTTGTTTCGACATAACCTCCAAATTGAATAAAAATATGGATATTATATTTAAAGATTTTGTTTACGATCAAAATAATTGTTTACGACAAAATGAAAATGGAGAAATTTTGTGCACCATTAGTGATTTGGATGGTAGGTTTTCTTGATATAAAGCAACATGCCGGTTGTCATAATTTACAATTACTCTTTCAGGAAATGAGGATAGGGCCTTTCTTGATAAAGAAACATTAATGAATTCTAACATATTACCCAGAGAAGATGAACAAAATACGTTAGATACTGCACAGGATGTGGACGACAAAGAGGTGATTGAGTGGTCAGAGCAGATGACAATGATGATTTTGGATAAATACGCTGAGTACATAGCTGAAGTGGGCCCCATGAAAAAATTTCGCACCAAAAAGAAAATGTGGGAGTACATAACAAATGATGTAAACGTTTAATTCAAAATCAACAGAACTGCGCAACAGGTTGAAAATAGGTTTAAAACAGTATTGAAACGTAAGAAGAAAGCCACGACAAATAATAATCAGAGTGACAGCCGGAGAACACAAATTGAGTTTGAAGATGAGCTCAATAAAATTGCCAATATTGATGACAGTTTTGAGCCTGAGGTAAAGAAAGATCAGAATCAGACCACAATTACCTCTAAAATCAATGTGAAAGGGGAAAAAAGAAATCACTTGTCATTATCAGAAGTATTTAAAACAGCCCAAGAAAAGAGACTGAAACAACAGGAGCAGTTACATAAAGAGAAAGAAGAAAATAAAGGAAGACGACAAAGAAAAACTCCAGTTACCGAAGGATTTATTCAGTACAAACTAATATACCTGATTGTATCTATATAGTTTTTTACTTACCTTCAATATGTAGGAAATATTTTTGTTTTTGTCCGAACCATAGTTTTGTGTAACTGCATTATTTTCCTTTTATAAACCTAAAAATATTGTCATCACTTTCTACCAGACCAAAAATACCACGTTTCTAAGTAAACATTTATTTTTTTGTGCAAAGACGGATTGGTTTTGTTTCTAAAAAAAGTATCGTTTCATTAAAAATAATTTAATCATGAAATGAAAAAGTTTTTATCTTCCGGTTGGTGATTCTCTGCAAATCTGATAACGCTTCACTTCTCCCTGAATTCTTAGTTCCTCAGTACTTCTGTGGTCCTCTATTAAAGGGTCATCAACATTATTACTCTGTACTTCATCATCCTCCCATTCATCATGTAGCATGGTACATAAATTGTGGAGAACATAACAACTAACTATAAAATCTGCTATGCGCAGGACTGTAGCTAAATCAAGGTGAAGGAGTTGTCTCCATCGTGACTTCAATAATCCGAAAGAATTTTCAATTTTGACTCTAGTACCAGAGAATCTTTTATTGTAATTCTTTTGGATATCTGTCAAATAGCCATAGTCACGAAACGGTGTTAGCAACCACTCTCTTAGGGGATAAGCCGAATCTCCTAGAATGTGCCACTTGTCTCCACAGATACCAGGTAATTTCTTGGAAATAAATGATAAACTGTAAATCCGTGAATCATGAATTTTGCTGGGTACACCAGTGAACAAACACATCTATAAAAAGTTCATCATGTCTACATATACACTGTAATGTAATTGAAGGTGAATCATGTCTGTTGACATATGTACTCTTAATTTTATTATGTGGTGTGGAGATTGGAATGTAAGTACCATCAATGCATCCCAGTACATTTGGAAATCCACTTAATTTTTGAAATTCTGTTGCTGCTGATTCCTTCTCTTCCAGGGTAGATGGAAATTTGATAACATTTGGTTCTATGTTATTAAGAAACTTCATTACTTTGGTGCAGAGTGATGAAATGTAGATTCTGCTATCCCAAACCTTCCTGCTACATCTCTTATAGTACATTTATTTCCTGCATACCACAAAAATGATAAAATGGCTATCTCTGCTGAAGTTCTAGGGGAACCGCCATGTGGTTCTTTATTGTAATAGTTAGAATTTTCAAATTGATTCTTTAATGTTCCATAGGTAAATTGGTTCATTCGAAAGTTTCGCCTGAACTACAAAACCTTTGGTTTAGTAAAGCATTAGTTTTTTTTTACCTACAGACTATACCTCGACATCTGAATATGTTTCTACAACTTTCAGGTAATCTTGAATTTTTGGTCTACCTTCTTTATCCTCTTTCGATTTATGCACTTGACAATATCGTCATCGCTTTCTACTTCGCTTTTACTGCTACTTGACGATAACAAAAAATCAATAACTATTGATTGTTTGACATCCATAATCACCACATAACCTTAAAGTTGGAGGATCCGTGGTGGCACCGTCAAAAAGTACAGTGTAAGAAAATTCGAATTAACAGCGAGCGTCGTTACCAGCTGAACATAAATTCTACTCTACACTTAAGTTGTGCCCGACCACCCGAATGGATATAATAAACGGCATTGTAAGCGTACACACCAGACGAATACGAATAGCGCGACAAAAATTGGAATCAATGCGCACTGGTGCTACCAGTCGAATACGCTATTAATGTTCCTTTATTTAACGGAAAACTGAAAACATGGCCTTCATTCATTGGTCTTTTTGATTCTCTTATACATAAAAAAGTTCCAATATTTATTGTATGTGGTCACAGGTGAAGCGCTCATCGTGATAAAAAATACCACTCACAAATGATAATTCTATTGCTTACAAAAATATGACTCCGCGATTTCAGAATAAACGACTCTTGTCTCCCTACCATCGGGAAGAAATAAATATAGCCCCCAAACTCACTTGTGATTCACCCCGTACACTCAGACAATTGTTGGATATTTTCTCTGGCAATTTGAAAGCACTGGAAAATCTAGGTTTTTCCGTGGGAGGATGGGACTTTCACTTATTGTGCACTAAAATTGATTCAGGTTCTCTCAAAAGTTTTGAATTTGAACATGCATCATCAAACGTTCCAACTTATGTTAGCTTATTCGATTTTTTAGACAAGCAATGTGTAGCTCTTGATTCCTGGCACTCTTGAAATCTCACAAAACAAATAACCACTCTCAAAATAAAAATTCTTATACTTGGAACAAACCAAGTTCACCTTATTCTGCTGCCACACTTTTGACTAATGCAAGATCGAATATGCCTAAATGCCCTATATGTAATTCAAACCACACCATTTATACGTGTTCTTTTTTCATTGCCAAAACTCCTCAAAATAGGTATGATTTGGTGAAACAAAATAAGTGGTGCACTCGTTGTTTAGGTACAAAACACCTTCCCCGCGAATGTACTTCAAAATCATTCTGCAAAGTATGCAATCAGTCATCCCATCACACGCTATTGCACTTTTCTATCGATTCATCACCCTGTATAACTTCTGGCCGATCGGTTCAAATGAACTCTTATGAGAACGCACCCGGTACAAGTTCTGGAAGGTCGCCTCATATAAACCCCGTTGAGAACGAATCTTCTACAAATTACATTAACTCTATGACAAATTTTCTTCCCACAAATTTCACTGTGCTTCTCTCGACAGCTCAAGTAGAAGTGTTGGATGTGCGTGGAAATTTTCAAAATATTAGAATTTTGCTCGACTCTGGAAGCCAAGCCAGTTTTGTAACGGAGAAATGCTCAAATAAATTAGGTTTGCCCCACTTTCGATTACCACTGGCTATCAATGGTTTGGGCAACATGACCTCAATGGCATAACTTGTACCCTGAAACCCCTTGGCCTACAGTGCCCCCTTTTGAAAGTTGAGGCTGCGATTGTACCCAAACTTTGTGCTGATATGCCAGCCTTTCACTTATCTAAAGAAAATTGGTCGCACTTAAGCAATATAAGGCTGGCCGACACTCATTTTAACGTGCCTGGTTCAGTTGATATGCTCCTAGGTGCAGATGTTTTTTCTTTCATTATGAAAGATGGAAAATTGGATGGAAGATCACATGAACCTACAGCTTTCAATACAATTTTTGGTTGGATAGTATTGGGAAAAACGCGATTTTCTTCCCCGGACCGCGTGAGTGCTCCATCAGCATCCTGCAATTGTCCACTTGACGTCACTCTAAAACAACTGGAAGAAGTTCCGGACCATTCCAAACCTTCTCCTGAAGAAATTCAGTGTGAAAAGTTTTTTTTTCGAAATCCACAAACGTGACCTGTCAGGCAGGTACACCGTGGCGTTGCCATTCAAGGACGCTGATCCTTACTTTTCTGATACCCGATCTCAAGCACTTCGACGCTTCCGCGCCCTTGAATCTAGACTCTTGAAAAATCCCCAGCTCTATAGCTTGTACTTAAACTTCATGAGAGAGTATCTCCAGAATGAATAAATGGAAGCTGTACCTCCCCCTTCTTCTTTTGGTAAAATATTTTACATCCCCCACCACTGTGTAACAAATCCCAACAGCAAAACCACTAAACTAAGAGTGGTATTTGACGCTTCAGTCAAATCTCCCCATGGTCCTTCTTTAAACGACACTCTCCTAAGTGGTAAAAAACTTCAGTTAAACATAGTTTCACTTCTTCTGAAATTTCGGTTATACCCTTTCGTTTTAACAGCTGATATCAAGCATATGTTTTTGAGAATTTTTTTCGCTGAACATCATCGTGATTATCAGCGTATTTTATGGAGATTCAACTCCGAAGATAAAGTCCAGGGCTTTCGTCTTCGAACCGTTAACTTCGGGGTATCTAGTTCTCCTTTCATTTCAATCAGAACACTTTATCAGCTGGCACAAGATGAAAAGAAAAGGTTTCCTCTTGGTGCTCAAGCCCTCCTCGATTGTACTTATGTTGATGACGTCATTGTAGGTAGCCACACACTTGAAAACCTAAAAGATACTCAACTCGAATTAATAGGTCTACTAAAAAGTGGTGGTTTCCATCTCCACAAGTGTGCCAGTAACCACCCCTTTCTCTTAGAAAATATTCATTCATCTGATTGTCAACAGACTGATGTATCTTTCGAATCACCTTAAATGGCAACCAACTCTAGATTATTTTTCTTATGTCTTCCCGCTGGACGGACATTGTACAAAAGATCTATTTTATCGGAAATTGTAAGGATTTTCGATCCCTTGGGTTTTCTCGCTCCCCTCGTATTTTTTTGGAAATACTTCATTCAGTTTCTCTGGACTAGGTTTAGACTGGGACTTAAAACCCCCTCCTGAAATTGTCGAAAAGTGGACTAAATTTAAATACGAGTTGCATTGTCTCTCAAACATAAAAATTCCTCGTCTCCTAATTTCTCGCAAATACGATTCTTGCGAAGTCCATGGGTTCTCTGGTAGCTCTGAACGTGGATTTGCAGCTGTAGTATATTTTAGATATATTCTGCTAGATGGAAGTTTTCAAGTTCAACTGATTTGTGGTAAATCTAAGGTTGCACCGCTGAAAAGAATTTGCATTCCACGATTGGAGCTCTATGCAGCAACACTATTATCTACTTTGATGGCTTACGTCATGAATACGTACACTGAGAAAATTCACTTTGAAAAAATATTTGCTTGGATAGATTCTATGGTTGCACTATCGTGGATAAAATCATCTGCTCATTGGAAAACATTTGTGGGCAACAAAGTCAGCCTGATTCAAGACAACGTTTCTCCCACTAACTGGTTTCATGTTCGCTCCGCTGATAACCCGGCTGACTGTGCTTCTCGAGGTCTTCTGCCTGACGACTTGGTGAACCATTCTCTGTGGTTCACAGGGCCGCCCTGGTTGGGAGCCTGGCCATGCTCTAGTAATATCGAGATTCCTCCGCAAGTATATGAGGAAGAAAAAAACAATTTCTCTCATGTCATTTACCTCGATAGATTCTCTTGATTCTCTTTTAGATAAATATTCTTCATCAGACAAAATTAACCGAATTCTGGCATATTGTATGCGTTTCTTACATATCGTCAGAAAAAGAAACGAAGAGATTAAATCAAAGTTTTTTACTTCACTAGAGTTAACAGCATATATCCTTTAGTCAGGAGATTTCTCAAATAGAAAGAAAAATTCCATTACTGAAAATCTTTCGAAAACTCAGCCCATTCATAGGAGAAGACGGTCTTCTCAGAGTGGGCGGTCGCCTACATTTCTCTGGTTTACTTTATGAACAAAAACACCCTGTTCTACTTCCCAGTAAGCATCGTCTCACATATCTCATAATCGAAAACGCACATAAAAAAACATTTGCACGCTGGACGTCAAACTCTCAATTTTTCACTCGCCCAGCAGTTTTGGATACTATCTCCCAAACGCGCTATGCGTCATGTACTTTCAAAATGTATGGTATGTTTCAGAATTAATCCAACACCTCTCGAACCATACATGGGTAGATTACCCCCCTCTCGAATCAATCAGTTAAAACCCTTCCATAGCGTAGGTGTTGATTACGGTGGTCCTTTCAATGGTACTCTCGGGAAAAGCCGCGGAATAAAATCCCAAAAGGCATATATTTGCCTGTTCGTGTGCTTTGTTACCAAGGCTGTCCATCTAGAGTTAGCATCAGATTTATCTTCAGAGGCATTCATTGCCGCCCTTCGTCGCTTCGTAAGTCGCCACGTACAGTGTACACACATTACTTCAGATTGCGGTAGCAATTTCATTGGTGCATCCCGTATTTTATCCGATTTCATGAAACATGCTGCAGAAAGCGATAATATAAAGTTTTCATTCAATGCACCCGCTTCTCCTCACCTCAATGGTCTAAGTGAAGCAAGTATTAAATCTGTCAGGACCCATTTATATCGTACCATTGGAAATCAAGTTTTAACTTACGAGGAGTTTTATACATTATTAACCCAAATAGAAGCGGTCTGCCCTCAAAGCTCGGATCCTAAAGACCTCTCGGTTTTGACCCCGGGACATTTTTGACATTGGCTCCCCTATCGTCCGTGCCAAATCCAGACCTATCTCAAATCGAATCAGCTCAACCGCTGGCAACTTGTGCAGAGATTTCAACAAGATAATTGGAAGAGATGGAACACTGAATATCTTCACACATTACAACAGCGTCAAAAGTGGCTGAAAGGTGACAAAACGATAGTTTCGGATGAGTTGGTTGTCATAAAAAACGAATTAACCCCTCCTATGCACTGGCGCCTAGCGCGCGTGGTTAAAACTCATCCCGGTGCTGATGGGATTGTCCTAGTAGCAACCGTTCGTACCAACCAGGGTATTTTCCAAAGACCGCTGGTAAAACTCTGTCCTCCCCCCATACAAACCAACACCTAGTAAAACACCTCCAGGTGTTTTAGTGGGCGGTTATGTTAACGCCCCGCGTTAATTTTAGTATTAGTTAAATTTAATATATGTTTAGTGGGACAGAAAACAGAAAAAAAATAGAAATCCACTTAACAATTCTAGACAAACGGTTGTAAACGAAACAATATGAATAAATTATTTTTACTTCAACCACATGAGTGAGTTAATTTCTTTATGATAATCAAATGAGTTATCATTACATACTGATACCAGGTAAAATTAATTTTCTACTCATGTATATGAAAATGTTGATTTTTCAACCAGATACCCTACATGAAAGTGATATTATCATGCAACCCGATGGTAATATAGTAAATACAAATTGATGAATTTTTGATACTAATGAGAGTTAATCTCACTACTTGGCACTTGAATTAGCAAACGAACGTCACTTCGTTTGACAGATTAAATTTCTTAAAATTGTAATCCAGTATTTTGTAAACAACATCTATCGTAGAAAAAATAGTATTTTCTACTCGAAATGAAATAATTTTTTTTTCGTTCGTGAGATTGCCACACTCGCTCCGCTCCGCTTCGCTCGTGGACAAACTCTCACCTCACGAAAAAAACAGTATTTTCATCCCTTGTTGACAAATATACTAGTTTCTATACAGACATGATCACCAGTTTTTCTAAGAAATTTTATTACATATACAGTTACAGCCAAATATTTAAATAAAATTGTAGTGATGAACAGAAACATTATTTAATAATACTTATTTTCAAAGGGAAGAATGTTGGGTCTTTTTCCGTAAACTACTTGATTAAATCAGCATATTGTTATTTATAAACTTAATCACTCTTGGATTGGAATAGAGAAAAATTGTTCATATAAAATAATGCTGTTCCTAGATGATCACATATTGCTTACCATCTATATATGAAAGCAATAATGTTACCATCTCTGATTTTTCATTCTGTTCCGAGATATACTCCATGATAACATTCTGTTCAAGAAATGTTCCGTCAGTGTTCATATAAAAAATGTTTTGCTCAGTCAACTCTTGGAATTTTTTCCGAGCTTCAAAAAGAAAATAATAAATTCACTATAAAAAAAATAATATACAGACACAAATAACAATGATTGTAGTACCAAGATTGAATTTTAATTCATCATATAACAATTTCATAACAGCTCCATTCTCAGACCTCTAGTGCAGACTTATTGAAAACAATAATAAAAAACTACTACCGCTGGAAAATAAGACGAGAACATAAGTAATCTAGCCTTGTGTGAAAATTCAGGGTTGGAAAAAATCAGGATTTTTTGAAAAAATTGAAAAATCGTGATTTTTATGAAAAAAATCAAAGAAAAACGTGATTTTTTCAGTTTTTTTAAATAATAATCGATATGTTTTGGTCCATTTTAAGTACCTATGTATTGTTACATGCAAACGCAAACAATAACAAATAGCATTTTCCTGTTTTGACATAATATATTGTATTGGTTTATTCTTGTCAGACCTTGCGAAATCAAAAAATCGCCTTGCGCCGTAATTTCCCTTTAAAAATCCTGTTGAATCTTGATTGCACCAGTCACAACGTCACAACACAAAATACAATAAAACGACGAGAACTCGTAAGCTGATTAATATGACAAATTTTATTGGGACTGAGTGTGTCTGTGCCCAAGTAGTGAACTTAAGGGTCTTCATCCCTGAAAAAGGAGGAGTCAAAAACTATTTTTTTTTCTGAGTAGAGAAGGGTTGTTTGATTGTATAAATATAAAAATAATGAAAAAAATATTTTGTGACTTTTAAATGAATGAAAAGGATATTTCCCCCCATTTTTGGGCATTTTCGTTCAGTTCCACCATCAAAACGAACAATTATTTTTGTGTTGTTTCTTTTCAGTATCGAAGTCTATCATTCGCCCAGTTAAACGACTTTCTCATTTTTCTCCTAGATGTTCATTTTTTTTTGGAATAATTTTACAAAAATGTGTTGTTTTCGCGAAATGGATTTCCTTGCTTTATTCCATTTGAAATGAGAAATATCTAGCTTTATCAAAGTCAACTAATAAAGGTTTGGTTTGGCCGTCGACCAGTGGAAAGTAATTATTATTTACAATTCTGGATTCAGAAATGGAACTGAATATCTTTTAAATGACACGCCTCTCAGGTTGCTCCTCCCACACGACTGGTAAGGAAAAGAGAGAGTATCATATAGCCAGTATAACATCTGGCACAGGGTCGGATCGGGAATGGAAAAAAGAAAACTCATTCGGGTCGATCGAAACTATGGAATATTATAACTTTTACAATTAATCGCTTTTTTCAACAACATGTGTTTATCACTTGGGGGACCATACTACATATCATTTTAATATCAGGAAAAACCAAGAGGAGGCTCCAGAATGTTGAACGAGATTCGTGATTTCTGTTACGATTCCATTCGAAATTGGTATATAGAAGCTTTTGGGTTTGGGATGTCATAATTTTTTTTTGGATAATTCAAGGTAGTGGCTCCAAAATAGCGGACAAAATTTCTGATTCTCGGTCTGATTCTATTTTGAGTTGGTATTGGTATAGGGATTTTTGTGGTCGGAGATCATGATTGTCAATGTTTTATAATTCGAAATGACAGCTACAAAATGGTGGACGAATGAATTATTGTCCGATTCCGTTCAAAATAAGAATGTAGGGGTTCTTTGGATCGGTGATGTTGACTTATTGTCAAAATAAAAAAAATTCAAGATGGCGGCTTCGAGATTTAAGGTCAAATTCTATTTCAAATTTGTTTCTAGGAGTTGTTGGAATAGGAGATGAGTTTTTCCAAACTAAATAATTCAATATGACACATTTTACGAATGATCTAAAGAAAGTATTCGTGCATTTGAATAAAATCTTGTCTTAAAAACATTTGTTTATTGTATTTATCAGGAAATACACTCTCCACTTCGTCAGGGCTATGTAGCGGGAATTTCAGAGTTAGTGGCATATTTTTACGCATATTACTTAATAACTTGTTCTTGTGACTCCCATATCGGCAACTCCGTTCAACATTGGTTTCCAATACAACGGTTTATTTGGGCGGCGCGGCGTATTTGATGTTCCTTTGAAGTTGAAAAGCTACAGCGGAATGTTTCGAAGGGGCAGTGCAGCAACGTAAACAATCGAAACATATTGACTTTATACCAGGTGATTGTTACGGCTTTTTTTGTTTCTTTGGCGGCATTTATATCGAAAATCGTAATCATTCCAATTTATTCACTCCGTTTTTTTTATTTTCATTAATGATTCTATGTTGAAGAAGGTACACAATTATTTTTTCCAATTCAAGGAAAACAATGTACCTAACCAGAAGAAGATATTGCGATTTAGTTTTATATACGAGAAATGATTTCAATGTAAAAAGACAAAGACATTTTTGTTTGGGAATCAATAATGCTTCCAAAGCCGAAAGCATTTTTTGTAAATTGCATTTTACTTGAAATTTTGAACTGACATCTTCCTAGAGAAATGAGAATTAGAGATAACTGCTTCAAATGTTGTTGAAGATAGAGATGTAAAAAAAGAAAGAAATATCAAATTTTTTTCAATATTCAGGTATATTAGAGTAAAACATCTAGCTAAAACATTGTTTCATTTATTTTTAACAGTTGTATCAATTCATATCGGTTGAATTGAATGTTTCACGGGTGATAGTCTCATATTGTTTCACCCTTTATAGGGAATGAGACATATGTACCTAAACTATGTACCTTTCCAAAAAATTACATTTAAATCGAGAAAATAGTTTTCAAGAAAATTTCGATCAGATCTTATTGGTAACAATTTTCAGTAACTAACTTGAAAGTCAAAATCTGATAACTGATTTTAAAATTTTTTATTCATGATTCCACATCAGATTTTATATATTCGAATCAATACAAATTAATGCATTCATATATTTTGAACTGAATACGACCATAACTCACAAAATAAACCAATAGGAGCTGCCATTTTGAATTATTGAAATTTGATGAAAAATTAATTATCATCATTTCTGAAATTTTGAACATTGAATATGCTCACTATAGAGCACTTTTTGACCATATTTGGAAAAAAAAATCGAAATTCTGTTTTTTCCGGAAATAACATCAACCTTCGATTTTCAAATAGAACACCGTGTATATTATTACATTTTTGAAATCTGCATAATTTTCTGAATCCAATGATCCCTCATAGTTGATATTTCATTCGTCAGAATACCCATTTTATTTTTCGATCTAGAGAGCCTCCCTAAAATATTCCAAATAATCAAAATAATGCTACACTATCGAAATTTCTGACAGATGAAATATCAACTATGAGGTATCATTGGATTCAGAAAATTATGCAGATTTCAAAAATGTAATAATTCACAGGGTGTCCTATTTGAAAATCGAAGGTTTGATGTCATTTCCGGAAAAACCAGAAATTATCTTTTTTTTTCAAATATGTCAAAAAATGCCCTATGGTAAGCATATTGAATCTTCCAAATTTCAGAAATATAGCTACAGAAACGATGTTACGTTAATTTTTTGTCTTACCTCATATGTCCATCAAAATAAATTGAACCACCCTGTATATTGTACATATTTAATATTTTTATTCATATGAAATAACACTCTGAGAAACGATGAAAAATATATTTCATTGATATGGGTATTGGATAACTCCGTTTCCTGAAGAACATACTACTCCCGATCTCTTGTATTCGTTATTCAGTGACTGGATACCTGAAAAGATTGTATTCATGAGTGCAGTGTCCAAGTATAGTAGAGAAGTTTTTAGCTACCTTACTAAATCACTGGTGGTTAGGCATACCACAATACACTTCCACTTATTGGCGGTAGTGGATAATTTTACGATTGTCTTGAGCGAAAAGCGATCCTATCTGGCCAGAAAACTTTGTTTTGCACCTGTTCTCTATTGCAAATCCATATTTTTAAAACTTCTTGACTAATCGTAAATCGTTCCTCGATTTCTTAAACTTTGTATTTGTAACAAATTTTAGGTTGTGTTCGCAGCAGGATCTGAAAAATATAAATATTGGATTGTTGGAAATAGAAACAGAATCTAACACCCGTGATATTATTGCAGCCAGAAGAATCTATTATATTTAATCTAATTTGATAAAACTCCTGTACTCAGTATCATTTGAAATTTTATTATTTTATTCGGTCAGACTGGTTTGTTTACTATTTACAATCATCTTTGACGTGATATTCAGCGAACGACGGCGAAGTCGATACGATTCGATAGCAATCGGCAGGAATCGAATCGCAGCAGTTTTGCGGTGTTGCCAGGGATCTCGTTGGACATTCCTGAGTTCTTCGAGAATCGACATCAAGATTTTTCAGAAGATGTTGATGTTTCGTATTATCTGTGCTTGTGAGTCCAGTATTATATCTTATCGATATCTATGAGGGTAATTAGAAGCCGAAATTCATTATAATATTCAAAATTATAGTGAATCGTGACGTACCTGATTCTGATTGGCCTGACCTAGTGGCCAATGATGAGGCTCACGTTCCTGTCGGTCGATTCTGGCACTTTCCTTGACACCCGTGAACAGAAAGGTTGTGCTGGTTATTCTTTTGGAGGTTTCACAAAAATCGAGTGCTATAGAAATCATCCTTAATTGGGGTTTCTTTTGTGAGCCATAACTGAATATTTTGGGTTCGACTGGTGTTGCCTGTGTGCATATTTTTTGGAAATCGGACCTGGAATAAACTCTGAGGAGGATTTTTAGAACACCACACCTAGCCCCTGTATCAAAAGGGAGTCTGAAAAACTGGATGATCAATCAACAGGTAGGCCTCAGCAATTCTGTTTTATTCAGTTCTCTTGTTGTGTTCTTGAAAACGAAATAAAGTAACGACAATTTTATTTTCGTTACATTAGTTGCCGGTATTACCAGATTCACACTTAGTTTTCTCTTCGACAGATTCCGAAGGCCGGTATACATAACAACGATTGGTAAATTGGATGAAATAACCATTCTACTCCATAATTCGATCCAGTCTTGGTTTCAATAGTTGAAGGAGAAAAACCTCTTACGGCCGGGGTACGTTAAATACTTCTATTTTATTTGCCATACCTATTTTCTTATTGTAATGTGTCATTTGTTTTATATACTCTGCTCGAAGATATTTGATTTACATTTGACAAAATTTCTATCACTGAAATTTTTCCGTTGGCATTGTTGCCGGATTAATAATTTCACCCTAAAGTTAGGTGAACCGTTTCTTACAGTTTTCAAATGTTTGAAGGCTTGATTTTGATAAATGTTAGACGTTTGTTCAAAAAGGAAAAAATTAAGTTTATTTCCAAAAAAAAGAGACCGTACTCGCTTCAATGATACTGTCATTGAATGATCGGATTTTCCAAACATGTCCTTATCATTTTCGCTACGATCATGATGATGTCATTATGTTTATTAAATTTTTAGTCTACCATCGTGGTATTATACATGTAAATGTGTGTATAAATATTATATAATCTCAACTTTTCGTTTGTGTTGGTTCTAATACACTTTAGTGCGTATTTTCCACAATGTACTTTTTAGTTTTTTAAATTATTAAGTAACGATACCTATTTCTTTAGCTTGTTCAGTTCATATATATAATTTTGGGAATGGGTCAGATTCAATAATTATTCTTGGGAAAGGGGCATATCAAGTACAGAATATATATATATATATATATATATGTACCTGTGGGTGTACAAGTAATTGTATTTTTTTTTGAGTCGGAGAATCCCGATTACACTTTTATTTTCTATAGGGTTTTTATTTGCTGGGACTCAAACCTTGGACTGCTATGATGGTGCCAACATATTAGTATACAGGGCTTCCTGATTGGCTGGAAATATGTCACAGCCCACGTCTATGAACATACCGGATGTCCAATGGTGTTTTAGCACTTATAGAGCACGCAAGTTTTGTTGTAGTTTTGCTTTGGTATATTGTTGATTTTTTTACTGTTGTTGTTTGACATTGCGCAATTTTTTTTGGTTGCTTTATTGTGAAGCGGAAATTGAGGGGTATATTGAACGTTTTGGGGTTGATGATCCCCACTCTGCTTACTTGTACACCAGTAATTGTATTTTTTTTTGAGTCGGAGAATCCCGATTACACTTTTATTTTCTATAGGGTTTTTATTTGCTGGGACTCAAACCTTGGACTGCTATGATGGTGCCAACATATTAGTATACAGGGCTTCCTGATTGGCTGGAAATATGTCACAGCCCACGTCTATGAACATACCGGATGTCCAATGGTGTTTTAGCACTTATAGAGCACGCAAGTTTTGTTGTAGTTTTGCTTTGGTATATTGTTGATTTTTTTATTGTTGTTGTTTGACATTGCGCAATTTTTTTTTGGTTGCTTTATTGTGAAGCGGAAATTGAGGGGTATATTGAACGTTTTGGGGTTGATGATCCCCACTCTGCGCCATCGCCTGAGCTCAAGCGACGCTACGCTAACAACAGTTTTTTTACTCTTAATTTCTGCTATTCGCTTATCATTTGAAGAGTCAAGTATTTGGGTGCGGGTTATGCGCTTATTTTTTTGATTATTGCTTCTTTGGTTCATGCTAAGTTGTTCATTGCTTATTCGCTTAGTAATTATTTGTCCATCGATTATTTGATTGATGCCCACATGCTTATAGCTTAGTGCTTACATGCTTACAGCTTAGTGCTTACATGCTTACAGTTTAATGCTTACATGCTTACAGCTTAGTGCTTACATGCTTACAGTTTAATGCTTACATGCTTATAGCTTAGTGCTTACATGCTTATAGCTTAGTGCTTACATGCTTATAGTTTAATGCTTACATGTTTATAGCTTGGTGCTTACATGCTTACAGCTTAGTGCTTACATGCTTACAGTTCATTGGTTTCATGCTTACATGCTAATTGCTTACATGCTAATTGTTTACACGCTTACGGTTCGAGGTTTATTATTTTGTTTACACATTTAATGCCCACCTGCTTATTATGTTTGTGGCTTACTACTACTTCGTTCGTGCTGACTTGCTTACCTCATGTTTGTTAACTGTTTACATGCTGATTGCCTACATGCTTTGATCGCTTACTCAAATTTGCTCACAGCTTAATCAATAAGATTAGCTTGTTTTTTTAAGCTTTTAGATTTCTTCATCCGCGGATCCAAAATAGCAAAGTTTCATATGTACTTTATTTGTTTACCTGTTTGTTTAGTAAACTCAATTTAGTTTTACTTGGCCATTTTATTTTTATTAAAATCTTTTTGGTATTTTGGGAGATTGTTTATTACTTATTTTGGTATTTGCCAGGGGACTAAATTTGCCTGGCGCCCTTCCAGATCTATTTTAATTTCAGTGATTACTTACGAACCTCCCCGTCTTCACTGAGCTAGCGGCAAATACACACTTGTTTGTCATCTGACTTGTGGTCCAAGAGACTTGTACATTTGGTACGTGGTTGTACGGTTTCAACGATAGAGAAAAGGGCGTGTACCATGAGTCTGTATCACACGGTATAGAATTCGACCATAAATCACGAAACTCGTCTGCCATTTTCAATTCCTGACTTTTTATAGAGAAATCATTATCTTCGAACCCAAAAACCATTTCATAGGTATGGTAGAACCTGCTCAGAAATTACAAAACTTTTCTGTCATTTCAAATTCAAGAATTTTAACAGAAATCATCACCGATTTTGAATCGAATCGGACATAATCACAAAACTCGTCCGCCATCTTAAATTCATCAATTTTGACAAAAGATTCATAATCTCTGAGCCAGAAAAACCCACAGACAAATTTTGAATCGAATCGGATCATAATCATAAATCTCGTCCGCCATTTTGAAATTATTAATTTTGACGAAAGATTCATAATCTACGACCCCGAAAACCTGCACATACCCATTTTGTATCGAATTAGACACCAAATCACAAATTTCTTTTTTTTTGTTTTTTCTTTAAAAACATTTATAATGGATTACACACCTGCTACTGGAATTATGAACAGTGAACACCTATCAAATATCAAATGACTCGGACGTCTGCAAGTGTAAATTTTTTTCAACGATTCCATATTACAACCCACATATAGCATACAGGTCAAATTAGTATGAAACGTGTAACAAGAAAAACAAGTTTCCCATAAAAGTAATTCTGGTCAAATACATTACGTCAGCGTTGTAAACTTATTTTGTGCTGCATGCATGTCATGTTTCATTTGACATTACCTTTTATCTGATATTTCAGACGTCATTATCTATTTCTATTTGCGGTATACTTCTTCTTAAAATTCACATTCAAAACATTTCCGAGATAGTTTATACAGATTTTGCTAAAATATTTTTTTTATTCTTGATATTGTGTGACTGGATTCCATTATATTCATACATTTGAAATTTTTGTGCAAATTTTCAGATTACTACGAAAACAAATAGGATTTAATCTAGATTTGTAATTTGGAAGAACGAGCACCGAATTATCTAATTCGGATCTGTATCTGTCGAGAATCGCCAAGTTAGAAGTGAGGCGGAGTTTGTATTTATTCCATCGGGAGAACACGCACTGCCATCTGGTGATATACGTTTCTTATATAGGAGGCTAAAGAACTTTAACTGAACAAGTAAAGTGAGTGTAGAATAAAAATGAGTGAAAGGAGGAAAGATCCAATTTAAAATTATTTTATAGAAAAAAAAAATCAGAAAAAGGAAAAACGTGTAGTAGAGCTATATGTTAAAATTGCAGAAAGGAAATGCAAGGAATTGTCCAAAGATTAAAAGACCACCATGAAAAGTGTAAGAACGCTGGGCCAAGTAATGAAGAAGTTAATTTAACAACTGAAGGTATGTACTATGTACACATATTATGTCTTATAAGTAGTATGACTAGTATGGTAATGGTATGATATAGTAGAAACAGAAACTAAAAAATTATTATTATTTCATTATTAATTGCTATTCTTCATACAAGAAAAAAGTGCTAGATTTTAGTACGGAGTATGATTTGATATAAATAGAAATACAATACAAGGATTACAAGGAGCGCTAAAATCTTACTTTTTTCCATATATTTTATTTTAAAATATTTTAATAATAATAATTAATTCAACAGCTTATCTTATCATTTATCAACCTAAATAATTTCTCGTTTTTTACAGAACATGAAGGATCATATCTTAATTCAGATAAAGCAACTATTGCAAGCGACAGGGCTTCAACGTTTTCCAATTCAACCACCAGTTTTGAAAGTCGACCGCCAAGTTTAGCTTCGTCAAGTTTGTCTGTTTTTGGTTTGTCAGTGCCATCAACATCGTCAATATCACTTTCTAATGAAACTAATGATTCAGTCTATAAAAAACGAAAAACGGACGTTCCCGGTCCCGCTAATTTGTTAGTCTGAGGATCGCCAATTTCCAATGAAAGGGGAATGGGCCAACCTCGTCACTGACTAACCTGGATATGTGTCAATTTTCAATCCCAAAGCTCTAGTGGAGATGGGGTGGGTAAAATAATGGTGGTTGTACTGAGTATGATGTAATATTTTTATTGATTTATCAACGTTGGCCAGAATGATGTATGGCACGAATACGGCAACAAATGATTGTGAATTATGATACTACAGTATCATGATTGTGAATGAATTAAATTAAAATTACTATCTTAACCTCAATAAAATAATAAAATCGCTAAACAGATGCACCATGCACTCAAGCACCAAGGTGAATACTTTTAAAATAGTAAGCGATAAACAGTTGTTGAAGAATACCCTCCACCATACGTATGCTGAAAGTTTACAGCGAAAATATATAAGTAAGTATTTCACCCTAAATATAATATCAAGTAGTACGAATCTCGTACCCTTATTCAGGTTTTAATGTTTTGTTTAAGAGGAACAACTTCGTCGTTTCACCCCTGTTCTTACTCATACCATCTTATTTACAAGCATGTAGCAATACTCATGCAAAGCTTTTCAGGACATGCGTTTAAGTCGAAAGCGATAGGATGTAATGGTATATGAAATAATCAAAATCTACTAATAAATATAAAGCTTACCTGATGGATCCTTGATGGAAGTGTGCCGGTGTTGGGCCAGGGCCACTGAGAGCAGGGCTTTGTGGAGTCGCTCGTGGTATGAACTGGTCAGCTTCGCCTTTCAACGGTAGATGGTAAGGTCCCACAGTAGGGGTTGGCTAGTGAGGAAGGATTCCACCAAAGGGGATTCCTCAAAGTGTTTCGCACAGTGTCTTGAAATGGATGGTGGCACTGGGCGGTTTACGAACAAGATAAATCTGATAAGAGAAGGCCTGTGGAGAAGTATCGATTTCAGACATGTGACGTAGGTATGAAATGTTAGTATTAGACTGCTAATGAACTTTCTGAATGTTATTCAGATTTTTTAAACATACCTGGGATGATGTGTGGCCTTCGAGTGATTTTGCTGCGGTTAGCCGAAGAGGTTGAAATTCAGAAAATCAAAGAAAACTGAATCCTCTATATGTGAATAGCTGTAACACTTACAGACTTTAGCTTTTCTATAAGTATTCTTGAGAATTTCAACAGAAGAATCCGCTGATGCGTACGTTTCAGTTCCAAGCACATGGAAAAAAGAAAGAAAGTTTTTTCTGAATCTAACCGCGTCAGTTCTTGGGTTTTTTATGTTAGTTGGTTTTCAGTTATTTATTGCCTGGATGGCTTAAGTTGGCAAGACTAAACCACGGATCATCGAGTCCCAGGAAATGAGTACTGGTGGGAAGTTGGAATATTCTCCACTAAAGAAGAAGAAGAGATGGCGTTTCTCATGGCATAGGAGAGGCCACAAATTGAAATTGACCAGAAGAAGAGGTCTGTTCTGAAAATCATGGAATTGGAAGAAGAAAACATGAGTCGTGACAAATCAAGAGGTTAGAGATAATTGTTGATATAAACAAATATGATAAAAACAAACTATGTGGGTTATGAAATGACATCTTTTCATAGGTGAGCAGAACCTGTTCATCCACGAGTGATCCAGGGGTCCTCGTAGCTGGCTGAAAGGTAGGTTAAGAAAGTTGCTTGTTATAGCACAATAGTAACATATTATTATTATTTTAGGAAACCGCTGATAGTACCAGAGGGACACTACGTCGTTGAGATAGCTCGGGTATCATGTACAAGACCATTCAATAAATATTGTTTTTCTCTAGTTGATGATCTGATTTACAATCTAAAAATGCTGAAAGGCAAAGTGGAAATAAACCCGTAACAACACCTCCCTTTCTCAGAAAAAGTTTTTCTTCACAAAAGCTTTACTCCACTATGTCATCTTCGTCATTGTCAGTATCATCTGGTGGATGCGCTTTGAGGTCTTTTGCATGCCATATGCCTGCATCCTTACCACCTGTTGTCTTTAGCTGGTAAGTCCACGGTGAAACAACTTTGGTGACCATGAAAGGTCCCAAATACTTTGGGGCCAACTTAGCAGTGAATTTCTTCGCTTTATCGGAAATTACATAATTGCGCTTCCAAACATTCTGCCCTTTCGTAAACTTCTCATCACGTCTGCGTAGATTATAAATCTTGCTGCGCTTTTCGTATGACTTATTCAATCGTTCAGCAACATCTTCAAAAACCTTTTGTAGTGCCCTCGACCTACTTTCTACACTGGTTTCCTGCTGGTGTGGAGTAGATTCTTTGCGCCCATCCAAGTACACTTCCCGACCGAATACTACAAAGTTCGGAGTGAGGCCTGTTGCTTCATGTTTAGCGGATCTTATGGCCGATGCGACCTTTGGAAGGTATCGATCCCAGGACTTGTGGTTATCGCCTACATATGCAGAGAGCATCGTTTTAATTACCCTATGCGCCCTCTCAACTGGGTTACTTTGGGGATGATAGTTTGCCGTGTAACGGATTTGAATACTATATTCCTCCATCTTGGATCTAAAAACATCGCTGGTGAACTGTTTGCCATTATCGGTGATAACCCGCGTAGGAGCACCAAATATCAGAATTACCTGATCTTCGAAAATTGTTGCAATATTTTTGCCCGTCGCCTTACGCATCGGAAACAAAAGAGTAAACTTGCTGAAACAGTCAGACACCGAGAAGATGAAAGAGTGTCCCATGGTAGTACGTGGGAGTGGACCAACGATGTCGATGCTTACCAACTGCCATGGTCTTACCAACGTAGGTGTGAGACTGAGCATGTTTCCAGCAGGTTTCTGTTGAACACTTTTCACCTGCAAACATACATTGCAACGCCGAACGTACCTAGCAACATCATATTTCATTTTAGGCCAATAACATTCTGCATTCAATCGACCAAGCGTTTTAAAAATACCAAGGTGGCCACAAGTAGGAGGGTCATGGTGTGACTGAATTACCTCAAGTCGTCTCTCTTTCGGCACCACTAGGAGCCATCCATCGGTGTTCCCTAACTCGGGGTACTTAACCTTACCGGCTTTGAAGAGTTTGTCGTCTTCGATTCTCCAAAGAGGAAAATTTTCAGGAGCATTGGTGACTCTGGTAACCATCTTGTTATACCACTTATCCTTGATAGGAATAGGAGTAACGTTGACTTCGTCAACTAGTGGTACTGAGCGAGAAAGAGTATCAGCAACAATATTATCTTTCCCCTTTCGGTGAACAATATTAAAATCATATTGTTGCATGCGCACAGCCCATCGCGCAATCTTCCCAACAGGATCTTTGATGCTGTATAGCCATTTAAGTGCATAGTGGTCAGTTGGAACCGTAAATCGAGTTCCCTCTATGTATGGCCTCAACTTCTCAATAGAAAAAAGGACAGCGAGACACTCCTTCTCGGTGGTACTGAATTTGCGTTCATTTTTAGTCAATGATCGACTCAGATAACAAATTACCACCTCCTTATCACCCTGTAGTTGTGACAATACTGCGCCCAAACCATAGTCAGAGGCGTCGCATTGTACAGTAAAGGGTAAACTAAAATCAGGACAAGTTAAGATGGGTGCTGAGACAAGATGATTTTTGACGGTATCAAGAGCTTTCTGACATAGATCGTCCCAAACGAATTTCTTACTCTTTTGAAGTAAAGCAGTCATAGGTGCAACAACAGTAGAAAAGTCCTTGACAAATCGCCGGTACCACGAAGCCAATCCAACGATTCGTCTCACCTCCGTAACGGTCTTTGGAACAGGAATATTCACTATAGCTTCCACCTTTCCAGGGTCTACCATGAGTCCTGAAGCATTCACTATGTAACCTAGATATTTCAGCTCAGGCTTGCAAAAATTGCACTTTTCTTTATTCAGAGTTAGGCCAGCGTTTGTGATAGACTAAGAACTGCTTTCAAAACTTCAAGATGTTTCGAAAAAGTAGGGGTGCAGATGATTATGTCGTCTAAATACACGAAAACGTATTGCTCTAGGTCAATACCCGCTATAAAGCGCTGAAAAGTAGCAGGGGCGTTGTGTAACTCAAACGGAAGACGTTTAAAATGAAACAAACCCCTAGTAGGGACGACAAAGGCGGTCATAGGTCTTGAGTCTTTTGCTACCGGGATTTGCCAGTACGCCGACTTTATATCTAATGTCGTGAGATACTTAGCGTCTCGCAGCTTATCTAAAGTGGCACTGAGAAATGGTAATGGATAAGCATCAGGTAGGCTTACCTCATTTAATTTCTTATAGTTCACGCAAAATCTATAAGTCCCATCAGTCTTCTTCACAAGGACGATGGGGAAAGCCCAAGGGGAATTCGACGGTTCAATAATATTATCACGAAGCATTTTCTCTAAATCAGCATTAACGTGCTTTTGGAGAGCTGGTGAAAGCGGATAGTGTCGCTGCTTAATGGGTGGTGATGTAGTGCGGATGACATGTTCGACCAAGGAAGTACACCCTAGCTTATCTCCCATATTCTCGAAAGTTTGTTTGACAAGTTTAGTAAGCTGTTGCTGTTCTACAGGGGACAGGTTATCGATGGAGTGGATAGCATTTACTTCTATCCTGTTCGCTTCGTCACCAGAGAAAAAGTTCCATTGTCCAGAATACAAATCAGGTACAATTTTCATCTGCTTCCAGAAGTCGATACCCAAAATCAGGTAATGGGGAAGGGTAGGTACAACCAAAATTGAAAAAATTTCAACTCGATCCTGAAGTTAAATAGGCAAGGTAGTGACTCCTAGAACATCACAGGTGTCACCATTAGCCACCGTGCAAAACTTCGAAGGTGACTCTAATAATGGGCAAGAATTCTTCAATAGGTTCCATCCGGGACCGCCTATTAGAGTCTTGGAACACCCAGAATCCAACAGACCCATGAATTCATGACCATATATGTTCACCCTCAAGTAAGGACGACAGTCATTCTTTGCATGTGCTAATACAAAATCAAGAACAGCTATAGTGGACTCGGGTTTAGTCGTATTTTCAATTGGAGGTGTGGCCAGACGACCAACTGGGTACCTCTCCTGACGTTTTTTGAGCAAGATGGACAATCCTTCACGGTTGTGTTAGATTTTCCACACTTATAACAGAAAATCTTGCGTTGTTTTTGACAACGTCGGAATCGGTGTCCAGCTTCTAGGCAATTCCAACACACGCTCGGAGAAGGTGTGACAACCGCCTCAATAGCTGACAAGTCAGAACTAGTAGTCGAGCAGGACTGAACTGCAGAAACTGCATTGATTGCACCCGATGACAACTTCCTATAAGCCCACTCGGGTTCAAGCAACTGCCTGAAATTTGTGGGAGGGGGACAGAAATTTTGAACTCTTACGGCAGTCTCTTCTATAGCACGACTAAGTTTAGAAAGTTCAGATATTGTTGTGAGTGGGTACAAGGCTAATTGCGTTTGAATGGTAGGCAGAAGGTTTCTCCTTATCATTTTCACCCTGCTTTCCTCTGATGGTTTTCCTGCACCAAGCTTGTTGAACATGTTTTCCATGGTTGCGATGTAATTCACTACTCGTTCCCGCGCTCCTTGTGTCCTTCTGATCTCTTCCCATAAGTCGTATTCATAGTCGTATGGTAGAAAATCTTCTTTAAGTTTCTCCACCAACTGATTCCACGACGAGAAATGTTGAGTTCTCCACCAAAGTAGCGCTCCCTTAGTGAAGAATTCTGAAGCAGATCGCAGAAGTTGATCTCTAGTAACACCTCGGGAAATTCGTAGTTCTTCAACTATTTCTAAGAATGTTGTCACGCTGGATTCCCCATCAAAATTTAATTTCCATCTAGAAACATCCCGATTCGACGAATAAGACTCATATTGCCTTGGCACATAGTGAATTGGCGAAAGTTTCAGGTCACGAAGTTTTGAATCCATTTCCTGCGTTGAGTTCATGGTTGCTAATATTTCCCTTTCATCATAATGATTTCTTGATTCAAAATATCGGTCTTGATAATCTGGCAATGGAAATTCGAATCTCGGTTCTGAAATTCTAACAGAGTGTCGAGTACCTGGCTGATAGTTGTCCAAATAATCATTTTTCAATATTCCTCGAACTGTTTGATCTTGGTAGGTCGTCGAGTTTCGGTATTCGAGATTAGGAATATGTGACTGTTGATACACTTGTGCTGTTGTTGGACCTGAAGTGATTCGGTTGTTGATTTCCAAAGGTGGGGGTTGAATTTCTATCACATCGTCTGATTCACGAGCGTCAGGCGTTGAACTTGTATGAGATAACATCAAGTCTTGTGCATCATGGTTTTCATGTGAATTCTGAAGAGTTTGTTCAACTCTGGTGGCGGATGTGTGAACTATTTCAGGAAGAAGTAGAATTGGTTCGTCAATCAGTGAGACCTGTTCGTTTCCACGTTTCGACGGGTTCTGATGCGTTTTCCCCCGAGTATTTTCTGCGGAGAGTAGATTTTCGTTCAGCGCGCGGAGAATATCCACCAGTTCTGTATATCGTCGAAGCAGTTCCGTTCTTAGGTTCTCCTGTTCTTCGTTACCTTTCTGAAATCTCTGTAATCTGCCACGGCTGTGTGTGAGCCTCGTTGAGATACGTTTGAATTCGTTGAGTCGGTTCAGTTTGTCGAAGTTACTGATGTCCTCGCTCAAGTCTTCAAGTTTCTGCGAGCAAATATCTAACTCCTCCTCCGGTTCAAGATTCATCATGAAGGTAGTTGTCGAACCCACCAACGTTTCACCATTTTCGCAACGAAATGCGTCTCGTAAAGTAACTCGATTATCCATAACCTTTCGAGCCACTGGTAATCCCCTAATTGCCAGTTCATAACATATTTCATCCCCTAACAAACGATTTACTTCCATGGTTCTAGCACAAGCAGCATAAACAAAAGAATAAAGTACTATGAACCCCTCCTCTTTCTCACAATAGGAGAACAGAAAGAAGGCAAAGAAAAAAACACCGAATAATAAATTCCAAAGTAACATGCAGGTCCACCCTGTATGAGAAGAAAGAATACCCAAATACTCTATAATATATAAATCGGTTCCTTGATGATTGTATCACCCTATATATGTATACCGAAAATAAACTAGAAATTGGTATAGATATTTGAATTATAACTAATATACAAGTTATACCCAAAAATTACCAAAAGCGGGTACAAACGGATTAAGTTTCGTTGTACACCCTGTATACAGTTTCTAAAAAGAGACAAAAAAAATCAGATTTGCTTCACTCAAATTCTGAGAGAATAAAAAAAAATGTCTTCAAACTGTGTAAGATATATCAATTATACTTTTGAATCACCCTGTACCTTGTTTACAAAAAAAAAGTTCAGAGAAAATTCACATAAATACAGGAAGAATACGAAATTCTAATAAAATTGATAAGTCAAATTCAATTACACCTTTGAATCACCCTGTACATGTTCACGACCTATCTCAACTCGCAAATTAAAAATTTAAATATAAGATTTGAAAGCACTTTCTAAGCACTTTTCTAATTCAAAGATAACACCATTCATATAAATTACTTGTTGAAAATTTGATTATTTTTCACGGAAATGAAAAAGTACATTATACAAATGATCAAAATATGAGAAACAGTCAGTACATTAGTTCATAGTAAAAAAACACGTTGGGCGCTATTTTGTTAGTCTAAAGGATCGCCAATTTCCAATGAAAGGGGAATGGGCCAACCTCGTCACTGACTAACCTGGATATGTGTCAATTTTCAATCCCAAAGCTCTAGTGGAGATGGGGTGGGTAAAATAATGGTGGTTGTACTGAGTATGATGTAATATTTTTATTGATTTATCAACGTTGGCCAGAATGATGTGTGGCACGAATACGGCAACAAATGATTGTGAATTATGATACTACAGTATCATGATTGTGAATGAATTAAATTAAACTTACTATCTTAACCTCAATAAAATAATAAAATCGCTAAACAGATGCACCATGCACTCAAGCACCAAGGTGAATACTTTTAAAATAGTAAGCGATAAACAGTTGTTGAAGAATACCCTCCACCATACGTATGCTGAAAGTTTACAGCGAAAATATATAAGTAAGTATTTCACCCTAAATATAATATCAAGTAGTACGAATCTCGTACCCTTATTCAGGTTTTAATGTTTTGTTTAAGAGGAACAACTTCGTCGTTTCACCCCTGTTCTTACTCATACCATCTTATTTACAAGCATGTAGCAATACTCATGCAAAGCTTTTCAGGACATGCGTTTAAGTCGAAAGCGATAGGATGTAATGGTATATGAAATAATCAAAATCTACTAATAAATATAAAGCTTATCTGATGGATCCTTGATGGAAGTGTGCCGGTGTTGGGCCAGGGCCACTGAGAGCAGGGCTTTGTGGAGTCGCTCGTGGTATGAACTGGTCAGCTTCGCCTTTCAACGGTAGATGGTAAGGTCCCACAGTAGGGGTTGGCTAGTGAGGAAGGATTCCACCAAAGGGGATTCCTCAAAGTGTTTCGCACAGTGTCTTGAAATGGATGGTGGCACTGGGCGGTTTACGAACAAGATAAATCTGATAAGAGAAGGCCTGTGGAGAAGTATCGATTTCAGACATGTGACGTAGGTATGAAATGTTAGTATTAGACTGCTAATGAACTTTCTGAATGTTATTCAGATTTTTTAAACATACCTGGGATGATGTGTGGCCTTCGAGTGATTTTGCTGCGGTTAGCCAAAGAGGTTGAAATTCAGAAAATCAAAGAAAACTATATGTGAATAGCTGTAACACTTACAGACTTTAGCTTTTCTATAAGTATTCTTGAGAATTTCAACAGAAGAATCCGCTGATGCGTACGTTTCAGTTCCAAGCACATGGAAAAAAGAAAGAAAGTTTTTTCTGAATCTAACCGCGTCAGTTCTTGGGTTTTTTATGTTAGTTGGTTTTCAGTTATTTATTGCCTGGATGGCTTAAGTTGGCAAGACTAAACCACGGATCATCGAGTCCCAGGAAATGAGTACTGGTGGGAAGTTGGAATATTCTCCACTAAAGAAGAAGAAGAGATGGCGTTTCTCATGGCATAGGAGAGGCCACAAATTGAAATTGACCAGAAGAAGAGGTCTGTTCTGAAAATCATGGAATTGGAAGAAGAAAACATGAGTCGTGACAAATCAAGAGGTTAGAGATAATTGTTGATATAAACAAATATGATAAAAACAAACTATGTGGGTTATGAAATGACATCTTTTCATAGGTGAGCAGAACCTGTTCATCCACGAGTGATCCAGGTGTCCTCGTAGCTGGCTGAAAGGTAGGTTAAGAAAGTTGCTTGTTATAGCATAATAGTAACATATTATTATTATTTTAGGAAACCGCTGATAGTACCAGAGGGACACTACGTCGTTGAGATAGCTCGGGTATGATGTACAAGACCATTCAATAAATATTGTTTTTCTCTAGTTGATGATCTGATTTACAATCTAAAAATGCTGAAAGGTAAAGTGGAAATAAACCCGTAACAAATTTAATGAACTTTGTTATGCGGACATCTGCAAATAAAAAAGAAGAAATAGACAAACAAATCGCAAAAGCTGTATTTGCAACTAATACTAGCTTCAGATGTGAAAAATGTGATCGAAATATTAAGACCTGGTTATAAGCCCCCATCAGGAAAAACCGTTTCGACAACTCTTCTAGAACAAATCCACGAGGAAAAAAAAACAAAATGTTTTGGAAGACTTTCTGGTCAGAGTGTAAACATGTCTATTGATGGTTGGTCTAATGTCCACAATGAGCCTGTAGTTTGTGCCACAATTACCACTGAAAATGGACAATATTTGTTTGAAACGATTGATACATCAGGAAATCCACACACAGGCGATTATTTAACTGGGATTGCTTGCAATTCAATTTTATCTTGTAAATCTAAATACAACTGTGGCGTAAAATCTTTCGTAACAGATAATGCAGCAAACATGTCACTTATGAGAAAAAATATATTAGATAAACTAAAAGTAGACTCTAAAATGATAACTTATGGATGCTCAGCTCACTTTTTAAACTTATTAGGCAAAGATTTAGAAATAACAAATATCAAAGAACATGTTACACAAATTATTAGGTACTTCCGAAATAATCATCTGGCTAGGGCAAAATACTGCAGGTAGGTGGAAAAACATTAGTGCTTCCGAGTGACGTAAGATGGAATAGTATGTCAGATTGTTTAGAGCTATATACAAGTCAATGGGAGAAATTGTTAAAAGTATGTGAGGAGAATAAAAAAGAAATAGACTCAACAATATACGAAAAAGTTTCAAACATTGGTCTTAAACGATCAGCTGAAGATTACCTAAACATCTTAAAGCCTATAACTGTGGGAATTGATAAATTACAAAAAAGTGCTTTCCTATCTGAAGCAGTAGAAGTATGGAAGAAATTACAAGAAGAATTCCAGGACGAATTAGATTTATCGTTATCTCAAATGCAAATTTTTGAACACCGATATAAACAGGCACTAACGCCCTATCATTTTGTGGCTTATATTTTGGATACAACCATATTTTGGATACAAGAAATGTATGGAAATAGTGGATTCTTACCACTCATTATAAAACTTGAAGCCAAAACTGAACCATTTTCAACAGTTGTTTTCAGAAGAGGTATTATCCAGTGTCAGTGCCTTACAGTGGTGGGTTTCATAATAGTTATTTAAGTAACAAGGAATGTAAAGACGTGTTAACATTCGAGGTGAGCGAGTACGAGCCGAGGCAAAGCCGAGGCTTGTCGCTTGCCGAGGATGATAACAGTCGATACATTCCGTGTTACTTATTACGTTTTTCCCGCTGCTTGTTGACATTTCTCAAAATTTGCCTGAATTGAAGTTTGTTTTCTTACCCTTCCTTCATGATTATTCGTTCGCTATTTCATTCTAAGTTGCTTGTGCGTGTAACTAAGTTACTGAATAAGCAGACAACAATAATATTCAAAAGGTCTCATAACCTAAAAATTGATATGAATGAAGCTGAAGGTATTACTTGTCAAAGGCAAAGTCATTATTACCCTAGGCATGTAAATGACACTATTTACATTCCGTTGTCAAGATGAATTAGTAAACGAATGATATAGGCCATTTACCTGTTTTGTTGCTAAGCATGTATGGACTATTTACAGTGTCGGCAGCGGGAAAAAGAATATTCCTGAAGTTGCTAAGCTTCTTCCTATTCTGAAACAATGTTTATGTGCTGACTATTTTCTACTTTTGGAGTGGTTCACTACAATGTACAAAATGAATTAGGAGTGGAGAAAGCGGAAAAATTTGTATTTCTGTACAAATACTATAATAAAAATGAAAATTAACGTTGCATTTTTTTGAAAATATCTATTTTTTTACAATATTGAGAATATAGTTTTATTTGCAGTTTGTACCAGTTTAATTTGTATTTTGAGTATATTGTATAAAATAAATAAATGTTATTTCTGATTTCACATTTTTTACTTTATTCATTGAATAAAATAAAAAAATCAGTTGATTTAAATCATTGATTTACATAACAAACATAACATAAGAAATCTCCAGAAAAAAAACATCTTAAAATTGAAGTACAGCTACAAAACTGTAAATATTATTTTTATTCGAAAATATGAATAGAATGTTCATAAAATAAAATAGGTATAATAATAAAATCTCATTCTACTTGAATCCCCAATGGAAACTGAATGATAGAAAATAAACTATCTGAATGAAAATACAAATTGTCACTTTCGGATTTTTCTTTCTTAGGGTCTTTTCACAATATCTATCAGATGTAGTTCAATGTCCAGCGTGGCATTCGCCGCGGAAGTAGTTGTTTTGTTATATATTACAAAATTACCTTCATTTTACAATATCTATCAGATGTACTTCAATGTCTAGCGTGACATTAACCGGAGAGTAGTTGTTTTCTGTTAGATTCTAAAAAAATAACTTTTTTATCGAAAGATTGTTTCCATTTCCAGGGAAATCATATTTGTACAATTTTTAATTGAGAATATTTCTTTTTTCAACATGAAAATGTTATGTATTTCTATACTCATATTTCCAATAATTCCTCATACGATACATTCTCTTCTAATTTCACCATTTTGAATACGTTTTTATGTTTAATTTTCATAAACATTTTGTGGCCTGAAAAATAATTCAAATCGAGTTTAAGTGGAAGTGATACCTTACAAACTGAAATACTGTGGAGCTACTATCCGCATACAAAATGTAGCCATGCAAGGGTTTCGTTGTTCCTAACTTTCAAGGTTTATTTTTCATTATTAGTTGATAAAAAAATTTGAACCTGTCGGTAAAGATCTAATATATGTTCCCTTCTTCTCACTTTTTCGAAACTTGATTTGGTTCTTTTCAAAAAAAAAATAAAAATGGGAAAATCGTCAAAAAACATGGACTTTGGCGATATTTTTCAGAGAAATCTGAATCAAATTTTGAAAAAGTGAGAAAAAGGGAACATAGATAACATCTTTACCAATATTTACATATTTTTAATTCACCCAAAGTGAAAAATTAACCAAAAAAAGTTAGGGACTACCAAACCCGTGCATACACTGTTTTAAGTATAGTACAACTTCCTCTTAAGTAAGCACTGACTTATTCATTGTGGGGAAATATCAAGCGCATATTTTTTCAAGTTACAACTCTATTCCAAGTAAATTGAGGAAGGTCATCCCTCCCGAAATTTTACGTGGCACGGGGAGTCAGGTTGCAACTCATTTTGAAGCTATTTATTCGAAAATTGTAAATGTTGTTCCAAAAATTATATCAAGATTCCACTAAATTATTTCAACTTGACTAAGTAGTTTGATAAACAAAGACAGTTTAGATTTACGTAAATATTCAAGTTCTCATACAGTGCGGATTTTTATAGTCCCCTGTTAACGTTTGAACGGTTCAACGGTACAAACATAGGACAAAAACCGTTTTCAATGGTACCACCGATACTACTTTTTGAAATCAAAGACAAGTGGATTGCGCGAAAGATGGCAAACAGGGGCCATCAACTTTAAATTTTCAAATAGCATGGGTGTCAAGTGACACATCATTCAAGAGAGCATTCAATTCTCTTTCCAACCATCTATATATTTCCGAATTTGGTTATAATTTGTTTGCAATATGCATTTGAAGTATCAAGTATAAGTTCGGATCTGAATGGCACTCTCACCTCGATAAATTCGAACTGTTTGATGTGGAACAATGGAATAGAAATTATTTTGAAGGATATTTCCCATACTACTCTTTAAAAGAAGATACATTTTTTTACGTAAAATTGTTATTTTCGTCAACCGATTGCACCCCTACGCACAACCCTCAGAAGTCTTCGAGAGACTTGTGTGAGCTAGGGAAGACGCAGCCCTTACCCTTCAACGTGTAATGCCATGCACGAGACCGATGACCATGCGGGGATTTGAACCCTCGACCATTCGCTCCAAAGACGAACGCTCTACCATACGGCTAGCATGGCCCATTTCAATTACCTACTCGACAGATGACGCTGGGGGTACTTCAATTTGAAAATTTCTAGAGGCATAGTAATCGAAATTGTGAAAAATTGTTTTAATGAAACTCGGAAAAATTTAGATGATTGAAAAGAGAATTCAATTACCTTTTCATAGATGTATCGCTTGACCACCCATGCCATTTAAAAAAATTAAGTTGAAATGCGCTACCGCCTCTGTCGAGCAATCGTCATGTCTTTGATAACAAAAAGAATTATCGGTGAAACTATTCGAATGGTTTTGTTCAATGTTTGTACGTTGAACGGTTCAAAAGTTAACAGGGGGATGGGGACTAAAGAGAAAAGCCGCAGTGTATATCACTCATTGCGCACCCAAAAAATGTTACGACCATGAAAATCGCAGGTAATGCACAGGTCAAAGACATATCACTATATTTATAAAACCATATTCATAAGACTAAGTTTCTGCCATGAAAATAAAGTGAGTGATAGATATTCTGAAAATATTGAGGACCTAGTTCAATATATACAGGGCGGCTTTTTGTAACCCTCCCCCCTCCCTGTTAACTTTTGAAAGGTTTGACGTAGAAACATGGGAAAAACATCGTTTTAAATGGTATCACCGATACTAGTCCTTGAAATCAAGATATGGTCATTGGTCGACAGATGACGCGTGTGGGCACATCAACGTAAAAATTTCAAATAGCATGGGGGGTCAAGTGTCACATCATTGAAAAGAGAATTCAATTTTCTTTACAATCGTTCAAAAGTTTTTGAATTTTGTTGATATTTTTTTCACAACATTTAATCGAAATATCAAGTAAGTATAAGTGCGGGTCTGAATAGTACAATTACCTCGATAAGTTTGATCGGTTTGATGTTGGAACAATGGGACATGAAATATTTTCAAGGGTATTACCAATTCTACTCTTTGTGAGAACAACCATTGCAATTGCTCGACAGGTGGCGCTTGGTGCACATCAACTTGCTGTGGGTACAGATTTTACTTAAAAAATCGAAACATATCAGAAATGTTCACAATATGGATCATTGCATGAACTCGAATTGTGGCGTTCGTAAAGGTTTTTGCAATAAAACATTTTAGTAAATTTTCTGTGTAGTTTTTGGTGAAAATTCTTATGGGTTGAAAAATGCCATTCAAATTGTATGAAATAATTCCTTGAGAAAATTGATTTTGGAATTACTCAACAAACTCTGTTCAATAAGTTCAATAGGTACAGTAAATTGAACAAAAAAAGAGTGTCAATATAATCAGGGGCGGATGGGAAGGGGCAAACCGGCCCGGGAAACTAATAACACCGGCCCAGTCAATTTTTGTTGTATACAGAAATCGTTGAAATATATATTTTTTTAAAAGTACTTTTACTTCGATATTTTCCAAACGCTTTCAATATACAGTGAGCACGTAAAGGTTGAGACAAATTCGTTAAACGCTTGATATGGCCACGAGGGAAAATAGGCTCAGTTGCGCATTTTTTGGTTCACTCAGATTTTTGATGACATCATCGCTGTTCGAGTTATGACGTCATTTTATTTTTTTAAATGGCAATACCCTATTTTGATAATACTTCCAAAAAGAACGCATTTCTCTGTTTATAGATGTCATATGTTAGATAACCGTTTGTTCGAGAAATATAAAATATTTCATTCATAATAATGTAATATTAAGTTTGTAAACGTAAACTTTCGACTTAAGGAGATTTAGCTGGCCACTTTAAAAATCCTCGTATGCGGGTAGAGGACGGCTATTATTATATTATGATTTGTCGTGGCGCTCCAGGGCGACTTTCTGATTTTTGGTGGCGTATTCACTTTTCAGCTGCAGGAAAATCCCGAAAAACCTACAGCCCCACCGCGGGTGGTCGGTTGCTTACTTCGAGCAAAAACACCAGACGTCGGGATTGACATCTAGGCAACTCACATCGCACTTGCTCCACAACAAGATAAGAGGTCGCCTATCGATACCGATGTACATGAGAAAAATTCCCTCATACTCCGGATTTCGATCGCAGACGAGGATTTTTAGAGTGGCCAGCTAGCTTTCCTGATCTAATCCTACTATACTATTTTTGTAAGGATACCTCAAGTCGAAAGTTTACGTTAACAGACCTAATATTACATTATTATGAATAAAATATCTTTTATTTCTCGAACATCCGGTTATCTAACATAAGAAAAAATATGACATTCATACACAGAAAAATGCGTTCTTTTTGAAAGTATTATCAAAACAGGGTAATACCATTTAAAATAAATTATAATGACGTAATAACTTGATCAGCGATGACGTCATCAAAAATCTGAGTAGACCAAAAAATGTGCAATTGAAAAAGAAAATCGATATGTCTGAGCTTTTTCCCCCCAATTGCCATATCAAGCTTTTGATGAATTTGTTCCAACCTCTACGTGCTCAGTGTATATGTATATTTAAAAAGTAAAACATGTTTATGTACACAGGTTAATTAATAACTAATGAACAACAAGAGACTAGTCATGTTCGTTGGTATTGAACAGGGAAAAATTTGTCAAACATCACAATTTCTGATAGTTCAAGAGCTGAGGGTGAAAACAACTGCCTCATAAGTTGGCAAAGGTTTGAATTGGCACGTCGGCGTCGGTTCTACTTGTGAATGTGATTTTAAAACTGCCCGTCTGCCATGTGGGAGTGGTCGCTTTATTATAAAGGGTCGTCCCCAAATTACGCACATGGGAAACTTCTTTATTCATTATGCATGGGGTTTTCGATAAAAAGGGTATTCTTGATAAAAGTTTGTGCATCATCTAAATTCTAACAAACACCGACAAAAAAAAGCAAATTACACGTTGACAAGTAGTATACGAGGCTCATTGGAAAACTTTATTTTGAGTGAGAGGAGTTATAAAGTGCCCTATTGTGGAAAATATGTTTTAAAAAATGTTATTTGGAAAACTTCTTTAGTTTTGAAACTGTTGACAGTATTGCCCATTGTTGCCGATGTCCGTTGCAGTAAACATGCGCCTAGGATGCCCGGCCGTAACGTACCGGCCCTTCAGAAAATCTCCAAAATTCCCGACCGGCCCATCCGCCCCTGAACATGATCGACAAGTAGAGGAACTTTTCAATCCACTAGTGTCAATCAAAAATAGAAAAAGTACCAATTCAATTGACCATATTTCATTAGGAATTAAATTGGTAGCGCATTCATTTTCACCGTATTGGCATCCATAGACATCAATATTATATATGACATGTTGTTACATAGGTATTCTATCACAGAGAAAATGAATTCGCCTCCAATTTATTTCTCAATCAATAGGTATGGTCCACTACCTACCTACCTCTATATGTCGATTAGTCAATCTGAATCTGAACTAGTCAAAGGCTAAAAGAATGTAATATAATCGACAATAATTAGTGTCGATCAACAGTAGACTGATTATTATTTCATTAAATTTTAGATAAATCAATCTGAATCGATTGATATTTCATCAAATATAGAGTTATTTGAACAAAGAGTACCTACCAATGAAATCGACAAGTAGATATGCACACATAGACCCCACCCTCATGGTATACCTACATTAACCAATCAATTGACTCAATAATATATTGTACCTACCTAGTTTGACCACCGAACTATAACCAGGTTATATTTCTGTGGTTCCACCTCAAAAACCAAAATCTTGCATGAGGATTTACAATTTTCATTCATCCTATTTATCATACCTATCTACTTGGCAAATTGGAGAGACGAAAAAACCCATGAAAATCAAACGTCCGCTCTCTTCATGTAGAAAACGTTCCTTTATTATGGTAACTAAGATTAAGAACACGAATAACACTTATGTAAAATCATTAAAATCCATCCCCAACTTTTTCGCGGTTTTAATTTTTATGTTTAATGTGATTATATTTTACGTACCTTAAAAATGGCTGCTGCTTATAATACGTGAATAGATACACACGCAAAACTATACTAACACAAACTTTTGTTTTAATGCTTTATAATATTACCGGCATTTAACATCAAGTATCAACAGACACAACTCCGGCAACTCCCACTAAACAATAAACATCCGAGTATTCGTATACGATCGGTATGACTGACTATAGCCGAACTCAGCCGAATAATAACCGAAGGTTAATCGAAATATCAAAACAAGTCGATACCAGGAACAGTAAATTATTTGGCTTTCAACAGTTTTGTCAACCTCCTTAATTTTACGATTTTATCTTATTACATGTGTTTCCTACTAATGTACTAAATATTCGCAACGTTTTACTTTTCCTTGCCAGTTTCAAAGCGAAAACTATTATTTATTTACAACACTTAATGGTGAATACTTTTACTGCGGACTTACATTGTCTGGAATGTTTCTATGAGCACGAAGTATCACGGATTGTTATTAAGTGTGTACTCAAACCTCGGAGTAATCAGAGGAACTTTATAATATGTCCCGAGGTAATTAACAGAGGTCTACCAGATTTCTTAATTGGGCATAAGTGAGCGTGGTAATGGGTGGGGACCCTTATAGTTTGTATTCTTCTAGAATTGACCTGTTATTGTTTATGTTTTCCACAGGTTTATTCTATAAGAATACAAACGATAAGGTTCCTACCCACCACACTTTCCTATGGCCAATATAAAAGATAGGTAGTCTGGTACACATTTGATAACGATTGGAGACACTCAGATTGAAAAGTCGTGCTCATAGAAACATTCCAGACAATGAAAGTCCGTAATAGAAGTGACCAATTCACAACATTGTCTAATTCTTTCGAACTAAATGGTGGATTTCTGCAGCAGTATTATCACAAGATGCTGTTTGGATCGTTTATTCCAAAACCAATCATTGACAATCAGGCAGTTTGCGCATGTGGAGGTTTTCGCTTATAAAACCTTATGTAATGCTTATAATATTGACCTCAGTTTTATAAGTATAACATAATAATTATAAGCATAAGGAAAACTGTTCTGGAAATAGCGGAACCAATCAAAAACACACGCTTACAAATGACATGACAGATAAAAGGTGTGTGAAAGGGAGAATACTGTACAGCTATTTACGATGCAAGTCCAGTGTATCAACTGTCAATACAATACTAATATCTATGGCCACACAAGAGGACAACTCAACCTAAATATTTTTTGGATGCAGTATGTTCGGCAACATTGCTTGACAAAAATGCCGTTAACAGAAACGTGAGACGAAGTTGGCGGGAACCCTTGAACGCATTAACATGCGTCGAAGAAAGGATGTGAATTATTGTAAATAGAAAACTAGATGAAATGACGACGACAATTAAGTAACAGGGCTCTGTTTTTTAAGAGTAGTTGGAAATTCAAATCAGATTTTTTTCGACATTCCGATACCTAGGTAGGTAGGTAAAAAGGTTCATATAATAATGAACGTTATTTTCGTTTTGACAATCACAGTAGACATTGTATAGGAATCGCAAGGATGAAAAAGTACAAGAAGCTTGTGTTCCTATAGCTGCTAACCTATAATAAATATAGTTATAGATAGGTGGTAGGTAGGTACTTAGGCGCACAAACCAAAAAGCACTCCTCAGTATAGCAAAGACTCCAGGACGAATAAATGCGGAATTCGAACGAAGTTCGAAAATTTTCTGGAGGGTACAAATATATGACATGATAAAATCGACAAAGTCGAGGTAACCTTCTCTCCGAATAATTCCACCAAGTACAAAATATGAGGCGAGAAACAACTATCCCTGGCTAATACCACAACGGACTAGACTAGATTGAGTATTATTTCAATAATCTGTACATTAATAAATCTATCGATTGATAGTTCATTATAAAGAGTGAATCCAACGATGAAAGAGTGTAAGTATAATAAAATGTAGTGAAATATTTCAAATCTCTATAGTGTTTATCAACACTAGAATATGTATTATTAGATAATCTGTACCTAGATTAATTCATTGGAATTTGTATTAATTGATTATTTCATTAGGTAGAGTGAATTAAACAATGAAACATTGTCAAAAAAATCGAGAAGTAGTGGAACATTTCTATCAATTAGTGTCGATAAACACTAGAATGAGCATTACTTCAATAAACTGTAGATTATTCAATATGAATTTTCAATTAAAGAGAATTCGTTTTATAAGAGTGAATTAAACGACCCAATAGTGTCCAAATAATTGACAAGTAGTGAAATATTCCAATACACTAGAGTGTCGAGCCACACTAAAATAAGTGTTATTTCAATAATCTGGAGATTAATCTATCGGAATCAATATAGTTTGATATTTCATTATATTAAGTGAGTTGAACAATGAAATCGAGTGTAAGTGGAACAATTTAACCAACTATTGTCAATGAAAACTAGAATGCGTAATATTTCAATAATTTGTAGAAATAGAATGAATTTAACAATAAAACAGTGTCAATATAATCGACAAGTAGTGGAACATTTTCATCCAGTAGTGTCTTTTAACACTAGAATGGGAATTATCTCAACGATCTGTAGAGTTGTCAATTTGAATCTGTCCCGATTGATATTTCATTCTAAAGAGTGAATTGAACGATAAAAGAGTATCAATGTAATCGACAAGTAGTGGAACATTTCAATCAACCAGAGTCGATCAACACTAGATTGAAAATTAATTCAACGATCTGTAGTCTTGTCAATTTGAATCTGTCCCGATTATTATTTCATTCTAAAGAGTGAATTGAACGATAAAAGAGTATCAATGTAGTCGACAAGTAGTGGAACATTTTAATTCGATAGTGTCATTTGACACTATAATGAGAATTATTTTAACGATCTGTAGAGTTGTCAATTTGAATATGTCCCGATTATGTCCCGATTATAGTTAACCGATTATAGTTAACCGTTAACGTGAACGTGTGAACACGGTGAAAGCAATACCTCAACACAAAAGTGCAAGTAAGCCGGTTCAAATCTGTCAAAAAATTACACAAACATATCTAAAGTGCGTGTCATCGAAAACAAGTTAGTAATTCCACCGAAAAATCTCGATTTCGTGATTTACCAATAGTTGAATTAGGACTTTAATCAACAAAGCGACTACAACTGAGAACGACCGAGAAATAGCACAGGTGCATATATCATATATTTGTTCACATTTCCCACTAAGGAGATAATTATTTGTTGATACTCCCGATATTACGTAAAATGGTAGATGAAAAAGAAATAACAATAAAGCAGTTATATGAAGAATAGTTTCACAATTGAAAAAACAATCGATTTTGAATAATTGTAAGAAACTCAAAGGTACTCGTATTTCAATTGCCAACGATTTGACTGAAATACAAAGGGAAGAAAATAAGGTGTTGCGCACATATTTATCGAAATACAGGAATTCCTCGGAGCCGTGTTATATAAAAGGCAACAGGTTATACGTAGGAAAAACGGGATACACAGCCCACGAATTGGATACCTTAGAAGATAATAGTAATATTAAATCAAATAGTGCCCCTCAGACACCGAGTATCCAATCAACGGAAGAAGCATATCAAGAAGAATCAATTGTCGTATCATTGAATCCACCAGAAGAGAGACAACCATCTAATACCATCACTAAACCTAGAAGCGGAAGAAATACTGACACACAGGACACCCCTAAAAATAAAAACTCTATAGTTGCTGCTAATCGTCCTGACATTCGAGAAAAATTGAGAAACCGTAACCCTCACAGTTCTCATCAAACAAAATTTCAAATATAAGAAGGTTAGTAAACGAAACGAAACCTCCTGTGCTAAACAATCCCATATAAAGTGTATACCAATATCACATTTTTTACATTAACCTTCAAAAAATCGAATTCCAATGTTATTCTAAGAAATTCTTTAAACAAAAACCGAACTACTTACAGATATAGATAATACGTTTTGTTTTTCTATTCCTTGATATTTTTACCTACTCTGTCTCAGCAGAATTTGTTCCTTTCTCTGCTACTTAGTGTCTTGTTTATACAGTATGGATCATTATAGAAATAAACAAGCAAAATAAATATTGCGTTCCATAAAGATGAATAAGTACATATAGATATTGATAACTTTGATGTGAAACTAAGAGTAATCTATTTTTAAGTTCAAACGCATGTAGCATCAAAAATGGATCAATTCATAAGGGATTACTGAAATGAGCCTCATAATACGCTAGAAATTGAAAACAATAACCAATTAAACAAAATACTTATTGATAAAGGACATGACTGCACTTTCTCTTTATTTCACAATAATATACAAAGTTTAGCCAGTAATTTTGATTAATTGGAAACGTTCTTATCAGAATTCAATGATTTTTTTACTTGTATTGTACTCACAGAGACTTGGAATAATACAGAAAACTCATTCTTAATGCTACCAAATTACGAAAGAGTTTTTCATGACTGCAGGTTCAACCAGAATGATGGAATCACAATCTATGTTAAAGAAAATATTCCATACACGTTCAAAAACATAAAAATAGGAAATGTGAATGCCATAGAGCTGAAACTAACGGTCAATAAACAGAATATTCTAGTTTATGCGATTTATAGATCCCCTGCAACCTGTCCAAATGAATTCATTATCAACCTGGAACATATTTTTTCAAATACGGCTTATTCTGAAAATGACTACATTATACTGACAGGAGATATAAACATCAATACATTATCAAATGATAGAAATATAGACGTTGTTGATGATTATATAAATCTGCTTCTCGAACATGGTTTCACGTCCCTCATAAATAAATACACCAGAGTAACAGCTAACACGAAATCATGCATAGACCACATTTATGTAAAAGGTAGAGGCGTTAACTTGGAAAGAATATGTTCTGCAGTAGTAAAAACTAATATCACAGACCATTTTTCTACACTCTTGTTGATTGAAGGTGACAATAAATCACGAGCTGCAATTGAAACAGGAAATGTATATAAAAAAATTAATGTTGAAAGATTTGCACAGCTTACTAGTGAAGATACTTGGACCAATATCATGTCATGCGATAACCCAGATACTGCGCTTCAAAGATTCATCTTCAAACTTAAATTGATGATAGAAAAATCCACTACCACGATTAAAATAAAGACTTTTACAAAAAAGAAACCATGGATAACACAAGGTCTTATATCATCAATAAAAAAGCGAGATAAACTATATCTGAATCACACAAAAAATCCAAATAGTCCGCAGCACAAAATAGAATATACAAAGTACAAAAATAAGCTGAACTCGATATTGAGGAAAGCAAAACAAAGTTATTATAAACACGAAATACAGAAAAATAAAAACAGCTCGGCAAATCTATGGAAAGTAATCAAGGTATTCTCTAATCAGAATATGCGTCAAAATAAAATTGATAAAATCCTAACCGAAGACGGCAAAAACTTAACAGATACACAAGACATCGTAGAGGAATTTAATAGATATTTTTCAACTGTAGGTGTTACACTGGCATCTAAAATAAAGAAAATAAAATTGAAAGAAAATAAAACACCACTTTTACATTCTGTTTCTGGAACATACCACTTCAAATGAAATTAAAGAAATCATATCTGAGCTAAAAAATAATAAATCACCTGGGTTGGATGGAATCACAAATGAGATGCTGAAAGCAGCAAATAACTATATATCTCTACCTTTATGCCACATTATTAACAGATGTATAGACTGTGGAAGGGTGCCAAAACAACTGAAAGAGGCCAAGGTGGTGCCTGTATTTAAGAGCGGGGCCCGTATAAATCCCAATAATTATAGACCAATATCGATTTTGTCTGCTCTTTCAAAAATATTAGAAAAAATTATAAAGAGAAGACTCAATTCCTATCTAAATAAATATAAAATAATATCCAAGTCACAATTCGGATTCCAAGAACAGATTTCAACACAAGATGCAATTGCAAACGTCACATCATTTGTATATAAAACAATAGATGAGAAAAAGCCCTGCGTGGGTAAATTCCTTGATCTGGCAAAAGCCTTTTATACTGTCAGTCATAGACTTTTGCTGGATAAATTGGAACGCATAGGTATAAGAGGGACGGTACATGATTTCTTTAAGGATTATCTGGATGGACGACAACAGAGAGTGTGAATTGGAAAATGTCTAAGTACTGGAAGAGCAGTGTCATGTGGGGTACCGCAAGGCACCGTGCTCGGTCCGATATTATTCTTAATTTACCTGAACTGCCTTCTTACTCTCAAGATATCAGGATCAATTGTCTCATTTGCGGACGATACAGTTGTCCTTTTTAAAGCCGATAGTTGGAACGAAGTGAGAGAAATGGCGGGAAATGACATGAAAAAGATACTGAACTGGTTACAAGGTAACTTGTTAACTGTCAATGTGGATAAAACCAAGATAGTACCATTCACTTCCTATAAAAGTTATTTGCCAAATTATAACTCTTTAACATTAAATAACCAACCTGTCACAATTTCATTTTCAGCCAAATATCTAGGAATTTACATAGATTCGTACTTGCGTTGGGATATCCATGCTCAGAATCTGAAAAGTAAATTAAGAGGGCTCATTTATAAGTTTTACCAATTCCGTACTGTGGTAGGTTTAAATCAGCTCAAAATTCTCTATTATTCTTTATTCGAGTCCTTGTTACAATACGGAATCATTGGCTGGGGAGGCATACACAAAACATACTTAGACCAGCTAACAAAACTACAAAAAAAAATTCTAAAGATAATGTACTTCAAAAATTTTAGATATTCCTCGGATGCGTTATACGTAGAACTAAAAGTGTTGGATTCAAGACAATTATTTATGAAGAATATCATCATATTTGCTTATAAAAATAAAAAATATCTACAATTAATTCAGCACAAATGCAATACTAGGAATCAAATAGAAGCTTATGCTTATACTCCGAGAGCAAATAAGTCCATAGGTCAGAGAACATTCAGTTATCTTGCACCACGAATATTTAATTTCATCCCGAATACCCTAAAACAAATAAACAATATTAATTTATTCAAGAAAAGTGTCAAACAATGGCTTCTAGATACTTGTAGGCAGTCTTTCAACGAGTTTGTAGAATCCCTTATGAATTGATTGCAAATACTAAATATTAACTTAGTATAAATATGTGTGGCAATGTTAAATGACGTATGTAGAATAAATAACAATAAACAAGATTTAAAAAATCATCCAGATATTACCTTACAAAAATCATTAATTACATGTTTAAAGGACTGATACTGATACTAACCGCAGACAGGTACTCATAGAGCCTAAGTGGTATTTCCATTTCTTTCCTGAACTTTTATTGGTTATTGCGATTCTGTGAAGGCAATCACTTGACATTCCAGTATATTAACTCTCTTACTTTCAACCTCTACATATCTACATTGTCACATTAACACTCTACATCTCTACACTTTTATTTTTTAATATTAAATTTTTTATCATACCCCCTAAACTCCGAAACTTTTCAACTTGTCATTTTTTTATATTTACCCTTAACATGTTATATCATGAAACTTATACATATGTACATTTGTATTTTTATGTCTGTATGATATAAAATTTGTCTTCATTCTAATGTTCTAGGTATGTAATTTTAGATATGTAATTTAAGTCTAATTATATTTAATTTGTTCATATATATATATACGGCCACATACAAGCAGTACCACTGCTTTCGTGGTCTACTCATTTATTCACTATAATAATACGATACATGTCGAATTGAATTTTTATAACTTTTTTTGTGAATAAATCATTATTATTATATTATTATTATTATTATTTCGTTCTAAAGAGTGAATTGAACGATAAAAGAGTATAAATGTAATCGACAAGTAGTGGAACATTTTAATCCGCTAGTGTCGTTCAAAACTAGAATGAAAATTATTTCAACGATCTGTAGAGTTGTCTATTTGTATCTGTACCGACTGATATTTCATGCTTAAGAGTGAATTGAACGATAAAAGAGTTTCAATGTAATCGACAAGTAGTGGAACATTTTAATTCGATAGTGTCATTTAACACTATAATGAGAATTATTTTAACGATCTGTAGAGTTGTCAATTTGAGTCTGTCCCGATTATTATTTCATTCTAAAGAGTGAATTGAACGATAAAAGAGTATAAATGTAATCGACAAGTAGTGGAAAATTTTAATCCGCTAGTGTCATTCAACACTAGAATGAAAATTATTTCAACGATCTGTAGAGTTGTCTATTTGAATCTGTACCAACTGATATTGCTTGCTTAAGAGTGAATTGAATGATAAAAGAGTATCAATGATATCGACAAGTAGTGGAACATTTCAATCAACCAGAGTCGATCAACACTAGATTGAGAATTAATTCAACGATCTGTAGTGTTGTCAATTTGAATCGGTACCGATTGATAATTCATTCTTGAGAGTGAATCAAAAGATAAAAAAGTATGAATGTAATCGACAAGTAGTGGAACATTGCAATCCACCAGAGTCGATCAACACTAAAATGAGTACCTTTTCAATTGTTTGTAGAGAAAGTAATCTGTAATGTTAATTCATTGAGATTTCAAGAAGATAGAGTGATTTCAACACGGAATGAGTGAAAGTATGATCTGCTATTAGTTAAAAACAACTGAATCTGGAAAAGGTGTACATATACAGTTAATTGGAGTATCAGAGAGAGGTTTTCAGAGTAATTCAACTCTAAAAATACATTCTGCAAATTTTACTCGAGGCGATTTTTTACTGTGCATAACTTACGTCTGTATTGGTACGATTTTCAGCGCAACACTTGTGCGAAGTTTTCTGACCATTCTTGGTATCGTCAACTAGGTGCTGAATTTAATGAATAGATTCAATGGTTGTCCTTATCAAGCACTTCAAAAATAAATTTCAAGATTACGTTTTTTACACGATAAACAAAAACATTCCTCTCTAACTTTAATTGAACCTCGTTAAGTAGTTCATTCATCTGTAACCCGGATCGATTTATGTACTCGCTATGATTTTTTAATTAGTCTAGAGATAGAAATAGGTTGTCTTTCGCAAATACATATCAATTTATTCAAAAATTCTCTCCGTTTCACTGGCTATCACGATGATGCCTCAGGAATATGAGATATTGCTGCTCTTCTTGAAGTCAACTGAATTAAAAAAAAATGGTTTCTACTGAAAAAATTAACCCACTTCTCAATATTTCTGTTCCTTTTCGATAGAACGAGATGAAACATCAATCGTTCTTAAAGATTATCAATTGTTTTGTGCTGAATAATCACGATCAAACACCGGTACATTATACTATATCCAGTGAAACCTCTTCGTTGTAATTTCAGATGCTGTTACGTACTCCAGTACCTAATCATGCTTTTAATTGAAGTATCGGTAACGTTGATTATGGAGTGTGTTTTATGTGCTGGTTAATGGATTTCATGAGTATATTATTATTAGTCCAAGCAATAGGGAAGAGTGTGTGCAAAAATTATTATCCAAAGAAAAATGAGCGTATAGGAAATTGAAATTCAGCTTGAGTTTCTATTTCATGCGACTCGATCGTAATTACCGAACATAACCTAAAAAATTGGCAAAGTTGCAGAAAGCGGTTTTTTGTTGATAACTGAAAATCTACAGCTCCAATCGGAAAAAGTCAAATTAGGGTATTGTAGATATTGAAAAGATTTATCAACTGAATAACTTTTAATTTTTCGATATCATTGATACTTTTCGAGTTACCTATATCGGAAAAACCCTGAAAAATCGGGTTTTCTATAACTCGTTAACTGTAAGATATTCAAGCTTGATACTTGCCGTTATGTGTAGCCCATGACGAGCCAAAGAGGTCTTTTTTTAAAATCAATAAATATTGATTATTTTTCAAAATATATGAAGTTTTCTCAAAAAAGATGCTGTCTCAATATAACTACTCTTGCTCGGGGAATGATGCTACAGTAACGATTCAGAGCTTATTTTTTTCTGTAAGAGTTGTTCTTTCATATTATCGAATAAGTCTATTGATTTTTTTAATTTTAAGGGTCAAAAAATTACTTTATGTCATACAAGTTCATTATTGTGGTTTTATTGCTTAGCTACCAACTATCTAATGTCGTACTTTGGGCCAGTGCGGGCATAAAGTTCACTTTATGACCCGCTCGGGCATAAAGAGAAATAATTTCGCCAGGAATCCAAAATCTTCGTTAATTTTGACTTCTAACTTTGACACATATAAAAATTATTGTAATTTTATGACATTTACGTTCATCAACATTCACCTAGCAACGATAGTGTCTACTATGATAAAATGGCAATGTCATTAATTCAAACAGGATTTTTTAAAATACTGATTTGTATTGAGATTGGATTGCAATAACGAACTAGTATGACAAAGTTATGTATGTACCGCGGGCATGAACAGATGTGTATACCCTCGGGTGATTCACAAACCCTCAGGCCAGAGGCCCTCGGGTTCGTAAAACTTCGCCCTCATAAACATCTATTTGGTACATAAATAACTATTAAAAAAATTGCACAATTTTTTTACATGTTTTTTCTAAATACATTGCTTAATTTTGTTTTTATATAAATGACTTTTATGAAAATGGATTTCTAGAATGATTTCACGCATTCAAAAAAAATTGAATTCCTACGATCACTAGGAGCCGAGATAATTTTTTTATTTCAAAAGTATCTGGAAGACTCAATAATCAACGTACAGCAGTCACCTTCATGGATATTAAGGTTGAATACCTATATTTTCAATAAAAAATACTACTATATGTCTAGTTCATTTGCACTATCATTATTTGGTCAATAATGAAGTCAGGCGTGCAGGCGCGGATCGCGATAGCTGTAGCAAGTGGCGGAGTGAGGATAGCACTGAAAACTTATTTCGTGCGTTCAAAGTGGCTTGCGCTTGAAAAATATTGAGTATCTCGGCTTCTGGACAATGTACATCTCCATTTTTTTATCATATAAAATACATACTTCTTCATTAATCTCAGCAATTGTATGTCAATATCTGAAAATGAATAAATTAAAATAATTGAGTAATCTTGAATTAAAAACCGTTATGTTTAATAAAATGAGTACTCACCAGAGGCAATAAAAAAATTTGTAACTTGTTGTTCACGTACGTCTTCTTTTGCAGTGTATACTAGTACTTGAAATTGAATCAATAACGACTCTTCAATAACACTGTCAGAACGAAAGTGCCTTTAATGTCAACAGAATTTGTATAGCCACTGCGCTACCCGCTAGAATTGCATCGCTGCGCGCCTGCACGCCTTACTTTGTTCATCAATTTATAATACTGAAAATCAACTAGACATATCCTAGTCTTTTTTTGATAATATTGGTATTTCATCCTCAATATCCATGAAGGTGACTGCTATACGATGATTATTGCGTCTTCCAGATTTTTTTGAGATAAAAAAATTATTTCGGCTCCTAGTGATCCTAGGAATCAAATTTTTTTCAATGCGTGAAATCATGCTAGCAATCTATTTTCATAAAATTTATTTGTATTAAACAAAATTACGAAATTTATTTAGGAAAAACATGTAAAAAAAATGTGCAATTTTTTTGAAGTAATTTTTTGACACTTAAAATAAAAAAATCAAAATACTTATTCGATGATATGAAAGTACAACTATTACAAAAAATAGGCCCTAATTCGTTACTGTAGCATCATTTCCCGAGCAAGAGAGGCCATATTGAGAGGGCATCTTTTTTGAGAAAACTTCATATATTTTAAAAAATAATCAATATTTATCAATTTTTCAAAGTGAAACTTTTTTGGCTTGTCATAGGCTACATACCGGGTGGCTACGGAAGTATTGCCTACGGAATATCTCAGTTATTGTATGAAGTAGGTTTGTGAAATTTGGAGCGTCGATATAATGACATAAGAGCTAGAATTTGAGCATATTGACATGTCGAAGTTAACTTCCGGTCTGACCGGAAGTAACATCAACTTTCTTATTTTAAATGGAAACCCTTTTTTTTCGCTTTATTCAACATTCAATTCCCTTTCTAATGACATATCACAAGTTGGTATCTAACCAGAAACTAGATCAGGAAAACATTATAATTGAAATTCACCGAGTAGGCCGTGGAAGCAAAATGAAAGCCAAAAATTGAAAAGTTGGCTCTGGAAACCATACGTCACTTGATAACAGTTGCTACTACTGTGATATTTTATTTTCATTCGTCGGCGTTATAAAAAGCCGCCAAAAAAATATTGGAAAAATTGGGAAAAAAACAATACTCTGTAGGTCCATAACTTAAATAGGAACATACAACTTTTACTTGCCTGTACTATTCAGCATAACCATTCTTTTGTAATGATATAATAGAAAATAATTTTTTGAACTGAGATACCGAAAAGTCCAATTATTATTCTTCAAATAACAAAACAGATTATCGCCATACGCAAAAATGAAATTAAAAATAATGCGGAATGATAAATTATATCCTGTAGGTTCTAGGTTAAATAGGAACATGAACGTACTTGGTCTGTGCCATCGTCCATAGATATTCTAATATCTACCTATGGACGATGTTTGTGCTATTCAGAATAATCATTCCATTTCAATAATCATTCGAACCAAAATATTAACAAGTAGGCTGATTAAGATGTATTTTGCAATGAAACAAAAAAGAAATGAGAGCTGTCACGAACGCTGCTATCCATATTATTTTGACGTTCGAAGTAGTGTTTTTGATTCTGCCATTTTTAAAGGGTTTGGAAATCGAAATCAGTTAGTGGAATATTCAAAAAATGCCCCGTTATTCACGAACCGAACAAATTGACATGCTTCTCATTTATGGTGAATGTTTAAAAAATTCTTATGCCGCTGAACGATTGTATTTAGAGCGATATCCAGGGAGGCAGCAACCGTCAAGAAGGTATTTCCAGTGGCTTGAAGAAAATTAAGAACTGAGCCTGATGTTCACGAAGACCAAGAAGCATTTGTTATTAATGAGGAAACTGAAATTAATGTATTAGCTTTAGTACAATATGATAGCACAATTTCCTCAAGGCAGATTGGCGCTGAATTAGCTATAAGTAAGGACTCTGCTAGGAAAATTTTGAAAAAACATCGATTGAAATCCTTCAAGTATCAGTTGCATCAACATTTGTATGAAAATGACGGTGAAAGGCGCCTGGAATATTGTAATTGGTTTCTTCGACAAAATGCTGAGAATCACCTATTTAACTATTATATCTTGTTTACGGACGAGTCAAGATTTAGCAACAATTGATTATTTAACAGGAATAATACAAGGTAGGTACTGTACTTTATTTGGATTATTGTCGATAGTCGAAGTGTAAAGTGCTAAAAGTGTGAACGGTCTTTTGTTCCAGGTACTGGGCGATAGCAAACGAGCACCGGTTTCGACAAGGCGGCTTCCAAGAGAGATTTGGTGTGAATGTTTGGGCAGGAATAGTTGGAACTCATATTGTTGGCCCCATTCTTTTTCAAGGCCAACTAACCGGAGAGAGATACTTTAATTTTTTAATGAATGAAATTTCGGAATTCATTAACAACCTACCAGCGGAAATAACTGAGAGAATGTACTTCCAGCAAGATGGCGCCCCTCCGCATAATTCAAGAATAGCGAGAAATTATCTTCAAAATCGCTTTCAAGAGAGACTTATAACAACCCATGGTCCAGTCAGGCGGCCACCAAGGTCACCTGATCTTACTCCGTGCGACTTTTTTCTATGGGGGCATCTTAAAAATAGGGTGTATTCCACACAGCCTACAACTCTACATGAGCTAGAAGTAAAAATTCGTAGAGCTTTCCAAGATATCACGCCCCAAATGTTGAGAAACGTTTTACATGAAAATATCACCAGAGTCAATAAATGTATTGACGCTGAGGGAATGCATTTCGAACATTTATTTTGAATTTATTTCATCTTTAATCCTATCAATTTGAATTTTTTTTTTCGATAAATCAGTTTTTTCGTTATTTGAAGAATAATAATTGGATTTTTTGGTATTTCATTTCAAAAAATTACTTTCTATTATATCATTAGAAAGGAATGGTTATGCTGAATAGTACAGGCAACAAAAAGTTGTATGTTCCTATTTGAGTTATGGACCTACAGAGTATTGTTTTTTTCCCAATTTTTCCAATATTTTTTTTGGCGGCTTTTTATAACGCCGACGAATGAAAATAAAATATCACAGTAGTTGCAACTGTTATCAAGTGACGTATGGTTTCCATAGCCAACTTTTCAATTTTTGGCTTTCATTTTGCTTCCACGGCCTACTCGGTGAATTTCAATAATAATTTTTTTCTGATCTAGTTTCTGGTTAGATACCAACTTGTGATATGTCATTAGAAAGGGAATTGAATGCTGAATAAAGCGAAAAGAAAAAAAATAGGGTTTCCATTTAAAATAAGAAAGTTGATGTTACTTCCGGTCAGACCGGAAGTTAACTTCGACATGTCAATATGCTCAAATTCTAGCTCTTATGACATTATATCGACGCTCCAAATTTCACAAACCTACTTCATACAATAACTGAGATATTCCGTAGGCAATACTTCCGTAGCCACCGATATATATATAGATCTTAATGTTCCTTCTTTACTTGCAGACATAGAATCAATTATTTCACTTTTTCCTAATGCTGATAAAGACCGTTATAGAGCTCAAAGCACTAATATAATTACAAATTTTTTACAATTTCATCAAATGCAAATCATTTTTGAAAAATAACCCTGACTTATATGTTGTAAAGAGTGACAAGGGTAACGTGACTGTTTTAATGTACAAGCAGGATTATTATAATAAAAGTCGAGAACTCTTAGATGATGAAAAATATTACTCGAGACTAACTCGTAATCCTACTGGTACGCTTCAACAGGAAGCGAACAAACAAGTTTCAAAATTACTCAAGGCTGAATTAATAGATCAAATAACTGCCAAAAAATTAAATACTTCCGTAGCCACCCGGTATAACGGTGAGTAACTAGTTTGAATACCTTACAGTTAACGATTTATAGAAAACCCGATTTTTCACGGTTTTTTCGATATAACTCGAAAAGTATCAATGATATCGAAAAATTATTAGTGATTCAATTGATAAATCTTTTTAAAACCTATAATTTTCTGATTGGACTTTCTTCGATCGGAGCTGTAGTTTTTCAGTTATCAACAAAAAACCGCTTTTCGCAACTTTGCCAATTTTTTAGGTTATGTTATGTTCGGAAATCAGGATCGAGTCGCATGAAATAAAAACTCATACTGTTTGTTTTCGAAAATTAATTTTTGCAAAGGACCCCGCAAACACCTTATGGGATTTGGTCCCGGTGGATTTTTTTGAATTTTTAGTATGATGTAGTCCATGTTATTCTCAACCAATGTTACCATTGCGTCATCTCAAAAAAATGAACAGTTTTGCTGCTAGGGGGCGTTGAAATCACCCCTAGCGCAGATTAGACTATTTATTTTTGAATCTGGTAACAATATGTTCACTTGTTTCATTGTTGCTAACGTTGCACAATATTGTGCTGTTTTATAAAAAAAATGTTACCCCCCTCCTTCTTCCCCCCAACTCCTATTACGTAACGAAAAAGAAAATATTTCTTGGGTTCTTTTAAATGTATCGTCGAACGTTTAAATATGCCTTAATAAGGAAAATAGCAGTTTTGTATGATTATCCCCCCTCCCCCAGAAAGACACAAAATGAAAAAATTTTGGTGGATTTTTCTGAATTTTTAATATGATGTAGTTCAAGTTATTTTGAATCGAAAATAATTGGGTGACAAACCCCGAAAATGAATAGTTTTGATGCTAGGGGGCGTTGAAATCTCATTTTGTTCAGAATAGACTATTTATTAATATAGGCTGAAACAATTTCTCTACGTATTGTAGTTTAGATTATGCTGAACAATTGTGTGATTTCTTATTAAAAAAAAATCTGAAACCTCCCCCTTACCCCCAACCCCTATTTTAAAACACGATATTTATTGTAAATGCTTTATCAAAATAAATGTTTAAATCAGCTAAAATTAGGGAAACTGTACAGTGGTTCAATTTCACCTTTTCCTCCATTCAAAAAAATATTGGTGGATTCAAAGGAAGAGGGGAGAGATTAAATTAAACAACTGTACGATTTCCTTCATTTGAACTGATTAAAACATTTATTTTGATAAAACATTTATTTTGATAAAGCATTTACAAGTAGTCGAGAATAATTTTTTTTGTGTTTTAAAATAGGGGTTGGGGGTAAGGGGGAGGTTTCAGATTTTTTTTTATAAGAAATCACACAATTGTTCAGCATAATCTAAACTACAATACGTAGAGAAATTGTTTCAGCCTATATTAATAAATAGTCTATTCTGAGCAAAATGATATTTCAACGCCCCCTAGCATCAAAACTATTCATTTTCGGGGTTTGTCACCCAATTATTTTCGATTCAAAATAACTTGAACTACATCATATTAAAAATTCAGAAAAATCCACCGAAATTTTTTCATTTTGTGTCTTTCGGGGGGAGGGGGGATAATCATAATACAAAACTGCTATTTCCCTTATTAAGGCATATTTAAACGTTCGACGATACATTTAAAAGCACCCAAGAAATATTTTCTTTTTCGTTACGTAATGGGAGTTGGGGGGAAGAAGGAGGGGGGTAACATTTTTTTTATAAAACAGCACAATATTGTGCAACGTTAGCAACAATGAAACAAGTGAACATATTGTTATCGGATTCAAAAATAAATAGTCTAATCTGCGCTAGGGGTGATTTCAACGACCCCTAGCAGCAAAACTGTTCATTTTTTTGAGTTGACGCAATGGTAACATTGGTTGAGAATAACATGGACTACATCATACCAAAAATTCAAAAAATCCACCGGGACCCAAATCCCATAAGGTGTTTGCGGGGTCCTTTAACATTGGGCCGCTTCCTCGTTTCTTGGATTATAAGTAGGTAGCCGTATCGCGACATTGCTTATTTTGGAATTAATACTGTGGGATTGTTACGGAAGTGTTATCCTGCTTACAGAATATCGATGTTGAGAAAAAACTGAAAAAGTATCTACTGTCCTTCTAAACTGCTGCTATTGATTCACTTTTTGTTTCGTGATTATTTTAATGACATTCAGGAATGATGGAAAATGTCACATTTTTTCCTAACTTACCATAATTTCTCGATGAGTTTAAGTGATCATCAAATCTAACAAATATCGAATATTGTAAGGAGAGTATCATTTTGAGGAAAAAAAAATTCGACAACAAAGTTGAAAACATCCATCTCTCCACACATTTCCACAAAGTGAGTTACAGGTTTATTTTGGACGAAAACCCTCTCTGTTTTGATATAATAACATGACAAATTCTCTGTAATTGATATAAACTTTACACTCTGTACGCCACTGTTTTAAAATGATAACTCAATCGTTGTCATGTACAGCTCTTTTCGTATTTTGGTACTTACCTTTGCCGTACTAGTTCGAGCGAATATGAACTGGCCTTAAGCTAATGACAGTTATCAGTTGTTCTATTTTGCGGTATGACAGACAGCGTTATTTTGTAAACATACTTTGGATTAGTCAATTGTTTTGTGTTTAGAACACAAAACGGTAACATTCCTACGATCTCACAGACCACGAACAAACAAGGAAACACTTTGTCTGATAGTGACAGGTTTTGGCGTTTGAGTGAGTAATTTTTAAGTAACGTTTTCTGTTTGGATTTTTTATATGAGTGACGTCTTGACAACTGACCTATTTAGAATTTTCCTGAATCAAATTAAATTTTTGATCATCGTTGATGAATCTTGGGAAAATTCATATCTGGAGATTTCCTCATATTGTTTGTAATATTTGACGCTAAATGTTTTCGAGATATCTCTGCTCGCTTCGCGGATTTTGAGGTTATGGTCTTGTAATGTTATGCATCACCGACAAAACCACAGAAACAAGGAACTAGCTATCAGACAGCAAACAGACCATCAAAGCTTTTACCAGAACCCTCCCACTTAATAGGGGGTGTTACTGCTTCGCTACTGTTACTGCTCCGCTACGGTTCTACTGTTCAGTTGTTCCACCACTGTGATTTTTCCACTGTTATTGTTCTGCTTTCGTTTACTGGTGCTGCACTGATGTCTTTCTACTGTACCGCTGGATTTCCACTGTTCGTCCCCTATTATTGGTATTCCTCGTTGATGGTATTCGCCCCAGCTGTACACGCACTTCGAATGATTGTATCGTACCTACTGTGCAAACCGGTGCTCACCAATGCACTGGTGAACTACAACTACAATTGATGAACTGGCCTGATTGAGAAAATCTACTCAGTAACAGATGAGTTTAGACTAAGATTTTGCCCCTAAAGCATAGGTATTACTAATTGTTAACTATCATCGTGACGTCACAGGCATAGCCCTCACTGGAGGTTTGATATTGATATACTTAAACGATACACTATTCTCAATCATAGCGTACGTACACTTGAATTCATCTTGGTGGTACCATATTTACATTAATTTCATTACATTTTGTATTGTGTGCCGAACTGTGCACATACAGTGTGTGTAACATAAATCGATATATTTTTTTAGTATGGGATATGACTATTTCTTTCATTCTGGTCCAAGTTATCCAAGCGTTAGGGAAGACAAAACCTCTACATATTTATATATTATTTTTATACCATTATAGGCATCTATTGTTTAGGAGCGTGAATCATCCTTGCACATTCACTGCTCTCCTTTCCTAAACTTCGCCCCTAACAAGTGGTTAATATGTGGTTGATATCTGACCGAAAACAACTAGTACCCCCTACGGTCACTGAATTATATCCGACGTTCATTTGTGTACCGTTCCTCATGGACACAATTGCAAATGATAATTGTAATGAACCGATGAATATTATACTTCATCTGGTTGGAAATGACATGTTTCAACAGTGGAGTCGTCTTGTTCCATCCAAGGAATGATAACGACGCAGGACATGGAGCCCTTGGATATGCTGATGACATATTAGTTTTAGCACAAGTAGAATTTGACACAACCGATAGAGATCACATGCAGGAGGCTCTTAACCTGGTCAAGAGATGGATGGACTTGGAGGAGCTGAACGTCAAACCTAACAAGGCAACCATAGTAGCATTCACCTGAAGTCGAAAAACAGGGGGCCTAGGACCTATACTACTTCAAGGAGAGAATATACAGATGAAGGGGAAAGTAAAATATCTTGGAGTAATTCTTGACTCCAAGATGACCATGAATCAGCATCTAGAAAAAATAACAAAAAAAGCGACCTCACTAGTGGTGGCGAGACGATCATTTGGACAGGAATGGGGGCTGCACTGGTTGTATAGCCTCTTTGGTGTGGTGGCCCAAGACACAACAAAGTGAAGCCGTAACAAGAATAGGCATGGTGTGAAAACTTGACTGTCTTGGTATCACAGGGGAAATTAAATCAACACCAACTGCAGCCATGGAGACACTCCTGGCACTGCCTCCTCTCCATTCAGTGGTGCAGTGGGAGGTAAGGCCTGGTGTCTCCCGACTGCAGAACACATCCAACTTGAACGTTGGAACGGGACATATGATCATCGTTAGAATTGTGATCGGTCCAGGATCCAGAAACAGTGTCACACATATACTGTGCTGTTGCGAGGCAATATACCGCAAAAAACAGGCAATCTTTAGAAAGCAATCTGGCGATGCAGAATTATACAGGTTGCACCCAGTGAAGAAGTTGTACAAACTCGCACAAGGCACGGAAGTACTGGATTGGGTACTGTGACATTACATTACATAGGCATGATACGATGGACCTATAAGCCTAAGTGTCACCGGGGGAAACAACCTGACGTGCCTAGATAGGTGGAGGTTTCAGTAAGTAGCCCTGAGAATTAGTAGAGTCTCAAAGTAGGAAAAAAAGAATGATAATATCCAAAGGATTATTGTCGCAGCGCTACTCGGAAGACGGGTAAGAAGCACTCTTGGACTAACAAATTGACATTAGATTTAATTAAATTTCCGTAAGGAGAAGTATTTGTTTTCTGTCAGATATTTTCCTCATATTTCCCACTTTGGGGAATGTATGGTGAGATGGGTGTTTCGATTTTGTTGTCGAAATATCTTGATTCATTGAATTGATTTTCTTCAATACACTTTTCGAACTTTATTAAAGAAATTATTGGCCAGAGCTTCATTCAGTTGTTCAGTTGTCAGGTAACCCCCTCGATACGACAAATCCGTTGTCATCCGGCCTGGGTACCGGCGAGGCGTAGAGATCAGGGGAAATATATAACTTCACAATAAAACACTCAACTTCAAGAAAATTATTATATAAATAGAACTGAACATAATATAACAACACACACATCAACATGACTTCAGACCGAGGACGCCATCAGTCCTCCTCCATTGCCGGAAGTCAAATCGATTCAGTTGTTACCCAAGTTAGACTTTTGACATTTGGATCGGAGATACAGTTCCTTAAACCCCATATTTTTTATGAAAAAACAATTGAATATCATTTTCGGTTTTACCGGAAATCGACCTAGCTCGGGAATTTTGAATGGAACTCTGTAGATATTTTTACGCCATTCGATAGAGCAAAAAGTGGCCTTTTCAATGACGTGTCACAGGTGGACATTTGTTTCTGAAAATGGCGGCGGATGAGAAATTTTTCCAAAATAAATATGGCGACACTGTGAAGTCATCGATCCTAATTTTGTCAAGCAAACTAATAAAATAGCAAATGAACGAAACATTTTGATTAGTTTTTGATGGAACATGTAAAAATTTTGATTATTTGCCAATCAGGAATCCGTTTAGTGATTCTTTCAAATGACATTCTGTCTCTTGAACTTTCTCGAAAATTGTAAATAGAAAATGCTACTTTTTCTACACTAACATCAAAGTATAATTTAGTATAAATAGATAAATGTTTGTTACAATTTACCTCTTGATTCTATTTTCTATTGAAAAATCAGTGACTGTTGCCTTTTTCATTACACCTAAATAAATAACTACGTCTGAATAAATTTAAGCTTTTTTAATTTAATTTTTGATTATTTTTCTTTCTCAACCAATTAAATTAAAGAAACTGGGGGGGGGGTCTCATTCAATGAAATTTTCTATCCTCTGACCACCTTCTTGCTGACACAATTGAATTCTTCCGATATTTTCAATGAGTAAGTTTCCTCAATGTTGTTCCGAAATCATGTCAATAGCCTGTCTTATTCGATTTTCTAGGATCTCTGAAGTTGCATAAACTTTTTCTTCCAAAAAACCCCATGTGGAAAAGTCCATTGGATTCAAGTCGGGCGATTTGGCTAGTTACCGGATTGGACCATTAGTACCGAACCAATTCTTCCCAAACCGTTCAGTAAGGTAGTTCGTTGCAGCTCTTGCATTATGGGCGGGAGCGCCATCGTGTTGAAAGATGATTAATTTGTTTAAACCTATCCCAAAAGTAACCCAGAAACAGTCGAGGGTGTGCCAACAACAACTCACCATGTTCATCACAATCTGATGTATTAAAAGAGCTCCGCTTGTAACTGCCAACGCTGCATATTTAACCATCCCGTTTCATGAAACTTTCGAATAATATTAACGTTTTTCATATAGAAACTGCAGACATGCATTTTGAACGATTTGTATTCTATCAGCACATTCCGAAGTTAGTTTATGGACTGTGATAAACTACTGTAAAATATTTTGGTTGGTTTCCGGGTTTTGCCGTGGTCTTCTTTAGTTTATATCTCCAAACGTTTCAACTGCAACTGCGGCAGTCATCTTTAGTGGCGTGGTCGAAGTACTCTTCTAGACGTGTCAACTGAAAGTTTCAGTTGACACGTCTAGAAGAGTACTTCGACCACGCCACTGAAGATGACTGCCGCAGTTGCAATTGAAACGTTTGGAGATTTAAACCAAAGAAGACCACGGCAAAACCCGGACACCAACCAAAACATTGACGCCAGCCGTGAAAGCCTACATTCCTACATTACTTTAAAATAGTCAAATAGGGATAATACAATTGAATCGGCTTTCATAATTTTTTATTTAGAATCTCATACAGTGTGTCCCACTAAGAGCAGCCACACCCTCATTTTTAATTGAGAATGAAATAATTTGAAATTATATTTATACATATCATAGTACTCAGAAATACCAACCTTTATGTTGATGAAACATTCGTATATCTATTTTCCACGGCTAACTATGACCAATTGAAGAGTGAAAAAAAAATTTTATCGCAAAATTAACATCAAATTCTGTTTCAGAATACTCTTAATCTAGATCCCTAGATCCCAATGCTTGAATCAATTGATTATACAGGGTGTCATTTGTAGCTGTTTTTCATCATTAATTTTTTCTTAATTTTAAAAATGTCTCCACTTTTCACAAAAATTACAAAAATATTACATCAATTCTGTGAAATATAAGCGAATATTACTTTTCCATAGCAATCCATGACCACTAAAATAATGAAAAAATGGGAAAAATATAATGATCTTTTTAAAAAATTATCCCCAACTCCTTGTTTTGGAATGTCCCAGAACCCCAGAACTCAATGCTGAATCATTAAAATATATAGGGTGTCATATGTAGCTCGCAATATCACCAACTCTTATTCATCCCTAATGCTCGGTTGATTTCAAAATGCATTTTTTTGTCACAAAGGACCCAAAAATGTTTCATTATCACTGTAGAAAGTAACGAAGAATCACTTTTTCATGGCTCACTATTTCATTTCCGATCGCTCTGTCATGTATTTTTGCAGTAATAAGTATTTGTGAAAATTGATAATCCAGAATTGCATTTTTTACAGTGCGCGCATAATGTGCTTTTCATCAAGGACCAGTTTGTTGGGCATTTCATATATTTAATAAATAATTTTAATTTGGTAAGCCACAAGTACCAATTTTCTAGGCATTTTTCTTTAACAAATTATTTCAGTTTCTGTGCCTCAAAGAACAATCACATAGACACCGCTTTCGCCATTTTTCAACTTTCATTATGGTACACCTCAAGGACCAGTTCTTGGGGCATTTTTTAAACATAATGAATTATTTCAATGAGGTAAGCCTCAAGGACCAGTTTACTGGGCATTTTGCTATCACAAGTTATTCCAATATAGTGTGCTTCAAGGGCCAGTTCTCTGAACATTTTTCTATTTAAAGTTATTTCAGTTTTTGTGCCTCAGGGAACAATCACATAGACAGAGACTTACACATTGTTCAAATTTCAATGTGCTTTATCTCAAGGACCAGTTCGTAGGGCACTTTATATATACAATGAAGTATTTTAATGTGGTAAGCCTCAAGGGCCAGTTTTCTAGGCATTTTTCTTCAACAAATTATTTCAGTTTTTGTGCCTCAAAGAGCAATAGCATAGACAACGCTTTCACCAATTCTCAAATCTCATTGTGGTACACCCCAAGGACCAGTTTTTGGGACATTTTTATATATAATAAATTATTTCGATGAGGTAAGTCTCAAACCAGTTCTCTGTGCATTTTTATATTACAAGTTATTCCACTGTAGTGTACTTCAAGGGCCAGTTCTCTGGGCATTTTTCTATTACAAGCTATTCTAATGTAATGTACTTCAAGGTCCAGTTCTCTGGATATTTTTCTATTACAAGTTATTTCAGTTTTTGTGCCTCAAGGAACAACACATAGACAGAGACTGTAACATTTTCCAAATTACAATGTGCTATTCCTCAAGGACCTATTCGTTGGGCATTTTATAGATTGTTGTTTTTATTATTGTTATATTTATTTATAATGAATTATTTTAATGTGGTAAGCCTCAAGGTCCAGTTTCTTAGGCATTTTCCTTTTACAAATTATTTCAGTTTTCGTGCCTCAAAGAACAATCACATAGACCACCATTTTTCAAACTTTGTTGTGGTATACCTCAAGGACCAGTTCTTGGAGCGTTTTTTATATATAATAAATTATTTCGATGAGGTAAGTCTCAAGGACCAGTTCTCTGGACATTTTTCTATTACAAGCTATTCTAATGTAATGTACTTCAAGGACCAGTTCTCCGGACATTTTTCTATTACAAGTTATTTCAGTTTTTGTGCCTCAAGGAACAATCACATAGACAGAGTCTTCAACATTTTCCAAATTACCATGTGCTATACCTCAAGGATCAGTTCGTTGGGCATTTTATATATATAATAAATTATTTTAATGTAGTAAGCCTCAAGGACCAGTTTTATAGGCATTTTTATTGTACAAATCATTTAAGTTTTCGTGCCTCCACCATTTTTCAAATTTCGTTGTGGTACACCTCAAGAACCAGTTCTTGGGGTATTTTTTATATATAATGAATAATTTCAATGAGGTTAGCCTCAAGGACCAGTTCTCTGGGCATTTTTTTATTACAATGTGGTGTGCTTCAAGGATCAATTCTCTGGCCATTTTTGTTTATATCGTAAATCATTTCAATGTGGTAAGCCTCTATGACCAGGAGTTTGTGCATTTTCCATTATAATAAGTGATTTCAGTATTTGTGCCTCGAGGAACGACAACTTAGACGAAGACTTTAGCATTTTTCATTTTAATTGCCATAATAAGGTCCGTGCAATGTGTTAGATGGAAAGTTTTTGAGTGAGATTTTACCAGATGAATAACTTCAAAAAGCTGAAGTATATTATCAAGTTGACTTGGAATATTTTCAAGTGAACTGAATGTCATTGCTTATGAGTGGAAATGAGCCCGAAGCGAGATTTCATGGGTGGGAGATTCATCGGTTTCAATTAAACAAGGCTCGTACTATGATTGAGTAAGCAAGTTTGTGGGAAATACTTCACCAACGAGATGAATTACTCCAAAAGGCTGAAGACAATGTCGATTTGACTTGAAAGAATACTTACTGGAGTAGTAGGACGATATTATATTTCACACATTTCCGGTTACAAATTCATCTAGACGGGGAAATCCTAGATGGGTTCAATGTTCCATTTGAAGGTTGATGAATGCACGTGTCGCATATCATATTACCTGAAATTCGTTGACGCCATAGTTCTGGTAGCAGAAAGGTCAGAAAAAGTCAATACGGGTTGTTATCTGTGAAGAAATGAGTTGTGGCTATTCGTCATATGTGGCTATCCGTGACTATCTGTGGCTTTCTGTGGTTAGTAGTGGCTAGTTGTGAAGATCTGAGGTTATCATTGGTTATCTGTGGCTTTCTGTGGGTAGCAGTGGCCAGCAGAACTGAGTTGTGGCTATTCATCGCTATCTGTGGCTTTCTGTTGTAGCAGTGGCTAGCTGTGGGGATCTAAGGTTATCCGTGGTTATTTGAGGCTGCCTGTGGCGCTCTATGAACATCTGCGACTAGAACACAGAAACACATGAACACCAACAAATACACGAAGTCACAGACACTCGAACACACTATCACTCGATCATGCGAAAACAATAACAAGCACGAACACACAGACAGTTGAACACACGAAGAAACAAGGACACAAGAACACGGGAACAAACGAACAAACAAATACACACAAACACACGAACACGCGAACAAACAGCTGTATGTGTATGTGTATCTGAGGTTTGAACACATAAACACATGGTCACTAACAAATACACGAACTCACATACACTCGAACACGCGAACTTACGAACAAATACGAACACACGAACAAACACGAACATACAGACAGTCGAACACAAGAACACATCAACATACGATCAAACACCTACACACACAAAACTTATGAACATGCTAACTCGCGAACAAACACATACTCACGCACACACCAACATGCGAACAGGAAAACACACGAACAAACACGGACACACGGACAGTAGAACACACGAACACCTGAACACGCGAACATACGAACAAACAAATACGAACACTCGAACACCTGAAGACGCGAACACACGAACAAGCACGAACACACAGACAGTTGAACACACGTAGAAACAAGAACACAAGAACAAACGAACAAACAGCCACACAAACAAACATAAGAACACGCGATCAAACAGCTGTCTGTGGCGCTCTATGTGTACCTGAGGTTTGAACACAAGAACACATGATCACAAACAAATATACGTACCCACTGACACTCGAACACGTGAACTCACGAATTGAACCCGTTTCAAGTTCCTCGTACTTGTCGAGACTTGTCTGTAACGTGACGTCAGCAAATTCCAGGTAATTTGATATCTGACACGACTATTCATCAACCTCTTGAAATAGGTCATTCAACCCGTATTGAATTTTGCTGACCTCTCTGTAACCGAAACCATGGTGTCAGCGAATCCCAGGTACTCTGATGTCTGACACGTGCACTTCATGGTATGGGAAGAGGTCATTGGACCCATTTTGGATTTCTCCTACTTGTCGAAACTTGACTATAACCGGAAACGTGGCGTCAGAAAATTTCAGGTAATCTGATACCTGACACTGTAACCAGAACTGTTGCGTCAGCAAATCCCAAGTAGTTTGAAATCTGACCCGTGCACATCATGAACTTGCACTTCATGACCTTGAAAGAGGTCAATGAACCCGTTTCAAGTTTCTCTACTTGTCGGGACTTGTCTGTAATGTGACGTCAGCAAATTCCAGGTAATCTGATATCTGACACGTGAACTTATTGAAATAGGTCATTGAACCCATCTCAGATTTCTCCTACTTGTCGAAACTTGTCTGTAACGTGGCGTCAGGAAATTCCAGGTAATTTGATACCTAACACGTGCACTTATTGAAATAGGTCATTGAACCCGTATCAAATTTTGTTCACCGGAGCTATGACGTCATCAAATTCCAGGTAATCTGATACCCAACACGTGAACTTATTGAAATAGGTCTTGAACCCATCTCAGATTTCTCGTCCCTGTCGAGACTTGTCTGTAACGTTGCGTCAGAGAATTCCAGGTAATTTGATATCTGACACGTGCACTTATTGAAATAGGTCATTGAACCCGTATCAAATTCTGCCCACCGGAACTATGGCGTCAGCGAATTCCAAGTAATTTGATACCTGACACGTGCACTTATTGAAAGAGGTCATTGAACCCATCTCGGATTTCTCCTACTTGTCGAGACTTGTATGAAACGTGACGTCAGTAAATTCTTGGTAATCTGATACCCAACACGTGCATTTATTGACCTTGAAATAGGTCCTTGAACCCATATTGAATTATTCTTACTTGTTGAGACTTGTCTGTAACGTGAGAACAGCAAATTCCAGGTATTCTGATATACAACACGTGCATTTATTTTAAAAAAGGTCATTGAACTTGACTTCCATTGCTCTCTCATGGGTTTTTGCTTACTGGTCATAATTGTTATTATTTGCCGTGGCGCTCCTCCCAGGTCTCTCTCATTAGTTATCTACTACTACTACTAAATTGTTCTTTTCTAACTCCAACAAGAACTGATAATAGATTCAGTATACTGAATGATGTGATAAGTTTTTATAATTTTATGCAATATAATTATGTAACTAATATACATGGTAGAATCTTAGATTTAATTTTTTGCAATGAAATAGGTATTAAGAAAATGAATCACACAATGGTCGCAGAAGACCCCCATCACAAGAGTATTGAATTCCTCGTCACCTGCTCCCCTGTGAAATCTCTGAACTCGAACTCAACTTTCGTGTACAGCTTCAGAAAAGCGAACTGCGAATCTATTAATAGACATTTCGAAAATATAGCGTGGATTGAGCTGTTTGGTAACAACCTGTTGGATAGTTGCGTTGATATATTCTATGAACAAATTAACTCAATTAATGACAAGTTAGTACCGAAAAAGAAAATTAATGGCAGTTTTCCACCATACTTCAGTAATGGTACAATTAAATTGATTCAAGAGAAAACATGGCTCACAAAAAATGGAAAAAAACTATACGTAACAATAATTAGGTATATAATTTTCTCCGATCTGAGGCGCAAAACCAAACGAGCCACCCAGACAGACTATGATAAATATATCAAGTCAATTGGGAACGAAGTTCCCAAAAATTCCAAGAAATTTTAGCAGCTTGTATTTTTGAGAAATTATCATAATAAAATTCCAAATTCAGTTACACTTGATAATGAAATTGCAGAGGGTGAAAATGTTACAGAACTCTTCGCAAAATACGTCAGCAGTGTCTATCAACCGTACGAGCAAAAATTTATTTCTCGAGTTTCAAATTCAGACGATAAAGATTGCATTAGTAAACTGAAAGTTACTGAAATACAGGTTCTTGAATCACTTTTAGAACTAGATGAAAATAAGGGAACAGGTCCCGACGGTATTCCATCAATTTTTGTAAAAAAAAAACTGTGCAAAACGTTATGCTCGCCTCTTTGCCATCCATTCAATTATTTTTTTCGTGAGTGTGAATGTCCAAATAAATGGAAAGCAGCCTTTGTTGTTCCGATCCCAAAATTAGGAGATAACAATAATGTCAAAAATTATAGACCAATTTATAAACTTAATATATTCAGTAAGGTACATGAACGTCTTGTACATACATAAGGCGGTGAAATCTTCCATAATATCAGAACAACGCGGGTTTTTTCCTAAAAGATCCACCAAATCTAACTCAATAGTTAGTACATCCTCTCAGCAATTGATTACCAAATTCAAGTTGATTCTGTTTATACCGATTTTAGTAAAGCCTTCGACAAAGTGATCTGCTTCGCTGGCTCTGCTCATATATGTATAACAGAACCCAAATTGTTACTGTGAATGGTTTCAGATCAGTACCTTATATTGTGACTTCTGGCGTTCCCCAGGGTTCCATTTTGGGTCCACTACTTTTCATAATATTTTTTAATGAGGTAGGCTCCTGTTTCAGATTCTGTAATTTCTTAGCTTATGCAGATGATATCAAATTTTTTCCCAGATTTCAAGTATCAGCGACTGTTCATATTTCTAACAAGATCTAGATAGATTCTCAAAATATTGTGAAGATAACAACCTTTTTTTGAATTTAGACAAATGCTGTTCTATCTCATTTATTCGTAATAAAACAACCTTCGCGCATGCGTATAACTTTGATAATAAGAATCTTAAACAAGTTAAAGAGGTAAAGGATCTTGGTGTCATCTATGAAATTAGTATGTCGTTCACATCCCATATTGAATCAGTTATTTCAAAAAGTAACTGTATGTCAGGATTTGTTTTGAGAACTTGCAAAAATTTCACATCACAACAAGCTCTGAAATCTTTATATTATGCCTGTGTTTACAGTAGGATGACTTATGCATCTGTGATATGGTGTCCTCAATATGAGATATACAAACATAAACTGGAAGTGATTCAGAACAAATGTTTGAGATTTCTCGATTACAAGGCTACAAATGTATACAATTATATGGCTAGTACGGACGAAAATACTCTGATGTTATGTGTTTGTACAAATTAATGAATGAATATATTGATTCACCCACCATTTTATCTAACATAAGAATTCACGTTCCAAATAGTCTCTTAAGGAATAACCTCCGCTTTGAGATAACATTTCACAGAACTAACCTTAAAAAAAATTCCCCCATTAACAGAATGGTATCATTATATAATAGTAACTATCTCGAAATAGACATTTTCAATATTTCAATCAGATCTTTCAAAAAAAAGTGAAACAAGCCATTTAATCCATCGGAGACGATCCATCGCATACAGTGGAGGTGAGATTCAATAGGAAATTGAAAAAACTTACAGTCTATCTCCACCAATAATATTCTTTATTGCAGCTGTCATGCAGTCAGAAGACTGACATCACGTTGATATCATGTAGTCAGAAGACTAACATTAAGGGGGAGGACATGTTTCGAAGGATTAAACCTTCATCTTCAGCAAAATATATGAGTTAGTTACAAGTCGATCATATTATGGTGGAAAAATCACATTCAATGGGAAAAAGGTTTTTTAAAATTTTTTTTCTTAAACTAAAATTTTGGTCCTAACACAAGACCATGTGGTCCGCATCTGGAGCGGAGGCTACAACCACCAATGTCAGGGACCATGGTTGGTCCATCCAACAATAAACATTTTCATAATAAATATTTTTTTTTTTTTAAATGTGACCATGCAGCAATTGTTTACAAAGTAACAAGTATTCAAGCCATTTAATGTGAATTTCGTCGTATAGGTAATTATTTGTTATTATTCTTAGTCAAAATTTAAGCTAGGCTAACTCGCAATCTGAATCATTTTTGTATTTAATAATGTCGATTTAGGCATCTGCCTGTTGATATCCTATGTGACCATTAAATAAATAAATTAATAAATAAAAAAAAAAATCCATTAACCAGCTGTCGATCCCTTACGAACGGCAGCCCTCAGAAGTTGAAACTTGCGCGAGCCAAAGATTAACGAAGTCTTACCTTTTTACGTGCGATTCCTAGCACTTTCTTGGGCCATCAGAAATATTTCTGCAGTCGCCATGGTTTGAACCATCGCCGACTGGCAGCCAAAGTCGCTTCAACCACTCGTCTACCTGGCCCCATAAGGTAACTTCTAATAGGGTACCGACATCGTTCTGAAACTTCAACGAATTTCACAAACATTTTTTTTTGTAAAGTAGTTGAGATAGTGTAATGAAATATTACTGTTTTCTATTCCTATGAGTAACTCAATATAGAGTAAACTGAAAAACTCTTAACCACACAACTAGCGGCTGGTGTAGTCGTCTTTGCTATGAAGTTCAATATGCCTTGTGTGAGCGGTCGAGTCCTGTAATTCGATAACTGTAGTCAGGAAATGCTCTCTTAAACTTTGAGAATCGCAGCAAACAAGCTGAAAGGGATATTTGTCCTCTGTCATAGAGCAGCAAAAGCAAGCCCCGACTAGAATTTAGAAAATCATGAGTGTCTGCATCAGTTATTTTAGTTTATCTGAAAATTTAGGGAATCTCAATAATTGTATAGCAGTATTGGTATTTAATAATAATAATATAATTATAATAATTTATTTTCAGAAATAAATAGTACAATGTATAAATACTTGGGGTATATTGATGATAAACACGAAAATAAATAGGAAACATAATAAACATGAAGGGATATACATTTATCCAGGAAAATAAAAGCTTAAGAAAAGAAACAAACGGTATACAATGTATAAACCTTGTGAAAGGATATGACTTGGAAACAATAACTCACTTAAGTTCAATAAAGAACTTGTCCGTGAGTATACCCTCATATTTCATTTCTTTTCAAGGTTTGTAGCTATTTCAAAGAATACAGGTATATTATTACAGGTTTGAAAATACAAAATGACGAAAGTTTAAATACACATCAGAACGTTAAAAATTTAAAAATATAAAACAGCTCTGGATAAAAAAAAATTGGAAAACAGATATACCTAGATACAACAAACGCCCCATAAAATTACAGAATCGTGTTCAGTTAAAAATACAGAATGTCATAAAGGTTCATTTAAAAAATAACATATCAAAATAATAGTAAAAAGTAGGTTCTTAAAAACACAATAATGTCATGAAAAATGAAAAAATAGCAGATGAAAATAACAGTAAAAAGTAGGTACAGTAGATGACATAGTCGGAAAGGTTTCATAGAAGTGTTATGTTTTATTACCAGAAACAAATTGGATAATTGTTTTACAGAACAGTTGTCTCATGTCAAGTAGTCTTGATTCAAGAAACATCCGTTCAGTTGAATAAGTTTTCGGTTTTCCCAAATTTATTTTGATAAACCATTTTTGGAGAACCTTTAGTGGTTTTAGATGGCAGCTTAGAATGCCTCTCTAGCCAATAATACCATACTGAATAATGGATTCTACCAAAGCATGGTACAGGATTTTGAGATGTGTAAACCCTAAAAATGTCTTGAACTGCCAGAATCTGTATATCAGTCCTTGGGTTTTCTTCACAGTAGTGATACAACCCCAGTTGTAGCCCACCATACGCAGTAGCGACTTCTCAGCGTCGCTGGGTGTTGCCGGATTTAAAATTAAGGAGTAGAGTTACGGAGGGTGGGACGTTGCCGGTTTTTAAATTTAATTATGGAAGAAAAAAGATATTTAAGAGAAAAAAACATGGCTGCTGCCATACCGGGTGAACCAACACAACATTTAAGAGAAAAAACATGGCTGCCTATCAAATAACATGAGACAGAGAAAAAAACATGGCAGCTGTCAAATTTGGTATACAGGATGTCTCAAAATACATCGGAAAAATGAATCATCACATCATTGGAGCATCGCATCATTGGGGCATGCAGGGATTCAGAAGTTTTCGTTTTACGTATACAGGGTGTATCAAAATACACCATTTAAGGAAAAAAATAAATAGAGGGTGTCTCATAAACGTGCATCGTGACGGGGTCCCTCATTTTTAAAGTGCGATTTGGGAGTACAGTTGGCATAAATATATATATATATATATATATATATATATATACAGGGTGTACCATCATAGTATTTAAGAGAAAAAACATGGCTGCTACCATACAGGGTGTACCAACTTGGCATTTAAGAGAAAAAAACATGGCAGCTATGAAAATTGGTATACCGGGTGAACCAACACAACATTTAAGAGAAAAAAACATGGCTGCCTGTCAAATGACATGAGACAGAGAAAAAAACATGGCAGCTGTCAAATTTGGTATACAGGATGTCTCAAAATACATCGATTAAGAGAAAAAACATGGCGGCTGTCAAATTTGGTATACCGGGTGTCTCAAAAAACATCGATTAAGAGAAAAAAACATGGCTGATACCATACAGGGTGTACCATCATAGTATTTAAGAGAAAAAAACATGGCTGCTGCCATACAGGGTGTACCATCATAGTATTTAAGAGAAAAAACATGGCTGCTACCATACAGGGTGTACCAACTTGGCATTTAAGAGAAAAAAACATGGCAGCTGCTCGGTAAATGGTATACAGGGTGTTTCAAAACAGTCAATTAGGAGAAAAACATTTATCATTTGACAGAAAAAAACATGGCGTCTTTTTGTCAAAATCTATACAGGGTGTACCAATAAATGATGTAAACAAAAAATAAATAAATACAGGGTGTCTCATAAACGTGCATCATGATGGGGTTTGGCATTTAAGAAAAAAATATATACCAGGTGTACCAACGTGCCATTTTTAAAGTGCGATACCAATTCGTTTTCAAGGAATACATCAGAGCCATCTGTCGTTCAATATATACATTAATGATATTTTGGATCTGTACGAATCATCAAAAAATAAGCACTTCCGGTTTCAAAAAATTAAGATAGAAGAAAAGTAATAGTAAATTCGGATTACCCACATCGGGGAGACTCCAAATCTGCAATAAAATTACTACTTCCGGTCCAAACCGGAAATGGTACTTCCGGTCGTCCGATTCGGATGATTTTGGTATCAATAGGTTCGTTTGGATGTCAAGAAACATTTTTAAGCATTTTCCGAGGTCAAAACGGCATAGGAGGCTATCTTCGTTATTAGTAAAGTTACAGAAACGTGCGGGTACTCTAAGAAGACAACTTTCATGGGAGATCAAGAAAATAATAGAATTTGCGTACATCAACTGCCATAAGGGCCGTAAACCGCACATATTAATGTGTTATATACTTATTGCTTAAATCTTAGAAGCTGATTCGTAAAAGTTTGTCATTTTTCATTCAGAATGCCACTCAATATATGTGTCTTTGTTTCGTTTTCACTATCCATCATCATCAGGCGGAGTTAGGCAGCACGATTTTTTTAAAGTATAAGATTGAATTACATCTGTGTGTGTGTGTATTGTAGAAAACAACTACTCACCCCTACAGAGAGATTGAATTACATCAGACGTCTATGTATTTTCTGATCAAACCAGAATGAACTAACCTTATAAAACGCTTATTGTGACCACCTTTTAATGTGTTTTAACGCTTCTAATTTTACTTGTTTTTTGGAACACGAAAACGTCTATTTTCGTTGCATTTTTACGTGTTTCAGCGTTTCAAATTTTAGTTGTTTTTTCGAACGCGAAAACGAACATTTTGAGCAATTTTGAAATGCCTATTGTCCATAAGAATAACATGTAAACATGGTTTGATTTTAGACTGTTTTTTGGAACACGGAAACGCATGTTTTTCGTTACATATTTTATGTAATTCAGCGTTTGAAATTTCATATGTTTTTTTCGAATGCGAAAAACGTCAGTTTTGACCACATTTTGTGCGTGTTTTAGAGTTTCAAATTAACCAATTTAAGTTATAGGTAAAAAAGAAACATGGTGGCTACTTGTTAAATGTTATACAGGGTGTGTCAAAACACATTTTTGAGAGAAAAAAACAACAAGATGCGTCAAAATACATCATTTAAGATGAAAAACATGACGGTTGCTTGTTAAATGGTATACAGGGTGCTCCAAAACTTATCATTCAAGAGGAAAAACATTTTGCTGGATGTCAAAGTATGGGTATGTTCGGTATGGTTCGGTTTGTCACCGTATGGTGCAGTATGGGTATGTTCGGTATGGTTCGGTTTGTCACAGTATGGTTTAGTTATGTATAGACTTGATGGAATGTAGAGAATTCAGATGCATTCAATATGTTGCATCGAACACAAAGTAAAAACATGGAACAGGAGCTTGAACATCGCAGCAGCAGTAATATCCAAACACCCTCCCATATTAATAATAATGAAGTAATGAAAAGTGATATGGGGCATCATCCAAGACAACAACTTTTACAACAAAATCGACCACAACGCTATCCAAGACAACAACACCACTCAGGACACCAACAACACCAGAGCTTGACTCTAAAAGAAGTTTATGTAAAATCAAATACCCCATCAAATGTTAATTACATCAAACAATCACATGTTCATTTTTTCCAAAGGATTGGTGTGGATTGTGAAGTTGGGGTTCGAGAATCAAAAAGCACAGTTATTGAGCCCAAAGAAAATCTCAGATTATACAAACCTTAATATATCACACATATATCAGAAACCAAATGATGAGGTCGTCATTTTTAATGATAAACGTGTTAGCGTAATAGATTTTCCTACTTTCAAACAACGTTCTGTGGATAAATCCATCGATGAATTTGGAATCTCCAAAAATGCAAGAATCAGTGCTATGTTTTGCTCATATAGAGGCAAAACTTATATTCTATATGATGATTTGTATGCAGAGCTCAGTGATTGTGGGGATGTGAAACATGGCTTCATCAGCGAAAAGTTTCCAGGCGTACCAACAAACATCATCACAAATGCTTTTAGATTCACGAATGGAAATATTTATTTCTTCAGCAATGATACATTTTATGAATTCAACGAGTTTTCCAATAAACTGATCAGAGCAGGTAAATTCGATTGGAGCATTTTCACAGAATATACGTTTTACGCGTTTCATAAAAGATAAAAAATACGAACGTCAATTCACGCAAAAATACGTACAAAAATAGCCGTTTTCGCATTAATTATTATGACGAAAATTAAGGCAAACAATATACACGTTTACATGTATTTCTTATGTAGATTTGACATTTCTAAATTGTTTAAAATGGACGTTTTTACACGCTACAAATAAGATAAACGTCAATTCACTCAAATAATATGACCAAAATATACGTTTATTACGTTCAAAATTGAAATTTCAAAAGCGCAATTCACGCAAAAATGAGTATGACTACATGTTGAGCTTACGTCGTGGACGTAAAAAAGGTAAGATCTTCGGTCGGTAGAGATTATTTCTATTGAATAATCCATAAAAAAGCATGTGTTTTCGTGATTTCGTGTATGGTGATAGTGGCCACAGAACGGATCTTAGAGGCACAAAACAAAACTCGATTATTACAACCGACGTACTTCCCGTTGAGTTATTATCGCATTTCCTGTGAGCGAAAACCCAGAAATGAACATGTTATTCATAGTTATTTTGTGACCAGTACCGGCATCATTTTAAGTATGTGTAGTTTGTAATTCAATATAATATGGATTATGTTTGAAAGTACAGATGATTTTGAGGTAAGTGGAATTCAGTTAATCATGTAGCAACGTAGTCTAAAGATGACAATAATTGATCATTCAGTCGAGAAAACATAATTTCAGCAAATATCGTGTTTTATTATTGGAGTTATCACCATTGTGTGGTTTAGGGCGATAGGCGTTTATATTTCATATCTTGAATTTATCCAGGAAATTATTCATTTTACTTCAGTTAGCATCTACAAACATTTATTTCGTGTTGTCGATTTTCACAATGTTCATTTTGAATAAAGTCCGTTTTGGATACATAAGTCCATTATGATTTTTTTTGAGATAGTCAGTTTTATTAAATATATGGGGTTTTTACAAATTATTAGAGTCTAATTTCAAAATAAGATAACATTTTCGCCATATGTGTTTAATTATCTGAAATGTGATTGAGTGAAATTTTCATAAAAGTTTTAGCTGTGAGGCATGGTGACGTCATTATTGGTTAATTGATTATTTTATCTACAATAATTTTTTATATAAATATATATTCATAAATGGGAATCACTCTCAAAAGTACAGCTTTCAAATCAGATAATAAACCTTTATCGGGACATGATACAATATTCGTATAAAAAAATCAAATTCGATGATTTGGATCAAACGAAAACAACACAAAATATCATGAAAATAGTGGTAATAATTATAAAAGAAATTAGATGACGTCATATAAAGTATGGACGACTGTACATAAATTATGTTTGCGGCAGATTTCAAGCTTGACGCGTCAGAAGAAATGAAATGAAACGGGATGAATCAACGAAATTATGAAAATAATAATAGTAATAAATATAGAGGTCAGCGCATTGAAATATACTTATGGAAGGGATCAAATTCAACGATTTGGATGAAACGATGAAACGACACAAAAAATCAAGAAAATAATGATGATAATAATAAAAAATGTAGAAGACATCATATTATACAGTATAGAAGGCTGTTAATAAATTCTGCTTGCGGCAGATTTCAAGCTCAACGCGTCAGAAGTAACGAAATGAAACGGGATGAATCAAAGAAATTATGAAAATAATAATAATAGTAATAAATGTAGAGGTTGAAATAAATATGGAAGGTATCAAATTCGATGATTTGAATGAAACGAAACGACACAAAAAGTTATGAAAATAATGACAATGATAATAAAAATGCGGTCGACGTCATATACCGTAGGCGTCCGACGGGTATCAAGCTTGACGCGTTGGAAGGAACAAAACGACATGAAATGAAAGGAAGCAAAAATGAATTAATGAAATCATAAAAATAATTGTGATTATGAGAAATAGAGAAAGCGCATAAATTACGCGTTCGACAGGTTTAGAGATCAATGCATTGAATGAAACGTCGCGTCGTGAAAATAATAATAATACTACGAAATATAGAGAACAACAACTAATAACCTATGTGTCTGACTTGACGTGTTGAATAAAACGAATCGCAATGAAACGAAAAGGTAACGTGAAAAATAAAATGCCAACGAGGTTCGAAATGAAAAATTGAGGTGAAAAAAAAGTCATGGAACGATGGGAAAAGATGCATTCAAGGAACAGTTTCATGGACATTTCGTAATCACAGTGTTTCTCGAGAGACAATAACATATAAAAAACAAATGAGACACCAAAGTTGATATTCATTAGATTTGGTTTCAATTAAATAAGTCTCATGCAGTGTGTTAGCAAGAGAGTTTGTGAGAAATGAATCATAGAGGAGAGAAATTTCAGTAAGCAAGTTTGTTAGAAAGATACCCATCAAAGTCGTTTAATATCCACCAGTTTTCCACTTTGTAAATTCGATAGCTTCGGGGTTTTTTCGAACGTGTTGCAAGAGTATATAATCCTCGTTCCTAAATGAAAATGGTGTTTGGTTGCCTATGAGATGATATCTCTAGAGGGACCAAAAAAAATCAGCCCTCTATAAAATACATCAATTCCGTTGCCATTCTTTATTCACATTATTTCCAATGACATCTTGGGCATTTTTCTATAAATTCCATTTAAGTTCTTGTGGAATTCCTCTGAACGTTTTTGATCTGATTTGAGTATTCCTCAAGGAACCATTACATAATCAGACACCAAATTTAACGTGCGGGTGGAAGGATTCATCAGATTGGTATTCAATTCAACTCTATTCAATTCAGGTGTTGTGTTATGTTCCAATTAAGTAAGCTGGCTTGTGGGCGAGATTTCACTGACAAAGACATCAACTTTGACACAAGATTAGGAGATTCATCAGATTGGTTTTCATCAAACGAAAGGTTCGTGCAGTTTGGTACTATAAAAGTATGTGAGAAATACATCACCAACGAAAGGAATTACTTTAAATGTTAAATATTTTCAAGTGAATCGTATGTTATTGCTTCCCAGTGGAAATGAGCCGAAAGACTTGAGGTAATATCGAGAGGAATATTTTCGACTGAACTATGTATCGATTCAGTAGTAAAGTTTCACCAAAATGAAAAATATATTCAGATCATTTTTGTTGAAATTGCTTATAGCCAAAGCACCATTTACAAACTCACCAAACTCACTCAAATAAATAGTTCCAGATGATTTTTGATGACAAATATCTTGGCTGAAAACACTACTACGCATGCCCCGTGTGAATACATATTTTCCTTCGAATTGACAAAAAAATTAAACAATAGTGATCATCGAAAAGGAGTTCAGAATTGGTTTTCTCTTCAAAATTATCTATTGCCAAAAAGTCCACTGCTTGAATAGCTGAAGAGGTAATTCCTTCTATCGAAAAACGGAGTTATACAGCGAATTGGAGTTTTAATAATATTCCAATATTATTTGCCAGGGCGCACCAAGTCGACTTATTCACTTTACAGCTGTAGGAAAACTCGGATAACTTATCCTACCACCATTACAAAAACGAACATGTGAATTACAAGAACAAAATCAAAAATATCAAAATATCAATGAGGATTTGAGAATTCAAGCTAAAAGAACCATGTAACAATTTGTTATTCAAGGATTAGCACAACGGAATATCTAAGAAAATTAGGTAGTTCAGACGAAATATACATGAAGTTGATAGTAGAATAGTTCCAGAATCGTCAAATCAACCAAAAAAAGCTTTTGCTGCTGCTTGTCAAATGTCTGGTGGAAAATGAGGCAATGAAAAAACGTTTCATTGGGGGTATAATTCTTCACGGAGACAAGCAGCAGCAAAAGCTGTGTTTTTTCTAAGTCTCATGACATTTGACAGGCAGCCATGTTTTTTTCTCTTAAATGTTGCGTTCGTTCACCCGGTATACCGAATTTGACAGCCGCCAGGAGATTCTGTTGGTGTGCGTGCGCACCAACAGAAGCTCACTTCCGACTTTGATATGTACATTTCAACCATAACACAAAGTTGAATTGAAAGCGAATTGTCTTTCCGCCCATGAAATCTACCTACGGACAAATCTTACAATTCACTTGGAAATATTTCAAGTCATCTTGATACTTATTGAAGAAGATTCTCTCGTCGGTGATATATTTCTCACAAATTTGTCTACTAACACACATCAAATTTGGTGCCTTCGTCGATGAAATCTTGCTCATGCACCAACTCACTCCACTGAAACATATACCACAATGCTTGTTGAGTTGAAACAGAATAATCTTCCCAGCCGTGAAATCTCGAGATTACTTTCAAATTTCGACACTTGAAAGAAATATTCACAATTATTCCAATATTTTTTACGTTAGTCTTCTTCACTCAAACATTCGATTTCTGTCTTTGTACGGTTGACAGACTTAAAGCCGTAACATCGGTGATAATGCAACTCTTGAATTTTGTTCCGAAGACTCATTATCGGAGTGGTGTATTTGAAAGAAAATTTTTTAGCACATTTCAACTATCCGTATTGTTTTGTCATGCATCTTTCTTCCCCCAAGGAATTTCTTGATATTGTTGTATGATGTGATCCCGCATTTCCTTCAAAGAGTTATTTCGGTTTGGCACATATTCATAACAAGTCTTTTTTTGGTTGATTTGACGATTCTGGAACTATTCTACTATCAACTTCATGTATATTTCGTCTTAACTACCTAATTTTCTTAGATATTTCGTTGTGCTAATCCTTGAATAACAAATTGTTACATGGTTCTTTTAGCTTGAATTCTCAAATCCTCATTGATATTTTGATATTTTTGATTTTGTTCTTGTAATTCACATGTTCGTTTTTGTAATGGTGGTAGGATAAGTTATCCGAGTTTTCCTACAGCTGTAAAGTGAATAAGTCGACTTGGTGCGCCCTGGCAAATAATATTGGAATATTATTAAAACTCCAATTCGCTGTATAACTCCGTTTTTCGATAGAAGGAATTACCTCTTCAGCTATTCAAGCAGTGGACTTTTTGGCAATAGATAATTTTGAAGAGAAAACCAATTCTGAACTCCTTTTCGATGATCACTATTGTTTAATTTTTTTGTCAATTCGAAGGAAAATATGTATTCACACGGGGCATGCGTGGTAGTGTTTTCAGCCAAGATATTTGTCATCAAAAATCATCTGGAACTATTTATTTGAGTGAGTTTGGTGAATTTGTAAATGGTGCTTTGGCTATAAGCAATTTCAACAAAAATGATCTGAATATATTTTTCATTTTGGTGAAACTTTACAACTGAATCGATACATAGTTCAGTCGAAAATATTCCTCTCGATATTACCTCAAGTCTTTCGGCTCATTTCCACTGGGAAGCAATAACATACGATTCACTTGAAAATATTTAACATTTAAAGTAATTCCTTTCGTTGGTGATGTATTTCTCACATACTTTTATAGTACCAAACTGCACGAACCTTTCGTTTGATGAAAACCAATCTGATGAATCTCCTAATCTTATGTCAAAGTTGATGTCTTTGTCAGTGAAATCTCGCCCACAAGCCAGCTTACTTAATTGGAACATAACACAACACCTGAATTGAATTGAGTTGAATTGAATACCAATCTGATGAATCCTTCCACCCGCACGTTAAATTTGGTGTCTGATTATGTAATGGTTCCTTGAGGAATACTCAAATCAGATCAAAAACGTTCAGAGGAATTCCACAAGAACTTAAATGGAATTTATAGAAAAATGCCCAAGATGTCATTGGAAATAATGTGAATAAAGAATGGCAACGGAATTGATGTATTTTATAGAGGGCTGATTTTTTTGGTCCCTCTAGAGATATCATCTCATAGGCAACCAAACACCATTTTCATATAGGAACGAGGATTATATACTCTTGCAACACGTTCGAAAAAGCCCCGAAGCTATCAAATTTACAAAGTGGAAAACTGGTGGATATTAAACGACTTTGATGGGTATCTTTCTAACAAACTTGCTTACTGAAATTTCTTTCCTCTATGATTCATATCTCACAAACTCTCTTGCTAACACACTGCATGAGACTTATTTAATTGAAACCAAATCTAATGAATATCAATTTTGGTGTCTCATTTGTTTTTTATATGTTATTGTCTCTCGAGAAACACTGTGATTACGAAATGTCCATGAAACTGTTCCTTGAATGCATCTTTTCCCATCGTTCCATGACTTTTTTTTTCACCTCAATTTTTCATTTTGAACCTCGCTGGCATTTTATTTTTCACGTTACCTTTTCGTTTCATTGCGATTCGTTTTATTCAATACGTCAAGTCAGACACATAGGTTATTAGTTGTTGTTCTCTATATTTCGTAGTATTATTATTATTTTCACGACGCGACGTTTCATTCAATGCATTGATCTCTTATCCCGTCGAACGCGTAATTTATGCGCTTTCTCTATTTCTCATAATCACAATTATTTTAATGATTTCATTAATTCATTTTCGCTCCCTTTCATTTCATATCGTTTTGTTTCTTCCAACGCGTCAAGCTTGATACCCGTCGGACGCCTACGGTATATGACGTCGACCTCATTTTTATTATCATTGTCATCATTTTCATAACTTTTTGTGTCGTTTCGTTTCATTCAAATCATCGAATTTGATACCTTCCATATTTATTTCAACCTCTACATTTATTACTATTATTATTATTATTTTCATAATTTCTTTGATTCATCCCGTTTCATTTCGTTACTTCTGACGCGTTGAGCTTGAAATCTGCCGCAAGCATAATTTATTAACAACCTTCTATACTGTATAATATGATGTCTTCTACATTTTTTATTATCATCATTATTTTCTTGATTTTTTGTGTCGTTTCATCGTTTCATCCAAATCGTTGAATTTGATCCCTTCCATACGTATATTTCAATGCGCTGACCTCTATATTTATTACTATTTTCATAATTTCGTTGATTCATCCCGTTTCATTCCATTTCCAGTCGTCCATACTTCATATGACGTCATCTAATTTCTTTTATAATTATTACCACTATTTTCATGATATTTTGTGTTCTTTTCGTTTGATCCAAATCATCGAATTTGATTTTTTTATACGAATATTGTACCATGTCCCGATAAAGGTTTATTATCTGATTTGAAAGCTGTACTTTTGAGAGTGATTCCCATTTATGAATATATGTTTATATAAAAAATTATTGTAGATAAAATAATCAATTAACCAATAATGACGTCACCATGCCTCACAGCTAAAACTTTTATGAAAATTCCACTCAATCACATTTCAGATAATTAAACACATATGGCAAAAATGTTATCTTATTTTGAAATTAGACTCTAATAATTTGTAAAAACCCCTATATTTAATAAAACTGACTATCTCAAAAAAAAAAAATCATAATGGACTTATGTATCCAAAACGGACTTTATTCAAAATGAACATTGTGAAAATCGACAACACGAAATAAATTTTTGTAGATGCTAACTGAAGTAAAATGAATAATTTCCTGGATAAATTCAAGATATGAAATATAAACGCCTATCGCCCTAAACCACACAATGATGATAACTCCAATAATAAAACACGATATTTGCTGAAATTATGTTTTCTCGACTGAATGATCAATTATTGTCATCTTTAGACTACGTTGCTACATGATTAACTGAAACCCACTTACCTCAAAATCATCTGTACTTTCAAACATAATCCATATTATATTGAATTACAAACTACACATACTTAAAATGATGCCGGTACTGGTCACAAAATAACTATGAATAACATGTTCATTTCTGGGTTTTCGCTCACAGGAAATGCGATAATAACTCAACAGAAAGTACGTCGGTTGTAATAATCGAGTTTTGTTTTGTGCCTCTAAGATCCGTTCTGTGGCCACTATCACCATACACGAAATTATTGTTCTATAGAAATAGTCGCTACCGACCGAAGCTCTTACCTTTTTTACGTCGACGACGTAAGCTCAACATGTAGTTGATACTCATTTTTGCGTGAATTGCTCTTTTAAAATTCCAATTTTGAATGTAATAAACGAATATTTTGGTCATATTATTTGAGTGAATTGGCGTTTATTTTATTTGTAACGTGTAATAACGTCCATTTTGAACAATTTAGAAATGTCAAATCTACATAAGAAATACATGTAAACGTGTATTTTCGTCGTAATAATGAATGCGAAAACGGCTATTTTTGTACGTATTTTTGCGTGAATTGACGTTCGTATTTTTTATCTTTTTTGAAACGCGTAAAACGTATGTTCTGTTCACATTTTTGCGAGTTCAAACGCTTTTTAAATTTACTCTTTTTTTTTTGGAGCGTGAGGAACGTCTATTTTGGTCGCATTTTTTTTTGTGTATATTGACGTTCTCATCAATTTGTATACAAAAAAACCTTGATACAAAGATCACTCAACACATCAACTATTGAAGAAAAATGGTCGATTTTTCATTGATTCTTCGAACGAAACGTTCACGGATTGCGGTATTCCTCCGGTTTTGTGGAATATCATCAATTGGATGCCATCCTCAAGAAAAATCTACATGATGTTGATGTCATTTAAGTGCGAGGACTTCAAAAACGTGACTATCTTACTGCGAAATTCCAACAATTGGACCTACCTACACGTGTTGTCAACTTGGAGGATTATGATAATACGTTATGGATGGTTCCCACATTCAGCAACAATGATGGCATCTCACTTTGTATGCATACATTCGTCGCAATCGCCGCACCAACTACAATTTCAGCCTCCGAAACGTAGATATTTTTTACAAATGCCTGTCATATATTACCGAAATGAAAATGCCTAAATTTTGTATTCAAGATGTTTGAATTTTTTACCCTATCCTACAATACCAACATTTCATTATGTATACTTATAAGTTAGGTTGGCTGAGCGGTCTAAGGCGTTGTGGCGTTAAGTTGCGATTCCCGAAAGGGAGCGTGGGTTCAAATCCCACACCTAACATCCTTTTCGATTTATCTATCTAACTTCACTTTATGAAAATTTACTATACAAACTGATAAATAAATGGTAATTTTTAATATTAAATACAAAGCGCCCAGAACTGAGTGCGAGTAGTTGAAGCCTCATAACCACCAAAATACCCAAAGCTAAGTGCAATTGAGTAAAATTTACTATATAAGTGTGATAACTGGTACTTTTTGATGGGATTTTTTACTTGTTTTAACGCTTATAATTTTACTCGTTTTTTGGGACGCGAAAACGTCTATTTTCGTTGCATTTTTTACGTGTTTCAGCGTTTCAAATTTTAGCTGTTTTTTGGGACGCGAAAACGATCATTTTGTGCAATTTTGAAATGCCTATTGTCCATAAGAATTACATGTAAAAGTGTATTTTTGGCGTTCGTAATTTTAGTTGTTTTTTGGAACACGAAAACGCATGTTTTCGTTACATATTTTATGTAATTCGGCGTTCGAAATTTTATATGTTTTTTCGAACATGAAAACACATGTTTTCGTTGCATTTTTTACGTGTTTTAACGCTTCTAATTTTACTTGTTTTTTTGGGACGCGAAAACATCTATTTTCGTTGCATTTTTTAAGTGTTTTAACGCTTCTAATTTTACTTGTTTTTTGGGAAGAAAAAACGATAACTTTGAACGATTCTGAAATGTCAAATCTCCATAAGAAATACATGTAAACGTAAATTTTTAACGCTTGTAATTTTAATCATTTTTTGGAACGTGAAAACCGCTGAATTCGTCAAATTTTTTACACATTTTAGCGTTTGTTATTTTAGTTGTTTTTTGGAACGAAAGAATCCTCAACCTTCTGTCTGTACTCTTCAGATACCATTCTATTGGTGATTACTTCAACTAACCAATGGCACTACTATAATGAGCTTTGACCAATCAGACTCCGCTATGTTTTTTTTTTCCCAAATGAACGGTCCAAACGTCCTCCTATTACACATTTAGATGTCGGATGTAATTCAATCTCTGCATGGGCAAGTAGTGGTTTCGAATCTCCATATGTCCATTGAAGCGTTCTTCCATCACTCATGCAGCCATGTTTTTTCTCTTAATGATTCATCATGTTTTTTCTCTCAAACGTTGTAGGACACCCTGTATATACGTTGACAACCAACCACCATTTATTTTTTCTCTTATTCGATGTATTTTGAGACATCCTGTATACCAAATTTGACAGCTGCCATGTTTTTTTCTCTGTCTCATGTCATTTGACAAACAGCCATGTTTTTTTCTCTTAAATGTTGCGTTGGTTCACCCGGTATACCAATTTTCATAGCTGCCATGTTTTTTTCTCTTAAATGCCAAGTTGGTACACCCTGTATGGTAGCAGCCATGTTTTTTCTCTTAAATACTATGATGGTACACCCTGTATGGCAGCAGCCATGTATTTTTTCTCTCAATCGCTGTATTTTGAGACATCCTGTATACCAAATTTGACAGCTGCCATGTTTTTTTTTTCTCTGTCTCATGTCATTTGACAATCAGCCATGTTTTTTCTCTTAAATGTTGCGTTGGTTCACCTGGTATACCAATTTTCATAGCTGCCATGTTTTTTTCTCTTAAATGCCAAGTTGGTACACCCTGTATGGTAGCAGCCATGTTTTTTTCTCTTAAATACTATGATGGTACCGCCTGTATGGCAGCAGCCATGTTTTTTTCTCTTAAATACTATGATGGTACACCCTGTATGGCATCAGCCATGTTTTTTTTTCTCTCTTAATCAATGTATTTTGAGACACCCGGTATACCAAATTTGACAGCCGCCATGTTTTTTTCTATAATCGATGTATTTTGAGACATCCGGTATACCAAATTTGACAGCTGCCATGTTTTTTTCTCATAAATGTCGAGCTGGTACACCCATTTTACTAAACTTACGAATCAGCTTCTAAGATTTAAGCAATAAGTACATAACGCATTAATATGTGTGATTTACGGCCCTTATGGCAGTTGACGTACGCAAATTCTATTATTTTCTTGATCTCCCATGAAAGTTGTCTTCTTAGAGTACCCACACGTTTCTGTAACTTTACTAATAACGAAGATAGCCTCCTATGCCCTTTTGACCTCGAAAAATGCTTAAAAATGTTTCTTGACATCCAAACGAATCTATTGATGCCAAAATCATCCGAATCGGACGGCCGGAAGTGCCATTTCCGGTTTGGACCGGAAGTAGCCATTTTATTGCAGATTTGGACTCTCCTCGATGTGGGTAATCCGAATTTACTATTACTTTTCTTCTATCTTAATTTTTTGAAAGCGGAAGTGTTTATTTTTTGATGATACGTACAGATCCAAAATATCATTAATGTATATATTGAACGACAGATGGCTCTGATGTATTCCTTGAAAACGAATTGGTATCGCACTTTAAAAATGACGGACCCCGTCACGATGCACATTTATGAGACACCCTGTATATATTTTTTGTCTCAACTGGCACGTAGGTAGAGACATCCTGTATATATTTTTTGTCTCAACTGGCACGTTGGTACACCTGGTATATATTTTTTTCTTAAATGAAAAACCCCATCATGATGCACGTTTATGAGACACCCTGTATTTTTTTTACTCAAATTTTGACACACCCTGTATACGTAAAATGAAAACTTCTGAATCCCTGCATGCCCCAATGATGCGATGCTCCAATGATGTGATGATTCATTTTTCCGATGTATTTTGAGACATCCTGTATACCAAATTTGACAGCTGTCATGTTTTTTCTCTGTCTCATGTCATTTGACAGGCAGCCATGTTTTTTTCTCTTAAATGTTGTGTTGGTACACCCTGTATGGCAGCAGCCATGTTTTTTTCTCTTATGGTGGTACACCCTGTATATCTTTTTTCTTCCATAATTAAATTTAAAAACCGGCAACGTCCCACCCTCCGTAACTCTACTCCTTAATTTTAAATCCGGCAACACCCAACGTCACGCGGTGAACCCAGCGACGCTGAGAAGTCGCTACTGCGCATGGTGGGCTACAACTGGGGTTGTATCACTATTAGCAATATGTATGTCCCAACTAAGAAACGAATCAATATGAATTCCCAGATATTTCACTGATCTCTCTAATGGGACATACACATTGTTCAACATGAGGGTATTGTAATGGGGTAAATTGTTTTCATATGACGTAAATGGGACAACTTTAGTTTTTCTACGTTTACTGTAAGGACATTGCAGCTGAACCATTTGATTATATTTTTTAGATCGTTTTCAGCTATTTCACGTACTTGTTGCCATGGATCTCCAGTATGTATTAAGGCCGTATCGTCAGCGAATGAAATCATGGTTCCAGAATTTTCTCTCGAAAGTATTTCATTTATGTAAATTACGAACAGAACTGGGCCTAGCACAGTCCGTTGAGGGATGGCATATGTTATTGCTTACATCGTTTCCTATTTGAATACTTTGTTGGCGGTTGGTTAAAAAATTTTTCAATAAATTATTAGTAGTACCACGAAACCCAAGTCATTCCAATTTCCTCAACAATAATCTGTGACAAACAGTATCAAACGCCTTCGCTAAATCGATGAAAATTTCCAAACACGCTTTTCTCTTATCCATTTCTTGATTAATACCATAGGTAATAGCAGCAATGGTGTCTGGAGTGGAGAGTTTATCTCGGAAACCAAACTGTGTTGGCGCAATGAGTTTATATTTATGAAGGTAGTTTACCATCCGCAATTTTAGGATTTTCTCAAAGATTTTAGAAATCGTAGAAGTAAGTGATATAGGTCTGTAATTGTTAACTTTTCTCTTGTCGCCATTTTTATAGATTGGTATTATAGTCGCGTGTTTAAAGTGGGTAGGGACGTCACCAGTTGAAAAACATTTATTTATTAAGAAAGAAAGAGGTCGTGCTATATGTTCTGCTGTTTAACATCACCAATGATAATCTGCAACAGTGCAGTAGGTAATTGGAAACTTTGAGATTTTACGAGAATTTGTAGATGTCACATTCCTGAGATTTCTGTATTTTCTTTTCCTGTGATTATTTTAAAAATAGAACATGGAAGAAGAGACGCTCAGTAAAATAATTATATAAAACGGTATGGGCCAACGAAAGGTGCAACCTTATATAAAACACAATTTTCTTCCTTTCACTCCCGTCTCCCACTGCACCCTCCTCTTCCAACCCCTATGATTGCATCTAAAAAATTGGAACCCATACAACTTCCGTCTCCTTCTGAAATGGGTCCTGTATCCGCCTTGGAGTTTCCATCATCTTTCAGAAAATAGAAAGAAGCTATATTAATTAGCCTAACAGTTTTTCACTAATAAAAACCACCATTATCCATTTTTATTTCAAACTACTTTGCTTCCAGTATATCTCATTTATGTTTTTCATGGTGATATAAAGGGTGGGGCACTGTCATACCTCTTCCCCCACCCCTTTGTCACCATCACCCAAACAATTTGAATAGGGGAAGTAGTGAGTGTGATACACCATTGAAAAGGTAATTTCATAAAGAATTCAGCCATGTCAATTTTTGCTACATAACTTCTCATTTTGGCGCCCTCTTGCGGGAAAAACAACTGTTCCGAATTCCAAATTATGATACTTCATTTGCAGGCTGATTTGACCTCAATTTGGTTAAAATGCATTATGGAATTTTTCTAAGGGTAGAAACAAAATGGCGGCTCCAAAATGGCGGACAAGATTTGCAATTATGGTCCGATTCGATTCAAAATTGATATGTGAGGGATTACATGGTCGGAAATTATGATTTGTTTGTCAATGCAAAAAAAAATTATGGTTACTACAAGATGGCAAACGAAATTTGTAATCATGGTCCGATTCCAAATAAAATTTGTATGTGCGGATTTTCAGGGTCGGAAATTATAATTTTTTTTGTAGTTGCAATAAACAAGATGGCGGGCGAAATTTGTAGTTATGGTTCGATTCGAATCGGCACTAAAAACGAATTCTTCAAAACACATGTGTTGTGAGAAATGAGAACATGCAAAAACACGTGGATTTCAAATTCAAAGGGGACATTTTCCTATCATAACCATAACTGTTATACCACTATCCCCACCCCTTGGTTACTCATACAATTTGAATAGGGAAAGTACTAAGTGTGACACAGCATTGAAAAAGTAATCCTATAAAGAATTCAGACATGTGAGTGTTCGCTAATTAACTTTTAATTTTGGCGTCCTCTTGCGGGAAAAAAAGCTGTTTTGTATCCCAACTTATGATATTTAATTTGAAAGCTAATGTGAACAATTCACGAAATCATAACAGGAATTGAAAAAAATTAAAATTGTATGAACTTACGAACTGGAAAATTTTGCATAAATTGTTCAAAAACGTCAGACAGCGTTTCGAGACTAACTCATGTATGGTAGTTCATGGTGAACACTTTGAGCATCTACTGTGGATTATTGCAGTTTGGAATGATTTGAATTTATGCAAGTTTTTCCAATTTTTAAGTTAATGTAATGTCCAATTTTTTATTTTTCAAAACTTTTATTCTGCTCTGTTAGCTAGTATGTTCGAATGGGTGAGACAAATCTTGCAGCTGACTTTTGGCCCCCTTCTAGTTGTCCGATCAACTTGAACTTTGGTAGGTGTTCATAATTGCGATTGAAATTTTGTTGAAAAAAAAACAACAAAATGGCAGCTCCAGGATGGCGGATGAGATTTGTAATTATTGTCCGATTCTAATCAAAATTGAATTGTGGGTGTTTTAGGTGCAGATTTTCATCAACCAGAAAGAATTTAATAGAATTGATAAAAAAGCTTTTTTTTGGATTGACGTGGCCGTTACTTGATGGAAATTCATAGTATAAGACACTAAGGTAAAGACGAATAAATTTCCACAGATTATTGTCTACGCGACATGTCGCGTAGACAATAATCTGTGGAAATTTAATCGTGTTCACCTTAGTGTCATATAAAAAAGCTTTAATACAAATGCATTGAAAAGAAAAACTATATTTTTTCAGTACAAAATTGGTATTCTTTCACAGTAGAATTTTCATTCTGTCACGTACAGAATAACCTACGTCACACATCATGTTATTTTCTTTTTGGTGCATTTGTATAAAAGGTTTTTTATAAATTTAATAAATTCATTCCAGTCAAACTGGAAACTTGCAAAGCCCCCATGTGCCAATTTTGAAGCGAATCGAACCACAATTACAAATTTCTTCCGCCATTTTGATTTTTTGCGTTGAATCCCCACATCCTAATTTTGATTCGAATCGGACCATGATTACAAATTTCGTCCGCCATCTTGAAGCCACCATCTTGTTTTGTTTTGCATTGACAAACAAATCATAATTTCCGACCCTGAAAACCACCACATATCAATTTTTAATCGAATCGGACCATAATTGCAAATCTTTTTAGCCATTTTGGAGCGCCATTTTGTTTTTTCCTTTAGAAAAATTCCAAAATGCATTGCCACCCAATTTACGTCAAATTAGCTTGCAAATGAAGTATCATAATTTGGAATTCGGAACAGTTGTTTTTCCCGCAAGATGGCAGTAGTAAAAAGTTAGGTAGCGAAAATTGACATGACTGAATTTCTTATGAAATACTTACTACTTTCCCTATTCAAATTGTTTGGGTGATAGTGACCAAGGGTTGAGGGTAGAGGTATGACAGTTGCGTTTATGATAGGGATTTACAATCGACAAGTTTTTGCATTTTGCATTTTTTTTCACAACACATGTGTCTTGAAGATATTCGATCTGTTTCGTTTTCGGTGCCCCACCCTGTATATAATACAGAGATGTCCAATGAAAACTTTTCACCGGGATTTACTGGGAAAGACACGTTTTTATCGAAAACGCTGAAACGAGTCGATTTTAATTTCTGAAGGGACACATGTCAGTGATATACTCAGTCACGCAACTTCATCCTCCTGACGGGGTGGCTATCCCCTCGAGAATCATCATAGGGAACATGGGTCGAGTGATATTTCATCATCTTGAAGCTCTCATCATTCTCTATCCAAACGTTTTTGCCTTTCAAATGTGAATAAATGGTAATTGAAATTAGTGAGGTGAACAGGTTCAATGTGAATAATCAATATCTTACCTGTTATTATCAAAATTCCATTCTTCATTTGCTCAAATTCAGCCCCTTCCCCACCCAAACCTCTATACAATGATGAAGTCCACCTTCAAAATTATTGCAAACGTTTTCTAATACTTCTTGAGTTAATCTACCGCACGCGCTACAACGCTACCACGTAGATCCTCTGGTGAATCTGGCGGAGTGACAAAAAATTTGCTGTTTACAAGTCCCTATAAAAAACAATCCAACGGGTTAAGGTCTGGTTAATGGTCTTCGTTGCCCTATCCAATGGTTGATATATCGTTTGTTTAGAAAGTTTCTAACCACTACTGTGTGTGGAAATATACGTTATCATGGGATCGATGACATACTGAAGGAGATGTAGATACATTTCAGCATTCAAATTATTATCTATAAAATGTGGTCCAACAATATGTTTGCCAAAAATACCACAGCAAACATTAAAATTCTGCGAAGTTTGTGGGTGGGCCTTACTTATTAATCTGGGATTGGTATCGCTCCAGTAGCGACAGTTGTGACCATTCACGTTTCCATTAACGAAAAATGTACTTTCGTCAGAAAAATAAATATTGGAAACCAAATTGAAATTTGTTCTCAGACTCACTCACTAACAAAACTGTTGACGTCTGTCAAAGTCATCTTCGCTCAGATCATGTTCAAGTTTTATATTGTATGGGTAGAAACGATGCAACTTGAGAAATTTCTGAAAACTCGATCGCGCTCCATCTGAAGCTCCAGCCAAGCTTCAAAAACTTTGAGTATTATCCATAGCAACATGTCCCAAAACCGCTACCTCAATAGCTTCGTTCTCTACAAGACTTTTAGGATCATGTTTCTGGTTACCCAAAGTCTTAAATTTATCAACCAACGATCTAACATAAGTCCGAGAAACATTTTTTCCTGGATGCTTTGCATTGAAAATTCAAGCTGCAGCTCTAAGACAATCATCATTTTTGTAGTAAACTTTCACTAACTGATTTCGATCTTGTAACACGTTAAGCATTTTCAGGAAGAAACAGAACTCACAGAATACGAATCAAATGATATTTCGATACGGAGTATACGAACTGTGAATTCATTCTGAGAACATCCCCCAGAACAACCATAAAAAATCAGGATTTTTTTCTATGAAAACTAGATATATCGTTTTATTGTGTTACAAAAAAAATTAATTTTCGTCACCACGGCTCGATGAAAAATTCAACAGATTGAAAATTGTGTGAGAAATACCTAGCATATAACGGGTCCATTTTCGATGAGACGGTGGAAAGGCCCATTATTAAATAGCGCTCTGTAAATGACGTTTCGTCGCCCATCAAATAATAAATTGAACGTCAACTGATTGTTAGGCCACCAACAAAACGTGTACCGATGACCGGCAGTAGGTCAAAGGATACTTCGTTTCTGTGAATTATAAGGTAAACAACCTTTTTTTGGCGGGTGGAAAATTATTGATGAACTGCCAGGTACAGGTTCCTCCCTTCCCTGGGGGTGTGGGACTCCGGCCTTGGCCGTATACCCACTAAAAACCACCTCCGTGCTACTTGCACCGTCACGGTCTAAAATCAAATTTTAACATCGGTTTGCAGATGAGACTATTCTCTTACCTTATGTTGTGTAAGATCCTGAAACCTTGCTATCGATTCTACATTTTATTTTGATGAATATTCGCCCATAGTATGGTATAAATTTGACCACTGAATCTCTTTCTGTTTATTGTTATTGGTACCTTCGATTGTGTATGTGTTCTGGGCATTTTCCATTTTAATATACTTTGTTGTACATTACAAGTGGTGGAAACGTAAAACACCGAAAAATTTTATGCTGCACATAAGTTATCAAATCCCTTAATTAACAAACCGGAAAATTTTTTGAAGTGTCAATAGTGTAAATGAAATGAATTCTGGACAACCATAGCTGTCAACAAAAAGTAAGTTATCCCAACTAAGTTAGTTATTGAATGTTTACATTGAGGAAACCAGAAATCAACTGATAAAATAAGTGAAACAACCTTGAGATAGCAAGTCGGAATTTATTCCACCAACGGCCGACACTTACTGTCTAGGAATGAATGAATCTATGCAATTATCAAATAACGATCTTTTTACCAAACTTTTGGAAGCAATCAAAGTGGAAAATGGGAAAAGTAAACAAGAAATAATATCTCACATAGAAAATGAAAATGTTAAACTGATATGTACTCTTGAAAAACAGCATCAGCATATGAAAGAACTGGAACATAAGTGTGAAAAATTAGAAGAAAGAAATATAATCTTGGAAAGGAGAACTCTCTTCTACCTGTCGGCTTAATGTCGTTGATATCCTTTGTTCTTTCAGAATTACTTATTCTCGTATCTGGGTTAAGCATATTTTCGATAACATTAATTGACACCTTTTTGCCTGCTGTCTCAATGCCGTAGTTTTCTTTCGATACTCTGGAATTTCTAAGAATGGGATTCCATATTCGGTTGAGGTTAACAGCTTCTTCTTTTCTGTTGAAATTTTCCGTGTGTTTGTGGATCTCTATTGCCTCCCGTACAAGTCGGCTATGGTATCCCTGGTTGGGGGCAAGAAGTTTTACGTCCTCAAACAGAATCTTGTGGTTTCCTTCACTGAGCGCGTGTTCTGCCACTGCTGACTTGTCCGTTTGGCCTAATCTGCAGTTCCTCTGATGTTCCTTCAGGCTTGTTCCCATCGATCTTTTTGTGGTTCCGATGTATACCTTTCCGCAAGTGCATGGTATGCGATATACCATCGCTGCAGATAGTGGGTCTCTTTTGTCTTTTGCCGACCTAAGGCTTTGTTGTATTTGCTTGGTGGGTTTGAAGATCGTTTTTATGTTGTGTTGGCCCAAGAGTTTTCCAATTCTGTCTGTGACCTTGGGAATATATGGAAGATACTCACGTGCAACTATTTGAGTCTCCTCCCTACTTTGTCTCGTGGAAGTCCTCGGTTTTATGGCCCTGTTGATTTCGGGTACACTATATCCGTTCAACGTTGTTTGGAGATGTTTCAGTTCATCCTGTAGATGCTCAGGTTCACATATTCTCCGAGCACGTTCTGCTAGTGTGGAGATAATTCCTCCCTTCTGACTAGGATGGTGGTTTGAAAGAGCATGCAGATACCTGTCCGTGTGCGTAGGTTTTTGGAATACTTTGTGTGTCAGTCTTGCGGAAAGGTATACATCGGAACCATAAAAAGATCGATGGGAACAAGGCTGAAGGAACAACAGAGGAACTGCAGATTAGGCCAAACGGACAAGTTAGCAGTGGCAGAACACGCGCTCAGTGAAGGAAACCACAAGATTCTGTTTGAGGACGTAAAACTTTTTGCCCCCAACCAGGGATACCATAGCCGACTTGTACGGGAGGCAATCGAGATTCACAAACACACGGAAAATTTCAACAGAAAAGAAGAAGCTGTTAACTTCAAATGAAAACTACGGCATTGAGACAGCAGGCAAAATGGTGTCAATTAATGATCGAAAATATGCTTAACCCAGATACGAGAATAAGTAATTCTGAAAGAACAAAGGATATCAACGACATTAAGCCGACAGGTAGAAAGGGGTCAATTAGGGTTAGCGAGAATCCAGATACGGTAATTAACGAACAGGACTACCTAAATCAGAATAAATACAACCTTCGCAGACGGAATCTCCAATCATCTGAGATTATTCATGATGTATAAGCCTCTGAAGAAGCTAGCCACTCGCGCTAGCGAAACGTTAGGAAGAAATTCCAAAAAACGACGGCCTTCAAACCCGAGTGAAAATTGTGACACTGAACACTTCGGCCGCGAAAGCCTCAACCATTTTGTCATACTTTTTATGTTTCTTACTTTTGACTATCTGGAAAAGGTAATAGTTTTTTTTTTTGGAAAATAGCGTCGTTTTGGTTTCTTGGAGAGAACCATCTTATCGAACTTCCTCTTTGGTGTGCTACGTTGTTGAAGCAGTTGTGTGACCAGACGCATGTAATCAATTTCGAGTATTTTATTACGTTATCTGGATTTCATTGATTTTACATGTTTGATAATATCAGGTGATATTTGTGGACTTGTATAGTAATTTTTGTATTTGATATATCACCGAGAGAACCTGTAATGGGGCTTTAACGTTGATGTCACACACCGCCATTTTGGAAGCCACGAGTCCAAGTTATTAGAATTTTGTGGCTGCCTTTCATTGTTTTCTTTGTAGTGATACTTCCATTCCACCTGGTAAACCGTAATGCCACAAATCACGATTAGTTACAATCCACCCACGAAGACGAACATGTTGGATCTTCAAGTTGTACCAAGCTTTCGGCTGGCCCTGTATTATCGATCTAACAGTCCATTCCATCCACCTCAGGACATTGCTAGTCTTGGAGAGACAAGAGGAACCATTTATCGTTTGTGTGAGCAGGTGAAGTTGGTGGACCTTCCAGTTGAACCAAGCTTCCCGTATTTGTACCTTCTGTACGGGTATAACAACCTGTTCCATCCACCTCAGGACATTGGGAGTCTTGGAGGGACAAAAGGGACCATCCATCAGTAGTCTGAGCAGGCGAGGGTGTTGGATTTTCATGTTTAACCAAGCTACCTGTATTCTGCTATCTATACTTGTCGAGCAGTCCTTTTCATCTACCTCAGGACACTGAAAGTCTTGGAGGGACAGGAGGGACCGTTCACAAGTAGTCTGCAGTGGTGAACGAACCGAAAGACTGGAGTCTTTGAGTTACTCATCCCTAGGTTGTTGACAAGATCAGTACGTTGTTAGTAGCTGCTGAGAGGGCGAAAGTGTTGGACTTTCCAGTTGTACTAAGACCACAGGTACCCTGAGCCACTTCGCTGAAGGATTACAGACTGGAGTAACTATAGCCATCTTACAGTTCATGTATATATTCATATATATATTATTCAAAATTTACGGAACATCTCTTGGCATAAATTATTTTCTACTTCAAAATTTATTCACACTTATATTATTGTATTGGGTTTGGACAGCACTGGGAAAGCACACGGATAGAGCACAATTTGTATATTATTTTCCAAATTTATGAAACCTTTCTTGGCCTAGATTCACTTATTTAAGTACATATTTGTCCCATGCTTATCTTTACCTTGAATTTTTTGTTTTGCGGATATGTCTGTTTGACTGAGCTAATCTTCCTGAAAGTTTGATTTGGTTATACCATTCCTGCAGTTGTTCAGATTCCCTATACCTACTGTAGTGGAAATGAAGTGAGATTTAACACCATAGCCTATTATTATGGTGTCCGGAAGGTTCTCTGTATTGCAGTAGAATTGCTCACATAACAACACGATTAGGATACCTACCTTACTTTGTTTTCACTCCCTACCCTGTAGTGGACGAAAAACAAAATCAACCTAGGCTCGACCGCATAGTCATCCTTTATTAGTAGGAAGTTTTTGGCATTGCAGGGGAATTTTCCATCAGTCAACGGTACATGCGTTTTATTGTTTACGGTTTATTACTGAGATAGATAAAAACAGGACATTGTCGATAGTTTTTAGCGATCTGTCTAGAACTAATGTTATTCACCTGAGGTTCGCTGATTTTCCTATAACTATATATAGTAACATTCATAAAATATGGGTTTTATCAGGCAAAGTGCTATTTTACTTCTATTGATACAGGGGCAGAAGACTCGGATCCCTCTGTTTCATCTGACGAGAGAGAGGGTGAAGCTGATAAGGCTTCAGTGGGGGGTAAATCTAGCGATGACGAACCAGTCGCTCCCCAAGTTATGGCAGGTACTTGTTTGACAAATCCGATAACAGTGCAGGCTCAGGTACATGCCCCCGCTGTAGGTTTGGAAATTCTCAACATCCTGGGGGACGATCCAACCATTCCAAAACAACTTGGTGAACCTCTCACACATGAATTAGTAGCAAGATGGTCTAGTTATTGTACTATCGGATTGAACAAAGAAACAAAAAATTCTCTCAAGGAGAAATGGCCAATTGCTCCGAATTGTCCCTTTTTAGCGGGTCCGAAACTTAATGATGAAATCACCCCTTTACTGAAGGAGTTACCACTAAAACAGGATGATTTCTATTCAAAACTTCAGGATCAACTCGGAAGGAGTTTGAGTGCATTGGGGGTTAGCCTGGGTGTGATAATGAGTACTGAAAATCTAGATCGAAGCAGAATAATTTCACCCTTGGTCGATTCGACGAAACTATTAGGTGACCTTCATTTTTCTCTCTCGGGCCACAGACGTTTCTACGTCGGCCCTAGTGTAAATTCCTCTATAAAGAAAGTGTTGGAATCGGGCAAGACTCATGGGTCATTATTTGGTTATGACTTATCGGAGCGACTCAAGTTGGCAAATGAGGCAGATAAATCCACACAAAAAATGAAAGTCCAGCCTTCAGGTTCTCAGCCGGCTTTATACTTCCGGCGCCCCGTTTTCAAGTCGAAAATGAAAGGAAGGCCAACACCGAAGGACAGATACATCAAGAAATAGCCAATCAAGAGACAGGGGAGAGACTGGAGATAGAGATAAATTATGCAGGGAGGTTGAAACATTTTCAATCTAATTGGCAAAAGATTACACAAAATAAAGTAATTTTGGATGGGTTTCTGGTTATAAAATACCATTCATAATGAAACCCCGTCAAGCTTATCCACCAAAACTCCGGCAATTTACTTCTTCAGACCGCAAAATTTGTAAACAAGAATTAGGTGAATTACTTGAAAAAGGAGCTATCAGTAAATGTAAACACAAACCAGGCCAGTTTCTCTCAAGTTTTTTCTGTATCAAAAAACCAAATGGTTCCTGTAGATTCGTATTGAATCTCAAAAACTTAAATACATACATCAAAACTGAACATTTTAAAAAGGAGACTCATAAAACAGTGGAACAAATTTTGTTTCAGAATGCATATTTGGCATCACCGGATTTAACGGATGCTTATTTTATGATTCCTATAATTGAAATACATAAGAAATATCTTAGGTTTTCTTCTTCTGGTTGTCTTTATGAGTTCAATTGTTTGCCTTGTGGCCTTTCAGTAGTGTCGTTCATGTTCACCAAGATTTTGAAACCTGTACTTCAAAACCTGCGAAATCGGGGGTTTACATCCATTAATTACCTGGATGATTTTTTATTACTAGGAATGTCTTTTCAAAATTGCTCTGAAAATGTAATAGAAACACAAAAATTGTTAAATGCTTTGGGTTTCATAATTAACTCTGAAAAAAGCATCACCGTTCCAAAAACATCTGGAAAATTCCTAGGTTTCATTTATAATACTGAAGAAATGTCCATAACGTTACCAAATGATAAAAAACAAAAAATCTTGACAGAAATTAAATGGCTTAAGAAGCTGAAAAAGTTTAAAATACGTTAGTTTGCACAAATTATAGGTTATTCAGTTTCAGCATGCCCAGCTGAACCATACGGTTGGATGCATATAAAGATGCTAGAACATGCAAAAACTGTTGCACTAAAAATGAATCATAAACAATATAATAAAATCATGACATTTCCAGTCTCAATAAGTGAAGACATTACTTGGTGGATTAATAATCTTCCAAGAAGTAAAAAATTTTAGTTCACCAACAAAAAATTCCTATTAGAAATATATTCGGATGCGTCCCCTTCAGGGTGGGGAGCATCATGTGGTACAGAAAAGACTCGAGGTTTTTGGTCAGAACAAGAGGTGGGCCTCCATAGGAACAATTTATAGTTATTAGCCGCCTTCAACGCTTTAAGAACCTTTACGAAGACTCTAAATGATTGAAGTATTTTAATGCGAATAGACAACACCACTGCCATATCAAATATTAGTAAAATGGGAGGTGTACGAATATCCATGTTAAACAAAATAACAAGGCAGCTATGGCAGTGGTGTGAGGCTAGAAACATATTTGTTTTTGCTTCTTATATCAGTTCAAAAGAAGATCTCGTTGCTGATAAGGATTCAATCAAATCATATGATTCCAAATATTCTTTAAATGTGTACGTATACCGCAGTATTGTAGAAGTATTGGGAACACCAACAATTGATCTTTTTGCATCATGCAATAATAATAAATGTGAAAGATTCGTTTCTTGGAAGAAGGATCCAGAGTCAATGGCAGTGGATGCGTTTGCCATTCGGAGGTATGAGTTTTTTTATGCTTTTCCCCCATTTTCACTAATTACAAGAGTCTTGAGTAAAATCATTTCAGAACAATCAGAAGGAATCGTAGTTGTTCTAGTATGGAAAACGCAGCCCTGGTATCCTGTGTATGTGAGGTTACTGACCACTAAACCATTATTATTCGAACCCAAATCTGATTTAATTTTATCACCTTACAGGGAAAGTCATCCATTATGGAAAAAGCTTACCCTGGTTGCAGGAAAGCTCTCGGGCAAGCTTTTATTTCAAGAGGAATACCGGAAAATGCCATAGCTACACTTTTAGCCTCTCTAAGCCAATCAACTATCAACCAATATAATTCATCATATAAAAGATGGTGGAGGTTTTGTGAAGAAATAAACATGGATCTCCTCACTGCAAAAACAGCACAGGTACTTTCTTTTGTCGAAAAAGGTTTCGCTTCTGGAATGTCTTATCAATCGGTTAGTACCCATAGATCAGCATTATCATTATTATTACCAAAAATCAAAGGCAATGGAATGATAACTAGACTCATAAAAGGGGTCTTCAGGCTACGGCCTACATTTCCTAAATATCAAAGTTCTTGGGATCCATATTCAGTTCCCCAGGAACTCAAAAAATGGTTTCCTCTTGATTCCCTTTCTCTAGATAAGTTGTCAAAAAAGCTTGTTACGTTACTAGCACTCGTTACGGCACATAGAGTACAGACTTTATCACTAATTAGAATTGATCGTATAAAAACACTTCATGATAAGATTGAAATAGAAATAACCGATCTTATTAAAACATCCAGACCAAAATGTCATCAGCCGGTTATTTCCTTAAAGTTTTTTCATGATAAACCAAACCTCTGTGTGGCGACAACTCTACTTTTATATATAAAAAAGACTGCATCTTTGAGATGAATAATAAATATTTATTCATATTTGTTAAAAAACCGCATTCAGCAGTGTCGCGGCAAACTTTAAGCAGATGGATTAAAGACACATTGCGTTCTTGTGGAATTGATGTGAATCGATACAGTAGTCATTCCACAAGACACGCATCTACTTCAGCAGCCTTACGCTGTGGTATTAATATAGAAACAATCCGCGCCAACGCAGGTTGGTCGGAACGTTCAAATTGTTTTGTAAAATTTTATAACAGACCTTTGGCAGAATACCACGGGTTTGATAAGATACTTATTGATAACCATTAAAAAATTCATATATTTGTAATGTATAATTTTGAAATACATGTTATTGGGTTAGATCGTTGTATCTCTCAACAACTACAATCTGATCCACGAGGATGGAGCAGCGGAGTATAATTTAAGGATTAAATGACTTACCTAAGGAAGTTTAATCCAAATTATGCGAGCTGCTCCTTCCTCGTGGATCAGTCCCACTCAAATTCCCTTAGACTTGTATACGTATACAAGTGACTATGAACCCCATCGATCTAACCTCACAAAAATTTGGAATGAGCTGTCTGGCTGGTCGCCGGGTGAGCGGAGTGGGACATTGCGTTTACTTTGACACCGTGAGTTGAGTACGTTCATGTTGGAAACTACAATCTGATCCACAAGGAAGGAGCAGCTCGCATAAGTTGGATTAAACTTCCTTAGGTAAGTCATTTAATCCTTAAAATATTGGATACTATTTGTTACACACCATCAGTGTGGACATTCATTTAGTTAACAAGTTTGTCATATATTTGTTTTTAATAGTGTTCTTCAGGGAGAAATGTCACTATACATTTTTCACTACTATTGTTTATAATTATCATTGGTTTTGATTTGTATTTGTTGCACACCATCAGTGTGCAGATATATTCATTTGAGTTACTAGTTTTTCCATATAAGTTAAATGGTTTACTTGAGATATATTTAATTAAATATTTTAATTGATTATTGTGGCCCACTATCAAAGTGGAGGATATTTTTACAAATAATTTTGTGGTTTACAAACCTAATAATTTTTGATAATCTATATCTATAGATATTTGTTGTTCTCTACATTGGAATTTGAGTCCCAGTTAACTAGTACTTTCCAAGTGGTCACCTTCTCACTTGTCAGCCCCTTGTGATCACAACGAGAGCTTGGAAGGCATCGAACCAACACCGTACCTGGTACTCAATTATTTGAAAGATTTTTCTGTATCCATCATCCGGATTATTAGAGGTTTGTTAACTGAGCGTTTGGCATTTCATTCCAACCCTAACCCCAATACTCAAACAAGGTAGTCGACATACTACATACCACCAGTGCTTGTATTATTTCATATTATTATAAATTCCATTTAGAAATCTCCTTAGAGATCTGGAGCAGTCTGTGTTTTGGGCTGGCTTCATCAACTCACTGGCGCGGTATAAATTTTAGAATGAACCCATGGCACCCGAATTGAGTTAGTCGGTGACTGCTATGTTTTCATTTGCTTTCTGATGGTTTTTAATGATTAATATTTTATACTTTTTTTTAAAGAAGCGTAGCAGAATTTGGAGCCCAACGTTTGAGACCTGTTTAGAATTTTTTCTGTAGAAATTTGAGCAAAAATTGTTAGCACGAGTATTGGGATTTGGAAGAAATTTTTTATTTCTTATTTTAAAATTTGATACCAAGTACATACTTATATATTTTAAAATCATTTTTCACTTTCTATACCCTGAAGTCTCACACACATTAAAAACAACATTTTTTGTTGAAACATTTATTAATTATTATTTTATAAATTTGGAAATCAAGTACATTTTCACCTGGAACACTTACCGATTTTTCTTTAGATATTTGTTATTTATTGAGGTATTGATTATTGATTCATTTGAAACCTTTGAGTACGATTGTATTTCTTCAAATATTTTTATTGGGTGTTAAAAATTTGATAATAATTGTTTATTTCATGTCTGTGCCGTCGGCTTGACTCCTATGAGATTACAACCCCGTTTCCCACCCCTGTAGCACGCATTCACCCTATATATATTTATCCTTTCCGCGTCCCGTCCCCCCCTCTATCGGCGGACTCCGGCCACGAGGTGAGTGGGACACAGGTCTTCTTCAGTACGCTTCGTGTTTCGCTACCGTGTACACGTATCTCACCAACGCTAGTGTAAACGGCGCGTGCCGTTCGAGATTTTCAGAAGCTATTTATATGAAAATCGTTCTTTTTGTGATAGTGTGAGATATGGAAGTAAGTACCTTTTAAATCTTTTGTTTACAGACTCACTAATTAATTTGAGCTTCGATCAGTCTGCCGCCGGCAACTGATCTGTTAAGTTTGGCGGCATTTTTGTCTTTGATCATTATGTATTTGGTTGATGCAACACTAAGATTGCTCGCTTGTTGTAGCGCTCGTATCAAACAGCAGATGACGATGTTTTTTTCATCTACCCAAGCCATGACCGGTCTCCGGGCTGGAGGAGCCAATGGCCAGTGGCTCGACTCGAGCAGCCGACAGCTCGATTCGGGCAGCCGACAGGTCATTTCGAGCCGTCGGCCCGATGGGAGCAGACGTCTCCTCGATGGGAGCAGACGTCGGCTCGATGGGAGCAGACGTCGCCTCGATGGGAGCAGACGTCGGCTCGTTGGGAACAGCCAACGGACCAATTCTGGTGGTTAATACGTCGGCCGGTTTTCGTGCGGCCTCTCTTGACATGCTTGAATCAGCTTGTATTGTTCGTCTCTTTCTATCAGCTCGTTCTTCCTCAACATCTAACTGAAACGATCCGTATTGTTGCAGATGGCCGCTTCAGGTACGCAGCCTATGCGTTCTTTGAGCGAACTGGTGGAATTGGAGGTGGATGACCGCACCGATAACGCTATTTTGGGAAGAATTAAGGTTATCGCATCTTCCTATCTTCCGGAAGGGTGGTAGAATTGGAAGTCAGCCATCGTAACCAAAGAAGATATTTTGGGATCTGACGGAGACCCTCAGCTCCTAAATAAAATAAGGTTTGCACTGCCAACAATCGCATTAGCCCGAGCGTTTAACCCCGAGGCTACCTGTTTGTCTGAGAGGACATATAGAGAGATCAAAATGAAGCTGCTCTACTGGCCCCTCGGCATAGGCTTGATTATAGGACCGCCAGCACTGGCAGCTCGCATAAGGGACTCATCGATGCAGAGCGATATTATCCAAGCCTCGCTGTCCGATTTGAAATCATTACTACTTTCAAGAAAAGAAGCATCGAATCAACTTTCCATGTCATCATCGGATGAGCATTGTGACTCTCCTAGACCACAAAGTAGTTCCGGAGAAGCTTATGAAGGCAGATTAGACAGACTGGAAAGAAGCAACCTTGAAATAAAAAATCTCCTCAAGTCTCTCATGAAAGGGAGTAATGTCGAAAAAATTAGCGCCCGGGTATCGGATGAAGAGCAGTCAGAATATGAATTGGAAGGGAACGAAAATAGTCCACTACCATCCGAGGTAGACTTGGAAGAAGCATGTTCCTGGTCTGCCCCACCTCTCCACGAAGATGAAGCTCGAATGGAACTGGACTTCGCTCCTGCAACAAAAGAACAAGAGCCTCTGGTAGCCGCCTAAAGCTAATATAGAGGCTCAAGGCTTAGAATGCCAAAGACTGAACAAACTATCTTTCAATAAAATGAGATACATCGATGTTCAGAAAAAATTGCAGGCTTGTCCGGTCTTCAGTGCTCTGAAAGTCAAGCAGCAGCTGTCCTACTTGAACCAACCTAATCCGCTGCAGGAGCACATGGAAAAAATGGATGGCGCATTGGGAACAATTCTACATGGTCTGCTACTCCAGCGAGAATCTTTCTCCGAAGCTATGCAAAGCCTTATTACCAAGCACCCAACATTGAGAGCAGATCTTCAGGAGAAGTTCATTTCTTCGGGAGCAAGTTTCAGGGGGTTGTCAGATGATCTGTTACAATACACCTGTGGGCGCAGAGCTGAACTAATTGACCAAAGAAGGAAATTTCTCAGGCCCAGAAACGAATATGTAGCTAACCTATTAGACAATATTCCACCTTCTGCTACACACCTATTTTCGGAGGGACCTTTACCGGATTTGCACAAACAATATGGGAGTTTTTTTCGTGGCTTCATGCGCAACCAGCCATCAAAACAGCAGTTCCTCACTTCCAGGGTCACCCCATCGCCAAAGCAGGAGCCCTCCAAGTCCCGATTTGACAACAAGAGCAGATCATCGGCTCATCCAAACAAGTTTCCTGTCAGAATTAGCCAAAAGAGGAGGTCACCTTTCAAAACAGACAGCAAACCACCCAAGCAATCAGCCCATAATCGCCTCAGGAGGCAATGACTCACCGTTCAGAGGGGGACAATTGGAGCGCTTCGCTCAAAAATGGGAGGAAGCCACAGCCCCCCCAGCGATCTTGAGCACAATAAATGGTTATTCAATTCCTTTCTCAAAAAAGCCCCTTCTAACGTCCTTGGTGGAAATACGTTAGGAAGGACTTGCAACAAAAGGCATGCAATACGAAATTCGAAAAATGGTACGTCAGGGTATTCTGGAGAGGTCTCCGTCCGCCACCGGTTTTGTTTCCAAAATGTTTCTAGTTCCGAAGTCAGATGGCCTGATGAGGCCGGTTTTCAATCTACGTGCATTGAACAGATACCTATCTCCAATGAAATTCCGTCTACTGAATCATTTCAGGGTCCCAAGCTTCCTTCAGGAAGGGGATTTTATGGTGAAAATAGACCTGTCCCAAGCCTATTTTCATGTCCCGATAAAACGCCAGCACCGAAGGTTTCTGTCATTGTTCCACGAGGGCAAAGTTTTCCAAATGACATGCCTCCCTTTCGGCCTTTCAAGTGCCCCCTTGGCATTCGCAAGACTGACGAACTGGATTGCAAGTTATCTTCGATCAAGAGGGATGAGAATAATTGTCTATCTAGACGATTTTTTACTAGATCATCAGGATCAAAACCAACTAAGGAGCCAGATGATAGAAGCTACATCCTTCCTTCGGAAGTTAGGGTGGAAAATCAATTGGGAGAAGTCTTCAAAAGTCCCTCAAACAGAAATAGAGTTGCTAGGCATTGTCTGGAATACAAGAAACAACACTTTTTCTCTTCCCTCGAAGAAGATAATGTCCTTGAAAAAAGATCTGAAACGGATCATCAGCAAGGGGCATTGGTGCTGGAACAGCGCAAAGCGGCTTTTAGGAAGGCTAAATTTCAGCTCTTTCGCGATTCCGTTGGGCAGGCTTCATTGCAGACTGATTCAAAGAGCGAGTCTTCAGTTACCAGAGTCGTACCCCAGAAGGTGCTTCCCAGTTACTCATCAGATTCTGAAGGAATGTGACTGGTGGTTGAAGAACTTAAAGGCGAAATCCCATTTGTTTCCAACGAATCCGAATGTCTTTCTAACAACAGATGCGTCGAACACAGGTTGGGGGGCGCAAGTCGGAGACAAAATGCTGAAGCGATCGTGGTCTCCTCGCCAGCTCCAATGGCATATCAACGAAAAAGAGCTTTTCGCAGTTTATGCTTCGATACGCATCTGTGCACATCATCTCATGGGCAAGACAGTATTAGTCCAAACCGACAACAAAACAATAATAGCTTACATACGGAATCAGGGCGGGACCAGATCTCTAGAATTACTGAGGATGGCGGGGAGGCTCTTGACGTTAGCACACCAGCTAAATATATCATTATCCGCCAACTACATTCCCGGGCCTTACAACGACGTCGCAGACAGCTTGTCCCGGATGAAATCGTTGACAGACTGGCACCTGTCGGACAAGGTCACATATCAAATCTTCAGGAAATGGGGAATTCCGGAGATCGATATCTTCGCCACAAACGCTTCAAAAGTAGTCCCTCGGTATGTTGCCAGGAACGTGAAAGATCCAGCTGCCGTTTTCATAGATGCGTTCAGCAGAATATGGAATTTCACTCTAGCATGGGTGTTCCCACCCCCATCGCTCGTTCCAAGAGTACTCAGCCATTTGAACTCAGCGCAGGGCACTTAAATCCTGATAGTGCCTCGGTGGGAAAAAGTGTTTTGGAGACCAGATCTAAAAGCACGTGCTCTGGCCCCTCCATTCCGAATAAGAAACCTTCATCATCACCTAGTAGAAGCCCAGACGAACAGCCCCTTGCCTCAAGCTCGAAATCTTCACTTGGAGGCCTGGAGGATACGGGGTGGTCCAGTATCACGGGAAACTGGCCCAAAGAAGATGTCGACCTATTAGCAAACTCATGGAGAAAATCTTCTTTGAAAACTTATTCAGCACCATGGAGAAAATGGCGAACATGGGCTATCGAAAGGAACATCAAACCCAAGGAGCCCAATCCCAGTGAGGTGGCTCAGTACCTAGGTTACCTGCATAGGATCGAAAAGCTAGCCCCATGCACAATCAAACTGCACAAATCTGTCATTGCTACCTTTTCCAACCCAGAAAAGTGTGATTCGATTTCAAATCATCCCTTGGTGAAGCATATGATAAAAGCAATAGAACTGAGCAAGCCGATATCTAATCGAAAACCAATATGGAATGTGAATAAGCTTGTTTCGTGGCTTAGAGGAGACCAGGTGAGAGAAGATATCCTGTTCGAAGTCTCAAGGCGCCTAGCAATTATTCTGCTCCTATCATCGGGACGCAGAATCCATGACTTAACACTTTTGAAGATTGATCAAAACAGCACATCGTACCAACAATCGAGCTGGAAGCTTTCCAAGGGGTCAGAGAAACTGCTAGACCCAATCCATTGGCTGAAACAGCAAATTAATATTTCAGCTGAACGAAGACGAGCCAACCAAGATTTACATCATCTTTTCATCACAACTAGGGGAAAAGTAGGGCCAGCTTCTAGAGCAATCATAGCAGGATGGGTCAAGACATGTTTTAGACAAGCAGGCATCAATGATTCTCCGGGAAGTGTCCGATCAGCAGTGGCCTCATCAAGATACGATAACGAGTTACCTTTGGATATAATCCTAAAAAATGGCAACTGGAGTGGGGAAAATAATTTCTTTAAACATTATTATAAGGAAATAAAAAGGACCAGTTCACTTGAAATAACTAAGTCTGACTTAGTACAAAACAGTTTTACGGCGATATAATAAAGCCAAAGTTTATTTCTGCCAATACAAATAGGTTAAGTTATATTTTTGGGTCGGTGACCCAGCACCACCCAGTTTTCCTTTTGTTGTTATTTCTTTGATAGAAGACTGATGTTTATTTTACTTTTTAATATAAGTTCAATGTTCCATAGTAGTTTTTATTTGGCATCATTGAGCTGTAATATATTCTTTCAAAGTCACAGTACGCTTTTCCGCGTCGTCAGAGTCCAAACACATCTCATAGGGGTCAAGCCGACGGCACAGACATGAAATATATACCGTTTTCCCTCCGAAGGGATGAAAACGAGTTATTCAGGTCTTGCCTAGGCTTGACCCAATCAATAAGTGCTTGACGACTTACCATGAGAAGGAACTGAAGAAGACCTGCGTCCCACTCACCTCGTGGCCGGCGTCCGCCGATAGAGGGGGGGGCGGGACGCGGAAAGGATAAATATATATAGGGTGAATGCGTGCTACAGGGGTGGGAAACGGGGTTGTAATCTCATAGGGGTCAAGCCTAGGCAAGACCTGAATTAACTCGTTTTCATCCCTTCGGGGGGAAAACGGTATATATTTTCTGATTGCAATATGGACTTTAGACTTGTCATCAATTACTTTACTACTTTCTATTCGTGGTATATTAACACATGATAATCAAACTGTGGATGATCTCAGATCTTGTTTACGACCACTTTTAAAATATGAAAAAGAAGGAAAGTCTTTGACGTATCCTGAATATAATCTAAAATTTGATGATGAAGAGTTGATGATTAAGAGAGATGATTAAGAGAGATGATTAAGAGATATTACTTCTGCAATAGTTAATATTCCTGGAGAAAATTCTAGAACCAAATTTGAACGTCTTCAGTCTCGGTTAGTTCATTTATTGAATCGATGTGATCGAATACCTAGTGAGGATTCGAACAGTGTTGCTAGAGCAGAGCTCATGTCTAAAATTCTTTCAGCTCGTGAAAATTTAGAAACAGTTTCTAAAATCGATCCAAATTTGAGTTTACTTTTTGAAAACGCTGATTCAAATAATTTGTCTTCAACAATGGCAAATATTAATATTCCTATAACTACTAACTACTGCAAATTTAACTAATACTGCTCCTTCGACATTTACAACCACAACTACGGTCAATGTTAAATCTTTACCAATATACAAGTGGAATATTAAGTTTTCTGGAAATATTGATGAATTGTCAGTTCATGAATTTTTAGATAGAATTTCTGAGTTGGGGGTTGCTCGTAAAGTTTCTGAAATAGAATTGTTTGATGCAGCCTATGAACTATTTGAAGGCAAAGTTCGTAGCTGCTTTGTGAACAATAGAAATCGTTTTAATACTTGGCTGGAACTTTCCAATCTTTTAGTTACACATTATTCTGTTCCTGACTATAAGCCCAGACTGTTTGAAAATATTTTGAGGAGAACCCAAGATACTAACGAAACCATTATTGATTATTTAAATTATATGAAGTCTATATTCAGACGGTATGGACTCATGACTGATCAAATGCAGTTGGACATTGTTATAAGAAATCTTTCTCCTTTTTATACATCACAGTTACCACAGGTTGGATCCTTACAAGAACTTGAAACTGAATGTTTGAAACTTGAAACTAAGAAATTCCGTGTTGATAATTATGTTCCACCTTCTCAGAAAAATATAGATTTTGTTGACTCAGAATTTGCTGTTCCATCAACTTCAAAAGTAAGACCTGGTAAAAATTTTGTTAATGAAGTGCATCAGTCAAGTATGCGAAAACCAGTAACTTGTTTCAAATGCCACAATGTAGGCCATTTAATTAGAAATTGTAACGCACCTAGAAAACTGCACTGTTTTAACTGCGGGTTGTCTGGAGTAACAATAAGAACTTGCAGTAAATGTAATTCGGGAAACGAATCCCGGAGGAACTAGAGAGTGGTGTTTGAATGTTTTAGACGATGTAGTAACTTGATTACTTATATTTCGGACGTCCATCATCTTAGTGGTGAGTTTTCCTCCCTTTCAACAGAAAATTCCACATATAATTTATATGATGATAATAATGATAATAATTTTCCTCAATCAGTTTTATTAAATTATATAATTTCTCATGCTAGAGGAGATCAACGTCCTTATATTGAAGTTAATATTTTAGGGTATACTATGTTAGGTTTACTTGATAGTGGTAGTTCAAGAACTTTAGTAAATTATTCAGGTTTTAAAATTTTGCAAAGTTTAGGTTTATCTCTTGTTTCTGATTCTACTAGCTGTACCGTAGGTAATGGACAGTCATGTTCAAGTACGGGTCATGTTTCTACGCCTATTTCGTTAATGGAGAAAACTCATTTGATAGATATACTGGTTGTTGGAGAAATTTCACAACAATTAATTTTAGGTATTGATTTTTGGAGGATAATGAATATTCTACCAGACCTTCGGAATGATATTTGGCATTTTACTAATGACTCAGATTCTGTTGAGCTTAAGCCCAGTCAAGGCATACAGGGTGATACAACTTTAACTTTTCAACAACGAACTCGATTGAATAGTTTAGTTGAAGAGAAGTTAGCTTTAATGGGAACAACTTTGGGTTATTGCACAGTGGTGAACATAAAATTGAACTTATTCCTGGAACTAAGCCTATTAGGCAGAAGTACTATCCTTGTAGTCCTTTTAAACAAAAGATAATTGATGATGAGGTTGAGTCAATGTTGAAGAAGGGAATTATAGAACCGTCAAAGAGCGCATGGTTTCACCAGTTTGTCTCGTTAAAAAGAAAGATGACACTTATAGGTTTTGTATTGATTTTCGACAACTTAACTATAAAACTAAAAAAGAAGCGTATCCTTTACCCTATATTTCTTAAATTTTTGATCAATTGAGGGATGCAAAATATCTTAGCTCCTTGGATATTGAATCTGCATATTTTCAAATTCCTTTGAAACCTGAATCTAGGGAATATACTGCATTCACTCTTCCTGGAAGAGGGTTATTTCAATTTTTGCGCATGCCATTTGGTCTTACTAACGCTCCTGGATGAGAATTATTGACTCTGTCCTGGGACCAGAATTGCAACCTTCAGTTTTAGTTTATCTAGATGACATAGTCATCGTATCTCATGACTTCGATTCCCATCTTGAAACTTTGTCAGTGGTTTTTGATCGTTTACATGCAGCTGGTTTCGTAGTTAGCCCAGAAAAATGTAAATTTTGCTTGCCTCAACTAAAATATCTAGTCTATGTGGTAGATGAGCGTGGTCTTCATCCTGACCCAGAGAAAGTTCAAGCCATTCTTGATGTGATTGCTTCCAAAAATGTTCAAGAAATTAGTCGTTTCATAGGAACTGCATCTTGGTATCGTCGTTTTATACCCAGTTTCTCTTCAATTTTATCTCCACTTAGTAATTTAACAAAAAAGGGTGTTAAATGGAATTGGTCTGTGGAGTGTGAAAATTCGTTTCGCAGCATCAAGGAAAGTCTTGTAACTGCTCCTATTTTATCATGTCCTGATTTCAATCGAACCTTCATCCTTCAAACCGTTGCCAGCGCATATGGTATTGCTGGGGTCTTATCTCAAGAATTCCCCCAGGGTGAAAAGGTAATTTGTTTTCTTTCTCGGTCACTTACTCGTCAGGAACGAAATTACAGCACAATTGAACGAGAAGCTCTTGCTGTTATTTGGGCAATTGAAAAGCTACGTCACTATCTAGATTTCAAGGTCATCACCGACCACTTTTCACTTCTCTGGTTACAAAGGCTTAAAGAACCTCAAGGTAGGCTTGGCCGATGGATCCTTCGTTTGCAGCCTTATGATTTTGAATTAATCCATAGGAAAGGTAAGGACCATATGGTTCCCGATTTTTTGTCTCATGCTGTTCCTATAACGGCCATTGAGGATAATCAAGAGAATATCTCTGATGAAACCAGTGATATTTGGTATTTAGGTATGTGCGAAAAAGTCCAAAACCATCCTGATAAATTTGGCACTTGGAGAGTTAAAAATAAAATTTTATTCAGTTATGTGAAATGTAAAATTCCTGAATTATCTAGAATTTCAGATTATTGGAAAATTGTTGTCCCCAAAGATAAGAGGAAGGAAATGTCAGTGCGTTGTCATGATGATCCTACTGCTAGTCAGTTTGGTAGTTTTAAAACATTTTGAAAAATTCGAAGTCGTTATTACTGGCCGAAGATGAAGTGTGATATTCTCAAATATGTCAAGTCTTGTAAAGTTTGTGCAGAGCACAAGCCTGAGCAAAAAGCACCTGCTGGTCTTATGGGAACTCTTATTTGCCTCGTGCCGATCCGACTGAACGAGTTAACCGAGTTGTTAAGACGATGATTTTGTCATATGTATAAGGTAATCATCGGAAATGGGATGTAAATCTTGCAGCTATTGGTTGTGCAATTCGATCTGCTCGACATGAAACCGTTGGTTACAGTCCATACTTAATTAACTTCGGTAGGGAATATAAGCTTTATGGTCAAGATTATTTGAATCAGGTACTTGAAAATGATTTGGATTCTGATGACGAAATTGAACAGCGTCAAGAAAGTTTTCGCAAGATGTATGTCGATATAGAATCTCGTCTAAAGAAGTCCCAAGAGCGTAGTAAAAATGTTTTTGATTCTCGTAGAAGTATGTCAATTTTAAAGCAGGTGATATGGTGTGGCGTTAGAACAAAACTCAATCTGATGCTTTCAATAATTTTACTGTCAAACTTGCACCCAAGTTTATTGGACTTTTTAAGATTCGTAGAAAAGTAGGTTCCTGGACATATGAATTGAAAGATCATTTAGGAAACCAGAAAGGGATTTGGCATGTTCAAGATCTCAAATTGGACCAGCCTCGTCTGGACAATAACTTCCCTGTTCAGTTAATCTCCATTTTTACCATTGGATTGTCACTGTAGGTTGATGTTCTTGTTTATCAGTATAGGTTTCATCGTCAGCACAGTTCATGGAACTTTAATTCCTCCGGAAGAAGAGGGGGGATTGTTACGGTTCAAAATCAAATTTTAACATCGGTTTGCAGATGAGACTATTCTCTTACCTTATGTTGTGTAAGATCCTGAAACCTTGCTATCGATTCTACATTTTATTTTGATGAACATTCGCCTATAGTATGGTATAAATTTGACCATTGAATCTCTGTTTATTGTTATTGGTACCTTCGATTGTGTATGTGTTCTGGGCATTTCCCATTTTAATCATTTCATCATATTGGCTTTCATCTTATTATTATTTAACTGAAATCTTTTCGTCATTTTATAATGTTTTCATCTTGAACTAACGTTCAAAATGTAATTATTTGCTACGAGATTTGTGAGGTTATCATTTTCTGACAGTAGTTTGCATATAGCACATATACAGGGTGAGTCAACAAGATTCCCGTTGTCGATTGCTCCGTTGTGAATCACTATTTCGATTTCTTATATTTTTTTTGCCAAACGGACCATTTAAGACTATCTTCCAAAATTATTCTTATTCATACAGGGTACATCATTGAAGCGTTGCTGACCAAAGTTGGTCTTTTTCAAATGAAACACCCAGTATATCTTCATATATTCCGATCCGCTGTTTCATTGGCTACTCAACGATTTTTTTCAATTTTGGATTCCGTTGCGACGTTGCCGAGTTATCTAAAAAATATCTATTTTGCAGACTTCTTTTTGAAAAATCTCCTATTTCACGTTTCGAAATATTCAGTTGAGATAACTCGGGAATCGATAGTCGAAATGGTGAAGTTAATTGTGAATATGGTGAATATTGTATAAATTATACAGGATGTTCGGTACAACAATACAAACTTGGCCATTTTCAAACATCAATAATTTGATTTTTTCAAATGGAACACCCTGTATATTATCATTCATATCAACTCCTTTTTAATGACTCTTCAATTTTTATTCTTGATGTCATGTGCCTAAAACAACCCGTTTCCGAGATATTCGACATCCTAAAGATGGGGGTCTTTCCACATAGTCCCAATCTATTCTGGAAACTATTCTCCACACGTTCCAGCATGTCTTCTAAAATTTCCCTGAAAACAGTCCGAATTCTTGCTTTCATATTTCCAGGAGTCGTAGGCGGAGTTTGATAAACAACCCATTTAATGTATCCCCATAGAAAGAAATCCATCTCCATTTTTGTAAGGTCCGATGACCTGGGAGGCCACTGAACTGGCCCTCCTCTACCTATGCATGTTCCACGAAATGTATTGTTGATGTATTCCCGTACATCAGTCTGGTAATGTGCAGGTGCACCATCTTGTTGGAGCCACATTCTCTGCCTTGTTTCCAATGGCAGATCATCTAATAGATTGTATAGCTGTCGCAAAAACCTTAGATATTCTTTTCCATTAAGATGACCATTGAAAAAAAATGGCCCTATCACTTGCCGTTTAATGATACCTCTCCAAACATTCAGTGACCAACGTTGTTGGTGATTGACATATCTAAGGAAATGGGGATTTTCAGTTGCATAATAGTGCATACTATGCCAATTCACATGACCATTGTTGTGAAACGTGGCTTCGTCCGAAATAACATACTCAAAAAAATCATGTTCTTCTCTGATTTTATTTACATCCCATTGGCAAAATCGCATTCGCTTTCAGTTAGCTCCTGCATCAACTGCATATGGTATGGATGGAAATTGCATTTTCTCACCATTCGAGAAACACCACTTTGTGATATTCCCAAATCGCTACTCAGAATACGTGTACTCACATGGGGAATCTCGGTAATATGTAATGCAATATCAAGAGTATTTTCATCATTCGTTACAGGACAGGCACGTTCACATTTTCATTGTGAAATACTGTTCCGGTTTCCTCAAGTCTTGTTTTGAGGGCTTGAAATGCTCGCATGTCTGGGTGTCTTTTCTCAGGAAACTTTTGTTGGTATAATCTAGATGCCAGTAAGCAGTTACCGGCACTTTCCTCCAAAGCATAAACCATTTCAGTCATATCCTCTAAATAATAATTCATAATGCCACATTTGTTAACACAACTGGATTGTAGTTTGACAGTTACCTCTATTTACAAATGCCGATAGTCATTTTTTTCAGCGGTAGTCATGGATAACTAAACTAGAAAAAATAGTTACTTTTCAAAATTTCTTTTGCTATGCTAGTTATTCATAATTTTTCAAGAATGCTCTTGAAGAAGGGTAAAATAATTAAAACGGCATTCAGTGTCAGTTTTTTCTGTAAAGAAACATGTAGGTAAAAAATATGCAAGATTGTTGATTTGCCATTGAACAATTCCTTTAAAATCCACAATATCTTGGAAACAGGTTGTTTTAGGCACATGACACTAAAAATAAAAATTGAAGAATCATTAAAAAGGAGTTGATATGAATATACAGGGTGTTCCATTTGAAAAAATCAAATTATTGATGTTTGAAAATGGCCAAGTTTGTATTGTTGTACCGAACATCCTGTATAATTTATACAATATTCACCATATTCACAATTATCTTCAACATTTCGACTATCGATTCCCGAAATATCTCCACTAAATATTTCGAAACGTGAAATAAGAGATTTTTCAAAAAGAAGCCTGCAAAATAGATATTTTTTAGATAACTCGGCGACGCCGCAACGGAATCCGAAATTGAAAAATTCGTTGAGCAGCCAATGAAACAGCGGATCGGATTATAGGAAAATATACTGGGTGTTTCATTTGAAAAAGACCAACTTTGGTCAGCTACGTTTCAATGATGCACCCTGTATGAATAAGAATAATTTTGGAAGATAGTCTTAAATGGTCCGTTTGGCAAAAAAAATATAAGAAATCGAAGTAGTGATTCACAACGGAGCAATCGACCACGGGAATCATGTGGACTCACCCTGTATATTATTCAAAATTTACGAAACCCCTCTTGGCATAAATTATTTTCTACATCAAAATTTATTCACACTTATATTATTGTATTGGGTTTGGACAGTGTAGTGTATTCAGTTTAGTTCATTTTAGAGTACTCTATATATTCTCTTGAATGTTGTCAAAGAAGCAAAAAGATTTTTATGTATTTACGAATAATTAACAACTTGAAAACTGGAATCATAAATTTATTTCTATTTGAAATCTCAATATACAGCAAATTTGGCGACGAGGATAGGGAATTGGTTGAAATTCGTAACAAGACGGTGTCAGAAGTTAATATGACATAAATTGAAGTAGCAGAAAAAAGTACTATTATGCTAATAAATGCTGGTAGTATTACTACTATCCCCAATTTTCAAGGAGATGATTGGGAGATATTTGAAGAGCGTTTAGACCAGTTTTTCATGGCGAATATGGTTGAAAAAAAGCGTAGAGTTGCAGTGTTGTTAACTAGTATTGGAGAGCATAAAAGTTTGCCATCTATGGCAGCAGGACGCTTGCAAAGGTGGGCATTATTTCTATCATGTTTTGATTACACTTTTAAAGTTATAAAATGAGTTGATAATGTTCAGGTGGATGCTTTATCGCGTTTACCTCTTAAAAATAATTTACTCGAAACAGTTGACATTTTTGATTACCTTAACTTCGTGGAAGATTCGGTTCCCATTGATACCAACATTGTTAGATCAGAAACGAGAAAAGATTCTGTACTGGGTCAAGTAGTAAATTTCATTATATATAGATTTCTCGAGTCAACTGAAAATTTGTTATCAAAACCATATTTCTCTATAAAAAATGAGATTTCCGTGGATAATGGCGTAATAATGTGGGGTTATAGAATAGTAGTTCCAACAAAGATCAGATATTAACTCTTGCAAGAACTTCATAATACTCATAAGGGAATGGTGAAGATGAAATCGAATGCTAGAGCATATTTTTACTTAGATTCTTATATTGAAAGTTTTGTTAAGAATTGTAAAATATGCATGTCATTAAGGCCTGAACCAAATAAATCAAAAGTAATTTCGTGTGAAAGTTCAAGTTATTTCTTTGAAAAAATTCACGCTGATTATTTGAGTCCTATAAATGGGAAAATGATTTCAATTATAGTGGATACATTTTCCAAATGGGTAGAATCATTCATCATGGTTAAAGTAGACTCAAAAAGTACCATAGAAAAATTCAGGGAATGTTTTGATAGATTTGGTTTACTAAAATCGGTGGTGACAGATAATGCTCCTATGTTCTCTTCTGGTGAATTTTCAACATTTCCTTTCAACAATAGTATTAAGCATTCAACTTCTCCACCCTATCATCTATCTACAAAAGGGTTTGCTGAAATGCAGTGAAAACTTTCAAATTGGCTATTGGTAAAGCTTTGAGAGATGAAAATAATAGATATTGTAGTTTTGAAACGTTAATGAATAGATATCTATTCCATTATCGAAATTCTATTCATATCACAACAGGAGTAACAACTTCCAGTCTTGCATTCAAAACAAAAATTAGAACTCGTTTAGATATCATTCATAATTCGAGCGACATAAAAAAATATAATGTTGAGAGTAGAAATGGAAAAAGGGAACGAGAGGAAAAATTCAAGGTAGGAGATAGAATTTATTGCAGAGACTATAGAAATCCAAATGAAAAATCGTGGGTTAGAGCTGTTATTGATGAAATATTGGTTGAAAGAATATAGTTCTGTAAATTATTAGAGGAAAATATTTGTTGGAAAAGACATTTAGATCAAATAATCAGAGATATTCCAGACGATACTAATAACTTTTCGAAAATAGAGAATGATGGAAGGGGATATTGGATTATGGAGCCTGTAAATGAAGAAAGTGGTAGTAAATCTGCACAAAACACAGTATGTTTTCCAGATTTGGGGGAAATAATTGAAATGGAGGAAAGAAATAATGTGGATTCACCTTCTGTTTCAAATGAATTTCCTTCTGTTTGAACCCTACTTCATCTTCAACAATCCAAAATGAAATTCTTAATGAAGAAAGTAGAGAAAGTAATTTTCCCAAGTCTAACTCATTCTATTGTAGTAATAATTCTCGTCCCCGTAGAAATTTAAAACCACCGGAGCGATTGAATTTATGAAGGGGGCATTGTAGTGTATTTAGTTTAGTTCATTTTAGAGTACTCTATATATTCTCTTGAATGTTGTCAAGAAAGCAAAAAGATTTTTATGTAGTTACGAATAATAAACAACTTGAAAACTGAAATCATAAATTTATTTCTATTTGAAATCTCAATATACAGCAGACAGCACTGGGGAAGCACACGGATAGAGCACATTTTGTATATTATTTTCCAAATTTACGAAACCTTTCTTGGCCTAGATTCACTTATTATTAATTTTTGATTTCGTTTATTATCTAATCCATATTTATATTGGATTTTATCATTCAATGTTTTACAAGGGTACTTCATGAAGTTATTTACCCTATTATAAATATCAATATTGGATATTATTTGTTACACACCATCAGTGTGGACATTTATTTAGTTAACAAGTTTGTCATATATTTGTTTTTAATAGTGTTCCTCAGGGAGAAATGTCACTATACATTTTTCACTACTGTTTATAATTATCATTGGTTTTGATTGGTATTTGTTGCACACTATCAGTGTGCAGATTTATTCATTTGAGTTACTAGTTTTTCTATATAAGTCGAATGGTTTACTTGAGATATATTGAATTATGTATTATAATTGATTATTGTGGCCCACTATCATAGTGGAGAATATTTGTACAAATAATTTTGTGGTTTACAAACCTAATAATTTTTGATAATCTATATCTATAGATTTTTGTTGTTCTTTACATTGGACTTTGAGTCCCAGTTAACTAGTACTTTCCAGGTGGTCACCTTCTCACTTGTCAGCCCTTTGAGATCACAACGGGAGCTTGGAAGGCATCGAACCAACACCGTACCTGGTACTTAATTATTTGAAAGATTTTTCTGCATCCATCATCCGGATTATTAGAGGTTTGAAAACTGAGCGTTTGGCATTTCATTCCAACCCTAACCCCAATACTCAAACAAGGTAGTCGTCATACTATATACCACCAGTGCTTGTATTATTTAATATTATTATAAATTCCATTTAGAAATCTCCTTAGAGATCTGAAGCAGTCTGTGTTTTGGGCTGGCTTCATCAACTCACTGGCGCGGTATAAATTTTAGAATGAACCCATGGCACCCGAATTGAGTTAGTCGGTGACTGCTATGTTTTCATTTGCTTTCTGATGGTTTTTAATGATTAATATTATACTTGTTCTTTTTTTTATAAAGAAGCGTAGCAGCACCTGGAACCGTCTTTTTGGACATATCTTCGGGATACAAGCCGCGTCTTTATTATACTTAGTTCCTTCCTTCTTGCTGTTGTTGTTCCTTCTCTTCCCTTTCCTTACGTTCCATTACGGCATGTATGAAGGTTGCCCCATTTTCCCAACTTTCTCTGTTTCTCATCATATTGTTTATCAAATTTTCGGCGGTCGTTCTCTCTCCTGTCTCTGTCTCGTACCGGTTTCTCTCCTGTTGCCATCTGTAACACGAAAAAAGAGTGTGCTCCGGACTATCTACTTCCTGGCAGTAAATGCACGCCTCATTCTCTGCTTTTTTAATTCTATGTGTGTAGGTTCTGAGGGAACTATGTCCACTCAAAGCCTGTGTCACATAGTAGCTGGTGTACTTGAAGTCACACTCCAGCCACGGTTTCAGGTTTGGGATAAGCCTTTTCGTCCATTGGGCCGTTTTAGTATTATTTTCCCATGCGGTTTGCCCTTCCTCAATTGTCCTGCTTCTCTCTGCAGAAGTTTGTCTGTATCCGTGACCTCGTCAAGGGCTCCCAGTCTGGATCTTTTCTTGACCAGTATTTCAATCGTTATGACGTCGAGCGCAGCGGCGGAGATCGTACGGTACCCCGCCGCAACTCTCATCAGCATTTTCTGTTGTGTTGCCGTCATCATGTTGTTGTACTTGTCAACCCTCATAACACGTTTCTATACCGGTGTCGCATAAAGGACTGACTGTACCACTCCGTATAACATGCGATGCTTATCCGTTGAGGGTTCCCGTATGTTCGGCAGAATCTCTGCTGAGGCCGCAGTCTGCCTGTCCGCTCTTTCGCAGGTTCTCTTTATGTGCTCGTTATAAATTAATTTGTCGTCGAGCTATACCCCGAGATACTTCACATATTTTTTTGGTTTGATTTGTGTACCGGCCAGTTCTAAGATTATCCCTTCTCTTTTCCTTGGTACCTTGAGGATTTCCTCTGTCTTACTCGGTGCGATCTCCAAGACATTTTCTGCTATCCATCTCTCGATTGGCTTGAGGGTGGCGTTACCTTTTTGGACCAGTTCTTCTTTCTTCTTTGCCCTCACGATCAATGCCAGGTCATCGGCGTATGCTACCGATTGGCAGCTTGGTGGTAGGTGTAGATCTTCCAACACACCATTATACAGGTCGTTCCACAGGGTAGGTCCTAAAACCGACCACTGTGGGACCCCTTGTGTCATCTCTTGCATATATTTTCCGGATTTCAGATTTCTTTCCGAGAGATAACTTCTAATAACTTGGATCTGATAGGTACTTATTCCAATATTCTGTAGCCGGTGGGTTATAATATGCCATTTGGCCGTATTAAAGGCGTTTTTGATATCAACCAATATGACGGACGCCCAGGTTCCTTGTGTCCTGGTTGCCGTATCAATGACATATTTGATCGCCGTGACCGAAGATTTCTTGGGACTAAAACCGAATTGTCTAGATGAGATCCCGGCGTTTTCCCTCAGCTCTGCTTCCAGCCTAAACTTGAGCAGATATTCGTACAGTTTTCCTAAACCGTCTAAGAGGCAGATCGGTCTCGCTTTGAGAGCTAGGTCTTCCCCGGTTCCCTTCGGTATTAGTATAACTGTGGCAGATTTCCAGGTTTTGGGAAAGGATCCTCCTATTATTTGGTTGTTCATAATATTTACTTGTGTTTCGGGTATTATCTCGATTTCCAGCTTTATTGCCCCCGGAAGTATCCCATCGGGACCAGGAGATTTTCCGCTTTTGAATTTGGCAATAGCTTCATGTACCTCTTCTGCGTCGAAAAGTGGCGGCGGGATTATCGATTCTTCCAGGTCGGAACTGTGGATCCTATAGCCGTTGTAGGGGGTGGCTCCTTGCCTTGTTCGAGGTCGTATGCAGGTCTTGTGTGTTTCAGACATTTTGACGCAATTTTGTACCCCTGTTTCCACGGATCCTCTTCCAGCCTGTCACACAAGGCTCTCCACCCCTCCTTCTGGGATTTATTAATTTCGTTTCTGAGCAGTTTTCTTGAATTTTTATATTCTGCTTCGCATAATTCCATTACTTCCGGGTTGACTTGACGGCTACTTGCCCTTGATAGTCTTCTCCTGTCCTGCTGGCATTTTTTCCGTAAGGTGGCTATTTGGTAGTTGGCAGTCTAATATTTCCGTTTTCTCTAGTTGACAGACTTGTCTCTTGGGCGTATTTAATAGCTCTTGCAAGACTCTCGGGGTTGCTTAAACCAGTTTGCAATATTGTCATTGTGTCATGGAAGGTCTTCGTGTCCATGTATTTTTTTGGAAGCCATTCGATCCTTCGCTTGTTTCCTGCCTTATTTATGTTAAATTGAATGTAATTATGAAGATTGCCGTTTTCTTCCATCGAGACATGCCATCCGGTTACGTTGATGTCGAAAAGGTGATGTCGATGTAGGAGGTTTGGGCTCCCCTTGTAAAAGTAGGCGTATTTCCTTCATTATGAGTGATCATATTCAGGAAGTTCATCCACTCTACCAGGTATTTCCCCCTCTCGTCGGTGCGCCGGGAGTTCCACATTGTGGACTTGGCGTTGAAGTCGCCTACAACGATCGCCCCTTTCTTCTGATCCATCACCTTTCAACGTGTCGACGAAGATTTTTTATACATCTAGGGACGTGTTCGGAGAAATATAACAGTTATGTAACGACCACGATTTAAAATTCAAACATATGAAGCCTGGCCCGCTTTCGTGGCTTGATACTCCACACTTTCTGTTCCTGGGAAGAATTTCCGTGTCTATGTTTGGGTCTGTGAGCTAGTTTTGGTTCTTTTGGACCAACGTCTTGTTAGGTTCTTGTACTAACACTATGTCGGCATATTCCTCTTCCGATGGCCTAAGGAGGAGATGGTGGGCATTTCTGTGTCTGTCAGTGTTTATTTGGATACTTTTTTTAAGGTAAACGACCTAGTCGTGTTCTGGTCTGGGAATATAATTCTTTCGGTTTTATTGACTTACCAACTGAAATGTTCACTTTATAACTTTCTATTTAATAATATAATGACGGGGACACCTTGTTGATTTGAATATGGTAATTATCTCGGGTTTTTTGACAAGTGAAAGGAGTGGGAGGAGGAAGAAGGAAGTTTTCAGAACGGGAAGAGTCCATTTTATACGCCGAGATCGAAGAACCAAAGAAACTAGTTGATGAGGTGAAATGTATATTTCCTCATGAATGGTGAACCTAAAGAACATCTAAGGTCAGTCAGTGTCACATTCTTCAGAGAAACAATACCTGATTCTTTCGTGAATTGTAGGTTCTAGCTTCTTTGCACGCTGAATGCCTCTTTATTGTGGAATCTGGTAACCATATCAGTCGAATTCCACGTGACTGTCTATCAAGGAATGTTACCGTACTTTTGAACAAGAGTGTCTTGTCATCACCAGTCATACCCCGTAGGACTCACTAGTAACGAAGGTTTCGTGCCCGTGAGTAAGCAAGCCCCCCCAGTCAAAAGGTCGGGGGCGGAAGGACATCAGAAAAGTCTGGACAGATTGGTCCTACTACTCCGTGAGTACTCCTTCCTTTTTATTCCACGGCCCAGCTGATCCGGCTGAACTCGAGAGCGCTCTCAGCGGTAGCCGATGACCCCAGACAGTGCTTCCACGCTGTAATGATGTTGAATCTCTCGTTTAATAACATTCACTTCCTTATTTCAAAAACAATCATACAGGGGAATTGTTATGAACTAAAAACATTAGTATGTGTGGAGAGTTGGACAAGGAGTTTATCAACAATTCGTCATCATTTTCAGCTGGATTGTTAGATGAGGATGAATTTGTGAGAACCATTCCGTCATAATTTTCTGGTGGATTGGATCATAGTTATTGTTTCATCACAAATTTCTGTTTTATTTTCCTCCTCAATTTCTTCCTTTTCCCCTCCTATGAAAATTCGTCCATTATTCTTCTTATAATTGTTATTCTTTATATAACATGAGCACTTTTCAGATGAATTATTCATATATGCAGGCTTCAAAACTGGTTCAGCCTTATATTTCTGATTTCTGTGAAATTTTTTGAAAAATGAAGAACTTCTTATGATTTGTTGTCCACCTCTTAGTGCAGTTATTTGATTTCCACGCATATCAATGATGACATACGGATCTGCATCAAATGGAGGAGTAAATTTATTCGTTTGTTTCTGTAGAAGTGCAGTTCAGAAGAGAACCGAAAAATCAAAACAATCTCCAATACATTGTCGACGAGGAAATGGAAGTAAACGTTTTGGCCATAGTACATGCAGATCCGACGATATCACTAAGACAAGTTGAGGACGAAATCGGCGTGAGTCGAGAGACCGCTAGAAGAGTTTTGAAAAGAACTGCTCTTCTACTCTAGCCAAATAATTATCAAGTGGGTGGCGTCTTTCCGGAAATCTTTCGACATACAATTGTTCAGCCTGTCTACAATTTCTCTTGCACTGTCCGAATATCAACAACCAATCGACCTTTTCGTTCTTTGAATACATATTTAGTATCTAATTAAACGATGCAATTTCAATCAGCATAAAACTGACGGAGATAATCATTGCAATCAAATGACGTTTACCTGTCAAACACAAAACATTTTGTGTACACCGCCTACTAGGCAAAATATTATTGCAAATATCTAGACTAATAGACTTGGTGGATCAGGGGAACAATTTTAATTTTATGTTTCCAAATGGAAAGATCATGATATGTATACATGGCTAAAGAGAAAGACAGATAGTTTCTTAACGAGTAGCCAAATTGAAAAAAATATGTTCCTCTCTCAGTTTCGCAATATCGTGAGTTATTTTCAGATGTTTTTTCTTTTTATTTAAGAAATAATTGACAATCTGTAGGAAGGGATCAGGAATGGAAAATACTGAAATTATATCGTTTAACTGATACTCTTTGGATTTCCAAGCCTACCAAACATCGAAAGATTATCGAATTCGGGTAACAGCCAACTTGATGTTTTTCAATAAAATGCAATTCATCTGCGAATTGAGAAACGAATGCCACTTTCTGATACACGGTTGAATAGAGAATTTCAAGACAAATAAGATAGGCTAGATAAATGTACATTCAAAAAAAAAAAGTTGGAGTTACTTCCGATCAAACAGGTAGTTGAAAAAAGTTGTCGTTAGATTCAAATGAAGCGCTATCATTGATTACGTAACTTCTGCAAATTTCAAATTTTTATCCCTCCAAATAAAAAACTACAGGCTGCTACATGTCTGCTGTGTCACCCGGTATGTCGAATCCTTTTGATAGATTCATTTGGACATCTCATATCAACACATATTCTCAAATAGTCATTATTATGTGCTATTGGAGATACCCAAGGGGTCGGCGTATTAACTTCCTCAATAATATCTGTTTCCAAAAGGCGTTTGATTTCCTGTTCTACTTCATCCCGCAAATGAAATTAAATTCTTCTGTGTTTTTGTGCAACTGGGTTAACGGATTCATCATAAAATAATTTGTCTGTAAAATCTCTCAAACACCCAAGTCCTCCAAAAAGTTCTAGATATATATGTTTCATTTGTTGGAATTGTATATTATAATTTACTTGTAACAATCCCAATTGAACAGCACTTTCATATTTTAGCAAACAAGATGTGTTTTCTCCCACGATGAAATTGTCACTTTTTATGATATTTTGCTTATATCGGATAGTTGCTTCGAAAATTCCATCAACTTTCAATTCGTTGTTTGAACTGAAAGCAAATATTTTCGTGTGATTTGGTTTCAGTTCATATCTCGCATTCAAATTTTTGTACTTAGCTTTACTTATAATATTAACCGATGCACCTGAATCACTTATAAAGGTAGTTGTTTCGTCATTTATCCCAACATCTACTTTGGGACATTTATTGGGCCGCACTGTAAAAAACTTCGTCGTGATTGTCGTTGGATTGACCTGTATGACTTTCTTCATACCCATCAAATTTATGAGTATTGACACTGACACTATTTATTGAACGATTTGTCACATTTCCTTCATACTTTTTCGCATCGAAACTTTTCTGCGGATGTTGTGAATACGACTTTCGATAATTGCCGGAAAATGATTGTCCAGTTTGCCCCGTGCGTTTGCAATAATTACAGGTTTATTGTCTTGCAGGACACTAAGATAAACCTTGTCTATGCCAAGAATACCCACAATTTTTATAAAGTCGATCCGTACTAATTCTGTTATTTCATTTGAATGTGAGTAGCTAACTGGTTGTTCCATGTATTTTGTTTGCATTCTTGTATTATTTTCCATAATTTTTTCACGGTCCAACAATATTTGTAAAGTTGGTTGTTCTTCCAGGGCGTATTTTCGTGGGAAACTTTCATTGGTATTCAAGATAATTTGGTGTTTAATTCCTTTCTCAGGATCAGAAAAATCACAAGTCTTCGACAGTTTCAATAGTCTCTCATAAAACTGATCTAACGTCTCACTATCTTGCCGTGCTTGACGAAAATTGAATATTTCAAATTCTATGTTTAGTTTTGGGACAAAGTATTTTTCAAATTTACGTTTTGCCATTTCGTAAGTTGATATGTTTTCTTCAGATATATTGGGTTAATTCAAAAATAAATCATGAGAATCTCCAATCAAATGTAAGAGCATAGCTTTTTTCCTCTCTTCGTCAGTAATATTAGCAGCTTTTAAATAATTCTCGAATCTTGAAATCCATCTCTTCCATCTAGTACCTAGATTGTGCGACTCTGTTTTGATGTCCAACGGAGCAATACTACCAATGTCACAAGATACAAACATTTTGGGAAATGAGTGGTTTTTGAAAATTTTTAGGTAGTAGATGACCTTCAGGTTGGGCTAGTGGATTCAAATTGTATGTGATACGTAGGTAATATCAATATAAATGTATATTCCTTGTCGCCAATTTGTAATGATGTTGAATCTCTCGTTTGATGACATTCACTCCCTTATTTCAAAAACAATCATACAGGAGAATTGTTATGAACTAAAAACATCACACACACGTTGTTGCATTCAGCATTGTTTCAAGTTAAGCGTTGTTGCCTTCTGCAGTAGTTTGAAGACCTGTCAAAACAGTATACACTATAGACTTCTAAATTGAATCGTGTGAACCCTAACAGCTGTTTTGGGGGTTTCTTGAATTCCACTACATGAGAAATAAATATTCACTTGTAGTAGACGAAGGCGGAACTCGTATAGCCAATACCTGTCACCACCCCTAGTGAGAGACTCTACGTAGGTTTCTCTCCTGTATAAATATTTGAAGTTCCTTATTATAATTTTTGCGTTGACTGTAGTACTTTCCCTATATCCCTATTGATTCAGTTCAGCTGAGACCCCCAGCTCGTTAAAGTTTGTGAATGGGATATCTACTCAAACAAATAATGGATATAGTAAATATCTTTTATCTAATTCAGTTTCGAAAAGTCAGGTATTACATGACGTTTATGAATTTTGAAACGTCAGTGTTTTCAAAACTGTCACTTGAGACAAGTGAATAAGAGTTGTGTAATATTCATTACGGAACTAGTTGTGTAATGATAGAACAAGAAACTACTAATTTTATTCTTTGAAAATATTGAAAACAACTGTAACTTTCTTCGTTTGGCACCATTCTTTAAACTTTTGGTAAGCTGCGTCATATCTAGCTTTTGATTTTTGAGGTATCAAATCATTTAATGCCTTATTTGCCGATTCTTCTATATCAGACGCTATTTCGTCGGAACAACTACTCATTTTTGAAATAAGTCTGACGTCTGACGTTTGACATGAGTCTGACACGTTTGACATTGCTTATTAAATATTCATTCTGACAAGCGCCAACGCCAATGTCCCATATCACGAGAAAACCATTATATTATATTCATGAAATGATATCATTAGATAAAATTTTATACGAAATATGTTATGAAAAGACTTATTTGTTCGACTCGCGTAATAATATGGGTCTTTTCATAACTGATTACGTAAATAACTATTATTCAACCTACGACCAGCCTCGAACAAAACTAAGCTGTCAATGTTATTGAATAATTCCCCAAATTTACATAGAAAAGGCCATAAGCGAATGAATAATAAATTTAATTTCCATAAGAATAGGTAAGATTATTAACGTTGAACCTGTTGAACACACAGATTTCAGTTACCACTCATTCGATTTTGAAAGGATAGAAACGTTTGGATAGAGAATGAGGAGAGCTTCGAAATTATGTATCACTCGACCCATGTTCGCTGCTATGATTCGCAAGGGGGTAGCCGCCCCAGTTAGGGGGGTGAAATTTCGTAACTGAATCCATCATTGACAAATGTCCCCCTAAAAACAAAATCGACGTGTTTCAGCATTTCCGAAAATAATTTATCATTTCCCAGTTAGTCCGGTGGGCCACCCTGTATAATATTGATTGCCAATATGCCACCAATAAATTGAAATTAGGGTTACGCTAATATTGCTAGACGTTCAAATATTGTGTTCTACCTCAGAATATCACGTCATAATATCACATATATAAGTAACACATACAAAATGGTATATAAAATTATAAGTGGATAAAAAGGTCTTTCAAACACGCGCGAGTTTCCGAGCACGACGGCGCAGCTGGAGTGCTCGAAATAGAGCAAGTGTTCGGAAGACCAGTTATTGTAAAAAAATTGTTAAAATTGTTATTTCCGTCAACCGATTGCACTCTTATGCGCAACCCTCATAAGTCTTCGAGAGATTTGCAAATGCAAAGTTTGAAGATCTTTCAACATCAACTCCAACATTTTAAAATAAAAACACTCAGTATTCACAATTCCATAGTTCAATTCTTCAAGTTCATAGACATCGAAATTGATACAATTACCGGATACAGAAATATAAACTAGCTCGAAATTCACAGACTTGCACAGAGAAGGTAAGCACTTTTATGCCGAGCAGCGACCTGACGAAAAATGCGAGCTCATCATATTGTTTCTCTATAAATACACCTTTTGGGCAGGTCAAGATTAATTCATGATTTCATTCTTATCACTCGTCACTCGTCAGCTGAGTTGAAGACAGCTCGAAAATCAATTATTATTTAAAAATATTTGGCATCTCCCCATCTCTGGCTCTGCTGGTCACCAGCACATTGTAAGTAGTATTTATATTTATATATTTGTTCATAATTCATTTGTTTAGTTTTTGTCCTGCTAGTGTAGCAGCTTCGTTCTTTTATTTAATTTTCTTGTGTCAATAAATATTAATTTGTTTTAAAAAATGAGTTCTTTCATTATTTGGATGAATGTGGGTTGGGTGAATTACAGCTAAAAATCCTCTCGAAAAAGCCAAGCGAGTTCTGAGTTGCGACACGTGGTGGAGGCTTGCCGGTCTCGTTTCTATTTAAAATGATAAATTTGAAAGCTGTTTGATTCATCCAACCACCATTACTTTCCAATGATGAAAAAATAAATCCAATTTTCTGTTTTCAAAATAAATTCCAAGTAGATTTTTTTTCTTTTTCATAATTTCAATGACCTTGCTTCTTAAATATTTTTTTTTGTTCTTCCACAAGCCGTATACAGGGTATTAACTAAGTTTGGGTATTTTTGATGCAATTTTTAGTAAACATTGTGTGGCATTTTTATTTAATACAAAGCGTTACAACCACAGTATATCCTCAAACTCACATTTAAGTAATTATTTTGTTTTTTTCCGGTTGTTCTTGATTCCTGAATTATGAGTGATACACTTTCTAATATCTGTCCTTCAGCTTGGAAATGTATTATCATGATTGACTATTCATAAAGACTATCTGTTTCTTATGATTACCAGTCACATATTTCAAGAATTTCAATTCCTACCTGTAACGTACTGAGATATGAGCGGTACATCTTCCAATAACTGTTCACCAGCTTGGAACTGTAATGTTGAGATTGGCTAAATGTAAAGAATATCTGTTCATCCAGCTTTTTGCGATTGCCGATTAAATTATTTCGGTATATTACATCCCTATATATCTGACTTTCTGAAGTGTAAATGATACACCTACCAATATCTGTCTCATCAGCTTGGGAACGTGTTTTATAGAGACTGCCTAATTACAGCGAATATCTGTTCATCAGCTCGTTTTAATTGGCAATCATGTATTATCAGTTGTTGGATTCCTGTAATTTTTTACTTTTTATCACTTTAAAATTTTGAAAAGTACAACTCGTTTACCATTGAAAGTAGCTAAGAAATCAGAAGTCTCAAATAAACAGTTATGCATGGGGTAAACTCTGTTAGAACTCGATATTTCCTTGTTGTAGGTGAATTCTTTTCGGATTTTTTTTACATAAATAAGTTTACCTAATGAAATCTCAGACTATTATGATTTCTGCCCTAGTTCTTTAGTATACTGCTTGACTTATTATTAAGTATTCATTTCTTTTTTTAGGGGGTATAAGCAACCTTTTCATAAAAATATTTTTTGATACAATGATATTTGGTGAAACAAAACGCTAATTACCACTATTGAATTTCAGAAAGAACTATATATTTTATTGTTAGGTGCTTTTTATTTAATTTGCGGTACAATCTATATTCGCATTGTTTTGAGTATCAAAATTAAAAAAAAAAAAAAAAAAGTTCAATGTTTTTTCTCCAAATCAGCTCTAGGATAAAAATATTTTTTTCCACGATCTCTTTATGTATGCACTGATTTGAGGTAACTAATAAAATGAAAATGATTTGTTTCCTCCAAGAATACATTATACAATTAAGTAGTGTTCAATCTATGCTAGTATTTTTCATTTCAGATGGTATTTAAAACTTTTTATTTCAATGAAAAATAACTTGCTATTTAACAAAAGAAAAATAATAATGTGTGGAAATAACTGGGTACGCTAGTTGTTGAAACCAAGCTCCCTCAGAAAATTTCAGAAAATAAAATTGTATATGGTAAAAAAATAACCTGAGAATCCTTTTTGTGTCACATGATAAAATGAAGTACAATTTTGTATTATAAGTTTTGTATAAGTTTGTAACTTTTGTAATTTAGTAAGTATTGTCGCGACTAGGGCTACTAGGGTAGCATCCTGAGCCGTATAAGGGGTTGCTTCCCTTATACAAAATGCGACTTGGGGGGTAGCTACAGGTGGTAGCTATAGTAAATCAAGGGGTAGTAACAGAACATAAATATTTATTAAATAACAACAGGGATACTGGGGAAAGTTATATACACATTATAAAGTAAGGGACATTGAATAATATAATGGGGAACAAATAAAACTCTTACCTAAAAACATCACTTAACCAATACTTACAGCTAAGGCCAAAAGGGCCTAGCCTATAAGGCTAACAGAACGCTAGGGTTCTCTCATCTACAGGAGTCTATTACTAACTATCTTTTCAATCTATTCCTTTTGTATTTATATAAGGAAATATGTTTTGTTCATTCGGTCAACGATTTTAGCTCGTCACGCGACTTCGCTAATTTCAATGTCGGTCACATATGACAATGAACTTCTATATCGACGAATTAATAAACAATAAGATGAATGGATCAATGCACTAAAATAATTCAAATTCAACATTTACGACATATGCCCACCTACTAAGAAAGCTGGACCCCAGCTTTAAAATACAAACACGACCCTACGAAACCTTTATACAAAGCAAATGCCCTATTCTAATAATACTGAAATAATTACAAAAAATATATTTTTCTGGATCCTATTACGTGGTACACACACCGCGACGGAATCTGGTCCTGTTGATACCATACGTTTCTTCAGCTCTGGCATTTCTACAGTATTCCGTATCCGGTAAAACAGCTCGAAATTGAACGGGACTGCATCGTTTGGCATCCTGGGTACTGGCTATCGACACGTATTCAGTGGCGGGACTGGCAGCTACGGTAGGCGTTACCAACGCTACCACATTCTGGGACTGCAAGTATTCGGAATCACAGCATCTGGAACATCCAGTTTCAGGAATATCAACGGCAAATGTCTGGTGTCTCTTCTGGGCACCACTGGTTCAGGAAACTGAGTTGGCTTGGAAGTTTTTGACCTGGATAATCTTTGGAATCCTTGACAAACTCACGTTTCTCCATCCTCCATTTATGACTTCGGTAGGAAGCATCTGGATTACTCAGTTCGTCCAGTGCTTCACTCCTTTGTACAGCCACTCCATCTTGATTTGCTGTCGACCTTTGAAACCTTCCATTCCCGATACTTCCTGGAATTCTCACCGGACTCACGTTCAGAATCCTCATTCCACTTCTGGGGAAGGAAACATCTGGATTACTCTAGTTCGTCTAGTTCGTCCAGTGTTCCAACCCTTTTTGAACCATTTTGAATATCGCAGCTTCTCACTTTCAGTTATTGCCAGCCATGTTGGGTGTCCAAATTCTATTCTCGAAATGCCAGACTGGGTACTCGGTTGCCCTGATCTCTTCTCTCCAGGATTGTGTGTGTACCATAACCGAGAAACAAAACAAGATACAAATAAATACATAACTATATCAAATAACTAATCAAAATATAAACCATTACAACTATTACTATTTCCCATTTTTTTTTTCATAATTATATTTATTACGATTAGTTTTTTTTTCAGCTTCTATGACTAATAGAAAAATTCAATTTTTTTTTTGTTACAGGTTAATCCTTAATAATTCTACTCAAAAGAAAATTCAATACAAAATATTATATTCTATCTAACCAATAATTTTCAAACTTCAATTTAAATGACCAACAATTTTTTTTTCCAATCTTGAGATAAAAATGACCCGTCAAATATTTCTTTTCGAATGAATATCTCCATAAACTTGAGCCATATAAAAACGCTTTATTGCCAAAAACTATCAGTCGAAAATTTGTAATCAAACAGTTTATTGTTTTCAAAACACTCACGATCAATTATTCTCATAGTTCATTTCGAATTATCAACAAATATTTCACATTAATAACAAAAGGAAACCGTCGAATGTTTCTTACGACAAATCAATTGACTATTTAGTGGCCATATAAAACGCTGAATCGCAAATGTATTATTCGACTTTGTTTTCAAAACACAATTGGTCATCACATTTCATTCAATATTTTCAGTATTGCATTTTTCGATAAAATTCCGAATATATTTATAAAAGATACCGACAATGGGAGCTTTAAGGAATTCAACAAAAAAATAATATCATTCGAGAAACGAGACGGCCAAATTATAATTTATCAATTTGGGAATATTAATCAAAACACGATTGTTTGTTATGACCCATTTCATTATAAACTGTTGCAATCTTGTAAATGAGCAATTGTTTTCATATGATTAAAAAAAATATCATTCGAGGTAATGGGGATGGTCAAATTACAATTTATCAATTTGTGAATGTTAGATATCAGTTCACGCCTCCTGATCACCATCTTGAGTGTAACACTGGTATGCCATCAATTTGGTTAGGACCGTCATACAAATCGTCAATCACATTATATGACAAATTTCAAATTAGCAATTTAGACCTCTTGATCACCTTTATGACACCCATAATTTTCATCTCTTCAATGTTCTGTTTTGCAGTTCAAGTACATGCTTTAAATTTCGTATTCACACTCTTTACAATTCCTCATGACTCATTCATCCAAAAACCTTTCTCCGTGCAACTGTTTCTCTCATACATCGACATCTCACATTATCGCAATTCACCTATTTTCTCGGCAACACATCGAGAAAAACCAACATCATTCACCAATGATTCTCTTGGAAACCCATGAAGAGCATGTATATCACTATATACCATTTACGAAAAAATCTCAAAACTCTTGGCAACACTTCAAGAGTAAAATACTGCATATAGACGCTCAATCCCACTTTGAGGATTTTCTCCCACGTCTCTCCTGCAAACTCCTCTACAACAGCCTCTTCCTGTCGTCATTCAATTCTTCTATAACTCCGTTATAGACATAGGTAACCTATTACCCTATAAATATTCTCATATCACGATATTCCATTAAAAAGTCGATCATACACCAATTGCACCAGATATTTCGAAGACGTCATGAGCATAATTCCAATAGCATGCAAAGCAGAACATATTTTTTCAAAAAAATAATCAAAAACATCACAATGTCATTTACAAGTGAAGCAATTCAAAATTAAATTCAAAAATATGACCCTATTCTTGTCAAAAAAAATTCTTCACATTAAGTGTGTTTCAAAAATACCTTCAACCCTTTCATACAACTACTGTCACTTATCACCATTATGCACAACACTTGAGGCAAACTCCTCATCCTCAAAACTTTCAAGGAAGACTCAAAAAAATTCCACGCAAATATGCAGCTTCCATATTTCCCTCTTACTCAACATTTCTCAACATGCCCCTTTCACTCGGGCATTCATCTACATTTTTCTCCACAGTTTTCTCAATACAACTCGCATTTTTACACAGTGACATATATTTCTCAAGAAGGTATTTTTGACATCAATATTCACACATTTATTCATACTTTCGACATTACTTTCTATATATATATATATATATATATATATATATATATATATATCTTTATTTAGTTGAAAAACTAATTCATTTACAATAGTAAATACAATGTCACCTTATAAATAAAATAAATTTACATGAAAAAATACAAACAGTCTGATTAAAAATTCACACGTATAAATAAAAAGTTACATACAAAAGTCATACATAAAAATATACTAATTTTTCATAAGGTAATCCTTCAATCGTCTTTTGAATGTATTTATCGAACCACTCTCTTTAATTTCTTGTGGGAGGTCATTAAAACAATCTACTCCTTTATAAAATAAAGAATTATGTGTACTTTTCTTTTTATACTTTTCAATTTTTATGTTGTTTTTGTTTCTTGTATTGTACTCGTGTATTTCAGCCACATAAGCTAATTTATTCTGTAGATATACAGGTGAATATCCAATTTTGATTTTGAATATGAAAATTAGTGTTTGGAACTCGAACAGTTTTTTCACTGGTAGCCATTGAAGTGTTTGCAACATATTTGATATTGGTGTTATTCTCGAACATTGTAAAATTATTCGCATAGCACGATTCTGCATCTTTTGCAGTCTGTTTATTTCATTTTGATTGAGAAAAAACAGAATGGTAGAACAATAATTTAAATGTGGAAGGATTATGGAGTTGTATATTAATAATTTAGACCACTGGCTAAGATATGGGGAACATCTTCTTAAATAGTTGATTTTGTAAGCTACTGTTTTGATAACCTGATTAGCATGTTCCTTGAATTTCAATTTACTGTCAATAGTTACACCCAAGTACACGAATTTGTTTACCTTTTCTATATCACTGTCATTCAATCTTAGAAGCAGGTTTTCATTATTATGATCTTTATGTTTCCCTAATAACATCCATTTTGTTTTATTTACGTTCACTTTTAGCAGATTTGCACAGCAATATCTATACACCCTTCCAAGACCAGCGTTCATAGTATCAACACACTCTTGTACATCTTCACTACTAAAGTACAGTAGGGAGTCGTCGGCAAATAAGTGAATTTTACATTCTTCTGCTATGGTTACAATGTCATTTAGATATATGAGGAAAAACAATGGTCCCAAAATAGACCCTTGAGGCACACCTATATTATTTTGCATTTTATCTGAATAAAATTCATCTAATTTTAACCTTTGCTGTCTATTGCTTAGATAATTCATGATCCAGTTTAGTGCTATTCCATCAATACCTACACTTTCAATCTTTCTAATCAGTCTGCATCTATCTACAGTTTCAAATGCCCTTTGAAGGTCAAGAAATACTGCAATAGTATACTGATAATTTTCCGCACTTTTCTTCCAATCTGTTAAAATACATTGTAACGCAGTTTCACAACTATGTTTGCTCCGAAAACCCGATTGATTTTCACATAGGACTTTACTGCCCTCCAAATAATCCACTATCTGCTCATATACAGCCTTTTCCAATACTTTAGCTGTAGCATTAATCATGTTTATTGGTCTCAATTAAATAGCTTGGTTTGTATTTGGCACTTTTGGTATAGGTATAATAGTTGATAATTTTAATTCAGCTGGTACTTCACCTCTCTCTAAAGAACTGTTGATAATGTTCAATAATGGATTACAAATGGCACTGAAACACTTCTTCAGAAGTTCTACACAAATTTCATCTGGACTACTTTTATTTTTCAAAGAACCAACAATTCTTTCTAGATTTACCATATTGATAAGACTAAAGTTGGACAATTTATTATGAGTTATTCTTTTGGTTATAGGAAAGCTATGAGAAAAATTGTTGTCAATTCCATTAGTGATATTTATTATACTTTTGATATAAAATGTGTTCAGGCCATTTGGTATCAGACTCATATCAGAAATTATTTCACCATTGCCCAAATCAATAGTTGTAAGATTGTATTCTTTGTCATTATTTGGTACTAATGTCTTCAGTGTCTTCCACATTTCAGTGGGATTGTTCTTATTTGAGTCAATCTTTGTTTCTAGATAGTTCTTCTTCTCCTGTCTAATTGTTTTTACTGCTATATTTCTTTTTTGTTTATACTTTTCCCAATTATCCGTTGTTTTATTGACTGTATACTGTTTGTAACTCATATCCTTCTTTTGTAGCTTGCCTCACCTTCTCATTCCAGAATTCCTTATAATGTCCAAAGATCTTGACCGGTTTTTTTGGAGCGATTTCATTCAAAATTGACAATACATTGTCCAAAAATTATTCATATCTATGATTTAAATCCCTTTCTGAATAATTCCACATTATGAGTTTTAGTTTTGACTCAATCTGTTCATAATCAATGTTTTTTCCCCTAGTTTCAATTTTGAATGATTTTGTGTCTTTTGGTAGAATATTTGGTAATGATATTTTTATATTACGGTGTGTACTTATTTTTGGTGAATCAAATACAGTAACATCTAAATCAATATTCGTGAAAACTAGATCTATCATTGACCCTCCTGTAGCAGTTAAATGTGTGATCTCATCAACTAAGTTCGAAAAACCTATGTCATCCATAAAGTTTTTTAGTGTTTGTATTTGATTCTAAACAATTCAAATTAAAATCACCACAAATTATTATTCTAGAATTTCTTTCAGTGATATTTTCTTCGCACCAATCTTCAAACAATTGCAAAAATCGTACTATGCTACTACTGGGAGACCTGTATAAAACAAAGACAATATAAGTTTTTTTTTGGAATAACACCGATACTCCCGTTAACCAAAACACTTTATCAATACATGCCTTAAACACTTCAACTATCGTTAAACTTTTTTCAGTCAATATTGCAGTTCCACCTGTATGTCTACTACTACTATCGGTTCTAGTCAATATATAGTTCTCTATATTAATTTCTGAATTGAATATATCGTCAGTAACATGCGTTTCAGACAGACATACTATTGAGGGTTTTTTTAAACTCACAAACGTCCTAATTTCATCAATATGTGCAGGTACACTTTGAGCATTTTTGATTTTAATAATATATGTTTATTCATCATCATCATCATACATCATCATCACAGTCTGGGTTAAAATATAAACATTTAAGAACAATAATACGTTAATGAATAAACACAGAAAAACCACAAGGAAATGAATCCGCGCGTGGCATGAAATCTTAACATTAAAAGTGAACGACAGTTAAATACAGATGTTCCCAATTCTGTTAAAATGTAAATATATACATATATACACACACATACATATATATATATATATATATATACATATATATACACATATACACACATACACACACATACATACACATATACACATATATATCTGAACAATTAAATAACAAGACAGATGAATCTTAAAAATAAAATAAAATATTGAATAAAAACACCATTGAAATACAAATATTTTCTAATTTTGTTAAAATAGAAAATTAAATAAATATAAAAATTATTAAGATTAAAAGGACTAAACAATCAAAATTCAAACTAAAGGATTGAACAATTAAAAATGAAATTATTGGTATTGTTAAAATTTTATATAAAAGCTTTAGACAACACAATTCTAAAATATTAAATTTTATATCAGATTGAGGAAATATTTTGGCAATAAAGTCGCATTGGAATAATAACATCTACAGGCATAAGCAACACCTCATGCAAGTCTATAACATACTCTGCTTGTAGCTATAAAGCTTTCTAGTGTTTCCAACGGAATACCGAATAGCCAAGTTCTGACCTTTTTCTTGAACATTTCGTATGAGTTGATCGTTTTGAGTTCGGGCGGTAGCTCATTGAAAAGTTTTAGTCCCAAGAAAGTGTAACATTTTTGTCCTATCGTTTTTTCAGTTCTTGGTATCACAGCGTTACTTTTATGTCTTGTGTTGTAAGGGTGCTGAATAGGTACCAACGACGATTTATGTCTAAACTGCCTCAAGAGGATCGCAAAAACAAATATCTGACTTACATTCATTATCATTGTTTCTTGATATAGGCTACAGGATGGATATTCTCGCGGTTTTTTATACATCATTTTAAGAATGCACTTTTGAATTTTTTGGAGGTTATTGATAAGTGTTTTTGAGGCTCCTCCCCATGCAATGACTCCATAGGAAAGATGACTTTCGACCAAAGCATGGTACAATATTTTCAGATATTTTATATTAATGATGTTAGATATGTTTTTGAATTTGTAGACCATGAATCGCAACTTTTTAATCACATAATTAACTTGATCTTCCCATTTCAAATGAGAATCTATATATATACCCAAGTATTTGAGCTTATCGACAGACTCTATTTTCAAAAGTGTTCCGTCATCATATGGTATTTCCAGTTCTTTATATTCTGGTAAATTTGTAGAGTAGGATGTAAACGCCAAAAAATGAGTTTTTTTATAATTGATTGTAAGTAGTCTATCGTTGAAAAAATTGATTATATTTTGAAAATCAACTTCAATGTTATTTTTGAGAGTGGTCCAGTCAGTTCCTTCGTAAAAAACGGCAGTGTCGTCCGCGAAACTCACAACTTCCCCACACGTATCTTGTTCGAAAAGATCATTGATATACAAATTGAAAAGAATTGGCCCCAAAACAGTACCTTGAGGCACTCCATATTTTATCATTCGATAACTGCTCATAGTTCCATTGATATGGACGCATTGTTTCCTGTTACATAAGTAACTCTCAAGTAATTTATGAGCAACTCCTCGAATGCCAATATTTGAGAGCACTGACAGTAGTTTTGAATGGTCAACGGTATCGAATGCTTTTGCCAGATCTATGAAAACACAAATAGAAGGATTTTTTTTGTCAATTGCATTATTTATCAACCCTGTCAATCTGGCAATAGCATCAGACGTTGAATTATTCTTACGAAAACCATATTGTCTACTCGATAAAATATTATAACTTTCGAGAAATGAAACCAACCTCTTCTGTAAGGTTTTTTCGAAAACTTTTCCCATGCTCGATATCAATGAAATAGGCCGATAGTTCGTAACATCGAGTTTATCACCATTTTTGAAGAGAGGTTTTATTTCAGCAATTTTCAAGATGTCTGGAAATTTTCCATCATTCATGGACTTATTTATTAAATAAACTAACGGAGGTGCAATTTCTTCCTTGATATCTTTCAGAATTTCAGATTTTATGTTGTCAATACCCGGTGATTTGTTATTTTTCAGATTCAGTATAATCTCTATCACTTCTGCTTCGTTCGTCTCAGTTAAAAAAATTGAATTTGGATTATTTTTATGTCTAACAAGTTTTGTTTCCATTTTGTTACTTAAATTTTTTGCCATTTTTTCACCAATATCAGTAAAATGTTTACAAAACTCATCAGATATTTCTTTAGAATCATTTGTTTTTTTTCCAGTGGAATTTTTTATTTCTTTAATTTCTGTTTTTTGTTTATGATTTTTTGAAATTTCATTGATACATTCCCATAGGCTTTTACTCGTGTTCTTATTAGCCTCTATTTTGTTATTATAGTAGTCACTTTTCGCCTTTTTTATTAAAAATTTTAACCTATTGCTGTAGTTTTTAAATTGTTCTTTGTTATGTTCTGTTGGTCGATTTTTCATTATTTTGTATAGTCTGTTTTTTTCATGTGTAGATTTTACTATTCCCGCAGTTATCCAACATTTTCTTCTTATTTCGTTTCTCCTAATTTTTATTTTTGTTGTTGAGTTATCCAAATGGTTTTTTATTTTATTTATAAAATTTTCGGTACACACGTCAACGTTATTTTCAGTATACAAATCCAGCCAATTTTCCTGTTTGATTTTTTCTTTAAATTTATGTTTATTAAATAGATTTCTGAATCTTTGTGGTTTATCAGTTCGTATTATTTCAGGTGTAGTGAAGTGGTTTATGATGCAATAATGGTCTGTTATATTAGATTCGAGGACTACAGGAATATTTTTATAAAAGGACTTTTTTGTTTTTATGAATATATGATCCAAACAAGATTTCTCATCTCCTACATTTCTAGTGCACTTATTAATCAAACAATTGAAGCCTTCCTCACCCATAACATTCAGGTATTCATGTACATGATTATCATTTTTATTCAAAATATTAATATTAATGTCACCCGTAATTATGTGAAGATCTGAGGTTTGACAAGATTTGAGATAGTCTGACAGGTTACTTATAAAGTTTTTTTCAGATGTTGGACATGGCCTATAAATCCCGTTGAGTAATATTTTGGTATTGTTCAAAGTAGTGATCAACTCCAACATATTTATTTCACCAAGTTTAATCACTGTGCATATACAGCAGAGATTCTCTTTCGCAAAGATAATTGTCCCATCATTTTGGTTGAAGGAACTTTCATTATAGAATAGTTGATACCCATCGAGATTAATCAGAGATATATCTGGTATTTGCCAAGTTTCTGTGATTACAATGAAATCAAAACTATTTCTCACATCCGAAAGCAGAACTTTCAACTCATCTATGTTTCTGTTTGCACTTCTTATATTCATATGAAAAAGGGACAGTTCAAGATTATTCACCTGTTCCTGAAAAAACGTGTTATAGTCTAGGGTACCGCTGATAACATTTGTTTCTATTTGTTCGATATCAAAGTCTCTTAGATAGTTATCCATTTTGAATTTATAAAAAAAAGAAAATTATCTTCCGCTGTTTGTTCGCGTTGACATTCTTGGTTTTTCACCTGCTTCCTTCGTAGATTTCACAGTTGAATGTAGTGGTGGGGTGCTTTTTTGTTGCAGGTTTTTTTTGGTCACTTCCAGAGGTTTCACACTAAGTTTTGTAATTTCTTTTGTTGTTGCTATGGTTGGTGTACTTGGGGCACTCTGTGGTTTCTCGAAAACAGCTTCTTCAGTTTCTTCCAAGATTTCTAGATCTTCCGGACTGTAGATTTTCCCGTTCACATACAGTTTATGTCCTTTGATGAAGCAATTTTCTTCGTTGTTCCCTTTTGCTAAGTTGAGATGTTTTCTTAATAGCTGATTTTGTTTTCGCTGTTTGACTGTCAAGTCGTTAGCAATTGAAATATTGGTACCTTTCAATTTTTTAGCGTTTTTCAGAATGGCTGCCTTTTTGAGGAACGATGTGAATTCAATTTTTATTGGGACGTTGCTTGTTTTGCCAAGTGGGTAAAAATTATTGAGATCACTGTCGACAATATTTACACCGACTAGATTTTTCAATTCCTTTTTGATGAGGTCAATTGATATATCTTCCGGATTTGTTTTCAAACCAAAAATAATAATATTGTTTTCTTTAGATTTCCTTTCCAATCTTTCAATGTTGTTCGTGGTTTTATCGTTGTCTCGTTCTAAAGCGCTGATGCGTCGGTTTAAGTCCTCCAATTTCAAACTTATTTTCACTTCTACTGCTTCAATTAACGATTTTATTTCCTGCCTATTTCTTCTTATCTCTTCCAATATAGTTTCATTTGTTATTGACATTATCAGCGACAGGAACAAGTATGATGTTATTTATTAAAAGTGTATGGTTTCCTTTACAGATACTGTTCGCTGATAGTGTGTGTCCACGACAAAAAAGGCTAAAAGTTTGCTGTGATTCTTTCTCAAGAATGTTAATGTACGATTTAACCTTTCTTATTGTTGATTGTTCTTGTAATTCACTTATTGGGAGACACAGTGGATTTCTTATGTATTCGGTAGGTGAAATATTCATAAAAAAATACACTAATTACCTTAGATTTGATTCGATTTACGTGGAGCTAACTCACATTTACTACATAGATATAAAGGTTCACATACACATATGAAATATAAAATAAAATTATCTAAATTAAAATTATCGTCTATACAGAATGTTTTCGGAAATCTGTTATTTCTAAAAAAGAATCATCGTGAAAGACAGTGGGATTTTCACTATTGTTATCTGATTTTGCTTGACTAGGAAGAACAAAATTAGTACATTCAATATTATTAGTTTTTTTTTTATGAGCAGTTTCATAAACACTTTCATTGCCGATCTTATTTGAAGGACTGTTCTCTTTTATTCCTCCACTTCTATCTATTATTTCTATTATTCTTTTCATCAGTTTGACTTTACCTGCATACTTAAAAATAAGAATTTTTTTAAATAAAAAATTTGAGTAATTTAGTATTGAATTGACATCATACAACATTTTTCATTTCCTTAACTTTATGATAAATTTTTATATTAACATATTCAATGAATTTGTTGAGAACTTTTCGATTTGCCCATCGAGGGATAGAGAAAATTGTAACATTTGTTCTCAAGCTTACCTTCTTAAGTGCATCAAATATGTTTTCATTTACCCCTTTTCCTCTCATAACATTTATCAAACCTGCTGCAATTATAACATGGTCGGCGAGTGTAAATGACTCCGTCAAATTTTTGATATCAACAATAATATCCTCTAGTTCAGCATTGTGTTTGATAAAAGCTTGCACTAAATATTTGTTAGACTGAAAGTTGTTTAATATTTTCGTTAAGTCCGTTGAATTGCTATCACCTAATATGAGAATTTTTTTCTTAATCTTGACTTCCTTGTTTCTGTAAATATTTTCATTCTCAGTTCTTCTCCCCTCTTGACAATCATCATGAATGTTGTTGCGAATGTTCTGCTCACCGTCTGTCTTCTGTTGATTGTTACGTTTTTCATAGTTTTTCCACTCTCTCAGTTCTCTTCTATATAGATCATTTTCTGCAGTTAAAACTTCTATGGATGTGATCATATTATCATTTAATGTTGTCAACTCCCTTATGTCATCTTCTAGTTTCTTCATGTCATATTTCAGATTTTCCGCTTCATTTCCAATGATTTCATATTTTTTTTGTAAATCTATGATATCTCCTTGGGTTAATTCTGTTTGTACACTGGATATTTTGTGTTTGCTGATTTTCGTTGTGGCTTGTACAGATACGGACCTTGTGTTGTTGGAGGTAGTTTGAGTTTCGGCATGAGTTTGATCTTTACGTGTCAGTCTTAACTGGGTTTCGAGTTCTTTAATTGTATCATTGGCTTTCAAAATCTCTTTCTCACGAATATTTATTATTTCTATCAGTTCTTCTTCAGTTTTGATAGCGTCTTCTACGAATTTCTGTCTTTCTAATTTCATTTGTACCATATGTTTGTTTTTTAACTCATTTTCTTCTTCCATATCCTCTAATGTTTTCTCAAGAATGCTTTTTTCCATTTCCAATAGAGCCATTTCCTTGTTTTTTGTTTTTTGTTTTTCACAACACATGATTGTTGGGCCACTCAACAGTTGAAATTTCCCCTTGTTACTTAGAACACAGGATTTGTGATACATACTGGAGCAGTTTACACAGAAATAATAGGGTGCGGGTCTGGTTCTACAGCATTTAAACATTGCCATTTTGATTAAAAAGGGCTACGCCACTGGTTTCTTGATTTACTAAAGGAATCCCCTTTGCTTTGCTCCTATCGGTTTTTTACGTATTGTCGACAAGAAATGGATTCTATAGCTTATCACCACTTTTTTCACTATTTCAGATTTTAGATCGTGATACTACACCGATGAAATTTGCTGTTTTAACGTGTTGATTTAATTTGTTCGAAAATCTAATTTTGTATTTGAGTTCGCTACGTAAAGTCGATTCCAATAATGTTGATCAAAACTTTGTTCATAGTCTATTTCCACCTTAAACCACTGTTTTTGCGAGCAACATTTTAACACTCCGACTTCACCGACATATTCATTCAAACAATCATCTCGCCTATCTTTTTTGTATTCTTTCATTCACATTATTTAGTTTTCTTATACATGCAATATTTTTTATATTCATCGTGTACCTCTAGGTCCTTGTTGTTATCGACGGTTCCTACTAAATAAAAAAAATCATTATCTATTAAAAACAACAAAATAATTATTTCCCTTTGTACCGAAGATGAACAATGTTCATTTATATCCTTCTCCTGGATATGTGTTCAAGGTTTAGTACAAAATTACTCTGTATGAAAATTCCATTATAGTAAAAGTTGATAAGAATATTGAAAACCTTCCATTAAATTTAACTGAACATCTCATATTGAAGTTTTTCGAATTGCATACCTTTTCCTCAATTCGATATAACATTCCTTTTACGGAAAATACTAGTAAACTCAAAGCAAAGTCTCTATCATGCATTTTATACATGAGAAAATAAGTTACTAAAATTAGACACAAGTTGGCCCAACAACCCATTTTGAATATTCACTAAAAGTAAACTCTTATACTAGCAATACACAATAGGGGAAAAAAAACTTTGCTCTCTATGAACAAAAAAATATTACTCCAGATTCACCCATTTCTCATTTATATTTTTCTGGCTGAGAGGAAGATACCGTGAAACATTTTGTACATAATTCTTAACAAGGTGAATTATGAAAAATTAACCCCCAGGACGAGCAAAGCCCATCCATCATAGTCCTTATGCTATGGTTGGGGTGAAACTGGGCAGAATGGGGTAAATTATGGAGAATTAACCCTCCGGGGCGAGCACTGCGCCTCCACCATAGTCCTTAGACTGTGGTTGGAGTAAAAAAGGGACGGGGTGGGGTTAATTATGAAGAATCAACCTTCGGAACCTGCTAGGCACCTCCACCATAGTCCTTAGACTGGAGAAAGTTATATACACATTATAAAGTAAGGGACATTGAATAATATAATGGGGAACAAATAAAACTCTTACCTAAAACCATCACTTAACCAATACTTACAGCTAAGGCCAAAAGGGCCTAGCCTATAAGGCTAACAGAGCGCTAGGGCTCTCTCATCTACAGGAGTCTATTACTAACTATCTTTTCAATCTATTCCTTTTGTATTTATATAAGGAAATATGTTTTGTTCATTCGGTCAACGATTTTAGCTCGTCACGCAACTTCGCTAATTTCAATGTCGGTCATATATGACAATGAACTTCTATATCGACGAATTAATAAACAATAAGATGAATGGATCAATGCACTAAAATAATTCAAATTCAACATTTACGACGTAAGTAGTACATGACAAATATTTGTTACATTTCTCGTAATTCAATTAAGTATCGTTCAAACATTATTTAGAAATCGCATTCACATAAACATGATAATTTACTTTGAGGCGAAGCCACAGGGTTCTTACCCAAACTCTTTTGAACGTGAGTTTAACATACTTAAGTGCAATTTTTGTGTAATTTGTTATAAGTAGGCATAATAATAACTTTACCCATAAAATTTTTGATGTAATATAAAAAGTGATTGCGCGAAAGATGCTGGTAACAAAGAAAAATCCGTATAATTTTTTAATCTACTGGTTACTTCATTTTTTTGTCATATTGTTATAATAATAATAAAAAGTCAATGAAGCATGAATTGTGGCCTTTACCTTCATTGCACTTTATCTACTCATGTCTATTTCTATTTTGATAAACAATACATTTTTTTTTGCAAACTGTCACTATTTTTTGAAAATGACTTGCAATTTCTTGGTATGTCCAAAAAACTTGTTGGAAGAAATTGAGTTAGAAAATATATCAATTAGTTTCTGTGCAAATCAAGCCGTTTGGTTAGGAGGTCTTTATGAATTCTTTATTATTTGAAAATTTGAAAGAAATGTTGATAACTGTTTTTGAAAAAAAATTTTTGTTGAATAAAATTGCGTTGAAGAAATGTAAAAACAAAAGTCTAATCGATAATTTTTTTATTTTGTAATCAATACATATAGGTATAACATTTTATGATTATTTTTTTTTTTTTCGTAAAGAAAAACATGTTCTGATTTGCAAACACTTAGAATTTTGATCAATGCCCATCGACTTGTTTGGTGAAACTGTGTGTTGAAGTGTACAATTAACTTTGTTACGATTTATGATGACTTTATGAAATATGGTGATATGATATGAGAATAATTATTGGGAATAAGGTTACCTTTATCTTGAGGGGATTATGGAAGAATATCCTAAATGGATTGAATAATTGCCTGAGGAAGTTTTCGTATTCGATTTTGCAGAGGGGACGTGGAAGAATATCCTTAGAGTTGGGATTGAACGTCTACCTGTGGTATTTTACTCTTGAAGTGTTACCAAGAGACTTGAGATGTGTTTAATGAAATATGATGATATATATGCTCTTGATGTATTTCCAAGAGAATGATGATGATGATTTTGATGTATGAATATATTTTTTCTCGACGTGTTTTCGAGAAAATGGGTAGAGTAAAAATAATCGTAAGAAAGTTGAATACAAGATATGCATTTGCACTGGATTGGTGGTTGAAAATGAGTCATAAGCAAATATTTAAAGTTTTATTTTAAAAAAAAGGAATACACTTGAATAACATAACAGAACATGTTTTAAAGAGAAACATTCTCAATTGAAAATTGAATCAATACATGACCCCTCTGGAAATGGAAAAACCCTACGATAAAATTGAAGTTACTTTTTTGTAATATCTAACAGAAAACAACTACTTCCCCGGCAAAAGCCACGCTGGACATTGAACTACATCTGATAGATATTGAGAAAGACCCTATATAACTTGAGAGAAAAAAAATCTGAAAGTGAAAATTTGCATTTTCATTCGGATAGTTGATTATTTATTAAATGTCCAGTTTCCATTGGATATTCTTATCTATGAATGAGATAAGGGAGAATGTTATTCAGAAGTATCACTCACAGAAAATCGCACATTTCATTGACGCGTGGATTGCATCACTTTCGCTAGGCCTCCGATACATTTTGGTCGACAAAAATCTATTTCACTCTTCTAAGATCATCAGGGAGGTCGGAAGAATTGGAAAACATACTCTTCAGAAGCAATTTCACACTGTGATGAGGAATTGTTGGACTACTTCTTGTACGGTGAAACTTTGAAAATATTTTTCTGACATAAAACCTGTCATGGGTATGACATGTTGATTTCATTGAAAATATGAACAGGATGTTCATAAAGTCAGTTGTGGAATCATCTGCGACTGAAAGTTGGAATTTAGTCGCTGTTTTCCATCGTACAAGATTACCTCTCTTGGAAGGGATTCATGTTTTAAAGAGAAACATTCTCAATTGAAAATTGAATCAATACATGACCCCTCTGGAAATGGAAAAACACTACGATAAAATTGAAGTTACTTTTTTGTAATATCTATCAGAAAACAACTACTTCCCCGGCAAAAGCCACGCTGGACATTGAACTACATCTGATAGATATTGAGAAATACCCTATATAACTTGAGAGAAAAAAAATCTGAAAGTGAAAATTTGCATTTTCATTCAGATAGTTGATTATTTATTAAATGTCCAGTTTCCATTGGAGATTCTTATCTATGAATGAGATAAGGGAGAATGTTATTCAGAAGTATCACTCACAGAAAATCGCTCATTTCATTGACGCGTGGATTGCACCACTTTCGCTAGGCCTCCAATACATTTTGGTCGACAAAAATCTATTTCACTCTTCTAAGATCATCAGGGAGGTCGGAAGAATTGGAAAACATACTCTTCAGAAGCAATTTCACACTGTAATGAGGAATTGTTGGACTATTTCTTGTGCGGTGAAACTTTGAAAATATTTTTCTGACATAAAACCTGTCATGGGTATGGCATGTTGAATTCATTGAAAATATGAACAGGATGTTCATAAAGTCAGTTGTGGAATCATCTGCGACTGAAAGTTAGAATTTAGTCGCTGTTTTCCATCGTACAAGATTACCTCTCTTGGAAGGGATTTATGTTTTAAAGAGAAACATTCTCAATTGAAAATTGAATCAATACATGACCCCTCTAGAAATGGAAAAACCCTACGAAAAAATTGAAGTTACTTTTTTGTAATATCTAATAGAAAACAACTGCTTCCCCGGCAAAAGCCACGCTGGACATTGAACTACATCTGATAGATATTGAGAAAGACCCTATATAACTTGAGAGAAAAAAAAAATCTGAAAGTGAAAATTTGCATTTTCATTCAGATAGTTGATTATTTATTAAATGTCCAGTTTCCATTGGAGATTCTTATCTATGAATGAGATAAGGGAGAGTGATATTCAGAAGTATCACTCACAAAAAATCGCTCATTTCATTGACGCGTGGATTGCATCACTTTCGCTAGGCCTCCAATACATTTTGGTCGACAAAAATCTATTTCACTCTTCTAAGATCATCAGGGAGGTCGGAAGAATTGGAAAACATACTCTTCGGAAGCAATTTCACACTGTAATGAGGAATTGTTGGACTATTTCTTGTGCGGTGAAACTTTGAAAATATTTTTCTGACATAAAACCTGTCATGGGTATGGCATGTTGATTTCATTGAAAATATGAACAGGATGTTCATAAAGTCAGTTGTGGAATCATCTGCGACTGAAAGTTGGAATTTAGTCGCAGTTTTCCATCGTACAAGATTACCTCTCTTGGAAGGGATTCATGTTTTAAAGAGAAACATTCTCAATTGAAAATTGAATCAATGGAAATGGAAAAACACTACGATAAAATTGAAGTTACTTTTTTGTAATATCTATCAGAAAACAACTACTTCCCCGGCAAAAGCCACGCTGGACATTGAACTACATCTGATAGATATTGACAAAGACCCTATATAACTTGAGAGAAAAAAAAATCTGAAAGTGAAAATTTGCATTTTCAGTCAGATAGTTGATTATTTATTAAATGTCCAGTTTCCTTTGGAGATTCTTATCTATGAATGAGAAAAGGGAGAATGTTATTCAGAAGTATCACTCACAGAAAATCGCTCATTTCATTGACGCGTGGATTGCATCACTATCGCTAGGCCTCCAGTCGCAGATGATTCCACAACTGACTTTATGAACATCCTGTTCATATTTTCAATGAAATCAACATGCCATACCCATGACAGGTTTTATGCCAGAAAAATATTTTCAAGTTTCACCGCACAAGAAATAGTCCAACAATTCCTCATTACAGTGTGAAATTGCTCCTGAAGAGTATGTTTTCCAATTCTTCCGACCTCCCTGATGATCTTAGAAGAGTGAAATAGATTTTTGTCGACCAAAATGTATTGGAGGCCTAGCGAAAGTGATGCAATCCACGCGTCAATGAAATGAGCGATTTTCTGTGAGTGATACTTCTGAATAACATTCTTCCTTATCTTATTCATAGATAAGAATCTCCAATGGAAACTGGACATTTAATAAATAATCAACTATCTGAATGAAAATGCAAATTTTCACTTTCAGATTTTTTTTTCTCTCAAGTTATATAGGGTATTTCTCAATATCTATCAGATGTAGTTCAATGTCCAGCGTGGCTTTTGCCGGGGAAGTAGTTGTTTTCTGATAGATATTACAAAAAAGTGACTTCAATTTTATCGTAGTGTTTTTCCATTTCCAGAGGGGTCATGTATTGATTCAATTTTCAATTGAGAATGTTTCTCTTTAAAACATGAATCCCTTCCAAGAGAGGTAATCTTGTACGATGAAAAACAGCGACTAAATTCCAACTTTCAGTCGCAGATGATTCCACAACTGACTTTATGAACATCCTGTTCATATTTTCAATGAAATCAATAACAGAATATGTTTGTCAAGGAGGTGATCAACAGGTCTAGGTTTCTAATTGATTTCGAAAATAATTTAACTAAAGTTTTCGATGGCTGTCCTAACCGAATTAATGGCACATTCTTCTCATCTGGCGAAGCACCTAAAACAATAATAAAAATCCTTTACCAGCATATATTTTTAAAGAAAAAATCTTAATAAATAATTACTACAGAATGAGCAATAATAACAATAAATAATGAATTTTGACACACCCCTGCCTGAAAGAGTAGAAATGAGTCAATTATTATATTTGAAAAGGAATAGGAAATAGCATCTCAGACTGATCTACGGACAGAAAACTGTGTAGAATTATAAGAAGTAAATGAAGCATATAGATACATAGAAGATATATTGAGAAAAGTAAGAATTGAAGATTGTTTTGAAGATTATATTGAAGAAGAATTATTTGTATAGACTATACACTGAGATAAATGAAAGTGCAGGTTGAGGAGGACGCTCCCACAACTGCATGTCATATGACAATTATTTGAGGTGTGGAAAATGTGCTACGCCACGTATAGTTGTCGATGAAGAATTAAAAGATGATAAATATTATTTTTGAGGCATGATATGAAATGCCAATATATGAGGTCTTTTGAAGAAAGACAATAGGTAAAATGTTGTAGAAAGTACTACGATAGAGAAAGCTGCCTCAACAGGGGACAATAGTGAAGTACGATGTAGAAAGTTGACTACGTCATGATTATGAAAATAAAATATACAGGGTGTCAATTTGAAAACTTCCCACCCTTAATATCTTCCTTCCAGTAAACAATATGAGTAATCGAAAAAACAGGTCAATTTTATTGTCAAGGGGGACACTTTCACGGACTATTTGTAGCCCTCGTGGTTCAACCCCCTAGGAGGGGTAGATGTTACCCTTAGAATTTTAAATGGGAAGGGGGGTCAAGTGGCACATCATTTTGATGGGCGTTCAATTCTTGTTCCAATGGTACCCTGACTTATTATTTTGTGATGAGCATTTTCCAAAAAATTGCGTTCTAAACTAACAGAAGTAATTATTAGAACGCCTATACTGAGATGCATTATTGTATTGACTACCTTAAATAAAAATGGTTAGAAGAGTAGGTGGCACCGCTCCAACCCTTGAATGACAGGAATAAATTTATTACGCATGGGATTTTTTATTTGGTGGTTATTTTCCTTCTACACAATAAAATTTAATTTGCGAGAAAGACATTTCCAACATAAAATGTACTTACGCTTATCTTATTAGCTGTTCGAAATGTTGTCCATTTTGCTCTAAACAGTAATACAGTCTGTTTTCGAACTCCCCTCTAACATTACGGAAAACTTCACTAGGAATTGACCGGCATGCTGCTGTAATTCGTCTTTTAAGTTCGTCAATATCAGAAGGTTGTGTTTTATAAACAACGGATTTAAGATGCCCCCAAAGAAAGAAATCTAAGGGTGTTAAATCCGGTGATCTCGGAGGCCATTCAACTGCTCCCCTTCTGCCAATCCATCTACCCGGAAATCTCTCGTTTAACCACTGTCGGACGGGAAGAAAATAATGAGGTGGAGCACCGTCCTGCTGGAAATGTAACAGATCCTCCTGCAAAAGTTCATTACCTTCTGCATCAATTTGAGTTTCTAGCTCGTGAGTTATAAGAGGATCGATAGTCTCTTCAAGCATATCAAGGTACAGATTGCCAGTCAAGTTTTCTTCCAGAAATAATGGACCAAGAATGGCATTTCCAAGAATACCAGCCCAAACATTAACTTTTTGTGGGTGTTGTGTATGCCCTTCCCGAAAAATATGTGGGTTTTCGTCACTCCAATAGCGACAATTTTGTCTATTAACATTGCCATTCAGAAAAAATGAACACTCATCGATGAAACAGATGTTTAACAGAAGATTAGGGATGGTATTGACTCGATGAGACATGATTTCACAAAACTCTATTCTTCTATCATAATCATCCTCGTGGAGCTCTTGAAGAATCTGCATTTTATATGGATGAAATTTATGCATTTTCAATGCTTTTCTTATAGTCTCGCGTGACATTCCCGTCTGTTCTGATACTGATCGTAAGGAGCTCGTGGGCTCTGCAGCAAATGTTCCCAAAACTTCAATTTGAGCTGCTTCATTTAGTACTCTGGGGTTATTTCTTTTTTTATTTGTCACTGAACCAGTTTCGTAAAACTTATTCACCAAATCAAGCACATACCGGTGACTGACATTACAATTTGGATGTCTTTCGTTAAAAAGACATGCCGCCCTTCGTGCGCACTTTCCAACTTCGCCATAAATTACAATCATTTCAATTCTGTCTTGAAGAATGTAAACCATTTTTACACTTTTATACACTTATTAAAGTAATTCCTAAACAGCCCAACAGGTACAACGGTATTCACAATACTACCACATAGTTCAAATTTGCTAACCAATTTTTTGCCGGAAAACAGAAACTTTTTACAGCAGAAGTAGCAAAAAAGGAAGGCTATTTGTACAATTTATGCGATGACACTTAAAAATTCAGCATTTAATAAACACAACTTTACTACCATCTACGTTTTACTATTAGACTACTTTTTTATGTAAAGTGTTTGGAGCTAATGGCTAATGTTACCCCTAATAAAGGGTTGGAACGGTACCACCTAATATTCTAACCAGTTCTGGCCAAACCATGCATCTAAGTATAGGCGTTCTAATAATTACTTCTGTTAGTTTAGAACGCAATTTTTCGGAAAATGCTCATCAAAAAATAATAAGTCAGGGTACCATTGGAACAAGAATTGAACGCCCATCAAAATGATGTGCCACTTGACCCCACTTCCCATTTAAAATTCTAAGGGTAACATCTACCCCTCCTAGGGGGTTGAACCACGAGGGCTACAAATAGTCCTTGAAAGTGTCCCCCTTGACAATAAAATTGACCTGTTTTTTCGATTACTCATATTGTTTACTGGAAGGAAGATATTAAGGGTGGGAAGTTTTCAAATTGACACCCTGTATATGCAATATCTTAGAGATGCAATTTACATGTGGTACTACAAAATTTCTATCAGATTCAATTCAATGTTCGTCGTAGGTACTAGCCAGGAAAGTAGTTGTTTTTGATAGAGATTTTTAAGAACTATTAATTTTTATCTCACTTTCCTATTTTTTCATTAACATAAAATTATCAGATAAGGTGACACTCAAATAAATAGACAGGTGTCGAATAGTGAAAAATCAATTTTAACAAAGTAATGAGTATTATAGTGGGTGTGTCATAATTAACCAGTAATCCATGAAAACATTTTCACATAATAGAAACCAGCAAGTTTCATTCAAAGTTAAATACCATTGTTATGATCTACTACTGTCTTGTAGACTTTAAACACTTTTCTACTCTGAGAAGTAATACAACTTGATTAGTTATAAGAATGTTATGTGATTCAGTGGTTGTTGTTTCGAATTTTTGTGAATATTAGTTCTATAACCTAGCTTAAGAATACAAATATGTACCTAACGAACTTACTGCCGAATTTCTCTCTTGTTTCATGCAATCGAGCCACCACCACACCCCGAGCCTCTACAAAGCAGCCCCTGAGACACTCACTTCTCCATCATCCCTGTCACGGTTTCCACTCCAGGACGTTAGGCAGAATGTAACAGAGTCGACAGAAGGACCTAGAAACATGAAGTTGAATTACTGTGATCCAAATATGCGGTAATCAACCAGAAGCAAACACTTACGTTGTTGCGTTCGCAGTTTTTCTGAGTAGCCGGTAAACAGTTCCTGGGTGTGCAGGCAATATCCACCAACAAAGATGAACTGCTGCAGAAGGACCCAAATCCCCGGAACTCTTATTAGAAAACGAGTTTTACAAACTGCTGACTAGACATATCTTACCAGAGTCTGGAAACGATAGATGTTTGAAGCATTCCGAAGTAATCCAAGGAGTGAAAGTTCAAAATCAAAGTTGTCCAACAACTGGATACACCATTACACAACAAACACGAATAAAAAATGTCTGTTGTAAACTGATTGTAATAATGAACCGCCAAAAATTACCGCTACATCCAAACAACGAACAATATTATGTCATATGTCAATGTCATTTCATGTCGTAATTCTTCTTCTCTTGAAACAATTGACAGAATTGGCATGGCTCTGACTGACAGATAGAGTTCGCAGAACAACACCAATATGTTCTGTAAATGCAAGAAACAACGCAACACGTAATAAAAGTATTTGCCAAGATGCCAAGTCCAGTCCACTTTGCTACGTTGCCATCCAGCCAAAACCGTTTCAGTCGGGAACGTTAAGCAGACTTCAGCCGAGATACGATCCTAATGTACATGGAGCGCTGCGCAGCAAGATCGTTGTAGTGACACAAGACAAAGTTCAGTGCCGGACTATGACAATATTAGCGTGGGAACTCGTAATTGCCAAATAAATTTCTTGGACGATATATTGTGTTATTTAAATGTATAGGATATTTTATGTACGTGAATTATTTAATTTTATTTCGTATTTTTATTCTGAAGTAGTACTTGTAGTATTGTTCCGGTTTAATTCGAATCTGTTGCTTTGTTTGTTTTTTTTTTGTAGTACCCTATACTACAGTTTCATTTGAATTAGTTGTCTCGTTTTGTTTATATTTTTTGTACTGTCCAGAAAGCTGGGGGCCAGCTTTGTCTACGGCCATACCAAGAGAGGATGTCATTTGTTCCTGGTGTCTACTTCAAGAAATATATCGACGCAAGAAGAAAGGAAAACGATAAAAAGCGTGCAAAGGTGTTGAAAGGAAAAGGACAGAGAGTTTCCCGTAAACAAACTCCCCAACATAAAATGGGAAAGTATGATTATGGTCCTCACGCGAAACAGGTGGAACCCACAGAAAAAGAAATCAGTAAACTAAAAATCATCAAACTGAATAACTTGAAGGTGCCATTAGTTTATTTTATTTTTCGTGTTGCTCGTTGTCGGGACTATTGCTTACTCATGGGATCTTCATTCAATTTTAGGTAAATGAAGAACAGAGAAACCAAATCGCAGAATTAACAGTGGGACCATTCGAAAACCATATGTATATTTGGGAACGAAATGATAGGTTGACGGCTTCCAATTTTGGTGCTGTGATGAGAAGAAGAAAAACGACAAGATGCCACGCACTCTTTACAGTGGTCACAAAAACCTCAGTCACATTTCCAACATTTCATATGGACAAAAGAATGAATTAGTGGCCCTGAAGAAACTAGAAGAGAAAATAGGGTGTTAGGTACAATCTGCCGGACTCTTCATTGACTATGAAAAACCCTTCTTGGCAGCTTCTCCTGATGGTGTGTTTTTTTTTTTTCAATAATTATTATTTTTTTATTATAAAATTCGTCTATTATAGGGCTCATTGAAAACACGCATTGTGTAGAGGTGAAGTGTCTACTGACTGTTCTCAAGTCAGGTTTGACATTAGAGGAAGCTACCATACGAAAAAAAGCATGTTTGGAGATGAAAGACGGTAAATTGAGATTTAAGAGAAACCATCAATATTATTATCAGGTGACAAATTTTTTGAGATAAATAGCTGATAAGTATTTAACTTGTATATTGTTGCAGGTTCAGGGTCAGCTGAATATCACAAAAAGAAATTCTTGCTATTTTGTTGTGTATGTCGGAGATCATCACGAAATATTCATAAAAGAAATAAAAAAGGTCGAAATTTTATGGAAAGAAGAGATGGTACCAACTTTGGAGAGGTTTTATGAGGATTGTGTTTTGGAAGAGATAATACGACAACGTTACTTGCGAAATGAGAAATGCTATGATCCACCATGGATAGAAGAAGCAATTGCATCGGGAAATAAAAAGAAATAATTTTTTTCATTTGTTTCATTATAGCCCACCTCTTTGAATATTCTGTTACCCTACCAACACTTTTTTTTTCATAATTTTTTCAAGTTTTTGTGGCACATAAAAGTGATCAGCAAGTATAATGAGTCCAAAGATGTCCGTCGTGGTAACATCTGAGGAAACGGCAATAGTTGACTGTAGTTTCTGTTAAATAGTACACGAGACCATTTATGCTGCAGTATACAATTTCCAAACAAATATTAGAGTTTTGAGTTATTTGGGAACTTATTTTTTTAACTGCGGCTCTGTTTTAATATATACATTTTTAAAATTATTTTTCATTCCGCGTTTGATGTTGTATTACGTATGTATAACGATTTCATTATGTTCCAAATCATCTCAATTTTTTCAATATATTCTCGAGATATTTTATCCGTAAAGACTATCCAAGCCGGACCTGTTTCAGAAGCTGCTATACATTTGGAGGGCACGCTGGTATCATTTACTCAAATATCCGGTCCCTACATCCGCAGGGTGAGTGATTATTTGGTCCGAGATTCATGTGCCCTGAGCAAACGAAGTGAACCAAAGATGAAGGCCTTCTGCATTCATACGGCAAGGATTTCTATCGTATAAAGGCAAGCTGGTATAATTTTCAGATTGGAAAGCAAGGTGTCCATCATTAAAACAAGGACACCTATTATCAGAACCACCACTTCAACAGAATGCTTTGGGTGAAGCCTGCAGAGTTCAAAGATTTATCGATATTTATTCTATTTTTTACTCTTCTTTTCCGACGACGTTCGTTTCGACAGAAGCCAAAAACTATGACGAAAATAGTTTTACTATTATTATTATTATAATTATCTATTATTATCTTTTTTTTCTATAAATCTTTATGAAACTGTAATATTCAAGAATTTATATCAGATCATTTTAAAATCTCAATCAAAATGCAAATTTCCTAACGCCTCGAAAGTTTCGCCTCTGCTAATAATTCAATCATACTGTGGATTATTTTGATGATTTATCTGTTAATGATTGGGTTACTGCGGATTTTTACCTACACAAATTTTATTCAGATCTATTCTACCATTATGATTATCAGGTAAGAATTTCATCATACCTATATGAAATTGAAGAGACTTATTCCTTTTATTACTGGGTATATAATTTGTTTACAGAATAGCTCCAACACTCAATTTTTATTTCAATTTTACAATTTTCTACTGTGAAATCACTGTCCCCTCTATCAATCCATCAAAATATGCTTTAATATCGGAAGAAATACAATTCTCGTTCACAAAGCTTAAGGATATAACCTATATATAACTACAAAACGTAATTTGAAATATTTGAATATAAGACATTTTAAAACAGCAACGTCCGGGTCAACTCATCATTAAAAATAAATTAATAAGTTTATGTGGATATGTATCAAAACGATCTATGAATTCAATAAAACTTTTCCATACTATAGTGACTCTTATTTCAGAATCTGATAAATGAATTAAAGAACAAAAGAATATATTGAGCTGCCCCTCATATACACGCCTATAAAGCGACAAAATTTATAAAAAGCATTTCTCGCCGCTCAATGCGAATATTCGTCAACATCTTTTATTCTACTCTATTCATAGTGCTGTGCTTGTTCATTGCCATCACCCAAATTCCAGTTCATTCATAATTTTGAAGATAATGAATTCTACTGTGGCGCAATCTATTCGCAAATGGCTGAACTGACTCAGTGAGTAATAAGATGCAATTTCTTATAAATCTGCTAGATTTTGGAATATAGCCGCCTAATTCCGAGTTCTGCTCGCATTTCTCAAAAACACGGTGTAAAAAATTGGTCTATGTTGGGTTTTGAACGATTTCAATAGGTCTTCTTGTTGACACTTTCCAAAAACGAGAATTATATCGATTTGTTGAATTCCGCAAAAAAAAATCACGAATTTTTTGAAAAAAATTAATTTCGATAGTGTCAACAAGTACTCCATTATGTTCCAAATATATTTACCAAATTTGAGTTATTTACGTGTCACCGATTCGCCGTCCGAGCAGAAGACAGCATGCATGCCATTGAACGGCCACCTTAAACTTTTATTATTTTTAATGTTATATATTTTACTTATACTATCATGTATTACCATTTTTGACGTATGCAAATATTACATATGTATGTACTGCATGAATAAAATTCTATTCTATTCTACTGTGTTCTTGAATGTTATATTCAGACGAACCATTAATAATTCTGTCAAGAACTTTTGGAAATCCTTCTGAATTTTGATCGCCCAAAATCAAGATTTCCTTCTTCAATTCTTTTGCAGGATAATAAAGTTTTGGTGACTTCGTCTTTCCACCATTTGCTTCGTCGGGTATTAGTTTTTGTTCCACTTGCACCCTATTGTAAGACAACACTAACACTAATTCAAAACTTGTATATTGATATCCAAATAACAACATTTTAATTATCAGTAGATATGTTTGAATGTTTTAGACGATGTAGTAACTTGATTACTTATATTTCGGACGTCCGAAATATAAGTCATCAGTAGATATGTATAACCAAATATTCAGACGACCAACGCCTACGAATAAGTGCGTGATGCTTAAGGGCCTCTAGGTGAATATCATCGTCAATCTCGCTATCGGCACGTTCCATATCACCTCAGTCAGTGATGATCGTATTTGTTTGTTAAAACGCCTAACCTCAGGCGGCTAAGAACTGCCTTATCTGAAAAAAGAACGAACATCACTACTTTGTCTTTAACAGTTACTTTCTTGCTCTGATTGAGTCTGATACCAACTACTAAGTAAGTACCTATCTCAACAGTCACATTTTATCTGTAATTGAGCCTGATACAACTACGAAGTAGGTATCCATCCCAGCAGTCACAACATCACTGTGATTGAGCCTGATACCAACTACTAAATAGGTACCTATCTCAACAGACACATTTTCTATGTGATTGAGCTAGATACATCTACGAAGTAGGTACCCATCCCAACAGTCACAACGTATCTATGATTGAGCCTGATACCAACTACTAAGTAGGTACCCATCCCAACAGTCAAAACATATTTGTGATTGAGCCTGATACCAACTACCAAGTAGGTATCTATCTCAACAGTCACATTTTTTTATGTGATTGAGCCTGATACAGCTACGAAGTAGGTACCCATCACAACAGTCACAACATCTTTGTGATTGAGCCTAATACCAACTACCAAGTAGGTATCTATCCCAACAGTCACATTTTTTTCATGCGATTGAGCCTGATACAACTAAGAAGTAGGTACCCATCCCAACAGTCACAACATCTTTGTGATTGAGCTTGATACCAACTACCAAGTAGATACCTATCTCAACAGTCACGATTTTTTGTGATTGAGCCTGATACAACTAGGTACCCATCTCAACAGTCATAAAATCCCAACAAGTCTGACATCCAGAGCTACTCTAGTTAGTTACCATTAGGGGAATATCTCACTTTCATTTCATCAACAGCAAACACTGTTTCGTTGTTGCTATATTACTCATTCGGGTCGTGAATAATTGAATAATACTTGGTAACTTTCGAAAGTTCTTTAAATTTTGGAATATCTCATTACTCAAAACAATTCATGATTTCATCTTATCAACAGCAACTACTGTTTGTTGCTCCTATAATTCTCCTTCAGGTCTTGACCTTCTTGTCGGCCATTGAATAATACTTGCTCATTTTCAATAGCTCTTCAAACTTCAAAAACTTCCTACTCTTGCCTGTGTTAGGTACATATGTTACTAGTACCATCAATACGTCTCCATCAGAATATATCTTTTGCTTTAGCTCCATATTCAACTTCAGCTTTAGCCTTAACTTCAGCTTTCGCTTTAGCCTTAACTTTAGCTTTAGCCTCAGCTTCAGCTTCAACTTTAATGGGATAAAACCAATTTTTCTGATTTCTCTGATCTTTTGTTAACTTTTCTAGAATCTTCCCTTTCAATTCTTTTAAATAAACTTCTAGGCCTTACTAAATTTCTTTTAAAAGGTTTCCTTCAGCAATACTTTTACTTTCACATCCATTGGAAGCGCCAAAAACCTCTATAAAGGTTGAACTCGGAACACTTTGTGTTCCATTCACTTTTTTTTCGGTTCCAGCATCAGTAGTACGTTGAAGGCTGATCCACGATCAAATATTCTATATGTAACGTAGCTCACTTCTTTCCACTAGCCTGTTTGTAGTAATATAAACGGTTCAAACAAGCTTCTACACACTTCTTCATAATCTGGCACATACTAGTGAACCAATAGTTTTGAGTAGTCATCAAAGTCTTTACTCTAAGTCATACTCAAAGTCATACTCTGTTTAACGTAACTTCCTTCTTACCAATCGCCTGCTTGTAATTTCAACAGTTCAACACACTTCTTCATAATTTGACACATATCTACTTGTAATCCAATAGTTCTGAGTAGTCATCAAAGTCTCTACTCTAGTCATACTCAGAGTCATACTCTGTGTAACGTAACTTGCTTCTTACCAATCGCCTGATTGTAATTCAACAGTTCAAACAAGCTTCAGCAAACTTCTTCATAATTTGACACATACTAGTAAACCAATAGTTTGAGTAGTATTCAAATTCCTTCCGAAACCAAAATATCTACCATTATCAGATTTGCTAGTGTGCATATTTAGGAATTACCCACAAACATTTGCGATCTTGATCTATATGTGAATCTTGTTATGACTCATCTCAAACTTGTCAAAATATTTTGTTTTGTATTTATTAACAGTTTCTTCTTGAAGAACGTTTCAAATAATTCTCAGTTGTTCGTCTTGAAGCTGAGCGGCTAGCACCCAATCAGCTTCGGTAATATCAACTATTGTGATATCGATGTAGCTCTTCTCAACTAGAGCTCGACTAAGATCATCAATATGTTCCTTTTCAGAACCTGGTCTATAGACAACTTTGGAATCGTAATCTTGTACCTGTAAAAACTTTCATCACACTCGAGGCATTATATCTCTCTTTTTTTAAATACAGTTCCTAGTGCACTACAATGAGTGATTATTTTCGATGGGATAGTTCTGCACGTAGGCCCTGAACTTCTGTAATGCTAAAACAACAACTAACGTTTCTAACTCATAGAAGTAATGAAAATTTTGTCCCTGACTTGCCTGTTGAAGTAGACAACTACTTTACAATCAGCATCTACCACTTGCATCAGCATGGCTTCAAACTCCAGACAACTTGCATCTGTGCATCTGTGCAGTTATATATTTATGAAACAGGCTTAGTTATCAGAGCCACTTCAATTTTGTAAAACGCTTCCACTTTTTCACTGAACCATTACATAAGAGGAGCAACAATTCTTGAACAACAATTTATAGACTTCCTGAAGTATTCAGAAAGTCACAAAAATTGTCAAACATCCTTCACATTGAAAGGATTATACAAATTTAGCACTGCGGCAAGTTTATGATTATACAACGTCGAAGCTGATTTCCTGACCTAAACGGATATATTGGTCTAGAAAACACTGCACTTCCTCAACTTCAGGGTTAATTTGCGTGCAGGTAAGGCAATTTCCTCAACCTTTCTAAACCTCGATTTATGCTGTACAATGTTATTTTAAGGTCATCTATATACGCAAATTCTGATTAATTAAGTTTCAATATGATATTCATAAGTTTTTTTTTTACTTCCGGAGTGTTGGCAAGGTTAAATGCCATTCTCAAAAACTCATTATTCGAGAAGGGCACCAAGAAGACAGTTTTGTCACTCGAATCCTCCGCCATAAGTATCTGATAAAAACCAGAGGCCACATCCAGGGCGGCAAAATATTCACTTCCGCTCAAAAAGCCGATCTGGTGTTCTATCAGAGTGATCAAGTTCAGACTCATATAATCCACACAAAGTCTGAAGTCGCCCGTCTTTTTTTTCACTAAAGTAAACTAACAGAAAGGTTTAATAAGCTCTATCCAATCAGAATCTTGTAGCATCAACGCGTCATAGTGACGTACTTGGACATGAGTACATAGTCGAACTAGAACCAAGGAACAAAACTGTCACCTGTAACTCTTATATACAAAGAGTGCGGAGTGCGCTAGTCCATCACTGTCAGTAGAGAACGGCGACCATGACAGGTTCAACTACGTCACATTTCGTCATAAATGTTCTCTTATCTCATTCTATTAGTGTCACCATTGTTTTATGGGAATTAGACTCTCCTAGTTAGATAACGTTTAATCTCTTTGGAGCTAGACTCCCTTATAATCCTGTTATCCAACAAGCCTTGTACTATAGCACCAAGAAGTTATGTTTCTTTCAACACTTTCAACATTTCAACCATCTTAGATTCACCAAAATCTTTAAAGGTAAAAAAGGCTTTCTATCTGCTTAACTGTTCAACAGTTCCAAACAGAGCAACTTTTCAGAATTACTCAGGTCATCAGATTATATGGCACTGAAATCTAATATGGACATGGAAGAAGTCAATATAATTTAACAACAGTCTGATGGCGTTATTTGTTTCAACACTATAGAGTTGTTTATTTTCACAATGGGACAGTCAGATTCGTTCAAATAGTCGCACCCGACAATTAGATTATAACAAATAATCAATGTCTACTACTTTGACATTCACTTTCGGAATCACCCTGTATATGTTCATCTCGACACTAATCGAAGTATTACACATCAAAATATTACCCATGAAACATTGCTACCCTCACTAATTTTTTAATATTCTCCTCTTAAATCAATAATTTTGTAATCCTATTAGTACAAGAAATACCAGTTTCAATCAGGCAATTTAAGTCGGTTTAAATATGATTTGTTACTATTTGAATGTGAGGAATTAACGTTTTCACTTTTTAGTTTGTTTTTGTAAAAGTACATATTTCTCGATAATGCCGATCAGAATAATAGTAACTCAATTTTTATTTCCTTTCATGCGAATAATTAACAACTTCTACCAACAATTTTACAATTTGTATATCATATGGAAATGTTTCGATTCAAATCTCGCTATCGGCACGTTCCATATCGCCTCAGTCAGCGATGAGCATTTGTTTATCATCTCACGAACATGAAGAGGCATTCATTCCGGCAAGAGGGTGGCTCAGTCTAACACTATATATTCTCAACTTCTCAATAAATTGTGTTTCTGAATACAAGTAAACCACTTGTCAGTATCTCGCATATTTATCGTGAAATTTGTAACCCAGATTCAATTTTCCGAATAAAGGGTTTCCTCGCATAATTCATTGAAACAAAAATTGTTATGATTATGTTGCTTTGTTTGCAATTTGTTCCACAAAAGCCTTTATATATCATTACGGTTTAAAAAGCCGGCCATTTGAATAATTGAGTTGCAGTAATTCCATTAAAATACCGAGTTCTATTTACATTTAAATGGAAACAACGTGACTTCATGCTATTTCAAAAGGCTGACATCCTGACTAATCACCATATCTATTCCTGAAAATTCTTCGTGAACGTTCCAAATAATCACATACCTAAGTATTTTAGATGTCCACAAACAAATTCATAATTACAAAGGACCACGCACACATCTAATGGAAAACAGTATTTTGGTGAAAATGCTGGAGCCATCCTTAGTAAAAGTCTTCATTGGCCCAACTCGATTTTATGACCAGTTTTGGCGCTAGTGGGCGCTAAATCATTAATTTTGTGATTTTTGGAGAAATTCAGCTGAATAAAAAAATATCAATTTCTCATTTAAATTCAATATTGTGTGTGACTGGACACTCCTAAAATTCGTGAGGAATACCTTTCCATAATACAGAAAAAAAAATGCCACTGTTTTCCTACAGGGTATAGTCAACAACATACTCATCTCTTCAGTGAATAAATTCGTCTACAAGATTATAAGTTGATTGAGTTTATCATTGAGGTTCAACCAGAATGGTTTGTTGATGTACCAAAATATATTGAAGCTATGAATACACAGTGTTTGAAATAAATAAGGGTCCATTGTATACAGAGTGGCTCATTAGTGTGAGGAAGTGCAGTATCTTGCCTATCATGAGGAGTATGAAAAAATGTTTGAGACGACAGTTATAAGGTTAACTTTGTTGCTTGCTATAAAAATATTTCCGAATATACAGAGTGTTTCTTCAAAGCGGGGCAACACAAAGCATCACTTTTTTCAAATAGACCACCCTGTAAATTTTCTCACCATTGAAATGAGCAAATGTTTTACATAAGGAGGTATTTTCTTCTTTCGGAAATATTGCGGAGTTGTAAAGTAACTGCTGAAAGAAAGAAAATCTTCGGAAAAACATACCATCACAAATACCATAATAAATTCTTCATGAATAGAATTTAAACAAAGATATTTGTGTCGAGCAAAATTTATGAACAATATACGTTTTTTCAATCAAGGGCTAATTTGATAACTCCGTGCCTATGATTGAATTCTCCTTGAATTCAGATGGGAAAACTCAGTTCATTCAGTTCAAATATATAGTCGACGGAAAAATACTCAATATCCTCAAAATATAAGAAATATTTCTTTGAGTGATTCACAAAATATATTCATATTTCATAGCCTGCTAAAGCTTACAAAAACACAATATTAATTATTTGGCGCCCTATCGCTGAACCTTTGAATATTACGACGTAGTTAGGGATAGAAGTTGACTTCAGCTCTCTGTTGAGGACGATCATGATTCAATCCTCGAGAAGAGTAATTACTCATCTTAATTGAATAGATAGAGCCTTCGTTGTGTGAAATACCATGAATTTCAATTTGCATTTTGTTTTGAGAGATCAAATTCCATTCTTATCGATCATCAATAATAATTAACTTTATCAACTCATAGTCTCGAAGGCGAATTCTTTCACCTAAAAATTGATTATATTGGAAACTACCCTGTAGAATTTTTTTTGTGTTATAGAGTAATCATTCACGGTCTTAGTAACGCTCAGTTGAACAACAGTTGACTATCGATTACAAATAATATGTAAATGTTTTTCATTATCTGATTTCACTCAAAAATAATAAAATTTGTGATTTGGATTAATTACATGTACATATAATATGGACTCTTCCTTATTTTGAATACTTTGTATTCAGAGCTTCATTGTGTTTTGGTCATTCAACAAACCATTCTGATCGATCCTCAATGATCTCAATCAACTTGCAATCTCGTAGGCGAATTCACTCACTGAATAATTGAGTAAATTGTTGACAACCCTGTAGACAAACAGTGGCGTTTTTTTTATCCTGTATCATAGAAAAATATTTCTTGAAAATTTCAGGAATGCTCAGTCGCACACAATATTGAATATAAATGAGATATTGATATTTTTTTATTCGGCTGAAATTCTCCAAAAATCACAAAATTCAAGATTATTCGATCGAGTTGAGCCAATGGAGCACATACAGCCATTTTCACCGAAAGACTTTTTCCCATAAGATGTGTGAGTGGTCCTTTAGAGAGTCTTACCAGTTGTGAACGAAGTTCACACGAATTGCAGGTTTTTGAACTTATTACGTAACGGATTTGAGAACTGGGATCAATCACACGAAATTATCTTTCAGATTTAGTTCAATGTCTGTCGTTGTTAATGTGAACGCAACAGTAAATCATGCAGAACTCATCCCAGTCGAGTCACTAGATTGCAATAATTCAATTTGTCGAATTAATTAGAAAAAAATCCCAGCTCCGACTGGGACTCGAACCTAGCACCTCTGGTCCCAGAGTCAGACGATTTTTCCTCTGTGCCAACTTTTCTTTGCTTAATGTTCAGCTTCAGATATCCTTATCTTATAAAGGATGTTCCAAACTCGATGGCCATTAGATGTTTCCAGAAGACGGGGCATAGGATTATTTTAAAAATTTGGTTCTCAGGTTATTAGTTCTGTTCTTTCGATTTAAACCATCATTAATATAATTGAAATATATAGTTTCGAATTTAAATATTTTTGAAAAATGATATTTTGAACTTGCTCGAGATAATTAAGTGTTAGTATAGAACATTTCACGAATCTTCGAAGTAATAATCCCAAATACAAAAAAAATCTTCATCGAGTTTTTTCTTTGGTAGAAAGAGCATCCTATATCAAACTAATAAAGAAACTTAGAACTCAGATATGATAAATATCTTCAATTGAAAAATGCACAAGTAATAAAACAAAGAAAATAGTAATACATTATATTAAATACGAAAAGGTAAAACAAATAAATAATTTTTCAAAAGAAAAATGTCAACAGGTCAGCAAACTTTTTTGAAACTATGCTTGGACCATTCAATCAGATTCTTGTTCAACTCCATCTTTTCTCCGTATCTTCTTTCAGTTCTTTCGTCAATATCTTCGAAAGAAAATTACTGATATTTTTTTTCCTGAGGTGAAAATTTGTTTCGTTTTTTCATCAGGGATATTTTCATCACGTCACTAGGCTTTTTCATCAGCCTGCTACTAGAAGCAGTACATATCGGAGTGAACCGTGGATCGTTATGGTAGATTTTCTGGAAATATTTGGAATATTTTTATAGTACATTTCGTACCCATATTTTCCGTTTGCTGTCAAAGTCGACCAGCAAAAAACGTCTATACGGCTGTTATGGTGACAGATTTCAGTTATTCGATTTTCAGCATAGACATTCCGTATATAGTACGAGAGGTAGCAACGTCGGGAAAACAAGAATTTCAGTGAGGCCAGTTTTTAGACATGCTATCTCTCATCAGTGCGTATCGTTCATGCGTATCGTTCCTATACAGGTAAAATATTGATTTTTCAAAATAATTTGAGATTGATTTTTCAAAATAATTTGAGATTGTTTCTCTTCTTATTATTATTTAATGCACAAGTCTTGTTCAATTAGGTGTTTGATTTCGACTCAAATTTCTTCTAGAACAAAGCTGTTTCAGTACTTTTTATTATCAGGCAGTTTCATACTTCACCCTTCAATTTATATCAACACGTCGGCCTTTGCCTACATCCTTATGGCGTTTTCCTACGAACTCTCCTTCTTCTTCAAGTTCCAAATCGCTTTAAAGAACTGATGTGTGCACACTTCTCTCATCATAGGTATTCCTACAACAACAATTCCTTTCTGATACACCTAATATGAAAATCTTATCAACCAAATCAGTTTTTGAAAACAACATTTTGATCAAATCGGATCGAAACTTCTTGATATAGCAACATTCACTAAAGATTTCAATACTTATAAAAATTGGCAGGCAAATAATTCTACCTGCCAAACTGATTTATTTTCAAAAAATCAGTCATTTGGTTTTCCTTGGAAGGTTGTTGTTATCTTCTAAAAGAGTAATTATAGGCATAATGCGATAATTCAAAGAAGGGGTTAGACAAAAACTGTGCATCAAATGAAGGAATCAGAAGGTGTTTCGTTACGAAAAATGTGTTACAAACATCGATCGCAGTCGTCAAATATGGATTTCGTTGTTCATCAAAATTATGGCGAAGAATTTACATTTTTCGAAAAAAGGATTTTTAAGAAAAACTATCAATTTTAACCATAGGGAATATTTGATGAAATTCGTAGATCCTTTCTTGGCGCTTCTTACGGATCGATAATATACCGAGTGTTTCATAAAAAATTAAAAAGATTTTGCACATTCTTATTTACAATGTTTGGAAAGCTGTTTTTTGCACCCTGTATACCACAGATTGATTTTAGATGTATCGTTTGAGAGAGTCACCAACGTACATTATTTGACCATTATCGGATGTCAATGGTTCTTTGCGCAACTTTATAATTTCAAATATGATGAGTGACCAATTTTCTAAAAAAAGCTGTCATGCTGAAAATCTCGAAAACCGTCAATACTTTCGAAAAAAAGACTTAAAGTACATTTTATTTTCTATGTAGAAACCGAAAAACTTATAAAAAACAGGTTGCCATTTAAGAAAACAAAGTTGGTACCCGCCCAGAAAAAAATGAACTCCCGGTGTAATTTCCATTATTTTCATTTTGTAGAGCTCAGAAAATAGTATCATTTTGCGCATAAAATCGTCCATCTATCCTTTACCGTAATGGATATATGGAAGAGCGCGCCCTTGTTGCAGGACCCTGTAGAGTTCGTAATTTTTTTAAATTATCTGAAAACACTCACGATTTCTTTCCACACAATGTGAAGGATTTTGTTGTTGTAAACTAAACTATATTCTCACATCAATTGATCAGATCCTGCATCAAAAACTATTATAATATGAACAAAGGTTCCATACTGAAATTTCTTGCACAAACCATTTTCGTCTCCTATTTTATTTCAATAATTTTTTTTTCAGAACCTTGATGAGGATTCTGGTGAACAGGGGGATCAAGATAATGTCCAGGGGGGTCATGATGATGTCCAGGAGGACCGTGATGGTGATGATAATCCATTGTTCTGCTATTCCACAGAAACCATTACTGAATATTCAATTTGAGTGGATATTTACTCGTGAATGATATGTTATATGTCAGTTATTGAAAATTTATGAAAAATGCTAATCAGTTTCAGACATGAGATATGATAGTGGGTGTAATATTTATCAGAACCACTTTGACTGCGACTTATGAGTAACACTTTTTCGGAAAGGACTCATGATGACTACCAGTGGCGGACTAGTAATCTTTTTGAATTATTTCAGTACGATTGAATTAATCGATTACGAAATAAGACAAACAATGAGAATTATATAGTGTTTCCCAGCTAAAACTTGTCACCCCCAAATCTCCAAACTCGTGAAAATTATTGAATATCGCTCAGACCCGTCGACTTTCATTTCAAGGGAACACTTTCACCAAATACATCATCATGGTGTTGTCAACCCCCTCATCCCCAGCACCTCCTACTTCAGAATTTTCAATGGGACTACTATACTTGTGATTCATAATTTTGAAGGGAATTCAATCCCGAATACATCGGTGTACTGAAATTGAAAATCGATCAAGTTTTGTTGAAGTTTTGATGATTTTAGAAATCATTAGTAGCCAGCGGATTTTTTTACTGTTATGAAATGTTAGTGTGTTCTTCACCTAAATAATACGGTGTCCTACAAAAAAAATGGATATGTATCGCTAGTCCTACAAAAATTATTCAAAATAACGAATTATTTTCAAATTGTGGTTTATCTAATTAAATATACTTTTATTCGTAAAGTAACGTTACTTTCAATTTATAATTGTTGGTTCAATTCAAAAATAACATAATTTACGAGAAAAATCTACGAAAAAAGTGGGAATTTTTTTTTAGCGTTCATAATTTTCATAAACATATTGAAAACAACAAAAACAAAGTAAAAACATTGAAATAATCAATCTGCCCTCCAGCGCGGCTTAAATGATGGCGCATTCGCATTCACAGATGCAGGAAACCCGGAAAATTCTGCAACACCAAATCGTCTGAAGAGCTGAAATTTATAATTGAAAACTTTCAAAGAGGTCAGACGAATTGTGAAAATCGGCTCCACGGTTCCAGAGGCCTCGATAGCAAATTTCGATTTCCACCTCAAAATTTTATTCAAAAAGTTATTCAAAATAATTGAATTTAACATTTCAACTTCAATACCCTGTATCTCCTGAACGAAACATTTGCTGACACATGTTCATATGAGCTTTTCATTCTGTATACCCTGTATACTACGGCTTTTGCACGTAGGACTAGGAAAACCTACCAAGGACAATGTGACCATTTAATTATACAAATATAAAGCAAGCAACGGTAGAAAAATCCGCTGGGTACTGATGATCTCTTATGACCACGTCATTGGTACATATTGGGAGTGGGGGACTCTTCAGTCCTACCATCCATTTTGTACGCTAAAAGTTTTTTCGGGTAATTTATCGAATTATCTCGAGGTTCAACTGAAAAACTAACTGTTGATAATGACTTTTTTGCACACACCAAATCGACATGATTGACGCCTGCGCATTTTATTAGCTACCACTTTCGAGAATTTTCGTAGATGGGAATGTTTGGCGTCTCATCAAAACCAAGCTACTCAGGAAGATTCAGCTTGTTATAAATCATTTTTGAAAATAGGCGTGGGATCCCGGTCTATATGAATTCGGGTACACATGAGTATTTATTTATAGATTTATTTATAGATTGATTATAATCATATTTCAAGAAGTTTGCCAAAAAGTAATTTGGCTTTGTCTTATTGATATTACTGGCGATTTATCGTAATTTATTAGGTGGAATCTTTCCGCTGATACATGTTTACTTTTAGATATATCTATAAATATACATTTCAACCTTCCCGCTGATATTGTATCAATTGCTTGAAAGTAAAAGAAAAATATTGTTTCACTATATGAAACATAAACATATAAAATACCTTCAGTTGTATTTTATGGCATCAATGAACGTTGGCTTCATCTGATAAGCAAAAAAAGTTGTTGATTTATAAGACTTCTACACTTTCAAAGTGTAATCATTTAATTTTGTGCCTGTTTAATTTTTGAATCCAAGTAACCTTTCTTTAGAGGTCAAGCTATTTCGCATATCATTATATAAAGAGTAACTTTATGATATTCGTACGTCAAACAATTATTTGAAATATGACGAAGTGGTGTTTACTTTTAGTGATCATTTCTGTGTTGGAAAGTGCCCATCAATTTCCATCTAATGAAAAAGGTAATGAACTGTAAAAACACGAAAAATATTTATTCAATGTTCAATTATGCAAGTTGAAATGAAAAGTTTTTTTAGTAGGGTTACGTACCTTTCATATATTTATATTATTTTTTCTATGATCCTTCTATTACTGTGATTTTGTAAGGTTTCCAGTCGATAGTTATTTCATACCCACCTACTAACACTTTACAACTTCGATGGTCGGTACATTGAAATTTCCTGTGATCCAGTAAGTACCTTCATATTTATGCAGGCTTCCTGACACGTTATACAGGGTGTCAATTTGTGAAAACTTCCCACCCTTAATATCTCACTTTCAGCAAATAAGATGAAAAATCGACAAGTCAATTTTATTTGCAAGGGGAACATGTAGATGTTACACTTAGAAACTTAAATGGAAAGGGGGTACAAGTGGCACATTATTTCAAAATGCGTTTAATTCTCTTTCCAATGGTGCCCACTATTTTTTTTATAACCAGTTTCCGAAAAATAGGGTTGCTAATCTCACAGAAGTAATTAGAACTTTCCCGCGCGGAGAAGCATTATTGTATTGATTCTCCTTTCGATAGAAATTGTTAGAAGAGTTGGTGGCACCATTACAACCCTTGAATAACAGGAATAAATCTATTCTACACGTGTGATATTTTATGTGTTGATTATTTTCCTTCTATAAATAAAAAAAATTATTTGCGAAAAACAAATTTCAAACATGGGATCTACTAACGCATATATCTTAGAAACTGTTCAAAATTATGTTCATTTTGCTCTAAGCAGTAATAAAGTCTGTTTTCTCTTTTGAAAAACTTAACCGGGAATTGGCGGACATGCTGCTGTAATTCGCCTTTCAAGTTCATTAATATCAGCAGGTTGTGTTTTATAAACAACGAATTTAAGATGTCCCCAAAGAAAAAAATCTAAGGTAGTTAAATCCGGTGATCTCGGAGGCCAATCAACTGCCCCTGTCAGACGGAAAGAAAATAATGATGTGGATCACCCTCCTGGTACATTATTTTCTGCATGAATTTGAGTTTTTAGCTTGTGATTTATAAGAGGATAGTATCTTCAAGCATATCAAGGTACAGATTTCCAGTCAAGTTTTCTTCAAGAAACAAAGGACCAATTCACAAGAATACCAGGTCAAACATCAACTTTTTATGGGTGTTGTCCATTAACACTGTCATTTAGAAAATAACGTTCATCGCTGGAACAGATGTTTAAAGAAAGATAAGGAATAGTATTGACTCGATGAGATATATTTTCACAAAACTCTGTTCTTCTATCATAATTATTCTCATGGAGCTCTTAAAGTATCTGCATTTCATGTGGATGAAACTCATGCATTTCCAGAAATTTCTTACAGTCTCGCATGACATTCCCGTCTGTTCTACTGCTGATCGTAAGGAGCTCTGAGGCAAATGTTCTTAAAACTCCAATTTTAGCTTCTTCATTTAGTACTCTGGGGTTATTTCTTTCTTAATTTTTCACCGAACCAGTTTCGTAAAACTCACAGTACGATTCTTTATATGTCAAAAATGTCAGATGACTTTTGAAAAAAATACGATTTTCAACAGCTTAGAACTAGAAAAGTGATGGGGCTGAGAAGAAAAAGAGTATGGATTTTCCGATACTGAATGTTGTCATCTTCAACTTTGCTAACGGAAACATTTTTGATAGTACCGACCATTATCGAAATACAGTAGGTTTCTTTAGTGTGTAATTCTTCGATATTTCAAGAATCACAACCACTAGAGAAAAATTTTAAAGAACAAACTTCTTCAGTTACTGAAGTTAACCATTTCGAAAATATTTTCGATATTAATGGGTGTTTTATAAAAGCGGTACGAATCAGAGACGAGTTTTTTTACTAGAACACCCTGTATTCTTCATTCGGAATGTATTCCGGCAAACCTTCACAATGATGTTAAACATAAAAATCGGTTGATTTGTGCATGGTTTATTCATTGATTCAAATTTTGCTAATATTTTTTCAATTTTGGTTTCACGAACACGAATCCAGTGTTTTTACGAATTTTTTTTGCACAGGTAGATCAAATTTGCATTTTGAAATTTGTAAAATTCAGACGACATTCGTTATAATTTTTGAAATAGAACACCCAGTATTTCCCATACGAAATTTATTCCATATTTCGCTTTCGTATCACTAGAAAAAATCCAAATCGGTTGCGACTTTGTGAAGTTATGATTTTTTTATGTATACCACTATCCCAGGGCTATTTATAAGGCAAGGTTCCTTTATTTGATTCAATTGTGGGAATATTGCCTGCCACAGAACATCGAAGTTCTACATAGATCATTCAGATATATCTGCGATATGTACATTGACCAAATCTGAACAGTTGTCCAGAGACAGTTCATCTACTGACCCTGCTCAAACAGTTAAACCCAATTCAAAGTGTTTCTATTTTAATAACATTCTTCAGTTTGGAACGACAACCTATTATTCATTATAAGTTCTCCCATAAAATATTAACAAACAAATGGATCACATAATTGATATTGTTTGGTAAACTGGTCTCATCATCAAGTGGCGCAGAAATATTCCAATTTGTACCCTAGAAGTACCAATATCTTCTGAATTAGCAATGAAAAAAAAGTGAACATTTTGTTGACACTTTTGTTCAATTCAGTTTTGAAAATTCATAATGTTTGATGTCGAGTATTTTAAATGAATTAAGCCCAAAATTTCCCTCAAAGTGTATATTATGACAGAAGAAAATGAACTCAAAGCAATTATGTGCTCATGAGCATTTTCTTGGACCAGTGTTTAGAGCTTAGTGCTTTGAAACATTTAAGGAAAAGGCTTAGTGAGTTTTTCTTTTTTGAACTACGTTGCCGTTTCAGAGACCAAAACTGTTGAAAAAACCTTGAGAAAAAATCTGTCCCAAATCTTTTTCAAATATATCGAGTCAAATCGATATTTCTTTGGCGAAAGTCAATGGGTGACACTTGCTATCTTGATACAGGCGATGTGCGGTATGTCAATCACCAGTCTGTTATTTTTTACTCCTTCTCTGTGAAGAGGTAACTATGTGCGGCGTATTTCGATTTGATTTCGAATGAAGTATCATTTTTAGACAGAGGGACGTTAAACACCCAAGAAACGAGTTCTAGAAAACCATAACACCGAACATTCAATATTCCTATTGTATTGGATCAAATTTTTGATTTCATCAATTCTATTTCGAAATGGTGTATTATGTTACGATTATTATAAAAGCCCTTTCACTAATGAGTATTTTAATCACGAGTGCAGCTTAGCGGAACGAGTGTTTAATAAAGTGTCTCAAGTAGTTTACATATGCTTCACATACCTTACTTTTTTTATGAACTCATGTTATAACCACCACAAAGTTGTATGTTTTTTGAGTTTATATCTTTTTTATCATAACAGGTTATCAAAACAGGCCAAGACCTTCTCTGTCAGGAGGGTTTTCAGCAACACTCTGAAATCAAGCAGTAAGCCTGGCGATGTATTAAGGAATTTGCTTCACATACATATTGTGAATCTGTGATTATTTGATCATATATAGCGCCATTTTTGTTGTTTGAGTAGAAAAAGTAATTCAAGTTTTCAATTCATTTGGTTGTCGGAAATCTATAGCACTTCTGAGACTGTTAGTTATATAAGTAACTGAAAATTGATTGAACACGATAAAATTTGAACCAATTATATTACAATTATAATATAATAACCACTTGAAAAAGCGGCAGTGTAGTGAAACATTTCGCGGTGTAATAATATTTGTGAACATCTTATGTGTTTATTTGAGTTTTAGTAACTTAAGTATCTAACAGTTTGAGTAGTGCTCAGTGCTTAGTGCTCCCTGAGTTGGATTACTTTGTAATCGCGAGCATTTTAAAAATAGAATTGCTTAGCGCTCCAGATTTCTGAGCACTTTTGGAGAGTACCTAGTACTTAGTGCTCGAAGCACTTTTTGTCAGTGATCGAAGCACTTTCTGTCAGTTATTGGGCCCTTTTATTCAGCCGTTTACCTCAGCATATTCCTAATCAGCGGACGATTCATCGGAGTCGTCTGCAGGCTGCCTGCAGAATAATTGAAAGATGGTGCGGTGAACAGGGCTCTGTGAATCCGACAAAAACAGAGATAATCCTGTTCACCAAACGGAGAAAAAACATGGATTCAGGCCACCTATCATGTTTGGGCAAGAGTTGGAGCTAGTCCAGCAGTTCAAATACCTGGTCCTGGACTCTAAACTTTCATGGATGCCGCACGTAGATGGGATTATTCAAAAGTCGGTAGCAATCCTATGGCAACTATGGCAACCAAAGATCCATCATGGTTCAGCCGTGTGGTGGCCAGGCGCACAGAGCAACAGAATAGGCCGAAGGTTGGCTTGTTTGGTAATAACGGGCGCAATGAGAACGACTCCAACCGCTGGAGGTACTGCTGAGACTGTGACCTCTTCCAGTCTGGATCAAGAAGGAGGCAATGGCAGCCCATTGAAGATGCGGGACTCGAGAGTCTGGGTAAACGGAGGGGCGATGAGAGGTCTTGCGGAAATCGCGAAGTGGGCGGATCAGGAGATCCCGATCTCTGCCCTCAGAGTGGAAAGCGCACAAGATAGACTGTAATGGAATAGAGAGTTGACTCTTAATATTCCTAGCAAAGAACAATAGTAAGGAAACACGGTGGTGCTTAGCACAGGAAGCCTAATATGTTATACAGACGGTTTGCGTCTGACTGAAAAACTGGCTTCGGGTGCAGGAATATATCTAGAGGGAAGAGAGGTAAGATATATAACAGTTTTTCAAGCTATAGTGTTCGCTATCCTAACCGTAGCTACGAGGTGAAAGAAGGGCCCAAGCAGAGAATTTATATCTGTTCGGATAGTCAGGCAGCGCTCAGAGCCATTTACCATCCTTAACCAGGCTCAGCACGCGGAGATGCACTCGAGAAGTAAGCTGAAACAGAGAAAGTTCAGCTAGTAAGGGGTCCTGGGTCACAGAGAAGTGCGCAGAAACGAGGTGGCAGACGGACTTGCCAGATACGGAACCGCAACATCGGTCTGTGAGCCGGAGCCTGTTCTAGGCATCGCAAGAAGCCAAACCTCTTCAGTCCTCGACGACTGGGCGGAAGAAGAGCTGAATGAACTTTCGAGGGATAATACCGGCTGCAGGCAGTCGAAAGACTTTGTGGTCGGCTCCAGTAATTCAAGGACGACATGACATGGCTCTCAGGCAGAAACTGCCAAGCACTACCCCTCCTTATAGGAATACTAATAGGACAAAACAAGTTAGGAGACACCTATCACTTCATCTCACTTTCTCCAACAAGAGCAACTAATCGACTAGAACGAATATACATGTATATTACAATATTGTTCTGTCTACCTCACTCTTGTTGAAATGAAGGAATTCAAATTTTTTCTGGCAATAAAGTTAAAGATGCTACTTTGGCAGTTTCCGCAACATCTGGCAACAAAGGACCCCGCATATTTACTATGTAAAATGGCATCCTCATCACATAGTCCAATTCACAGATCGATCCTTTGACCAGTTTTCGAGCTACATGTCAAAAATTCGTTTTTTGCGCTTCTGGGTATTATAAATCGATTTGATTTTTGTGGTGTAATTCGAAATTGAACTTTGTTAGAAATAAACTTACCTATCGCATCTTCGTTGTAGCTCCATTCGAATAAAAAATATTGCCTCACAAAGGGTGTTGAATTACAGCATGAATAAACAATGTTCATAGAAATGGATGAATATCAATACCTTACCTGTTTTGATTTTCACTCGATCCATTAAAACTGCTAGAATTTGCCTATTTTTATGAAACAGTATGGGACTTCATCAACTACATGAAGATTCATATTGCCTGTCCAACAGTATCTCGTTTTCCATATGGGCCGTGGTGGTCGGCTGGTAGTGCGTTCGCCTCGCATGCGTGGGTTCGTGGGTTCGATTCACCGATTCACCGGTCTCGTGCATGGCATCACAAGTTAAAAGGTAAGCGTCTTCCTTAGCTCACACAAGTCTCTCGAAGACTTCTGAGGGGTGCAATTGGTTGACGGAATTAACAATTAACAATATACAGGGTGACAACGTAAATGCTCACAAATGCTAAATATCTCATGAACAAAATTATATAATCATTACGAATTGTCCATAACTGTAACTAGGATATGAAAGTTGAACTGAGATGACTCATGGAATAGTCCTTCCCATCTCTTATTTTCTACCATTCCCATCACCCTCCTGATTTACAGTCACCCGCATTCAAATACTTTCAATAGAAATGTCTTCTTGTGATACCTCATTAAATAAATAGCTGGCAACCCCCCCCCCCACTCCTTGACCAAAAAGTAATCAAATATTAGTTTTGTGAACATCGTATGACATCAATTTGAAAATTTCAAATGGCATGGAGCGTCAAGTGCCACATCGTTGAAAAGAGAATTCAATGATCTTCTCAACCATCTAAATTTTTTCACTTTTCGTTAATATTTTCCTCACGTAATGCAATAGAAATGTGGATTTTTTTCTCGAAAAAATTGAACTGTTCGATGTGGAGCAATGGAACAAAAATATTTTGATTAGTATTACCGATACTACTTTTTGAGAGGAGACACACTGAAATTACTCGACTGATGGCATTGGGGGCACCTCAACTTGAAAATTTTGAAAGGGGAAGAGATCGATATTGTGTAAATACGTATTAACGAAAATTTAATAAGTAAACTTCGAAAAACTTTTTAGAGACAAGCTTTTATCTTAATGCACTAAAAAGAAGAAAATAAATTTTAAAGTGAATTATACCCATCATTTTGTTACATTATAAAATTTTTAATGATATAAACGCTTGTCGCGAGAAATATCAATGAATTTCTTATTGTGAGTTCAATTTAAAATTACTTCAAGATTTATTCTCGTTACAAGATTTTATATCGTTAAAAATTTAATAATGTAACAAAATGATGGGTTTAATTCACTTTAACATCAATTTGATTTTTTTAGTGTATTTAAATAAAAGATTCTCTCTAAAAAGTTTATTTAAGTTCATTCATTCACTTCTTTTTCAGTTTTCTTTGTCCATTCAATAAATGCGTCATAGTTGCACGGTCGCTTGCCTGTTAATTTACCATTGGAAATTTTTCCGATTTTCTACGCATTCTATATCTAGCTTTCGATGGGGAAAGACCTGTAAATTTTTTTTGAAACCGTATTATTCAATGGTCTGATAATTTTCACTATTTTTACGGATTTTAACGATTTCTGTTTTCCTCATTTTTTTCGTGACAGGAAAGGGGGGCGAGCTCCCCTATCGATTTTTTTCATCATTATTTTCCATGTCCAAAACTGTTGAAACATTTTCCGAATTCATTTGCGTTCTCTATCTAGCTTTTGAGGGGGGACAAGGGGTGTGAAATGTTTTGAACCATAATATTCGACGGTCAGATATTTTTCACTATTTGACGGATTTTTCTGATTTTAATGTCGCGAGTTCTTCAACTTTTTCGGGAAAGGGGGGGAGTCGAACCTCATTTTTTTCCTGAAATTTTTGACGCCCAAATACGTCAAGAAAACTTCAGAAACCCTACGCGTTCTCTATCTAGCTTTAAGGGGGCAGAGAGGGACAATTTCTTTTTTTAAACCATGATATTTGATGGTCAGATATTATTCACTATTTTTACGGATTTTTCCTATTTTAATTTCGCGAGTTTTCCAAATTTTTTGTGAAATGGGGGAGGGCGAGCCCCCTACCTAATTTTTTTTCGTTCTAATTTTTGACGTCCAAATCCGTCAAGAAATCCTGAAACCCTACGCGTTCTCTATCTAGCTTTCGGAGGGCAGGGGGGCAATTTCTTTCATTTAGACCACAGCAGTCGACGGTCAGATATTTTAAACTATTTTTACGGATTTTTCTAATTTCAATTTCGCGAGATTCCAAACTTTTTTCGAAAAAAGGGGGCAGGAAATGAAAGCCCCACACCAATTTTTTTTGCTGTAATTTTTGACGTCCAAATCGGTCAAGAAAACTTCCGACACCCTATGCGTTCTCTATCTAGCTTTCGGGGGTAGGGGGGACAATCTTTTCAACATTAATGTATTGTCATCGGAACTGATAGGATAAGAGAAAGTGGTTCTAATTCAGCTTGCAAGATATGTGCTGATTCCATAGCTATTTTCAGAATTTATTATCACTCGCTGAGTGCCGAAAAATTCGTTGAGAAACGTTCAGAAGACAGCACATATAACGATAATATGAATATGTGTTATCGTGTCCCCTTAACTATACCAAAATGAAATGCGTTATTAAGTCCCTTTTGCTATAGGAGAACGGGATGTGTTATTTTGTTCCTTTCACCACATGAAAATGGTTTGCGTTATTGTGTCACCTTTAAATTGTTGTTGTTATAAAATTGTTATTTCCGTCAACCGATTGCACCCCTACGTACAACCATCGGAAGTCTTCGAGAGACTTGTGTGAGCTAGGAAAGACGCAGCCCTTACCTTTTAACGTGTGATGTTATGCACGAGACCGGTGACCATGCGAGGCTTTGAACCCTCGACACTTCGCTCCAAAAGCAAACGCTCTACCACCACGGCCACCACTTTACTATCACAGAATGGATTGTGTTAGTGTCTCCCTTACTATCCGAAAATTGAATGTTTTTATGGGACCTCACAAATATTACTATCTTAGTATCTCATAATTAGAATCCTTCCACATCAGTGTCGTGTCATCAGCAAACATTGTGAATTGTCCCTGTATATTAATACTAGCTAAGTCATTTATATATAATAGGAAAAATACTGGCCCAAGGACTGAGCCTTGTGGGACGCCACTCCTGATATCACATAATTCGGAATTGGTATCTTTCCTTTTCACAAGTTGCTTCCTGTCAGAGAGGTATGACTTGAACCAATTGTAGCTTACACCTCTAAATCCATAACAGTGTAGTTTTTGGAGCAGTACCCCGTGATTGACGCAGTCAAAGGCTTTTGACAAATCACAGAATACTGCCCCAACTGCTGCGCCCTCATTCATCCCTAGATATACCTTTTCCAAAAAATGGAAAATAGCGTCATTTGTGTTTTTGCCAGGCCGGAATCCAAATTGAATGTAACCATCGATTTTCCGTTAGAGGGCTTGGATATGAGTAATTATGCGGCAGACAATGTAGCCCCTTTCCGCTACAGTCTGTACGCATTATCAAATCATAGTGGGACTACCTACAGCGGGCATTACACTGCCTACTGTAGGAATCCGTATGCGGGCACGTGGCACGAATATAATGATTCTCGCATATCCCCTATTTCATCCAGATCCCTCGTGAGCGGAGAGGCTTACGTTCTGTTTTATGAACAAGAAGGCACTAAATCGCACCTTTGAGATCATATTTAGTTATATTTTTATTTTTATTATATATTTATTGAATTGGGAATTAATTAAAATATTTTGGTCTTGCAAAAACTGCAGCAACCTTTTTTTGACAAGTCTTTCTATGACCTTAGAGAGAACAGAATAATAATATTATTAGGTTATATTCATAATGTCGGTGATGCTGACTTGGAGATCTAGAGTGACTAGAGTAACGGATGTAACTCTATCCCTGTGTGAAGCCTAGTCAGCGAACTTGGGTTCATAACTCCTCCACCCCTAAGACTAAAACAAGATGGATACTGGTTTGTCTTCGGAGTCTTTGCTGCGGTAGTTTCCTCCTTCTGTTTGGTATGAGTGGTCCTCTTCTGATGAAACGTCCAGGTTATGAGGGCTGTAAGAATTATTATCAGAGTGATGAAGATGCTTGTGAAGCTCCAGGTTGCAGGATAGGTTACTTGTAAGCCCGGATTTGGATGAAGCGGGCATCGTCTTGAAGTTCGTGAATCTTCTTCATTCCAATTGTATGTAGGTGAATTGGTACGGGCTCCAATTCTTTGGGGTTTCTAATATCCATTTCGATTTCGGGAATGGTCAAAGGCTGGCCTTGTACTGTTTCCCTTCTGTTCCAGAGCTAGAAGTTTCCAATAGTGATTCCACAATTGAAAGGTTCTTCTATGATGCTGGCTTCTCCTTCCATTGTGAATTCGTCGTTATCGCATGTTTTTTGGACTTTTAACTGTTTTTCGGCAGGAATTGCTATGATGTGTTGGCTGGATATAATTTCTATGATTGGATTCGCTACATAGACTCCGGTGGTGTGGCAGTTCTGGTTTCGGCGACTTTGATGAGGGCTTCTATACAGTCAATTGTTTGGGGTTACAAATGATTATGGCAGATGAACGTGTATTCGATTGCAGGGCACATCTCGTCTTCGTATTGTCATTGGTTTGACCCAAGTAATATGTAGAAGTGGTTTGGGATTATTGGGGAATTATTGATCGGTATAGGGAATAGGCGGAACATTTCGAAGGTTTGTTGAGAGAAAATCGGAAAATATATTGCGAATATAGGTTTATTTTCTGAAAATGTTACTTGTGTGCCTACTAATTGATAGTAAGAGATGGAACTTTTTAATCGCGGAATTTTGTTTTCAGGATATAATGATGTTAATCGATTTATGATGTTTTCTAATTGTCTTCCTAATTCTCTTTCTGAAATCACGGAGCTGTATAGATTATTTAATTTTGCAAATGTTAACGTTATTATTTTTTGATTGGCATTCAGAAGAGTGATGGTGGCGTTATAATTATCAATGAATTTTATTGAAAGGAACGTCTGCATTATGATTTCATTCATAGTAATATTATGATTTAATTGAAGTTCTCGAATCTCCTCGTCATATTTAACTTCATCGTCAGAATCTAAGGTTCCAGAAAGCAATATAGATGTTTTTACCACTAAGTTCAACAAACCACGTTTAGGGCGTGTTTGCGGTTTTAGGTTACCAATTTTCGGCTTCTAAAATGAGATATTTTGCATTTCTCAGTAGATTAGAAAAAAGTGTCTGAAAGAAAGTGTTTTTAAGATCTTCGTATCTATCCTTTTGGGAGTCATCAAGGTAATTTAATATTTTTTCGTAAAAAAGTCACGTACTTTTCAGATGAGTATAAATTGGGGATATCTCAACGAAATTAAAATGTATGTTTAGTTTCAATAATTCGGGAGGTCCCAAGGTGGAATGAAAGTAGAGGAGTTTTCAGACGAGTGGCCTTTATTTCGCTAGTCACTATCATGGGCATTATCAGGAGTATGACTTCATGAAGCAATTGCACCATCCTCGTCCTGTGAAAGAGAAGGCTTGGGTTTTCGAATTTGTGATTGGTAGTTGTCTTTTGTTGTTTTTATTTTGGTCCCTGAGTCTTTGATTACTGTTTTCTTTTTATATCGGGGTTTTGTTTTACTTCTGGATGCTGTTTTTTCTTTCACGAATGCTTTGGCACCGGCTTGAAATTTGGGTGGTTTTTTGCGGTCTTCATTTTGCTTTTTATTAAAGCTTGATTTGTATTTAAATGAAGTATCATGTATCTCTTTGAAAAGTATTTCCAATCTATTACGACGATCGATTACATATTGATTTATTATGATTTCATCTGACATATCGAATGGGTCTAGAGCGTCGAGTTGTCCGTTGATATTGTCATATAATTGGCTTTTGTTTAGTGACGCTATAAACCGCACTGTTGTAACCTACAATGGCATATTGAATAAATTGTTTCGTATCTGGTTTTGGGTCTTTTATTTTGGGGACTCGGAATATTTCGATTAGAGTAGAATGTAGTCTCTCTGCTGGGCTGTTACTGTTTGAATTTCCAGGGGTTGTAGAGTTCAATGTTATGGAGAGTACAGAATTCTATGAGCAGGGAAGTCTTGAACTCAGTACCGCTCTCGCACGTTATGGATTTGGGTATTCTATGGTATGCAACAAAGGTCATCAAGTTGTCGAAAACAATGGATGCCATGCAAATAGGTTCAATCGGGTGTGCTAGATCATATTTTTAAAAAACATCGATAATCGTCAGAAATTTTGAACTTGCTATTTGGAATGTGTCAATGTGTTAGCTTCTAGTGGATGTGCGGGTGTTGGGGTCAGCGAAAATTTGATTTTCAGAGGATTCCTATCGGATTTAGCTTCTTGACATATATCACAATTGTTAATGTATTGTGTTATACTAGAGCAAGATCCCAGGGTCGTCAGACGTTACTTATTTTCAAAAGAACGAAATGTGTACGATTAAGTAGTGTTACTATGTTCGCATGCCTGCCTGCTAGCATGGCCAGATGACCATTCTCCAGATATTAGGAAATCAAGCTACGTAAAAACATTACTTACTTTAGTTGAATCACTATTATACAGATATATTTTTGTAATGCCTGATGGATTTGTGGACAGTGCCACAGGCATCCACCTCGGAGCTCTGAGTTTAAATCTCGTCCCCTACAATTTTTTTTAAACCCAGCCTGGCGCGTCACACCAGAGTCAGGATTTTTGTTTAAAAATCCTCCCAGAGTCGATGCCGTTTCTAACCGAGATGGCTGACTCTAGTGTGACACGTATGGCTGGGTTAAAAAAAAAGTATTCGGAGACGAGATTTGAACTCGGGGCTCCGGGGTGGATACATGTGGCACTGTCCACAAACCCATCACGAATTACAGAAATATTTCTGTATAATGGCGATTCAACTAAAGTAAGTAATGTTTTTACGTACTTTGATTCCCTATTATCTGAAGAATGGTCATTTGGCCAAGCTAGTAGGTAGGCATGCGATCATAGTACATAGTAACACTACTTAATCGTACACATTTCGTTCGTTTAAAAATAAGTAACGTCTGACAGCCCTGGGATCTTGGACTAAGGACCTCATTAATACCATGGTGGTATCTTATAAGTTCCCCCTGTCTATTTTCGTCAAATATATCCTTAACCCAGATTCTTTTTGGTTGAATATTATTTGATTGGAGTATTTGTTGATACAATATTCGGTGATTGGTATTTCCAGTATTCGGTTTTCTATAGCAGCGTGGATAGTTTGGTCGTCATCATCGGGGGGTGGTGTATTGTGATTGTAGTGGAAAGCTGGTACCAGCTGAACATCTGAAATGATATTGACCTCTTTCGTTTTGGGTTCGTTGGGATTGAATACACTTTCGATCTTATCCAAATCCTATGTGGATACGTCTAGCGGTTCATATTGGTCTATTTCTTCGACTATGTCTCCGGGATTGACTTGTATTGATTCGTTATCGATTTTATTGATTTCCACCTTTGATCAGCGTTCGTGTTCTATTTACCTTTCTTGTATAACATTTTGTAGTAGTACTCCTCAAGTTTCAGTCTCCACCGTATTAATCTGAATTTCGGTTTTTTGAGACTGGACAACCATTGCTGAGGTTTGTGGTCAGTAAATATGGAAAAAATTCTACCAATCAGATAGGGATAGGGGTATTTAGTGGCCTACACGATAGCTAGCAATTTCTTCTCGATCGTGCTGTAGTTAGTTTCAGCAGGGTTCAAGGTTCGAGAAGCATAGGCAATTGGAAAGTCGCTTCCTATTTCACCTTGGCTCGAAATTACTTCGATGGCGAAGTTGGAGGCATCCGTCGTTAGTATGATTGGTTTTCTAAATTTGGGTACTGCAGAATTGGATCATTACAGAGAATCTTTTTGCAAAGTTCAAAGGTGTTGACAAATTTTTGTGAGTGAATTATTTTTTTGCCTTTTTTGAGATACTTAGTCAAGGTTTTTGTTAATTTTGTAAAATTGTCCATAAAGCGTCTATATCTATAATATCCAAGTAGACCCAAAAATGATTCAATCTCTTCAGCTGATCAAGGGATTAGGAATTTTTGGATCGATTAAATTTTTCGGAAGTTGGGTTTTACTCCCTCAGGGGTAATGACGTGACCTAAAAACTAAGCTTCTGTCCTGAGAAATTCGGATTTGTCTATTCGGACTTTCGAATTTGAACTGCGTAATTTCTTGAAAATGAGCTTTCGGTTCGATATGTATTCTTCAAGGTTTGTCGAGAATATTATGATGTCTTCCATATACACCAATCAAACCTTGTTTTGGGGATCACTTAGAGTATTGTCGACCAAAAACAAAAACAATTGTCGATCATTCGTTCGAATGTGGCGGGGGCGCTTTTTAGCGCAAATGGCATTCATATTCAAAATGTCCATTTTCGACATTAAAAGCAGTTTTTTCTACAGAGCTAGGGTCCATTTCTATTTGATGGAACCCATATGCAAAGTCCAGAGTGGAGAAGTATTGGCAACGACCCAACTTTTCCAGGATCTCATTGATATTTGGAGGTGGGTATCGGTCGTCGATAGTTTTTTCGTTTACCTTTCGGTAGTTTCTTCGGAACAATCCAGATTGGGTTGCTCCAAGGGCTCTGGCTTGGTTTTATGATACCATCGACTAACATCTTATTGATTTGTGTTCGCACTTCCTCTTTGTGTACGAATGGATATCTATAAGATTTAGAGTGTACGGGGATTTCATCATGGGTTATGATAACATGCTTTACCTTGTTGGTGAAAGATAGTTTTTCGTCCTCCCTGTGGAATATGTTGAAAAATTCTCGACAGAGATGAACATTTTGTTCTTCCTTGTTCAAGTGATCGCATCGAATGAATTTAGTTATGTCGCTATTTTTTTATGGGGGGGGATCTACATTGGAATTGTCGAAATGAAAGAGCTATTCCATTTTTTACAGTTGTAAGAGTTTCAGGAATACATAAATTTTGATTTTTTTTCAGGGAAGCGATTTCATTTGCATTGATTGAGACACTGTATGTTTCTTTATTTGGATTTCTATACAGTTTCAGAATTTTTCTTTACCTAGACAGTTTTCTACTAAACCTACAGAAAATTTAATTTTTTGTAGTTTCCCAAGGCACAAGATACCGTCGAAAAAGTCATAATAATCGAATAAAATAAATTTGATTATATGATCTGATTTTAGTTCTGGAAGAGACATATCGGTTTTAAATCTGACCTCTTTCTCTTCTACTCCCGTTTTGATTTTTGTCGCGCTATGATAAATGTTTTGTGGAAAAAAATACTGCTATTGAGGGCCGCATCGAATGATAACCTGTATCAATTAGCAAATTCATTGGTGGGTTAGGGATTTTTATGTATCGTAGGCTGTTGTTCTTTTCGGTAACTACATTCCGTATTTGGAATGGCTCGATTCTCGAGAATTTTCTGGATTCTACAGGAAATCTCCATGATTTTCGTGAGATGCAGTTTCAGTATTAGGGTCTGTGTAGTGATTGTATGTAAGAGGGTCTTGTTCGAGTCCCAAGTCATTAATATACTGACTGTCGGTTCCATTTGTGGGGTTAGGGTCTGAAAATTTAATAGATTTCTTGAGAAGTGGAATTTCGTGGGCCAGAAGGCCTAAATTGAATCTGGTGGTTAATTAAATGTCTGTGAAATGTATTTTGCGATGTGGTTGACATTGGCTCGGGTTGGTTAGGTAGTGTTCTCCCAGTGGGTTTGAATACACTGGGAGGTGGGCCAAACACTTGTCTATTTGATGGAAAATGTCTATTAACGTGTCTTGGCTGTTTGGGAAAAGAATTTTCCTGAAATGATTGGGCAGCAACTTGTTGACTTTGGAATGAAGGCCTTTGAGGGGGTGCCTGATTGGGATTTGCAGTGTTAGAGAAAAATCTTTGACTGTTTCCGAAGGTTTGTTGATTGGCATATATTGAAAATTGTTGGTTATGAAATTGTTGTCGATTACCATGTCCTGATTGTTGTGAGGTCATTGGGGTTCTAAAAAGATTTTGGGTGTATTGGAAATTTTCTTCTTCTTTAATATAGGTCATTGCTGATTCTAAACAATCTGGGTTCTTTAATCTAATCAAACTTTGTAGTGTTCCTGATATTCCTCTAATAAACGTTCTCAAACAAACTTGATTGTATTGCCTTAGGTAAATTAACTGCATCATTTTTCTGGGCAAAAGTGCTTCGCATTTGTAACCCCCTCCCAAAATCTGAAGTAGATTCATTTATGAACGGTCTGGAAAGGAGTAAATCTTGTTCCAAACAATCTAGATTTCGTTTGTCCCCAAAATATTGAAGGAGAGCAAATTTGAATAATGTCCATGTGTCTAATTCACTTCTACAAGCCACTAGTAATTGGGCTCTATTTATCAATTTTGTTTGGATAACTCTAATAAAATATTTCACTAAAATAGGATCACTGTTATTTCCGTAAGTATCAAAAAAAAATCACAAGCTGATGTAAAATTATTCAGTGTTTTCATTTCATTTCGCCATCATAACTTGGTATGGTATCAACAAACATTTTGAGCATGCTCAAAGTGGTATTAGTATTATCACGTTGAGTAGGAGTTGGAGTGGTCATGATTTCGGATTGAGAATCAGTAACACTTTGAGTTTTATTGAAATTTTCTATCAGGTAGCCTATATTTGATTGGTTTTCACTCATAGAGAGAGCGGAAAAAATTTCAGACTTCTTAAAAAATTTCGTGGTTTACTATTGACTAAATAAAATAAAATTTCCGAATTTTCTAAACAGGGAAAATGAATTTTTAGGGAGGAAAATGATTACTTGGTCTTACCATAGTAGTTATTCCTTTAGGTAATTCTGCTTCCGTTTCTTTCAGTCGCAAGGACTCTTATGAAGGCCTCTCAGGGAAACTCGGTCCCCTTTAGGTGCACAGGAACCCAGGAAGTTTCTAAACGTTGCGATAAGTGCCCAAGACTGAAAACTCACGTTTTTTCTAGGTCGAACCGGTCACTATGTGTTTTTCCGACAAAAACTGCACTTATCTTACCGACTGCGCCTGTAACGTATTGGGTATACGGAAACGGTTTTTCAAAAATACTTTATTTTAACAACAGACAGTATGAAAGTACAGAACAGAATTAATTATTAGATGATTAGGTTATATTTGTAATGTCAGTGATGTTGACTTGGCGTATCAGCATTCCTAGAGTAACGGATGTAACTATATCCCTGTGTGGATGGAACCTAGTCAGAGGACTTGGTTTCATAACTTCCATTAAAAACGAATCTTTCATTATTAGGGGTCATTAGGTCGATTTCATTTGCATTGAAGAACATTAAACAGACAAGTTAATACGAGGTAGGCGGAAAAATACATGAATGGTCCATAATGAAATTTGATTAAACCGTAAGCACGCAATTTTTCCACATTAAAAATAAATGAAAGAACTATGACATACAAATTACCCTGGAATAGTGATAGAAATAAGGAAATAACTCATAACTCGACAACGCCCCTACTAATTTTGGTTATCTTCGTAGCGATAGAAAGGCGACAGATTTCGGAAAATATATGTAGTGTTCGATTTGAAAAATTTTTAATGTCGTCTGAACATTACAATATTCGATATACGAATTTGAGCACCCTGTAGAAGAAAATGTTGTAAAGAATAGTAAAATATCGGGATTCGTTACTTCATTTTTTATAAACATTTTTTAGTTGCGAAGATCTCCGCAAACGTTCAATTCGAGGTGTACCGATCGCGCAGCCAGAGCGGAGCATGCTGCGCACGCATCGAGCCCCACTTCAACAGAATGTAGGAATGAATGGAGAGTCCAGTTCGTCATAACTGCAGAAGCGGAGTTCAGTTGATCTCCACCGTTTCAAAGTCGAGTATTCTGGTGCCAGGTTTTTAGCAATAATCTATTAATACCGTAGAATTCCAGTACAAATATTGAGTCAATAAAATAACCGAAATATTTTCATTTGAACAGGGTCAACCATAAGTTGTTTCGAACTAAGAATTCAGACTGGTGGTAATAGGTACGCTATTGACTACAGACCTAAGATAAGGAAGATATTTCGGTAAGAAATAATTTGAGATAATTGGTTCGTTTTGTTCGCGAAAATATAAGTTGAGATTGACGCTTTGAGAATCCTATTTTCACTCCTGTTCAACCTACTGTGTTTTAGGAACGTCTTCCGACGACTCTAACTCATAGGCCGCTCTCACCGCCCTTGCAATCCGGTAACACCTCCCGTGTCTTAGGTAAGTTTTCGGACGACGCTAAATCACAGGCCGTCCTAATCGCCCTTATACTCCTGCGACAACCACCTGCGTTTTAGGTACGTTTTCGAACGACGCTAAATTACAAGCCGCCCATACCGCCCACAGTCTTTAAACTGTGAATAACCCTGTTTCTATTGAGTAGATTTCAGTTCATGGTCTCACCTACGTTTAAGGAACGTTTAATTACGACGCTAAATCATAGGCCGCCCATATCCTTCAATTGCGAAGAGTCCTGTTTCTACTCAACAGATTTTCATTTTATGGCCTCTTCTGCGTTTTAGGTACGTTTTCGAACGACGCTAAATCACAGGCCGCCCATACCGCCCACAGTTTTTGATCCGTGAATAACCCTGTTTCTATTGAGTAGAATTCAGTTGATAGTCTCACCTATGTTTTAGGTACGTTTAATTACGACGCAAACTCATAGGCCGCCCATACCGCCCATATTCTTCAATTGCGAAGAATCCTGTTTCTACTCAACAGATTTTCATTTTATGGCCTCTTCTGCGTTTTAGGTACGTTTTCGAACGACGCTAAATCACAGGCCGCCCATATCGCCCATTTTCTTCATATCATTGAAGAATCCTGTTTTGCTGATTCGTTTTCAGTTAATGGTCAATCTGAGTAGTAGGAACGTTACGAAATGACGCTAAAACTCTATTTGACCATACCGCCGATTTTGTTCGACTCGTTGAAGAATCCTATTTAATTGTTCTGTATTTCAATTTATGATTTAGTTTATAACATCACTGGTATTCATAGCCCTCGTGTCACCGAACGAATGGTTTGATCCTTAGAGAAATAAAAGAAAGCTGTATTCTTGCTGAGGATATTTGGAATAGCTGTTACGAAGAAATAAAATATTGAATTATTTTAAGTTTCAGGTAATAATAGAATTGTATTAATGACAATAAACTCAGTTATATTATTTTAGTTGACGTTTACGTTTATTGAATTTGGCATTGAAAGTACAGAAAATCTGAAACCCGGACGTATTCAACTGCGCTGAGCTAATCCCGCAGACAAAAACGTCACAATGTGGCAAAGTAAATATGGCTCCTTAATAGTGGTAAAAATAGGTTCATCAATTAAAACTTGCCAACGCCTCAACCGATTTCAATTTCTTCACAGCGATTTGAAGGTAAAGCGTGGCGGAATAAATTTCGATTGAGAAATACAGGGTGTTCTAATAAAAAACTCATCTCTATGTCAAATCAAATCAAATTTTATTGAGTCCTTTTCCTATTCACAAAAAACAGATTGGACGGGTCATAAAAACATCTTGGATAAAAGATATAACAGAGTAAAAAGACAATACTGAACATAGACAAGAATTAAATATAAACGAATTATGCGGCGCTGAGCGAGGTAAGTAATAGAGTAAGTAACGCATGTCTTTCCGCTTTTATGAAACACTCAGTAATATTGGAAATAACCAAGAAATGAGCAACTTCAGTAACTGAAATTTTTTTTTTAGTTTTCTCTAAATGTTGTGGCTTTAGAGATATCGAAGAATTACGCACTCAATGAAGACTCTGTATAAGTGAAAAATTTAAAAAGTGACACTTTTCGCAATGCACTGTAGCAAGCTCCCCTCGCACTCCCGAGGATTTTTGGTTCATCCATCTTTGAAGTCGGTGGACTTTACACAGCTCTCAAGTCAAAAAAGTGCGCAAGCAGATGTCTGTCTACAACCTGTTTTCAAGCTTTCTTTCAATTGAGCTTATTTACTGTTGGAAATTACTTCTCAGGTCTCACTAGGTTCATCTATAAGTTCTGGTGTCCACGATGTTCACAACTACGTGAATACATCATAGAAAGCATAATGAGCTTTTTAGCTCCAGTACGATGTTAGGAGTACCCCGAATCGAGAAAAAAGTAATATGTATGAAGAGATAAAGTGATTCATTAATAAATAGTTTATTATAAATTTTTATCGAAAGACGATGCTAGTAATTTTTTTTGTTTCAGAAATATATAATGATTCGGCCAGTGATAAGGTTTGTATTTCAATAGAACTTTTCAGTTTTCAGAGTAATCGTACCAACAACAACAACAACACAATCAGTAACATCTACTAGCAGAACTTGGTCATTGTCGAGGACATCATTGAAAGTGCTCTCTGACCACCAGCAGACTTTACTTTTGATTCGGTTTGAGCAGCAGTTATTAGAAAGACAGTTATTTTTGATGGCTTTCAAAATCATCAATTTGGAACAAATGAGCTTTTATGAATGGCAAAAATCCTACTTTGATTCTGGAAGTTTCAAAACTTTTATTTCGGATAAACGTGAACTCCGAAAACTTGTTCTGCTTGCGAGATGGTGATTATCAACTAGTAGGAATTCACTAGTAGACCAAGCTATAGAAGCTTTTTTCCCACAAAATAAAAGACGCAAAAGGCCTATTCTAATTTGTATAAGGTAGTTTGATGAAAACCGCAGTTGACCCAGCAAAATCGCTTTGAGGAATTTTTAAACAAGCAACAGATTATTCAAGGAAACTTTTTACAGTCGATAGAACTTTTGTAGAGATTTATGGAACCTACAAAATGGATTTTCATACGACCGGATCGGTGCCTTTTCCATTGAGAATGTCCGGGAAAACCTCAAAAAAGACAATTTTTCAAAAATTTATAATTTTTAAAAATCTGAAGCTGGACAAACAATATTGCGGAAAATGACAGATAAAATAATATGTGGTTCAACTGTGCGCAAGATATTTTCTGTCCGATGTGCGGTTTTTGCACAATCGCGTTATTAACAATTTAAGGGCACATCTTGCAAGATGCGCAGATTTGAGGGAAATCGTCGTATTCAAATTCTGTAAGCGACATCTGGAATCTACAATTCGTATATTTTGGGTTTTCAGCAGAGAGGTGGGAAATTTCTTGGAAATGTCACCGAAAGTTGATCAAAACGCTTCAAAGTGCGTCCAAAGTCACCCAAAGTTGCACCGAAGTTAAATCGAGTTGAGTTAGGGCGACTTCGGGTGCACTTTGAAGCATTTAGAGTAACTTCAAGTGACATTTTCAACACATTTCCCACCTCTCAGGTGAAAATTCAAAATATACAAATTGTAGATATTGATCTCTACTTCTAAATGCCTTTTACAGAATTTTAATAGGATGATTTTCCTTAAATCGACGCATTTAGAAAGATTTGCCCTTAATTTTTTTATAACGCGATTGTGCAAAAACTACATATCGGACACAAACCATCTTGCGCACAGTAAACCACATGTCATTATCTATCAGTTTCCGCAATATTGTTTGTCCAGCTTCAAATATATGAAAATTATGAATTTTTGAAAATTGGTATATTTTTCGAGGTTTTCCCGGATTTTCCCAGTGAAAAATGCACCGAGATAATAAATGATCTTAAAAAACTTGTCAGAGAAAAGCTTTTATATAAATGCACTAAAAAGAAAAAAATTAATTTTAAAGTGAATTGAATCCATCATTTTGTTACATTATAAAATTTCAAATGATATAAAAGCTTGTCGCAAGATGTATTTATGTATTTCTTATTGTAAATTAAATTCAAAATTACCTCAAGATTTATTTTCGCGACAAGCTGTTATATCATTTAAAAAAAATTGATGTAACAAAATGAAGGATTCAATTCACTTTAAAATTTATTTTCTTCTTTTTAGTTTATTTAAATAAAATCTTTTCTCTAAAAAGTTATTTTTGAGTTCAATTATTTTTTTGTTATTTATTTGTTATGTTTCTCAGTCTGATCATTTCAATTAATGCGTCATAGTTGCACGGTCGCTTGCCTGTTGATTTACAGTTGGAAATTTTTCCGAATTTCCAAGCGTTCTCTATCTAGCTTTCGAGGGGGGAAGAGGCGTAAATTTTTTCAAAACCGTATTATTCAATGGTCACATAATTTTCACTATTTTTACAGATTTTCTTGATTTCTATTTCGCGAGTTTTCTTAATTTCTTTCGTGACAGGAAATGGGAGCGAGCCCCCCGATCGATTTTTTTTCATCGTTCTTTTCCATGTCCAAAACTGTTGAAACATTTCCCACATTCATTTGCGTTTTCTATACAGCTTTTGAGGGGGAACAGAGGGGGTGAAACTGAAGATGAGTAAAGATATTCTCAAAATCCTACACACATGTAATGAAGGAAAGAAATTTAATTTGTTCGAAGCCATGGAAATTATTAAATAGAATAAAAACCCGAAATATAGAACCCTCAACGAGCAACTCGATTTATGTAGGTCTCCACTCTTGAATTTATAAGTTTGGCAACCTTGGTAATTTCTATAATATTCAGTGTTGAATTTATTTAGTTGGCATTCCTGTTTACTTAATAACCTCTCCATTGTCTAACTGTCTGTTGGTGCCTTTAAAACGAACTATAATATCATCCACATACCTGTGCCAATGCAAAAACTAATAAAGTTAAGAAAAACTCGAAGTCGTCTCCACAATATATATTTCACCCCAAAGGTAAGGGGGAACGCAGCTTTGGCAAGCAACTTGTCAAAGTGTCTGCGTTACAAGAAAGTCAAAAACATGTTTTCGAGCATAGTAATGATCATCTTCAGTTGAAGTAATAAGGGGATAAACTGAAATCAGTAAGAAAAACACTAGTTACAATTTTGAAATATATGAAACATACAAAAACTTGGAGCCAAAATGTATACTCACATGGCATGGAGACTTTGAAGTGTAAAAATGTAAAATTTGAAAGTTATATATCAAAACGTCGGTGGCGCAATTAACGGACAACCTTTGGCATCAAGGAACAATGGAACCACCATCAGGAACATGAAGGAATTTAATTAAGTTATTTATTCGATTTCAGACACCAATCAGTCTTATAGCGTTGTATGAGGTAGAAAGAAATAAATTGAATAAGTCGATAATAAAGATTTGATTAACCAAGTAGCGTCGTCTATCGGAGGAAAGTCCAAACCAATTTGAAGAATTTCAAAAATTATGTATACAGATATCTAACTGCAAGTGGAAGAGTCTAGGAGAAACCACGATGGCTTGGGAAGCAAACTGTAACTTCAAAAAGGAAATTGATTCAAATATAGCTAGATTATTGTTAAAATTTTAGAGCGTTGAAAAAGGAAATGCAATCAAATTTAATTTGTTCGTTCAAAGATTCTGAATTATGGTTCTTATTAGTTCACCACTTTGAGTATGGACTACTTTCTTCATAAAATACAAAAACTATTGCGAGAGTGGGTGCTTGTGAATTGTTTTTTCAAGTTTGTTCATGAAGATATCTGCCAGTATTTTCCATGACCAAACATATAGATAAAGAATATATTTTATTATCAAATTGAAAGTAATTTTGTTCAAGGCAAATCGGAAAAAGGTCTAATATCTCTGTTTGTTAACCGGGTTGACATGATTTCTATCTAGTAAACATTCGACTAAGAGGATGGTATCTTGGGGAGGTATACTAGGGAAGAGATTTTGAAAGTCGAAAGAGAGTAATTTCGCGTTATCTGGAACAGAAATATCCTGAATTTTATTTATCAAATCATAAGAATTTTTAAGGCTGAATTTCGGTTCAAATTTAGAATAGTTTGTTATTAAATGTATTAACTTTCTTGATAACTTAACTGATTGTGCTGTAACTACTGGATCGACAGGGTAGTTTTGTTTATGCAATTCTATCAAAGAATATAATTTCGGGGTTTCAGGATTCATAAGAATTAGCCTGAACTTCTCGGCTTCGTTAAAAATAGATTTTGAGTTTCTCAGAATTTATTTGATTTGTAGTGGTACGCATAAGTAGGGTCACGTTTTAGTTCTGTAAATTTACCGGAATCTAAAAGAATCAAGAGTTTTTTAACATAATCATCATTTGATATGTCATATATTTGATATATCATTTACAATTTTTTTTATTAAAATATAGGCACCGCGTTTTAATTTAAATACTTTTATTCAAGTTGTCTGCCAAATTTTTGTGAATCATAAGCCGTAACCTATTACAGTGAACATCAGAACAGTAGTAGTTTTTGATGTGAGAAAATTGTGAGTTCAAAATAGGTAATCATGAGGGAAAAGATAAAAAATATTCAAGCATATTGCAAACGGATGCGCTGCTTGGGAGGGAGTGAAAAATATTACCGTTTTTTGATTTTATTGAGAATATGAATAGGAATAAGCCACTTGTGGAATCATCTGCGACTGAAAGACGAACTTCAGTCACTATTCATCGTAGAAGATAACTTCTCTTGGAAGGGATTCATGTTGTAAAGGAAAACATTCTCAATTGAAAATTGATAAAACATGACTCCTCTGGAAATGAAAAAACCTACGATAAATCGGAGGTACTTTTTTGTAATATCTAACAGAAAACAACTACTTTCTCGGCTAAAGCCACGCTGGATATTGAACTACATTTGAGAGATATTGTGAAAAGACTCTATATAATTTGAGAGTGAAAATTAGCATTTTCATTCTCATAGTTGAAAAGAAATAAGCTAATTTTTGTAATATCTAACAGAAAACAATTACATTCCCGGCAAAAGCCACGCTGGACATTGAACTACATCTGATAGATATTGTGAGAAGAACCTAACTTGAAAGAAAAAATATGAAATTGAAAATTTGCATTCAGATTATTTTTAGTTCATTTTGAAAATTCTTGTCAGGTAAAGGGATTGAAAAAGCTCTGTGTATCATTGAACTGAACTATAATTGAACTGAGATTGGACTGAAAGAATCAAATGGAATTGTACAGTCTGTAAAGGTATTTTTCTGGTGGATATCAAATTGAAAACCATTATTAACCCTTGAAATATTCAAATCTGAGAAGTTAAGCTCCTTGTTTTGTTCAATTTCTACTGTGAATTTGATTTTATTATGCAGACTATTGAGGAAGTTTAAAAATTGATTAATTTGTCTGTTAAAACTATCAAAACCTACTAATACGTCATCAATGTACCTGAACCAAAACACGGTATGTTTCTGAGAAAGGGGGTTATCAAGGATAAGGGTATTTTCTAGTGTGTCCATGAAATATCTGCCAGAATGGGACTTAATGGTGAGCCCATAGGGATACCTTAGTTTCGTAGGTGAAAATTGTTGTTACATTTAAAACTAAATTATTTCTTTTTTAATCTTTTTTGCTAATTCTGAATTCATGAAGTAGTCACTAGAGAGTTACTGCAAACTGTAATAAGATTATCTGATCACAAGAAACTCGAATTAAAGTATACTGTATTGTATTTGTAATTCTGTTTCGTAATGGTGTTATTGCAACAACCTTCTTTCTAGATGATTTTACTTAGACTTTATTTTGACAAGTACGTCGGATTTCAAATATTTTCTTTTAGTCATCCCAATCACCATCTCAAACATCATTGGTCTAATGTCATTTGTATGTGCTGCCGAATAGTTTACAAAGAAAATTATTTTTGAGTCAACTGCAGCATAAAAGTTTCCTCAAACCAACGCGGGACGGGAGCGGGAAGAATGCGAGACTAAATTCTATTATAGCAGGATATGTAAACATGCATACCGGTGCGATTATTCGTATTCCGAAATGCAGGCAAACAGCGAAATATATTTGGTTTGCTGGGTGCACTGTTTTTCTAGAAATACGCACAGTTCCCATTTTCCGTTCTCGCTTTGCTTTGGGAAAACCTTCATTTTGTAAAATTGATAAAACATAACTCCTCTCGAAATGGAAAAAACCTACGATAAATTGAAGTTAATTTTGTAATATCTAACAGAAAACAACTACTTCCCCAGCTAAAGCCACGCTGGATATTGAACTACATCTGAGAGATATTGTGAAAAGACCCTTTATAACTTGAGAGCAAATCTGAAAGTGAAAATTTTCATTTTTATTCAGATAGTTGAAAGAAAAGAAGCTATTTTTTGTAATATCTAACATAAAACAACTACTTTCCCGTTAAAAGCCACGCTGGACATTGAACTACATCTGATAGATATTGTAAAAAGAATCTAACTTGAAAGAAAAAATCTGAAAGTGAAAATCTGCATTTTCTTTCTGGTAGTTGATTATTTCTTATAAGTCCAGTTTCCATTGGAGATTCATATCTATAGATGCAATAGGGAGATTGTTATTCAAAATTTTCACTCACAGAAAATCGCTCATTTCATTGATACCTGAGTTGCATCTCTTTCGCTAGGCCTCCAATACATTTTGGTCGACAAAAATCTATTTCACTCTTTCAAGATCATCAGAGAGGTCGAAAGAATTGGAAATCATTCTCTTCAGAAGCAATTTCACACTGTAATGATGTAATTGTTGGACGATTTCTTGTGCGGTGACACTTTGAAAATATTTTTCTGACAAAAAACCTGTCATCGGTATGGCATATTGATTTTATTGAAAAGATGAACAGGATGTTCATAAAGTCAGTTGTGGAATCATCTGCGACTGAAAGACCAACTTTAGTAGCTATTTTCCATCGTACAAGATAACCCCTCTTAGAAGGGATTCATATTGTTAAGGGGAATATTCTCAATTGAAAATTTATGAAACATGACTACTCTGCAAATGGAAAAAACCTACGATAAATTGAAGTTACTTTTTTGTAACATCTATCAGAAAACAACTACTTCCCCTATTATAGCAAAGAGGTGCCATTCAGGCATCAATGAAATGAGCGATTGTCTGTGAGTGATACTTCTGAATAACATTCTTCCTATGTCATCTATAGATATGGATCTCCAATAGAAACTGGACATAATCAACTATCTTAATGAAAATACAAATTTTCACTTTCAGAATTTTTCTTTCATGTAAGGTTCTTTTCACAATATATATCTATCAGAGGTAGTTCAATGTCCATCGTGGCTTTTGCCGGGGGAGTAGTTGTTTTCTGTTAGATATTACAAAAAATAGCTTCTTATCTTTCAACTATCTGAATGAAAATGCAAATTTTCACTTTCAGATTTTCTCCCAAGTTTTAAAAGGTCTTTTCACAATATCTCTCAGATGTAGTTCAATATCCAGCGTGGCTTCAGCTGGGGAAGTAGTTGTTTTCTGTTAGATATTACAAAAAAGTAACTTCAATTTATCGTAGGTTTTTTCCATTTCCAGAGGAGTTATGTTGTATCAATTTTACAAAATCAAGGTTTTCTCAAAGCAAAGCTGGAACGGAAAATGAGAACTGTGCATGTTGCTAGAAAAACAGTGCACGTAGCAAACCAAACATATTTCGCTGTTTGCCTGCATTTCGGAATACGGAATAAATGTATCGTCGAATATTTAAATATGCCTGAATATGGGAAATAGCAGTTTTTATGATTATCCCCCCTTCCCCCAAATGGCACAAAACGAAAAAAAAAATTAGTGGATTTTTCTGAATTTTCAATATGATGCAGCTCAAGTTATTTTGAATAGAAATTAATTGGACGACAAACCCCAAAAATGAATAGTTTTGTTTGAAAGTGGCTGACAATTTATTAGTGTTAGTAGAATTCTTCCGCACTTCCATTGTCTAGAAACAAAGAAAATAAATTCTTTGCATTTGTTTGAGTCACGACGTTTCAACAATTAACACTTGATAACGACAGTAGATGTTAACTGTTGAAACGTCGTGACTCAAACACATGCAAAGAATGTATTTCCTTTGTTTCTAGACAATGGAAGTCCAGAAGAATTCTACTAACATGAATGGTTTGGATGCTAAGGGGCGTTGAAATCATACTTTGATCAGAATAGACTATTCATTATTACAGGCGAAAACAATATCTCTACGTATTTTAGTTCAGATTATGCTGAACAATTGTGTAATATTTTATAAATTGAAAATCTAAAACCTTCCTTTTACCCCCAACCCCTATTTCAGAACACGAAAAAAGTTAATTCAGGCACCAACTCAAATTCAAATTGTGGATGTCCAATTTTAATTTATTTTCGAAATATTCGCCCAAATAATTTATATTAAAAAAACATCAACTACGCCCTTCTAAGAAGTCCGAGAAATCCACCAATATTTTTTTGAAGGGAAGGAATGTTGAAATTAAACAACTGTACCATTTCCTTAATTTGAGCTTATTAAAACATCTATTTTGATAAAGCATTTACAAGTAGTTGAGAGTTAATTATTTTCGTGTTCTAAAATAGGGGTTGGGGGTAAGGGGGAGGTTTCAGATTTTCAATAAATAAAAATTTACACAATTGTTCAGCATAATCAAAACTAAAATATGTAGAGATATTGTTTCCGCCTATAATAATATGAATAGTCTATTCTGAGGTATGATTTCAACGCCCCCTAGCATACAAACTACTCATTTTTGGGGTTTATCACCCAATTAATTTCTTTTCAAAATAACTTGAACTAAATCATATAAAAAATTCAGAATAATCCACCAAAATTTTTTCGTTTTGTGTCATTTGGGGGGAGGGGTGATTATCATAAAAAGCTGCTATTTCCCTCATTCAGGCATATTTAAACATTCGACGATACATTTACAGGCACTCGAGGAATATTTTTTTTGCGTTTCGGAATAGGAGTTGGGGAAGAAGGGGGGGGTAAGTATTTTTTTTATAAAACAATATTGTGCAACATTAGCAACAATGAAATAAGTGACAATATTGTCACCGGATTGAAAATTAAATAGTTTAATCCGCGCAAGGGGTGATTTCAACGCCCCCTAGGCAAAACTGTTCATTTTTTTGGGTTGGCGCAATGGTAACATTGGTTGAGAATAACATGGAGTACATCATAACAAAAATTAAAAAAATCCACCGGGACCCAAATTCCATAAGGCGTTTGCGGGGTCCTTTGACGTACTTGTCAAAATAAAGTCTGAGTAAAATCGTCTCGAAAGAAGGTTGTTGCAATAACACCATTACGAAACAGAATTACAAATCACAAGACAGTAAGCTTTGATTAAAGTTTCTTGTAATTAGGTAATCTTATTACAGTTTGCTCTAGTGACTACTTCATGAATTCAGAATTAGCAAAAAAGAAATAATTTTGTTTCAAATATAACAACAATTTTTACCTACAAAACTCATGTCTCCCTATGGGCTCACCGTTGAGTCCCATTCTGGCAGATATTTTCATGGACACACTAGAAAATACCCTCATCCTTGATAACCCTCTTTCTCAGAAACATATCGTTTTGGTGCAGGTGTATTGATGACGTACTAGTAGGTTTTGATAGTTTCAACAAACAAATTAATCAATTTTTAAACTTCCTAAATAATCTGCATAATAATATCAAATTCACAGTAGAAATTGAACAAAACAATGAGCCTATTCAGATTTAGATGTTTCAAGGGTTAATGATGGTTTTCAATTCAATATCTACCGAAAAAACACCTTCACAGACTGTACAATTCCATTTGATTCTTTCAGTCCAATTATAGTTCAGTTCAATGATACACAGAGCTTTCTCAATTCCTTTACCTGACAAGAATTTCCAAGAACTAAAAATCATCAAACAAATCACGATAAACAATCAAGTACAAGTTTCTTTAATAGAAAAGTTAATATCAGATAAAACTCCTAAAACGGTTATAAGAGAATTATACCCAAATATCAGATAATACAACACATGTAAATATTGAAGCATTAATTATTCAGGTAAACTTTCAGAAAACATTCAAAATTATTTTTCTAAATACAAAATAACATCTTTTATAAGTAATAATAATTTACTCAGAATTTTATTTACTGCAAAACCCAAACGAGATAGAATGAAAATCTGGTATACATAGAAAAGAATGTGGGAAATGCTCTGTAGTGTATACAGGCCAAACTGGTAGAAATTTTGACGTAAGGCTCCGTGTCGACGTCTGTTCAGACAAAAACATGTATGAACATCTACAAGAATCAAAACACAAGATAATTAAAGGTAATCTCAAAATCCTTCACACATGTACTAAAGGGAAGAAAATGAATTTGTTGGAAGCAATGGAAATTAATAAATCTATTAAAAATCCGAGATATAGAACCCTCAACGAGTAACTCGATTTATGTTATCGATGTTTATGTTATCATACTTGATAATAGGATAAAACCCGAAACCGGTCGTAAAAATAAAATAACTAGTGGAAATTAGACAAAAGTGTTTCATTCAGTTTATCAAAGTGATCATGAATTTCCACAAAATAAACAAGTCATCAATTACACAAATTCAGTAAAGTCATTGAGAAAATAATAGGAAAACGATTAAATTCAGTTCTGAATAAATACATTTTGTCTGATTCTCAGTTCGGATTCAGAGAAGGGCAATCAACCCAGAATACTATAATAAACTAACACTTCGAATATACAAGGTCATAGACTTAAAAAATCTTCCATGGGAGTATTTGTAGATTTGAAAAAAGCCTTTGACACTGTTGATCACCCCATCCTCCTACAAACCTTAGAGGATATGGGCATGAGAGTTACGGTATACAATCTGATGAAATCAAATTTAACTGAAAGAAAACAGCAAGTGCGAATTCATGCAAGGTACCGTATTAGGGCCCTTACTCTTCACTGTTTATCTGAACAATCTATTCCTAACAGGAACTGAATGTGAAATAATAAGTTTTGCGGACAACACCATCTTACTCTACGAAAGTGACACCTGACAGAAGTTAAAACACAAAATCGAAAATGACTTGCCCTATTTAATAAAATGGCTGAATTATAGATTCAATTTCGGAAAAATCAATAATCTACCTTTCAGCAGCAATAAGACTCATTCACCACACTTCAATCAAATTTCTATCGATAATAACTTCACCATTATAACGGCAGTATCTTGGAACTCAATGGAACTCGCATATAGAATATCTAGTAAAAATACTACGGTGTATTCCATATAGATTTAGCAGAATAGCAGACATATTTGGAACATTATCTACCAAAGTTTGATAGAATCGCATCTAAATTTTGGAATTGCTGGATGGGGAGGGGTTTCTAAAAACTATGTAAAGCCACTCGAAGTAACGCAAAAACTATTCATAAGAATGATACTTTTCAAAAGCAATAGATACGCGAGTGATGCTCTCTCTCTCTCTCTCTCTATGATATTTTTGATATCAGACAAATATTCTTGAATCACATCGCTACAACTCAGTTCTTGAATAAGACCGAACTTATTGAACCTTCCGATACCTATGCTACAAGACGAAACAATCATTATTCAGTACGTTTCGCTTCGAAATCAATAGGCCAAAACCGCTATCAATTTTCAGCACCAAAAGTATTCAATCTTCTTCAAAACTATCACCTCATCATTATACAGGTTGTTTCTTAAGTACGTGTAGAAACTTTAGGAATATGTTGCTGACGTCGAAAAACGGAGAAAAGTTTCCATAAACACATGTCTGCAAGTTATTCGTTTCTAAGATACAGAGTGTCAAAGTTTAATTCTTATATTTGTTTTTTGTGAATGAATTCAAAAATATTTGTGATATTCGAGTGAAGTTTGATATCTGTTAATTATGAAAAACTGATTTCTAATTGAATTTATTTTGATTTTAAAAATATTGTCATTCAAAATCACTTGTATCGATTATTTCAAATCTCAATAACTCGAAAATAGTTTCTCGCAGTGACCTCTAAAAAGAATATATTTTTTACACAAACTAAATGATAAATATTCCCAGATACCAAACTTTACCCAAATGTCAAAATTATTTTGAAATTATTCACAAAAAATAAGAATTCAACTTTGACACTCTGTATCTCAGAAACGAATATCTTGCGGACATATGTTTGTAGAAACTTTTATTCTTATTTTGATGTGAGCAACAAGCTCCTATATTTTCTACACGTACTTAAGAAACACCCTGTATGCGGTCAATAATTGAAAATTGAATGTAATTTAAATGGCACCCCCACACTTATAACACATCATTTTAAAGATCTTTTCCGCCGTCCTCGTATTAACATGTCTGTTTAATATGCTTCAATGCAAACGAAATCGACCATTAATGACCCCTATTAATGCTCAGTTTGTCATTAATGATCGATTTCTCTGTAAATGCATGATTTTGCGCGTTGAATGGCAACCAGACATCAACGGCTTCAGATTTCAGGTGCGCTGTAAAATTTTGACACATAATTTTCCAATCTTAATAATGAATATTAAAGATAATTTTACGTTGACACCGCCAGATGTTGCGGAAACCGCTAAAGTGGCAGCTTTAAGTTTATTGCCTGATAAAAGCAGAAGAATCTATGAAAAATTAATTATTTTCATTATCATGTATAGCAAGTAATTTTGGAAAATGTAGCAAATACTCAACTCATCAAAACACGACATTTTATACATGGGCTCCGTAGCGCAGAGGTGAAATTCGAGTGAACGAAGACAATCCGGATGTATAGATCGGGGATTCGAATCCTGAACCACGAAAGTTTCTCAACTTTTTTTTGTATTTTCTTTCATACTATCATTAGGTCGACGGAAAAGTATTGTAATCAACTCTTATATTAAATTGCGATTAATGATCTCGAACATTAACACGCTCGCTTCGCTCACGCGTTAAAATATCTCTATCATTAATCGCCTTCATTAATACCCTAGTTGATTAAATAACGATAAAAATCCTTACTCAAAACCGTTTAGAAAACTGAAATTGGTTGATCCGTTCTCGTAAAATAGGACAAAAAGAAAATAAATTATAACAAAATGCAAAATAAATTAATGAATTCATGGAACCGCTACCACTGACTCAATAATAGCCCAGGCATATTAGCGCTCTAGCCCCTAAAAATTGCTCGAGAGCTGGATATAATTTTAATCCCTCTTAGGGGTCCTAAATAACGGGTATATGAGTTTGCGACGGTTTTTAGGTTGTGCTTCAGATTTGAGAGCCTAAAGAGCGCGAAATTTTAGCACTTTTTTCAGTTTTTTGTGTATAACTTAAAAAGTACGCATTTTACAGAAAATATCAACCAATCATTTTTTAAAGACCATTAAATTTTGCTTTGAATGACGTCTACGTCATTGGAATCGGTTCAGCTTTCCAGCCGCAATTGCCCGTCAAAGATAGGAAATTTTTACCAACTCCTCTAAAAAGTTGACAACCCTTCAATTCTAACACCTGTAGGTTGAAAGTGACTACTCCAATTGAAATATATCATGGAGCTAAAATTTAATTCCCAATCAGAATCTTTTCAGAATTTGAAATTCGCTTGATGTAAAGCTGAGATATGAATTTTATACCAAAAAATGTCGTTTAGTGCCAAATTTCCGCTGGTACCCCAACGTAGGATACTTCGTCTGAACATTAATTAGTTCAAGTGAAAGTTAATGCATCAATTATATTTGATTCAATTTAGTCAAGATCTGATTACGGAGGTAACTACAAGTACCTGATCAACCATTAATCAGGTACCAGATGATCAACAGTACAGGGGAGAGAAAATGAGAACGATTGTCGATTATAACAAAGCATTTTAAATTAATTGAATGAGTCATTACATTTAAGAGGGGGTTAATTACATGGGTCATTACAATCAATAGGGGATGTTGACAGCTGTCATATCCTGCCTACGATTATCAGGATTTACTACAAATTGTGAAGATAATTTACAGTTTCCAAATCACATGTCGTAGCTGATACGCCTTCTTTTAGACGGCCCGGCTTGTTCGGGAAAGTCATCGGAATCAAGTTCTTGTTCTTTCTCCTCTTCTACGGCTGCTCCCTCTTCTGCCTCCAGATCATCTTCGTCTTCCGACGCACTCCCTTCGGACTGTAATTCAGAGGACTCGAGGGTGATTTCATGCTGTTCCAGATCGTCCTCGTCTTGTTGCTCACTTAAAGAATTGAGGCACGCATGCCCTTGCAGTGGGCACAAATGGCTGAGCACTTGAGGCCGGCTTTTCTACAGGAGCATGCATTCTTGCACCCTTTTTTGCAGGCGCAGAAAATGGAGTTGAGCAATTCCTTGGGTGCTGGAGGCTGAGTGGTTTGGATGGGTATCAAACCATCTGGGGCGGATTTCCATCCCCATTGCTCTGCATTGATCCGTCGGTCCCTCCACATCTGCACCTGCAAGAACGCTCTGAAAGAATGTTGGCGAGCGGCCAGTTCACTGGGGGGCAACGATGCCAAGTTGAAAGAGTTTTTTGAGAGGGCCCTCTGGAAAAGTTGCAATCTCAGTTGGTTGAGAGATTGCCCTCTGATGCCTGAGTATACTGCAACAATGAACTTCGCTCCAGCCTCAGCAACCTGGTCAGGAGTGGCTTTAAGATCGAGGAAAATCGAGACAACATTTAAGAGGTCGGGATTTTTGGCTAGGGTATTGATAAATTTGACCATGCCTTGACGGAAAAATGAAGAGGTTGTGTCACAGCCGCTGAACACATGAAGAAACAAGATGTGTCGTTTTGCATCTTCGGATAGCTTGCCATTGTTAGGACTGTAGATCACGGTTTGCTGATTACCCTTCCCAGGTTTCATTAGAAATATGTTGTCAATTAATTGTGATTGATCTTCACTGTTGAGTAATATTTGATCAGTCAGCAAAACCATTAAATCTGTGTCCTCCCCCACAATGAACACTTTCCTTCCGTTCCTCGATCTTTCCACTGCAGTAGCCACAATCAAGGTATCTGCATCCTCAACGGCCCGTCTAACTTGAATGTGTGCACTTATAAACTTTTCTGTGAGCATCGCAATTAGGCGTTTCTTGTTGTTTTCGTTGGCAAGGAATCGTTCTTTTGGCATCGTTGCGGTCATCGATTCATCAAACATCACTGAAGCAGATGACATGGTTCGAGCTCTACGGGCTCGTTCAGCTGACTTTGTGCTTTTTTCGGAAGACTCCGGGTACCCATCAAACACGATGAAACAATTCGATCCAAAATTACTTTCAACGTAGTTCAAGTACTTCGTGATAACTGTGGAAAACTTTTCCCCAGTGTTCCACACAACACGGTGTAACAAGAAACCGCCATCCACAATAAAATCCGAATCTTTCGAGAATTCAACTATCCATGGCATGGAACGTACCATGGCCATCAATAGTATCCATATTTATATCGGCATTATCAAATACGAATTGCGTGAATGAATTTTTTGTGATGATATCAAGGGGTTGTTGAAGAGTTGACACTTCTAATTTCCTGACTTCTCCATAGGCACTGCTGAACCCCATGGCTGATAGTACGTCGACAAGGTGTCTTGAGCCATACTTCCTGTACAGCAGGGTTCCTATTCCAAGTAAAATTGGAGAGGTGAAAGATCTTGGTCGGGTCACTAAAATCAGAGAATGTGCAATGGCTTTAACTTGCTTCCGAGCTCTTTCTATCCTTTCGGCATTCTTCTTTCCTCGAGGATTTGTTATTGTCGTCAGTAACAACTTCAAGGATTCTGGAATGTCGTCGTCCACACTATTTAGGAAGTTGTCGGGGGAGGGGTACTTATCCAATTCATACACTTTGGATCTGATGTCCTCACGTATGATATCTGCTGCTGTTTCTACTATTCGCAAGCGTTCGTCAGGCCCCTGCTTCCTGGTCTCATACCAGTTGCTACTCAGAATAGAATGGCCAACATTTTTGTAGCAGATCGTAATTGGCTTATGTCGATTCGTTCCTGGCACAACAATCACTTTATCTCCGAATGTTTCTGATAGCTTCTGCACTAAGTAATCCTTTCTATGTTCAGGCCCACCGTATTGTTGAAGGATGTCGTTCAGTGAAAACTGACATAAGTCTTCATTATTCTCAAGATACTGGGTAATGAAGTCGACACATTTTGTCACTTCAGAACTCTCCCTTCGTCCACTGGTACCTTGAGTTGCATTATGACCCACAGAAGGGCGAGAATGGAAGAAGGTATCACGGCAAGAATTGTGGTACCTTCCTTCTGCGGCTACTAAATCAGATTCATTCGCCATCCTATGCAATACAGCAATACCGCTTTCATCTCCTCTGGCAGATGCAGTATCTCTGATTTTTTTCATTGTCTCATCTAGGGTCATAATCATACGCACTGTTTCACGTCTGTGAACGGGGAGCTTCTTTTGTTTGGCCTTGAAGCTCTCAGAGGCATCCTTTCCACAGTACAAGCACAGTTCCTTGAAGTTGAATTTTGGTACTTCCTCACGGCATCTTTTCATACTACTTCTTTCACCTGCTTCTTTTTCAGCCTTCACAATGCTAGACACCTTTGCGACACTTCTCGTGAACGACAACAACTTTCTGTGTTTGCAACCACGTGTAATGCCCATCCTTTCTCCTTCTACTGGCCTCTCGGAGGATGATAATTCACTTGAGTATACAGGATATGTACTAAAGAACCGGCCATATATTTCACCAATTTTTCAAATCACCCTGTACACAATCTATGAATTTTGATTAATAATGGAATAAGAATAGCATATTGCATACAAGAATAATTTAACCAATATTTCATTATTACATCAAATTTCCAGACATGACTAAAATGTTCTTATTTTTCACTCTGTACATAATGATATAATCTGCACCATCTGAATGATATTTATTGATATGAAGGTACGTTGATGATAAGAACAAAAAAAAAATGCAGTTGGCACTTTTAAATCCCGGGAAAATAAACAAAAATTACTGTTTTCAACTTGAATTTCAAAATCTATCCATCAACGAACTTCGCGATTCTTTACGTTCAATCAGTACATTGAATACTACAATATACTAAAAATTCAGACAATTTCACCAAGAACCATTATACCTATAAAAAGTGAGGGGTTCTTTCTTGAAGAGTCCACTAGTGTTTGCAAAATACCAAATAATGCTTGTTTTTTTGAAGTCAGAACTTTCACCTGACGTTCTGCTACGGCCCCACCCATTCCTTTCGAATAAGTAAGGAAATGAAAACAAAATAACAATACAACAAACAACACTTTCGGTCACCCGGTATGACCTAGCTATAATTTATGACTTACCCTCCATGGGCACCGGTCTCCAGGATACTTTCGGTTGCCTCATTCCAGAGGTTAGAAGGTGGGCAAAGTAGTAAGGATAATAATAGGATTTTGTCTTTGATCTGGATTGGTTTTATATTCGTCGTATTGTATGACCTTTTGTGAATTCCACACAATTGCACGCACACTCCGGACAGTAATTGTTTACAGTTCTAACACCGAAATCGTACTGATTCCTTTTACGTTTTTCAGTCCTTCGAATATCTATATTCACATGTTGCCACACTTAGTGAAGATAGCAAATTTTACCCAAAAGTAACCAAAATGGCTCGAACAGAAGCATATTTTGAACGAATTCCTCAGATGCCCCCACTGAATTGTCCTTCATTGAGAGTAGATATTCTCTCAGATTAGGTATATAAATAAGAGCATTCGGAGTTAGTCCTTAATAAAATACCAATGCAAGTACGGATAAGTTGACAATAATTCAACAATATTACATAGATATATTTTCAGTGAAATAAGGATTGTTGAACAATAAGGGTACCTTCCTCAGTGAGGTTTCAAATCTGCTGTGGGTTATAGAAATACCTAAAGAAATTGTGATAATTTTCAGTGATAGGTAACGTTTGAAAACTTTATTACATGATATACTTTTTACACAAAATGGTATTTTTACCTCAAAGCTTCAACTCTGGGAAAATTTGAGTTAATTTTGCGCCAGTATATATACAGGATAAACTACAGCGAGATGAGACTGAAAGTTTCGAATTTAATGAATTAAGAGATAATAAAAATTCTTTGAGGTTTCGTGTGTAAGTATTCAAAGTTCAGAAATTCGTGCAAATTGATGACAATGAAGATCCACCGATATTGGAATATTATTACACTTGCAAATCTTCTTTGGGACATGCTCGTCATTTGGGAGCTATTAAATATCCATCTATGAAACTTCTTAATTATATTTGTGATATGTATTGGAGTCCCATAGACAAAATTCTGGAATCATCAAAGTTCATAATCAATGATTCACAATTGATGTTTTGAATACCAATAAACTTTATTCAAATCTGTAGAAACACACCCATCACGATTTCAAACAGGTGAAAAATAAAAAAGATTAATCTGATTTGCTAGTTATCGTGGAAGTTTCTTCAGTTACTGAATTTTTTTTCGATTAGGCGCGTTTTTTTAGTGATTTGTGTTTAGAAACTCTCAGTGTTTCTGTTATTTATTTATGCTGATGACGGCCATGTTGAGCAATTTATTTGTATCGGTATTTTATCAAGTACCGACTAACCTCGTATTTTAAAACAATTTCTACTTTTGTCAAACCTTGTTTATCTATAAACGGAGAATATTCTTAGCAAGGAAAAAACGTGTCGTTTTGTGATTAATTAATTTGAAAGATGCTTCAAAACAATAATCACTCGGATTTTCAGTATCTTCCTATCAAACGAAAACTAGACATAGAAAAATTCTATATTTTCCACACGAGTTGATATGATATATCCTCTGTGAAATGAAAAGAACTCAAAAAAATTGAACTGTTAGATTTTCATATACATGGCATTTCAATAATTTTTGGAAATATTGGTCTCGTATATTCTTGAGTCACACTGTATACCAATCATAATTTCTGTTCCTGGAAGTGGCCACATGACATATATAATCGGTGCATTGAATTGAACAAATCGCGTTATCTGAAGAAAATATAACGGATACAGTTATAATTTCAATCTTCCCTGTATATTTGAAAAATATACATATTTTTTGGGTTCTGCCGATTTTATTGACCAAGTTCGATACTATGCTGTAGATCAAAAACTTAATAATTCAGTGATATTACACGCGTAAAATTTCGGTCAATAATGGTATTTTACAACTTCAACACTTTGTATTTCGTAAACTACACATAGAATTTGTGTGTGCCCATGGTAACTTGTGTTCAGTGTGAAGAGTTCAATAACATATTAAAACTTTGGACAATTTGACCGAAAAACTGTTTGCATAAGTGTGCGTGGTCCTCTATATGGCAACATAATAATCTTGTATTGAGTTGGATATTTCAAAAGTGGATAATTTTTTTTCAGCTACTCTATGAAGAAACATTCAATCAATGTCAGAATATACTGACACAAATAATTGAAAGGTTAAAACATAAAGAAGAAATCTTCGGGTTCTCTCGACAAAAAGGTTAGTATCACTGAGTCAATCAAATAGATTATTCGATAAATATTAATGACAATTCATTAATTTGATGCTTCAATTTTCAACATTTTATTAAATGTATAAAGATCTTGTAACCAAATAGTGTTTTTGGACTTCATAAAATAAACTCGAAAAATATTTCTAAGGACAAGCTTTTATGTGTAAACTATTGATCAAAAATTAAGAAAAATTATATCTAGTGTGTGAAAACAGAGAAATTTAAAAAAATTAATATTTTCTCAAATGCTTCATGCCCTTTTCGAGTATAGTAGCGTTTCACGACTCGAGAAGATATAAAATATTCTTGAAGTTCGCTGTTTTCCATTTACAAAATATTATTTTTTACTTTTCAGTTCACTATTTGATTAATGAAAGCTTGTTTCAAAAAAGTTTATTTCTTTTCATTTTACTTTTTACTTTCTAGAGTCTATTTGATTATGTGTCTTAATGGATGCGTCAGGTATCAAGAGGTTTGTACATTAGTTGCATGAGTATTTTTGCTATTCCTTGCCATCCAGCTTCTTGAGAATTAAACAACGGCTGTTTAACACTATTCATACAAATATTTTCCATTTTCTTTTCGTGTGTTTTTGCAACTTTCTCCGAGAAGAAGGGGGCCAACAAAAATATTTTCGCCATCATTTTATATGTCCGAATTTGTAGAATATTTCACTGAATTCCTACTTTCTCTCTATCTAGCCTTCAGTAGGCCAGTGGGTAACATTTTTCAAGAACATTTTTCTCAACGGCCCTATATTTTCCACTTTTTTTACGGATATTTCCGAGTTTATTTTCGCGAGTTTTTGCAACTTTTTCCAGGAAGCCTGAGCCCCCGACCAACATTTTTATTGACGTAATTTTTCACTTCTGAAACCGTCGGATTTTTTTTAAATTTTGTATTTCCGCTATCTATTATCGTTCATGGCGTCATCGGCAGGAACTGATGTATTTTAAATGGATTATTTCGACGGTCCATAATAATAATATTTTGTTTCTGCAATATTACAAATTGTAGGGAATTGTCAGAACATAAAAAAAGAATGAAGGAAGGACGATTCAAAGAACAAGTCCTATATCTAGTCTAAAAATTCTGTCAACAAATAAATACAAATTTACACCAAAAGAGCAAGATGCTCTGCATTCCTTATGTTGTCAGGAAGGTTATTAAAAATTCTTCTACCGATGTACTCGGGTGAACAATAAGTCTCATGTCATTTATACTTATGACTCAGGAAAAACTGATGGACAGGCACATCAGGGTATTGGTAAACCAACCTCTACACAAGGACCTATATGCCTATACAATATGCAAATCTACAGAGACAGCTCTACACCAACTCGTAGAGAAGGTGGAAACTGCACTGAGAAACAAAGAGGTCTTGCTGGGTGCATTCCTTGACATCGAGAGAGCATTCAACAACACATCTCTAAACTCAATCTCAAGGGCGTCGAGACCTGCTGCAGGTGGATAGACTGCATGCTAAGGAAAAGAATCATCTACTCCTCTTTAGTGGGAAAAACACTAGTCCTGTCCCCACTAATGTGGAACCTGCTAATTACACTCGATAGGAGTGGACACAAAATACTTGGGTACGCAGATGATATAGTCATTACGGTCCAAGGTGAATTTAATGACACGGTTAGGGAAAGAATGCAAATGGTCATAAATCTGGTCAGTGCATGGATAGATAAGGAGAGCCTAACCATTAGTTCCTTCAAATCAGCCATTGTAGCGTTTACCCGAAGAAGGAAATTAGAGAGCTTAGGATCTCTGACCCTCCAAAGTACCCTCATACAGCTGTCGGGGGAAGTCAAATATCTCGGGGTGATTTTAGACTCGAAGCTCACATGGAACCAACAGCTGGCAAAAGTAAAGAAGAAAGCCGAGGCGACGTTGCTGATAGTCAGGCGGGACACGGGAAAACATGGGGGCTAAATCCCAAAATGATATATTGGATATACATTGTGGTGAAACCCATGATCACATATGCATCTTTGGTATGGTAGACAAAGACAACACAAAAAATAGCCGCGGCTGAGTTGAGCAAGGTACAAAGACTTGCATGCCTTAGCATAACGGTAGCTATTAAAACAACACCAGCATTAGCCATGGAAGCACTGTTGGACCTCCCAGCGATTGATATAACAATCATAGGAGAGGCAAGAATGGGACTTCTAAGGCAACAAAAATCGAGAAATATATCGGATCACAACAGGATAAAGGATATAGTGGGAGGCAACATTCTTGAAATGGAACCAACGAACCACATGACTCCTAGATACTCCTTCGACATTAACGTCGAGGTTATCATACAAGATCGAAGGGAATGGTCAGATGACAACATCAGGTGCAAACCTGGAGAGAGGATCTGGTATACGGACGAATCCAAAACCAGCGAAGGAACTGGTGCTGGAATATACAGTGAGGGAAGAAACTCTCAAATAAGCGTCTCACTAGGAACAAACACCTCCGTATTCCAGGTAGACATGTACGCTATCTTGCAATGCGCAAGAGAAATCGATATTCATGAAACTGTACTAGAGTGTAAAAATAAACAGACTGAACACACTCATGGAACGAGAAATTTGTGAATTTGAGTACGGAAAGCACAGAATAGACATCATATCTCAAACAGTCGAGTTCGTTGAGTGTACACGTTCCGAAATCGCTCTGACAAAAACCGACAATTTGTCTAGTAAATAGCTATAAGTTGATTTCAAAGTTATATGAAAACGTCCAGTTTTGTGCAGTGAATCAAGTGAGGAAAGTCTTTTGCCCTAAAGTGCATTAGCAGAGTGGCAATAAGCAAAATACATAATAGGAAAACCATAACAAAGTCCTTGTGCTATTTTTACGTTGTTTAGTTTTTGCTCATTTGGGAGACCCACTTTATCGTGAATAATGGTAGGTACCTGTTCCATATGCGATAAAAACACAAACAGGCAGACGCCTCGGTGCAATGTTCAGAATGTAAAAAATTGTTTCAATACAAATACACAGTATGCCCGATCTATCGCGCTTTCAGTATGCCGGATCTATCGCGCTTTCCAGGACTCTCGTGGGCATGTCCGAATTGCAAAAGTAACAGTACGATTCCAGTAGACCTTAATTGCATCATGACAAGTGAGAAGCAATACAGGGTGATATCCAACAAGTAAAACGTACTCAAAAAGACATGACTGACTCAATGGAATTTCTCGGTGGAAAAATAGATGATTTCTCCAAAAAAATTGAAGAGTTCGAAGACAAATTGAAATGTATTCCAGTAGTCGAAGCAAAAGTGCTACAAAATACAGATGTAATATCAACATTGAAATCTCAAGTTGACTATCTCGATCAACAGCTGAGGATGAATAATCTCGAATAATGGAATAATGGAATACCTGAACTGAAAAATTAAAAAATCATAGACATAGTCATGAACCTTTTCGGTGCACTGGGTTGTAAGGATCCAAATATCATTGAATCATGTTATCGAGTGCCTCATATGAGGACCGATAACAAAAGTCCAAAGTCATTTATTGTAAAACTCAACAGCCGTTCAAGAAAAGATGCCATAATTGCTTCAATTCGTGCAAGAAAAAACATGTCAACAAGTCAAATCGGACTGAATACTACCAACATGCACATCTTCATCAATGATCATCTTACACCCAAGAATCAGGTCTTATTTAAAACAGTTCGAGACATATGTAAGCCAAAGAATATCAAATTCTCGGTACGGAATTGCAAAATCTTCATTCGTAATCCTAGAACCGAAAAAAGTGTCCATGTTGATAACGAGGCCACAATACAAAAAGTCCTTGAATAGCCTATGAGCTCTGCTAAATACTGTCTTCATACAATCAGTCGAATTTTGACGTACTCTACTTATGGACCTTTTAATTCACTATCAAAATAAACGTAGATTACGTAGTGAAACTCATGAATTTTTTACATCCAGTCTGGCATCTTCGGCAGATATCATCTATCTGACTGAAACGTAGCTGAACTCGTCGGTTAGATCCGAAGAACTATTTGACTGTCAAAAGTACAATGTCTTCAGAAGAGACAGGAACTATGACACGACCGGAAAAAGGATGGTGGAGGTGTTCTTATTGCGGTTAGAACAGAGCTGCAAGCTACCGATCGGCTAGTATGGTCTTCTGCCGGCATCTGCAAGGATTTGTGGGTGACTATTAGGTTGAGTGACTCAAAAAAGCTCAACTTGTGTTGTGTATACGTACCACCATACTCGAGTATTGCAAATTTAGAGTCACACTTGTTCAAAGTCAGTGATATTGTTCAGATCAATAAAAATGATGAAGTTATTGTGTTAGGGGACTATAATAGACCTAAAATTGTCTGGTCACCAGATACCAATCACTTTGTGGCGACAGCTACGTCTGATGGTTTTGGAGAAAGCCTGGTTGATTCATACAACTTTCTGAACTTCTATCAATATAATGGTATCCTCAATTCTAATGGTAAGTTGCTTGATCTTGTCTTCAGCTTCTTGAGAGAAATAGTTGTTGTTAGACTGGTAGATCCATTTGTACCAAAGGATATTCACCATAAACCTATTGAAATTACATACTCAGTCCCAATTACTTAAAAGAAATTTCTTCAGAGCCGATTATCAAGTCATCAATAATGAAATCAGAAATATAGATTGGGACAATATATTAGCAAACTTATCCTGTGCAGCAGCTGTACAATTATCCTATAATATTGTTTATGGCCTAATGAGTACACACATTCCTAGAAAAATATGTATCCACTGTTTTCCTCATTTGTTCTCGCTGAATACAAAAAAACTTATAAAAGAAAAAGGGAAAATACACAAGAAATGGAAAAAATTCAGAAATCAATTTGACTATCTTGTTTTCTCAGATTCTCGCAAAGAGGTTAAAATTGCAATACAAAGAGACTACAGAGAATTTGTTACGAATACAGAGCAAGTCATGGCGGATAATATCAAAGTATTTTGGTCATTTGTAGCCAAGAAAAATAACAATAAGACAGTCCCAACTTTTGTTGAGTTTAATGTCCAAAATATATCTGATGATCTTGACATCTGCGAAGCTTTATCTGAGTATTTCTCATCTGTTTTCGAGCCTTCTGACACGCCAGTCCTAGTAGAACATATCAATTCTCAAGTCTCAATATCACTGAATAATATATCGATGGACCAGGTTATCAAGCAAATCCAAATGCTAGACATGAAAAAAAGGTGCCGGACCAGATGGCCTTCCACCCATATTTATCAAGTCCTGTATCGAGTCCTTAGCAAACCCCTTTTTATAATATTCAATGAATCTAATTCTGAAAGTATTTTTCCTGATGTCTTGCGCCAGGCGCAAGTTATCCCAGTGTATAAAAGCGAAAAAAAAACGTAGTTGAAAATTATCGCCCTATATCGATGCTCTCTATCCCCCGTAAGTTATTAGAGGGAATAATAACAACAGAACTATTTTTCAAAACAAAGCACTTAATCAGTAAGAATCAACATGGTTTCTTCCAAAATCGCTAAGTTGTTACTAACCTAGTCACATTCACACAGGAAATTGTTGATCATAAGCGATAAAAAACAGGCAGATGCCGTGTATACCGACTTCTCTAAAGCATTTGATAAGGTACATCATGCATCACTCTTTGTCAAGCTGGAGAATATCGATATACACGGTAATCTGCTTCAGTGGATCAAATCCTACATAAACAATAGATCCCAAGTTGTTCAAATCAACAAAATTTCACCTCGGGAAGACTACCATTTGGGTCCCTTCCTATTCAATCTTTTTATATGCGACATCGGTGCATGCTTCAAAAACTCATACTATTCTCTTTATGCTGACGACCTGAAAATATTTAGATCGATATCCTCTCAGATTGATAGCCAACTACTTCAACAGTATATAGATAATCTACATAATTACTGCGTTATCAATTATTTCTCCATGAGCATAAAAAAATGTCATTATATCAGATTTTCCCGACTGCATAATGAAATAACATTCTCTTACAGAATTGACAACATAATATTATCCAAAGTAGAAGTTATCAAAGATCTGGGAGTGATGATTGATTCAAAACTCACTTCTGAAGCTCATATCGAAAAAACAGTTAAAAAAGCTCTTAGGAACTTAGGATTCATTACAAGAATAACTAAGTCATTCAAAAATCCAAAGTCGCTACTTACATTATACAATTCCCTAGTTTGGAGCCATCTCGAATTCACATCGATAATTTGGAACCCCTACTATCATAAGTACACTGAACAAGTAGAAAGAGTTCAAATAAAACTAATGAATATATTATTTTATAGGTTCAAAAGACCTCAAATCAATTTATCATATGAGGATCGCTTACAGCATTACAACCTTACCAAACTTTCTTCTCGGAGAATTATCAGCTACGTTATATTTCTTTTCGGAATTGTATCCAAATTGATAGTAATTACATAGTCAATAGACTCTCATTCAATGTACTCACCCACATTACACGCTCACCTAATTTGTTTTATCTACCAAGTCATACAACCAACTATGCCAGAAGTTCACCACTATATATGATACAGAACTCATATACAATATTTCAGCCACATTGATCTGTTCAACAGCACCCTTTATAAAATCAGAAATGAAGCTAGGCTCGTATTCGCTTTAAATTAATTCATGTACCAAATTCTGCAGTTCTCATACTTATAAATGTTAGAATTGTTCAGTTTCCATATGACTTTCGTTAATCACTTCCATTTCGAGTGTATTATAATAATCAAATAAGCATATTACTATTCTTATTATTAAGTGCTTTATAGTAAATAATTTTAGTTTCCTTACTTCATTTTCGATGTGTACACTCTTTTTTGTAAAATGTGTAACCCTATGATTGGAGTTTCAATACTCTGTAGGGTAACCCATGTAATAAATAAATAAATAGACATGACTATTTCATAATCGACATGGAAGTATTTTTTAACTTAAGAACGGGACAGAACATATTGTATAATAATGTTCTATCATACTAATTAGAATCGGAAAACTTCTCAAATAGAACCAAGATTACTGAAAGTTTTGGAAAAATATATTATTATCAGGTATATAAGTGGAGATGAAGATTTTTAATTATAAAATGAGAGTTAACCTCCCTTAAATTTTGTGGATTTTGATCCAAGTGCAATAAAAATGAATGTATTTTACTTAAGTGTTTGATATCCGTTTTTATGTTCAAACAAGAGAATGACTGAGATGAAGGCCATCTCCAGAAAGAGTCTTTTATATTTGATAGATTCTTTGGCTAAAATCCTAGCAGCCCCAAAATTAATATTGTGACCTTCCTTATTCACATGTTTACTAAGCGCACATGTTTCTGGATGCAATCTACAGTCACTCTTGTGTGAGCAAATTCTGTCTTTTAATAATCTGTTTGTTTGTCCAATATATTCATAAGAACAATTAGAACAAGGAATACAATAAACTACATGTGCTTGATGAGTTAAAGGAATTTTGTCTTTCACTTTAGTGAAGAGAGAATTGATCGTTAAAACGGTTTCATTTGCAATTTTAATGTTGTCAAAAGGTTTAAAAATTCTATTCAATTTCGGAGTAATATTGGTTATATAAGGAAGAGAAGTATAAAACGTATTGACTACTCGAACCCGATCATCAACATCAGGAATATCGAAAACTACTGTATTATTATTAATATTTGAGAGTATCTATTTAGGAGCTAAACAAAATTTTATTGAGGAGATAATGGGGATATGAATTGTTACGAAATAGGTTGTACAAAATGCCCAAGTTTTTTCTGTGGAAAGTACTATCAGAGATGTTGAGGACTCGTTGACCAGGTTTACTTTCATTGTTTCCTTGTGGTACGACAAGTAATTCATATATCTACCCGAACTCATGGGTTTTCTGTACCAATCGATGATAATACTGTTTTCTTGTGAGCGAATGAATTTCGATTTTTTTATATGAATTCGAATTGAATTAGAATTGAATTGTAATTGAATTGTAATTGAATTGTAATTGAATTGTAATTGAATTGGAATTGAATTGGAATTGAATTGGAATTGAATGGGAATTGAATGGGAATTGAATTGGAATTGAATTGGAATTGAATTGGAATTGAATTGGAATTGAATCAGAATTGAATCGGAATTGAATCGGAATTGAATCGGAATTGAATCGTAATTGTATCGGAATTGAATCGGAATTGAATCGGAATTGAATCGGAATTGAATCGGAATTGAATCGGAATTGAATCGGAATTGAATCGGAATTGAATCGGAATTGAATCGGAATTGAATCGGAATTGAATCGGAATTGAATCGGAATTGAATCGGAATTGAATCGGAATTGAATCGGAATTGAATTGGAATTGAATTGGAATTGAATCGGAATTGAATTGGAATTGAATTGGAATTGAATTGGAATTGAATTGGAATTGAATTGGAATTGAATTGGAATTGAATTGGAATTGAATTGGAATTGAATTGGAATTGAATTGGAATTGAATTGGAATTGAATTGGAATTGAATTGGAATTGAATTGGAATTGAATTGGAATTGAATTGGAATTGAATTGGAATTGAATTGGAATTGAATTGGAATTGAATTGGAATTGAATTGGAATTGAATTGGAATTGAATTGGAATTGAATTGGAATTGAATTGGAATTGAATTGGAATTGAATTGGAATTGAATTGGAATTGAATTGGAATTGAATTGGAATTGAATTGGAATTGAATTGGAATTGAATTGGAATTGAATTGGAATTGAATTGGAATTGAATTGGAATTGAATTGGAATTGAATTGGAATTGAATTGGAATTGAATTGGAATTGAATTGGAATTGAATTGGAATTGAATTGGAATTGAATTGGAATTGAATTGGAATTGAATTGGAATTGAATTGGAATTGAATTGGAATTGAATTGGAATTGAATTGAATTGGAATTGAATTGGAATTGAATTGGAATTGAATTGGAATTGAATTGGAATTGAATTGGAATTGAATTGGAATTGAATTGGAATTGAATTGGAATTGAATTGGAATTGAATTGGAATTGAATTGGAATTGAATTGGAATTGAATTGGAATTGAATTGGAATTGAATTGGAATTGAATTGGAATTGAATTGTAATTGAATTGGAATTGAATTGGAATTGAATTGGAATTGAATTCGAATTCGAAAAACTGTTATCAAATTGTTATCAGAAAATATAGAAAATTCTATTACAAAAAATAGACAGGCGTTCCATTGTCTGTCATGTTCAACAGTTCCATTACAGCTTGAATTTTGGATTTCCAAAAATCTACCGTAAGAAATAATTCGACATAAATGTAGGAATTTTGTGCTAGTATTATGTTGGAAATAATGTTATGAATTATTATTATAGTATTTGCAATTTTTAAGCAATTGCAAAAGCAAAAGTATCAATATCATAAACAATTATCTTGAATACTTTCGTGATGCCCTCAAATGTTGGTTTATTTTATACATTTTATTGTTTGTGCAGTAGAATCCCGAGTTCTAACTGAATAAATATAATTCTTATTATTGTTGGACGGTGAATAAACTGAATGTTTGCCTCCGTACTAGTAGATTTTATTTCAGGTACTCTTGTCAACTACTGGATGTTTGAGATGGGAATATCAGATCGTAATCACTGGTGCAAGTCTGAATCTAAAAATGCCCTTGTACTCATTTTTAGTTGGAATTCCGATCAAATTAACTGCGTGAATGTGGAAGTTTCCAACGATAACGGCACACCAAAATCTACCGAGTACATGTGTGATCTCAATATAAATTCTTCCATCACCCAAAGAGGATTTACTATTCTTACTTCCGACTCTGAAACAATCACGAAAAGTAAAATGAAGAGGTCGTTGATACCAAAAACAATAAACGCCTTCGTAAATCTAGCCAAAGAGATAGAATCTACTGAATGTAGTGCACCTACTTTGAACATTTATTTGAATAAACAATTAGTTTTTTCAAATGAATCAAGAGTTGTTGGTAAAAATGTACCGATGGATGATATTATAGAAATTTATATAGATGTGGATTTAGGAAGTTTTACCAACTCGATTCCGGGGAGGATGTTGAAACGATATTTTATAAACACTGAGAAGGTACGTGAAATTTAATTATATTCAGTCAATCACAATAATTATTCTTTGCTGCATGTTCCGGAATTGCACTAATGAAGAGACACTGTGGAAAACAAAATGAATCATTCATTCCTCATCTTTCACGATCAGTGTTGCCTACGCGCTATCCTTAGTTTCGTGATGAAGTAGTAGTAGTTCTTCGGGGAGGCCGCAACCGCAACAGCAGCCAGGCAAGTAGGCCCTCATGGACCCTTTTTGCCATCCCATGTTCTCCACTTATCTACATTCATCCTCCGAGTTTTCCTTTTAGAAACTTTGTGACCTCCTAATGGAGGTCAGTATTACCGACCACTCCAAGTCGATTAGTTCCTTTTGTTGGAGTTTCCCAACTCCAAAGGTTCCAAATCTCAGCCTCCCGTATGCCTCACACTTGCCGAGAAAGTGAGATGAAGTTTCTTCGTCTTTCTTCTCAAGTGGGGCTGTCTTCTATACCTATAAGTGATACGTGTCTCCCTAACTTGTTATGTCCTGTTAGTATTCCTATAAGGAGGTGTAGTGCTTGGCGGTTTCTGCCTAAGAGCCATGTCGTCCTTGATCTTTTGGAGACAGCCACGAAGTCTTTCGACTGCCTGCAGCCGGTGTTATCCATCAAAAGTTTATTCAGCTCTTCTTCTGCCCACTCGTCGAGGGCTGAAGAGGTGTGGCTTCTTGCGATGCCTAGTACGTACAGGCTCTAGCCCACAGAACGGCGTTGCTAATCCGGATCTGACAAGTCCGCCTGCCACCTTGTTTCCGCGCAACCCTCTGTGACCCGAGACCCATACCAGCTGAACTTCCTTCGTTTCAGCTAGCTTTTCGAGCGAATCTCCGCATTCCTGTATAAGCGCTGAGCTTGGTTTAGGATAGCAGATGACTCTGAGCGCTGTCTAACAATCCGAACTGATATAAATTCTCTGTTCGGACCCTCCTTTCACCTCTTGCCTCGTAGCTGTTGTATATCTGCCTCCGCATCTGTGAGTTTACCCAGGAGTACATCCATTACTAAGCACCACAGATGGGGAGAGAGGCAGCTTCCCTGAGGGCAGCCTCCCCCCCCCACCTCGGAATCCAGTCTGTTGTCTCGTCAGTGATGAAACGAAAAATTATCCGGCTCCACATAAAGATTAGGTAGATAGATGATTGCTCGTGACAGCTAGCAAAGAATTCGAGCTCTCAAAAACGATGTTGATAGAGACCTTCTTGGACAAGATATACAGCCAATATCATCGAGGGGGAGATACAGTTGCGATTCAATCAAGACAGTCTGATTTGGAGTAGTATGGTGTGATATACAGGGTGTTAGTGAATGAGTGCGACAAACTTCAGGAGGTGATTCTGCATGAAAGAAATTATTACAGTTTGTTATATAGCTATTGTCCGCAAATGGTTCGTATTCCGAGATACGGGGTGTTGATGTTTTTCTTAAAAACTGACTATTTATTTATTGCTCTGAAACCGGTAGAGATATGCAAATTGAATTTGGAAAGTTTCAAGAGGTAGTTATTGTGCATTTTTTGACATGCAATTGATAATTTCATGTTCATCATTGGCGCGCGTACGGGTAATGATCTCAATTAAAAAAAATGGTACGCCACTGAGATATTTCAAACTTACAATCATTTTTGGATTCTTTGTTAAATTTATGACAAAAAATCTCTTCTGCTTTTTTTATGTGGGGCGTCGTTTTTAAGCAAAAAAAAAAACAAAACATCTCAACACGTATTTTTGATTTCTTTAATACTTCATCAAGAACTATGTAATACAATAACATTAAACCAAAACAATAACAGAAAATAACACTAATAAGTAATAAATAAATAGGCGCAAAGCTACAACAAATGTCCAAATGACCTCCGTCAGACGAGATACAAGATTCAACTCTTCGCCTCATTGATTCAATTTATTCAATTCAATTTTCAATTTATTCAACAATAAGAATGTTATACATTGGTAATACAATAATATGCACCTAGGTGAGTTAACACCTGTGTGTGCAATAATAACATGTTAAAACAGAGAAAGAAATAGTGATTTTTGGTAATAATAATACTAATAATGGAAATAGAAATGATAGCAGAGAATACATCTGTAATATAACTGGAGTTTGTCTAATTAAATAGTAAATGATACACCCGTTTTTACAACATTTTACATATGCGATCACTATTTAGATAAATGAACGATTTGCATTTAGGGTAGATTAGCCAGTAGTCAGCCATTTAAGCAACATCTCATTTTGAGAGCAAGATAAAAAATAAAACTTGATGGAAAGTTACTGAAATTTCTACACAATCTGAAGTTTTTTATTTCATTTAGACATTCTAGTATTCATTGATTCGTTATTACTCAAATAGATATTGAACTTTTTCTGAAAAAACTCGAAATATCCCATAGTCATCCGGTAAGTATTCTTATTTCAGCCACCATGCATCTAGTTGTCAGCCACAATTACTGAAGGGGAATGATTTACCTAGTATTTGGTTGGAACATTTTTTATTCAAACATTGGCATTGAAAAAAAACATTAACAAAAGTAAAATCATAGATAACTCTTCAAAACTTGAAAAAAATCAACAATATTTTCAAATAAAATCACTATTTCCACTGTGACTTAATTTAAATATTTACATTGAAGAAATAATGCGAAAACATCAACAAAAAATAAAATCCTCGATAACTATTCAAAATTTAGAAAAAAAAATCAACAAAATATAGAAATTAAATCACAATATCCAATATAACTGTAAATGTAAACATTTGCATTGAAAAAATATTCGAAAACATCAACAAAAAAAACTAGATTATTAATAGAAAAAAAATCAACAATATTTACAAACGAAATCACTATTTTCAATATCACTATAAATGGAACCTCGAAATACAGTACATTTCAAATGGTACCATTTGGGGCAATTGTCACAGCCAATATGCCTTTCATCATTAATTTCAGTGTCACTATCTAGTTCAAAATTGCAGTTTGCACATACTTCTTTTCTTTTCTTTATTTTCGAATCGGCCAGTTTGCTAGCCTTCACTATGTTCGACTGTTTTTTGACACATATTTTCTTTGCTGGTTGGGTTGAACTGTTTTCTTTAGTTCTTTTCCTTCTCAGCATGTGCTGCTTTTTTTCAGTATTTTTCCTAATTCTTTCTTCTCGTCTCTTTTTCTTCTCATTTTCTAGTTTTTCTTTTTTGTCAATTTTGTCTTGGAGATGCTTGCGAAATTCTACCGACGAAATTGCAGCGGGTAATTTCTCTTTGGTCAATTTGGGTGTCCGTGTCTTCGTTGATGCTATGGCGCTGGGATAAAACAGATGAGATTTAATTGAATATGGAAATTCATTTGTAATTGGACACGAATTTCGATCAGTTGTTAGATTTGTGACATCTTCCAAAATATGTTCTCTTTCGGGAACAACATTTATCCTATCTCCCAATTCTTCTCCAGCTTTGATAGTTTCACTCCCACTTGTTTCAACTGCGCTATCGTCTTCTTCTACATATGTCTTAATTTCATTTAGGATGTCTCCATTATGTAAACTATGACACAATTTAATTCTTCTTGGTTTTGGCTGATTGATGGACTCACGCTTCTCAGTTTCTGAATTTGCTCTCAGTTCATCAGAATCTCCTGAATTGTGAACCATTGCTGATACAAGAATTTTCTTTGTCGAGAATATGCCTGCAATACTGTCACTATAATCAGAGAGTTCACTTTCAATCTCATTCATCAATTTTTCTTGCTCATTTTCAGTTTGTATGCTATCAGTCTTTTCCGGATTCTGAATCAGTGGCATTATAACTGATTCTTTGCAAGACTCAGCAGGTAATACAGTGATATCTTCCAATATTATTATTTTAGGAGCAACTTCATTTTCATTTCGTGCGTTCTCGTTCTGAAAATCATTATGCATAAATTCTTCAAAGTCAAAGATCATGAAATCTTGTGGTGTGGTTTCCAAGGCAATTAAATTATTTTTTTCAGTGGAAATTCTCCTTGGAGATTTTGGAAAATATTCCTCCTTTATTATTTTTAATTGCCCGATAACGTTTGAAATATTTTCTATACCCTTCTCGAAGAGTTTATCATTTATGGAAGATTATCCACTTCTGTTATGTTCAATTGCTCTTCTGTGACTTCAGATTTCTGATCTGCTGTATTATTCAAATTTTCCAAGTGGTTCTGTACGCACTTCGAAAAGTCTACTGCTTCCGGATCGAACGGAAAAAGTCCACACTTTCTGAAGCCGTTCTTGATAGCATGTGGAAGAGATTCATCATCAAAAACGTCCTTCAAGAGCGGACAAAAGGTGGATTTAGTCAGCACACAATTAACATTTTCTGGCTTCGCTTGCCATGCCCGTACCGTTTTTTTCCAATTTGATTTGAATAGTTTGAATACGCTAACATCAGCAGGCTGCAAAATGTGTGTAGTATTGGGAGGAAGTGCATATAGAATTATTTGATTATCAGTACAAAACTGACTGAGTTCCAGTGATAAGTGTGATTTATGGCCATCGACCAGGAGCAAAATCGGTTTTTTTACTTGGTTCTGAATAACCCACTTGTAGAGCCCATTGGCAATATATTCAAAGAAAGTGTCACTCTTCATCCAACCACTCTCTGATCGACCTATGAACCATTCTGATGGAACACTATCTACTATAGCTTTGTTAGGCCTCACGAATGGAAATACAACCATTGGGGATACTGTTTTTCCGTCTGCCGAGAAAACCATTAATACAGTGATGGTCACTTTTTCACTACCTCTCTTGATTTCGTAAACATTTTTGTAGCCTTTCGGAGCTAAAACTTTTCCAGATTTTGGGCACATCGCGAAGCTTGTTTCATCTCCATTGAAAATGCGAGAGTTATCCGCTAAAATATCAGATGCTTCAGCACTCTGGAGATAACTTTTTAATTCCCGGAACCATTTTCATATGGACTCTTCAGTGACAATGGCCCTTGCTTTTGAAAGTCCTTCCGCTTCTCGCAAGGCTAAATTTTTATGCCTTTTTAGGAAACATTGGTACCACTTTTCCCCAGGTTTATTATTTTTGAAAGGGTTTTTTTTTCCCTTCTTTGGTGACAATTTTCTCAACTGCGTTAAGAAGATCTTGTTTCCTCTGTGGAAAACCACACTTTGCTAAATCTATTAGCCATGTAACCAGTTCTTCTTCCTCTGGTCCAGTTAGGACCGTGCTGGGTCCCATTTTCCGTGGCCCCTCTCTAACTTTTCCATGCAGCCTATCTTGTATGGTACCACGGGGAACACCATATTTTCTACTGGCTTCTCTTATTCCCAAATTATTCTCACGAATATCATGTAGAGCCTTCTTCAGAGATTCTTCAGGATATTTATGCACCTCATGACTCCTGTACCTGCCCATTTTTCTGATAAAAAAATAATAAAATAAAAATGATGTAGTATTGGGTGGCTGAGAACTGGAATACTGCAACCTCGAGTCAGCCATCAACTAACCTACCGAAGTTTTATGGGGCTGACTACTGGTGAAACATCAAATAATCAATGATTATGATACTTAAAAATACAAAGGGAAGACGCTTCTATTCTTATCATGCATATGGTTCATATTTCAAGTTTTCATCGTCCTTCCCAAAGTCAGCCACCTGGCTTTAGGAATACTGCCAATTTTATAAACCAGTTCTCAGACACCAAGAAATTACGATGAAAAAAGCATATTATAACCTCAAAAGCTTCTGAAACTTGATCGATATACATTTAGATAATGCCTGAAAACATAAAGCTCCTTATATTCTTCATTGTTCAAGCTTTGGAGCTTAATAATGAGGAACTCCACCACTATAAAAATATTAGGATTTCTTACCTAAATGTCAGCCTACACAGCACACTATAACTCACATGGACGCCATTACTATGTTTTTTAGGTTATATTTGAACGATTTACGCGGTTACCGCCAAAAAGGTGGCTGAGTTTAGGAGCTTAAAATAAACTATTTTATGTCAGTCATTTACTTATTATTTGAATAAGAATGTAAGAAAGGCTGACCACTGGAAGTGGCTGGGATTAGGCGCATTTACTCTATTAAATATTTGGTTATTAATTTGATTTCATTTGGTAGGATGTTATGAATTTTTGGTGGTATGGTTATAGCGAACTTTTGGTTCCCATCGTATTTTCTAAATGGTACTAACATATTTTTGTTTGAGTACTGTCTGGTTTGGTAACGGTGGTTCACAAATTGTTTGTTTGTTGATTTAAAACAGAAAATACAGTTACTAAGAAAGTATAGACATCGGACATTCAGAATCGATTCATTAATATAGTCTATTTTTAAATAATATTATTCGTAGTATATAGTTTTGCACTACATTTAACTGATTTAATGCATTGTCATAGAGCCCCCCCACACTATGATCCCATAATTTAGGAGTGACTCCACCAAAGACTTGTAGATTTGTAAAAGTAGTTTTTTGTTAGGATTTTGCGTATTATATAAAATTTATGAATTAAACGTCTTATTTTGTTGGTTTGATCTTGAATATGATTTGTCCATTTTAGATTTTTGTCTAAAGTGATACCTAGATATTTGATGGGATTTGATTGTTGTATACACGCAAATATTCCTGGTGTATTTCTTATTGCCTAACAGCCGGCTACAATTCGATTTCTCAGGTCTTCAATATTTTTGATGGGAGTAGAATAAACTAACTACTTAAGAAAACTCCAAATGCAAAAATCTAGAGGATTTAAATCCGGCGATCGAGCAGGCCAATGTTCCGTACCTCCCCTCCTTATTCAACGATTTGGAGATACTGTATCTAAGTGATTACGTAAATTAATGCTCAAATAGTCTGGTGCACCATCATGCATGAACCATAAGTGATGTCTCAGCTGTAGTGGGATTTCTTCAAGAAGAACAGGTAACTCTTCCTATAGGAAATGAAGGTAATAGTCGCCTGTTAGTCGTTGTGGGAGGAAATATGCACAGACCAAATGATCATCAATTACCCCAAGCCATACATTTACTGAAAACTGATGCTGAAAATGGGCTTCAAAGATTCCATGTGGATTTTCCTCAGCCCAGAAGTGATTGTTATGGAAATTTCGTATACACTGTCGTCCAAAATTAGCTTCGTCAGAAAACAAAACGCCATTTAAAAAATTAGAAATTTGAAAGACCTGATGAAGAATCCAATGGCAAAAAACTGGTCGCGGAAGAAAATCTCTAGGTTGTAGAGCTTGCACACGTTAAATACAGTGAAGTTGCTTACATTCAATATGTTGGCAATTTTGCGAGTACATGTTTCAGGTGCACAGTTCGTACTTCTTTAAGGGCGCCCGCTGTCAGCCGTTTGTTTCTTAAATGTACCATTTTCGCGCAAACGTTGGTGAAGACGAGCAAATATTGTGTGATGGGGTACCCTTCGTCCTGGATATAACTCAGCATACAATCGTCGAGCTTGCCGACCATTTCCATTACTTCGACCATAGACAAAATGCATATCTGACAATTCCGCATTTGCACAATTTTCCATTCTTTTTGATAAAGAAAATTTTAATTTCTTATTAATATTAATTTTATACCAAACTGAAAGCTTAAAACTTATGAAACGCTTATTTGGCATTTTGTGGAAATATTCGTATTTAAGAATGTTGACAGTAGCCTACTAGAGTCGCTACTAGATAATCTGTTAAGGGAATGAAAAATTCGCGTTGAGATGTTTTATTTCTTTCATGAAAACGGTGCCCCACACAAAAAAAAGAGAGGAGAGATTTTTTGTAACAAATTGAACGAAGAATCCAAAAATGATTGTTAGTTTGGAATATCCCAGTGGCATACCATACATAAAATTCTTAACTGCATGTCAGAAAACCGACCAAATTTCTTTTGCATATGTCGACCGGTTTCAGAGCAGTGAATGAATAGTCAGTTTTAAAGTAAAACACCGCGTATCTCGGAAAACGAAGCATTAGCGGACAAAAGTTATGAAGCAAAATGTCATTATTTTTTCATGCAGACTCACCCTCTGAAGTTTGTCGCACTTAATCACTAACACGCTGTAAATAATTGTGATATGAATAAGAGGTTATATTTTAGGTGTACAAATAAATTATATGAAACCCTTTATAGCCATATTCATTACAGTTATATCAGCACATTGGCAGGAGCAGGTAACGAAAAGAGTCGGACAATCAATACTAACGAAAAGGAGTTTCGTTGTTCGCATTTTCTTGTTGTTGTTGTTCTTTGCGCAAATCAAATTTTTTTTTCGTAGTCATTTTTCAATTTTAGTTAGTACAAACCACAATTATTGTTTTTAAAACCGCTCTCAGCTTCGTGAAGAAAAATAATTTGTGGAATTAACGAAACCTGCTATTATTCTGTTACCGTCTCATGAAAAATGTGAAGATGACTGTGATTCTTCACTGAAACTCATGACAACTTCATCCATGAATGATTCTGTTAAAAAATTAGTCATAATGAATCTTCTACCTTCTTCATGAAATTAAGTGATATGTTATATTCCATGGTATAGATTATATTCTAATTATTATCAACGATAATTCTGCATCAAACAATTATTGAATTATATACGGTAGTGAAATGGTTTCATGTCTGAAGAGATACGTGCAGATTTCTACTGAAATTAAACGCTTTTTTTTTCAGAGAACATTTTTCCAAGCCAAAGAAGACTGTCTCAAAAAAAGCATGAGCCTGCTAACTTTGAGAAGTAAAGAAGAAACGGATGAAGTATTGGCAGCCATGTCAGAATACAGTAAGCTCATTACTCATTCGCCTTCATTAATTTTTCACTATAAAGAAATGGAACGAACTTTGACCACACGATCTCAATATAAAAAGTATTTATTGGAGTTCCCTGCAGTCCCTCCCAATAACTAGGTATAACAAATCTTCCTGTTTCTCCATTGAAAGTTCCATTCAATTGTAAAATTTCACACAGCTGTTTCTTAACTCTTTCTTTCACTGGTGGAGTACGCTCCGAACCGCTGTATGGGACGGACGTACTTTCTATCGTAGGTCAGGAATGCGCATCTTCTTGAACAACCTAGCAATTTTGACCTATCGTGTAGTGTTCATCGACAGCTAAATAGTACAGAGAGATATCCGACAACATTACACTCTACAGCTTCCTCAAACAGGGATCCTGCTCTGGGGGCAACATACGCTCCAGCCAAGAACCGTGTCATGGTAGGGGCAGAGCATCCTCGGAATATCATTTCCTGGAGACGCCGTCCGACATGGAAACCACTTCAGGAAGCAACGTCGAGAACAAAACGAGAAAACTTCCGGGCAGTGAAGAAGAAACGTAGTAACCCCCTCCGTCTACTGGAAGTGGATCCTGATGCGGACATATTGAGTATAATTAAAACCAGCTTATCTTCAGGAGGCTCACCCCCAAATAGGAAGGAAAGACTCCTCGAAGATGACAACATATCAGAACAAGAGATACCACCAGAAAAATCCTCTTACACCCAAGCTACAAAAACGGGGGATGAATCGAATCAATGTGGGGTAAGGGATGTGAATGAAAAACCCACATCACTACCCTCTGATTTGGAAGCAGCCACAGATCGCGTTCGGGTACCAGGCAAAGCTGCCGGTTGATAGACAATCCAAGAGAAGCATCACCAAGGCTTCAAGAGGGCATCTCCACGCCAGCAGTACTACTTCCAGCAGAAGTGCCCCAGGTCAGTAAATTCAAGATCTGGGACACATCGTCTGAAGCCACGAGAGAGGATGCAACGGCAACGAAGATTTTACCCCAGAACCCTGAAGACGATGCCGTGGAAATGGCAATGGGCAAAAATAGCCTTTCTCCAATACACGCACAAACACCTCCCTCCAACAGAAAAACTCAGCCAAGAGGAAAATGCCCATGCCGCAGTTGACAACATCGCTGTCGAAGGAAATACCACAACAAGGCAGTGACAAAAGTTCACCATAGTTTCGATTCCTTGGAGATGAAGATTCAACAGAGTCCGTTGCTTCGCCATACTTCCCAAAACACTTTGGGTGAGAAAAACATCAAAAACCCAGAGGCGTTTCACCATACTTCTCAACCAAATTACAGTACTTTCCAACCTTTCCTAGGTAAGAACAGATTGGACACTGCGACGAAGGCCAAAATTTGGAACGTGTTGCAATTGAGAAACTGGAAAGTGTGGGGAACACCAACATCAACATCCATCAAAACGTACAAATAGTACCACCAACGAGCGGAGGTGGAACGATCCACTAAATCCCGCACGTAGACGAATTCAAGGGAAGCGTTAACAACACTTCCCATAATAGGGTAATGGGCGGAGAGTTGGACCAGTAGTAGAGATGAACTACTAGTGATAAAATCCAAGATATAGCAACACTGGAGTCGCGCGGCAGAGAACAGCTTTATTTGAACGTGTTTGTGCCGGGGTATGCAACAGGTAGCTTATTGTGATAATTTTCAATAGGTCATTATGAATTTTTGTTTTTGCAAGTGTGCAAAATTTATTCAAAGTGATTTGGGATCACATATGTTAAAAATATGGTAAGTTTGAACGTGATTTTTGTATTTATTCTAGTTTATTATGCCTTCATCTTGGCCCCTAACCTCAATCGCCGCCATTATAATGCATCGTTTTGGCGAAATCTGGTGATCCATCTATCCTTTCGTTTAAGGAGAGGAAATGCCGAACACATATCGACGTGTTCACGCCAAAACGACGTAAGCGACATTTTTGTTCAAACTGAGAAATTTATGTCATCTAACCAGGCTAAGCACCGGATTCAGTACGTCATTACGTTTTAAGCGCCAATTCAATATTATTGCGATATTCATGTTTGAATCTGCGCAAGCGACAATCTTGGTTGAATACAATTTGACAACACTGGTCGTTGCCGACTGAAGCGCCAGTTTTGCATTGTCCGTCATAGGGCGTGTACTGTAACGTTCTTGTGTTTAATATTACATTTCATAATATGTCACATTGATTAGTTATATGTTATTTTTATGAATTAATAGAGTAAATTGCGAAAAACACATTGTCGCTTATGCCAAACTGCTTTTATTTATTCTGATCTGACATAAGCGTCAGTTACCATATAATTTTGTGATGATCTTTGAAGTTAGTTTAATGGCAATTTTAGTCAAGTTTTTATGTAACCAATTATTCCGAGTTGTGGTTATGTTGAAATTCTTCAAAGAGTATAAAATGATATTCGAAATTTTAGCAGTTTTCTTATTTAATTTCAGAGATTTAAAATTGGCGTTCAAGTCACAAAGATGTCCATAGGTAAAAAAATACTAATGCTCCTAAATGAAAAGCAATCAGGTCAGCCTCAAGTAGATGCTGAAGTAGTACCAGGTCCCGATTATTCTTCTTTATTAGAAGCATTGGATAATGACTCAGACGAAAACTCGGAATATAACGTAGAAGAAAGAAGTAGAGAGGACACAACAGATGTATCATATACCGAAAACGGCAGACAACACTATAAAAAAATAAAAAGTATAAATATAGAAAAAATAAAAATAGTGGACAGAAATACCTGAACTACAAAGGAGTAGTGCAGACTGAAAAAAAGATGCGTTAAAATCCATGCAATGGAAAACAGTGTAATAATAAATGTAACACACTCTCAGAAGAAGAAAGAAAAAAGTACTTCGACATTTTTTATAGCTTGAAAGACAGAAACAAAAAATATTTTTAAGCGACTGTATACACACAATTCAAGTTAAGCGCCAAAGAACCTACGGAACGCACCATAAACGACTTGTAACACATGAATATTACCTGATGAAGGCTAATAAAAAAGTAAAGGTGTGTCAGCAGTTTTTACTAGCTACACTTGCTTTAACTCAAAGATCTTTAAGAACCGTAATAGATAATAAAGTACAGGAAAAATTTCCCGATGGTCTGGATTGAAGGGGCGAGCATCCCCCTAAAAATAAAACAATGGAAGTTCAAATGAGAATATTTCGAGAATTTATTGATTCAGTTCCTTCACATTACTGTCGAAGTTCCTCTAAAAAGACATACCTCCCATCCGATATTGGTTCATACAATAATTTGTATAGAATGTATTTACTAAAAGTTGAGAAAATGCCGCAGTGACCTCTGAAAAAAAGCGTTTTTTTATATTTCAAGGATAAGTACAATATTGGAATTCATGTTCCACGTAAGGATGAATGCACTAAGTGTGAGGGTTATAAAAATACTGATCAGAAAACTGACATTCTGACGACTGAGTATGAAACACATATTGCAGAAAAAGAAACAGTTAAAAAATATTTTTAAATAAACAAAAATAAACTAAAATTATGCCTAATAAAATTGTCGCAAGCTTTGATCTTCAAAAAGTTTTAACAACACCTCATTCTGAGGGTATGTTATCAGGATTCTACAGAAAATATGCGGTTCATAACTTTACAATCTATGAAACCTACTCTAAAAATGGCGTTTTGTGGCAAGAAAAGGATGGGAAGCGCGGAAGTAATGAAATTAGTAGTACTTTATTAAATTACCTTAAAGGAATTGATGCGAACAGTACGAATATTGACTGCATTGAATTTTTTTTTGATAATTGTGGGGGCCAAATCAAAAACAGCGCACTACTATTTATGTTTTATTATTTTCTACAGACTTCACAAAATATTAAAGAAATTGTTTTAACTTTTTTGCTTGTAGGACATACATACATGCCTGTTGACTCCATGCATGCAGTAATAGAAAAATCATTGAAACATAAATCTATTTTGGCCCCATCAGAATGACAGTCTTAAGAAATGCTAGAATAAAACCTAAACCGTATGTTGTTAATAGTCTAGACTATACTGATTTTTTTTGATTTTAAAGATCTTGTTAAGCGTTTAAAAGTCAAATTTCGAACCAGCACTAAAGAAAACGTAGGAAAAGAGACCTTAACAATTACAGACCTCAAAGTTGTGAAATTTGTAAAAGGCAAAAAGTTTTTTTTTTACCGTTACAATTATGAAGATACTGATAAAGAGTGTGCAATTGAAATAAAAAATGTAGAAAACGCTAGACTCGAAAATGTTTATTCCAGTTATCTACCAATAAGTAAAAAAAAATACAATGACCTCAAAACTATGTGCGAAAATAATACTATACCTCCTAGATATCTCAGTGAATATCTTTTACTTAAACAAAGCGGTAATGTACCCGATTCATTAGACGAGACAGACGTCGAAGACCATGGCGATCCATAAAATAATATTTTTTGCCATTGTTTTATATTATTTTCTTCTCCTTTGGGAACTAAAATATTTTGTCATTTCCAATTTCAGAAGTTTATAATATTATTGTGTACCTTGAATGAGTTAAAATTAGTTTTAGTTTTACAATTTGTATTATTTGAAATCTTTGTTATGTTGTATTTTTTAATGAAATAAATAATATTATGTAATTTCACATTATTTTTGCTTGTTTTTATTTTGGGCATAAGCACAAAGATGGATAAGGAAAACTAGAAAGCATATTGGCATACATGGTAATAAGCGCCATTTTTTATTACATTGAATAGGCATAAGTGACAACTCAAACGTAAAGTGTTTCTAGTTGACCTAAACGCCATCTATTATTATTTCTTCAAGGCAATAATACATAGAGTTGAAAAAGTTATGTGTTTAAATCAGAAAAATAATATGATAATTTCAAAAACAACAATTTTGTTATTTTGGAAGCTGTGAAGAGTAGAATTACGTTTTTTTCAATTCTTCAAAAAGTTGGCTGATGTCGTTTACGTCGTTTTGGCTTAATCTCGTCGATATACCCACAAAGCAAATGCGAGACCAAGAGGGCTCTGGATAGAAAGTGATTTGCAATAAGAGATGGACGCAGAATCTTCGCGCCATTTAGGTGTAAATGAAGCTGCTAGACGTTACGGTATTCCTCAGGCTATACTAGAACGTAGATTGAAAAGCAAAGACACAAAGAAGTACAATAGACTAGGCCAAGATTCAACACTTGGTGCTAAGGCTGAAGAAAAACTGGCAAATCACATAAAGAAACTCCAAAAGAATGGTTTCTCGCCTACAAGAGAAGAAGTTAGGGAAATGGAATATAACTCAGCTGTGAAGCTAGGAATAAAAAACAAGTTTAATAATAATAATTATTATAAAAAATTAAAGAAGTAATCACCTTTGCACATTTCAGTGTTACTGATTTTTAGGTAAATCAGGAAAAAAGTTGTTGGCATCGTTTCTGCCATTGCAGTGAGAAAAGCTGAAAATATTCGCTCGTGCTGAAGGGATGTCGAGGGAAATTGTACAAAAGTATTTTAAGGATATCAACAACATTTGAACTGAACACTCGTTAGTTGATGAACCTGGGTATATATTCAATAGTAACGAAACCGGTCTCCAGTTGAATACCAGGGCAGGTCAAGTTCTTGCCGAAGGAGGATCAAAATGTGTTCCTAGCATTAGTACTGGAGAAAAGGGAGAAACTATGAGCATTTTAGCATGTTTCAATGCTGAAGAGGGATATTTACCTCCATACTCCTATTTTAAGGGTAAACATATAAAGGACGAATGGTGTGATGGAATTCCTCTAGGATCACGCATGAAAATATCAGCAAAATTGGCCTATATGAATTCAGAAATATTTCTCGACTGGTTGAAGACCCATTTTTTCCCAAGGAAAAAGTCTGGAACTGTGTTGTTAATTTTAGATGGGCATTCATCTCACACTACGAATATCGAGACCCTTCAATTGGCAGAAGAAAACGGAATAATACTTTTCTGTTTAGCGCCACACACAACGCACTTTCTACAACCGTTAGATCGATGTTTTTTTGAATCTTTGAAGGGTCACTATTATGATGCCTGTCGGTTATTCATAAAAAATCAGGCAGATCGTAAACTGAATAGGATGAATTTTGGAAAGCTGTTAGGCGACGCTTAGGGAAAATCTACAGCAGTGCAGAACGCACTGTGAGGATTTAGGTCTACCGAAATAATGCCCTTCAATCCAAGTGCTATTCCTGAACACGCTTTCTTGATGCCAGATCCGGACAAACCAGTTGTTACTTGTGCGGTGGATAAGGTTCGCAGACAAATATCTGGTGTACTTGCCATAAAAGGAATATTCCTAAGAAGTAAAAATCCGATAGAAAACGAACATAGCGCACTAGAAAGCACAAGAAGATCTCCTAATCATCAGAATCTGATGACGATGTGGTTTTGAACGATTTTGAAGAGGACGAAGAACGATTGCCTATAGCAGACTGAAAATGAATTATGGTAATCGTCATTCACTTCCAACAAAAGTAAAAAAAAATCTATGCGAGTCACTGATTCTTTCCATATTCAATTATGCTGATGCCATCTATGGACCCAATTTAACCACCCAATATAAAAAAAAAAGTACAAAAAATACAAAATTCGTGCCTGCGTTTGATTTTCAGTATCCGGAGGAGACAAATCATTTCATGCAAACTCCGGGAAATCGGATGGTTGAACATGGACAATAGAAGAATACATCACAGTATCATCCTATATCATAAAGTTATAAATAAAAAAATGCCTCCTTATCTTTCTAGAAAAATATCATACCGTACCGATGACCTTTCAAGACTGAACATTTCAGACGGTCCTTTAGTTACCAAATCTGCTTTCTATGCAACCCGGTTTTGGAAAAAATAAGATTATTGAGAGTGTCGAAAGGACATGGCACTGGATACATGTATTCCTGGGGCTTGACAGATTTCTTTCATTTTTGAATATATCATTCTAGAGGTCACAAGGAGCAACTTTCATCATTAGACTTTTTTCTGGCTCTACAGGGTGAGCTAAAAAAATGGGTTGAATGTCTAATGTCAATTGTGGAAAATACTGCCTGTAAGTTGATTTTTCTTGATTTTTGGGTATAATATGCTCTGAAAAATATCAATTGATTATGGATGATGTGCATACTTACAGGATGAGGCAAATTATGCGATTTTTATAAAACCTGTTCATTAACTTTTCACCTAAGTGTGAACCTTTCATTGAATATCTCGAAGCCAAAAGTTCTGCCGAGTTTGCTCGTGTTTGTATTTTACATGTTAGTAGTGATACAACGTGTGTTCTAGCCCACCATGCGCAGTAGCGACTTCTCAGCGTCGCTGGGTTCACCGCGTGACGTTGGGTGTTGCCGGATTTAAAATTAAGGAGTAGAGTTACGGAGGGTGGGACGTTGCCGGTTTTTAAATTTAATTATGGAAGAAAAAAGATATACAGGGTGTACCATCATAGTATTTAAGAGAAAAAAACATGGCTGCTGCCATACCGGGTGAACCAACACAACATTTAAGAGAAAAAAACATGGCTGCCTATCAAATAACATGAGATAGAGAAAAAAACATGGCAGCTGTCAAATATGGTATACAGGATGTCTCAAAATACATCGGAAAAATGAATCATCACATCATTGGAGCATCGCATCATTGGGGCATGCAGGGATTCAGAAGTTTTCGTTTTACGTATACAGGGTGTGACAAAATACACCATTTAAGGAAAAAAATAAATACAGGGTGTCTCATAAACGTGCATCGTGACGGGGTCCCTCATTTTTAAAGTGCGATTTGGGAGTACAGTTGGCATAAATATATATATATATATATATATACAGGGTGTACCATCATAGTATTTAAGAGAAAAAACATGGCTGCTACCATACAGGGTGTACCAACTTGGCATTTAAGAGAAAAAAACATGGCAGCTATGAAAATTGGTATACCGGGTGAACCAACACAACATTTAAGAGAAAAAAACATGGCTGCCTGTCAAATGACATGAGACAGAAAAAAACATGGCAGCTGTCAAATTTGGTATACAGGATGTCTCAAAATACATCGATTAAGAGAAAAAACATGGCGGCTGTCAAATTTGGTATACCGGGTGTCTCAAAAAACATCGATTAAGAGAAAAAAACATGGCTGATACCATACAGGGTGTACCATCATAGTATTTAAGAGAAAAAAACATGGCTGCTGCCATACAGGGTGTACCATCATAGTATTTAAGAGAAAAAACATGGCTGCTACCATACAGGGTGTACCAACTTGGCATTTAAGAGAAAAAAACATGGCAGCTGCTCGGTAAATGGTATACAGGGTGTTTCAAAACAGTCAATTAGGAGAAAAACATTTATCATTTGACAGAAAAAAACATGGCGTCTTTTTGTCAAAATCTATACAGGGTGTACCAATAAATGATGTAAACAAAAAATAAATAAATACAGGGTGTCTCATAAACGTGCATCATGATGGGGTTTGGCATTTAAGAAAAAAATATATACCAGGTGTACCAACGTGCCAGTTGAGACAAAAAATATATACAGGGTGTCTCATAAACGTGCATCGTGACGGGGTCCGTCATTTTTAAAGTGCGATACCAATTCGTTTTCAAGGAATACATCAGAGCCATCTGTCGTTCAATATATACATCAATGATATTTTGGATCTGTACGAATCATCAAAAAATAAGCACTTCCGGTTTCAAAAAATTAAGATAGAAGAAAAGTAATAGTAAATTCGGATTACCCACATCGGGGAGAGTCCAAATCTGCAATAAAATTGCTACTTCCGGTCCAAACCGGAAATGGCACTTCCGGTCGTCCGATTCGGATGATTTTGGTATCAATAGGTTCGTTTGGATGTCAAGAAACATTTTTAATCATTTTCCGAGGTCAAATCGGCATAGGAGGCTATCTTCGTTATTAGTAAAGTTACAGAAACGTGCGGGTACTCTAAGAAAACAACTTTCATGGGAGATCAAGAAAATAATAGAATTTGCGTACATCAACTGCCATAAGGGCCGTAAACCGCACATATTAATGTGTTATATACTTATTGCTTAAATCTTAGAAGCTGATTCGTAAAAGTTTGTCATTTTTCATTCAGAATGCCACTCAATATATGTGTCTTTGTTTCGTTTTCACTATCCATCATCATCAGGCGGAGTTAGGCAGCACGATTTTTTTAAAGTATAAGATTGAATTACATATGTGTGTGTGTATTGTAGAAAACAACTACTCACCCATACAGAGAGATTGAATTACATCAGACGTCTATGTATTTTCTGATCAAACCAGAATGAACTAACCTTATAAAACGCTTATTGTGACCACTTTTTAATGTGTTTTAACGCTTCTAATTTTACTTGTTTTTTGGAACACGAAAACGTCTATTTTCGTTGCATTTTTACGTGTTTCAGCGTTTCAAATTTTAGTTGTTTTTTCGAACGCGAAAACGAACATTTTGAGCAATTTTGAAATGCCTTTTGTCCATAAGAATTACATGTAAAAGTGTATTTTTGGCGTTCGTAATTTTAGTTGTTTTTTGGAACACGAAAACGCATGTTTTCATTGCATTTTTTATGTGTTTAAGCGTTTCAAATTTTAGTTGTTTTTTGGAACGCGAAAACGACCATTTTAAGCAATTTTGAAATGCCTATTGTCCATAAGAATAACATGTAAACATGGTTTGATTTTAGACTGTTTTTTGGAACACGGAAACGCATGTTTTTCGTTACATATTTTATGTAATTCAGCGTTTGAAATTTCATATGTTTTTTTCGAATGCGAAAAACGTCAGTTTTGACCACATTTTGTGCGTGTTTTAGAGTTTCAAATTAACCAATTTAAGTTATAGGTAAAAAAGAAACATGGTGGCTACTTGTTAAATGTTATACAGGGTGTGTCAAAACACATTTTTGGGAGAAAAAACAACAAGATGCGTTAAAATACATCATTTAAGATGAAAAACATGACGGTTGCTTGTTAAATGGTATACAGGGTGCTCCAAAACTTACCATTCAAGAGGAAAAACATTTTGCTGGATGTCAAAGTATGGGTATGTTCGGTATGGTTCGGTTTGTCACCGTATGGTGCAGTATGGGTATGTTCGGTATGGTTCGGTTTGTCACAGTATGGTTTAGTTATGTATAGACTTGATGGAATGTAGAGAATTCAGATGCATTCAATATGTTGCATCGAACACAAAGTAAAAACATGGAACAGGAGCTTGAACATCGCAGCAGCAGCAATATCCAAACACCCTCCCATATTAATAATAATGAAGTAATGAAAAGTGATATGGGGCATCATCCAAGACAACAACTTTTACAACAAAATCGACCACAACGCTATCCAAGACAACAACACCACTCAGGACACCAACAACACCAGAGCTTGACTCTAAAAGAAGTTTATGTAAAATCAAATACCCCGATCAAATGTTAATTACATCAAACAATCACATGTTCATTTTTTCCAAAGGATTGGTGTGGATTGTGAAGTTGGGGTTCGAGAATCAAAAAGCACAGTTATTGAGCCCAAAGAAAATCTCAGATTATACAAACCTTAATATATCACACATATATCAGAAACCAAATGATGAGGTCGTCATTTTTAATGATAAACGTGTTAGCGTAATAGATTTTCCTACTTTCAAACAACGTTCTGTGGATAAATCCATCGATGAATTTGGAATCTCCAAAAATGCAAGAATCAGTGCTATGTTTTGCTCATATAGAGGCAAAACTTATATTCTATATGATGATTTGTATGCAGAGCTCAGTGATTGTGGGGATGTGAAACATGGCTTCATCAGCGAAAAGTTTCCAGGCGTACCAACAAACATCATCACAAATGCTTTTAGATTCACGAATGGAAATATTTATTTCTTCAGCAATGATACATTTTATGAATTCAACGAGTTTTCCAATAAACTGATCAGAGCAGGTAAATTCGATTGGAGCATGTTCACAGAATATACGTTTTACGCGTTTCAAAAAAGATAAAAAATACAAACGTCAATTCACGCAAAAATACGTACAAAAATAGCCGTTTTCGCATTAATTATTATGACGAAAATTAAGGCAAACAATATACACGTTTACATGTATTTCTTATGTAGATTTGATATTTCTAAATTGTTTAAAATGGACGTTTTTACACGCTACAAATAAGATAAACGTCAATTCACTCAAATAATATGACCAAAATATACGTTTATTACGTTCAAAATTGAAATTTCAAAAGCGCAATTCACGCAAAAATGAGTATGACTACATGTTGAGCTTACGTCGTGGACGTAAAAAAGGTAAGATCTTCGGTCGGTAGAGATTATTTCTATTGAATAATCCATAAAAAAGCATGAGTTTTCGTGATTTCGTGTATGGTGATAGTGGCCACAGAAAGGATCTCAGAGGCACAAAACAAAACTCGATTTTTACAACCGACGTACTTCCCGTTGAGTTATTATCGCATTTCCTGTGAGCGAAAACCCAGAAATGAAAATGTTATTCATAGTTATTTTGTGACCAGTACCGGCATCATTTTAAGTATGTGTAGTTTGTAATTCAATAAAATATGGATTATGCACAGAGGATTTTGAGGTAAGTGGGTTTCAGTTAATCATGTAGCAACGTAGTCTAAAGATGACAATAATTGATCATTCAGTCGAGAAAACATAATTTCAGCAAATATCGTGTTTTATTATTGGAGTTATCACCATTGTGTGGTTTAGGGCGATAGGCGTTTATATTTCATATCTTGAATTTATACAGGAAATTATGAGTATTATTATTCATTTTACTTCAGTTAGCATCTACAGAAATTTATTTCGTGTTGTCGATTTTCACAATGTTCATTTTGAATAATGTCCGTTTAGGATACATAAGTCCATTATGATTTTTTTTTGAGATAGTCAGTTTTATTAAATATAGGGGTTTTTACAAATTATTAGAGTCTAATTTCAAAATAAGATAACATTTTCGCCATATGTGTTTAATTATCTGAAATGTGATTGAGTGAAATTTTCATAAAAATTTTAGCTGTGAGGCATGGTGCCGTCATTATTGGTTAATTATTTTATCTACAATAATTTTTTATATAAACATATATTCATAAATGGGAATCACTCTCAAAAGTACAGCTTTCAAATCAGATAATAAACCTTTATCGGGACATGATACAATATTTGTATAAAAAAATCAAATTCGATGATTTGGATCAAACGAAAACAACACAAAATGACATGAAAATAGTGGTAATAATTATAAAAGAAATTAGATGACGTCATATAAAGTATGGACGACTGTACATAAATTATGTTTGCGGCAGATTTCAAGCTTGACGCGTCAGAAGAAATGAAATGAAACGGGATGAATCAATGAAATTATGAAAATGATAATAGTAATAAATATAGAGGTCAGCGCATTGAAATATACGTATGGAAGGGATCAAATTCAACGATTTGGATGAAACGATGAAACGACACAAAAAATCAAGAAAATAATGATGATAATAATAAAAAATGTAGAAGACATCATATTATACAGTATAGAAGGCTGTTAATAAATTATGCTTGCGGCAGATTTCAAGCTCAACGCATCAGAAGTAACGAAATGAAACGGGATGAATCAAAGAAATTATGAAAATAATAATAGTAATAAATGTAGAGGTTGAAATAAATATGGAAGGTATCAAATTCGATGATTTGAATGAAACGAAACGACACAAAAAGTTATGAAAATAATGACAATGATAATAAAAATGCGGTCGACGTCATATACCGTAGGCGTCCGACGGGTATCAAGCTTGACGCGTTGGAAGAAACAAAACGATATGAAATGAAAGGAAGCAAAAATGAATTAATGAAATCATAAAAATAATTGTGGTTATGAGAAATAGAGAAAGCGCATAAATTACGCGTTCGACAGGTTTAGAGATCAATGCATTGAACGAAACGTCGCGTCGTGAAAATAATAATAATACTACGAAATATAGAGAACAACAACTAATAACCTATGTGTCTGACTTGACGTGTTGAATAAAACGAATCGCAATGAAACGAAAAGGTAACGTGAAAAATAAAATGCCAACGAGGTTCAAAATGAAAAATTGAGGTGAAAAAAAAAGTCATGGAACGATGGGAAAAGATGCATTCAAGGAACAATTTCATGGACATTTCGTAATAGCAGTGTTTCTCGAGAGACAATAACATATAAAAAACAAATGAGACACCAAAGTTGATATTCATTAGATTTGGTTTCAATTAAATAAGTCTCATGCAGTGTGTTAGCAAGAGAGTTTGTGAGAAATAAATCATAGAGGATAGAAATTTCAGTAAGCAAGTTTGTTAGAAAGATACCCATCAAAGTCGTTTAATATCCACCAGTTTTCCACTTTGTAAATTCGATAGCTTCGGGGTTTTTTCGAACATGTTGCAAGAGTATATAATCCTCGTTCCTATATGAAAATGGTGTTTGGTTGCCTATGAGATGATATCTCTAGAGGGACCAAAAAAATCAACCCTCTATAAAATACATCAATTCCGTTGCCATTCTTTATTCACATTATTTCCAATGACATCTTGGGCATTTTTCTATAAATTCCATTTAAGTTGTTGTGGAATTCCTCTGAACGTTTTTGATCTGATTTGAGTATTCCTCGAGGAACCATTACATAATCAGACACCAAATTTAACGTGCGGGTGGAAGGATTCATCAGATTGGTATTCAATTCAACTCAATTCAATTCAATTCAGGTGTTGTGTTATGTTCCAATTAAGTAAGCTGGTTTGTGGGCGAGATTTCACTGACAAAGACATCAACTTTGACACAAGATTAGGAGATTCATCAGATTAGTTTCCATCAAACGAAAGGTTCGTGCAGTTTGGTACTATAAAAGTATGTGAGAAATACATCACCAACGAAAGGAATTACTTTAAATGTTAAATATTTTCAAGTGAATCGTATGTTATTGCTTCCCAGTGGAAATGAGCCGAAAGACTTGAGGTAATATCGAGAGGAATATTTTCGACTGAACTATGTATCGATTCAGATGTAAAATTTCACCAAAATGAATAATATATTCAGATCATTTTTGTTGAAATTGCTTATAGCCAAAGCACCATTTACAAACTCACCAAACTCACTCAAATAAATAGTTCCAGATGATTTTGGCTGGAAACACTACTACGCATGCCCCGTGTGAATACATATTTTCCTTCGAATTGACAAAAAAAATTAAACAATAGTGATCATCGAAGAAGAAGTTCAGAATTGGTTTTCTCTTCAAAATTATCTATTGCCACTGCTTGAATAGCTGAAGAGGTAATTCCTTCTATCGAAAAAACGGAGTTATACAGCGAATTGGAGTTTTAATAATATTCCTCCAAAAACACTCGAAGACATAGCCTGTGCGGGTGGAAAATGGATGTAATTATTATTATTTGCCAGGGCGCACCAAGTCGACTTATTCACATTACAGCTGTAGGAAAACTCGGATAACTTATCCCACCACCATTACAAAAACGAACATGTGAATTACAAGAACAAAATCAAATATATCAAAATATCAATGAGGACTTGAGAATTCAAGCTAAAAGAACCATGTAACAATTTGTTATTCAAGGATTAGCACAATGAAAATTAGGTAGTTCAGACGAAATATACATGAAGTTGATAGTAGAATAGTTCCAGAATCGTCAAATCAACCAAAAAAAAGACTTGTTATGAATATGTGCCAAACCGAAATAACTCTTTGAAGGAAATGCGGGATCACATCATACAACAATATCAAGAAATTCCTTGGGGAAAGAAAGGTGCATGACAAAACAATACGGATAGTTGAAATGTGCTAAAAAAATTTCTTTCAAATACACCACTCCGATAAAGAGTCTTCGGAACAAAATTCAAGAGTTGCATTATCACCGATGTTACGGCTTTAAGTTTGTCAACCGTACAAAGACAGAAATCGAATGTTTGAGTAAAGAAGTCTAACATAAAAAATGTTGGAATAATTGTGAATATTTCTTTCAAGTGTCGAAATTTGAAAGTAATCTCGAGATTTCACGGCTGAGAAGATTATTCTGTTTCAACTCAACAAGCATTGTGGTATATGTTTCAGTGGAGTGAGTTGGTGCATGAGCAAGATTTCATCGACGAAGGCACCAAATTTGATGTGTGTTAGTAGACAAATTTGTGAGAAATATATCACCGACGAGAGAATCTTCTTCAATAAGTATCAAGATGACTTGAAATATTTCCAAGTGAATTGTAACAGTTGTCCATAGGTAGATTTCATGGGCGGAAAGACAATTCGCTTTCAATTCAACATTGTGTTATGGTTGAAATGTACATATCAAAGTCGGAGGTGAGCTTCTGTTGGTGCGCACGCACACCAACAGAATCACCTGGCGGCTGTCAAATTCGGTATACCGGGTGAACGAACGCAACATTTAAGAGAAAAAAACATGGCTGCCTGTCAAATGTCATGAGACAGAGAAAAAACACAGCTTTTAAGAGGAAAAAAATATGGCTGCTGCTTGTCAAATGTCTGGTGGAAAATGAGGCAATGAAAAAACGTTTCATTGGGGGTATAATTCTTCACGGAGACAAGCAGCAGCCATATTTTTTTCCTCTTAAAAGCTGTGTTTTTTCTCTGTCTCATGACATTTGACAGGCAGCCATGTTTTTTTCTCTTAAATGTTGCGTTCGTTCACCCGGTATACCGAATTTGACAGCCGCCAGGTGATTCAGAAGCTCACCTCCGACTTTGATATGTACATTTCAACCATAACACAATGTTGAATTGAAAGCGAATTGTCTTTCCGCCCATGAAATCTACCTATGGACAACTGTTACAATTCACTTGGAAATATTTCAAGTCATCTTGATACTTATTGAAGAAGATTCTCTCGTCGGTGATATATTTCTCACAAATTTGTCTACTAACACACATCAAATTTGGTGCCTTCGTCGATGAAATCTTGCTCATGCACCAACTCACTCCACTGAAACATATACCACAATGCTTGTTGAGTTGAAACAGAATAATCTTCTCAGCCGTGAAATCTCGAGATTACTTTCAAATTTCGACACTTGAAAGAAATATTCACAATTATTCCAACATTTTTTATGTTAGACTTCTTTACTCAAACATTCGATTTCTGTCTTTGTACGGTTGACAAACTTAAAGCCGTAACATCGGTGATAATGCAACTCTTGAATTTTGTTCCGAAGACTCTTTATCGGAGTGGTGTATTTGAAAGAAAATTTTTTAGCACATTTCAACTATCCGTATTGTTTTGTCATGCACCTTTCTTTCCCCAAGGAATTTCTTGATATTGTTGTATGATGTGATCCCGCATTTCCTTCAAAGAGTTATTTCGGTTTGGCACATATTCATAACAAGTCTTTTTTTTGGTTGATTTGACGATTCTGGAACTATTCTACTATCAACTTCATGTATATTTCGTCTGAACTACCTAATTTTCATTGTGCTAATCCTTGAATAACAAATTGGTACATGGTTCTTTTAGCTTGAATTCTCAAGTCCACATTGATATTTTGATATATTTGATTTTGTTCTTGTAATTCACATGTTCGTTTTTGTAATGGTGGTGGGATAAGTTATCCGAGTTTTCCTACAGCTGTAAAGTGAATAAGTCGACTTGGTGCGCCCTGGCAAATAATAATAATTACAACCATTTTCCACCCGCACAGGCTATGTCTTCGAGTGTTTTTGGAGGAATATTATTAAAACTCCAATTCGCTGTATAACTCCGTTTTTTCGATAGAAGGAATTACCTCTTCAGCTATTCAAGCAGTGGACTTTTTGGCAATAGATAATTTTGAAGAGAAAACCAATTCTGAACTTCTTCTTCGATGATCACTATTGTTTAATTTTTTTTTGTCAATTCGAAGGAAAATATGTATTCACACGGGGCATGCGTAGTAGTGTTTCCAGCCAAAATCATCTGGAACTATTTATTTGAGTGAGTTTGGTGAGTTTGTAAATGGTGCTTTGGCTATAAGCAATTTCAACAAAAATGATCTGAATATATTATTCATTTTGGTGAAATTTTACATCTGAATCGATACATAGTTCAGTCGAAAATATTCCTCTCGATATTACCTCAAGTCTTTCGGCTCATTTCCACTGGGAAGCAATAACATACGATTCACTTGAAAATATTTAACATTTAAAGTAATTCCTTTCGTTGGTGATGTATTTCTCACATACTTTTATAGTACCAAACTGCACGAACCTTTCGTTTGATGGAAACTAATCTGATGAATCTCCTAATCTTGTGTCAAAGTTGATGTCTTTGTCAGTGAAATCTCGCCCACAAACCAGCTTACTTAATTGGAACATAACACAACACCTGAATTGAATTGAATTGAGTTGAATTGAATACCAATCTGATGAATCCTTCCACCCGCACGTTAAATTTGGTGTCTGATTATGTAATGGTTCCTCGAGGAATACTCAAATCAGATCAAAAACGTTCAGAGGAATTCCACAACAACTTAAATGGAATTTATAGAAAAATGCCCAAGATGTCATTGGAAATAATGTGAATAAAGAATGGCAACGGAATTGATGTATTTTATAGAGGGTTGATTTTTTTGGTCCCTCTAGAGATATCATCTCATAGGCAACCAAACACCATTTTCATATAGGAACGAGGATTATATACTCTTGCAACATGTTCGAAAAAACCCCGAAGCTATCGAATTTACAAAGTGGAAAACTGGTGGATATTAAACGACTTTGATGGGTATCTTTCTAACAAACTTGCTTACTGAAATTTCTATCCTCTATGATTTATTTCTCACAAACTCTCTTGCTAACACACTGCATGAGACTTATTTAATTGAAACCAAATCTAATGAATATCAACTTTGGTGTCTCATTTGTTTTTTATATGTTATTGTCTCTCGAGAAACACTGCTATTACGAAATGTCCATGAAATTGTTCCTTGAATGCATCTTTTCCCATCGTTCCATGACTTTTTTTTTCACCTCAATTTTTCATTTTGAACCTCGTTGGCATTTTATTTTTCACGTTACCTTTTCGTTTCATTGCGATTCGTTTTATTCAACACGTCAAGTCAGACACATAGGTTATTAGTTGTTGTTCTCTATATTTCGTAGTATTATTATTATTTTCACGACGCGACGTTTCGTTCAATGCATTGATCTCTAAACCTGTCGAACGCGTAATTTATGCGCTTTCTCTATTTCTCATAATCACAATTATTTTTATGATTTCATTAATTCATTTTTGCTTCCTTTCATATCATATCGTTTTGTTTCTTCCAACGCGTCAAGCTTGATACCCGTCGGACGCCTACGGTATATGACGTCGACCGCATTTTTATTATTATTGTCATTATTTTCATAACTTTTTGTGTCGTTTCGTTTCATTCAAATCATCGAATTTGATACCTTCCATATTTATTTCAACCTCTACATTTATTACTATTATTATTTTCATAATTTCTTTGATTCATCCCGTTTCATTTCGTTACTTCTGACGCGTTGAGCTTGAAATCTGCCGCAAGCATAATTTATTAACAGCCTTCTATACTGTATAATATGATGTCTTCTACATTTTTTATTATTATCATCATTATTTTCTTGATTTTTTGTGTCGTTTCATCGTTTCATCCAAATCGTTGAATTTGATCCCTTCCATACGTATATTTCAATGCGCTGACCTCTATATTTATTACTATTATCATTTTCATAATTTCATTGATTCATCCCGTTTCATTTCATTTCTTCTGACGCGTCAAGCTTGAAATCTGCCGCAAACATAATTTATGTACAGTCGTCCATACTTTATATGACGTCATCTAATGTCTTTCATAATTATTACCACTATTTTCATGTCATTTTTTTGTTGTTTTCGTTTGATCCAAATCATCGAATTTGATTTTTTTATACAAATATTGTATCATGTCCCGATAAAGGTTTATTATCTGATTTGAAAGCTGTACTTTTGAGAGTGATTCCCATTTATGAATATATGTTTATATAAAAAATTATTGTAGATAAAATAATTAACCAATAATGACGGCACCATGCCTCACAGCTAAAACTTTTATGAAAATTTCACTCAATCACATTTCAGATAATTAAACACCTATGGCGAAAATGTTATCTTATTTTGAAATTAGACTCTAATAATTTGTAAAAACCCCTATATTTAATAAAACTGACTATCTCAAAAAAAAATCATAATGGACTTATGTATCCTAAACGGACATTATTCAAAATGAACATTGTGAAAATCGACAACACGAAATAAATTTTTGTAGATGCTAACTGAAGTAAAATGAATAATAATACTCATAATTTCCTGTATAAATTCAAGATATGAAATATAAACGCCTATCGCCCTAAACCACACAATGGTGATAACTCCAATAATAAAACACGATATTTGCTGAAATTATGTTTTCTCGACTGAATGCGTGTAAAAACGTCCATTTTAAACAATTTAGAAATATCAAATCTACATAAGAAATACATGTAAACGTGTATATTGTTTGCCTTAATTTTCGTCATAATAATTAATGCGAAAACGGCTATTTTTGTACGTATTTTTGCGTGAATTGACGTTCGTATTTTTTATCTTTTTTGAAACGCGTAAAACGTATATTCTGTGAACATGCTCCAATCGAATTTACCTGCTCTGATCAGTTTATTGGAAAACTCGTTGAATTCATAAAATGTATCATTGCTGAAGAAATAAATATTTCCATTCGTGAATCTAAAAGCATTTGTGATGATGTTTGTTGGTACGCCTGGAAACTTTTCGCTGATGAAGCCATGTTTCACATCCCCACAATCACTGAGCTCTGCATACAAATCATCATATAGAATATAAGTTTTGCCTCTATATGAGCAAAACATAGCACTGATTCTTGCATTTTTGGAGATTCCAAATTCATCGATGGATTTATCCACAGAACGTTGTTTGAAAGTAGGAAAATCTATTACGCTAACACGTTTATCATTAAAAATGACGACCTCATCATTTGGTTTCTGATATATGTGTGATATATTAAGGTTTGTATAATCTGAGATTTTCTTTGGGCTCAATAACTGTGCTTTTTGATTCTCGAACCCCAACTTCACAATCCACACCAATCCTTTGGAAAAAATGAACATGTGATTGTTTGATGTAATTAACATTTGATCGGGGTATTTGATTTTACATAAACTTCTTTTAGAGTCAAGCTCTGGTGTTGTTGGTGTCCTGAGTGGTGTTGTTGTCTTGGATAGCGTTGTGGTCGATTTTGTTGTAAAAGTTGTTGTCTTGGATGATGCCCCATATCACTTTTCATTACTTCATTATTATTAATATGGGAGGGTGTTTGGATATTGCTGCTGCTGCGATGTTCAAGCTCCTGTTCCATGTTTTTACTTTGTGTTCGATGCAACATATTGAATGCATCTGAATTCTCTACATTCCATCAAGTCTATACATAACTAAACCATACTGTGACAAACCGAACCATACCGAACATACCCATACTGCACCATACGGTGACAAACCGAACCATACCGAACATACCCATACTTTGACATCCAGCAAAATGTTTTTCCTCTTGAATGGTAAGTTTTGGAGCACCCTGTATACCATTTAACAAGCAACCGTCATGTTTTTCATCTTAAATGATGTATTTTAACGCATCTTGTTGTTTTTTCTCCCAAAAATGTGTTTTGACACACCCTGTATAACATTTAACAAGTAGCCACCATGTTTCTTTTTTACCTATAACTTAAATTGGTTAATTTGAAACTCTAAAACACGCACAAAATGTGGTCAAAACTGACGTTTTTCGCATTCGAAAAAAACATATGAAATTTCAAACGCTGAATTACATAAAATATGTAACGAAAAACATGCGTTTCCGTGTTCCAAAAAACAGTCTAAAATCAAACCATGTTTACATGTTATTCTTATGGACAATAGGCATTTCAAAATTGCTTAAAATGATCGTTTTCGCGTTCCAAAAAACAACTAAAATTTGAAACGCTTAAACACATAAAAAATGCAATGAAAACATGCGTTTTCGTGTTCCAAAAAACAACTAAAATTACGAACGCCAAAAATACACTTTTACATGTAATTCTTATGGACAAAAGGCATTTCAAAATTGCTCAAAATGTTCGTTTTCGCGTTCGAAAAAACAACTAAAATTTGAAACGCTGAAACACGTAAAAATGCAACGAAAATAGACGTTTTCGTGTTCCAAAAAACAAGTAAAATTAGAAGCGTTAAAACACATTAAAAGGTGGTCACAATAAGCGTTTTATAAGGTTAGTTCATTCTGGTTTGATCAGAAAATACATAGACGTCTGATGTAATTCAATCTCTCTGTATGGGTGAGTAGTTGTTTTCTACAATACACACACACAGATGTAATTCAATCTTATACTTTAAAAAAATCGTGCTGCCTAACTCCGCCTGATGATGATGGATAGTGAAAACGAAACAAAGACACATATATTGAGTGGCATTCTGAATGAAAAATGACAAACTTTTACGAATCAGCTTCTAAGATTTAAGCAATAAGTATATAACACATTAATATGTGCGGTTTACGGCCCTTATGGCAGTTGATGTACGCAAATTCTATTATTTTCTTGATCTCCCATGAAAGTTGTCTTCTTAGAGTACCCGCACGTTTCTGTAACTTTACTAATAACGAAGATAGCCTCCTATGCCGTTTTGACCTCGAAAAATGATTAAAAATGTTTCTTGACATCCAAACGAACCTATTGATACCAAAATCATCCGAATCGGACGACCGGAAGTGCCATTTCCGGTTTGGACCGGAAGTAGCAATTTTATTGCAGATTTGGACTCTCCCCGATGTGGGTAATCCGAATTTACTATTACTTTTCTTCTATCTTAATTTTTGAAACCGGAAGTGCTTATTTTTTGATGATTCGTACAGATCCAAAATATCATTAATGTATATATTGAACGACAGATGGCTCTGATGTATTCCTTGAAAACGAATTGGTATCGCACTTTAAAAATGACGGACCCCGTCACGATGCACGTTTATGAGACACCCTGTATATATTTTTTGTCTCAACTGGCACGTTGGTACACCTGGTATATATTTTTTTCTTAAATGCCAAACCCCATCATGATGCACGTTTATGAGACACCCTGTATTTATTTATTTTTTGTTTACATCATTTATTGGTACACCCTGTATAGATTTTGACAAAAAGACGCCATGTTTTTTTCTGTCAAATGATAAATGTTTTTCTCCTAATTGACTGTTTTGAAACACCCTGTATACCATTTACCGAGCAGCTGCCATGTTTTTTTCTCTTAAATGCCAAGTTGGTACACCCTGTATGGTAGCAGCCATGTTTTTTCTCTTAAATACTATGATGGTACACCCTGTATGGCAGCAGCCATGTTTTTTTCTCTTAAATACTATGATGGTACACCCTGTATGGTATCAGCCATGTTTTTTTCTCTTAATCGATGTTTTTTGAGACACCCGGTATACCAAATTTGACAGCCGCCATGTTTTTTCTCTTAATCGATGTATTTTGAGACATCCTGTATACCAAATTTGACAGCTGCCATGTTTTTTTCTGTCTCATGTCATTTGACAGGCAGCCATGTTTTTTTCTCTTAAATGTTGTGTTGGTTCACCCGGTATACCAATTTTCATAGCTGCCATGTTTTTTTCTCTTAAATGCCAAGTTGGTACACCCTGTATGGTAGCAGCCATGTTTTTTCTCTTAAATACTATGATGGTACACCCTGTATATATATATATTTATGCCAACTGTACTCCCAAATCGCACTTTAAAAATGAGGGACCCCGTCACGATGCACGTTTATGAGACACCCTGTATTTATTTTTTTCCTTAAATGGTGTATTTTGACACACCCTGTATACGTAAAACGAAAACTTCTGAATCCCTGCATGCCCCAATGATGCGATGCTCCAATGATGTGATGATTCATTTTTCCGATGTATTTTGAGACATCCTGTATACCATATTTGACAGCTGCCATGTTTTTTTCTCTATCTCATGTTATTTGATAGGCAGCCATGTTTTTTTCTCATAAATGTTGTGTTGGTTCACCCGGTATGGCAGCAGCCATGTTTTTTTCTCTTAAATACTATGATGGTACACCCTGTATATCTTTTTTCTTCCATAATTAAATTTAAAAACCGGCAACGTCCCACCCTCCGTAACTCTACTCCTTAATTTTAAATCCGGCAACACCCAACGTCACGCGGTGAACCCAGCGACGCTGGGAAGTCGCTACTGCGCATGGTGGGCTAGAACACACGTTGTATCACTACTCATGTTTGCAACCATATACAGTGTGTTTTATTTCTCATGGAAACACCCTCGTATCTTCCGTAATTTTTGACGTGGAACCATCGAATTCAGGATCAATAGATACACTTCAAATGAACTCACTTCACAAAAGGCGTCATCCTACTTTTTATACACTGCACGCCAGCAGCAATAGAACCTCCCAATTATCCAGTGCCATGTCCTTTAAATCATTTTTAAGAAAACATTCATTAGACATACAAAGATGAATTTTGAAAAACTATATGGATCATTAATCACTACCAAGAGTATCATTCTATTATGCTCAGTACCTATACTCTATTGATTTATCAGTATGAATGCACAGGCTGTTGAGGTTTAAGTGGAAGAATATTTTTTGGTGTGTTTACACAGCAAAAAATAAACTTCGCCCTTTGCTATCAAACTATAAACTTTATTTATTTTGTGTAATGCTTTATCTGTAAAAATGTTTGGAAGTAATGAAGACGAATTATTATTATTACTTATTATTATTATTATTATTAAGCGACTATGAAAATGAGTATACTGAATGTGGTGAGGACTACCGAAAGTCGAAAAAGACAGAGGACTGGCTTCAATGTACATTGTGTAAACGATGGCTCCATGAAGGATGTACGAGTCTCTAATCACTTTACCAAACCTGCGGATCGACCCTCCAGAATAAAAAGTAACATTCTGCCCGAAAGAGCCTCAGGTTCAACTCTCCTACCAAAGGCGGTGCAACAGTTACTTATTTTTTTATTGCAGGTTATTGTCAACTTACATAGCAAATATTACTTTTAAGTTCTAGTTCAAATGTTTTTTCAAGTTTGTGTTATTTTTTAAAAATAATTTTACCTTGTAAAATGATGAGTTTGTATTGAGTTCTTTAAAAGATGGTGTAACTCTCCTCCCTTTGCCCTACTCTGACAGAAAATGTGGTTCACCACACTTTCCAACGAACGCCGGTCGAGGACACTAATACCCAAAATGTAAAAATTCAACACACTTTATGGATCACTTGCATATATCCACCAATTCTCATTCCCAGAACTATTGTAAAGACGATGGTACATACCAGATACGATACATACAGTGTGGGAAATATTCAACAAGGCCAATGAAAGCACTGCAATCCATCCACAACAAAATCCAGAAAATTTACCTGGGATATGAGCCTTATACCTTATATGAGCGGATGGATACGTTTCGGACCAGCTCCCGAACGCTAGTTGGGTAGAACAAATTGAAAGGGATATGGAATCCTGCCACAACAACAAAAATGCATCAACCAAATTTTGATGAAATTCTCACATTTGAAAAATTCACAAAATCATTGGCAATAAAGGAAAGTGTAGTGACCCACCACCAAAAACACAAGTAAATCGGAAAGGATGGTGATGGTGAGTAGATTGGAAAGTGTGGGAAACGGAATCGGAAACTGTGGTGAATATCTCAATCTGACCAAGACGAACCAATGGTAACAAATTTCACTCTACTACAATGAAGGCCGAACAAAAGGCAATCGAAATTAAATTTCAACTTCAAAGGCAAAAGTCAGAACGTAATTCAGGCCAAAATTGACGAGATCAAGGACCCCACCTACAGAAAAACACGCTAGTCATACTTTCCTGATGGCCTGGTTAGCAATCAGGCAATTCAAGTCACCATAAGACAGGCACTGTTGGAGCACTGCAGAGAGCCATACAGAGAAGAAATGAAAAAACTCCTGAATGCAAGAAACCTACTGAAAACGCCAAAAAAAATACTAGATTTCCCTCCACTCCCACCAGTAATTTATCATGCCTTAGAAGACATCAAGACTCCAATAGACACCCGAGAAAGCAACCATTGAAGTTAGAAACAAGTATCATACTCTGACGGATGCTGAGGCAGTACAGAACGACTCCACCACATAGAAGACGGAAACAAAAGAGACATCATCGAAAGCTCCCACTTCCCCCACCAAGACCCCACCCAAAGTTAGCAGGCCCAACCCTATTATCATGCAGGGGACACTGCCAATAGATAATGAGTCCTAAGCCATGATACGGCAGATTTTGAGGTGAGGGTAACTGGCAGACAGACGTAAATTTTTGCCGGTACAGAGAACGACCTCAAAATGAAGGCGATGGTAATGAGAGAGGGTACTGAATACCACAGTTACACTCTCTCGAACTCTATAAAACACATCTTCATTTAAAGAGGACTGAAAACGGAAGTCGGTAAAGAAGATCTAATCAAAGAAGCAACGGACACATACGGAGTCGGAATTATAAGAATGAGGGGAAGGTCTCTGTACCTGGTGACAACGCCCAAAAGCCCAAAAGGGAAGTAGATGTTTTCTGTTAGATATTACGAAAAAGTAACTTCAATTTTATCGTAGGGTTTTTTTTTTTTCATTTCCAGAGGAGTCATGTATTGATTCAATTTTCAATTGAGAATGTTTCTCTTTAAAACATGAATTAGATATATTTATACAATTATCTAACTCTTTCACACTCAGCGCGGACCACCTCAAGAAGTTGCAGCTGCAGTTATTAGAGTAGATATTGTTTCTTATATTTCATCGAACCAGTATCATCAAACTTTCATGGCATAAGCATTATAAGTTTCTTCTATGTATGGAACACTTTTGTTTTCTCATAATGTTCACAGAAGACTTCAATTTCTGGATATCAGGAAATAAACTCTCTGGTGATTGGTCTTGGTCCAATGGAGAAAGACTGGAATATACGAACTGGATTCCTACTAACCCAAATAATGCAATGGGAATTGAAAACTGCATCGAAATAACTCAGGAGGCTGGAAAATGGAATGATTTGGATTGTGCAGTAAAACGACCTTCCATCTGTGAATCCATATTGTCACGAACAGAAGAAATTCCTCCAAAAATTAACATTTTTGTTGATGAAAATCTGGTATATCATAAGCCTGCATATGGGAACAACCAGGATCAAGCAAACGTCGTAGAAGTGAAAATCGGAGTAAATGGTATGTTCCTTTTTTCTTGATTACTATATTTCAATAACTCTTCAAGGATTGTTCTTCTGGTTTCCAATGATGGTTGTGACCATTATTCTACGTTTCATTGAATTTTTATGCTCAACCACTATCAAATGTATATGGCTCGGCATCACACATTAGAAGGTATGGTCTTCGTCTTTCCTGGCTCGCACAAGTCTCTCAAAAACTTCTGGGGGTTGTTCGTAGGGGTTCGTAGGGGTTTGATTTTAATAACAATTTACATTCTTCTGAAGAATCACAAACATTTGCTAATGTTGAACACACAGAGACCGAAGCAATCTTTTTTTTGATTGTCACTTTTTCCATTCGGATTTGAAGGACGTCGCTTTTTGGAATTTCGTCCTGACGTTTGACCAGCGCGAGTGGCTGGCTTCTTCAGAGGCTTATATATTGTGGATAATCTCGGATGACTAAAGATTCCGTCTCCGGAGATTGTACTCATTCTGACTCAGGTAGTTCCATGTGCTCGTTACCGAATCTGGATTAGGTACATTTTTAGACCGTCAGATAACGACAGATTTTGCTGACTCATTTTCTCTTTTCTGGGATTCTTACCACTGGAAATTATGTCAGTGTTGAGCCCAAAAAATTTAAATTTAGCGATCGGACGTGTGCTAGGCATATATAAAATTCATTTTCCTTTTGCAGAAAAAAATTGTTTTTTTTACAATTTTCTCGTTTATGGCATTTTAACACATGAATAGGTATAACAATCTAATAGTGAAAAACCAAAGCCATAAGGTTTGCACCTGCTTAAAGGGTTTAAATAGGGGAGCGATCTTGTTACAAAATAATTGGTTGTTGATGCATTTTCTCGCTTATGGCAATCGACAATGAAATTTAATATTGTTAGGAACCCGAAAAAAATATTCTATAAGCAGCTATTGAAATTAATTTTACGGAAGGAACATTTTGTGAAAATTTTTTTCGTCTTCCGGCAAACTTTCTCGTGAACGAAATAATGTGTAATAAAAATTTGTTAATGTAAAAGTATGTTATAAAAAAAGCCATAAGTCTGGTTTGTGCTCATCATACTGTAGGAAACTGGAAAACTTGCAGGAAAATCACAGGAATTTTTGTTCATTTTCTCGTTTATGGGAATTGGCATGTAGAAGGAAAATCTGATTTCAAGACCAGAAAAAAAAGCCATAAGTCGGAAACATGATTACGACGTTTTACACAGTGATGTCCAAAAGTAATGGATACATTAATTTTCCACGTTATTATTTTTCAAGAAAAACCCTGAGTCACATCGAGTTATGTTTTCGAAAAGACACTGTGACATAAAAACTCGCTGCATTGGTCCAGAACTGATTCGAATCTGGATATGAGTTTGATTTTTATTTTGACATAGAAGCAATTTATTATTCTAGAACTTTCACTTCTTAAGACTGAACTAGGCTTGAAGGGGATGCCAATATGAAAAAAAAACGCGCCGGAAACTCTGCCTTCTAAGGTGGTGTGGAAACGAACTGGTGTTTATTATTTTCTCCAAAGTGGTTATTTTTTTTACTAGAATCCGACATCAAAGTTTTACTTTTGAGCCCTAGGAACAGAAAATACCCCACATTGTAGAAAGTTAAAGTGTATTGCTTACAGCTGGTAACAATGTTGAACCCCATCAATATAATGTATTTGATACGAAATGTTATGATTTCAACATTATGTATTCAGAAACTAAATTTCTGGATTTAAGTTTTGAACAATTTTTTTTTATTACAGACAAACAATTTCTTCATTTGAAATGTGAATTTTGTTTTATATATACAGTGTGTCCCACTTTGAGCAGCCACACCCTCATATTTCGTTGAGCATGAAATAATTCGAAATTTTCTTTGACTCAAGTTGTAGTACTCGGAAATACCTACCTTTATGTTTACGTTACCTTTGTATATCCATTTTCCACGGCTAACTACGACCAAATGAAAAGTGAAAAATTGGGAAAAACATACTAGGCATTTCTTTTATTGCAAAACTAACACCAGATTCTGTTTCATAACACCTTAAAACCCCCCAAATCTCAATGCTTGAATCATTTGAATATACAAGGTATCATCTGTAGCTGGTAGCATTATCAACTCTAATCCATAAATAATGCTTGGAAAATTTCCAAAATGTCTTCTCTTGTCACAGAATTCCCAAAAATATTTAATTAATACTTTGAAAAATAGCCAAATATCACTTTTCCAAGGCTAACTCTGATCAAAATGAATCATATCCTGTATATTCAAATGATTCGAGCATTGAGATTTGGGGGTTTTAAGATGTTCTGAAACAGAATCTGGTGTTATTTTTGCGATAAAAAAATGCCTAGTATGTTTTTCCCAATTTTTCACTTTTCATTTGGTCGTAGTTAGCCGAGGAAAATGGATATACGTAAACGTAAAGGTAGGTATTTCCGAGTACTACAACTTGAGTCGAAGAAAATTTTCTGATAAATCCACTGGATTCGCGACATTTTATAATAGTTCTTTTCGAAAGTTTGTTGAAACTCGTCCATCAATGAGAAAGTTATAGGAAAATGAAATTTTAAAAATATGCCGTTTAATCAACCCACCAATTGAATTTAAGAACTCTCATCAAAATTTTGAATACACCAGGAAGTCTCAAAATATCACTGTTTAGAATTTCATCAATATCTATTTATAAATAAGAAAATTACAGGATAACAAAATTTGAAAGATATGTTGATGGAATTTCATGAAAATATCATTTTATTCAATGATTTTTTTATTATTATTTATTAATAGATTTCGATGAAATTCTGATCAGTGATATTTTGAGACTCCCTGAATTCAGTGATATATTCCGAATTTTGGACATTTTTAAATTCAATTCTCCCATAACTTTTTCATTGATTGACGAATTTCAACAAAATTTCAAAATGAACCATTTGTAAAAGTCACGAATCCAGTGCTGTCTCAAAAAATTGCATTTTTTTTTCAGTTTTTTACCTCGAAAAAAAAGAATATTCGGCCCTGAAAATTAAGATTCATTCATGAAATTTGGTGTTCTAGTGGAATTTTTTATTATCTATCTAATTCTACCTGTTGTTGGACCTATTCCTGATAAGAGTCAGAATGAATACAATTTCCGGAGACGGAATCTTCATTTATCCGATATTATTCACGATTTATAAGCCTCTGAAGAAGCCAGCTACTTGCGCTGGCGAAACGTCAGGAAGAAATTCCAAAAAACGACGGGCTTCAAACCCGAGTGAAGTAGTAGTAGTAGTTCTTTGAGGGGGCCGCAACCGCAGCCAAGCAAGTAGGCCCGCATGTACCCTTTTTGCCATCTCCTGTTCTCCACTTATCTACATTCATCCTCCTAGTCTTCCTTTTTGAACCTTTGTGACCTCCCAATGAAGGACAGTATGTCCGACCAATCCAAGTCGATTAGTCCATTTTGTTGGAGTTTATAAACTCCGAAGGTTCCAAATCTCAGCCTCCCGTATGCCTCACACTCGTCGAGGAAGTGCGATGAATTTTCTGCGTCTCCTTCGCATTTGTGGCTAGTGGGGATGTCTTCTATACCTATAAGTGATAGGTGTCTGTCTAACTTGTTGTGTCCTGTCAGTATTCCTATAGGGAGGCGTTGTGCTTGGCGGTTTCTGCCTAAGAGCCATGTCGTCCTTGACTTATTGGAGCCGGCCACGAAATTTTTCGACTGGCTCCAGCCGGTGTTATCCCTCCAAAGTTTATTCAGCTCTTCTTTCGCCCACTCTTCGAGGGCTGAAGAGGTCTGGCTTCTTGCTATGCTTAGTATAGGCTCCGGTGCAAAAAACGGCGTTACGGGTCCGGATCTGGCAAGTCCGTCTGCCACCTCGTTTCCGCGCACCCATACCAGATGGAATTCCTTCGTTTCAGCTAGCTTCTCGAGCGCATCTCCGCATTCCTGTACAAGCGCTGAGGGCAGAGATCGGGATATCCTGCTCCGCCCTCTTCACGATTTCCGCATGACCCATAACCGCTCCTTTGTTGACCCAGACTCCCGAGTTTCGCATCCTCGAATTGGCTGCCATTGCCTCCTTCTTGATCCAGACTGGGAGCGGTGGCAGCCTCAGCAGTACCTCCAGCACTGCGGTTGGAGTCGTTCTCATTGCGCCCGTTATTACCAAACAGGCCAACCTCTGGACCTTGCTAAGTTTTCGGCCTATTATGCTGCTCTGTGCACCTGGCCACCTCACGGCTGACCCATAATGGATCTTTGATCTTACGACTGCCGTATATAGCCAGCGAATGATCTCTGGATTGATGTTCCAATTGCTTCCTAATATTCCCAGCAATTGCCATAGGATTGCTACCGACTTTTGAATAACCCTATCTACTTGCGGCTTCCATGAAAGTTTGGAGTCCAGGACCAACTGGAATAGCTCCAGCTCTTGCCCAAACATGATAGGTGGCCTGAATCCATCTTTTTTCCTACGTTTGGTGAATAGGATCATCGTTCGCGTATGCCTGCGCCTCGATACATTGATCTGCGAGTTTTCCCAGGAATTCATCCATTACTAAGCACCACAGATGGGGGGAGAGGCGGCTTTCCTGAGGGCAGCCCCCCCAGCTCGATTTCCAGTCTGATGTCACCTTGGGATACCTCGACATTTCTCCTCGTAAGCGACGATACAACCCAGCTGACCATCTAGTGAGGTATTCCTTTGGCCATTAGTGCTGCCTCTATTGTCGCTGTTTTTGCCTTGTCAAATACACCTTTCTCATCGAAAAACACTCGAACGTAACGACCCTCTCTGCCAGATGACAGTCCCCTGGTGTGTTGGCAGAGCCCCTTGGTCTTCTCCGACACTACCCGGAAAGTGTACTGCCAGCTGATATCTGAGCGAATCTTCGGCGGAAGTTGTCCATGTCCCATCTGGTTTCTTCAAGGTTATTATGGAACCTTTTGTCTCGTTGCTCAGGATTCTCATGAGCCTGGCGGATTCCGTTAGGGAATTGTTTTCCCCACTGTAAGACCTCCTAGCTATTTTACTTTTTCTTAACTCCTTCTTGAACTCCCTTTTCGCGGTTTTGTAGTTTTCCCACGTATCCTCGTTGCCCTCCTTAATGGCTTGGTTATGAGCATTTCTGGTCACTTTTCTCAGGCCCTTCAGCGACTGATTCCACCAGCGAACCCGGCGCTTTGGGGTCATTCTCAAAGGACATGCCTCTTCAAATGCTTTGGTCATTGTTATTCCTAGTTCTTCCACTTCCTGATCTAGTTGTTCCTCCGAGAAATTCTCTGCCTGATCCCTTGACAGTCCTGAGAGACCTTCAACCTTTGCTTCAGCGTAGACATTAAACCTTATCATTCGGTGATCTGACATCGATATGTCTTCCGAAATCTCCAGTTTGTAATATCACCTAATCATCTCTCATCGTAACGTCAACCACTTCCTGTCCGATGCGGTTGACGAACGTTGATTCCGTCCCCCTATTCAGTATCTCCAAACTGGTCGTTGCTAGATATTCAAATAGTGTTGCCCCACATCGTGATATGCGCGTTTGCGTCGCACCCCAATATCATGCGTAAACCATGTTCCTTACTATACCTTACTATCTTCAATAATTCCTTAGTAGGAGGCAAGTGCGCATCATCGTATGGTAGATACACGCTTCCCACTATTACCCTATGTTTGATTCCTGACAAACGAACTTTAGACAAACTGTCTTTGAAATCATATATTTATAAAACAAATTTAACTGACCATTACACCATCATGCTCTCTATAAAATTCCTATCAGATTCATCTAATCCAAACCAAAATACCATCAAAACTACAAACACATTCATAAATCAAAAAAAATTACAAAACATTTTTGAAAAAGAAAAGTGGGACGATATACTCGTTGCAGATGAACCAGAGGATGCTTATGATCTCTTCATAGATAAGATCAACAAATATAATGAGTTATGCACTCAGTTTCGAATAAACGAAATTTGAACTCTAAACTAAAACCTTGGATGACCACAGGACTTCTAACATCAATAAGGTATAGAGACAAACTAAAAGAAATATTAAAGAAACATTACTCAAATGACCGTCACTTAGAATATAAAAACTACAGAAACAACCTCAACCGACTTATTAAAAATCATAAATATAATTATTAGATAAATAAGATCCAAGATGCCCAAACTGATTATAGAAAAATTTGGCAAAATATTGATGAAATGACCAACTCGGACTCTAAAGGCACAAAAAAATATACCATAATGAACGAAAATGGAAAAAATATTTCTAATAATAAAGAAAAAGCAAATCACTTCTTCGCAAACATAGGATAACAAATGGCCGATAATATTGACCGACAACTTGACTCTCCTCCAGAAAAAAACATGTCAATTATGAGAGATTTACTTTTCCTAACCCCAGTAACTAAACAGGAAATCGTTAACATAATAACTTCCCTCAAAAATAACAGCTCCTCAGGACCTGACGGTTTGTCCGTGAAATTCATTAAAAAATATCTCTTTCTTCCTGACTCCTCTCTGTCACATCATTAACTTGTGCTTCTTGAAGGGACATGTACCAGCTGCATTCAAAAATTCATTTACGACCCCCATCTTCAAATCTGGAGATAAAAAGCTTGCCACTAACTATAGACCAATCACCATAATCAACAACTTTGCCAAAATCTTCGAGAAAAGCCTAAAAAATAGACTAGTTTTTTTTGGAAAAAAATTATATATTATCGGGCTGTCAATACGGTTTCAGAGGTCAACAGAAAATGCTGTTTTTCAACTAACTCACAACATTTGGAACAACTTCAATAATGAAAAGAAATGTCTAGCGGTATTTCTAGACTTAGCTAAAGCCTTTGACACTGTCAACCATAAAATCTTATTGAACCGTTTAGAAAATATGGGAGTTAGGGGTCTTACACTTCAATAATTTGATAATTATTTATCAAATAGGGAACAGAGGGTAAAGATCGATAATGAACTTAGTTATCCATTACCTGTCATAATGGGCGTACCACAGGGAACAGTGTTGGGTCCCATACTATTTTTGGTGTATATCAATAGTATTTATAACATTGGACACAGTAATGACATAATAATATCGTACGCAGACGACACGGCACTCTTATTCAATGCGGATTCCTGGGATAATGTTTACCAGAAAGCTGAACTAGTACTTAAAAATATATACATCTGGCTGAATACAAGTCTCCTAAGCCTTAATGTGGGTAAAACAAAATTTATAACATTCTCTACCACTAAAAAAGATCAACCTTCTAAAAACACTCTAACCGTACATAAAAACGGATGTCAAAACTTAAATCCATGTTGCTGCTCGGTTATTGAAGAGGTAGAGGACATCAAATACCTGGGTGTGTATGTAGACCAGCATCTACGATGGGTAGTTCAAACTGATCACACGGTCATAAGACTCAGAAAACTAATATACAAACTGTATCAGCTCCAAAACCTCAACAACATCAAACTTCTATTAACCATTTATAACTCATTGGTAGAATCTATTCTTAGATACTGTATTATATATCGAAGTTACGCAAAACACAATCTTCAAAATTATCTTAAAGAAAGACCGAAGATACTCCACTGAGGCACTTTACAAAGAAACTGGTTTGCTAGGAATAAGAAAATTATATATATTTCACTGCCTCATATGGACGCAAAAAAACATAACCCCATCTATAAATCATGACCACAACACTCGCACAAAACCCAAAAAAACCTAAATATTTCCCTCTGTAGATTAACCCATACACAGAGATTTGTATCCTATATTGGCCCAAAACTGTTCAACCAAGTTCCACAGGAAATAAGACTATTGTCTAATAAACACAAAATGAAATCCAGAATGAAAGAATTTGTTCTTACTTATTATAATAAACTGAAAATCATATTCGATACTGATTGAAGATCATCTCCAACATTCAAATTTCCTCCTGAGGTGAAAATTCATTCAAGCACATCTCTCTCTCTCTCTCTCTTTTTCTTTCTCTTTCTATCGCTCTCACCCAGTTTCACCTTGCAGTTGACAATTAATTTATGTTGTAGAATAGGCTATGAATATGTATTTTATTTAACAAATCTACCCAAGCTGATGACTACAATTCAATCCTCGATTAGGTAGCTCAGCCTGGCCACATATAACTTAATTTTAATTAACCAATTCATATTGATGTAAGATATTTGTATTTAACCTGAATAAATTACTTTACTTTACTTACTTTACTCTTACCTTGATTTCCAAGACGGCAACTGTAGCGTCCCTGGTCCCCAGCTGCGATACATGGACCACTTCGAGGTCTCTGGACGCCAGGATCGCCGTTCTTGGTGCTTTCTCTCAGGCTGCCTTGCCTACGAGTAGCTGGTAGCCGCTTTCTCTTAAACCCCTCACCTTCTTCCTGTGAACGTATGGTTCTTGTATTGAAACTATCTCAGAATTAGCAGTTAGGATGCTTTCCAGTTTCCCGGTTGCATCCATACTGTGCTGCAGGTTGATTTGGCCTACCTTCAACTTCGCCATTGCGTCATCTCTTTTGGATTGGGGTGGTCCCTTCCCTGTCTTATCCAAGGGACCTCCGTTCTGCCTGGAGAAGCCTGGCTTATACCCTGGCGACACTCTGCGTACCGTCACGGTAGGTTAGGATTGAACGTGAGTGGGCCCGTATCAGGCCCTCCACTGCAGCCAATGGCCTATTGTGGCTCACCGTCACGGTAACTAACTCGTAGTAGAGCGTTATACCTTGCTCTTCCAAGGCCTGAGCAGTCTCTTGGCTAACCATGAAGGTTAGGAGCCACCCTCCTGCCTCTCCTGCCGTTGTTTCCAGGTGCCTCTCCACGTTCAGAGAACGGTTCTGGATGCTCAGCACCCGCGTCAACCTCGGGAGGTCAACTTCTTGGCCCCTTAACCAGATGCCGATCCTTACCGGCCACGGAGCGTTTGCTGAGGGCACCGCCCTGAATGTGACGCCCGCTATGACCGGTGCAGTGCAGCCACTAAGGAGCCACTGCAGCGACGTTTGGTTTTGGCCGGTCATTAAAAACCACCCTGGTTCCACGACGCCGGAGTTCCTGAAGCGCAGTTCCGGTCCTCGGGGTCCCCCTTCAGGGCCCTCCATGGTCCGGAACATCTGCTCTATCAGGTCCTCCCGATCGGTTCTGATCACGACCTGCATCTCTCTCTTCACGGCCGGGCTGTAAGAAGCTATTGGGGTGTTTTGGGTCCCTTCCCCCTGACCCGTAACTGCTGTCTCTCCCCTTAGAAGAGGTGAGACGTTCGCTCACTGGCCAGTAGGCCGAGACTTTCTACCCTCTTTGCCACTTTCGGAGGGCCAATCTGGTGAAGTCTCCTTCTCCCGATGCCTCTTTCTCACACCCCCATGACCATGCTGGGGCGGCCTGGAGCGCCCAGACCCTGAAGTCCCCTCAAGGTGGTTCCCGTTAGGTCTGACGTCCCTCGCCTCCACTGGCGCAGTCGGAAGTATAATTGAAGGCCTCGCAAGAATCTTCTCCTGCCTCCTGGCTTTCCTTGCTTCAGGTCCCCTCGCCTGTCTCGACCAAATTTCCGGTTCGCGACGCAAGGCCTGGGAGTCCCTAGTGGACTTCCTGGTTCGGCTGCGGTTTTGGATGGTCTCTTAAGACTACTTGCATTCCGAACATTTTCTCTCAATTTTTTTAGAATTTTTTTTCAAAACTCTTTCGTAATGAGAGAAATAGAAAAATATCTGTGTGGAAGTTCATATTCCTGAACTTTTCAGCTAATGACTTCTAGCCATCAGAAGGAAAAACATCCGATTCTCCCAGAATCTTTTGCCATACCGTAACCTTTTTTTCCTCTCAGTAGAATAAAATGTACAATACCGTTAGCATGGTAGTAGGTAGAGCATGTAGGGATGAGTTGAAGTGTTTATTCTGAGAAATTGAAGTGGTTTAATTATGAATATTTTTAAAAATAAACCTAAACTGGGCGTCACTTGAACTACAAACGTATATGAAAAAATCATCCCGTTTAAGCCAAGAATTAAAAATATAGAATATTGATCAAAAGAGAAAATTATTTTCTTAAATCTCAAAAAGATGCAAATTAGAGCTCAAGGTCTCTCTGAACTTTAAATTAATTTAATTTATGATTGATATGACTGGACCAGACTGTCGAAGACCTGAAAAGTAGAAAAGTGATACACAAGTTCCCCTTTCTATATATACATATATTTTTCCCATAAAATACCCTAAAAAAATAGTATAGTATAGCAAATTCAAATATAGGAGTCAAATAGACTCTGGCTGTGCCATCAATAGTTAATACTTAGTGAAATGTTTTAGAAAAGTGACAAATGTTGAAATTGATTCGAATAACTAGTATTCTAATGAAAAGTTTGATATGAAGTTGTGAATCGATTGAAATTTGGGATTATTGTGCCCAAAACTAGTAGTATTCAATATTATTTAAATAGTTATTGAAAGCGTTCGCTCAGTACTGTGCGTATGCTGTACAGCATTATATATACCTAAATAAAATGTATGATCAATTCATAATTGTTAAATTTATAGTTAAGTAATAAAATTGAAAAGAAATGCCTGTTTTCGAAAGATCCTGGTGTGTCTCCTATTCCTGGAAGACAGTGCTCCAAATTATATCCATGAATGCTCTTGGCATGAGCTAGGTGCTAACCATACCATGAAGAATAACCAAACTATTCAATATGTGTACTTGTCTACGACAGGCATTTTCTGCACAAGGTGGGTCCACCCAATATCCATTTAATAAATCGCCATTATGGAAGTATCCATCCAACAATATATTGTATTCATAATAAAATGTGAATATCACATTAACAAACGGCCCTGTGAAAGAAAGAAATGCTGTTTCAATTGCTGGCGAAATGGAATGGATTTGAAATTAACCTCCCTCGGAGGGTTATTAAAAAAATTAAATAACTAAATTACTCCATGCTTGGAGGAGACAACTGGCAACCCAACATGGCTGACCGCAGGTCCCAAGCAATGAAATCTGCCTTCATCCGCTGAGCCCCTCTAAAATACTTCACCACATATTGGGAGTACTGGTCCCGAAAGCCATATCTGCCACGGGCATGGATATTATCACAAAGTTCGACATCACAAAATTCGACATCACAAAATTCGACATAATCTCCTCTCCAAAGATTAAGGATCTCACAAAACTGTCACATGAATGCCGTCGACATAGTTGGTCGAGTGCCCCAGAATGGCGATTCAATTCCTTCCTTCCTCATAATCCTCATAATCCTGACCAGGTTTGAACAAACAAAACCTAAAAAGGTAGCGACATCTATGGTTGGCCACTAATATTTCTTTAACGTACAGTACGTTTTTCTATGGATTTCCTTGAATATCGGAAAGGTAACCATGGCAAGTACTCAAGCTAATGAAAAGAATGTTTTGTGTGATTTATCCCAATCGGATAGATAAAGTAGATTTCATCCATATTGCAATTTCCACGAAACCAGCAAAAGTTCAGCATATCTCTCAAATTTCTAAATAGAGCATTACCCTATGATATATTTAGCTTTGAACCTGAGTGGGCCCGTATCAGGCCCTCCACTACGGCCAATGGCCTATTGTGATATATTTATTTACAGGAAATATTGTTTTCCAAAATGATTTAATGAAACACCTCTGAAATCATTGTTGCCAACTGTCCTTGTCGAGTAAGATTCTATGACATACGCAGCAGACAGATTCCTGTAATAATATTACCCAAAATAAAAAGAATCAAAATAGGGAACATTAAACAACATTTATAATGACAGCGCAATCTGCTATGCGGTAGCTGTAGCAGCGTAAAAGGTTGCAATTCTCTCACCATTAAATTAGCTTTGATAATGTAGCGGCAAAATGAACGCTACAATATATTATGATTTATTTTTTTGTTCGAAAACTATCAGATCTATGAAAAGTCGAAAAGTCGACAAAAAAGTTACAGAAATTCTGAATAATATTTTTAACTCGTATAACACTGAAACTTATTTTTCTTTCAAAAATGCTCAATTAATTGATTTCTGACTATCCGTCATAGCACTTTAAAGCAGGAATAAATCAAAAAATAAAACATCTCTCGGTTCTACAGTGTGTCCCACTTTGAGCAGCCACACCCTCATATTTCGTTGAGCATGAAATAATTCGAAATTTTCTTTGACTCAAGTTGTAGTACTCGGAAATACCTACCTTTATGTTTACGTAACCTTTGTATATCCATTTTCCACGGCTAACTACGACAAAATGAAAAGTGAAAAATTGGGAAAAACATACTAGACATTTTTTATCGCAAAAATAACACCAGATTCTGTTTCAGAACATCTTAAAACCCCCAAATCTCAATGCTTGAATCATTTGAATATACAGGGTATCATTCATTCTGATCAGAGTTAGCCTTGGAAAAGTGATATTTGGCTATTTTTTAAAGTATTAATTAAATATTTTTGGGAATTTTGTGAAAAGAGAAGACATTTTGGAAACTTTCCAAGCATTATTTATGGATTAGAGTTGATAATGATACCAGCTACAGATGATACCCTGTATATTCAAATGATTCAAGCATTGAGATTTGGGGGTTTTAAGGTGTTCTGAAACAGAATCAGGTGTTATTTTTGCGATAAAAAAATGCCTAGTATGTTTTTCCCAATTTTTCACTTTTCATTTGGTCGTAGTTAACCGTGGAAAATGGATATACAAAGGTTCCATAAACATAAAGGTTGGTATTTCCGAGTACTACAACTTGAGTCAAAGAAAATTTCGAATTATTTCATGCTCAACGAAATATGAGGGTATGGCTGCTCAAAGTGGGACACACTGTATATTGCTCAAGAATTTGGTGCCTTTCAAAAGGACGAAACGGCTATGAGGTGTGATAGATTCATGCACGAATCTTACTGTATTATTTATAACGAAACTATAACTGAAATGATTCTCACTAAGGTTTACAAAATCACGACAATTGCATCTTTGCTGTGATGCTTTCAGTACTGATCGTAAATTAAATGGGGTTGCTGATGCAAGTCTTGGAACCTTGGAGAACAACTTCCAGATTTCAAGCTGAAGTAATTTTATTTCGCCTTTCCTTGCCTTTCCATGATAGGTATTATTCGAAAATGCAGCCGGCCATTATGTGATGTTTTTCAAAATCTAATACGGTTTTTATCACTGCTGATGTCATGTATCTATTAGGATAGATTATTTTCATTAATGTTAAATGCAATTAGAATTAGTAGAATTCTTCTTTTGTTCTTTTTTCAATTTCAATTGAGTGTTGGTAAACCAAAAGAGTAATGTGTTTCTTACTGGTCACTGAACAGAACATTCAATCATAAAGAATCAGTTGATATTCTGATCACACATTTCTTATTAGTTGTAATTACATATTTTATAATGAAGTTACTGTAAGATATATACAGGGTGAGTCAGAATAAGACCGACAAACTCCGACTACAGATTCCTTGCCTCATTTTGAGATGAAAAGTTCCTATCAAGGTATGTCCTAAACCCTCTGAGATACAGGGTGTCAAAAGTGCGAAAAAAATTCGGATTAATTTCATTTTCTCTAAAACTCCTGGAGAAAAAAAATTTAAACTTGGTGCACTAATCAAGGTTTATCAACGTGATAATTTGAAGTTATAATTTTCAATTTTCGTAAACCAGTGGCGTAGTTACGATGGTATATGGTCATATTTTCCTTCATATTTTCTTTGGACAACTGAATTGACAAATAAGCATTTGACATCAGTTAGGCTCATCCATACTCAACCTAAAAGTCAACATTCCATTTGCCTAAAAGTGAAGGTTTCTGAGATATTTGCAAAAAACTGAAGATATGTCCTGAGAAGAGACATAAAATCCTGTGTGCTAATAATCGCATGATGCAACTTTATTATAACTTATAGGAATAATTGTCAACCTCCTGAACATTTTCCAATGTTGGGAGTATTCATAACATAGTACAGGTAGTTCAGAATGAGACCGACAAACTCCGTTTTTATTTATTCGTCATATTATTTGAACGAATTTTGAGCGTTAGACATAAGTTAGGCTCATCGATACTCAACCTAAAAGTCATAACATTCTATGTCTCTAAAAGTGAAGGTTTCTGAGATAATTGAGAAAAACTGAAGATATGTCCTGAGTATCAACGTAATTTGCTATGTGCAATAATCAAAAACAAAAACAAACCCAACTTCAAATTAATAATACTCCACTCAAATAAGAGTTTAGATCTGAACCAATTTATGCGAAAAAGCGAAGATAAGTACTCTTGATTTGTTGAATTTTATGTTGGAGTATCATTTTTAGAGCCTTTTCTAATTGGCGTATCGTGGAAAATTAATCCATTCAGAATATGGTTTTGAAAAAGAACAAGAATAAAAAATTTGTGTATTTTTATGCATTGATCAATGGTATACAAACTAGTCTGGAAGGTTCGACTTTGCAATTAGTTATCACGAATCGAAAGAAAATAATTTAGGAACAGTACAGTCAATTGACATAGTAAGCATCCTCAGAAGCTAAAAGATGAAGCTAATATTGGAAGAATTGAAAAGATGGTTCGGATGAGTCTGAATTAGACAGTCATTGTTTCCGGTAGAAACAAACTGATATATCGATACTACATTAGAGCTACGTTTGAGTTGAAGCCCGATCGAGCAAGCAGGGCATTCAGTGCATTGGCGGGGCTTTTGATGCCATTGAAAACAATGGAACAGAATTTGCCCCGACTTTCAAAAGAAATGCGATAAGGTTATTGGGAGCGCACCCGGATCGTTTAGGGCGTCAACTCGAACGCAGCATAGTAGATATGATTGACACTATTGATAGTAACCCAAACAAGGTTGTATTGTTGTCAAGTCATCTGTCATCATTTCAGTCAGTGAAGATCGTTTCAAAATGGATTATGGACGGAGCACCGGCCCATTTTCAACGAATCGTTCGTCAATTTCTTGATGAAACATTCCATGGTCAGTGGATAGGTAGACGTGGTCCCATACACTGGCCTGCACGTTCTCCGGATTTTACGTGACTAGACTTTTTTTTGGGGGATACCTTAAATCCCTGGTGTATTCGACACCTGTAGGATCTGTTGAAGATTTAACGGCAAGAATTTTAGCAGCATGTACGTTAATACAGGATATACCAGGAATATTCCAAAGCATGCGACAGTCAATGATACGGAGATGCCAATTATGTATCGAACAAAATGGTGGTCCATTTGAACATTTACTTTGAGCCTTTTTTGTTTTTATGTTGTGTACCCTATAAACCGTTTCTATTATTTGAGTAGATATAAATACACAATAATTGTCTTTTTTCACCAAAAACATGATGATTGGAAAATATTTTCCTAGATAATTCAGTATGAAATGACTTTGATAATGATTCTGCAACATAAAATTTAACAAATTTAAAAGTAGGTATTTACAGTTTTTCGCAAATATTATTTTGGGCGTTAACTCTCCTCTAACAGGAGTATTATAATTTGAGGCTGGGTTTGTCAGCGGATCTTTCAGAATAATCATTAAGCAACAATGTATGGTCACATATCGGTGAATTTACGAAATCGATTCGTTCAAATATTATGACGAATAATAAAAAGGAGTTTGTCGGTCTCATTCTGACTTACCTGTACTATGTTATGAATACTCCCAACATTAAAAAACGTTCAAGAGGTTGACAATTATTCCTATAAGTCATAATAAAGTTGCATCATGCGATTATTAGCACACAGGATCTTATGTCTCTTCTCAGGACACATCTTCAGTTTTTTGCAAATATCTCAGAAACCTTCACTTTTAGGCAAATGGAATGTTATGACTTTTAGGTTGAGTATGGATGGGCCTAACTGATGTCAAATGCTCATTTGTCAATTTAGTTGTCCAAAGAAAATATGAAGGAGAATATGACCACATACCATCGTAACTACGCCACTGGTTTACGAAAATTGAAAATTATAACTTCAAATTATCACGTTGATAAACCTTGATTAGGGCACCAAGTTTGAAATTTTTTTCTCCAGGAGTTTTAGAGAAAAAAAAATTAATCTAAATTTTTTTCGCACTTTTGACACCCTGTATCTCAGAGGGTTTAGGACATACCTTGATAGAAACTTTTCATCTCAAAATGAGGCAAGGAATCTGTAGTCGGAGTTTGTCGCTCTTATTCTGACTCACCATGTATATACTCAATTAATAATTTCAAATGACTTACATTCGAAGTGATATTATTTTATTTAGTCCAGGCATATTAGCGCTCTAGCCCCTAAAAATTGCTCGAGAGCTGGATATCATTTTAATCCCTCTTAGGGGTCCTAAATAACGGGTATATGAGTTTGCGACGGTTTTTAGGTTGTGCTTCAGATTTGAGAGCCTAAAGAGCGCGAAATTTTAGTTTTTTGTGTATAACTTAAAAAGTACGCATTTCAAAAGTTGCAATCTCAGTTGGTTGAGAGATTGCCCTCTGATGCCTGAGTATACTGCAACAATGAACTTCGCTCCAGCCTCAGCAACCTGGTCAGGGGTGGCTTTAAGATCGAGGAAAATCGAGACAACATTTAAGAGGTCGGGATTTTTGGCTAGGGTATTGATAAATTTGACCTTGCCTTGACGGAAAAATTAAGAGGTTGTGTCACAGCCGCTGAACGCATGAAGAAACAAGATGTGTCGTTTTGCATCTTCGGATAGCTTGCCATTGTTAGGACTGTAGATCACGGTTTGCTGATTACCCTTCCCAGGTTTCATTAGAAATATGTTGTCAATTAATTGTGATTGATCTTCACTGTTGAGTAATATTTGATTAGTCAGCAAAACCATTAAATCTGTGTCCTCCCCCACAATGAACACTTTCCTTCCGTTCCTCGATATTTCCACTGCAGTAGCCACAATCAAGGTATCTGCATCCTCAACGGCCCGTCTAACTTGAATGTGTGCACTTATAAACTTTTCTGTGAGCATCGCAATTAGGCGTTTCTTGTTGTTTTCGTTGGCAAGGAATCGTTCTTTTGGCATCGTTGCGGTCATCGATTCGTCAAACATCACTGAAGCAGATGACATGGTTCGAGCTCTACGGGCTCGTTCAGCTGACTTTATGCTTTTTTCGGAAGACTCCGGGTACCCATCAAACACGATGAAACAATTCGATCCAAAATTACTTTCAACGTAGTTCAAGTACTTCGTGATAACTGTGGAAAACTTTTCCACAGTGTTCCACACAACACGGTGTAACAAGAAACCGCCTTCCACAATAAAATCCGAATCTTTCGAGAATTCAACTTTGACTGGAAGGAAAAGCTTGTAAAGATCTGATTTCTTGTTCTTCCGCATCATTCTATCCTCATCAAACAGCGCTACTGGATAGGGAGCTAATTCAAATGAGAAGACACTTTCACTTTCACCATTCATAGTAACCTTAGACTTCACTGCTTGCAAAGGAAGTACTCTATTCTTTCGGAGAAATTTTGCACCCTTGAAGTCATTCCCTCTCATGCTATCCAAGCTTTTCATCCCCTTCTCATAAGCTTTGTGGCAGTCAATTTCAACACCTCCCAGTACTCCAGTGCTGATACACATAATCGATGTTCCTCGGGGAAAAGGATCGTGAGATTCAAACCACTGACTGAATTTTTCAACATCTTTGTTGTCCCTCTGCATCCTACTGTTCGTGGTGTCGACATGTTGATCAGATGTTGTGAAAGAGACGCCACAATAGTCCTCAATTTGGTGCGATATATCAACAGCAGTTGGCATACCTGCTATCCACCTGGCTAAGGTGCCATCAGTAATTCCCCGCCCTCTAGATAGACCTCCACACGCAGATATAGCCCTCATTAAAACTTGTTCTATTGTCATATCTGACCAAATCCCGGACCAGTTCTGTGATCGCCTTATGGTAAAAAAACCTTTCGTGGTGAACTGTTCATGCTCCGCTGGAGTGAGAATCTTTCGCAGGGAAAGCATATCTTGCAGGTATATTTGGCTTCCTTTAGCATAATTGAAATGGCCTGATGCATGGAAGTACGGAATCATGTTTTTTATGCTTTCCAAATGTAGAAACCAATCCCCACTCCTCTCAGCTTCGATGAATTGTTTTAGGATGCAAACCATCCTAAAATACTGCACCCACAGTTCTGCTGTGGGACTGTGTTTCTCCAAGACGTTCAATTGGAATTGATATTTCTGCATGAGTGTCAACGCAACGGGCTCATCTACCTGGAATTTGTCAGTCCCATATTCAAATAGAATAGACATTAGAGCTGTGCTCTCTTGTTCTGACAGGGACATTGATGACAGCACTATTTTACTCAGAGAAAGCTGATCCAAAATATGTGCTCTGACAGCTCTGGAGTAGTAGTGGCCAGACATGATAGTCTTGGTAGAAGCAAGCGCGAAGCAGACATTGAACAAATCTTGCAAACCACAGCCATCCATTATGTAGCCAATTGCTCCCATGAAGGACATGAGCAGGTGGAATCCACCGAGCCTAACTACAACACGGTTTAGCTGACTGTCTGGGCCACACGAAGCTACAATTGCTCTTGCCTTCATGTACAGCGGATGGTCAAAGGTCACGAAACAGTGCTTTTGATCAGCACTCTTCTCCACTGCTGCTTTCAGGGATGTGTACACAGTATCAGCATCAGAAGGGGGGGCTTTGATGAATGGCAGGCAGAGGACGCGTGAGGTTTGGTAGTCTTCGTTAGCAGTTATTCTCTCCATAAAGCCATTCCAACCAGGTAGGTTTGTCACATTCTTCCACTTCCCAAACATCCACAGCATATCTGTCAACTTAGGAAGGACTTGTTTCCCAGCTTCGCCTGGTGTTGGTTGAATGGTTAAAGAGGCCAAACCAACGTCCCGTGGTTTATCAAAATGTTCCAGTGGGATGGTGCCGCACTCGCTCAACGAGGTCACTGGTGGGATGGATTTCACCTTCGGTATGGGGGTTCTGGGAACTAGCAAACTCTTGGGCGTGAAGCACTGAATACCCCCCATGGCATGGAACTTACCATGGCCATCAATAGTATCCATATTTATATCGGCATTATCAAATACGAATTGCGTGAATGAATTTTTTGTGATGATATCAAGAGGTTGTTGAAGAGTTGACACTTCTAATTTCCTGACTTCTCCATAGGCACTGCTGAACCCCATGGCTGATAGTACGTCGACAAGGTGCCTTGAGCCATACTTCCTGTACAGCAGGGTTCCTATTCCAAGTAAAATTGGAGAGGTGAAAGATCTTGGTCGGGTCACTGAAATCAGAGAATGTGCAATGGCTTCAACTTGCTTCCGAGCTCTTTCTATCCTTTCGGCATTCTTCTTCTTTCCTCGAGGATTTGTTATTGTCGTCAGTAACAACTTCAAGGATTCTGGAATGTCGTCGTCCACACTATTTAGGAAGTTGTCGGGGGAGGGGTACTTATCCAATTCATACACTTTGGATCTGATGTCCTCACGTATGATATCTGCTGCTGTTTCTACTATTCGCAAGCGTTCGTCAGGCCCCTGCTTCCTGGTCTCATACCAGTTGCTACTCAGAATAGAATGGCCAACATTTTTGTAGCAGATCGTAATTGGCTTATGTCGATTCGTTCCTGGCACAACAATCACTTCATCTCCGAACCTTTCTGATAGCTTCTGCACTAAGTAATCCTTTCTATGTTCAGACCCACCGTATTGTTGAAGGATGTCGTTCAGTGAAAACTGACATAAGTCTTCATTATTCTCAAGATACTGGGTAATGAAGTCGACACATTTTGTCACTTCAGAACTCTCCCTTCGTCCACTGGTACCTTGAGTTGCATTAGGACCGACAGAAGGGCGAGAATGGAAGAAGGTATCACGGCAAGAATTGTGGTACCTTCCTTCTGCGGCTACTAAATCAGATTCATTCGCCATCCTATGCAATACCGCTTTCATCTCCTCTGGCAGTTGCAGTATCTCTGATTTTTTTCATTGTCTCATCTAGGGTCATAATCATACGCACTGTTTCACGTCTGTGAACAGGGAGCTTTTTTTGTTTGGCCTTGAAGCTCTCAGAGGCATCCTTTCCACAGTACAAGCACAGTTCCTTGAAGTTGAATTTTGGTACTTCCTCACGGCATCTTTTCATACTACTTCTTTCACCTGCTTCTTTTTCAGCCTTCACAATGCTAGACTCCTTAGTGTAGACACCTTTGCGACACTTCTCGTGAACGACAACAACTTTCTGTGTTTGCAACCACGTGTAATGCCCATCCTTTCTCCTTCTACTGGCCTCAATGAACGTTTTAAGTGACTTTTCCTTTAATCGTCCTCTCGTACAACATTCCGGCATATAAAACAAGTTACACTCGCCATGTTGCGCCTGCTGTCCATCCAACTCTCTTTTTGCTTTTTCAGCAGTAGATCTATAATCCTGAAATTGAATATTGAGTAATTACCTAAAAGAAAAATTGGAAAAGAGAAAGTGTTGAAGTAAATTAGCTTACCAGTCTTATAAACCCGAAATTATTTCCTTTGTTAATATAAACTTCACTCGCCTTCATTAGATCACGTTATTTAACTAACTGAAGATATTACATCAATGCATGTGCATTTATACAGATAAACTCAATTACCTATCTATACCTGACTGTAATTACAAACTATCTATCAGCCAGTAACCTATTACAATAACAAACAATATTAGTCAATAATTAATTCCAAGAATGGTGCTAACAATATTACAGGTTCAGGAGTAGGCTATATGGGAAAATTGTTTTGAGTTCAAGTTGAGTTAATTATTTTTACTTTTACTCGAAAAGAATGTAAGAAACTGAAAAGTTTTGAGTTCAGACGAAGTTTCCTGCCATGGTCTGCCTTGGCGGAAATTTGGCGCTACGACCTTTTTTGGTGTAGAATTCATATCTCAGCACTGGAGAAAGCGAATTTCAAATTTCAAAATGCGTCTGATTGAGAATGAAATATTCTATAACAATGGTTCTATGAGATTTTTCAATCGGAGCAGTAATTTTCGACCTACAGGCGGTGGAAGTTGAGGGTTGTCAACTTTTTAGCGGAGTTGGTAAAAAAAGCCAACTTTTGACGAGCAATTGCAGCTGAACGGCCAAACGGATTTCAATATTGTAAAAGTAGTTCGACGCGGAATTTGATGATCTTTAAAAAAAGATAGAACAACATTTTCTGTAAAATGCGTGTTTGTCGAGTTATACGCGAAAAACTGAAAAAAGTGCTAAAATTTCGCGGTTTTTAGGCTCTCAAATCTGAAGCACAACCTAAAAACCGTCGCAAACTCATATACCCGTTATTTAGGACCCCCAAGAGGGATTAATACGATTTCCAGCTCTCGAGCAATTTTTAGGAGCTAGGGCCCTTTTTAGCGCTAACTTTCTTGGGTAATTGTCAATACTTGATTAATAGTAAACTTCAAATACCTTCAAATAACAACAATTATTAGTTTATATCGCTTGCTTGCGATCCGAAGGAATGTTCGAGAATCTTCGACTCATGGCATCTCGATCGTGCGACATCTACATGCGGATATATGAGACGACTCGAGAACATTCTGGTGAGATTCTCTTCGAGTATAAATACCTCCATGCCTCGCGGCGGAAGACAGAACTAGAGAGTTGGACAGATAGTTAGGAAGTGATAGACAGTTCAGTTTCAAATAAAATAGTTCGATATAATTGTCATATTATAGTTGTTTGTGATATAAATGAATTGAAAATATATTAGACTTTAAAAATATATTACATTGGTGTCAGAAATAGGATGTGTAAAATAGAAAAATAGTGCTTAGTGGATTTTAAAAATAAAATGCAGTGTGTTCGTGTCAGCAGACAGATGCGTATAATTGTCAATAATAGACAGTGACTCATGAAGATTTTTCGTGAAGTGGACAGTTGTGTGAATTAACGGTAATATGCAATACCAATTGAGAAATCGTGATAGCTTGCAGCGACCACAGCGTTATGACGAATGTTGTACAGCCACCATTGTTGAACCCCAAACATACGAAGAAGCGCTTGAAAGTGAAGAGAAAGAAAACTGGCTTAGAGCTATGGACGACGAAATCAAATCTCTCAACATAAACGATACTTGGACACTAGAAACATAGCCTCCTAACCGCCAAGCTATCGGTTGTAAATGGGTCTACAAAGTGAAATTGAAAGCAGATGGACAAATAGATAAGTACAAAGCAAGACTCTGTGCAAAAGGGTACTCTCAGAAGCCTGGAATAGACTTTCAAGAAACTGTTTCGCCCGTGATCAGGTTTGAATCTATCAGAGTACTTCTGTCATTAGCAGCAGTCAGAAATTTGGAAATACGTCAATTTGACATCAAAATTGCATTTCTCAATGGAAATTTATCGGAAGAAATCTACATGAAACAACCAGAAGGTTTCAAAAATGAAGATACTAGTTTAGTGTGCAAATTACGGAAAAGTATTTACGGATTGAAGCAGTCACCTCGTTGCTGGAACATAGAATTCACCAAATTCCTGTCCGAGTTTTCTTTTAAGCAACTGGAAGCTGATAAATGCGTGTTTCATGCCAAGATCGAAGATGAAGACATTTTTCTGGCACTCTACGTTGATGATGGACTTGTTCTGTGTAGATCAGTTGATAGATTCTTTTTTTGAAAAATTAGCATCAAAATTTGAAATCACAACTTCAGATGCAGAATATTATGTTGGAATCGAAATAAGGCGTGACCGAAAGGAACAAAATATAATTTTGAGTCAATCTGGGTATATTCGAAGAATGTTGGAGAAATTTAATATACAGGAATGCAATCCAAATGCAGTACCAGCTGATCTCAACTCATTGCTTTATTCCCAAGAAATTTCTGATGAAGAAGTTTGCAATGCTCCTTACAGAGAATCTGTTGGGTGTTTGATGTTTCTAGCAGTTGTCTCACGACCAGATATTATGTTTGCTGTAAGTCAGGCAAGTCGCTTCTTGTCACATCCCAGAAGATCACACTGGACTGCTGTGAAAAGAATATTTAGCTATCTGAAAGGTACTCAAAATATTGGACTTCTATATTATGGTGCAAAAGAAATCAGCTTGATTGCCTACTCAGATGCCGATTTTGCGGGGGATCTGGACACCAGAAGATCAACAACTGGTTATCTAACCATTCTAGCTGGAGCTCCCGTGACTTGGTCATCTCATCTTCAGAAATGTGTATCAAGATCTACGACAGAATCCGAATACATCGCCGCTTCAGATGCAGCTCAGGAAATAATTTGGCCTCGTTGAGTTCCATAATGAGTACTTTGAAAGAAAAACTTCAAGAAAACTCGGAAAATCTGCATGAAAAACTTCTGAAAAATTCGAATATTTTAAAGGAAGAACTTGAAGAGGAAGTTCTAGAAAATTCGAAAACACTGAAAGAAGAACTTCAAGAAAAACTTGTAAAAAATTCGAATAGTTTGTGAAGGGAGAATTTCAAGAAAGTCCGAAGAATCTAGAAGAAAAGCTTCTTGAGAATTGAAAAATTCTGGAAGACAAACTCCTTGAAAATACAGAGAGTTTAAAAAAAGAACTTTCTGTTGTGGCATATCGTTTAGAAGAAAGATCAAAGATGAAATCGAGGAAGAGATGGGGAAATTGAAGGAAACAATCGGTGATGGAAATCATAGGCGGAATCAAAGATGAAATTGAGGAAGAGATGGGTAAATTGGAGGAAACAATCAGCGATGAAATCAGAGGTGGAATCGAGGAAGGAATCAGCAAAATGAGGGAAAAAATCAGTGAGTTAAAAAGCAAATTGACACTACCCACACCACAGAATCATCCATGGAAATTCAATGCTGGAACTAAGTTTGAACTTAGATGATGTTCAAAAGGGTTTGAAAGATGTAAAAATCGGTCCGGAAACAGGAAAACAGACCAGGAAACCAGGCAAGTATTGATACTCGTCCAACACACGCGATTGGGAATTTGAGGCAGCAAAACAATCTTGCAGAAGCCAAAGTACAGTCCAAATTATTAAGGAAGACCCACTTGAGCCTGCTAACCTGGAAGCTGCCGTTAGAAAGGTGATGAAAAAAATGTTGCCTGAGAGAAGACAAATAAGACTGGAATTGTAGGAAAATTGAGCATGTACGTAGCAAATATCCAACATTCAAAGAATCGGCACCGATGCAGGAAAACTAAAGAAGGTCTATGAAGAGGGGCAATCGTCGACCTGTATCCAGCAAGCCCCCGTTAACAATGCATAATGTCGCTGTCCTTCAACGTCAAAACAATGGTGTCTTTGAAGATGGTGTCATCAAGTCATCAACGAGCATTGCACCATGATGCTAGATACAGGTGCGACTAGGAAAATCCTTGGACCTGCTTTTACTAAAATACCAGAGAGAATTGAACCATCATCCTGGAAGCTACGCACAGTAACAGTTACTGAACAAAAGTAGCAACAGAAATGAACATCCATAAATAGGCTGATTAGACAAGTAAAAGTACATACCTGAAGACGAAAATTGTATCCTAAAGCAAGTTTAATTCACAGGAAAACTAGTATCTAGGTATTTATACAATATCACAATACTTTGGCTCCAGTTTGTACGAGTTTTGAAGCAGGGCAGTATAACAGACAGACGTCATATGAAACTATTTCAACTATGTGGAACTATTTCTAAATTATTCATTGACTTCATTTTTACAATTTCCACGAACTATTATAAGAAAATTATTATCAAAGCTAACAATATTTAGTTTTACAATAACCTTAGTTCTGATCTATTGGACATTGTCAAAATTTCTGAACAAGAAACAATTTCTATAGTTGATACGTTAGAATCATAGAGGGCAGATAATTTATTTTAGAAAATAGTTTAGAGCATAGAAAATGATACGTTTGTTGTTAGGTAGTTTTTCATGATATTTCAATAAACAACAAAGATAAGACTTTCAGTTTTGTGGAAAGGTGTATTTCCAATAGTTTTCAAGTATCAAAATTTGACTACCATTTTTGATAGGTACAAGAATTTGTTTTCGTATTTTCTAAATTATATACAGGGCAGTCCACATTCCAGAATCCAACTGAGAGAAGAAGTTTTTCTTGTTTCACCGACTGAGCTGAAAGAAAGGAGATAAGCAAGGAAAAAGGTAAAATATGTAAATGAAGGTGTGAGCTAGGGCAAATTTGATAAACTAGACTTTCAAGATAATAATAAAAGATTCATTCTATTTTTTAACATAAACAAATAATCAATTTCAAATATAATAAACAAATGAAAAATTATAAATATCAGTTTATCATATCATATCAAATGTGAGGCATGGTTTATAATGTGGAGCATGTTATAAATTAGTAACAATTATCACCAGCAAAACTTTGAGTAGAGGCTGTGCATGTATATGCATATACAGAGTCCTGCAACTGCTCTCCGGTGGTCCGTAGCTTTTAAACGGCGCAACTTGAAACTTTCTTTCGAATGCAAGCATAGAGATTACTTTGACCATTAAAAAAATATAGGGTCATGTATGTTCATCAACATTATTTCTGGAGATATATCGATATTACTTCAAAAAACATAAGGTATCCAACACTCTGTAACTCCTCGTGACATGACACACAGTTAAAATTTCATTACCTTTTGTGTACCGGATAGATCGAAACGCAAATTCAAATATCTCTTGTCTTATTCAAATGGAAACCCATATATTCAATTTCAGTATTGGAAATGCCATAAAATTTCCTTTCGAATGATATATCACACTTGGTATTTACTTCACCTTGAAAATGACGCAAATTTCCAATTGAAAAAAACAAGATATTGTCGTGAATTGGGGTTGATTCACGACTAACTAGGTAGATACTGATCATTCATAGATTTAAAACACTTTAGAAAAATATAAAAACATTTATTTTACTATGTACAAATATGCGATTTAGACGATTGAAATTAATGAAGGAAATAATCAATAAAGAATTAATGAATTAAAGAATTGAAGAATCTCTCCTAGACTAGTTATTGATTGAATGAATAATTTTAAAAAGATCTTTACTTACAATACATATCGGCATTTACATTTAGGGAACATTTTCCTTCTATCTAATATCTGATCTTCCAAACTCCCCCCATAGCCCTCACTAGCTGCGGGCACGGCAGAACTCTAAACTCGACTCGACTACCAGATCGAACTATCAGTGGCCTTTTTGAAAACTCTTGTTTATGTTATGTTGAGGACAAGTTGTGTTTAAAAATAAAATATCTTCGCTCACGTACTGAATTGTAAAAAGGTTACCCACGTATTGAAATATAAAATATTTTAATGTACAGGATGTTCCATATATTTTTGACAATACCCCCCCGTTCAAAATCGCGCGCCGAGCGATTATATTAAAACCAACTGACAATTCGATACAGGTTTACAAAAACTATGAAATTAATACCATGTAAATATAAATATACAAATAAATATGCGCAGAAGAAGTCTGCTTGCACCATCTCCATTTGAATTATTCTCCTCCTTGCTACCTTTTCCATCTTTGACTGGTTCATTTCGGTTCCATTCCATTGTACCATGGTTCATCGTTGCCTGGGTACAATAATTGGTTCATCAATTTAGTCAGGCTTGGATTGGCTTGGCTGGACCAGGTATGGTATGACCCAAACATACTGGACAAACTGTATTTGACATCAATCTGCCTGCCGGGACTTGACATGGCTTCAGTGGACTTGACATGGATTTGCCTGCCGGGACTTGGCATGGCTTGGTCCTGTTGGACTCCATTTTGGCTCTGCTTTCCTGTATTTGGCATGTATCGGCCTGCTGGGACTTGGCATGGCTTGGTCCGGTTGAACTCGATTTTGGCTCTGCTTTACTAGACTACATGGAGCTTGACATGGTAGAACTTGGCTCTGCTCTATCTCATTGAATGTGAGAAGGCTCAACTCGACATGGCTGTGGAAACTGTGGCTTCATCACGATTCACCTGGGGATTCCCTTGGAGTGGTACAAGGCTGAAGACTCTTCCGCGTTCCTTACAGGAGGTACAGTTCCTATAATACAAAAATAAAAGTTTAGGTAAACATACTGCTATCATCTAATTTTACAACAAATACCGTGCCCCAAAATATATTAAAAACCAATCAACCTTATTCTCATTATAAAATCATTATACAAGTACATGCCAACAATAAAGATCAAATATATTTTTCAAATATTTCGAAGGAACACATTGATATCAAATATTTACTAATTATAATATAATCATACTTTTGTTTTCAAATTATCGTAATAATATCCCATTCTATTTCTAGTAATTATCTCATTTTCCATTTATCCTTGCCATTCTTTTTCTCTTTCACAACTTATAATAATACCACCATCTCTCATATAACGAGGCTAATTTTGTGATGCGATACCCTGATATTCTTTGCCTAGGATTAGATACAGAATATCACAAAACAATTTCACACTCGCTTTTCACAATCAACAATTTATATTTCATTCTGTTCGACTTCATTCATCACTCATTACCCACTAAACCACTGTGCACAATTTTATCATCAGCAGTATCATACTTCACCATTTAATGGTCGGCCATTGCCTACACCCTTATGTCGTTTTCCTACGACCTCTTCTTTTTCTCTTGATTCCAAATCGCTTTAAGGAACTAATGTGTACACACACAGCTTTCAATCTACATAAATCACATCCTTTTTCGAATTTTTTGTAGATTCTAGTTTTACTCTATAAGTAACTGGATTCAACTTCTCTCATCATATGTATTCCGTATTCCTACAACATAAAATAAATCATCATAGTATCAATACAACTTTCATTCGAGATTTCATTGTCAAATTCTCCCTGACAAAATCGTGTATTTAGCATACACCAATAAGGATTCAACAAATTCCTTTCTCATAAGCTTACTCGATACGACTTCCAATCGCAATTCAATTGTCAAATTCTCTGACAAAACCGTGTATTAAGAATACACCAAGGATTCAACAAATTCCTCTCTCATTATTCTGACAACTCGTATACTGCACCTATTGGGTACACTCAAAATAATAATGCATCTCCATGCATTCTCTAAGCTCATCTCTTGTGATTCTTCGAAAAAGTCCATATGGTGCCACGAATTCTGGAAAGACAGCAGGCGTTCCTTTCTTTCTTGCTTCTGCCAACGTACTGATCTCTGCTAGGGGCTAGGGGGAAGCTGAAGATTCAGTAAAAAGTACTGTTAAATTAGTACATACACGTAGTAGTTAGGTAGTTACTCTCATTTACCGTATACCCAAGATATAACAATTTTACACAAATTATTCTTGTAAAAATCAATAGGGAAAACAACAAAATTCAAATAATTATACTGAAAATAAATCGTTAGAACTTAACATCATTAGCATTTATATTTAATCTTCATAAAATTCTCTGGAGTTTATTGCGTACGAAATAGCGTACTTTCGTCAAATAATATTTTTATTCTGAAATGCTATTGTTGCACAATACTTGGAGAGATTCATTCAGAAACAAAACATATGGATCAGCAATTTCTACCTAGTTGTACCGGATCTAGGTCAAGTTCAAAGTCTATGAACTTCAAGCTAAACAACTATATTGAGTTGATTGTACCACTATTCAAATTTATAACAAAATAAAAATTGGTTCATTATGAAGAATGAATCCACAAACTAAACCACGGCAGCCTCCACCACTTGTCGTGAATTGGGGTTGATTCACGACTAACTAGGTAGATACTGATCATTCATAGATTTAAAACACTTTAGAAAAATATAAAAACATTTATTTTACTATGTACAAATATGCGATTTAGACGATTGAAATTAATGAAGGAAATAATCAATAAAGAATTAATGAATTAAAGAATTGAAGAATCTCTCCTAGACTAGTTATTGATTGAATGAATAATTTTAAAAAGATCTTTACTTACAATACATATCGGCATTTACATTTAGGGAACATTTTCCTTCTATCTAATATCTGATCTTCCAAACTCCCCCCATAGCCCTCACTAGCTGCGGGCACGGCAGAACTCTAAACTCGACTCGACTACCAGATCGAACTATCAGTGGCCTTTTTGAAAACTCTTGTTTATGTTATGTTGAGGACAAGTTGTGTTTAAAAATAAAATATCTTCGCTCACGTACTGAATTGTAAAAAGGTTACCCACGTATTGAAATATAAAATATTTTAATGTACAGGATGTTCCATATATTTTTGACAATATCTTTCAATTTGCGTTTCGATCTATCCGGTACACAAAAAGTAATGAAATTTCAACTGTGTGTCGTGTTACAGAAACTAGATCATACTGGAGTCATTTCGCTTCCCAAAAGTTTTTAGAATAATTTTTCCACGAGGAGTTACAGAGTGTTGAATACCTTATGTTTTTTGGAGTAATATCGATATATCTCCGGAAATAACGTTGATGAACATACATGACCCTATATTTTTTGAATAGTCAAAGTAATCCGGCAGTACCTTACGAAGCTTCCTCACCAAGACGAAACCAGAGAACACAACAGAATCCAGCAAAAATTGTATTTACCCATGTCCCATGTCCCATGTCCCATGTGAATGTGGAGATTCCTATATCGGAGAGACCAAGAGGCCATTATCAGTAAGAATAGCCGAACACAAAAAGTGGACTCAACGAGGGGAAACATCAAAATCGGGAATTGCTGACCACGCCTGGACAAAACACCACCGAATACTCTGGGACGAAGCTAGTGTTCTTCATAGAGAGGAACATTGGTTCAAACGGAAATTTATGGAAACCACCTACATAGAAGCCAATGGTGCCTTCAGTCAACCAAGCGTGGAAATTAAAAACGTATGGAAATCGCTCATGGACCGTTTTGGAGGGAGAAAAAGCGCGAAACCACGCGCGCCACAAGACCGCGCGTAATTACACTTAATTATAGACCTATAAAAGGTCGCGTAGCATCTGATTTTGTCACTATTCACCAGAAGACGATTGCGGATTCAAGCAATTGAAACGTTGTGGAAAAAAAAATTTAAAGAGATAGAAATCTTTCAACCATTAAGATGGTGGATGTCCGAAATATAAGTAATCAAGTTACTACATCGTCTAAAACATTCAAACAAAGTAATCTCTATTCAACCATGTGATGAAATATAGGGGTATATTCAAAATATTTTCCAAAGATACTCTCTCAAGAAGGAGCATGCTTGCATTCGAAAGAAATTTTCAAGTTTCGCCGTTTAGAAGCTATGGACCAACGGAGTGAATATGGATTTGATAGATCGTAAGAAAGTAGGTATGGAAGGAAATTTGGAAGATGGTGATCATGGAGAGGCAAGTGGAGTAAGACAAGGAAGAGAGATGAGAAAGTATCAAATGGAAAGTAGAATGGATGAAAAATTAATGGATTTTATAGGAAACAATATAGGAAGTATAACAAAGAATATGGGGAGAATTGAAGAAAGAACAATAGTGAATATGGAGGAGAATATGGAGAGAACGGAAGAGGGAACAAAAATGAATATGGAGAGAATGGAAGAGAGAAAAAAGTGAATATGATGGAGAATATGAAGAGAATGGAAGAGAGAACAAAAGTGAGTATGGATCAGAGTATTAAAGAAAACATGGAAAATATGAGGGACAGTATGGAAAGTAGAAAACAGAAAATGGAAGAATATATGATGATAAAACTTGAAGAAAATAAAAATGAAATTATAAATGAATCTAAAGAATTTGAAAGAAAGATTGAACAACAAAATATAGAATTTTATGAAAAAATGAATGGGGAAATGAGTCGTATAAGCAATTCAGTTGAACAAAATAATTAACAAATTAGGAATATGCGATTGGAGTTAGAAATATCAAATCAGATACCATACAGGAAATAGGTGAAGTTAATAAAAAAGTTTCAAGAACAAAATGCTAATGACAAAATTTGCATTATTGGAGATAAAATAAGAAATATTAAGGGAAAAAATAACAGTACATAGGGACAACAGTGATCATTGTGAAGAAATTAAAGATTTGGAAGAGAAATGAAAACAATTAGAAGATAGTAGAAAAAAAGAACCTGTAGAAACAAGAATATTCACTAGCTGTCAAAGTTATCATACTAACAATAAAGATAGTAACATAAAAAAATTACACCCCAATAACAATTATAAAGTTGATGAAGAATAAAATGAAAAATATTCAAAGAAGTGAAGAATTGAAAGATTTTATAAGGGAATTTTTGGTGAATCAAACTTGTATGGTTCAATAGTCAGGAGAGGAACATAAATAATTTGATGATTTTGAAAAATTGTTTTTTAAACAATATTGGGGTGAAAATGCTCAATTAATAATTAGAGATCATGAAGCATGAACTATAATAACTATGCTGTACAATTATATTCCATAGCACAATATTTAAATCCAACTTTGAATGAAGAGGAGATTGTGGGTAACATCAGTAGGCATTTTAAACAAGAAATTTCTGAAATTATTAGCATGCATGAGATTAAAACTATGACAAGGCTAAGTGATTATTTAATGAGGTTAGAAAGAACTGTATCTTACAGAAATTGGGATAAGAGAAATCAATATACAAGGTATTATAATAATACTAAAATGAAAATAATCAAAGTAAAAATGAAAATGGAATGTTATATGGTAATAATAAAAATACAGAAGAACAATATAATAGGTATGGTTTAAATAATAATTTTCAAACAGATAGAAATTCAAATAATTATAATAATTATAATAATATATACAGGGGAAATCAGAAAAACAGAGAATATAAGAGAAATAGTTATCATAATTATAATAATAGAGACAATAATCAAAATAATGATAACAGAAACCAAAATCAAACTATAAAACAAGTACATTTTCAAAGAAGGGCAAACAATTGATAATGAAAGAGGATAGACTATGGAAAATTATGTAGGGCAATCAAATTCAACAGAAGATGTAAGAAATCTAGAAAATTCAGAAAATTTTTATCAAGAAAAATATATGGTAAGCTGGAACAACCAATTAATGAACATTCAATGGAATATATTGATTTAAATGACAATGAGGGAATAAACCAAATAAATAACTTAATAACATTACAAGGAAAAATTGGAGATAAACTAGTTAGAATTCTTATTTATACAGGGTCTGAAGCATCACTTATCAATAAAATCAATAAAGGAAATGATGTAGAAATTTTGAACAAGGTGGTAAAAATGCCAAAGACACAAGACCCCGCACTAGTCTTATGGAAAATCGCTGAAATTTCAATATAATGTAGCCCATGCCATCCTGAACAAAATTTACCATTGCGCCAACTCTCTGAATACCAGCGTTTGCATTCTACAGGGGGTCAAATTTAATTTTTATCGTATCGATTTTAATTTTTATAATGGAATAGTTCACAATATGTGCATCAAAAAGTTCAAATGACAAAAGTTTCTAGAATCAAAACAGGCAGGTATACAGAGGGTTAAACTTTCTTTCTATCAATTTATATCGATTTTTTTTCGAAAAAATATTCGTTTTCCTGCAGATCCATATGCAATTGATGTTACTTACAGTACATGAGAGTGTGATCATATTTTGCATTTGAACTAACCATCCAACTTTAAGTATTTAGAAGATACGGGGCGATCAAAAATATATTTTCAATTTCGGAAAAATGTATTCCTATGTATAGTCAGTTTTCACTTACTTATATATATATATATATATATATATATATATATATATATATATATATATATATATATATATGTTCGGATAGGTTTCCGCGGTCAGATATTTGAAAACTGGAAGTTCGGGTTGAACCGCGTCTAGAATTTATTGAAATTCGACGTTTCGGCTCCGATTTTGGAGCCATTTTCAAGAAAAAGAAAAAAGGATAGATTGATCGAAAGGGGGGGGGCGGTGAGGGTAGATTCTACACTGAGGTCTCAATCTGCCTACTCCTCCGGTATCATCAGGATTTTGTGACTTGACGCCGGGGTCTCAATCTGCCTACTCCCCAGGTCTCGCCACTTGTTCTCTCTAAGGTCTCAATCTGCCTACTCCGTCGAGAGAACTGAATATTTGTCGGTTGTGCAGCTGTATTTATACTATGGCCGCCTTGACTAGTATAAATACAGCTGCACAACAGACAAATATTCAGTTCTCTCGACGGAGTAGGCAGATTGAGACCTTAGAGAGAACAAGTGGCGAGACCTGGGGAGTAGGCAGATTGAGACCCCGGCGTCAAGTCACAAAATCCTGATGATGCCTGAGGAGTAGACAGATTGAGACCTCGTAGAATCTACCCTCAACCCCCCTTGATCAATTTATCCTTATTTCTTTTTCTTGAAAATGGCTCCAAAATCAGAGCCGAAACGTCGAATTTCAATAAATTCTAGACGCGGTTCAACCCGAACTTCCAGTTTTCATATATATATATATATATATATATATATATATATATATATATATATATATATATATGTGTTCGGATAGGTTTCCGCGGTCAGATATTTGAAAACTAGAAGTTCGGGTTGAACCGCGTCTGGAATTTGTTGAAATTCGACGTTTCGGCTCCGATTTTGGAGCCATTTTCAAGAATAAGAAGGATAGGTATAGTGAGGAAACGTGATTCTACACTGAGGTCTCAGTCTGCCTACTCCTCAGGTATTATCGCGTTAGGATTTTGTGACTTGACGTCGGGGTCTCAATCTGCCTACTCCCCAAGTCTCGTCACTGGCTCTCTCTAAGGTCTCAATCTGCCTACTCCTTCGAGAGAACTGAGGATTTGCGGGTTGAATAGAATAGACAGAAGTTTCATGCTGAAATTAGTGCATAACAAGCTCGTTATGATAATATGTACGTATCATTACCATATTCCTGTATGTCGGTCAATATCTTAGAAATAATTCCAAACTCACCTGATATTCTCCCATCGACCTTGACATAGTTCGACACTTCAGTGACGTATCAAACAGTCACATAAACATAACACACAAGACACAATTATTCATACTTTGGCTGCCAGTCGAAGATTCAAACCATAGCGACTGCAGAAATTTTTCTGATGGCCAGAGAAAGTGCCAGGAATCGCACGTAAAAAGGTAAGACCTCGTTAGTCCTTGGCTGCTCGCACAAGTTTCAACTTTTGAGGGCTGCCGTTCATAAGGGGACGACAGCTAGTTAACGCAAAAACAATTTTAAAATAATAGCAGGCATAAATTCCAAGTTTTTTGTTGTGAGTAGGAAGTTTTAATTTTCTCAATATTTATCCGTGAAAATGTTTTCGATTATTTGCATTGAGTTATGAGAAACATCGGTAGATTTTTAAACTCACCCAGTGAGGAGAACCGGAATAGTTGCAAATGGTCACTTATTTTCTGGATGATTGATTAAAATCAAAGGAGATGGCCTGATTTCCATGGATAAGTCTGATTCCTGAAATTATTTCAGGGAATGTTGTAGAGGACCATTCAACAAGATTTTTATTGGTGAAGAAGAATTCAGCCCAAGAGGCAGCTTCAGAACAAAGACTGGTAATTCCAAGAAACTCCATGAGTACAGATGGCATCGAAATACGAATAGAAAACATCAACCAAAAAGGTATTTGAATACTTTCATTTTATATCTGTCTTTCATTATCTCAACTGTTACTTTGAATACGACGTTTCAATCGGTACGATATCTCCGATCGTTAAGTGCGTTAAGTCAAGTGCTTAATGACCTGTTTCGAGGTAATGAGAGATATTCATAGTTCTTAACGGATACTTGCTTCCTAATTACGAAGAAGGGTGATCAACAGAGATTGAAGATTTCAGGAGAGGTTTATTGACAACTACAATTATAGTGTTGGCAATTCTGTATTGTTTCACACATCTGTGTTTTATGATCACGCGAAAGACTTGTACTAAAATATATGCCATCAGCCATACGAATGAGATATACTTCTCTGTCTGTGAGTTGACGACTACTTGACATCAGTATAGCACATGAATAAGATAGACGTGAAAACGATAAAAGAATTATTTTATCTAACAAATCCATTATTTGAACAGCTCATTGGCCCAGATTTCGCTAGTTGCAATTTGGTGTTGGAAACAACTGGAAATAAAAGTGATTGTTAGATATAAATCCGCTGGAATTCGGCAGACCCGAAAAACATTGCATCGGCGGTAGTTCAGGTAGCGAACCTGAAACCTTTTGATGGAAATGTTTTCTCAAATTGGGAGGTACGACTGAAACCAGTGCTGGAACAAAATTATGTCTTGGAAGCCTTTGAAAAAGTGTCAGAAACAAGATCCTAAGAAGAGGAATTCAAGAAGAAGGACAGTTCAGTGGTTGGCTGACAATGTGCTTGAAACAGTCAAGGACAAGAAGAACGCCAAAGAAATGTATGAGACACTACGGAACACGTATACAAAAACAGAAATTTCTGCACAAGTGATTTTGCAGAGGGAACATCGCAATATGATGTATACAAACGGACGACTTGTAGAATTTATCATAGAATTCGAAAAGACAGTGAGCGATCTGAAAAGCAGTGGTGCTTCTATACAAGACGAGGAAATAATTTCAAAGCTGCTCTCTGTTCTGTCTCAGAAACCACAGGATATGAATTTTCACTTTGTCATAAACAGACTACTCCAGGAAGGAATACGTCAGAACGGTTTAGGTGAACAAAATTAAACTGACTCAGCAGCCTTCACAGTCAGGAAACTCAAACTCCAATGTTGCTTGTATTTCTAAATCTTCCACAATCTTCGTATTTTTTATTTGTCCATTTTTGTTACTCATTTCACTCTTCCCCAATACTTCATTTCAATGGCTTTTTTGTTTTTGTGAGAGTACCCAGGACTCGCAACTAAATGTCAAAATAGGTCTATATTTTGTTATATTGTTCAAAAAACATTTATTGTAGTTTTCTTAAAAATTTCTTTTTTATTTATAAAGGTTTCATTTATTTAGTAGTATAGGTTTAATGTGTTTTGTATTCTATTGTTAATTTATATTTCCTGTTTTCTGTTTCTTTGTATTTCTTCCGGAATATTTGTAATGTTGTGCTTCTTTCATATTCACTCCTTCTATTTGTATATTTATCGTTTTTCTTCCTTCTTCGGAAATGACCACCACTTTTGTTTTGTTCTTGTTCATTCGCATCTCGTATTCTTCAAATGTTTTATTCCAATCTCTAGATTATTTTGTAGATCTTGTTCATTCTTGGCCATAATTATCAAATCGTCTGCGAAGGCACCATCTGATATTTCTATTCTCAGTAGGTGTCTGTATCCAATGTGAATATTTTTAACTTTTTGGGAATTTTGTTTTATTATCTACAAATACTGCGAACAGCAACGGACTTAGTCTTAACCCTTCTCTTGTTGTACATATTTTTTTTTATAAATTATTTACTATCTTGATTATTTTGTTTTCAATTCCTCTATTCTTCAGAATTTCCCATAACTCCTTCCTTGGCACCTTGTCGAACGCTTTTTCGAGGTGAATGAATCTTAACATACATCTTGCCCTTGCTGTCCTTGCTTTTTTTCTGCGACTATCTTCGATGTCAATATATGGTCTTGTGTACTCCTGCCCTCCCTAAAACTGTTTTGTGATTCTAAGGGCGGGTTGTACAATACAAGTTCACCAACAGTTCAACTAAACTAATTTCAGTTGTTAAGGAACTAGAAATTTTATTGGCCAATCCATGGAAACTGAAGCAAGTTTACTTTAACTGTTGCTGAAGTTGTTGCGTAGAACCGAACCCGCCCTTATAGCGTTGTCTCTACTATGGATCTTATATTCTTATCTATAATTTTCCCATATATTTCCATCGCTGTACTTAGCAATGTTATGCATCTGTAGTTCGTGCAATCATACTTATTTTCCTTCTCGAATATAGGGACAATCATTGCTACTTTCCAATCATTACGTATCTGCTTTTCGGACAGTATTTCAAACCAATTTTCACCCATATTCTTGAACATTTCAGTTGTAAGTGTCTTCTCTATCTTGTAATATTTCGTTTTTGTTTGTTTCTTTCTCTATTTGTTGATGGTCATCTAATAACTATTGAAAATATTTTCTCCATCCAATCATTATCCCTCTGTCTTCCCTTATAATTTCGCCATTTTTGTTTTTAAAGCTATTTACCTCCGGTGTTTTTTCTTGTCTCATTGTTTTCAGCGTTCTATAAAAACATTTCCGGTTTGATTTGCTATCGGTTTCCATTTTTTTCCAAATTCTTCCAACTTTTTCTTTTTTGCCTTAGTTACTAACTCTTTTACTTTTTCTTTTCATTTTTGTACTTTTCATAGTTGTCTACAGTTTTATCAGTCAAATAAGTTTTCCATTTCTTTTTCTTTGTCTATACTTGGTTTTTATTTCTTCTATCCACCAAGGAGTTGGTTTTTTATGTTTCTTTTTTTTAAGTCCACATATCTCTGTCGTCATTGTTAATACCGTATTTTTGAAGTATTTTCACAGTGTCTCTAGATTACTGTGTTTCACTGATTGTATCGAACTTTCAAATGTATAGTTTTGTCTAGTAGTTTGAAAGCTTTGATTGATTCAAATTCGACATTTTCTTTGCTATGTACTTCTCTTTTTTTCGCTTCTTGTAATTCCTCTGTTATTTTTGTTACTAACAAATAGTGGTCACTGCCGATTTCTGACCCTCTTCTCACTCTCGTGTCTACTACTTGTCTCCTGAATCCTTTTTCTACTAAAATGGATGATCGATTTTCCATCTCCACTTTTAACTTCTCTAGTATACATGTATATATCTCGATGTCCGAAAAAGACATTTGTCACGATTAGGTTATGCAATGTACAGAATTCCATCATTCTTTCTATTGTTCCTGATCTCTTCACCATGTTGTCCTATTACTGTATTATAGTTTGCAACTGAATATTTTTCCTCTTGCGTCTTCTGTGATTGTTGTTAGATCTTTCCAGAAGTTGTTTATATTTTCAGCTGTATCGTCTTCATTCGGTCCATATACTCTCATGACTGCTTTTGTATTCTTGTCATTTCTTTTTAGTTCAACTGTGAGCCTTCGCTCTGTCCATCCTTTCCACTTGTAAATTCCTTCATATATCATTCTATGTATCAAACATGCTACTTCCATTGCTGCTCTTCTATTTTTTATACCCCACTGTACATTAGTATATGACCTTTTTCTGTTTTTGATAATCCTTATCCCTTCTACTTTATTTCGGTTATTGCTAGTATCTCCAATTCCCTCTTTTCAAATTCCTCTTCTAATTCTTTATATTTTCCCTGTAGACTTCTTTCATTCCATATACCGATTGTACACATATGTTTTGCTTCTGTCATTTCACTATTCTCTTTGCTTTTCTGCATCTTTTCTCTCCTATTTTCATTGTCTGTTTTCTGTATATCATTTTCTCCTTTCATCGTCTGTTTTTTATTTTCCTTCAGTTTTTTCAAGCAATTCTTCCATTTTCTTCTTACAGTCCACCCTGTTCCTCATTCTATTTCCGTATTTTCCCATTCATTGTCACCTTTTTATAATCAATTGTTGTTTATTGACTTTTTCTCTTTCTTCGTCATTTCTCTCATTTGTTTTGTATTTCTTGCTCATTTTTTGTTAATTCAGAATCTATATATATTTTCGTGGGAAGGTTTCGTAGTTGACTTTTGTTCCGTAGTATATCCACCTTTTCTTTTAGTGATTCTGTTTCCTATCCAGCTTTTCTTGCGCTTCTTAATGTTACATTTATTTTCAACTATTTTGAGTTAAAATTTTCCATTTGTTCTTCCAATATTTTATCATTACTTATGTCAACCTTATATCCCAAAATTCTTAAATTTTTCCTTCTATATTCACGTTCTAACTTTTCCAGTTTTCCTGCTAATAATTCATTTATTTTCCACTTCATCTATTTGTTCTCTTCTTTCATTTCATTTATCTGTAGCTAGTTTTCTTTTAGGTTTTTTCCGATGAGCTTTACCTCATCTATTATCTCATCATTTTTCTTTAGCAGCACCTCATTTTTTTTTTGGTTTTTGTTGTTATCTGTTATCTATTACTTTTGTTTGCTTTTTTGTTGATTTCACTAATTTCACTTTACTAATTTTTCTTACCAAGCTTATCTCGCTGAATTTCTCGTAATTTTATATTTATTACAGGCGAAAAATCAAACACGTTTTCTTCGCTTGATGACACGATGCGACCTTATATACTATGTGAACAGAATAACCATACAAAATTGTTACAATACAATGACTATTCATCCAAAATTTAGAGAGCGCATCCATGGTGAATTTTATTGTATTGCTCAAACACAGAAGAGATGGGTCTCATGAATAAAAATGAAGCAAATGCTTGTACTTCAAATCATGAAGCAAAACCTTCGGAGTATATGAATAATATGTTTGGAGCACTTGCTTTACATCAGAAGGAAAAGCATTTGCTGCATCAGAAGCAAATACTTCAGTTTATATGAATAAACTCATGCTTTTGCTAGCAACTTATAGCAAATGCTTTAGTTTTCTGAAGGTACCTCCAGTGCAGACTTCGCGTTCGGAAAGCGACACGTGTGTGATAATTATGGCGTTTTTAAATAATCCGAGAGTCGTAAAACATTATAAAAAACGCAGAGATACATCACCGAATGATTTTAGACACCTGTATCGTTTCAACGAAAAAAACGTGCATTGGTTAGCCAACTATTTCTTCGGTGAGGATAATAATGAGACACGAGATGGTGCATTATCACCGTTCCAGAAACTGAAAGTGTTTTTGCAGTATATCGCTGATCCTGGTTACCAAGATAGCGTGGGAGAAATAATTGGAGTTTACCAAAGTACTATATCAAAAACAATTGCTGAAGTAACGGACAAAATCTGGTAGAAAGCAGATGTATGGATCAAGTTTCCATCAACCAATAAGGAAATGCGCGAAGCCCAGCGTCTTTGGCAGCAAGTTAATACGTTTCCAGCAGCAGTTGGAGTATTGGATTGCACCGATGTCTGTATTCGAAAGCTTTCTCAGTTTGGAGACGAATATATAAACCGAAAAGGTTTTGCTAGCATCAATGTACAAGCAACGTGCGATGCACAGGATAAATTGACAAGTGTGGATGTGCAATGGCCCGGTTCTACCCATGAGAGTAGAATCTGGAAAAATTCTGCTATTTGTGCTGTCATGCGTCTCAATACACAACGAGCTTTGCTCCTGGCAGATGAAGGGTATGGAATAGAGCCCTGTTTAATGACTCCCTATCGAAACCCAAACACACCCCAAGAAACGCAGTACAATAATTTGTTGAAGAAGGAAAGGGGGCGTATTGAACGTTGCTTTGGACAGTTGAAGCAAAGATTTGCCATACTGCAATATAAAGTTCGAGTGAAGCTTGAAAACATTCCTAAAGTGATAGTATGCTATGTTATTCTGCACAACATTGCAAAAACATTACGCAATCCAGACTTCGAACTGGAAGAGGGGGAGCTTGATAACGTCGCAAATAACCGTATTGAGGAAAATGGGGATGACGATATTAATATTAGAAGAACTGGAATGCGAAGGAGAGAGGAAATTGCTCGTCTAATTTTTCAGCAAAATTTGTAGGGTGAATTAAAAATAATCTGCCAATTCATGGGCACCCAAACTCACACGGATAATGTATAATCTAGTTTTTACATATTGTGGTCATTGGTCATTAGAGTTGATAACAAAATAATTTTCGATTTTTGTATTTGTACTTTTTGTTCACCCTGTACACTTTGTTTCAAAATCTTTTGAAAGGCGAAGATTCTTACAAATTTTTGAAACCGGAACAACTTTAGCTTTTGACACGATCACCATATATCTCACACTACTACAGTTATAGTCTACGTGTGAGCTAATAATTATAAATATAAGCCAAGACATGGAAAACAAAATTTACTGAAAATATCATAACAAATAGAGTAGTGATACAACCTGTGTACGAGCCCACCATGCGCAGTAGCGACTTCTCAGCGTCGCTGGGTTCACCGCGTGACGTTGGGTGTTGCCGGATTTAAAATTAAGGAGTAGAGTTACGGAGGGTGGGACGTTGCCGGTTTTTAAATTTAATTATGGAAGAAAAAAGATATACACGGTGTAGCAACGTAACATGACAGAAAAAACAGTTTGTCAAAAATCGTATTATATACAGGGTGTCTCAAAATACATCGGAAAAATGAATCATCACATCATTGGGGCATCACATCATTGGGGCATCGCATCATTGGGGCATGCAGGGATTCAGAAGTTTTCGTTTTACGTATACAGGGTGTGTCAAAATACACCATTTAAGGAAAAAAATAAATACAGGGTGTCTCATAAACGTGCATCGTGATGGGGTTCGTCATTTAAGAAAAAAATATATACCAGGTGTACCAACGTGCCAGTTGAGACAAAAAATATATACAGGGTGTCTCATAAACGTGCATCGTGACGGGGTCCGTCATTTTTAAAGTGCGATACCAATTCGTTTTCAAGGATACATCAGAGCCATCTGTCGTTCAATTTATACATTAATGATATTTTGGATCTGTACGAATCATCAAAAAATAAGCACTTCCGGTTTCAAAAAATTAAGATAGAAGAAAAGTAATAGTAAATTCGGATTACCCACATCGAGGAGAGTCCAAATCTGCAATAAAATGGCTACTTCCGGTCGACCGATTTTGATGATTTTGGCATCAATAGATTCGTTTGGATGTCAAGAAACATTTTTAAGCATTTTTTGAGGTCAAAAGGGCATAGGAGGCTATCTTCGTTATTAGTAGAGTTACAGAAACGTGCGGGTACTCTAAGAAGACAACTTTCATGGGAGATCAAGAAAATAATAGAATTTGCTTACGTCAACTGCCATAAGGGCCGTAAACCGCACATATTAATGTGTTATGTACTTATTGCTTAAATCTTAGAAGCTGATTCGTAAAAGTTTGTAATTTTTCGTTCAGAATGCCACTCAATATATGTCTTTGTTTCGATTTCACTATCCATCATCATCAGGCGGAGTTAGGCAGCACAATTTTTTTTTTAAAGTATGAGATTGAATAACATCTGTGTGTGTGTGTGGTTGGGGCATGCAAGGATTCAGAAGTTTTAGTTTTACGTATACAAGGTGTGTCAAAATACATCATTTAAGAAAAAAAAAATACAGGGTGTCTCATAAACGTGCATCGTGGTGTGGTTTGCCATTTAAGAAAAATATATATACCAGGTATACCAACATGCGCAGTTGAAGGGAAAAATGAACAGGGTGTGTCAAAGTGTATACAGGGTGTTTCAAAATACATCATTTAAGAGAAAAAACCGCTGAAACATGTAAAAATGCGACCATAATATGCGTTTTTCGCATTCCAAAAAACATCTAAAATTTGAAACGTTGAAAAAGGCAAAAATGTGACCACAATATGCGTTTTTCGCATTCCAAAAAACAGTCTAAACTAAACCATAAAAACTGTGGTGTTTCAAAATACAACATTTAAGAGGAAAAAACAACCAGGTTTCTCAAAATGCATCAGTTAAGAGAGAAAAACAACGGGGTGTCTCAAAATACGTCACTTAAGAGGAAAAATATGACGACTGCTTGTCAAATGCTATACCAGGTGTACCAACATATGAATTAAGAGAAAAAACATGGTCGCCTCTGTCATTTGTCAACTGTTAGGTGGAAAATGGGTCAAATAAAAACTTATCATTGGAAATATGGGGATTCGAAACAACGACATACCCATGCATAGAGATTGAATTACATCTGTCATCTATGTGATGTTCTTCGACGAAGGTGTTTATACTCGTCAGTCAAATGTCATCTGTCATTTCAAAAAAGGTTCGTTGAAGAAAATGAAACGTTACGCTCAACGGTTATGTATGGCGCAGTATGTGACGGTTACGTTCAACGCGGTATGGCTATGTATGGTGTAGTATGTGACGTCACGCTTAGCAGTATGGTTATGTATGGTGCAGTATGTGGCGGTTAGACGTTTTCGCGTCCCAAAAAACAACTAAAATTTGAAACGCTGAAACACGTAAAAAATGCAACAAAAACATGTGTTTTCATGTTCGAAAAAACATATAAAATTTCGAACGCCGAATTACATAAAATATGTAACGAAAACATGCGTTTTCGTGTTCCAAAAAACAACTAAAATTACGAACGCCAAAATACACTTTTACATGTGATTCTTATGGACAATAGGCATTTCAAAATTGCTCATAATGATTGTTTTCGCGTCCCAAAAAACAACTAAAATTTGAAATGCTGAAACACGTAAAAAATGCAAGTAAAATTAGAAGCGTTAAAACACGTAAAATTCCAACGAAAATAGACGTTTTCGCTACCCAAAAAACGAGTAAAATTAGAAGCGTTAACACACGTAAAAAATGTAATGAAAATAAACGTTTCCGCGTCCCAAAAAAACAAGTGAAATTAGAAGCGTTAAAAAACGTTAAAAATGCAACGAAAATAGATGTTTCCTCGTCCCAAAAAACAAGAAAAATTAGAAGTGTTAAAACACGTAAAAAATGCAACGAAAATAGACGTTTTCGCGTCCCATAAAAACGAGTAAAATTAGAAGCGTTAAAGCACGTAGAAAATGCAATGAAAATAGACGTTTACGCGTTCCAAAAAATGATTAAAATTACAAGCGATAAAAATTTACTTTTACATGTATTTCTTATGGAGAATTGACATTTCAAAATCATTCAAAATGATCGTTTTCGCGTCCCAAAAAACAAGTAAAATTAGAAACGTTGAAACACGTAAAAAATGCAACAAAAATAGACGTTTTCGCGTCCCAAAAAACGAGTAAAATTATAAGCGTTAAAACAAGTAAAAAATCCTATCAAAAAGTACCAGTTATCACACTTATATAGTAAATTTCACTCAATTGCACTTAGCTTTAAGTATTTTGGTGGTTATGGGGCTTCAACTACTTGCACTCAGTTCTGGACGTTTTGTAGTTATAATTGAAAATTACTATTCAGTTATCAGTTTGTATAGTAAATTTTCATAAAGTGAGGTTAGATAGATAAATCGAAAAAAAAAAGATGTTAGGTGTGGGATTCGAACCCACGCTCCCTTTCGGGAATCGCAACTTAACGCCACAACGCCTTAGACCGCTCGGCCAACCTAACTTATAAGTATACATAATGAAATGTTGGTATTGTAGGATAGGGTAAAAAATTCAAACATCTTGAATACAAAATTTAGGCATTTTCATTTCGGTAATATATGACAGCCATTTGTAAAGAATATCTACGTTTCGGAGGCTGCAATTGTAGTTGGTGCGGCGATTGCGACGAATGTATGCATACAAGGTGAGATGCCATCATTGTTGCTGAATGTGGGAACCATCCATAACGTATTATCATAATCCTCCAAGTTGACAACACGTGTAGGTAGGTCCAATTGTTGGAATTTCGCAGTAAGATAGTCACGTTTTTGAAGTCCTCGCACATAAATGACATCAACATCATGTAGATTTTTCTTGAGGATGGCATCCAATTGATGATATTCCACAAAACCGGAGGAATACCGCAATCCGTGAACGTTTCGTTCCAAGAATCAATGAAAAGTCGACCATTTTTCTTCAATAGTTGATGTGTTGAGTGATGTTTGTATCAAGGTTTTTTTGTATACAAATTGATGAGAACGTCAATATACACAAAAAAATGCGAACAAAATAGACGTTCCTAACGCTCCAAAAAACTGGTAGATTTAAAAAGCGTTTGAACTCGCGAAAATGTGAACAGAATATACGTTTTACGCGTTTCAAAAAAGATAAAAAATACGAACGTCAATTCACGCAAAAATACGTACAAAAATAGCCGTTTTCGCATTCATTATTACGACGAAAATTAAGGCATACAAAATACACGTTTACATGTATTTCTTATGTAGATTTGACATTTCTAAATTGTTCAAAATGGACGTTATTACACGTTACAAATATGATAAACGCCAATTCACTCAAATAATATGACCAAAATATTCGTTTATTACGTTCAAAATTGAAATTTTAAAAGAGCAATTCACGCAAAAATGAGTATCAACTACATGTTGAGCTTACGTCGTGGACGTAAAAAAGGTAAGAGCTTCGGTCGGTAGCGAATATTTCTATTGAACAATCCATAAAAAGCATGAGTTTTCGTGATTTCGTGTATGGTGATAGTGGCCACAGAACGGATCTTAGAGGCACAAAACAAAACTCGATTATTACAACCGACGTACTTCCCGTTGAGTTATTATCGCATTTCCTGTGAGCGAAAACCCAGAAATGAAAATGTTATTCATAGTTATTTTGTGACCAGTACAGGCATCATTTAAAGTATGTGTAGTTTGTAATTCAATATAATATGGATTATGTTTGAAAGTACAGATGATTTTGAGGTAAGTGGGTTTCAGTTAATCATGTAGCAACGTAGTCTAAAGATGACAATAATTGATCATTCATTCGAGAAAACATAATTTCAGCAAATATCGTGTTTTATTATTGGAGTTATCACCATTGTGTGGTTTAGGGCGATAGGCGTTTATATTTCATATCTTGAATTTATCCAGGAAATTATGAGTATTATAATTCATTTTACTTCAGTTAGCATCTACAAACATTTATTTCGTGTTGTTGATTTTCACAATGTTCATTTTGAATAAAGTCCGTTTTGGATACATAAGTCCATTATGATTTTTTTTTGAGATAGTCAGTTTTATTAAATATAGGGGTTTTTACAAATTATTAGAGTCTAATTTCAAAATAAGATAACATTTTTGCCATATGTGTTTGATTATCTGAAATGTGATTGAGTGAAATTTTCATGAATGTTTTAGCTGTGAGGCATGGTGACGTCATTATTGGTTAATTGATTATTTTATCTACAATAATTTTTTAAACATATATTCATAAATGGGAATCACTCTCAAAAGTACAGCTTTCAAATCAGATAATAAACCTTTATCGGGACATGATACAATATTCGTATAAAAAAATCAAATTCGATGATTTGGATCAAACGAAAACAACACAAAATATCATGAAAATAGTGGTAATAATTATAAAAGAAATTAGATGACGTCATATAAAGTATGGACGACTGTACATAAATTATGTTTGCGGCAGATTTCAAGCTTGACGCGTCAGAAGAAATGAAATGAAACGGGATGAATCAACGAAATTATGAAAATAATAATAGTAATAAATATAGAGGTCAGCGCATTGAAATATACGTATGGAAGGGATCAAATTCAACGATTTGGATGAAATGATGAAACGACACAAAAAATCAAGGAAATAATGATGATAATAATAAAAAATGTAGAAGACATCATATTATACAGTATAGAATGCTGTTAATAAATTATACTTGCGGCAGATTTCAAGCTCAACGCGTCAGAAGTAACGAAATGAAACGGGATGAATCAAAGAAATTATGAAAATAATAATAATAACAGTAATAAATGTAGAGGTTGAAATAAATATGGAAGGTATCAAATTCGATGATTTGAATGAAACGAAACGACACAAAAAGTTATGAAAATAATGACAATGATAATAAAAATGCGGTCGACGTCATATACCGTAGGCGTCCGACAGGTATCAAGCTTGACGCGTTGGAAGAAACAAAACGATATGAAATGAAAGGAAGCGAAAATGAATTAATGAAATCATTAAAATAATTGTGTTGATGAGAAATAGAGACAGCGCATAAATTACGCGTTCGACAGGTTTAGAGATCAACGCATTGAACGAAACGTCGCGTCGTGAAAATAATAATAATACTACGAAACATAGAGAACAACAACTAATAACCCATGTGTCTGACTTGACGTGTTGAAAAAACGAATCGCAATGAAACGAAAAGGTAACGTGAAAAATAAAATGCCAACGAGATTCAAAATGAAAAATTGAGGTGAAAAAAAGGTATGGAACGATGGGAAAAGATGCATTCAAGGAACAGTTTCATGGACATTTCGTAATCACAGTGTTTCTCGAGAGACAATAACATATAAAAAACAAATGAGACACCAAATTTTATATTCATTAGATTTGGTTTCAATTAAATAAGTCTCATGCAGTGTGTTAGCAAGAGAATTTGTGAGAAATAAATCATAGAGAAACTTCAGTAAGCAAGTTTGTTAGAAAGACACCCATCAAAGACGTTTAATATCCAACAGTTTTTTGCAGTGACGGCAGATCTCTTTCAGAACTCCACTTTGTGAATTCGATAGCTTCGGGTTTTTTTTTTAACGTGTTGCAAGAATATATAATCCTCGTTCCTATATGAAAATGGTGTTTGGTTGCCTATGAGATAATACCTCTAGGGGGACCAAAAAAATCAACCCTCTATAAAATACATCAATTCCGTTGCCATTCTTTATTCACATTATTTCCAATGACATCTTGGGCATTTTTCTATAAATTCCATTTAAGTTCTTGTGGAATTCCTCTGAACGTTTTTGATCTGATTTGAGTATTCCTCAAGGAACCATTACATAATTAGACACCAAATTTAACGTGCGGGTGGAAGGATTCATCAGATTGGTATTCAATTCAACTCAATTCAATTCAGGTGTTGTATTATGTTCCAATTAAGTAAGCTGGTTTGTGGGCGAGATGTCACTGACAAAGACATCAACTTTAACACAAGATTAGGAGATTCATCAGATTGGTTTCCATCAAACGAAAGGCTCGTGCAGTTTGGTACTATAAAAGTATGTGAGAAATACATCACCAACGAAAGGAATTACTCTAAATGTTAAATATTTTCAAGTGAATCGTATGTTATTGCTTCCCAGTGGAAATGAGCCGAAAGACTTGAGGTAATATCGAGAGGAATATTTTCGACTGAACTATGTATCGATTCAGATGTGGAGTTTCACCAAAATGAATGATATATTCAGATCATTTTTGTTGAAATTGCTTATAGCCAAAGCACCATTTACAAACTCACCAAACTCACTCAAATAAATAGTTCCAGATGATTTTTGATGACAAATATCTTGACTGAAAACACTACTACGCATGCCCCGTGTGAATACATATTTTCCTTCGAATTGACAAAAAAATTAAACAATAGTGATCATCGAAGAAGGAGTTCAGAATTGGTTTTCTCTTCAAAATTATCTATTACCAAAAAGTCCACTGCTTGAATAGCTGAAGAGGTAATTCCTTCTATCGAAAAAAACGGAGTTATACAGCGAATTGGAGTTTTAATAATATTCCTCCAAAAACACTCGAAGACATAGCCTGTGCGGGTGGAAAATGGTTGTAATTATTATTATTTGCCAGGGCGCACCAAGTCGACTTATTCACTTCACAGCTGTAGGAAAACTCGGATAACTTATCCCACCACCATTACAAAAACGAACATGTGAATTACAAGAACAAAATCAAAAATATCAAAATATCAATGAGGATTTGAGAATTCAAGCTAAAAGAACCATGTAACAATTTGTTATTCAAGGATTAGCACAACGAAAATTAGGTAGTTCAGACGAAATATACATGAAGTTGATAGTAGAATAGTTCCAGAATCGTCAAATCAACCAAAAAAAGACTTGTTATGAATATGTGCCAAACCGAAATAACTCTTTGAAGGAAATGCGGGATCACATCCTACAACAATATCAAGAAATTCCTTGGGGGAAGAAAAGTGCATGACAAAACAATACGGATAGTTGAAATGTGCTAAAAAAATTTCTTTCAAATTCACCACTCCGATAATGAGTCTTCGGAACAAAATTCAAGAGTTGCATTATCACCGATGTTACGGCTTTAAGTTTGTCAACCGTACAAAGACAGAAATCAAATGTTTGAGTGAAGAAGACTAACGTAAAAAATATTGAAATAATTGTGAATATTTCTTTCAAGTGTCGAAATTTGAAAGTAATCTCGAGATTTCACGGCTGGGGAGATTATTCTGTTTCAACTCAACAAGCATTGTGGTATATGTTTCAGTAGAGTGAGTTGGTGCATGAGCAAGATTTCATCGACGAAGGCACCAAATTTGATGTGTGTTAGTAGACAAATTTGTGAGAAATATATGACCGACGAGAGAATCTTCTTCAATAAGTATCAAGATGACTTTAAATATTTCCAAGTGAATTGTAAGAGTTGTCCTTAGGTAGATTAAATGGGCGGAAAGACAATTCGCTTTCAATTCAACATTTTGTTATGGTTGAAATGTACATATGAAAGTCGGAAGTGAGCTTCTGTCTCCTGGCGGCTGTCAAATTCGGTATACCGTTTCAATTCTGTCGTGTACGACGCCGCTCATGCCTCCCTACCAGAGCGGTGGTGTCCCTCCTCTCCGTTCGGGATATAGCATTGTAAATAAGCAATTTCAACAAAAATGATCTGAATATATCATTCATTTTGGTGAAACTTCACATCTGAATCGATACATAGTTCAGTCGAAAATATTCCTCTCGATATTACCACAAGTCTTTCGGCTCATTTCCACTGGGAAGCAATAACATACGATTCCCTTGAAAATATTTAACATTTAGAGTAACTCCTTTCGTTGGTGATGTATTTCTCACATACTTTTATAGTACCAAACTGCACGAGCCTTTCGTTTGATGGAAACCAATCTAATGAATCTCCTAATCTTGTGTCAAAGTTGATGTCTTTGTCAGTGACATCTCGCCCACAAACCAGCTTACTTAATTGGAACATAACACAACACCTGAATTGAATTGAGTTGAATTGAATACCAATCTGATGAATCCTTCCACCCGCACGTTAAATTTGGTGTCTGATTATGTAATGGTTCCTTGAGGAATACTCAAATCAGATCAAAAACGTTCAGAGGAATTCCACAAGAACTTAAATGGAATTTATAGAAAAATGCCCAAGATGTCATTGGAAATAATGTGAATAAAGAATGGCAACGGAACTCATGTATTTTATAGAGGGTTGATTTTTTTGGTCCCCCCAGAGGTATCATCTCATAGGCAACCAAACACCATTTTCATATAGGAACGAGGATTATATACTCTTGCAACACGTTAAAAAAAAACCCCGAAGCTATCGAATTCACAAAGTGGAGTTATGAACGAGATCTGCCGTCACTGCAAAAAACTGTTGGATATTAAACGTCTTTGATGGGTATCTTTCTAACAAACTTGCTTACTGAAATTTGTCTATGATTTATTTCTCACAAACTCTCTTGCTAACACACTGCATGAGACTTATTTAATTGAAACCAAATCTAATTAATATAAAATTTGGTGTCTCATTTGTTTTTTATATGTTATTGTCTCTCGAGAAACACTGTGATTACGAAATGTCCATGAAACTGTTCCTTGAATGCATCTTTTCCCATCGTTCCATACCTTTTTTACACCTCAATTTTTCATTTTGAATCTCGTTGGCATTTTATTTTTCACGTTACCTTTTCGTTTCATTGCGATTCGTTTTTTCAACACGTCAAGTAAGACACATAGGTTATTAGTTGTTGTTCTCCATATTTCGTAGTATTATTATTATTTTCACGATGCGACGTTTCGTTCAATGCGTTGATCTCTAAACCTGTCGAACGCGTAATTTATGCGCTGTCTCTATTTCTCATCAACACAATTATTTTAATGATTTCATTAATTCATTTTCGCTTCCTTTCATTTCATATCGTTTTGTTTCTTCCAACGCGTCAAGCTAGATACCCGTCGGACGCCTACGGTATATGACGTCGACCGCATTTTTATTATCATTGTCATTATTTTCATAACTTTTTGTGTCGTTTCGTTTCATTCAAATCATCGAATTTGATACCTTCCATATTCATTTCAACCTCTACATTTATTACTGTTATTATTATTATTTTCATAATTTCTTTGATTCATCCCGTTTCATTTCGTTACTTCTGACGCGTTGAGCTTGAAATCTGCCGCAAGCATAATTTATGAACAGCCTTCTATACTGTATAATATGATGTCTTATACATTTTTTATTATTATCATCATTATTTTCTTGATTTTTTGTGTCGTTTCATCGTTTCATCCAAATCGTTGAATTTGATCCCTTCCATACGTATATTTCAAAGCGCTGACCTCTATATTTATTACTATTATTATTTTCATAATTTCGTTGATTCATCCCGTTTCATTTCATTTCTTCTGACGCGTCAAGCTTGAAATCTGCCGCAAACATAATTTATGTACAGTCGTCCATACTTTATATGACGTCATCTAATTTCTTTTATAATTATTACCACTATTTTCATGATATTTTGTGTTGTTTTCGTTTGATCCAAATAATCGAATTTGATTTTTTTATACGAATATTGTATCATGTCCCGATAAAGGTTTATTATCTGATTTGAAAGCTGTACTTTTGAGAGTGATTCCCATTTATGAATATATGTTTATATAAAAAATTATTGTAGATAAAATAATCAATTAACCAAAAATGACGTCACCATGCCTCACAGCTAAAACTTTTATGAAAATTTCACTCAATCACATTTCAGATAATTAAACACATATGGCGAAAATGTTATCTTATTTTGAAATTAGACTCTAATAATTTGTAAAAACCTCTATATTTAATAAAACTGACTATCTCAAAAAAAAATCATAATGGACTTATGTATCCAAAACGGACTTTATTCAAAATGAACATTGTGAAAATCGACAACACGAAATAAATTTTTGTAGATGCTTACTGAAGTAAAATGAATAATAATACTCATAATTTCCTGGATAAATTCAAGATATGAAATATAAACGCCTATCGCCCTAAACCACACAATGGTGATAACTCCAATAATAAAACACGATATTTGCTGAAATTATGTTTTCTCGAATGAATGATCAATTATTGTCATCTTTAGACTACGTTGCTACATGATTAACTGAAACCCACTTACCTCAAAATCATCTGTACTTTCAAACATAATCCATATTATATTGAATTACAAACTACACATACTTTAAATGATGCCTGTACTGGTCACAAAATAACTATGAATAACATTTTCATTTCTGGGTTTTCGCTAACAGGAAATGCGATAATAACTCAACGGGAAGTACGTCGGTTGTAATAATCGAGTTTTGTTTTGTGCCTCTAAGATCCGTTCTGTGGCCACTATCACCATACACGAAATCACGAAAACTCATGCTTTTTATGGATTGTTCAATAGAAATTTCGCTACCGACCGAAGCTCTTACATTTTTTACGTCCACGACGTAAGCTCAACATGTAGTTGATACTCATTTTTGCGTGAATTGCTCTTTTAAAATTTCAATTCTGAACGTAATAAACGAATATTTTGGTCATATTATTTGAGTGAATTGGCGTTTATCTTATTTGTAACGTGTAATAACGTCCATTTTGAACAATTTAAAAATGTCAAATCTACATAAGAAATACATGTAAACGTGTATTTTGTATGCCTTAATTTTCGTCGTAATAATGAATGCGAAAACGGCTATTTTTGTACGTATTTTTGCGTGAATTTACGTTCGTATTTTTTATCTTTTTTGAAACGCGTAAAATGTATATTCTGTTCACATTTTTGCGAGTTCAAACGCTTTTTAAATCTACCATTTTTTTGGAGCGTTGGGAACGTCTATTTTGTTCGCATTTTTTTGTGTATATTGACGTTCTCATCAATTTGTATACAAAAAAACCTTGATACAAAGATCACTCAAAACATCAACTATTGAAGAAAAATGGTCGACTTTTCATTGATTCTTGGAACAAAACGTTCACGGATTGCGGTATTCCTCCGGTTTTGTGGAATATCATCAATTGGATGCCATCCTCAAGAAAAATCTACATGATGTTGATGTCATTTATGTGCGAGGACTTCAAAAACGTGACTATCTTACTGCGAAATTCCAACAATTGGACCTACCTACACGTGTTGTCAACTTGGAGGATTATGATAATACGTTATGGATGGTTCCCACATTCAGCAACAATGATGGCATCTCACCTTGTATGCATACATTCGTCGCAATCGCCGCACCAACTACAATTGCAGCCTCCGAAACGTAGATATTCTTAACAAATGGCTGTCATATATTACCGAAATGAAAATGCCTAAATTTTGTATTCAAGATGTTTGAATTTTTTACCCTATCCTACAATATCAACATTTCATTGTGTATACTTATAAGTTAGGTTGGCCGAGCGGTCTAAGGCGTTGTGGCGTTAAGTTGCGATTCCCGAAAGGGAGCGTGGGTTCGAATCCCACACCTAACATATTTTTTTTTTCGATTTATCTATCTAACCTCACTTTATGAAAATTTACTATACAAACTGATAACTAAATAGTAATTTTTAATAATAACTACAAAACGTCCAGAACTGAGTGCAAGTAGTTGAAGCCCCATAACCACCAAAATACTTAAAGCTAAGTGCAATTGAGTGAAATTTACTATATAAGTGTGATAACTGGTACTTTTTGATAGGATTTTTTACTTGTTTTAACGCTTATAATTTTACTCGTTTTTTGGGACGCGAAAACGTCTATTTTTGTTGCATTTTTTACGTGTTTTAACGTTTCTAATTTTACTTGTTTTTTGGGACGCGAAAACGGTCATTTTGAACGATTTTGAAATGTCAATTCTCCATAAGAAATACATGTAAAAGTAAATTTTTATCGCTTGTAATTTTAATCATTTTTTGGGACGCGCAAACGTCTATTTTCATTGCATTTTTTACGTGCTTTAACGCTTCTAATTTTACTCGTTTTTATGGGACGCGAAAACGTCTATTTTCGTTGCATTTTTTACGCGTTTTAACACTTCTAATTTTTCTTGTTTTTTGGGACGAGGAAACATCTATTTTCGTTGCATTTTTAACGTGTTTTAACGGTTCTAATTTCACTTGTTTTTTTGGGACGCGGAAACGTTTATTTTCATTGCATTTTTTACGTGTGTTAACGCTTCTAATTTTACTCGTTTTTTGGGGAGCGAAAACGTCTATTTTCGTTGGAATTTTACGTGTTTTAACGCTTCTAATTTTACTTGTTTTTTGGTACGCCAAAACGTCTATTTTCGTTGCATTTTTTACGTGTTTCAGCGTTTCAAATTTCAGTTGTTTTTTGGGAAGCGAAAACAATCATTTTGAGCAATTTTGAAATGCCTATTGTCCATAAGAATTACATGTAAAAGTGTATTTTTGGCGTTCATAATTTTGGTTGTTTTTTGGAACACGAAAACGCATGTTTTCGTTACATATTTTATGTAATTCGGCGTTCGAAATTTTATATGTTTTTTCGAACATGAAAACACATGTTCTCGTTGCATTTTTTACGTGTTTCAGCGTTTCAAATTTTAGTTGTTTTTTGGGACGCGAAAACGTCTAACCGCCACATACTGCACCATACATAACCATACTGCTAAGCGTGACGTCACATACTACACCATACATAGCCATACCGCGTTGAACGTAACCGTCACATACTGCGCCATACATAACCATACTGCGTTGAGCGTAACGTTTTTTTTTCTTTAACGAACCTTTTTTGAAATGACAGATGACATTTGACTGACGAGTATAAACACCCTCGTCGAAGAACATCACATAGATGACAGATGTAATTCAATCTCAATGTATGGGTATGTCGTTGTTTCGAATCCCCATATTTCCAATGATACGTTTTTATTTGACCCATTTTCCACCTAACAGTTGACAAATGACAGAGGCGACCATGTTTTTTCTCTTAATTTATATGTTGGTACACCTGGTATAGCATTTGACAAGCAGTCGTCATATTTTTCCTCTTAAATGACGTATTTTGAGACACCCCGTTGTTTTTCTCTCTTAAATGATGCATTTCGAGAAACCTGGTTGTTTTTTCCTCTTAAATGTTGTATTTTTGAACACCACAGTTTTAATGGTTTAGTTTAGACTGTGTTTTGGAATGCGAAAAACGCATATTGTGGTCACATTTTTGCCTGTTTCAACGTTTCAAATTTTAGATGTTTTTTGGAATGCGAAAAACGCATATTATGGTCGCAGTTTTACATGTTTCAGCGGTTTTTTCTCTTAAATGATGTATTTTGAAACACCCTGTATACACTTTGACACACCCTGTTCATTTTTCCCTTCAACTGCGCATGTTGGTATACCTGGTATATATATTTTTCTTAAATGGCAAACCACACCACGATGCACGTTTATGAGACACCCTGTATTTATTTATTTTTTCTTAAATGATGTATTTTGACACACCTTGTATACGTAAAACTAAAACTTCTGAATCCTTGCATGACCCAACCACACACACACACACACACACACACATACACGTATCAGAATACTTGTGGCATCACACGAATATTCCTCACTTGTGGCAAATTTGATGAGGTCACCTAGGATGGTAGAGCCATCTATCACATAAAGATGACTATTTTCAAATCTCAGATACACTCCATATCACAGGAAACATTTGAGATTCAATTTATGGCACCCCGTGCCTTAATTATTTGCCTATGTGAATTGTGTGTGTGGATGTCAGAATTATGAAAGAACGTGAAAAACTGTGTAATTGAGGTGCCACAGTTATGGAAACTTTGGTAGAGTGTGAAAGCGGTGTTGTCAGACTTCTCTGTTTTGCAAGAAATTGTCTCGCTGAAATTAAAACTCTACCCAAAATATATAATTATAGGAAATACAGTTCAACTGTAGTGATCATTTCGTAACGTACTGTTTTTTGGAAAGGAAAAGACATCACGAATAGATAGAAATAGTTTCAGCTATATCGAAGTGAAACCTTTAGTTGATACAGCTCAACTAATGCTATTCGAATGTCAAACCAGAAACTTTTTATACATCAATGGAAAGCTCTGGAAAACGCTTTCTAACCATAGTAATATTGTTGTATTTTGTATTCTTTTTTCGGGATTAGGATTTTAAAATTATATTTCTTGAAAGACAACGTTCCGCCAATTCATTTTGACATCTTCAGGCACTGTGAGATACAAAAACAGGATGTTATAATAATAATAAACTAAACATTTTGCTACTACTACTTTTCCAGAAACCAGTGATTGTTTCTGGTAACGAAAAAACTTTAGAAAAAATTTGTTTTTCACTTACAAAAGGATGAGTTTTCCTTGTAATGGATATATCCGAAGACCATATTCTTATCAAGTCTGAATCACTTGCAACAGACGGAATGTTTCGACAATAAAACAGATATTGGTTTTGGGTTAAAAACAAACAATACACATCACATGATACGTGAAAATTTGAATAAAATAATGACTTATTTAGGTGTATGTCAATGTGGAATTATTCGAGAAGAAGCAGCAGATAATAAATGAATAAAAAACAAAAAAACATGTGTATTATTTATATGTGAAGAAAGTATCAGTGTTTGGTTTTTATTTTTGCTATTAGATTGAAACAGGCACTGTTCAAGTTCTCCAGGTCTTTTCTGAAGTTGACTGTATTGTATTTCGAAATATTTCAGAGAGATTTCTTGTGATTGGAGAAGATTCATTACCCAACATTTTTGTGTTGTTCAGTTCAAATTGATGGTCAGTTTTAATATTTCAACCAATGAAGTTAGGTTTTTCCATGGTAATTTATTTTTCATGTCTCTTTCATGTTCTTTGAGGCGTGTTTTCAAATTATTTTTTTGAAAGGTCTAGAGACGTTGCAGGTTCGCTGTAATAAATATATCCAATTAAGAGGAGAATATGTTGAGTAATAAAATATTTTGACATTGAAATTTTGTTTGGTTCTATAGTAGGCTAAGAATTGTTCAATATATCCTCGTATTTACACGTAGAAATTTCTGCCTGCGAACACTTTCCGAACCGTTCGCTTTCAAAAAGTGTATCTCCGGTAAAAAATATTTGACAACGGATTTCATGAATGACATTTGACCTTCATGCTGAAGGGGTTTTTTCTTTTGTCTTGCTAAAAAAAATTATCTATTGTATTTTCGTTTTTGAAAGCAATCTTCGTATTTGAGGTGGAAGCTTCGAGAATAGTACTCAATTTTTCTGAAAGACCAACTACATAAACTTTTCGAAATATTTTTAATTTTCCAATAGTTCCTCTCTTCTTTCAGGTATGACCTTTAGGACCTAAAAATCCCCAAAAAAACGAAAACAAAAGCATAATAATAATATGGTATTAGGATAAACAGGGCCCGCCAAAATCTTGGAACCATATGGGAAACTTTTTTATTAATTTGTCTCAGAAAATTTCATTCTTCTCAAAAGTTGGTGCATCCAATTAGACTTCATGTGACATTAATATCCAAAATATCAAGAAATGGTATCAAAAAAAGTTGTTTGCAATTGAATGATATTCCCAATTATCCAGTGTGGTCTATCAATTACTAATTTTAAAAATTACCTAACGAGTTTACCCTCAATTTTCAATAGGAATTGTCGACAAAAATGTTGAGAATAAGCATAAATCATCTGTCAAAGCAATTAACTGACCTAACAAAATCTTGAATATGAGAAAAGAAAGTAATGGAAAGAAAATGAAATAAACCAGGATCCTTAAAATAGAAAATGGATATTTTGTATAGTCATATCACTTTACTCTGTAGTGAATTTAGAATATCGGCCGAATCCCGGTTAGCCGCACGCCACTGATAATAACCGATATGCGCGTATTTAGTCTAATTGAATGCACCAGTTTTTAGGAACTATGCAATTTTTTAAGATTCCAAGATTTTGGCGGACACTGTATATATTACACGGAAAACTCATCCTTTTGTAAGTGAAAATACTGCTTTGTTCTAAAGTTCTAAATGTTACCAAATCATAGTTCAGTGATTGTTTCTGGAAAAGCAGTAGCAAAAAATTGATTGGTTTATTATTATTTGTTTTTTTCTACTGTTATATTAATTTTTCGAAAAAACATCCTGTTTTTGTATCTTATAGTGAGTGCCCCGAAGATGTCAAAATCGTCTTTGAGTAAATAGAGTTTTATTTAATAATTTAAGAGGGCGGGAATTAGGGCAGTGGTTAAGCGCCCTCCTGGTAACCGATAGGTTCCAGGTTCGGTTCCGAGTCGGGGCGGACTTTTTTCATTTTAAGATGTGAAAATCTGAATGATTGAGGCTCGTGTCGGCTGGGAACAATCCTCCATGATTCATTGTTACGTTATTAATTAACAGTGCTGCTCCTATAAGGTGGCGTATGGAGTGAGTAATGTAGTAAATTAGCACAAATTCACTCAAAAATAATTTATTTGATGAAATACAATGCTTCAATAATTTCAACACAATACTCTAATTTATATAACAATCACTGGACTATTTATGTTCGACTTCTGCTTCACTGACTGACTAATTCTGCTGCATGGTTCTTTATATATACACAGTTCATTTCCCCGAACGCTCTGGATATTTCTAGTAAGCCTTAGGAACGTTCTTCGATTCGACCAAATTCTTTTCGGTCACATGCGCTCATTCGCTGTCTGCGTGAGCGTTCAGGTCCGGCATCGCCCGCAGCATCGCCACAGTAACAAGGCCCATCCAGAACACATTGCTCGACCATAGCAGTCGATGCCAAAACACCAAAGAAAAAAATAAGAACTCAAATCTCCAAAAAAAGGAAACGAAATCAGTCATCATAGCAAAGGTCGTAAACCTACATAATAGCGATAATATAACATTTTACAAGTATTGAATGACTAAAAAGGAAGTAAAGCACTATTCGGAGTAGTTCTCTTCTTTCATTGATGTTGGCAGTTTCTCTGACAATATAATTCATAATAGTGATAAGGGTCTTTTTTGGGTATTCAGAATACAACAAAAGGCTAAGTTCAAAAACTACAGTGGGACACCGTAGTCATGTATTACATGACAATAAATGACCCAATCGAAACGCACAATTTCCTTAGTAACATTTTATCATAAACCTGTCGGTTTGATAGATGAACTGTCGAATAGTTTTCATCTGTAAAAAAACAAAAATCCCACTATAGATGGGAGGAGGCATCAAATGACGAAATTAACGAATTCATGAGAACGACCGTTCCAAAAGACAAGGATCACATAAAAAACCTGTTCATTACCAAAGAATCTCGATGGCGTCAATTAGCGGAATTTTTTACTCAACTTTCACAATGAAAGAAACTACGAATATCCGAAATAAAATTGTTATTACTGCAATAGATGACTATAGCGATAATGGGCTGTAACAGTAATTATTTTATTTCATCAAATGAAAAGGGATTGATGAATGATCTTGCAAAAATAGGATACAGGACGCCTGTGGTGTCATACAATGAGAACAAATATGATGGCAGTTGCAAACAAAATCTCTTTGGAGGAAGCAGAAATATCTTGAAAGCAGTAGGAAGCAAAATATCTTGGGCAGAAATCGGTCTGATCGAATCAATCTTTAAATCCCATCTACCTCGCTTCTGCCTATAGATATTTTTATTTCTCTGTTCTCGTTTTATCTTCCCCAAACTCGATATGGTGGCTTTTTCAAAAGGTGTTATTTATTCCGTTGTACATGGGCTGTTCAAATTAATTTTCAAATCCAGTGTACATCGCTTCAGCCTATAGATAAAATTATGTTTTTGTTGCCAGTCTATCTTGCCAAGATTTCATATGAGTAAAATTTAGCTGGAGATTTCACGAGCCAATGAACGAGTGGAATGTCTTGGTAATCATACCACGAATTGTATTCGATGAGAAAATATAGTGGATTGAATGTTTTTTTTTCTGCTGGCCAACAAAACTATAAGCATTATAGAAAAGTTGGGAAAGGCTATACCACACAAGTAATTCAACTCCTAGATGCGCCTTTCAATAACCACTTCATCGGTAGGAAAACTAAACAGCCAATTTTACGACGACATACATAACACCTTTTGTAAAAGCTACCCTATCAAGTTTGGGAAAGATAGAGCGATAACAGAAAAATTTAAATATTTATAAACAGATGTGAGGTAGATGGATTTCAAAGATTGATTCGAACAGCCCGATTTCTGCTTCCAATAGAAAGACGGAATAGTTCTGAAAACAGAAGCAAGAAGATAGTATTTCGTCTACAACTGAACAAAATACGAGTTTGGAAAGTGTGGTGAACAAGATTTTTTTATGAACCAGCACTGATATACTAAGTTGCACTCAACTACACTTCTGCTGCTTCGTTTCGTCAGATACTTCAGTAAACTGTAACAGCTGTTGATCGAATGTCGGAGAAAATCCAAAACGAAACATAACCAATTTTGTCTTTCAGAAGATATCCATTAGTGATTTCATGTCACAGCACATATTCGACAGCATACATAACACCTCTTGAAAAATCCACCATATCGAGTTGTTGAAGGAAGATAGAGCGATAACAGAAAAATGAAAATATCAATGAGCAATTTAAGGATGAATCCCTGAAAAAAGGGGAGTCAGAAACGATTTTTTTTCTGAGTGGTGAAGGGTTGTTTGATTGTATAAAGATAAAAATAACGAATAAAAAATTCTTTGAGTTTTAAATGAATGAAAAGGATATATTCCCCCAGTTTTGGGCATTTTCGTTCAGTTCCACCATCAAAACGAACAAATATTTTGTGTTGTTTCATTTCAGTATCGAAGTCTATCATTTACTGAGTTAAACGTCTTTCTTATTTTTCTTCTAGATATTTCCTTTTTTTGTGATTAATTTTACAAAAATGTGTTGTTTTCGCGAAATGGGTTTCCTTGCTTTATTCCATTTGAAATGAGAAATCTCCAGCTTCATCAAAGTCAACTAAAAAACGTTTGGTTCAGCCGTCGACCAGTGAAAACTAATTATTACTTACAATTCTGGAATCAAAAATAGAACTGAACTTCTTTTAACTGACACGCCCCTCAGGTTGCTCCTCCCACACGACTGGTGAGGAAAAGGGAGAGTATCATATTGCCAGTATGACATCTGGCACAGGGTCGGATCGGGAATGAAAAAAATAAAACTCATTCGGATCGATCGAAACTATGGAATATTATAACTTTTACAATTAATAGCTTTTTTCAACAACATGTGTTCACAATACTCCATAACATTTTCATAATAGGAAAACCCAAGAGGCGGCTCCAGAATGTTGTACGAGTTTCGTGATTTCTGATACGATACCATTCAAAATTGGTATATAGAAGCGTTAGGGTTTGGGATGTCATAATTTTTTTTGATAATTCAACGTAGCGGCTCCAAAACAGCGGACGAAATTTCCGATTTTCGGTCTGATTCTATTTTGAGTTGGTATAGGTATAGGGATTTTTGTGGTTGGAGACCATGATTTTTTTGTTAATGTTTGATAATTCGAAATGAGACGAAATGATAGCTACAAAACGGTGAACGAATAATTATTGTCCGATTCCGTTCAAAATTAGAATGTAGGGGTTCTTTGAATCGGTGATTTTGACTTTTTTTGTCAAAATAAAAAAATTCAAGATGGCGGCACCGAGATTTGAGGTCAGATTCTATTCAAAATTTGTATCTAGGAGTTTTTGGAATAGGATATGAGTTTTTGAAAACTTAATGATTCAATATGAAATATTTTACGAATGATCTAAAGAAAATATTCGTTATCAGTGCATTGAATAAAATCTTGTCTTGAAAACATTTTTCCATTCATATTAATGAGGAAATACACTTTCCACTTCGTCAGAGCTATTTATCGAGAATTTCGGAGTTAGTGGCATATTTTTACGCTTTTTACTAAATAACTTGTTCTTGTGACTCCCATATCGGCAACTTCGTTCTACATTGGTTTCCGATACAACGGTTTATTTGGGCGGCGCGGCGTTCATGATTTTCCTTCGAAGTTGAAAAGCTACAGCGGACTTTTCTTGAATGTTCCAATAAGGGAGCGCGGCAAGATAAACAAACGAAACATTGACTTGATACCAGGTGATTGTTACGGCTTTGTTTGTTTCTTTGGCGGCATTTATATCGAGAATAGTAATCATTAGAATTTATTAACTCCATTTTTTTGTTTTCATTAATTATTCTATGTTGAAGAAGAATCACAATTATTTTTATCAAATTCAATGACAACTTGCGATTGAGTTATAGATATATACGAGAAATGATTTCAATGTAAAAATAATACACAGAGACGTTTGTGTCAGGGAATCAATAATGCTTCCAAAGCTGAAAGCATTTTATGTTAATTGTATTCTATCTCAAATATCGGACGACCATATTCCTAGAGGAATGAGAATTAGGGATATATGATTCTTGTTATTGAAGGTAGAGAAAGAAATGTAAACAAATAAAGAAATAGCTAATTTGTTTCAATATTCAGGTATATTAGAATAAAAAATCTAGCTGAAACATTGTTTAATTAATTTTTAACAGTTTTATTAATTCACATCGGTTGAATTGAATGTTTCACGGGTGATAGAGTCTTATATTGTTTCACCCTCTATATGGAATAAGGCATATGTACCTAAACTATGGACCTTTCCTGCAAAAAATTACATTCAAATCGAGAAAATAGTTTTCAAGAAAATTGCGATCAGATCTTATTGGTGACTATTTTTAATAACTAACTTGAAAGTCGAAATCTGTTAACTGATGATTTTTAAGTATTCTAGCTGTCATTTTGAATTATTGAAATTTGATGAAAACTCGTCTGTCATCTTGAATACCTAAATTTTGACAGGAAAGCCATTATCTTCGAACACAGAAACCACTACATAGGTTATAATCTTAGAACCCGCCCAGAAATTACAAAACTTTTCCGTCATTTTGAATTCACGAATTTTAACTGAAATCATCAGGATCTCTTAACCCAAAATCCGATTTTGAATCGAATCGTACATAATCACAAAACTCGTCCGCCATCTTGCAACCGCCATCTCAAATTCATCAATTTTGATAAAAGATTCATAATCTCTGACAAATTTTGAATCGTATCGAACCATAATCACAAATCTCATCCGCCATTTTGAAATTATTAATATTAACGAAAGATCCATAATCTACGACCCCGAAAACCTGCACATGCCCATTTTGTATCAAATCAGAAACCAAATCACAAATCTCGCTTCTTTGTTTTTTCTTTAAAAACATTTATAATGGAGTACCCACCTGCTATTGAAATTATGAACAGTGAACACTTAGGTATCAAATATAAAATCATTCGGACGTCTGCAAGTGTAAATTTTGTTCAACGATTCCAGTACATATACCTTTATATAGCATACAGGTCAAATTAGAATGAAACGTGTAATAAGAAAAACAAGTATCCCATAAAAGTAATTATGGTCCTATACATTTTAACAAAATAATAGAATAGACTGTTTATATTTATTTTGTGCTGCATGCATGTCATGTTTTATTTGACATTACCTTTTATCTGATATTTCAGACGTCATTATCTATTTCTTTTTGCAGTATACTTTTTCTTAAAATTCACATTCAAAACATTTCCGAGATAGTTCAAAGAGATTTTCTGATATATTTTTTCAATTCTTGATACATTGTGTGACTGGATTGCATTATATTTATTCATTTGAAATGTTCGTGCAAACTTTCAGATTACCACGAAGACAAACAGGTTTCAATCCAGATATGTTATTTGGAAAAACGAGCACCGAATTATTTAATTCGGACCTGTATCTTAAGAGAATCGCCAAGTTAGAAGTGAGGCGGAGTTTGTATTTATTTCATCGGGACAACACGCAATGCCATCTGACGATATACGTTTCTTATTTAGGAGGCTAAAGAACGTTAAATGTGATTTAAAGATTGATTCCTGTTTCATTAAAAAATATTCAGCCACTTTCAAAGGAAAAGAGGAACAGTTACAAAATCAGAAGCAAATTACATAGCATTTCGTCCACATATGAACAAAATACGAGTTTGGAAAGTGTGGTGAACAAGAATATCTCATAAACTGGCTATAAGTTACTTGGTTGCACTTGAATGCACTTATGTTGCTCCGTCAGATACGTCAGTACTGTGTGACAGCTGTTAATCGAATGAAGGAAAAGAATCGGAAACAATCATAACCAATTTTGTTTTTCAGAAAATTTTTATTTGCGATTTCAAGTTGCCGACATTTTCCCATGAAAATTCATTGTGTCAGTGGAAATGTCAAAGTATACTGCATGTCCCATATTCGACTACATATGGATCACCTATCGAAACGAGACTAAAATCATATTTGGGCAAGATAGACTGATCACAAAAAAATTAAATCATCTATAGGCTGAAGCAAGGTAGGCTGGATTCAAAAATTTATTAGGGGATCAATTTGAACAGCCCATGTTTGACGGCATACATAATCCCTTTTGAGTTTTTGGGAGATATACCGATAACGAAAATTAAGAATATCCTAGCGAGGTAGGCTGGAAAGTGCGTGGTGAAGAGATTTTTTTTAAAACCAGCACCAATTGTCTTAGTTGCACTTAACTGCACTTGACAAAATGTCATATCAAATAATGAATATCAAAATTTGCTCTCTGAACTCCGCAGGCTTTATTCGAACCATACTGTTAAAATGGTGGTTCTGACTTAAGCAGAAGACCATCATCCTTGGTTTACTTCTTCACCAATGATCACTTACTTCAGGCAAAACAAATGTCGTTCGAAAAGAGGAGGAAAAACGAACTAAATATCGAGATCTAGTCTCTGAAGTCCGTGGAAACACGATGATCTCAAATTTGGAAAGAAAATAATACCAGCTTTCCGTAATATGGCAGAAATATTAGCCGCACGAATGCAGAAGGCCGCCATCCTTGGTTCACTTCGTCTGCTCATAGCACATGACTCTCGGACTCAATAGTCATTTACCCTAGCGACGTGGGGAGTGGTTAATGTGGTAAATGACACCAGCGCACCCTCCGGATACGAAGCTCCGGAAACAGGGCTGACTGGGACATGCCTACACGAAAATAATAATAATAACAATATTTGCATCAATGTTTATCAGAACAGATTTTTGAAGTGATACCAAGAGAAATAAAGAAAAATGGATCTGAAAAATATTTTTTAGTTCAACCCAGTTCAGTTCAGTTTATTTCATTCTACAGGGCAATTCAATTTCGACCCCCACCATTGGGATCTCCTAAACTACAGGAGATACGTCGAAGCTTAAATTGGGGCAAAGTTGCGTATTCTGGTGATTAACAAAATACTGTTTTGAAACTTGGAAAATTCCGAGTATTTCCGGAAATATCTGGAAAAAACTGAAAATTGGAATTTTCGTTTTTATTTTTTTCTATCATTATTTGACAACATAGCTCAAAACCAAAAGTACATTTTCATTGATACTTTTTTTCAGCTACACGTTTTCGTGTTCAGATTTACTATTCGACGTTTCGTCTTCTGGCATTCATCATCAACTTTTTTTTTCTGTTATGGGCGCCATATTGTTTTTTTATACAGAAAAATAGAGATTCTCATTCTGATTTCATTGATGTATAATTTGTTATGATTTGCACTTCTGAAACCACAGATATTAAAAATAAAACAACTTCATCTGAGATGGTCATGACTCCATCGAAAAATTTTGTTTAATAAACACTAGTTGTCAGAACTCATTAAACATCATAAGTTTGCACAAATACTTCAGTCAAAATGTCCTCATTCTTGAATGAAGAAAAACGAGATATGTTGCGAAACTTTATTATAAATTTGATAGGAATAGTACGAAAACAGCACAAATTAATTTTGAATTATATCCGGAAAGGCAACAGGCAGATAGAACATTATTCGGAATTTTGGACAAACACTTGGCTGAGCACGGTGCGTTTCAAAAACCAAGAATAAAATATGGAAGCAGAATGGAACAAAATATTAGACGTAACTTATTAGCTGAGGTAAAATAATTGTTCATTCCATATTCGAAGAAGTATAATTATTTTTGGTACTTTTTTAGATAAATGCAGATCCTTCCAAATCAACAAATCAAGTCTCAAAAAAAGTGGTTTGAAATGTTATAAGATACATATTTCACAAAAATTACATCCAGGTGATCCTGAGAGAAGGATGGAATTTTGTAGCTGGCTCTCGAATAGGGTAGACCCTACAAACTTCTTAAAAACATTATTTGGACCGACGAAAGTACTTTTTCGAACTGTGGTGTTTTTAATAGAAATAATGAGCACATTTGGAGTGAAAATAATCCACGACACTTCAGAGAAGTCAGACCACAAGTTCGGTTTCGTTTGAATGTGTGGGCTGGAATTTATGACGACCGAATACTTGGACCTCATTTCTTCTCTAATACTTTGAACGGGGAAACCTATCTTCGGTTCTTAAGAAACGAATTCGAAGAATATATGGATACGTTTCCCCTTGTTAATTATAACAGCTGCTGGTTCCAGCATGACGGAGCTCCTCCACACAATAAAAGAGCAGTTTGCGAATATTTACACCAAATATTTTCTAATAAGTGGTTAGGAAATTCTGGACCAGTGAGGTGGCCGGCAAGGTCACCTGACCTTACAGTTTTGGATACTTTCTTGTGGTGCACTTTAAAGAACAGAATCTATGGAGAGCAAGAATATGACACAGTAGATGAACTTAGAGACAATATCATCACGCAATTCAGGTCTCTCAGAAGAAGGGATATTGTTAGGGCTGTTCTTAATTTGAGACGACGAGCTCGGTTATGTATTCAAGAGGAAGGCCATCATTTCGAACACTTGTTGTAATACTTTTTGTGCATTTTTTACAAGCTCTTGATTTCATTCTTGTTTTTTAAAACGCACCGTACTCAGCCAAGTATTTACCCAAAATTTCGAATAATGTTCTATCCGGCTGTTGTCTTTCCGGATATAATTCAAAATAAATTTCTGTTGTTTTCGTACTATTCCTATCAAATTTATAATAAAGTTTCAACATATCTCGTTTTTCTTCATTTGAGAATGAGGACATTTCGACTGAAGTATTTGTGCAAACTTATGATGTTTAATGAGTTCTGACAACTAGTGTTTACTAAACAAAATTTTTCGATGGAGTCATGACCCTCTCAGAAGATGTTGTTTTTTTATAATATCTGTGGTTTCAGAAGTGAAAATCATAACAAATTATACATCAATGAAATCAGAATGAGAATCACTATTTTTCTGTATAAAAAAACAATATGGCTCCCATAACAGAAAAAAAAAGTTGATGGTGAATGCCAGAAGATGAAACGTCGGATAGTAAATCTGAACATGAAAACGTGTAGCTGAAAAAAAGTATCGATGAAAATGTACTTCTGGTTTTGAGCTATGCTGTCAAATAACGATAGAAAAAAATAAAAACGAAAATTCCGATTTTCAGTTTTTCCCCGATATTTCCGGAAATACTCGGAATTTTCCAAGTTTCAAAACAGTATTTTGTTAAGCACCAGAATACGCAACTTTGCCCCAATTTAAGCTTCGACGTATCTCCTGTAGTTTAGGAGATCCCAATGGTGGTAGTCGTATTTGAATTGCCCTGTACAATGATGAGAATTTAAAAGATGGGAAGAAGAGATATACTAATATTCATTTAATTATACGACACTATTTGCACAAAAACCTTGTTTGGGTGAATCTTCGTCAATGGTATAATGCACTCACCAAATATACGATCAATTCGGCCGCTATGATGAGTCATACTAGTGAAATAGCAACACTGTTATTAAAGTTGTTATCAATTGTAGAGGTCGCTTCCGTCGACAAATTTAATGTGCCGCAGTACTGTGTGTGCCAACTCTCTGAATAAAACAGACTTGTGGCAATTCACACACTTCGGAGATAATTTATGCACAATTGGATTACTAGCACGTTTTTTGTTGAAATTAATTTTTTTTATGTACAAATATTTTATGACGTAGGTTGATAACGTCATAACTACCTCGAATATGTTCAAGAAATGCTTTAATTTGACCGAAAAACTATGGCACAGTGTGCGGGATGCCACTATTTTGAACAGATGCCACACCTCGGGATTATTCACACACAAGATGCCACAAATATATTGTTACAAACACACACACACGCACACACGCACACACGCACACACGCACACACGCACACACACACACACGCACACACGCTTACACGCACACACGCACACACTACTACACGTCCCGCAATAATTATGGCAACGCATGCAATATCCCCAATTGTGGCATAATTCTAATATCGATGTATATATACAGTGATATACATAGGAAGTATATACCTATAAAAATCTTGCACTAACACACACTATTACCGGAGCTATGGCCTATAGAGAGTTAATGGCATCCGAGGCCATAAATATTTCTGCATAAGAAATAAGTGTGAGTTGCCATAAATATTATCTCACCAAGAGTGTGTGGCCTGCGGTGTTGCCAGATATCACCCCATCTTGCACACTGTGACTGGGAGCTATATTAGTGGCAACTCATTTCTAGTGGAGAAATCATTTCATATAATTTGAATGAAAATTGTCATATTTTCAAAAAAACATGAATTCTGCATTCATTTGAATCACTTTAACATTCTTCATGAATTTCAGTGAGGATTCAGGAAGGAAAATCAGGCTAAAACATTTAAATTCAAAATATAGAAAAAGCGAGATGATTTACCAAGGCCATGTATAGCACATGAGATTATGTCATATGCCTGGGATTATCTTTTTTCAACGGGTTATCAGAGAAATTTTTGCTAGGTCTTAATACCAACAATACTAGTGAATCTGACGGAATTACGCAGTTTGTTCTCAAGAAATGTGATCCCGAACTAATACCAGTTCTTTGCAAGTTATTCACAGATCCGACCTGTCCTGAAATACTGTTCACATGGATGGAGTACGGCACATATAATGATGTGCCATACAAAGCCAGGATATTGTTATGTTTTGAATTTTGGAATGTTAGCGATACTTCATTGTTAATAATTCACCCAAAGACTTTTCAATGGAGCGAAAAGAGCCAATAAATCTTAATTTTATATGTTACTTCATTGTAAAATCCTGAAATGACTGCATAACCTGTAAGATTATGGAACACGATGGGCAGGCACTACGAACGATTTTCAAAAATTGAGTTGTATGCTTGGTGCAAATGACCCCGAAATTGTGCGATAAAATGGTTATGGTCAAGAACGATGTCATTGGTGGAAAAAGATTTTTCACCAATATAATAAATAGTAACCCTGCATGAATTTGGTTTCTCAATCGGTACGATTGTATTAATTCCTGATTAAACGATCACAGCTAACCTCGACCTATGACACTATTCCTTTAACATTTTCCAATTGACATTCAAAGTTCGCATAAGTGATGAATGGAGTCATTTGTTTTTGAGTGAGATTTCTGTATTCTGTATGATCACATTTGAGTAATGAAATTTTGCATTGTATCAGTTGGGAGCAACGTTACTCATGATCCTTCAATGTCTGTTCACAATTGAGATATTTGACAAATCAATCACAAAAAAGTAACCCTATGGTTATTTACTTGGGTTGAAAATAATCGAATCGATACAATGAATATATCTGATATCACACTCATAATCATAAACATGAGATTCAGAATCATTTAATTTTGTAAAATATTTATTAACATGACAATTCTGTTTATTATTAGTTTATGGTGCTTTCATCACTACAGAAAATTACTTTTTTCTACGACTGTGCGTGAACTAAGCTTTCACGCACTGCGGACAGTGCGTAAAGTAATAATTTTTCGCACAAGTGCGTAAAAAATCACCTGTGCGTAAAATCAACAACTGTGCGTAAAGTCATTTTTTACACACTGTTCATACATTTATGCATTTTTGAAAAATACAGTTTTTGCGTCAGATACAACTCGGAACTCTTTATTTGATAATACGACGACAATTCATATCATTAAACATTCAAATTAATGATATAATTGCTACAATTTGGCAATATAATAACTGTCGAAGAAAAACTTTGCATGAAACACTTTCGTAAAGGGCTTTTTTGTACTCGCGTGATTGTTGAACTTGGCTGCGCCTCATTCAACAAACTCCACGCTCATACGAAAAAGTCCTACTTAACGAACTTGTATCATAAATAGCTATTATTCGAATACTTCCAGTTCCAATGCTTAAACGTACAAAGAAATATTACAACTTTTTTTCAAATTTTTCAAAGGACCTTGCACATGTTCTATGTAAAATGTTTTTCGTCTAATTTCTCTGAAATTTTTATATGTTATAAATCTTTACATTCTTATTGAATAGTTATGAATCGATCTTATGCATATAAGATCAGTTTTTGAGTGTCAAAAATTCGATTTTTGCTCTTTAGGTTATTATGCATCGATTTGATGTTTGTGCTCCACTTCGGGAATAATGTTTTACCTACCAAGTTGTAGTGAATGAACTCAATTTGAATAAAATAGTTTTATATGTATCAAGTGAGTAAAGTGATACTTTACTAGTATGAATACCTTTTTGTTTGCGCCATGTCAATAAAAACTCATATTCGTATTTTCCACTGTTTTCTCTCTTCAATCTTCATCACTTTCCATTTCTACCCATATCAAATTCATAGTTATCAAGAATTCGTTATCTTGAGATATGCACAATTTCATTAATTATTGATATAAACTAGTTTCTGATGACAAAACAGCCCCAGCTGCCCTGGTCTACCTAGTGTAAATTAGTTCTAATAATTCCTGCACGTTCATATTATTAGTATGAAAAATATTCCGCTATTTTTAAAAACACTCCGTCATCAAAACGCTATGAATATAATATAATAATAATAATGAATTTATCCAGTAAGTAAGTAATTATTACATAAGACAACACCCTATTGTTCATTCATTATACACGAACTTATTGAAACAGACCATATTCAGTGTCATAATCCAACCAGTGATGATTGCATCATGACCCTGTTCTTCCACATGCCAAATTTTTTAATGACACTACATTATTGTTTTTTTTTTGAATTCATGAGCAATAACTCAGGCATGGTGGTTTACATTCCTGAGAAAGACCAATCTCTATTTAGAGCACACGAGTCAAATCAAATACCCTAAACAGGTGGAATTGCATTTTTGACACCTGGTAGTTCGAAAGCTGGTCATATCGGATCCATCTATAAATTATACAGTGTGGTCCTAAAGTAACGGATTAATTTGTTCTCTACGTTATTATCCATTTTCAAGAAAAACCCTAAAACACATCTATTTCACATTTTTGAAAAGACATTCTATGTGAAAAAAATTCCCCTTTTTACATCTCCCAAATAGTGACAGACACCCCCCCAATTTTTTTAAATGAGAATGTGGGTTAAGTGATTCCTCATTTTGAAGGGTATTCAATTGTCTATACAGCTATGTCTATTTTTTTTAATTTCGTTGATGCGTCATAAAAAAAATATTTTCAAAATGTTGAGAATTAAGTATCACGTATACTTTTAAATTCGCTGTATATTCATTGCACCTCAATTTTTTTTTGGTTATTTTACCAACTTTCGTTCATCATACGTTCAAGTAGGCTGAAAAAATGTATGTTAAAAAAATGAAGGTTCATTGAATACACAGCGAATTTAATAGTATACGTGATACTTATTTATAACTCATATCTTATATTTATTTGTTTATTATGTCGCGCACAGGTTAAAATTTTAGTGACTTTTTTCTCAGTTCATTTACTTTTCCTAGGTATCAATACTCATGTATGTGACTCATATTTCAACTTATATTATTATATTTTTCAACATTTTGAAAATATTTTTTTTTAACGCGTGAACGAAATTTAAAAAAATAGACTGCTTTATAGACAATTGGCCCTTCCAAATGAAGTATTACCAGAACCCCTATTTAATTTATAAATATTGAAGGGGTGGCTGCCACTTTGAGGGGAGTGAAGGAGGGGTGATTTTTGTTTGTCACAGAGTGTCTTTTCGAAAACGTAAATCGACTTGTTTCAGGGTTTTCCTTGAAAATTGCTAATAAGGTAGGAAATGAATTTATCCGTAATTTTAGAACGTCACTGTATGTCATATCTAAAACATATCGAAATTTCAGAAAATTTTCCAAAAGACATTTCACCTGGAAAATAGATGTTCAAAATCCTTGGTTCATCTGTTGCTAGGACAGTGGTAAATTGGGATATTCATGTGATTTTGAAGGATTGAGAGCGCACTACGCTCCAATTGAGACACACTGAGTCAGTCTCCTTACATTCATGAACTGTTTTTTTTCAGTTTTCTCTAGTAATCTAATGAAGGACAAACCCCATCTTAGATTTTTAATGTTTATCTTCATTGAGATGACCTCATGCAAAGCTTACCCCGAGTCATGTTCTTGAAAAAAACCTTACTATTTGAAATTCTGATCAAACACATTATCTATAACAATTTTTTAAGTATTCAAGTAATTCAAATCCAAAATTTCGCCGTCGTCTGATTTTTCAACAAATACTTCACAAAATTTTACATTCGTTTCAATTATTACTAGAAAGGACCCCGCACATTTCTTATGAGAAATGGATTTCCGAGAATATGGCTGAATTTTTGTTCTCGGCGTGCTGATGCAAAGTGTCCACTGACAGATGCTCAAAAATGGACAGTTTTCGAGATATGGAACTTTGAAAGTAGACTTTTCCGTTCCTTGCGATATTTTCTCATGAATCGAGGAGTCCCCATTTCTGGTTGGGAAGGAAGGAAGGAATTCGGCGTTCAGTACCAGATTGACAGATTGTATTTCATCGTTACATATATCTATGATTTTTCATACACTGCTCTACACTGGCCATGGAATGAATTTCTTATTCAAAGATTTCTAATACATTTATTCATGCAATGGAATAACTACAATAATTTCAATTTTCGAAAAACGACACATTTTGAGTATATTTTGAAGAGAGATTGAAATGGCTGATTCTGAATATACCAGATTTCCAATAATATCAAGTATGTGATCCAAAATGTTAAAAATGAGGCTCAGCGCTGTAAAGGAAGGTAACGAGAAAATCATATATTCTTTGATATAGCAATAATTACTATTATAACTATTAAGTCTTCATCTTGCAAAAGAAAATAATCAGATGTATGGCTGGTGTAGCTCGTGGAACCTCGTGTAGAAACATATTCACACAATTCTCAATTCTAATAGTTCCTTCACTTTACATACTTCTGATTATCATGAATGTCAAAAAAGAAGATAGTAACCTGAGTAAAAGACATGATCTACATAAATACAGTACGAGAAACAGTGAGAGCATCCACCAGCCATACTCACGATTGAGCATTGTTCAAGACTCTCACATATACCAAGGAATCAAGTGTTATAACCGACTTATGAATATATTCCCGCACTTAAGCTCAGCGAGTTCAAATGTGTTGAAGGATAATTTGACTCGTTATCTGATAAGTCAATCATTCTACTCCATTGAAGAGTTTTTAGACGCTACATTGTAGATAATTTTAATCTAATTGTATGTATATTCCTCATATTTATGTATATTCCTGAATTTTTTCTTTGTGACTAGTCCGATAATTTTTTACATGTACTTATGTATTCGTATGTATATGTAAATATTTCAGTGATGAATACATTCTATTTCTATTTCTACGTATATGTGACTTTTGTTCTCACATATATCAATAATCTGACAATGGGTGCAAAGATATTCTCCTCAAATGACTCGTTTTGGATGATTGCATCTCACAGCCAAACGAATCCGTGAAAATGTCTGTATCGTTGATAGCTGATACTACTTTCTCACCAGAATGGTGAGGTTCGGGTGGAAGCATTAATGGCACTTTCGATAATTACCCTCGAATTCCAAAAAATGCAGAAGTTGATGCAGTTGTCTCAAATAAATGTGAAATGTTTCGGACACCCATTGCCTAAATTGGAGAGAAACCAATTCTCTACAGTCACGACAAATCAATTGTTCGTATCTTCAATCTTTTTCGACTGAGCGAAAAATTGAAGTTAGACAACAACTTCTTCCCCTTACGAAAATTGAATCATATTTTAATCTTGTTTTCCGGTTTTTTCCCTTAAAGCTCCCTGACTCTCATGAGAATATTGGAACACATTCGATATTATGTGATCAATAGTGATCATAATTGTTATATCTGAAAATATATGATTACGATTTTTCCGTTCCCTTCCTTCCTTCCATTTTGGAGAACATATATTTGATATTATTGGACATCTGGTAAACTCGGACTTAGATATTTCAGCCTCTCTCAGAAATATACACTGAATCTGTCGTTTATCGAGAATGAATATTATTGTAAGGTTATTTCGAAGCATGAATAGATGTATGGAATATTTTGGAATTTGTTTCTCTTTTCTAATCCAGTGTGGAGCAGTGTATGAAAAATGTTCGACGGTTGAGCCTTATATGTATAATAGCTGAAGATTGCCATTTTCAATCTGGTTCTGGACACAAAACATTAGAATTATTGTATCCCATCCAGAAATTAGAGGTCTTCCATTGATGAGCAGATACCGCATCAAATTCGAAAAGCCATTTCCAAAGCTCCATATCTCGAACGCTGTATTTTTCAAAGGTTTGTGGCTATGGACGATGTATATTTCTAATTAATTTTCAATAATGTTTAAAATTCATTTATTTCTCGAATATGGCCAATGTTCGTTGAAAGCTTCGTCATTTTTGCGGATTTCGTTACTACATAATTTTTCATATTTTTTCAAATTATTTAACCAAACTAATATAACTAATTATCACAAGTACTCTCCCGCATAGATTTGATTAATTTTCTTCAAGAATTCCAGTGAGGACTCAGGATGGAAAATCAGAATAAAACACCGTAATTTAAAAAAAAAACATGATACAAGCAAGGCTATGATGGTACATAATCTTTATTGCAACCAAATCTCTAACATTTTGGCAACAAGCCATCATCATGCCGGAGAGATATGTTTTACATGTACAACAGGAGAACGAACGTAAAAAATCAACATCTTCAAAGGTGGTGAGTATCTGATATATTATTATATTTCGGATAAAATATTTTTTGAAGATGGCTTGATGCCTAAAACGTCGTAGATTTGCTTGCAGGGAAGATTTCATTCTATAGCTTTGCTCACAAAATTCTATAATACAGTGAGTTTCAAATAGTTTGCACCATATGGGAAACTTTTTTTATTGATTTGTCAGAATTTTTTTATCATTTTAATTGGTGGATGCAAAAAAATAGTATTTGATTCATTAAAATTTCAAATTTTCAAACAGTGTACAGGGGAGCTCAAAATATAGGAATTTTGATCTAGAGTAAACTACCCTAATTTTTTATATTATCAAAAAAATCTATTAGGAAAATTTGTTTAAAATTTGGAATAACAGCCACCTACACATTAAATAATGTTTTCCATTTTTATGATTAAAGTGATCGTAATTTCGCAGATATGCATTAATTAATTATTGAGCATCAACTAATTGATTTATTCGACAATTTTCTCCTAAACAATCATACTGATAATTATTATTGACAAACATAGGGGGGAAATGTAAAATTTGCACCAAAAAAACTAGTGAAAATTCAAACCATTTTCAACAAACAAATAACTAATTGGTTAAAATTTTGTATTATCTTATCATTATAGAAATATGAGGGAGCCGCTGAAGGTGCATAATGTAGTAGTAATGTAGTACTATTTATGAGGCTATTACAATAAAAAGAAAAAATATTTTGTTACTTAGGTGGCTGTGATTCAAAAGGACCTTGCACTATTTTCATGGAAAATGGGTCTAGGGCAATTCCCCGACAACAATTCACCGACGGGCAATTCCCCGACAACAGTTCACCGACTGGATGATTCCCCGAGAGAATAATTCCCCGACGGGAAATATTCCCCGACAACAATTCACCGACGGGCAGGTATTCATCATTCCAGTGAATTGAATCAGCTTTCAAATAATGAACAATTACCCAAGTAGCACAACTATATTGGTAAAATATTGGTACAATATTGTGAACATATTGGCGAAATATTGGAAATGCAATATTGGCGAGAAAAAAAATGTGAACATTCGGCGATATTGGTCCAATATTACTTGAATAATATTGGCAAAATATTCTTGAACCAATATTGGCCTCAAAATGTTCGGCGATATTGGTACAATATCGCTGATACAATATTCTGACAATATTGGCACAATATTCAAAAGTTATATTGTCGAGAAGTAGTATGTGAACATTTTGCGATATTGGTCGAATATTGTTTGAATATTTTAGGAATAGTTTTGGTGGAATATTCTTGAAGCAATAATGACCTCAAAATATTTATTGATATTGGTACAATATTTACCGATATTGGTACAATATTCATCGATATTGGTACAATATTTATCGATATTGGTACAATATCATTTGGATATATTGGTGGATGTTAATATACCTTGGTAAATTATTAAATGTCCTTTAGTTGATGAAGGTGACACCAGAGTCTGTTTTTTGATCGCCATAATCACTGAGTGAGCTGCCTTGAAAACAAGGTAAAGGAAGTATTTAATATACTTTCGTAGGTTTTAGAAGACGTTGTATATGTAGAGCCATCTGGCGGATTTTTATCTAAGTTTAATCATGAAATAATTTCAATATGTTTCATTGAATATTCGGCCAATATTCAAATTTCATCTCAATCTAGATGTAGGAAACAATATGAAGACAGTATTGTTTTAACGATATCGATAAATATTATTGAACCAATATTGACCCAATATTAATTCATAGGATTTGTTGAATATTGACGAAATGATATTCAACCAATGTGTAATCACACTTGGAGATACAATATAGTTTTTATTCCTAGAATCGATGTCAGGGGAATATTGGGATTGCGATATTTATTGTAGGTGTTAAAAACGATGTAAAGACAATATTGTTTTATCGATATTGGTAAATATCATTCAACCAATATTGACTCAATATGAGTTATTACAATTTGTCAAATAAAGTGGAAATGATATTCAACCAATATTCTAACAAACTTGGAAATACAATATAGTTGTTTCCCCTATAATCGATATTACTGTAATATTTGGATTGTAATATTTATTCTAGATATGAAAAACAATATATAACCAATATTGTATTATCGATATTGGTAGAAATTATTCAACTAATATTGACCCAATATTTCATGTGATAATCTACATTCAAAACTAGTTCAACCAATATTCCACCAATGTTATTAATATAATATTGTTTTTTGAATATTCACCCATATTGGACCAATATTGAATATTTATTTACAATATATCTATATTGGCCCAATATGAAACCAAGATTCAGCCGATATGATGTGCTACCTGGGTAGTCCCAACTTTGAGAGGCTTACTGCTTCTGATACATTTCAAATTTCTCTAGTTTCCTCGGAAACAGGGCTTTCAAATGGAAAACATTTAATTCACCATGTATATAAGGTATTGCATGATTGAAATAGGTACCGCACACATCTGCTCCGAACAAGAAGAATTGCCCGAAAATAGCCCAGTTTGGTCTCCGATGGAGTATATGGGGTATCAATAAAATCCACACAGTATATAGCCTACAAACGAGTACGGAGACCTATGCTGATATTGATGACAATATCTTAGTCTCCTCAAACCGTACATTATATCAAAAATAATTGAAAATTAAGCAATTCATTTTCGAAATACAGGGTATTCATTAAAAAAAACAGCATTTTTCTAAGAAACTTGGACCATTTCTATTACTCACCCTGAATACATGAAATAAGTATAAGACGTTCTCAACATTGAAGAATGTTTGCTATATATAAATATGACACGCTCCCCTCTTTTCAAACTAAAAAACGGGGGGTTGACGTACCCCTATTTTCCAACCATCCTGTATACAAAAAATTATGTCAGTTAACTTCGATAGAGATTGAGGCAGTTCATTCAGGTTTAATTTAATCTCTGATCCTCATCACTGGTCGGTTTAAAATTAATCGAATTGGATTTTTCTTTGTTCACCCCAGAACGAAAAAGTGTACTGGAAACGAGATCAAGGTGACATTGTACCATCATTGAGGCACGGTTTTCCCAGAATGAATAAGCGTTTGGTCAATTCTCGAAATTGTTAAAAATTCTGAGCAGAAAGCTTCACGTTTCATATTTGACACCCTGTAATTTGAAAACTAGTAGGCAGATTTTTTAGTGCCCATGGACACTTTTGCTGAGAAAGTCAAAATTTAACCGAAAGCCATTTTCCTTTGAATACTGTTTCCAATTCTGAACAATATTTTTCGATATACTTTTTTAATAATATAAAAAGTGAGGGTAGTTCACTCTTGATCAAAATTGCTATTGTTTGTACTCCCCTGTGCACTGTATGAAAATTTTGAATTTTCATAACTCAACCACAAGTTTTTTGCCATGCACCAGTTTCTACGAAGGTTAAACTTTTCTGATAAATGGATAATAAAAAAGTTTCTCATATGCTGCAAACTTTTTGAAACTCACTGTGAATTGAAAATGTAGCTTTCAAATGAAAAAAATTAAAATACTCATCAATCATCATTTTTTCTTTCAGAAATTACATGAAAGAAAGAGTTTCCTTCTGGAAGATCTATCGTCAGTAGACTTACTTTCCTTGTCATCCATAGATTAACCTTCAACATTTCGAACATTGTATGGCGCCTATTTATCTTGCACACACGACTGATTATTGTGGCATCCTAATACCAATTGTTTAAAATTCTTTTTTACGTTAAAATTATATATTATATGCAACGTCGCAATTTCTTTTGCAGAGGGCGCCACATTACTGCCACGCCCACGATGCCATAAAAGGGGTAGTGTTAACGATATACTTCATCCTGAATTGTGCCAACTCACCCACTTTTCTGAGAAAGTATAATTTTCATCATCATTTTCATGCATGATCGAAAACAAGTGAAGATACTGGATACTCCATCAAGACTTACATTCTTTTGGCCCTAAAAAGTGATGAAAAAGAATAATATGGCCCGTCAATTCAGAAAAGAAATTGTGGCAACGCGTGTATGTTGCCACAATTCTGGAAGGTGCCATACTACAGGCTAAAGTTCACACAAGTTGCCATAATTATACCGAAACATACACACGCACACACGCGCACACGCTCACACGCGCACACACACACACACACCATTACACGTCCCGCAATAATTATGGCAACGCATGCAATATCCCCAATTGTGGCATAATTCTAATATCGATGTATATATACAGTGATATACATAGGAGGTATATAGCTATAAAAATCTTGCACTAACACACACTATTACCGGAGTTATGGCCAGAAGAGAGTTTCTGGCATCCGAGGCCATAAATATTTCTGCACAAAAAATAAGTGTGAGTTGCCATAAATATTACCTCACCGAGAGTGTGTGGCCTGCGGTGTTGCCAGATCTCACCCTATCTTGCACACTGTGACTGGGAGCTATATTAGTGGCATCTCATTTCTAGTGAAGAAATCATTTCATATAATTTGAATGAAAATTGTCATATTTTCAAAAAACATGAATTCTGCATTCATTTGAATCAATTTAATATTCTTCATGAATTTCAGTGAGGATTCAGGAAGGGTGAAACGTTTAAATTCAAAATATAGAAAAAGCGAGATGACTCACCAAGGTCATGTATAGCAGATGAGATTATGTCATATGACAAGTTATTCACAGATCCGACCTGTCCTGGAATACTGTTCACATGTATGGAGTGCAGCACATATAATGATGTACCATACAAAGCCAGGATCTAAATTTTATATGTTACTTCATTGTAAAATCCTGAAATGACTGTCATAACCTGTAAGATTATGAAACACGATGGGCAGGCACTACGAACGATTTTCAAAAAATGAGTTTGTATGCTTGGTGCAAATGACCCCGAAATTGTGCGATAAAATGGTTATGGTCAAGAACGATGTCATTCGTTTGTTTGAAAGTGGTTTTCAATGTTTCACTTTGAGTCAGGTTATTTTGGACTTTCATTGTCTAAAAAAGAACAAAGAAAAATTCAATTCTCTGCAATTTTTAATCACGACGTTTCAACTGTTAAAATCTACAGTCGTTATCAAGTGTATACACTTGATAACGACGATAGAATTGAATTTTTCTTTGTTCTTTTTTAGACAATGAAAGTCCAGAATAACCTGACTCAACGATGTCATTGGTGAAAAAAGATTTTTCACCAATGTAATAAATAGTAACCCTGCATGAATTTGGTTCCTCAACCGGTACGATTGTATTAATTAATGATTGAACGATCACAGCTAACCTCGACATATCATCACTATACGCCACATGGTTTTGGTACTTTCAATGACACTATTCCTTTAACATTTTACAATTGACATCCAAAGTTCGCATAAGTGATGAATGGACTCGTTTATTTTTGCGTGAGATTTGTGTATTCTGTATATGGTCTCAATTGAGTAATGAAATTTTGCATTGGAACAGTTGGGAGCAACGTTACTCATGATCCTTCAATGTCTGTTCACAATTGAGATAATTGACAGATCAATCACAAAAAAGTGACCCTATGGTTATTTACTTGTGTTGGAAATAATCGAATCGAGACAATGAATATATCTGATATCATACTCATAATCATAAACATGAGATTCAGAATCATTTAATTTTGGAAAATATTTATTAACATGACGTTTCTGTTTATTATTAGTTCATGGTGCTTTCATCAATACAGAAAATTACTTTTTTCTACGACATTGCGTGAACTAAGCTTTCACGCACTGCGGACAGAGCGTAGAGTAATACTTTTTCGCACAAGTGCGTAAAAAATCACCTGTGCGTAAAATCATCAACTGTGCGTAAAGTAATTTTTAACACACTGTTCATACATTTATGCATTTTTGAAAAATACAGTATTTTGCGTCAGATATAACACGGAAGTCTTTATTTGATAATACGATGACAATTCATATCATTAAACATTCAAATTAATGATATAATTGCTACAAATTGGCAATATAACTGTCGAAGAAAAAACTTTGTATGAAACACTTTCGTAAAGGGCTTTTTTGTACTCGCGTGATTGTTGAACTCGGCTGCGCCTCATTCAACAAACTCCACGCTCATACGAAAACGTCCTACTTTACGAACTTGTATCATAAATAGCTATTATTCGAATACTTCCAGTTCCAATGAGTAAACGTACACAGAAATATTACTCGCTTTTTTCAAAATTTTCAAAGGACCTTGCACATGTTCTATGTAAAGTGTTTTTCGTCCAATTTCTCTGAAATTTTTATATGTTGTAAATCTTAACATTCTTATTGAATAGTTATGAATCGATCTTATGCATATAAGGTCAGTTTTAGAGTGTCAAAAATTCGATTTTTGCTCTTTAGGTTATTATGCATCGATTTGATGTTTGTGCTCCACTTCGGGAATAATTTTTTACTTACCAAGTTATAGTGAATGAACTCCATTTGAATAAAACAGTTTTATAGGTATCAAGTGAGTAAAGTGATACTTTTTTTATTAGTATGAATACCTTTTTGTTTGCGCCATGTCAATAAAAACTCATATTCGTATTTTCCACTGTTTTCTCTCTTCAATATTCATCACTTTTCATTTCTACCCATATCAAATTCCTAGTTATCAAGAATTCGTTATCTTGAGATATGCAAAATTTCATTAATTATTGATATAAACTAGTTTCTGATGACAAAACAGCCCCAGCTGCCTTGGATTACCTAGTGTGGATTAGGTCCAATAATTCCTGCACGTTCATATTATTAGTATGAAAAATATTCCGCTATTTTTAAAACCACTTCGTCATCAAAATGCTATGAATATAATATAATAATAATGATGAATTTATCCAGTAAGTAAGTAATTATTACATAATACAACAACCTAATGTTTATTCATTATACACGAACTTATAGAAACAGACCATATTCAGTGTCATAATCCAACCAGTGACGATTGCATCATGACCCTGTTCTTCCACATGCCAAATTTTTGAAGGACACTACATTATTGTTTTTTTGAATTCATGAGCAATAACTCAGGTATTGTATTGTTTTTTTTACATTCCTGAGAAAGACCAATCTCTATTTAGAGCACACGAGTCAGATCAAATACCCTAAACAGCTGGAATTGCATTTTTGACACCTGGTAGTTCGAAAGCTGGTCATATAGGATCCATCTATAAATTGATTAATTCAGTGTGGTCCTAAAGTAACGGATTAATTCTACAATTTCTACTTTATTATCCATTTTCAAGAAAAACCCTAAAACACATGAATTTTACATTTTTGAAAAGACATTCTATGTGAAAAAAATTGCCCCTTTTCCATCCCCCAAAAAGTGACAGACCCCAATTTTTTTAAATGAGAATGTGTGTCAAGTGATTCCTCATTTCGAAAGGTATTCAATTGTCTATACAGCTATGTCTATTTTTTTAATTTCGTTGATGCATCATAAAAAAATATTTTCAAAATGTTGAGAATTAAGTATCACGTATACTTTTAAATTCGCTGTATATTCACTGCACCTCAATTTGTTTTTTGGTTATTTCACCAACTTTTGTTCATCATACGTTCCAGTAGACTGAAAAAATTTATGTAAAAAAAATTACGGTTCATTGAATATACAGCGAATTTAATAGTATACTTGATACTTATTTATAACTCATATCTTATATTTATTTGTTTATTATGTCGCGCACAGGTTAAAATTTTAGTGACTTTTTTCTCAGTTCATTTACTTTTGCTAGGTATCAATACTCATGTATGTGACTCATATTTGGTAAATAAACTTATATTATTATTATACTTTTCAACATTTTGAAAATATTTTTTTTAACGCATGAACGAAATTCAAAAAATTAGACTTGGCTGTATAGACAATTGGCCCTTCCAAATGAAGTATTACCAGAATCCAAATTTAATTTAAAAATATTTAAGGGGTGGCTGCCACTTTGAGGGGAGTTAAGGAGGAGTGTTTAAGGGTTTTCCTTGAAAATTGATAATAAAGTAGAAAATGAATTTATCCGTTAATTTAGAACCTCACTGTATAATAATGTCATATCTAAAACATATCGAAATTTCAGAAAATTTTGCCAAAAGACATTTCACATGGAAAGTAGGTGTTCAAAATCCTTGGTTCATCTGTTGGTAGGACAGTGGTAAATTGGGATATTCATGTGATTTTGAAGGATTGAGAGCACACCATGCTCCAATTGAGACACACTGATGAAAAGTGTCCACGACAGATGCTCAAAAATGGACAGTTTTCGAGATATGGAACTTTGAAAGTAGACTTTTCCGTGCGATATTTTCTCATCAATCGAGGAGCCCCCATTTCTGGTTGGGAAGGAATTTGGATGTTCGGCGTTCTGTTCTACACTGGCCATGGAATGAATTTCTTATTCAAAGATTTCTTATATTCATGCTAGGGAACAACTACAATAATTTCAATTTTCGAAAAACGACACATTTTAAGTATATTTTGAAGAGAGATCGAAATGGCTGATTCTGAATATACCAGATTTCCAATACTGTTAACAATGAGGCTCACGCTATTAAGGAAGGTAACGAGAAAATCATATATTCTTTGATATAGCAATTATTATTATTATCACTATTTACGTATATGTGACTTTTGTTTTCACATATATCAATAATCTGACAATGGGTGCAAAAATATTCTCCTCAAATGACTCGTTTTGGATGATAGCATCTCACAGCCAAACGAATCCGTGAAAATGTCTGTATCGTTGATAGCTGATACTACTTTCTCACCAAAATGGTGTGGTTTGGGTGTTGGAAGCAATTCAGTAATGGCACTTTCGATAATTACCCACGAATTCCATAAAATGCAGAAGTTGATGAAGTTGTCTCAAATAATGATATTGAGTGAATTGTTTCGGAGACTCATTGCATAAATTGGAGAGAAACCAATTCTCTACAGTCACGACGAATCGATTGTTCGTATCTTCAATCTTTTTCGACTGAGCGAAAAATTGAAGATAGACAACAACTTCTTCCCCTTACGAAAATTGAATCATATTTTGATCATGTTTTGTGGTTTTTTCCCTTAAAGCTCCCTGACTCTAATGAAAATATTGGAACACATTCGATATTATGTGATCAATAGTGATCATAATTGTTATATCTGAAAATATATGATTACGATTTTTCCGTTCCCTTCCTTCCTTCCATTTTGGAGAACATATTCGATATTATTGGACATCTGGTGAACTTGGACTTAGTTATTTCAGCCTCTCTCAGAAATATACTCTGAATCTGTCGTTTATCGAGAACGTAAGGTTATTTCGAAGCATGAATATTTTGGAATTTGTGTCTCTTTTCAAATCCAGTGTGGAGCAGTGTATGAAAATTTTTCGACGGTGGAGCCTTATATGTATAATAGCTAAAGATTGCCATTTTCAATCTGGTTCTGGAAACAAAACATTTGAATTATTGTATCCCATCCAGAAGTGAGAGGTCCATTGATGAGCAGATACCGCATCAAATTCGAAAATCCATTTCCAAAGCTCCATATCTCGTACGCTGTTTATTTTAAAGGTTTGTGGCTATGGACGATGTATATTTCGAATTAATTTTCAAGAATGTTTAAAATTCATTTATTTCTCGAATATGGCCAATGTTCGTTGAAAGCTTCGTCATTTCTGCGGATTTCATTACTACATAATTTTTCATATTTTTTCAAATTATTTAACCAAACTACTATAACTAATTATTACAAGTACTCTCCCGCATAGATTTGATTAATTATCTTCAAGAATTCCAGTGAGGACTCAGGATGGAAAATCAGAATAAAACACCGAAATTTAAAACATAATACAAGCTAGGCTATGATGGTACATAATCTCTATTGCAACCAAATCTCTAACATTTTGGCAACAACCCATCATCATGCAGGAGAGATATATTTGACATGTACAGGAGAACGAACGCAAAAAAGGACATCTCAATTAAAATAACATCTTCAAAGGTGGTGAGTGAATGGTATCTGATATATTATGATATTTCGAATAAAATATCTTTTGAAGATGGCTTGATGCCTAAAACGTCGTAGATTTGCTTGCAGGAAAGATTTCATTCTATACCTTTGCTCACAAAATACTATAATACAGTGAGTTTCAAATAGTTTGCACCATATGGGAAACTTTTTTTTATGGATTTGTCAGAATTTTTTTATCATTTTAATTGGTGCATGCAAAAAACTAGTAATTGATTCATTAAAATTTCAAATTTTCAAACAGTGTACAGGGGAGCACAAAATATAGGAATTTTGATCGAGAGTAAACTACCCTAATTTTTTATATTATCAAAAAAATCTATTAGGAAAATTTGTTTAAAATTGAAAACAATATTAAAATTTGGACAGCGACTAAAGAAAGCGAAAAATTTTCAAAATAACTCTTGAAAATGCTAACCCCTCGTGTTGGCGAAACGTCGAGTTCTTCTCTGAACACACGTCGGCCTTACAACCCGAAGAACCACCATGTAAGTGGCGATGGCCGCGAAAGCCTTTCACAATGGATTTTTCTATGTTCACCCCAGAACGAAAAAGTGTACTGAAAATGAGATCAAGGGGACATTGTACCATCATTGAGGCATGGTTTTCCCAGAATGAATAGGCATTTGGTCAATTCTCGAAATTGTTAAAAATTCTGAGCAGAAAGCTTCATTTTTCATATTTGACACCCTGTATCTCGAAAACTAGTAGGCAGATTTTTTTGTGCCCACGGACACTTTTGCTGAGGAAGTCAAAATCCGTAACATACCAAAAATTTAGGAAATTTAACCGAAAGCCATTTTCCTTTGAATACTGTTTCCAATTCTGAACAATTTTTTTCGATATACTTTTTTAATAATATAAAAAATGAGGGTAGTTCACTCTTGATCAAAATTGTTATTTTTTGTGCTCCCCTGTGCACTGTGTGAAAATTTTGGATTTTCATAACTCAACTACAAGTTTTTTGCCATGCACCATTTTTTACGAAGGTTAAAATTTTCTGATTAATGGATAATAAAAAAAAGTTTCTCATATGGTGCAAACTTTTTGAAACTCGCTGTGAATTGAATATGTAGCTTTCAAATGAAAAAAATGAAAATTCTCATCAATCATAATTTTTTTTCAGAAATAACATGAAAGAAAGAGTTTCTTTCTGGAAGATCTATCGTCAGTAGACTTACTTTCTCTGTCATCCATAGATTTACCTTCAACATTTCGAACATCTTATGGCGCCTATTTATCTTGCACACACGACTGATTATTGTGGCATCCTAAAACCAATTGTTTCAAACTCTTATTTACATTAAAATTATATATGCAACGTCGCAATTTCTTTTGCAGAGGGCGCCACATTACTGCCACGCCCACGATGCCATAAAAGGGGTGGTGTTAACGATACACTTCATCCCGAATTGTGCCAACTCACCCACTTTTTTGAGAAAGTATAATTTTCATCATCATTTTCATGAATGATCGAAAACAAGTAAAGATACTGGATACTCCATCAGGACTTACATTCTTTTGGCACTAAAAAGTGATGAAAAAAATAATATGGCCCGTAAATTGAGAAAAGAAATTGTGGCAACGCGTGTATGTTGCCACAATTCTGGAAGGTGCCATACTACAGGCTAAAGTTCACACAAGTTGCCATAATTATACCGAAACATACACACACACACACACACACAGGTGATGATGATGGATAGTGAAAACGAAACAGAGACACATATATTGAGTGGCATTCTGAACGAAAAATTACAAACTTTTACGAATCAGCTTCTAAGATTTAAGCAATAAGTACATAACACATTAATATGTGCGGTTTACGGCCCTTATGGCAGTTGACGTACGCAAATTCTATTATTTTCTTGATCTCCCATGAAAGTTGTCTTCTTAGAGTACCCGCACGTTTCTGTAACTTTACTAATAACGAAGATAGCTTCCTATGCACTTTTGACCTCAGAAAATGCTTAAAAATGTTTCTTGACATCCAAACGAATCTATTGATGCCAAAATCATCAAAATCGGACGACCGGAAGTGCCATTTCCGGTTTGGACCGGAAGTAGCCATTTTATTGCAGATTTTGACTCTCCTCGATGTGGGTAATCCGAATTTACTATTACTTTTCTTCTATCTTAATTTTTTGAAACCGGAAGTGCTTATTTTTTGATGATTCGTACAGATCCAAAATATCATTAATGTATAAATTGAACGACAGATGGCTCTGATGTATTCCTTGAAAACGAATTGGTATCGCACTTTAAAAATGACGGACCCCATCACGAAAACATTGTGAGACACCCTGTATATATTTTTTGTCTCAACTGGCACGTTGGTACACCTGGTATATATTTTTTTATTAAATGACAAACCCCATCACGATGCACTTTTATGAGACACCCTGTATTTATTATTTTCCTTAAATGGTGTATTTTACACACCCTGTATACGTAAAACGAAAACTTCTGAATGCCTGCATGCCCCAATGATGTGATGATTCATTTTTCCGATGTATTTTGAGACACCCTGTATATAATACGATTTTTGACAAACTGTTTTTTCTGTCATGTTACGTTGCTACACCGTGTATATCCTTTTTCTTCCATAATTAAACTTAAAAACCGGCAACGTCCCACCCTCCGTAACTCTACTCCTTAATTTTAAATCCGGCAACACCCAACGTCACGCGGTTAACCCAGCGACGCTGAGAAGTCGCTACTGCGCATGGTGGGCTCGTACACAGGTTGTATCACTACTAAATAGTATAAATACAAACCAAATCATAATCGGAGAAAAGGAAGTCAAATTTATTTATTGTCTAACAAAGAATTAAACCTAAATAATACAAAACAACATAAATATCGCTTTATGAAATATGTTATATTCGTTTATAACTGTGTATACAATTTGTCATTTTCTGGAACTAATAACTGTTCTTGTTCTAACTCTCTGATCAATTTTCTTTTCTTTAGTCTCAGGACTTCTAATGGTTCTAACAAAACTAACCTCTGTAATTCAGCCGTTGATAAGTTTTGTGTTTCCTTTGTTTCCGGAAGAGAATTTCTTTTAATTTTCTTTGATACCGTGCTTTTTGCTGTTTGTGGAACCTGAACACTCTGAAAAGGTGTCGCAGACTCCGAGGAGATATTCAACGAAACAGTTTTCTCTATCGGTGGTGGCGCGCCAACTTGCACAGCACCTGATGAAATTTAATTCTATTTAATGCACTATGACCTAATAAACATTTGAATCTTACCTGGCATTTTGCACAAAGCCGGGTTTCTGTCACCATCCATTAACTTCCAAAATGCCTGTTCCCATGACTTCAACTATATTTGTTTATTGCCGGTTCTCTTTATATCTGCTTTATGTTTGATTTTTGTTTTCATGTTATTGATTTTTTTGGCTAATTGTTTTATACTTATCGCTTTTCCTGTCAACGCCTGCCATTCCGCTTGTAAGTTCATTAGCGCAGTCTCTTTCTCTTTTTTTATTGTGGGTACTTGTGATTTTTCTAGTACCACTTTATAATTTTGTACCTCTACAAATTTTACTTGATGGTCGTTCTCTTCACAGGTCGTGCTTTCTTCGTCGGAGCTAGTGTTGCTTCCTTTTTCGTACTGACTTCGATTATCAAATAAAATGCATGCCTTATGGTTTTTATATTTCCCCAATCGAGACTTGTTACAAAAAATGTAGCAAAGGGTCTAAATAACGAAGCATTTACTACGGAGCAAAAGCAAATTCTTATTCATTAGAAACGAAGCAAATGCTTTTCCTTCTACGTTTTGCTTCGAAGGATTTGCTTTTGCTTTTACTTTTTACTTCGAGCAAATGCTCCATTTTTCATTCATGAGACCCATGTCTACCCTTATGATTGCAAATTCTGTGAATCGGTATACATTCTTCTTTGTACCGGGGCGTTTTCTTATGTCACTTTTTGGGATCGCCTGATGCGTGAAATGACCTTAATTTTGCCGGACGATGTTACCACTGAATTTTCTGTATTTTGTTAAACGAGGACGTCATACCCGTACCGATTTGATATCGAATTATTTATAACTTTATTTTTAATTTCAGAAATCGTCCGAGTATTTTCGTTCAGCGAATATTTCAAAAATACATCACAATTGAGAGGGTGTCATAACTTGAATCAAGTTATCATACAAAACCTACCTCAATTTGAGAACAGTAACTTTCACCTGTTCTTATTGTAGTTGACCTTTTTTTCACATCATTTCAATATTTTCGCTATCAATAAATATAGTCCGGTGGCAGGGAGGGTTTTCGTGGCCGATGAAGTGCGACGGGATCACCCAAGTTATTCTTATGTATTTTGACCCGCTGAATCCGAATTTCGAGGGTGATAAGCCGTGAAAGCATCCGGAAAATTGTTATAGACGATTTTCCGAGGAAAATCGAAAAATCCATTTTTTCCAAAAACGAATGATGCTATAATGTTCTCCATAAAATTCTCTACAAAAAAGGTTTCAACAAGTTTTTCTCCAAAATGCATCCTTTTCCAGTAAAACTTGCTCAAAATTCGACAAAATGCGATTTTCTCAATTTTCAGTGCTCTCTCATTCAGTCACATAATGATATTTTCAAGATCACCTTGTCCCAAATTATTCATATACAGGGTGTTCATTTCAGGACTTTCCACCCTAATTTTCTCGAAATGTGTGTATTTTTTAAAAAAATCCTGAGACACATCAACAAATATATCGAAGAGGACAAGTTTTCATCAGAAAATGAACGCGCCCCCTTTCATCCCCTGCAAGGGGGAGCTACCAACTTCAAAATCTTAAATGCGAAAGGGTATCGAGTAATACCTCATTTTAAAGGTCTTTTTAATCTCTACACGTCGGTGTTTCTTTTTTTAAAATTGATCGATCCATTGTCGAGATATTTAGGAAAATATGTTTTCTCCTTCGTACCATTGCAATAAAAACTGTAACTGTTTATTCCCATTCCTTTTACTTCAAACCTAAATTACAATATTTTACACTACTGTCACTTTAAGAATTCCTTAAAATGTGCACTCTAAAAGTGTACTCGTTGAAGAAAATAAAAGACATATTGAATTGTTTACCATAGTTACCAGTTGTGTGATTAAGCAATGTATTAAAAATGTTTGGACTGACGTGGCCGTTACTTGATGAAAATCAATAGTTATGACACTAATAAATAAAACACACTCATTAATGCCAATTATATTTTGGAAGAAGGCCATGACTTCGATGAAAACTTCGAAATTCTTCATGTGGAAAATAAGGGCAATAGGCTCAATTATTTAGAATTCTTGGAAATTATTGAATTGAAAAATTCAACTTTTAAACCTGAACAGTCCCCCTTTGTTAAATTTAATTCAAATAAGTAGTAGTATGTTTTGAGATTTCCAGGTATATTGTAATTGTCAATTTTATAAGGACTACCTATCATACAGTCCCTAATTATCTTGATTGATAAGATTAGCTATTTGTGTATTAAGAGCGCAAAGTGATTGATTTTCGCTCGACAAAGAAAGCGGTAATCTTTGGAGAGCGACAATGACACTTTATGCTCGAAAACACACATTACTTTTTGTACAAGCGCAGCTCTTAAAAAAAAAAGATTGACACTTCATTCAAATAGGCACATGACATTATGAGAAAATCATTCAATAGCAATCCGAAATGTATTAGCTATCCAAATATCCAATAATTCAAATCTCTAACAAGAAAAAAGTAAAATAAGGTTCTTGAAAAAAAAAATATGCACATGCCAGGATCTGAACCCGGGACCTTCGCTTTACAATGACTGAAATCGACAAACTCTAACCATTGCTTCATCGCAGATTCTCAGGTAGCTCTGGCTGTATTGTCTATACTTTCCATCATGCAAGAATAGGTTTGTTTGCAAACAAAAGCAGTGGAGAGCAAGCGTTTTTTCAATAATTTCGCTATAGAGCGAAAATGCTGTCACAAAAGCTACTTTGATAAGTGGTTGTAGAAAAAGGTATTTAAGTATTTTTCAAGGAAGAATAATTTAGTGTACTACATTCCCTATTTTTGTGGAAATTTTAATGTGTTTTTTCCTTAGCGTCGAATTAAAAATGGTTTACACTTTAACTGAAAAAATCGAAATAGTGTTTATATACGGCGCCGAAAGTCAATGTGCTCGACGAACGGCTGCAATATTTAACGAAAGGCACCCAGATAAGAACACCTCTCATAGGTATATCCTAAATCTTATCGCCAAATTTACTCAGACAGGATCTGTTGCAAATTTAAAACATGATCAGTCAAGAGTTTTGGATGAAGCCATTCAAATTGAAGTGTTAGGGTATTTTGGTATAAGTTCCAATACGTTACGTACTATTTCTGCTGCAACTGGAATTTCCTTAGGCTCTGTCCACAAAATTACAAAAATCCCTATAAAGTGAAAATATGTCAAGAGTTGAGTGAAGATGACTTTGACAGATGAATTGAGTTTTGTGAACAAATGACAACAATTATTAATAACAATATGGAATTTTTTAAAAATATCTGCTTCTCTGATGAGTGTTCTTTTTATTTTAATGGATTTGTAAATGAACATAATTGCAGATATTGGAACAATGAAAATGACCATGTGTTTGTCGAAGGGCATACCCAGTATCCCCAAAAACTAAATGTATGGGCCGGTATACTAGGAAATCAAGTGATTGGTCCATTGTTTATCAATGGGAATCTAAATGGTGAGGTGTACTTGAATATGTTAGAAAATACGATCAATCCGCTAATTACTGAATCTCTTGAAAATCAACTGGATAGAGATGGAAACACCTTTCTTAACGAAACTGAGTTACATTTTCAACAAGATGGAGTACCCCCCCCCCCCCCCCATTATGTGCTTCCGGTCCGACAATGGTTATACAACGTATTTCCCGGTAAATGGATAGGGCGAATAGGACCTATAGAGTGGCCACCCAGGTCCCCGGATCTAGCACCATGTGATTTCTTTTTATGGGGACATCTAAAATCAGTTGTTTACACACCTCCGCCGCAAAATTTACAAGAGCTTCAACAAATGATTTCTGCAGAATGTCGAGCACTTCGAACAGAAGTGTTTGAAAATGTGCGCAACGCATTTGAACAGCGGTTATACCAGTGTTTGGGCAATAGTGGACAACATTTTGAGCAATTATTAAAGTGACAATAGTATAAAATAATGTAATTTAGGTTTGAAGTAAAAGGAATGAGAATGAAGTTACAGTTTTTATTTCAATTGTACGGAGGAGCAAACATATTTTCCTAAATATCTCGACAATGGATAGATCAATTCAAAAAAAAGAAACACTGACGTGTAGAGATTAAAAAGACCTTTAAAATGAGGTATTACTCGATGCCCCTTCGCATTTAAGATTTTAACGTTGGTAGCTCCCCCTTGCAGGGGATAAAAGGGGGCACGTCCATTTTCTGATGAAAACTTGTCCCCTTCGATACATTTGTTGACGTGTCTCAGGATTTTTTAAAAAAATACACACATTTCGAGAAAATTGGGGTGGGAAGTCCTGAAATGAACACCTTGTATGTCTCGACTATGAATAACAAAAAATATATTCCTGAAAAAGTCATTCGTGTGGATTTCCTGGCACTGAATTTCCCGATACGTTTACCTTGCATAAAAGAGGCATTTTTTTATTCGCGAAGCTCACGTCGTGGACGAACTTCTTAGAGTGTCAATTATAAAGAGTTCAGCACATATTTTGTCATGATCACAAAGCATCTCAGTAGCGGAAAAACGGAAAATTTTGCTTAAAATTACGACAATTTTCCGAGGAAAATCGAAAAATCGATTTTTTTTCCGGAAACAAATGATGCTATAAAATTTTCCATAAAATTCTCCACTAAAAAAGTCTCTCCAAATTTTTCTCTAAAATGCACCGGTTTTAAATTAAACGTGCTCGAAATTCGAAAAAATGCTATTTTCTCAATTTTTAGTGCTCTCTCATTCAGTCACAAAATGATATTTTCAGGATCATCTTGACCCAAATTATTCATATATGTCTCGACTATGATTAACAAACGAAGCATTCCTGAAAACATCATTTGTGTGGATTTCCCGACACTGAATTTCCCGATACTTTTAAAAATTGAACAAAAAACGAAAATTTTAAAAGTGCTCGCTTCTAATGCGAACTCTTTTGTTCAGACGTATTTTCACTTGTTTAAAACATCTCGTGCTGCGCTGTCATTTCCTCAGTTTCATTTCGCTAATAGGACATCTACGTTTACAATAGTGTGCACAATGAGTGCAAAAAGTGAACGAATATGTTTCGATAAAGAATTATGTGTTATTTGTCAGTTGAACGACAAGAATTCACATCTTTCAAGCACTGAAAATGGGAGACAGCGGATTAAAGAAGCTGCAAATATTCGAAAGGATATTGTGTTCAGTCGTCTGAGTACATTGCCTTGTAGTGGTAAGTAAATACATCGATGAAACAAGTAATTTTAGTAGCAACTTTGTTGTCCTTCAAATTTAAGTGAGTTATTAAATATTGAATATATTAATATGAATTATAATGTTTTTTTTTAGAGATTTTCAAGTATCATACAAGTAATAATTGCTATAAAAACTACAAGCATGTTCGAATTCTTAAAAGAGTGACAGAATCAGAAAATGTCGATGAAGAGATTGAAAACTTGGATTCAGTAGTCGTTGCTAAAAAAAGAAAATCTGAACGATTGTCAGGAGAATTTCAGCTAAGGGAAGATAATTGCATTATTTGTGGAAAAACAATTAAGTTTAAGGATCGTCAAGATCGGCACACTCTCAAATCGTTCAAAAGAGCTGAAAATGTATTTAATGCTAGTCGAATATTTCTAGACGATACTTTTAAAAGAACTTGCACGTTTACTACAGTTCAGTCACTTCTTGATTGCTGAATTAGAGAGCACGAAACATGCCTGCGAGCTTATGAACACAAATACAATTATCACATCAGAAAGAAAAATAGTAAAAATGAAAATATAGATATTGATAGCTCTGATGAATTTTCGAAGCTTTTGATTGAATGGATGACAAGCATCGAAGAACGATTAGATTCTGGGGAAATTTTTTCTTTAACTAATGCTACGTATCTTATAGAAACAAAATATAAAGTTAAAGTCAAGAATGGTAAATTAAAATCATGTTTAATAAATCATTTTAGGAATAGAATATATTTTGTAGATTCTGAAAAAAAACATGAATCGCAACTGTTTCATCGCACTATTCGAGATGCTGATTTGAGAAAAATTCACAATAAAAATAGTATTTCTGAATGTGCAAATATTTTGAAACAATCTTTGGAACATGTTGATTTTGATACCAAAGATAAGTTTTGCGATGAGTATGATCTTGTCATTTCTGGGCAATTACCAATACCCCCTCCAATATGTCATTTTTTATCAAAAGTTTTTGAATGTGATGAAAAATTATTAGAAAATGAATTAGATAACAAATCAAGTAGAGAATCTCTGAAAGCTTTGAGATTGAGAAGCTTATATCAAATCATATATTTTATGAAAAGTCATGGATTAAAGAAGACACCACTCCATACTTTTATTGGAATATTTATTTTTCATACGACTAAAAGTAAGGAAACGATAATAGTTCTTAATAGACTTGGACTATCGATATCATACGACGAAGTACTGCGAATACGCCTCAGATTGGCATCGTATTCAATCAATTCTTGTCCAAGTATTGTCCCTCTTCCTTTGCATTTCAATACAACTGGGTATGTCACTGCAGCGTTTGACAATATCGATCATAATGAATGCACTCTTTCAGGCTTACACACAACCCATGATACGGTGATGGTTCTGTTTCAAGAATCAAGTAATATATGTAATAATGTCAAACCTAATCTTTCTGAATCAATGGTTGATAAATACACGAAATCTATAAACTTTACGTTGAAATGTCAAGAACTGAAAGATTTCCTAAAACCGAATGGTTTAATCAAACTTCCGACAAGTTATACTGTAAATGATCGAAACATTATATTATCAACTGCATCTTATCAAAACTCACTGAATATTGATGATCTCACTTGGTTATTAGTCCGCACGAAAATCGATGATTCATTCTTATTACGAAATAGTAATCAACAAATACCTACATGGAGCTCTTTCAATTCATTCATAACTAAATATACTCGATGTAAAGAAATTGTTGGATTTTTACCCGTACTACCTTTTCCAGTGACAGATTATTCGACTGTTTATACAAGTCTATGTAATTTCAAAGATGTATTAAAACAACTTCAACAGACCAAATTAGCAGTCACATGTGTTGAAGGAGTATACAAAATTGCGCGATATATTAAACTGGTAAAACCCGAAGAATTCAAAGATGTAATATTATGTTTGGGAAATTTTTACATAATTAAAGTTTTACTTGGTTGCATAGGAAAATATTTAAGAGATAGCGGTGTTGAGAATATTTTTATCGAAACGGGTTTGTTTGGTACTAATGTTACTGAACAGTTATGGAACGGAACTAACTACTCTCGATCTGTTAAAGCTTTCCAATATATTTCCGAACCGACGCTTACAAATTCAAGAATTCGTGAAGTAGTCTTCGCAAGAATTTGAAGACAAAATCATTACAATCAAAACGTTACAAGTCGCTTTCATTGAAAAAAACACAGATGAATGTCGGCAAATAATGTCGAATTTCGAAGAGAGTGGTTTTAAGTTATTACTATATTTTCAAGACTTCATTTGGTCTAGTTGCAATGAATCCGATTTATTTAAATATTGGAATAATGTGTTATCACTTATTGATCTAATGTTTGACTTCATACGAGCTGATCGTACTGGTGATTGGAATTTACATCTGAACACTTTCGACAAACTTCTGCCTGTATTCTATGCAATGGATCGGATAAATTACTCCAGATGGGGTTCATTATACTCCGAAGATATGCACGAACTTCAAAACACAGCTCCAGAAGTATTCGATAAATTTATGGGAGGCAGATTTACTGTGAAAAAATCAGATGTTCCTTTCACATCAGTTGCAACAGATCAAGCTCTGGAACAGTCGATAAACCGCTCATAAAAAAATCGGAATTCAGGTATTATAGGTATTACACAAAAGAAAACCTCCGTTGCTGTATGGAATCTGACATTCCATGAACTACTAGCTATATCCAGTCGATTAAAAGAGGTAACTCATATAACGAATAAAAATGAAATCGAAATTCATCACGAGTACTCGGATACAATGACTAAAAATTCAGAAGTGGCTGTAGAGACAATACTGAATTATATTGAAGAACGCAATATGAATCCATTTCAACCAGGAAGGCAAAAATTGAGGAATCTTGTTACAGAAGAAATAGTTGACAGCAAAGCCGCTAAACGAATAATTAAATATTGATAAAAAAGTAAAAAAAATGAACATAAAAACTAGAGAATCACAAAAATTGATAGCACTAGCTAACGAACGACATTTCTCTTTGGATAAATTATTAACGTATTCTTGACTTATAATAATCAGTTGTTTGACAAAGATGGCTTTATGAAAAAACAAAACAATAAAAGCTTACTTATTCGTGAATTAGAAAAAATTTTACCCAAAAACTATGGTTATTACAATTTGTAGCAAAAAAATTGTTTAATCATCGATGTAATGCTTGTATTGAGAAAAATTTTATGGAAATCAATAGTAACGTTCGAAGATCTATCAACGAAATTTTCGAATTACGTAAAATATAAAGCGCAAACGCAACGAGCTTCACGTAGTTTTTGAATCGTATTTTGAAAATTCAATCAAATCCTCCGAATATATTAGACGTACAAAAGATGCTTCCATTCAATACTATATTATAAAAAAAGCACAAATTTACCTAAACAACAGGAAAAATTTTGGGGAAGTGAAGAAAATAAAATATTACTTCAAGAATTTTTGAAATCCTGTCTGCTTCGAGAAAATGAGTTATCTCAATATAATCTAGTCTTCAGTACAATAAACGAAAGAGCATGTGAATTTAATTATAAAGTTGATCGATCCACAGTAAAACTGTTACAACGTAATGATGTAGAACAAGCCGATCTGAAAATTATTCTACACGTAAATCATTGCATCCGAGAAGGCTATTACGATGTATTTATAGTGTCAGCAGATACAAACATTGTCGTACTTGCCTTGTACTTTTTCAAGAAATTCAAAGAAATTGGATTGAAGGTAAAAATTCAGTGATATTCATATTTTTTGTTTCGATTGTCATTATCTTATGGTTATTCTATTGATTTCGCAGACGTTTTGGATAGAAGTGGGCATTGCAAATAGTAAGAGAGTAATTCCCCTTCATTTACTTGCCACTCTCCATGGAGAAAAACTGTGCTCAGTTTTACCAACTCTTCACCATTTAACTGGTTCCGATTATACGAGCAAAGTCGGAACTAAACTATCTGCACTGCAAGTTAATCCTGTACAGTTTTTATCAACATTTGGTCAGCGTATGTATCCATTCAATGATCTTTAAAAATATTTTTCCCCAAATCGTTAGGAAATTTTGACATTCCTGACAAAATTTCGTAAAGAAAAAGTCAAGACTTCCTTACTGTAAGGATATGTCATTTCCTTACTGTAAGAAAATTATATTTCCTTGCAGTTGTTAGTGTTCTACTGTAAGGAAATTATATTTCCTTACAGCGGTTAGTGTTCTACATAAATGATAAAAAACACATTGTTTATAAGGAATTAATTTATATTTTTAAAAATTAATTAATATCTGTTGAATTTTAAACGATTTGAGGAAAAATAGTATGTTTACCTCGTAAGAAAAGCCACATTCCTGGACTCTGTGTTGCAATCTTCACAGTCGCCCAGGAATGTTAGGCTTTTCCTACACGGTAAACAATATACTATTGTTTTAACCAATCCTATAATGTGCGAAATGTTTACAGATATCTCTGAAGTCGGTATATACAGAGACGTACAAGCTGCAGAAGAATATTTGGCGAGAGTTTTAAAGAAAAATCTTACCTTTAAGACATTTGATGAATTGAGAGTTTGGTATTATCATCATGCTAACTGCTCACTTGTAGAAGATTTACCTCCAACAAGTGCATCTATTAAATTACATATTCTCAGAGCTTTTTACATAGTTTACAATCGTACTCATTGTTTGGATGAGGATATTTTTCTTTTGAAACCATTGGATTTTGGGTTTATTGAAGAAGACTCTATCCTTAAACCGCAAAGGGTTGAAATTTTGATCCCCCCAAGTACAGAATTGGTACCGAATTGTACTTGCCAAAGTTGTACCCGGAATACATGCGTTTGTGAGGAAGCAAAAATTTCATGCTGCTCATTTTGTTTTTGTCACCGCGGTAATACATGCCAGAATAAAATTTGAATAAAACTAAATTTTTTCATTAGACCTTGGAAAATTCTTGGGCAGAAATTGTGTCTGACAAAAAGTAAGTACGATCATTTTTTTTTTCAACGAAAAAGTGAATTTTTCGGAATATTGTTGCACTTTTAAGCTAAATTTTGTGCTTTGTGATCATGACAAAATATGTGCTGAACTCTTTTTAATTGACACTCTAAGAAATTCGTCCACGACGTGAGCTTCGCGAATAAAAAAATGCCTCTTTTATGCAAGGTAAACGTATCGGGAAATTCAGTGCCAGGAAATCCACACGAATGATTTTTTCAGGAATATCTTTTTTGTTATTCATAGTCGAGACATATATGAATAATTTGGGTCAAGGTGATCCTGAAAAAATCATTTTGTGACTGAATGAGAGAGCACAAAAAATTGAGAAAATAGCCTTTTTTCGAATTTCGAGCACGTTTTATTCAAAACCGGTGTATTTTAGAGAAAAATTTGGAGGGACTTTTTTATTGGAGAATTTTATGGAAAATGTTATAGCATCATTTGTTTCAGGAAAAAAATCGATCTTTCCTTGGAAAATTGTTGTAATTTTGAGCAAATTTTCCGTTTTTCCGCCACTGAGATACTTTGTGATCATGACAAAATATGTGCTGAACTCTTTTTAATTGACACTCTAAGAAGTTCGTCCACGACAAGAGCTTCGCGAATAAAAAAATGCCTCTTTTATGCAAGGTAAACGTGTCGGGAAATTCAGTGCCAGGAAATCCACACGAATGATTTTTTCAGGAATATCTTTTTTGTTATTCATAGTCGAGACATATATGAATAATTTGGGACAAGGTGATCCTGCAAATATCATTTTGTGACTGAATGAGAGAGCACAAAAAATTGAGAAAATAGCCTTTTTTCGAATTTCGAGCACGTTTTATTCAAAACCGGTGCATTTTAGAGAAAAATTTGGAGGGACTTTTTTATTGGAGAATTTTATGGAAAATGTTATAGCATCATTTGTTTCAGGAAAAAAATCGATCTTTCCTCGGAAAATTGTTGTAATTTTGAGCAAATTTTCCGTTTTTCCGCCACTGAGATACTTTGTGATCATGACAAAATATGTGCTGAACTCTTTTTAATTGACACTCTAAGAAGTTCGTCCACGACAAGAGCTTCGCGAATAAAAAAATGCCTCTTTTATGCAAGGTAAACGTATCGGGAAATTCAGTGCCAGGAAATCCACACGAATGATTTATTCAAGAATATCTTTTTTGTTATTCATAGTTGAGACATATATGAATAATTTGGGACATGGTGATCTTGAAAATATTATGTGACTGAATGAGAGAGCACTGAAAATTGAGAAAATCGCATTTTGTCGAATTTTGAGCACGTTTTACTAGAAAACGGTGCATTTTGGAGAAAAACTTGAAGAGACCTTTTTTGTAGAGAATTTTATGGAGAACATTTGTTATGTACACAAAAAAAGCTTCATTCATCTATAAAACGAGCCATCAACCACTGACATGGATCAAGAAATAAGAAAGTTATAACAAAACCACTTTAATTGAGTTTTCTGTGGACCACTTGTCACATACAGTTTTACTAAATACGGTCCTGTAGGGCAAAACATGTTTCACAGAGGACTGGTGCTAAAAGACGAATTCTGAGATTTTGCAATATTTCTTATTTAATTAAATTCTAATAGGAAATACATAAATCATGGACTTTAGAAAAGTGTCATTGTTTATTTGGCACCTATACTAAATACGGCCCTGAGAGCTAAATCATTGGTCTTTGAGGATTGGGCCCATGAGAACATTTGATCAGAAACTCAATACCACTAACATATGTGAATTTAAGGCAAATCCCACCACAGGCCATTTCCCTATGCTTTTGTGCGAGGTCCTTTGAGGTACCACCGCTACCTAATAACCATATTTGCAAGATTGTGAAGTCTATCCCAGTTTTATTTATTGCAGGCTTGATTTGCCAGAAAGAAAAGATCTATCATGTCTACACCGAAGAAAAGGTTTGTTTAAAATAACAGTTGATTGATTATATCACCCAAAGGTCAGCGAGTCATTTTTTCTCAACTTAAGCTTCATATAAACCCATGAAAAAATTAACAGCAAGGTAAAAAATTCTGAAAAAAATTTAGTTATTTTGGCATTCAAATTGAATAATTAGAGAGATGTAGAAGGAATTCTGATGAACAGTTTTCGAAGAAAAATATTAGAACCTAATTTTTAGGTTTTTTTTAAGTTTTCCCAAAAACCATTCATGAGATTCCATTTAAAATTTCATGACATATCGATGTCAAAGTGAAAGATAATCACGATTTTTTTTTCAGAATTTTCAACGTCAACGTTCCATAACAATTTTAAAAAATTCTTAAAATCTTGTTATAAAATCAAAGACAGTTGAAAAGAATCGCTTTTGCAGGTGATATTTATATGAAATTTAGAAGACTGGACAATGAGGAACTATTCATACTATTTTTCAGACCTAAAAATGATTTATATTTTTAATAATGATTTTCAAAACCTCGGACAAATAACGGTAAATCACTTCAGTAAGTGATTCCTCTGCAGTACATGAACGAAAAGACAAAAATAGTTCTGCTACTGCCCACAAGGTATTGTACAGAATTATTGTCACTGTCATATTTACTGTACAGCGTTGCCAATAGTTCTAGACAGCGATAACCGTTGTAATTTGTTTAATTTTTCGAAAATGAAAGTTACGTCGATAGGGGTTTGTCAGTTCATCAGTTGGATGTTGGATTGGTCCGCCTAAAGCCTTGGAGTCCTTGGACACAATTGAAGAAGTATGTAAGTAATAAGTTTTATGTTTTGCGATTTAAAATATCAGTTTTGGAACTAGAACAGGATGCAAAACAGAACTAAAAAATAATAATAATCATAATAGCGTCTTTTTTGTCCATTCCAGTTGTTTTTAAATTATATTATATACATAAAAGATAACGGCATAATAGGCTGAGTTCAGCTTACAAAGTTGAAAAATATTGATGAAAATAAATTATAGTGAGTTGTTCATATTAGCTACTCTTTTTGAATTTTACCAACATTATCGTTGTTTGTGCTAAAATCAAATCTATTCTAAGCACTGACTATATCTTTACCAAACCCATGGGCACCGCAACCTCGAATATCAGAATGACAAACGAAATGAATACAATAAATAATATACAGGTGAACCGAAAAAAAGGGGCAATACCAAAGATTCCCAAGATCCCCTCTCACAGGAAAACCGACGGCACAGGTATCATCAATAAACCAAAATCTGAGAAAGAGAATGAACCAGCTTTATAGAAAATGGTCCCCACCTTTGGAAACACCAAACACGATTGAAAAGATAACCTCTTTTAGAACAAAAGGAGGTCTCTATCCATGGTAAGCCTGGATGTTCTGCAAATCAACCGAAATTTGCAGACAAGGCAAATACATCACTGTTTCTGAAAAATGTGGTGTACACCCATTGCAAAACTGAAGACTCCGCAAATTTTCCGAAACTTGCAAACATGATTCGGCACGGGGTCTCCACCTAAAACAAATCTGAGGGCGCTGCAAATTTCCTGAAATTTTCAGACAAGACACAGCAAAGAATACTGAATTCGAATAATAAAGTCTCCGAGGTCTCCACCCAACAAAAACCAGAGGCACTGCATCTCTTACCAAATTCACGGGCTCAGCAGAGGCCACTGAATTCGAATAACGAGGTCACCAAGGTCTCCATCCAACAAAAAAGCGAAGACACCACAAATTCAGCCAAATTCACAGACAGGACTCAGCAGAGGCCACAGTATTCGAAAAACGAGGTACCCGAGGTCTCCACCCAACAAAAAACTAAAGGCCCTGTTAGTTTCACTAAATTCACTGACAAGGCTCTGTAGAGGTCGCTAATCAACAGTAATGAGGCCCGTTAAGTCTACATTCACAAAAAAACGGCGATACTGCAAAACTAAAATATTTTGTAGACCACTTAACAATAAGCACCCCCTCCCCGCCCGCGCTGACTATATGACGAACATTTGCAAAAAACTCAGGCGGCCGCAAATCAAACGGTGGCAAAACACGGAACTTCTGTGACTCCTAACATGTGCTCTTAGTAAAAGAAGGCTTCGCGGTAAGCGGTTTATGAGCAGAAATAAAGGAAATAGTACACACGCCGATCATTTATTTGTGCAAAAAATTGAAGGGAAGAAATATCACAAAATCATCTCCATAACTTTGAATTGACAAAAAGTATCAAAATATGTTATAAGTTCTACAACAAAATAACCAACTGTATTGAAGTACTACGGATAGTGAGTTACTTACATGGAGAGGAAGAAAGTTCTTTGAAAACTAAACTATTGTTGGGAACTTAAATTTAATTATATATGTTTCTATGTCCCATGCTCTAGAATTGAAGTTGAAATATAGTGAAAATAGTAGAAATGATGATAATAATGAAGTAAATATAGTAATATATTGATAATAAATAAATAATAATAATGGTTAGTATAATGTAAACAATTATTTTTATAAGAAAAGTTCAAAAAACGAAGAACATGGTTCGGGAAATATAACTCATTATTGGTAGTACTTTTGAATACCGTTGGTTATTTTGTTGTAGAACGTATAAGGCTGAGGATGGATTATTGCTGAATCCGAAACATGTTCCCTCTATATTTTGATATTTTTTGTCAAATTGAAGTTGTGGAGATGATTTCTTCATATTTATTTCCGATTCGTCTATACCACTCCAGCTAAAATGGACTTCTTCCAGAGGTTGATATACTATTGTTTGTTTTTGAAAGTGTCATTCCGGTCCATCCATCCTTTCATTCAGTTCACATTTTTTCTTTACATACAATGTACAATGTACAAACATTGATTTTATAATAAAATAAAATAAAAAATTGTAAAAATGTTAACCACTTATTTATAGCCATATCATCCATAGCAAATAAGTGATTCACTTAGTTAACATCAACGCCAAATTGACTAAAAACCCCTTATTTGTACGCTATATTTGTTATATTCATAGTACATTAGATGAAAACCTATAATGAATTATTGTAGGAGCAATAGTTGAAGAAGAAGAAATCACAAAATCGTCTCTACAACGAACAAGTAGTGTAAGTTGGATAGTTCGATATTCGGTGAATATTCCTGCAAAAAACTGTAATTTCTGCAGTTCTGTTCTTGAAGATTGGTGCAACTATAATTGTATACGTTATGAAATACATAGCTCGCCTGCGCCATCTTACAGTTCAGAAAAGAGAAATGTGTCACTTTAGTTTGGTTCGATACGCGATACGAATCACACGTACCACAGTTTGCTCCTGTGAAAATGTAAATTGATTTTGAAACACCAGCTAAATCGAAATAACAGTGATTTATTCAGTTTATCTTCGTTATAGGTAGTGCAAAGTGCTTATAAAAATCAAATTTGTCTGGCATTTGTGAGTAGTTTTTGCCTTTTAAACAATAGCTATGGCCCCACCACTCATTTGCGGAGTTTGCGCCAAGTCAATAAATTTGTCAGCTGACCCACACAGGCAATGCTCAGTCTGTCTATGCATAGTACATGATAGATGTACTAAATCTGCAGGAAACACTCGATGGAAGTGCCCGAAATGCGACGAGTCCATTGATCACTCCCAGCGCGAGATATATGAACATTTTGACAAAATAATGGATCAATTCAAAAACATCAACACGGCTGTCGCCGCTTGTAATAAACAAATTGATGATCTTCACACTTTAGTTTCTGCACATGAATCATCTATTGCTAGCTGTGAAACCAATATTATCCAAGTTCAAAAAGAAAACGAGTCACTGAAAGCTAACCTAACTAGTTTGGAATCCCAGTTGAAAGCGTAATAGTCGATTCTCAATACGAGTTGAGAGAACGCTTGAAGCGCGAGAAAAATATTATTATAATGGGCTTAGCTGAACGAGATAAGAATGCGGACCGTAATGTCGTGAACTCTATTCTAGATTCAGTGGTTCCAAACGCTTCATCACAAATTCAAGAAATCACTCGTTTCGGGAAAACAGTAAATGGCTCACGCCCTGCGAAAATTACCTTTTTTACCCCTGATGCTGCACTCATCATTTTACATCGTAAAAATCGACTTTCAAAAAGTCAGTACCCTACAATCTCCGAGTTGGAAAAACGCATTCAAGAAGGAGAAAAGGACATCACAGTAAAATACTTGAGAAATCGACCCCAAAGAGGGCTCGTGAGGAGGATAATTCTCCAAAAAGGGATCCTAATGTAGTGAAACAAGCTGTTTCCAACACAGAATAGCAATTATTTAATGTAATTTCATGAAATATGCAGGGTTATCAACATTCTCAAGAATTCCTAGAATCCTACCACCAGAATTTTGATATTTTATTCATGTGTGAAACCTGGCTTTTGAGTGACCCAGTAGACTCCCCCCTTTTGAGTTACTTTCGAATGGTCTCATCGCATGCAATAAAAGAAAAATCCTGGGGTCGTGCTAGTGGAGGCTTGTGTCTTTTCATTAGAAAGGAGTTCAGTTTCAAAGTGTTAGACAAGTCACCCTGGTGGATTCTATGTTTACTATCAACAATGTCTCTGTAATTTTTGGGTTTGTATATTTCAAACCTTCTTTATCTATCGACGAAAATAACGAAATGACGAAAATGACGAAATATCAATATCGAATATTGTAGAGCAGCACCCTGATACTTGTTTAGTATTATGTGGTGATTTTAACTGTACTACCGGTACTCTGGGTATTATTCCAGAAGAAATGCTGGAAGGTACTGTTCTGTCGGAAAATAGAAATAGTGTATATAAACATATTAACAGCAGAGGTCGTAGTCTCTTGAATTTCATGGATTCATATGCTTAAAGTCAACTAAATGGTCGAACTCCAGGTGATAGCCCCGCTAATTTTACCTTTTTTAGCCATATAGGTCAGAGTGTTTTAGATTTAGTTTTCATAAGTAATACCCATCTGAGGTACGTCCATGATTTCACGGTACTAAATAACATCATAATTTCTGATAATTTTTCGATTATGCTAACACTTAATTTTGATGTGACAAGACACGTCAAAGGTCAGGATAGTTATAACTCCTGTTCCTTGATTTGGGATAACAATATTTCCACCCACTTTGAAAACGAAATGCGCTGGTCTCATAGAAATATGTTGATTCCATGTCCAAATGAATCATACGAAAACCTCTGTTATGCCATATACGAAACAGCCGATAAACTTGGACTATTACATAATGTCAAAAAACAAACCTTGGTACGATAAAAAGTGTATGGCAGCAAAATCCGATCTGAAAACGAACTTAAAATCTGTAAAGCAAATAACTTCTCCCCCACCGCTAAATCTGAATTGTTGAGAGCCAAATCGTTCTACAGAAATATGATAAAACAAAAAAAACTCTTTCAAAGTTTCAGTAACAAACTCCTTGTGCAATGTTCATAATTCCAAAGAATTTTGAAACTCGGTGAAAGCTCTGCGTTCTAATAAACGCGTGTGTGCTTTGGGAACCTCTGAATGGGAAGTTTTTTATGACCCGATTGCTACTACAAAAATTATCGATAAATCACAATTTTTTGATGCGCAACATCCACTATTGGACTGCTCCATATCAATGGATGAAGTTACGCGTGTCATAAGCGAAAGTCACAACGGTAAATCTCCCGGGGAAGACGAAATAACTTACGAGTTCTTCAAACACCTGCCTGAGAACTGGCTCATTTACTTATGTTCGCTCTTCAACAGAATATATGAAACAAGCCATATACCTGGGACGAAGTCGTTATGACTATGCTACACAAAAAAGATGCTGTTGGAGATCCTCTGAATTATCGTGGTATTGCACTCGTGAATTCCAGCACAAAGCTTTTAACTTCAATTCTGAAAAACAGGTTATCTAATTGGAGTGACATCAATGAAATAGTACCCGAGTGCCAGGCCGGCTTTTGTAGATCACGTGGTTGCATCGACCACGTCTTTATGCTTAACTACCTAATTCAGTTAAAATTGCGTTTGAAGAATCAAGAATTATTTGTGGCATTCGTAGATTTTAAAAGAGCATTCGACTCCGTTGTACATACGCTGCTTGGGCAGAAACTTTTTTCTCTGAGAGTAAGCTCCAATTTCATTCGTGTTCTGAAAAATATCTATAATATCGCCACGTTCAAAGTTAAGGTTAACCAACAGCTAACTAAACAATTCGATGTCTGTTCAGAGGTTCTCCAAGGGGAATCACTCAGCCCGAGTTTGTTCTCCCTCTTCATCGCAGATATAGAAACTTTCTTCCGTGATCGCAGCTCAGGGGGAATCTATGTAGATTGTCAGACTGATATTGTGCTCTTGCTGTACGCTGACGACCTGATTATATTAAGTGACTCACCTATTGATCTCTCAAGAAAACTAAAAATGTTGGAAGAATATTCCTCTCTGAATGCGCTATCTGTGAACACCAACAAATCCAAAATAATGCGGTTTTCAAAAAGTGGATTCAAGAATGTCTATGATTTTCGTTTTCTCCTTAATGGCTCTGAAATTGAAATTGTGAATAGGTATACATATCTTGGAGTTGAATTCGTTTCCTCTTCCTTATTCAGAGAAATGGCGCAAACATCGGTAGTAAAAACTAAACAGGCATCCGGAACGGTTTGTTTGACTCGATTGTTGTGAGCACTATAACTTCTCGTATGCCAGTATGGGCATTACGCTACTCCGATATAGTCGAGAGGGCCCAGGTCGGATTCTTCAAGAGGCTCCTTAGGCTTCATCAGAATACACCGGATTTCTGTGTACGACTTGAAACAGACACTTTTAGAAAAATACAAACAATTCTGCTATGAATCGGACTTGAATAAATACACCACTTCCAGATACCCCCTTTTAAGGGGAATTATAACAAACAGAGCCCAACACACATCAAATTACCTGACCTTCATGTGCTCAATACATCCAATTAGGATAATTGATCAAATACGACTTTCGTATACGAAAGAATTTAGAATAACCCATAAAAATATTCACTATCATGTTGATCTAACGGAGTTATGTTCGCTTTGTAACCTTCAATTACCCCAGTCATTGGAACATTTATTTTTCACCTGCCCCATTTTAAAACCTCTAAAACCTGCCTGTGAATTTTTAGAAAATATCACCACACTTAGAGATGCTCTAACCAACATCACTCCGACCGAAGCCAAAATTATTTGTCAATTCACCATGGAAGTAATGAGACTGCGATCTTTTGTATTGAATGAATAAATTGAACTCTTGATGGATGTTAGTAGGTAGGTTAGTTGTCTTATTGACACGATTAACACTGTGCTATTAATTACTCCGCTGTCTAGGTTTAGGCTATACTACGTACGCTGGTTACTACTTCTTTTTCTCCTCAGAAGAAGTTTTTTTAATATTATGTTTTTTTTTTCTATAAGGAATACTGTACTACCAAACTTTTTGTTATACATACTCATTGTAAGGAACAAAAAATGAAATGGAATGAATGAATGACAACCGTAATTTCAAAGTTTTGGCAGCACAACCTTTAGAGTACGATTGTTCATGACAAATTAATGAAATATATAGACAAATAGGCACATTGGATTCAAATAAATTTTTTATCATTATCATCCCCATCATCACGTGGTTGTTTTTGTGGTATCTCTGGTTTTTTGTTAGGTGGAGACCTCGGGAGCCTCGTTTTTTAAATTCCTTGGCCTCTTCTGAATTCTGTCTACGAATTTGGTTGACTTGGTAGTGTCTTCGTTTTTTTGTTGGGCTGAGACCACAGGGACTTCGTTATTCGAATTCAGTGGATTTTGTTGAGTCATGTCAATAGATATGAATGAATTTGTAGTGTTTCCGGTGGCGACCTGGGAGACCTCGTTATTAGAATTCAGTGGCTCTGCTGGGTCCTGTCAATGAATTTGGTTGATTTCGTAGTGTCTCCAGTTTCTTATTGGATGTAGACCTCGGGAACCTCGTGTTTAGAATTCAGTGGCCTCTGCTGGGTCCTGTTTATGAATTTGGTTGAATTTGTAGTATTTCCAGATTTTTATCGGATGTAGACCTCGAATTCAGCGGCCTCTGCTGAGTCCTGTCTATGATTTTGGTTGAATTTGTAGTGCCTCTGGTTTTTTGTTGGGCGGAGACCTCGTTATTCGAATTCAATGGCATCTGAAGAGTATTGTCCGTGAATCTAGTAAAAGGTGCAGTGCTTCCGGTTTTGGTTGGATGGAAAACTCGGGGGCCTCCTTATTCGGTTTCAATGTCCCTTGCTGTATTCTGTCAACAAATTTCAGGAAATTTGTTGTGAGCACCCTCAGATTTGTCTTGGATGGAGAACTCATTGTTCAAACTCACACCCCTTACTAAGTTATGTGTGCAAGTTTCAAAAAATATAATGTGAAAGTTTTAACCGAAATTATTATAATAATTATTAAAAAAATTATTTGATGTTCTCCACCATCGTGAATCATGCCTTTGTATGTGTCTCATCAATGTTGACTTTTTACTATAAACCTCATGTTCAATGTCTTGATAAAGAAAATAAACAATTCCGAAACCTCGACCAAAGAGTATTCTTTTAAACAGCCCAGTATTTTGACTCCATCCTCAAGAACCATCCGCATTTTTCCTTAACTAGTCAGTCAAGACTACCCTTCGCCTCATACATATTATATATTCTATATTTCTAATGATAAATAATTCATTATTGAAGAGAAAGTAATCACACAATCATCTCCACAACGAACAAGAAATGTAATAAAAATAGTTATTAGTAATCCAGCTATCCGTAATATAGCTACATAATGCATTGAACCACATTACCACGATTAATACCAGATAATAATTAATAATCCTGTGAGCTATTTCGCAGTACTCCGAATAATGTTGAGGTTTGGCAACAATGGACTAGCAGTAGGGTTGATCGTTAGATATTCGGTAGATATTCCAGCAGAAAACTGTAATTTATTTGGGAATATTATAAAAGGTCGCTGTCACTATGGTATGAAAAACATATCTTGTCAGTGCCATCTTACAGTTCAGAAACGCGAAATATTTGACTTTATATGAACCTTAACATTATGTACCATGATAACTGAATTGAAAGCCTCATTGTTTCATATTTTATTTGGAAGGCTTGTTAAAATCATCAAAAACGTTCACTAACATGATAACAGAGAAAAGGCAACTTTAACTTTCAAACAATATCGTATAAACTATAAAAGAAATAGGAAACGAAAAATATACCGTGCTTCTTTGGGCGCCAACTTTGAATTGTAATATTGAGCAAAAAACCAAACAGTCCAATTTTTTTAAAGGAACAATTAAGTCTTCATTTTGCGAATTATAAAAGAGCACCGAAGGTTTCGGTTACGAGAAGTAAACTAGATCACAAATTATTGTTCTACATGTTTCCATCAAATTTATCGAAGGTTTCTAAGAATTTATAGAATAGTTGACTGTGCTTCTGACGATTTCCAGGCCCGTAACGTTATTATTATTATTATATTTCATATCTGCAATTGGTTTTTTAATTCCAGTCAACAAAATAATCTGAGAGATGGTTGTGGGCTTCACTTCCATGTTTCAGATCACATCAGTGAATCAAAAAGTTACTTCCATTATTATCGCAAAAACGTCTATTCGGTGCCCCGTTGGTCAGTTCGGAACATTAGAATAGAATAGAATAGATTTTATTTGACCAAGTTACAATTATGTTTTTGGCAAGTCAATCAGGTACAAAACGTTGATTAAAAGTCATTTAAAAATGCACCTAAAATATCACAAACAGACATAACAATATATAAAATCGAAACAAGAACATGACTTGATGTCGAAATCAGAGTCAGGACACAAGATTGAGAAGTGGGGGTGCTCTCAGATATTCGTCGATAGAGTAAAAACAGTGGAACAGTAAGTGTCGTTTAAGTTTTAATTTGAAACAATTGTAATTGAGCATCTTGAACTCTTGAGGCAAAAAATTGTAGAGTCTAACATTCAGAGAATTCATCTGAGATTTGTTGAGCCTATATCGGGAAGGTCTTATGTCGTGCGCTGCACGAGTTTGATAATCGTGAAAATCAGAATTGGAACAAAAATTATTTTTATTTCTGTAAATTTCTAGAACAGTATTATAAATAAATAAGGAAGGAACAGGCATAATAGCGAAATCTTTGAAGAATTGTTGACAATGGTCCCTGTAACCAGCACCAGCAATGATTCTTATTGCTCTTTTCTGCATTTTAAAGACTTTACATGAGTGAACAGAGTTTCACCATAACAGTATGCCGTAATTAATAAGTGTGTGGAAGAAAGAGAAATAACACGACCGTACAGTGTTGTCGCAGAGTTGATTTTTCAAATTGCGCAAAAGAAATATTGAACTTGATAATTTATGACATAACTGTTCTATATGTGATGACCATCATAGTCTATCATCGATAAGTACTCCGAGAAGCTTGACACTCTTTTCATTGCCCGCAATGCCTTTACTGAAAATCAGTTTTTGCGTTTTATTGTTGTTCAATTTGAGGTTATTTGCATTAAACCAGCTCTGTGTCCTATTCAAAGAATCAGCCATGGTGTTTTAAAGACTATCTGCATGAGTGGAAGAGTGTATTAATGTCGTGTCATCGGCGTAAGCAATGCATTTATTAGGGTACATGAAGTGAAAGAGATCGTTCACGTATATAATGAAGAGTGACGGGCCAAGAACTGATCCCTGAGGTACCCCATGTGAAATAGTTTGAAAGTCAGAAAATGTCTCATTTATATATACTGCTCGTTTTCTGTCACTCAGGTAGGACTGTATCAAATCGAGAGATACACCTCTGACGCCATAAAACCGCAGTTTATCAACTAGAGTGGAGTGAGAGACACAGTCGAAGGCCCTTGATAGATCACATAGAGTAATGGAAGTATTCTTGCCTTCTTCCAGGCCTTCGACTATCTCACTCACGATTTTGAAAACAGCATGTGTGGTGCTGCATTTTGTTCTAAAACCAAATTGACCGCAGTTGAGAAATTTATTAGATTCAAAATATTTCATAATTCTCTGTTTCAGTATAATCTCAAAAACTTTGGAAAAAATGGGAATTATAGATATTGGGCAGTAGTTTGATAGTTGTGTAGCATCCCCTTTTTTGAATATCGGTATTACTTTCGCAACTTTTAATATATCAGGAAATTCTCCTTTTGAAATGCATGCATTGAAAAGAGTAACAAGCGGATCGATAATCAGGTCCAATGTTTGTTTCAGAAGTTCACTGTTCATCCCATATACGTCAGTACACTTCGAATTCTTCAAGTTACGTACTGCATCAATGATTTCGTGACTTGTCACCGGCTCTAGAAAAAATGAACACGGTGTAGGCAGACCCTGTAGAAAATCGTTTGGATCAACGTCATCCTTATTGATTGTCTCTATCAGGTTTTCTGCGATGGTACAAAAATAATCATTCAAGGCATTTGCCGGTATAGCAGGGTCAGGTGTACATTTCTTAGATTTATTCCTATCAAAATTGACAAGTCTCCAACTGTCACGAACCTTGTTGTCTGATTCGCAGATGAAGTTATCGTAGGCTAGTTTTTTATAATGAGTTAATTTTAATTGATAGTGCCTTCTCAGAATATTAAAATTACTGTAATACCTGGTAAAGTTACAGATAGATTTTACTTCGGATGTGTCCCTTAGCGTTCTCAATTCATCGTTAAACCACTGAATAGGGGGTTTTGTGACAGTTGAACATTATTTCAGTGGAAAATGTTTTTCAATCAAAGAGGTGTATAAGTTGACCAAAAAATCTGCAATAAATGAGCAGTCCCAATCGCGCAACCTAATATTCTCCCAATCGACCTCGATAAGGGAAGCTCTGAGATTTATGATACCTTGTTCTGAAATTTTGCTTCTCATAATTACCTTGCGCCTTTCCTCTGTTATATTATTATTCAGATACATCAACTGAGCTAAATAGTCCGATAAGCAAGGATCGAGAACTTCTGTAGTATAATCGATTCCATTCAAATTTGTGAGGATGTTGTCAGTGCATGTTGCTGAATGATCAGTTGTTCTAGTGTGATCCCAAATTGTGATTTCGATCCCGAATGATTCTAACAAATGCGCGAGGTCGGTGAGGGCAGAGGATTGGCCACGGAAGTTCAAATTGAAGTCACCGGTGATAATGATGCTTGTTCGAATTGCAAGGCAATGTAAAATAATTTTTTCCAGCGAAACCAGAAAACAGTTAATGTCCCCATTAGGAGATCTGTAAAGACAATCCAGTATGATATTATCATTAAACTGTGATGCCAAATGAAGGCGCTGGAGGCACATCGACTTGAAAATTTCACACTGAAAAGAGATCGAAATTATGAAAATATTTATAATCGTAAATTTAAAAATATTATACGGTTGAAAAGAGTATTGAATTCTCTTTCCAACGATGTATAATTTGACCCCCCATTCTATTTGAAAATTTTCAATTGATGTGCCCCCCGCGCCCCCTATCGGACAATCGCGATGTATTTTTTTTTTTAAATTAGTATCGATGATACCATTCAAAATGGTTCTCGTTTCATGTTTTTACGTAGAACCGTTAAAAAAATAACAGGAGGGTACTAAAAAATGCCGCACTGTATAAAATTTTGTAGTAATTTTTTCTCAGATTGCCTATGCCAAATACTTACTCCGTCTCAGTAAGTTCTAACCTTTTCTTACTTTTTCAGCCTATCAGCTCAGTCGGTGAGCCAAACATGTAGTTCTCTCAATCTCAAGTAGAGTTCTTGGAAAAGGGTTTGTATAAAAATAGTTTCCGATGGAATTTGTGTAATAATTTTCTCAAAATAAATGTAATAGAGTCATACTCAAACATATTTTTTCATTCATAAATGTGAAAATGTGAACACTTCAGCTGTTCCTGATTTTTCAGGAACTTATTTTACCCATACCCTGCTAAGAAAAATGTTTACTGATAGAAATAGAATATGACTCAAATGGTGCAATTTCTCTTTGGTAACGTTGCCTGTCACTCAAATACAGTGTAGCGGTGACTAACGTTTCCTCTCATTATTCATTTAGAATTTATATAAAGATTATCTAGTATAACCTCAATACTTGAAGAGTATTTGGCTTTTGTTGTTATAGTAATACTTATTTAAATAATTATTGTTTATTGAAGTTTTTCAGAGAGTTTCTGATCACTGAATTGTTTTTAATTTGCAAAGTTCTTGATGGGAAACTATGTTGAAATGTGCCAGATTAAAGTAATTTCCATGATAAACAAGGTTTTCAATACGAAGTGATAAGTTTTCCTGGTTTCGGAAAATGTTTATGCTAAAAATACCTTTTTTGTGTTGGAGCTCGATTCTAGGCGTTGGCTGCTCTCTCAGGCTTTCATTCGTATAGGTGCCATTGATTCGTGTTTGTAGATTGCAGTAACTTTTGGATCATTGTTCTATCTGTTTCTCCTTAATTTTCTTCCTACAAAAACGCCAGTAAAATTTATCTGCAAACTTTTGAATTATTTTTTCTCTCATAGCACTCGCGATCACTTATCGTTTCAGGTTTCAATAATTTCATTCTTTTCTCAAAAATATTTAACTTATGTACACTTTTTCTTATTCTAGATCCTTAAATTCTTCAACACTAATTATTTTGAAGTTTTCACATTTACACTAATTTTGTTTAAAGATTGATAAGCTATTTTGACCACTCTCCTAGCAGATTCTTTCCTAGTTATGAATAAACGTTTGCTTCGACTGGAACCAAATTTCCTATACTGTGTGTTTCTTTTTTATTTTCATTTCAATTATGATTCTTCTTTAGATTAAAATTTTTCTTCCTTTGTCATTTTTTTTCACTCCTTTTCAATCACTAATGACTTTGATCACATCATTTATTCTTGATATAATTTTTTTTTGGGAATTTGAGCTGTTGTTGGAAGAGTTGAGTGTGCAGCGAAGACTGGACTCGTACTCTGCTGTTATGGTAGTAAAGGACCACGCACACACCTTATGGGAAAAAGTCTTTCGGTGAAAATGGCTGAATTTTCGATATGTTGTAGCTGGAACCATTCTGAATAAAAGTTTCCATTGGCCCAACTCGATCGTATGACTAGATTCGGCGCTAGAGGGCGCCAAATCATGAATTTTGTGATTTTTGGAGAAATTCAGTTGAATGAAAAAATATCAATATCTCATTTATATTCAATATTGTGTGCGACTGGGCATTCCTAATGTTCGCGAGAAATAGTTGAGAGATAAGATGTTTTGAAAAAAGTTATTTGGGATTATTCATATTTACCTATGCTTGGTCTACAAACGGGTACATGTAAACTCGACCGCTTAAGGATTTTTAATCTTATATCATAGCAACCATCACTTTACTTGACAATCGACACGTAATTGATGAAATGAATTGCCTCGACATCGGCTTCTGAGTAGCACATCCAGAATAACTAGCTATTGTTTTTCGTCATAGCAACTACTGTTCTATTTGGAAATGACTTGTTATTGTCAATGAAGATCAATCATATCAAAGTTCTGAAAAATTGTTAGCTGATTGTAGAATTCCAGTAATATAGTGAGTCAAGAATTATAGAAATGGCATTTAAAAATATAGTACCTTGTTTCTTATGTCATATAGCATATAATTTGCCAAGAATGTCCAGGATTGTTGGTGATGTCGATGACCAGCAACGCGAAATTGCAATAACCAGAAGTGGTATAATTCGATACCTTCCCCAGGACAACTGAAAATACGCATTGTATAAAATAAATGTAGGAAAGAATAAATGGAGTACTTACTAACGTGAGAATGAATGTTGAAATTGGCAAAAAACGAAAATAGAATATACATGAAGTGAAATGAAATGACTGATGTAGGAATGACAATGACTTAATTTATTTCAGTAATCAAGTTGGAAGATTCTGATTAGAGGGTGATTTTATCCTATGTTTCTCAAAATTAAGTAGATACGTATAAATTTTGCTGAGATTACTCAGGTCAGTTCTTTTGTTCATCGACTGTTCTTCATTATTAATTTGAACCATTTCCATGAAAATTCTTTTAGACAGATTAGTTTCACTATTCAAAATTTCGGTATTATTATAATCCATCCTGTGGTCTCTAGAGATAACGTGTCCTGCCAAAGCACATGAATCAACATTTCGTCTACAGTCGCTTTTATGTGAAATAATGCGACCATTCAGTGTTCTAGACGTCTGACCAATATATGACTTAGGACAGTCCATGCAAGGAATTTTATAAATTACATTTGATTTTTGTAATTTTGAAATGGGTGTTTTCACTTTACTATGTAATTTTGATATTGTAGTAATATTTTTCTTGGAGATTTTAATATTGTCAACTTTAAAAACGTTTATCAATTTTGGAGTCAATTCTTGTATATATGGCAGAATATTGTTAAATCAAAATAGAGGATATGAGAATATAGATCGAAAGCAATCACGTTTTTTTCACATTTGAGAATTTCATTGTCAATTATTTTTTAAATTTTTTAGTCCATGTTAGAAGTAAAATAGGTTTTTTAGTTTTTTTCAACTATTATTTTCTCAGTCAATAAAAAAAATTGTCGTCAACCAGTTACATCTCACGAGCAACCCTCAGAACTCTTCAAAAAACTTGTGCGATCTAGAGAAGACGTAGCCCTTACCTTTCAGCGTGTGATGCTAGGCACGGGACCGAGCTGAGATTAGAACCCATACCGATGACTGGATTGAGAAGTGAACACTCGCCACCTTGGCCCATTCGTGATAATTTGAACGTTATTCCGAAAACGTTGAGTTGAAGTTGGTGAGAGTGTATGTTACTTTGCAGCAATAATAGATAGACAATACAATGACGCCAGAAAGCATTCAAGGAATAGCTATTTGTGAATTTAGAGCGCAAATTGATGGATTGTCGCTCGACGTAGAGAGTTACCGCGCGACGCGAAGCGAAGCGCGGTAATCTTTTGAGAGCATCAATTGCATTTTGTATTCGAATTACACACAGTATTTTTTCGACAAATGCAGATTTCAGACAAAGAAAGAACTCGATACTTCATTGAACATACATTATTACCTAAGAATAATGGATATCGTCGGCATAGCAATACCAATAATTAGAATTACCTGTAAAACATTAAAAGTATAAATAACTTTTGCCAAAGTCGGTATCGAAATTGCTCGCAGTCCAATCATTATCTCAAATAAAAAATGCGAGTCTAAAGAATCGAACTCCTGCCGTCGGCGTGACAGGAAGAGTTTCTAACCACTAGTCTAATTTGTTCACAATAATTAAGAACATATTTCTCAATATGACGCCGGCAAATCGGAAGCTTCGTAATAATATTAAATGAATAATAATAAAACTGATTCACAAACTACTCTGAAGAGTATAAAGTATAATTGAAATGTACCTCTTTGATGCGATAGTCTTTATCTGCGGCTTCTTGTAAAAATCCTTGTACATTTTCAGAGGTAAATATTATTTTGGATTATATTGCTCTACATTCAACAGATTCTTTCTTGAGAACGCGACAAGCTTAGAATATTTGTTTATACAACAATATTAAGTTTATGCTAAAAACCTTTGATGTTACCGTTATGTTCATGATAATGCTTGTGCTAAAGTTGACTAAATCCACCCTAAGAAAGTACTAGACATGCGCATAGCATTCCAAATGTTGATCTTTGAAACGTCTTGGTATTCTTTGTTCAGAAAACAGAAGGTGATTAAGGTGAACCATAACCTGAGATTATCGTGGTTTGTTGATTTGATGTATTCTATTCTGGTGTTTATGGCATGAAAACTATCACCAAGATAAAGAATTGTGGTTTTGTACTCAGTGCTTCTGGGAGACTCTGGAGTTGTGAGGAATCAGAGAAATAGAAAATAAGGCGTCATACCAATGCTGAAATTGCGAAGAAAATTTGTCAATTTGGCTCTTTCAGTATATTAAATCGGATGCCGAAAAAGAGATCTTTGCATAAACTCGGATGACGCCCAAAATATTTTCTCTCTTATCTCTTGTCATATATGAACGAAAACTGTTTGACGAGTTCAATTAGCTGACCATTAGTATCCATAAAAAAAGAAAACACGAATATATAGATCTACACAAGAAATTACTCAAGGATAAAACATAACATCTTTCTTCTTTGGAAGCAATCAGCTCTGAGTAGAGATTTTCGTATGTGACCTTTGTGAATCTTCCCCTAGGCAAGACCACACATGCACTTTTTCTAATTTATGGAAGAAATTAAATTATTGGTTGAAAGTTGGCCATCTTCCTTAGTTTAATGTTGATTTCAATTGTCCAGTTTCTTGCATGAACACGTCCTTTTCATTACATTGTCTTTCATTCGTAGTTTTAGTTTTAAATTTATGCTTGCGATGTGCGAAAAATGCGACTGTAGGTGAATTCATACCTAAAGTCGTATTATTAGCACATTCTGTCACAAAAGGAGGTGTGTACACTATTTTCCATGGATACCTACTTGTTTATTCCCAACAGTATGTACCATACAAATGCAAGCGTTTTTTTATTTTTCCGCTTGACAGCGGAAATGTTGTCACTTAATGACATTCATCGAAAAACTTCAACTTTGCGTTGAGATTTGAATGAGCCAAAGGCTACTTTGTTATGCGGAGGTCTAAAAACTTTATTTTGATAGTGATTGAAATTATTCCGAGATTTAAAAAAGAAATATTACAGTTTCGTCTATTTGCCTTCGTTACTCATTACGAATATGAGCTTTTATTTAGCCTCACCAGTCCCGGTGCCTGCCTGCAATGAAATCTTGCCTATTGAATTTAAGCGACTTCTTGTTATCTGATTAACTTCCAGTGAAAATGCAATATAGAATATTGTTGGAGAAAAAACAAAATGGCGGATGCAAGATGGCGAACAAGATTTGTAATAATTATGTTATAATTGGTATGTGATAAAATTGGTATGTGGGGGTTTTTGAGTTCGGAGAATTTGAATTTAGAATTCAAGATGGCGGCTCCAAGGCGGCAGACGAGTTTCGTGATTATTATCCGATTTGATTGAATATTGGTATTTGGAAGTTTTCTGTGTCTGAGATTATGAATTTAAAAAAAAAATCAATTTAAATTGGACGCTTCAAGGCGGAAAATTTTGTGATCATGGTCTGATTCGATTGAAAATTGGTATATTTAGAATTCTGGGGTCGGAGATTATGAATGATTTATCGTAATTCATAAATCCAAAATGGCGGACTCCAAGAAATTTCGTGGTTTCTTTACATTCTATAGTATTATATTCTAGTAATAGTACAGGTAGCTTGCAACGAAGGCTAGTATTTTCGTGTTAGATACATTTAATGATAGTAAATTTAAATCAAACCATCCTTTAATGCGGTCAATATCTCTAGAAATGGTTTGAAATAGATTAGCCTCAGTCTCATCGTGCCATTGCATGGTAGTATCCTTGGCAAATAAAGTGAAACTATCTGATATATTTAAATTGGTCATGTCATTAACATATAATAGGAAAAGTACAGGACAGAGTACCGTACCTTGGGGTACACCACAGCAAATAGAATGGAGTGGTGAGTGATGATTTCTTTTGACATCCTGATGAAGATTTGATAGGTATGACCCAAACCACTTCAAAGATTCAGGTTATTGTGTGAGTTATATATTCGAAAGCTTGCTGCTTTCGTATTCGAACTGAAAACTTTAGACGGCAAGCTCTTGAATCATCTTGAAATAACTTCGAGTTTATTACTGTCTGACATACTTGAGTACTGTAATGTCTGCCTGTTATGTAAATTCCACATGCGCAGGCCTCGCTTTTCAATTGGACTCTCTGGGCAGGTGCTCAGAGCCCGTGATCCATAGGGGCCACTACTTCCTGCTAATGTGATGTGTGAACTATCATGTAAGTTTCTGCTGGATAACCACACATGGCTTGCTCGTATCAACCGAACTCAGAGGTACCCGACATCCAGAGCGGCGTCAACGTGAATCCAAGCTGAAGCAGTTTACTTTCAATTCATTTTCAATCAGTCTGAACCAACTCTCAAAGGAAAAAGTCTTCTTCTTAGTGAACCCAGTGTAGAGTTAGGTTTGAGTATTATTTTCGAAAATTTGAGTCTTATTACAACTGAAACAATTACTGCTCTACAGTATGCGCGTTCAGTAAATGCAAATCTGACAGCTTGATTCAATCTGTAGGCGTGGTTTTCCCATACCTGTAGTGGAAAACGGAGCAGACAGATTGAATGGAGCAGACAGATTGAATGGAGCTGTCAGATCTGCATTTACCGAACACTCCCATTCGAAATGGCAGCACCCTTATGAAACAGGGTATTACTCGAGAACCTCGTGTATTAGTGGAATAACTTGGGATTTCTGGGAATTGATGTAATACAATTTCCTCAGCGGTTTCCCCCTCCGTATGCATCTTGTACGCATCAAAAGACACTTTTAGGCTGGTGCCAAAACGAATTTCAAACACTAACATTGATAAAGAAAGTAACAGGCAAGCACCAAGTGGAAATAGATGTTGGGGTTCCAACTTTGAGGAAAAAATATTTAAACTCGAAAACACTGAAAACGGTTATATAGGGATGCAATTTGGGGGTCGAAAACGAATTTTTGCTATTTGCGCAAAACGTGGCCTCCTTCATTGGAAAAATCGAAAACTTTTGAATTCAACTTTTTGTCATAATCCCAAATTGACCGAAAAATTGATTTTTTCTCGCTCATAAAGGTTTCCCAAACCAACGCGGGAACGTGGGACGGGAGCGGGAACGGGATGAACACGAGACTAAATTCGATAGTAGGATATATAAAAATGTATACCAGTGCGATTATTCGTATTCTAAAATGCAGGCAAACAGCGAAATATGTTTGGTTTGCTCCGTGCACTGTTTTTCTAGCAATTCGCACAGTTCCCATTTTCCGTTCCCGCTCCCGCGTCCCGCTTCGGTTTGGGGAAACCTTATATTATTATTCAATGCACATGAGAATTTTTCTTCTGAATTGCGGAAAAATCATGCTCAGTCGACACAAAAAAAAGACATAAGTATATCATCAAATTTGTATCTGAATTAAATCATTTATACACGAGAAAAAAATTAAATACTGATAAATAGGTTTCCCGTCATTTTGACGGTTATGAGGTCATGAGGTCAAATGTCAATATGGCACCCATTCAACACCTATTTTGTTATCGAGGCACCCATATAAACCTTGTAGCACCCGTCTTCGGGTGCCACTTTTATTCGTGTGTATAACTTTTAACTTTGATAGAAAACTGCATTTCACGGCATTTTATAAACAAAAAAGGAGGGTGCTTCATGACCAATATATAACTAGCGATATACCTACTGATTACTTTTTGGGGCCTTCGAAATACAAAACTATATTACTGAGACAATTGTTCGTGAAAGATAAGGGTATTTTTTTCGAAAAATGTACACAACCCGAGAGCTAGTTGACTTCTGAAATGCGAAAAAATCATGCTTAACCATAAGGAAAAATCCTATATTAGGTTACATAGTATACACTGTTTGCTGCAGGTCAAGCATATGTAGCCTTGATCCAAGTTATATCATAGCAGGTCTTCAAATCGAAATATTAAACTGCTCCAAGTTAACGGCGGAAAGTCTTTGTAATGTTGATGATCTGAACGAAATGGATCGAATGAGAAACTCATACAAGTAATTAACTAATTAGCATACCTATTGTATTATTGAAGCTTAATTCAAAATCGCAAAAGGAATTGTAGTTCAATTATATTATAGTATTAAAAACAAAAGTATGAAATATTGTAACAATTACTAAATTATTCATTTTATAATACTAAAAAGTTTAAAATAAACTAAAACAAAAATTGAAACAAGCTGTCATTTAAAAAATGCACTGAAAAGAAGAAAATAAACTTTTGAGTAAATCAAACCCATAATTTTGATATAGTATACAATTTTCAATAATATAAAAGCTTTTTGCGAGAATAGATCTTGACACAAGTAACTCTTAATAATTACGTAAATGAATGTATTCAGGAAAATCTTGCGACCAGCCTTTAGATCATTCAAAATTGTATAAAAAAATTATGGGATCAATTCACTTCAGAGTTTATTTTCTCGTTTTTAAATAAAAGCTTGATTTAAAAAAATTATTTCAAGTTCTTTTATCACAATATATCATGTCGTGACGTACTACATCCCGAAAGTTCCTTTCTTCATATATCCTATTCGTGAAAAGCCGTGATAAAAGCTAGTATCATCTGAAATGAATAATTGAAGAGAACTTGTGTCCAGCTATGTTTCCACAAAACATAATTCACAGTTTCAAAAGTTTGCGTAGCCGGAAATACTCGTACGTTGATCGTTTCAACAAAATTGACGTTCAGTGCGGAATTCATTTAGCAATCCCATTCAAATGTAATTCACTTGTAATTTTAATAACCGGCCGGATTTACGACATATAAGTAAACTCTTTTGAGTCTCACGACTTCCTTACCAAATCAACCTGTTCTTGATTTAACTCCAAGTGATCTTAAGAATTTTTGACCAATCACGAACTGCAACCGTCAAACTTTGGAACGGACACTAACTGAAACATCAAATTACGATCTAATATCTCTCCTCAAACCTATTTCATTGAACGCATAGGTACTGTGCCGCATAACATTCCGTGTGATCCTAACAAATGTTCATATTTTACTGATAATAAATGATGTGTGTTGAATACCATATCGCTAATCTACTGAAGAAATAAAAGTGAATTAGGATTTGTATATATCTAAAATACTGTGTTTTTGTGATAGAAGATTATTCAAATTCGGTATTTTAGGGAAGGGTGCTTCATATATGTTTTTTAGCTTTTCATTGATCCAATTTTTTTCTTTATGTTGTTTTTATATTTTTGATATCTTATTCAATTATCGTCGAGTGGAAGTGCAAAGAGTGTGGACACAAAGTCGGATTCTGACAAGGAATAAAATTCTAGTCATCGACTTAACGGTGAAAAAGCCGTGATGATGAATGTTCTGAATATACTTGCGATGCTTGATTATTTTTCAGTTAGGCACCCTTCAATCTGGCAACACTGGTGGGTGTCGGTTTGAACAATACTGACAGAACTATATACACATGGGGTGCTTTTTGTCCTGCATTTCCAGTGGTGTCTCTTTCGACAACGTTTTGAATATACATTTATACACTGGGTGTGATATTGACACCGCTTGAATGGGTGCCACTTAATACAAAAAATACGTATATATATATATATATATATATATATATATATAAGTGAAAATAGAGTATATTTCGTTTTAATTCCGAGAGCTCTAACCTTTGACAGCTGTTTCGTGCTAACGCACTCATCAGAAAGGATTTATGGAGCTCTCAAAATCAAAACGAATCCACTCAAGAATTAATACCGTGAGGCAAGACAGAATATAACAGGAAGTTATTCATGACATCTACAGTCACTAGTTGAAACTTAATTTGACACGAACCAAGGAATCCAAAAGTAGAGGTTTGTCCACAAATTGACAGGTAGCCAACAATTCGTTGTTCTGACCAACCCAAGGTTCAATCAAGTTTCTAATACGTTATGAGGAACGCAAGCAGAATCTAAGTGAAAATAGAGTATATTTCGTTTTAATTCCGAGAGCTCTAACCTTTGACAGCTGTTTCGTGCTAACGCACTCATCAGAAAGGATTTATGGAGCTCTCGAAATCAAAACGAATCCACTCAAGAATTAATACCGTGAGGCAAGACAGAATATAACAGGAAGTTATTCATGAGATCTACAGTCACTAGTTGAAACTTAATTTGACACGAACCAAGGAATCCAAAAGTAGAGGTTTGTCCACAAATTGACAGGTAGCCAACAATTCGTTGTTATGACCAACCCAAGGTTCAGTCAAGTTTCTAATACGTTATGAGGAACGCAAGCAGAATCTAAGTGAAAATAGAGTATATTTCGTTTTAATTCCGAGAGCTCTAACCTTTGACAGCTGTTTCGTGCTAACGCACTCATCAGAAAGGATTTATTATTTAGAGCTCTCGGAATTAAAACGAAATATACTCTATTTTCACTTAGATTCTGCTTGCGTTCCTCATAACGTATTAGAAACTTGATTGAACCTTGGGTTGGTCAGAACAACGAATTGTTGGCTACCTGTCAACTCACTGCACGAAAGGTGATATCCTACGTGATATACACTGCACGCCAGCAGCGATGGAACCACCCATTTTCCGGAAAGTTATATTATGGGGCAAAATTAGCCCGAAATTTCTTTGGATTCGCGTTCAAGATCCCAAATTACCACTAATATACCTGTCTCCTGAAAAATGTTCAGTCCAGAAAAATTCGAATTTGTTTCACTTCTCATTCACTGCACAAAAAGGGTCATCATACGTGATATACACAGCACGCCAGCAGCGATGGAACCACCTATTTTTTCATCTCCGCTGGCCTGCAGTGTATATCACGTAGGATGATTCCTTTCGTGCGGTAAGTTCATTTCTAGTGTATCTATCGATCCTAAAATTTTCATGGTTCTAACTCGAAAATTACGGAAGATACGGAGGCGTTTCTATGAGAAGTGAAACAAATTAGAATTTTTCAGGAATGAAAATTTTCAGAAGACAGGTGTATAAGTAGTAATTTGGGGATCCCAGACAGGAATCCGAAGGAATTTCGGTCCAATTTTGCCACCTAATATAACTTTCCAGAAAAATTGGTGGTTCCATCGCTGCTGGCGAGCAGTATATATCACGTATGATGACCCCTTCTGGGCAGTGATTTTATTTTCAGTGTATCTGTCGGTCCTGAAAATTTCATGGTTCTACATCAAAAACAACGAAATATACGAGGGTGTTTCCATGAGAAGTGAAACACACTGTACATATATTTGAAATTTGGTAATTCGTGACTGACAATATTCAGATAACTAATTTTTCAGCTCAGTTATATAGATGCACACAAATTCTGCAAGAACAATTCCATGCAGCTTGTATCAATCCAGAATGAGATGCAGAATTCGCAAATCGAGGAAATTCTGCTGAAACTAAGTAAGTGAATTACTCGCATTGGTAATTACATTAAGTTCGATTAGATTAGATTGTTTATTTGACTACGTTATGAATAAACACAGATTTGTAGCAGGTCAGGTGGATTCAAAAATAAGGAAAGTACATCATTGACATAAAAACATAGACGTAAAAATATAAGTGTGTACATAAGTGAGTTGACAAACAAAAAAAATAAGTTAGACATCTACATTCACTAGTGGACGGAAACAATATAATAAATAAAATTTCTAATAAAAAGTCTAATAAAAACTGCATGAAGATAATTTTTAATGATATCGAACGCTAAACTCAGTCGGAGAGTAAACATTATTATTCTTGTGATACCGTAGATTGCTTCCGATAGGTAACTTTGTCAAGTGCAGGAAAAGTTGGTATGACATTTTTTTTTCGAGTTGGAAATAACTAGAAGCGGGAATTTGAGTGAACAAGTTCAATCATGCACAGTATAAGTTGTACGTGTTTCAGAGTCACTGCGGCGAAGTGCGTACGGACGATATTTCGAAGGTAAGTAATTTCAGCATATTTGTTATATTTTCGAAAGCGAACAACTAAGATCTGTGAAATAAAAGTGACCAATCCTATAACCCCATAATATATTTTTTTTAAAGTGCCATCGTTTCTGTCTCCTAGTAATTTTTTTGTAATCGATCAGAAACATATTTCGATTTTTCATAAAATTTCAAATGTAACTATGCAGATTTCACAAACAATTTGGAGTTACTTTACTCAAAAAATGGATTGAAAGTATTGTGACAATTCAATCGTGATATTAACGACGAATTTGTTTTTTTAGGTAAAATGGTGCAAAATTACAAAAAAAAATTGGGATCTCGCCCATATAGACATTATACGGACGACCAATTGAATGCAGCAGTTAGCGCTGCAAAATTGAGGAGACTGTCTACACACGCAGCTAGCAGCTAGCAGCAGCAGCAATCTTTGAAAATCCTTAGCGCACTTTATATAATAAGATGAAAAATTTACATCAGCGTGATGCTGGAGCCCCAACTATTCTTTCTCTTGTGGAAGAAGCGCATTCTGTTGACCTAATAATATTGTCTGCTAAATATGGGACGCCCCTTCCCTATTGGAGCTTCGATTTGTTGTGAAAAACGTCCTGGATATATGAGTAACAACTATACCTAGTGTGTCCAAGTTTGAAGATAATATGCCATATTATGTTTATATATTTCTTAGTTGAATAAATCTATAACTTTTCATGTCGTAAAATAAGCTTTTTCATTTTTTTTACATAGGGACAAAAATGTACAAATAAAATGATACAGATTTTAAAAAATACCACTTTATATATATTGGCTTGTTGGTTATAACCGCCGTGAGCAAAGTAAACTATTAGTTATGCCATTGTTTTAGTTAGTCAATGCCTGTGGAAAAGGTATTGGACCCAAACGCGAGTGTCATCTAGCGTGATTAGTTACAAACATGAATATTTCACGTCATTTTGATGCAGGTTTCTTCAAAATACCCTGATTTTAATGCTGTCCCATTGTTTCAATCAAGTTACGACATGACTTGTAGGCCAGATCACTGAAGTTATGACATGACTTGGATGCGAGCTCACTATCGCCATCTACATGTCGCATCCATTTTGATCCAATTATAATCCCATAAGGTTGACTAACTATCTTCTATATAAACAATGGTTATGCGATATGTGCTCAAATAACGATTTCAGAAGCGAATACAAAGTTACCCCAATAGCGGGGCAACTTTGCTCAGTCATTCAAAAAATAAAAATACAAGATATTTTGAAAATAGCATTGTGCCACCTAGTGAAATCGATAGTGAAAATATATTTGTGTCACATACTTTCATATCCGATTTTAAGACCCAAATGTATTAAAATGAAATGAAAAATACCACGATATTTGAGCAAACCAACCCCACTTTACGGTACTTATTAATGAGAAATTAGAAATATCATACCCTAGGTACTCTTCTACCGAATAAAAATTGCAATTTTCTAAAAAATGTTTCACTTTCTTCTTAAAATGGATGAGTTCGAGGTTTTTCCATTCACATGGTAGTTTATTGTAAAGATGCAAGTTCAGGGAATTGCGTTGTGAGATTGCAAGTTTATATCTCGGGGGCCTCGTGTGATCTGCTTCCCTAGTTGAATAATTATGGAAATCATTATTTCTACCGATTTCAGTTTTTCTTGTATGTATTTCGAAGAGACTTTGATAAATATACATAGAAGGAAGACGTATCTGAAGTCGGAAAGCTCTAATAGAGTGAGGCGAGTTTCCCCACAAGATAATTCCATAATTCAAATGAGAGTGGAAAAGAGCGTGATATGAAGATAGAAGGGCAGAATGGTTTATTGAATTTTTAAGACGCGCCAAAAGGAATAGTTGAGTGGACAGTTTTTTGCATAGTGTAATTATGTATGAGGAGGCAGATTTTGACTAATACTCACCTACTGTAACATTTATACCTGCAACCCGAGAGCATGTCACCACATTTTTTTCAATCGATGTTTTGAAAAGCACCTGACATATCTACATGGTCTTTAATTCCTGACATGCTTTTTGTTGGAATTCAAGCATACACATCACATCTGAACTTAAAAATGTCTTCAACAATTGTAACACTTCCTGTTACCTGACCTGAAGCACTAAAGATGAAAAAAAGTAGAAAGCATTATCAAAATACCACTTTGATTCAAGAAAAAGAAAAAACTACCCAAACACCATCCAAAATATTTATTTTATTGGGTTTACCACTTTGAGTTGTATATTCATTTTCCACGGCTAACTATGACCAATTGAAGAAGTGAATATTGGAAAGAAACATTTTTGGGAATCTTTTTTACGAAACTATCAACTTCTGGTCCAGAATATTCCAAAACCCCATATCTTAATGCTTCAGTCATGTGATCTGTATCCGGAACATTATCAAATATTTTTTATCGGGTACAATCTTCGAAATGTGTTCTCTTGTCACAAACTTCCCAAAAATGTTTGAATAATACTACCAAAAATAACCAAATTTCACTTTTCTATGGCTAACTATAACCTGGTGAATTGTGAAATGTGAAAAACATATTAGATGATTGATTATTGAAAAATTAACATGAAATTCTGGTTTTTATCACTAAAACTCTTGATTCCAATCATTAAAATATACCGGTTGTCATCTGTAGTTGGTGAAATCAACAATTCTCATTCATCCATAATGCTCGAGATGATTTCGAACATGTATTCTGTTGTGACAGAGATATGTTTCAATAATACTGTAGAAAGTAAATAAATATCATTTTTCCATGGCTAACTTGTCACTGATCTAACATCAGAAACTGGTTCAGAATACTCTCAAACTGAGATCCTAATTACCAAGTTATCTGCAAATACCAAAGGGAAAGGAGAAAATTTAGGAGCACAATTATTTTCAAAATTATCAAATCTCCAGGATGAATATTTAGTAGTTGAAATTTTGCCATTTTCAGATGATACCCTATATATTTTATAACCCGGGAATTAAGGTCTGGGGGTTTCAGAATGTTCTGAACATGAATCTGAGGTTCAGTGGTGAAAGAACCCATATGTTTTGCCCAATTTATCACGTTTGAGCTGGTCATAGTTAGCCATGAAAAAGTGATACTTCTGCAGTAATATTGGAACATTTCTGGGCACTTTGTGACTAAAGAAGGATTTTTCAATTCTACCGAGCATAAGGCATGAAAAAGAGTTGATGATATTGACAGTTACAAGTGACTGTATATTTTGATGATTAAAGCATTGAAATCTGGGTTTCTGAGGAGTACCAAACCAGGAGTTATAGTTAATTTCCGAAAAAAAGATCCTTAGTATATTTTTTACGAATTTATCACTACTCAAATGGTCATAGTTTGCCATAGAAAAGTAAGAGATAGTTATTTTCCACAGTATCAATTGGTTATTTTCGTGAATTTTGTGACAAGAAAAGAAAGTTTGAACATTTAGAAAATATGGCTGAAGAAAAAGAGTTAATCATATTGCCAGCTACAAATGACACCCTGTATAATCAATTAATTCAAGCACTGAGATCTGAGGGTTTAAAGGTAACCCGAAATTTTCACTTTCAGAGGAAAATGGATGAACAAATGTTTCATTGACATGAAGGTGGGTATTTCTGGGTAGCATAACTGGAAAATTAAAATGTTTTGAATAATTTCATTCTTGATGAAACATGAGGGTGGGCTGCTCAAAGTGGGACACACTGTAAATACAGTTTATATAAATTCCATCTTCATTCGTTTGTATGTATATCAAAAAAAATTCATGGTGAATCTGACTGGTATAAGCTACTCAATTGGAAATCAGGTAGGTTAGAAAACAACAGGATTTACGTGGATGCAAGATAACCTCACAAATTTTTGAAAATGTAAAATAATTTTAGAAAACGAATAATAGAATAGAAACAAATAATTTGTCAGACGATTCGGATGGGTATAAGTCTCTGCCAGACTGGCCTAAAGTTGTTATGAGGGTAAAATTCCATAAAATACTTTTGAAAAGCTGACATTTTGTGGAAATATTCTCTAAAATGCACGTGAAAGATACATTGACAGCCAGACGATTTGAATGGTTGCGAATACGCTCCAGATCAGTATACTGGGTGTGCCATACGACACGTTCTCTGGACGCTAAACGAATAATTCAATCGGAAATCTGTCTGCGTCAATTTATGTATATAGAATGGAGCCACAAAAAGATCAGATTATACCGGGTGGGTCAAAAACTGGTGACATCAAAGTTGTGTTTTTTAAAGGAGCGCCCTGCATTTTGTTTGTAATTTCACAAATGTATTACGGACCCAGCTTTAACCGTTATCAAGTTATTGATTTTTTTGTAAAAATGCTAGGTTCAATTTTAAACTAAATAATATCGAAATTTGACAATGCATTTTACTGATTTTCAATTGAGTGGGTACACACAAAGTTTTATTCTTGTACCTCACACGTAAGTCAAAGTGGCTGCCAGCTCCTAGACTATAACTCCTTGCCAAGTCAGCCTGGAGTTGTTAAAAGGATAATATTTCATAACAAACTTTTACGATGATAAAATTTTTAGAAACATTCTTCAAAATGCATGTAGAAGATCCTTCTAGGCGGTTTGGATAGTTTGGAATATGCCCCAGGTCAGTGTATTGTTTACGAAATTCAATGGTTGAGTTTTTTCAATACAAAATCGTCCGTACGACTTGATTATACAGGGCTTTTCGCGATGAGCATTAATTAGACGTTTATGACAAACCAGACAACGGATCGATTTGAAAATTATATGGTATGCGTAAATCAACATGTTCTACAAGCCTAAAATATTTTTGAAGATACGGCATTGCCGCTATCAGTATAAAATTGCTGCTACTTCCTATACAGGGGGTCCCTCCAGGAACTGCGTCGATCAATATATAGAAAACCATAGGTGGGCCGAATTTGAAAGTTTGGGAGTTCACTACTGTTGATAAGTGCTATCCAGCTAAAATATTTTGAAGATTGTGGCACGTCCGGTTGTACCGGAAGTGGACCCCAAGTGATTCTGAACATGTTTCATGTATGATGTCCTATACCCAAGTCTAACCGTTTTCTAAATATTTCAAATTTTACGTTGAAAATTGCGTTTGCAGAACGAATTTTTTTTTTATTCCTGTGCATGATCATTTATTTTCGATTGTGTATCGATTTATCCCAGGAGGACCCAGTTCAGTAGAATTTCGATATCAATTCGGTTATACAGGGCGTTCACCAGAAAATGATATAGGCCCGGATGAAAAAATTTCAAATGGAAACCCCCCAATTTTATATTCTCATTCGATTTGGCATCGAAAATGAAGCTAACGTTGAATAAGGTTAACTATGCCTACACTCAACAGTTTTCAAAATATTGGCGAATTAACATGTCTCAGTTCCAGAAAATCTCGTATTCTTGAGTTTACTTATTCTTAGTTGGCCATGGCGCCCGTAGCTGGGATGGAAATAATCAACTGCCACGAAAATGTCATGTCGGATCGTTTGAATTATTCTGCTTCTGCGGATGCCGAATATCAAATATATCACATGTACTTGAGATAACCCTATTACATTCGCCATAAATAATAAACAGATTTAAGTAATCTTCATTCGAATAATTCAAACGAGCCGGCATGATTGATTAAAATGACATTCCCGTGGCAGTTGATTGTTTCCATCGCAGCTACGGGCGCCATGGCCAACTAAGAATAAGTAAACTTAAGAATACGAGATTTTCTGGAACTGAGACATGTTAATTCGCCAATATTTCCAAAACTGTAGAGTGTATGCATAAATAACCTCATTCAAAGTTAGCTTAATTTTCGATGCCGAATCGAATGAGAATATAAAATTGGAGGGTTTTCATTTGAAAAAATGGAATAATTTTTTCAACCGGATCTATATCATTTTCTGGTGAACGTCCTGTATAACACCAATCGAATAGATATCGAAATTCAACTGAACTGCGTCCTCTCCTACGAATAAATCGATACACAATCGAAAATAAATGATCATGTCCAGAAATAAAAAAAAAAATTGGTCTGCAAACACAATTTTCCACTTAAAATTTGAAATATTTCGAAAACGGTTAGACTTGGGTATAGGACATTATACATGAAACATGTTCAGAAGCAGGCGTAAAATCTAAAACCTTGTTAATATATAGGGTGTCTCATTTAAAATAACGAAGTTGGGGTCCACTTCTGGTACAACCGGAAGTGCCACAATCTTCAAAATATTTTAGCCGGATACCACTTATCAACAATAGTGAACTCCCAAATTTTCAAATTCGGCCCACCTATGGTTTTCTATACCGGGTGGCTACGGAAGTATTGCCTACGGAATATCTCAGTTATTGTATGAAGTAGGTTTGTGAAATTTGGAGCGTCGATATAATGACATAAGAGCTAGAATTTGAGCATATTGACATGTCGAAGTTAACTTCCGGTCTGACCGGAAGTAACATCGACTTTCTTATTTTGAATGGAAATCCTATTTTTTTTCTTTTCGCTTTATTCAGCATTCAATTCCCTTTCTAATGACATATCACAAGTTGGTATCTAACCAGAAACTAGATCAGAAAAAAATTATTATTGAAATTCACCGAGTATGCCGTGGAAGCAAAATGAAAGCAAAAAATTGAAAAGTTGGCTATGGAAACCATACGTCACTTGATAACAGTTGCTACTACTGTGATATTTTATTTTCATTCGTCGGCGTTATAAAAAGCCGCCAAAAAAAATATTGGAAAAATTGGGAAAAAACAATACTCTGTAGGTCCATAACTTGAATAGGAACATACAACTTTTTCTTGCCTGTACTATTCAGCATAACCATTCCTTTCTAATGATATAATAGAAAATAATTTTTTGAACTAAGATACCGAAAAATCCAATTATTATTCTTATTAAAATAAAATTAAAAATAATGTGGAATGATAAATTATATCCTGTTGGTTCTAGGTTAAATAGGAACATAAACGTACTTGGTCTGTGCCATCGTCCTTAGATATTCTAATATCTACCTATGGACGATGTTTGTGCTATTCAGAATTATCATTCCATTGCAATAATCATTCGAACCAAAATATTAACAAGTAGGCTGATTAAGATGTATTTTGGAATGAAACAAAAAAGAAATGAGAGCTGTCACGAACGCTGCTATCCATATTATTTTGACGTTCGAAGTAGTGTTTTTGATTCTGCCATTTTAAAAGGGTTTGGAAATCGAAATCAGTTAGTGGAATATTCAAAAAATGCCCCGTTATTCACGAACCGAACAAATTGACATGCTTCTCATTTATGGTGAATGTTTAAAAAATTCTTATGCCGCTGAACGATTGTATTTAGAGCGATATCCAGGGAGGCAGCAACCGTCAAGAAGGTATTTCCAGTGGCTTGAAGAAAAATTAAGAACTGAGCCTGATGTTCACGAAGACGAAGAAGCATTTGTTATTAATGAGGAAACTTAAATTAATATATTAGCTTTAGTACAATATGATAGCACAATTTCCTCAAGGCAGATTGGCGCCGAATTAGCTATAAGTAAGGACTCTGCTAGGAAAATTTTGAAAAAACATCGATTGAAATCCTTCAAGTATCAGTTGCATCAACATTTGTATGAAAATGACGGTGAAAGGCGCCTGGAATATTGTAATTGGTTCTTCGACAAAATGCTGAGAATCACCTATTTAACTATTATATCTTGTTTACGGACGAGTCAAGATTTACCAACAATGGATTATTTAACAGGAATAATACAAGGTAGGTACTGTACTTTATTTGGATTATTGTCGATAGTCGAAGTGTAAAGTGCTAAAAGTGTGAACGGTCTTTTGTTCCAGGTACTGGGCGATAGCAAACGAGCACCGGTTTCGACACGGCGGCTTCCAGGAGAGATTTGGTGTGAATGATTGGGCAGGAATAGTTGGAACTCATATTGTTGGCCCCATTCTTTTTCAAGGCCAACTAACCGGAGAGAGATACTTTAATTTTTTAACGAATGAAATTTTGTAATTCATTAACAACCTACCAGCGGAAATAACTGAGAGAATGTACTTCCAGCAAGATGGCGCCCCTCCGCATAATTCAAGAATAGCGAGAAATTATCTTCAAAATCGCTTTCAAGAGAGACTTATAACAACCCATGGTCCAGTCAGGTGGCCACCAAGGTCACCTGATCTTAATCCGTGCGACTTTTTTCTATGGGGGCATCTTAAAAATAGGGTGTATTCCACACAGCCTACAACTCTACATGAGCTAGAAGTAAAAATTCGTAGAGCTTTCCAAGATATCACGCCCCAAATGTTGAGAAACGTTTTACATGAACATATCACCAGAGTCAATAAATGTATTGACGCTGCGGGAATGCATTTTGAACATTTGTTTTGAATTTATTTTATCTTTAATCCTATCAATTTGAATTTTTTTTTTTTCGATAAATCTGTTTTTTCGTTATTTGAAGAATAATAATTGGATTTTTTGGTATTTCATTTCAAAAAATTACTTTCTATTATATCATTAGAAAGGAATGGTTATGCTGAATAGTACAGGCAAGAAAAAGTTGTATGTTCCTATTTAAGTTATGGACCTACAGAGTATTGTTTTTTTCCCAATTTTTCCAATATTTTTTTTGGCGGCTTTTTATAACGCCGACGAATGAAAATAAAATATCACAGTAGTAGCAACTGTTATCAAGTGACGTATGGTTTCCATAGCCAACTTTTCAATTTTTGGCTTTCATTTTGCTTCCACGGCCTACTCGGTAAATTTCAATAATAATTTTTTTCTGATCTAGTTTTTGGTTAAATACCAACTTGTGATATGTCATTAGAAAGGGAATTGAATGCTGAATAAAGCGAAAAGAAAAAAAATAGGGTTTCCATTTAAAATAAGAAAGTTGATGTTACTTCCGGTCAGACCGGAAGTTAACTTCGACATGTCAATATGCTCAAATTCTAGCTCTTATGTCATTATATCGACGCTCCAAATTTCACAAACCTACTTCATACAATAACTGAGATATTCCGTAGGCAATACTTCCGTAGCCACCCGGTATATTGATCGATGCAGTTCCCGGAGGGACCCCCTGTATATAATAAAATTTTATGGTTTCTTATCACTTTACCAACAACTTCATGTACTGCTTCCCTATACCCATTTATTACCGTTTAGGAGATAAAAAATTAATTTCGATTTTTTCTTACCTAACATGTACTTCAATCAACCATGATAATTTTGAACTCCCTGGTACTTAGACAAATTCAAAATTTAAAGGAGTGATACCATGATGATCCTTACTTCACGTCCATATTTTTATCCGTCTTATACAGGGTGGTTCGAAAATGTAGATACTTTGTTCGCAAATGAAGAAATGACTGAAAGTTGAGTTTTTCAATTGTGTATTTTCACATTTTTGAGGAAGATTATCCCATTTTGATATCGAACTGTTTTCGAAATGAACTGTCTCAAACAAAAACTGGTCATCACTTATTTTTCAAATCAAACAATTCGAAATAATAATGTTTCTTTCAGGAAAAGTTACAACCTGAATGCATTGAGGTATTGGGTGTCTCGAACGTACAACATTGCAACTTAGTATTTTTGAATAGTGTGCTTTGGAAAAATAAATTGTCTGATCTAATTTTGAAACGACAAACAGGTATACCAATTATAGTAAAAAAAATCAAGATTAGATGACAGTATTAGAGATTTCTTGAATTATTGCATCATTTATGGTGAGTGCAATATATTTGCAAGTAGAACTACTATAAAACTGTAAGTTGAATGGAACCTTTCATCTGATAATTATCCGTAGATAGCCTGATGATGACAATGGCATGAAAGTTTTGGGATTTTTCTATGCATTTCCAAATGTTTCTCTGCACGAGGCTAAAGGGAAGTCAAGATTCAGGAGGACATTTTTTTGGCTATATTATGTGGACAGATGGTGCTAAGTTTACAAAAAATGGAATTTTAAATAGACACAACAGTCATAATTGGGCGTCAGAAAATCCACCATCTCATTCGCCAAAGAAGGTTTTAAGGAAAATGGCAATTTACTGTATTTTGTGCATAAAGAATGAATACATATTTATTATCCAGCTTTGAGGTGCTAACTTGAAAGTAATAAATCATGAAGATTTAGAGAGAAATGGAATTCGGTTGATTTTAAATAAAAGGCCAGGAAAGGAACGTGTTTGGTACGAAATGGATGATAATTCTCGTTCAGTAGGTGATGCTTTGAATTAAATCTTCAGACAGATGGATTTCCGTTCAGTTTGATACCCTCCCATGTATTCAAATTTTAGTTATTGATTTTTGTATTGTGTCAATTATTTATTGCATATAATTCCTTACCATTCTTCTAGAAGCAGCTACGCATCTCCGTCTACAATATTTTAGGAGTTTACATCATTTTAATTAATGTATACCATCAAATTGATCAGATTGTTCCATTGCCTGGTTTGTCAGAAACATCCAAGAAAAGCTCAATGAAAAGCACAATGAAAAGCCCTGTATACGCAAAATTTAAAGCTAATTCGAAAAATATGTGATTCGTATATGCTCAGATATGAGGTTTCGCCAGAAGAGGCAATCAAAATTCAAAAACTATCCTCGTATGTTTTCGGACGAGCTGATTGGAATCAAATAATTTTTAGCCATGATTTTACGAAAGATTTTACTAAAAAAAATTCACACATCTACAGAACATACACAAAATTGTACATTTTCAGATTCGGTAGGAAGTTTCCTGTCAAATCATTTGTAATTTTTGAGCAAACTTTTCAAAGACGAATGTAGTCGAGTGTGATGAAGTATTCGTTATTTAACAAATCCAAATTTTCAAAGAAATTGATTTTTATGAATGTGTTAACCATCTGCAACTGTCGTGGTCTTAGCTAGCGAAGTAGTTATTGTCTGACAGCTACTTGCCATAATAAGCCTACGTCGTAGGTCTTTATGGGAGAAAAGGGTGAAACATCGGTCGAAAACTACTTTCTGTTACTAAACGATCTACCAAAAGAACTCTGTTTTTGCTGTTGTTATATGTAATATGGCAATATCGCAGGAATGTTTAATCGACAGTTATTGTCGATGATCACCGGATTTCGCTTGTCCTTATTCAATAGTCAATTTACCTTATTTGTTCTCTTATGTTCCGTCCATCGTGAGACCATAGTCGAAGAGCCTAGGGACCAAACATGCAACAGTTTTATAAGTGCTGAAATATCAATATTAGGTCATAAATAGGTTGAATATCGAACCGTTCAAAAGTTAACAGGGAGGGTACTAAAAAAAGCCGCACTGTATATTGCCCCTCGATAAATCCATCCAGATTTATTTATATTTATTTATACAGGGAGGGGCATCGAAAACGAAACAGATCGAATATCTTCAAAACGCACGTGTTTTGGAAAAATGCAAAAAACGTCAATTTTAAATCCAAGGGGGACATCTTCCTACCATAACCTCAACTGTCATACCTATACCCCCACACCTTCGTCACCACCACCCAAACAATTTGAATAGGAAAAGTAGTAAGTATGACACATCATTTAAAAGGTAATTTCATAAGGAATTCAGCAATGCCAATTTTTGCCAGCTAACTTCTTATTTCGGCGCCCTCTTGCGGAAAAAAAACTGTTCCGCATTCCAAATTATGGTAGTTCGTTTGCAAGCTAATTCGATATAAATTCGGTGACAATGCATTATAGAATTTTTCTAAAGGAAAAAACAAAATGGCGGCTCAAAAATGGCGGACAAGATTAGCAATTATGGTCCGATTCGATTCAAAATTGATATGTGGTGGTTTTCAGGGTCGGAAATTATGATTTGTTTGTCGATGCAAAAAAACAAAATGGTGGCTCCAAGATGGCGGATGAAATTTGTAATTATGGTCCGATTCGAATCAAAATTAGTATGTGGGGATTTTCAGGGACAGAAATCATTAATCTCTTGTGAGTGCAAAAAACCAAGATGACGGATGAAATTTGTAATTGTGGTTCGAATCGATTCAAAATTGACATAAGGGGGTTTCAAAAGTTTCGAGTAGGTATGACTAAAATTGTTATTGTTATTTCCGTCAACCCATTGCACTCTTACGCGTAACCCTCGGAAGTCTTCGAGTGATGAATGAATTAAATTAATGAGAAAAGCTTTTATACAGATGCACCAAAAAGAAAATGGTGTTTTTTTTAGATGTGTGACGATGGTTGTTCTGTGCGTAACAGAATCGGAATTTTACCTCGCACAAATACCTATTTTGTACTAGCGGCAAGCATTTGAATCTGTTACGCACAGAATAACCTACATCCCACATCTAAAAAAAATATTTTTTTATTTCATTGCATTTGTATAAAAGCTTTTTTATCAATTTTACTCAATTATTTTTAGTCATGCTGAAACTCTATACCAAAAACCCTAACAATCCAATTTTCAAATCCAATTATTCCATACTACATTAATTCACAATAGATGCTCAAGGTATTCTCCATGAACTGCCATATATGAGTAGAAGTTAGTCTCGAAACGCTGTCTGACGTTTTATGAGCAATTTATGCAAAATTTTACAATTTATAATTTCGTACAATGTTAATTTTTTCAATTTTTGTAGTTTTCGTGAATTGTTCACATTAGCTTCCAAATCAAAGGACCCCGCACACCTTATATGGGAAAATGGCTCTCCGTCAAATTTCTTGAATTTTTGATATGTTGTAGAATTGATCATTCCGATGAAATGTTTCAACGGGCGCAACACGATCCTATGACTAGTTTTCGAGATACAGGGTGTTGAATATGAGAAACATTCACTTTTCATCACTCTGTATCTCCCAAGTTATGATTTAGTTCGGATTTATCTTTTGTGGGATCATCATCGCATCCGTGTATGATGAATTCATGAGAAATTCATTTTCAAATCTTTTCGTAGTACAGGGCGATTTCACTTGAAAACAATGCTATTTTGAGACTTTCATAATTTAGTTGTTTTATAAAGAGAAAATGCGAGAAAAGGTAGAATTATCACATAATATTATAAATTCATTTCATCTAGCATCACAGTTGATACAATTCATACAAGGTGATTCACAAATATGGAAACAAAACGAATTTTGGTTTTTGGGACACCTTGTAGTAATAAACCAACCTAAAATGACAAAATTCACTTGAAGAATGTTAAATGATATGTTTCATCGTATACAGAGTCGAATGATATCAATTTAAAAAATTAGTTATACTTTAATAAATAAAAACCTTGATTTTAAATATCTCATAAGGGAGTCCGAAAAGATAGCGATATTTTTTCACGGGAGAACTCGAAATACTTTCATTCATATCGTACAAAATTTTCAGCGGAATCCCATGACGGGTTTTTCATATACAAGGCGAACAATTTCTGAAAAAGTCCATATATTTCACTATTTTACGCTAATAAATGACCACTCTACCTATCCATTGAAGTCTCCTGATGTGATTGAGAAGATACTTATTTGACATTTATTCAAAACGTAAAAGTAAGGAATTCAGTGAAGTGAAATCAACATTATTTCAACTCATAACAACTTGTACGGCCTTGCCAGATGGCACACATAATATGTATCCTATGGCTATTGGGAATTCAAGATAAGGGATACTCCCTCTGGTGTCGGGTTTTGAATCTATACTTACGTGAAAATGAGGTTGAAACTATGATTTTGACAATTTGAGCATTTCTACAACAATAGCACAAAAGACAACGAGGTTATGTTCTTTCGACATAAATACGCGAAAGAGGTTCCATTTTTTGCCACTTTGGCGCTGGCATCTGATTTTGAATTCCCAATAATAAAGACAGGCATACATTATGCGATTTCCGTGCAATGCAAGTGCCATGCAAGTCCAAACTACATTAACGCGCTTGCGCGCGTGCAATTTCCATGCAAGTTTTGAAAATAGCATCTGCTCTATTTTTCATGCAAGTTTTATGCAATTCTAGTAATTTTTCTAGTGGTAACAGCGTCACCAATGTGAACTTCAAAAACAGTATTATTATCTTCTAGCTATTTTCATTGTGTTGTGACTGATATGTTGAGCAGAGTGTATCTCTATTGATTACGTGTAACCAGTCATCTTAATTACGTGATTTTGGTCATCATCTGGAAAAAGGGACGAAACAAGACATGTTCATTAATTTCAGTGATGTCAAAATGTCAAAACAAATCAGAATTGCACTGAAACAGCATAATGTAATGTGCGCGGCAAGAGATATGCAATAGCTATGCAAGAATTTCTTGCATAGCACCAAACTTGCATTGCATGGAAATTGCATAATGTATGCCTGTCTTAAAGATGCCCGTCATGGATAATGCAGGAGGTTCAAGATGTCTGCTAAATAGTTTGAATGTAACGATATAAGGAACATTTCAAGTGGATAAATCTCAGGCACATGTCATTATGGAGGTATGTCGTAGGATACTAGTGTTATCAGTTGATACCTTAGTAATAAGTAATCCGAAACAGCTGTTTAATTTAATGAGTTCTATAAACAGTGAATATATATATATATATATATATATATATATATATATATATATATATATATATATATATATATATATATATATATATATATAACAGGAAGTAACTTGTGACATCTACAGTCACTAGTTGAAACTTAATTTGGCACGAACCATGGAATCGAGAGCAACCATAAAGCTGTCCTGATGAGTGGGAAACCACGAAACAGCTGTCGACAGATGATGGTGGCTCTCGGAATCAAAACATAAATCACTCTATTTACTTCTATATATATATATATATATATATATATAATCTATACATAAATTGATAGAAGTTCAACGGGATGTGATATATCTTTCGGATATTGGGTTGGCACGAGCATGTGCATGACAATACAACAAGGAAAATACATAATGGATAACTGAATTTTTCCCTAATCAAAAAACATTATCAAATACGAATTAAAAGGAGATTCTTACCAATAACCAATAAAATTAAACTATTTCTGGACCGATATCCATGTCCTCTGGAAGCATTCTATTTGCAGCATCTCCTATGGAATCTAAAAGACGATTGGATGGAAAATGTATGTTTTCTTGATATCTAGCGTACCCCAAAAACCATATCACGCTAGCAACATGCGCACAAGTTCCTAAAGTCCTAGCACCGGACTTACAAGTACAATAATACCCCGTAATGGGGAGAGCAGGATCTTCTAGATTTTCGTCACCTCTTTCAGTGAAAACAACCCAAAGCATGTGTTTAGCAGCATTCCTGAACCGAGAAAATATTCTGAATCTTAGGAAATTGGGTTCCCCATGTAACTCATCGACTTCTAAAATGTTGTCTACTTCGCCATCTCTACGAGTTGTATCTTGGATATATGACGCAGCCAAGTGTAAATGACATAGTTAGGTGTTTATGGGAGTAAAGGGTTCATCATCGGTCGGTAACGACTGTTCGTTAGCAAACGATCTCCCAAAGATTTCTGTCTTCTTCGATTAAATCTCTCAACCCGGAGATTCGGAGTGTCTTCCTCTGCTCGCTAGGTGGAGCGGCCTAGAAACTGCTTTCATCTCGTGAACCAGAATTGACTAATCAGCGGAGTGTGTATTGGTTTGGACGGGGAACAGATGGCTTCAGTGCTGTCTGTGTTGACCTGCCCTTGCACTGATGAGAGGCAATAACGTCGAAACTAGTCTGCAGGTGGTCACCCCGTCCAAATCAAAACATAATTCTGCTGGTTGGTCATAGAGGGCACTTGCAATTGCGTCCTCTGATGTTTTGAGGAATGTTGCACAAGTAGCTGTTAGATTTAATTCAATACCCGTCGTGGTCTTAGCCAGGGGAGTAGTTGTTTTCTGACAGGTTCTTGCCATAATAAGCCTACATAGTTAGGTGTTTATGGGAGTAAAGGGTTCATCATCGGTCGGCAACGACTGTTCGTTAGCAAACGATCTCCCAAAGATTTCTGTCTTCTTCGATTAAATCTCTCAACCCGGAGTTTCGGAGTGTCTTCCTCTGCTCGCTAGGTGGAGCGGCCTAGAAACTGCTTTCATCTCGTGAACCAGAATTGACTAATCAGCGGAGTGTGTATTGGTTTGGACGGGGAACAGATGGCTTCAGTGCTGTCTGTGTTGACCTGCCCTTGCACTGATGAGAGGCAACAACCTCGAAACTAGTCTGCAGGTGGTCACCCCGTCCAAATCAAAACATAATTCTGCTGTTTGGTCATAGAGGGCACTTGCAATTGCGTCCTCTGATGTTTTGAGGAACGTTGCACAAGTAGCTGTTAGATTTAATTCAATACCCGTCGTGGTCTTAGCCAGGGGAGTAGTTGTTTTCTGACAGGTTCTTGCCATAATGAGCCTACATAGTTAGGTGTTTATGGGAGTAAAGGGTTCATCATCGGTCGGTAACGACTGTTCGTTAGCAAACGATCTCCCAAAGATTTCTGTCTTGTAAATGATATGTTCCAGTTAGTAATTTTAAATATTCAATATCAAGGCAAGGAAACGATTGTATATGATATTGATTTAAACGAATCCATCGACCATTCCTAGTTCGGAGGTTTTCAGCTTCAACTCGTGCCTGAACAATGTTGACATCATCGGAATCAACCAACATTTGTGTGGCCGTATCCAACGTTCCAGGCATATTTATCAATGGATGGAATTTATTTATAAGAGCGCCAGGTAATAGTCATGTAGCTTCGCAGCATGTATTGCTGTTATGGGTTGATGAAAAAATTTGAAAATTGACTTAAAATGTCCATTTCTAGCTTCAACAATCCATCTAGTAGTGGTTATTAAACGTGCCTGATTGGCTTCATTTGTCGTTAATTGCCTTTGATTCGGCGGTAGAAATGGTGGCATATAGTAATGCAAGCCAAGTTCTTGTATACTATTGATTGAATCTCTGTAGCCTCTATCGACTATCACAATATCTCCTTCTTGAAACCATGTTTTCATTCCATTCAAATCAACTTGTAATTCGTGATTTAGAACACTTGCATCATTATTCCTAGCATCTGCGAAGTACGGCCCGTTGATTGCTAAGATATATCCATCGGGGGCAACTATGATCTCTGGTTTGACCAAGTGTTCATTCTTGTGGAAACAGTATGATTGCCTCAATACCCGGAAGTTACTGCTCTTTTCTATTTTATTGTAGGTACAATCTATATAAACTATTGCTTTGGGAATATCTGGTGTGGGATTGTACAGTTGATTCGTATAAGGGGATACATGACTGTTAATATAATTTTCTCTTGTTATTGAATTAAATCCAATATTGTTCGGTACGAACCTTTGTAAAAGAGATATAATCTCACATTAGAAATAATGAAGCTTGCTGTTTGTCGAGAAGGATAACTGAACAATATTTTCAAAAACTCATCTGAAACTCCATGTTTCATTTTGATCAAAAATGTCAGCAAATGTTTTCTTTCGACATTTCTTCTCTTGCCACCTTGTTCAACAATATCACAAAATTCTAGTAATTGTCGAAAATGATTTTTTGAGATTGATGTCAGATACTTAAATTCGTCTTCAGTGAAACAATTGATATCTTCCCAGTTACGGAGTGGCCTGTTTCTATTAGCAAATGTCCTCATTCTTTGAAAAAAATGTTGAAGATTGGAAATTATGTATGGTTTATTCACAAAATAAAAACCTCCATGCAAGTAATTTGGAAGGAAACCTTGATGATCAAGATGGTGACCACAAATTCTCAAGAAATCTGGGACATAGATATCAGAAGCAACAAAAATATCCACTCTACATTCTAAAGAAAGTCTTTGAATATTTTGACGAGCATTACAAATAATGCACGCACGACTTGATACGCGGGACAACACATTGAGACGAAGGCAATTCGGGTTATTTTCCATAGCAATAATGCCATTCATTACTGTGTTATTACAATTGAAACATATTTTTGTATCATCCTGAATATCAATAGGTGAATTTCCCGCAGTTTGTCTTCGATATGTTGCAATTTGCAAAACATCAATATTATCTCCTCTATTCAAACGCATTGAGAGTCTAGGAATAACATTTCGGTCACAAACATAACAACTCACTCTATTTGCGAAGGCCATATTGTTCAGCAAAGTTCAACTAACACTGAAAATCACATAAACTTGAACAGTAAAAAAGAAACTTCAATTAGTCCAATAACCCAAAAAGAGTTCTCGGGCTTTATAACAACAAGAAAACGACTATTGACATAAGAATTTTGTTGATTTTATCCTCTTTGAATTGTTCTCCATGCCTACTACGAAATAAGAGGAATATATTAATAAGTAGGTATTCGAAGATGATTCAGATGATGTTTCAAATACAAGAAAAAGAAAGAGAAACGTTATCTGAAAGGGGGTATATACTATATACAAACATATATACGATTCGAAGATACAAGAACATAATTGAAACATAAAACGTTAATTTGGTGTAAAAATATGCCGAGAATTTGATTTAATATATATATCTATATAAGCCGATAGAAATAATTACATACAAATTATGTTTTTTTTCTGATTTATCCTATGTGGTATTTTCGTTATGTGACAAATTCATGAGATATTCATGTCCAAATCTTTTTGTAGTACAGGGCGATTTCCTTTGATAATAATGCTATTTTGAGACTTTCACTATTTTATTGTTTTATAGAGTGAAAATTCGAAAAAACGAACTTCTGCGGATGTAATAAGTATAATATAACTTCTGAGAAACACTAAGCATGAAAAAATAACTTTTCCATTGAATCGCCTACTAGACGATGCTTGTGCAGATAATAATTCGAGTTATGGCTTTTTTTCGAGGGATGCGGTATAATAACTGATCACTATTTTATTGAAATATTTTTATTTCGAGTAAAAGCGGCCGGACGAGGAAGAACTACAGCAAACCCGCCGAAAACTGGACTGAAAATATAGCAATGGGAAAATGTACAGATCGTAGCTTTTTTCATAAATTTTTCGCCTTGTATATGAAAAACCCGTCATGGGATTCCGCTGAAAATTTTGTACAATATGGATGAAAGTATTTCGAGTTCTCCCATGAAAAAATATTGAATTCTTTTCGGACTTCCTTATGAGATATAGGGTGATTTAAAAAATCAAGGTTTTTATTTATTAAAATATAACTAATTTTTCAAATTGGTATCATTCGACTCTGTATACGATGGAACATATCATTTAACATTCTTCAAGTGAATTTTGTCATTTTAGGTTGGTTTATTACTACAAGGTGTCCCAATAACCAAAATTCGTTTTGTTTCCATATTTGTGAATCACCTTGTATGAATTGTATCAACTGTGATGCTAGATGAAATGAATTCATAATATTATGTGATAATTCTACCTTTTCTCGCATTTTCTCTTTATAAAACAACTAAATTATGAAAGTCTCAAAATAGCATTGTTTTCAAGTGAATCTACGAAAAGATTTGGAAATGAATTTCTCATGAATTCATCATACACGGATGTGATGATGATCCCACAAAAGATAAATCCGAACTAAATCGTAACTTGGCAGATACAGAGTGATGAAAAGTGAATGTTTCTCATATTCAACACCCTGTATCTCGAAAACTAGTCATAGGATCGTGTTGCGCCCGTTGAAACATTTCATCGGAATGATCAATTCTACAACATATCAAAAATTCAAGAAATTTGACGGAGAGCCATTTTCCCATATAAGGTGTGCGGGGTCCTTTCATAGCTTGGAATATGAAATAGTTGTTTTCCTGCAATTGGACGTCAAAATGAAAAGTTAGGACTCACATGTCTGAAATCCTGAATTACCTTTTCAATGCGGTGTCACACTTAGTATTTTCCATATTCAAACTGTATGAGTGACCAAGGGGTGGAGAAAGTGGTATGACAGTTGAGGTTATGATACGAAAATGTACCCTTGGATTTAAAATCAACGTGTTTTTGCATTTTTTTCTACAACACATGTATTATGAAGAATTCGTTTTCGGTGCCGGGTCGAATCAAACCATAACTACAAATTTCGCCCGCCATCTTGTTTTTTGCATCGACAAAAAATCATAATTTCCGAACCTGAAAATCCCCACATACAAATTTTGATTCAAATCGGGCCATAATTACAAATTTCATCCGCCATCTTGGAGCCACCATATTGTTTTTTTGCATTGACAAACGAATCATAATTTTGACCCTGAAAATCACCACATTTCAATTTTGAATCGAATCGTACGATAATTGCAAATTTTGTCCTCCAATTTGGAGCCGACATTTTGTTTTTTCCCTTAAAAAAAATTCCATAATGCATTGTCACTGAATTTATGTCAAATTAGCTTGCAAATTTGAAATACAGAACAGTTGTTTTTGTCGCAAGAGGGCGCCAAAATAAAAAGTTAGGTAGCGAAAATTGACATGGCTGAATTCCTTATGAAATTATCTTTTTAATGATGTGTCACACTCACTACTTTTCCTATTCAAATTGTTTGGGTGATAGTGATCAAGGGGTGGCGGGAGGAGTTTGACAGTTGAGGTTATGATAGGAAGATGTCCCCCTTGGATTAAAAATCGACGTATTTCTGCATTTTTTTCACATTACATGTATTTTGAAGATATTCAAACTGTTTCATTTTCGGTGCCCCACCCTGTATATAAAAGGTCATGAAAGGAACGTGTTTGGTATGAAATGGATGGATAATTTTCTTATGGAAGCCTTATGACAAAGCGACCATACCTGCATTTAATGACCATTATTCATTACCGTATGCACGTACGCCTATCATATGGATTAGGCTATTACATTATTACGGGTGGTGAACAAATAATAATCAATAATCCGAATCAAAAATGAACTTTTTCAAATTGAAATTAACTGTGTTTAAGAAAAACCCTACTATCAATATCAGCTGGTCTCCAATGCAGGTGTTCATGATTTGCAATAGAGTTGTATAATTTTTTTTTCTCGAGAACGAAGCTAGATATGAAGAAAATACAGGAAACCGAAAAGTTTTATTTTCAGTCACCGTTTTTTTTTCAATGCCCTGTTTCGCAGAAACGAAGCAACTCCGAACATATGTTCATGGGAACTTGTCTTCTTGAAATGACCTAATGAATCACCCCCTGCAGTAAGAAACCGTAGTTAGGAATCACGCTGTATGAATTAAGCGCGCGTTGCGCCGTTTTATTGACTGCTGACGGCGTTTGTCCCATTAAACTTCGGGCTGACTATGTTAGTCTTGTTTAAGTTACTATGAACTACTTGCAGGAACATTTTTAGATTCTATAATACACTTTCACCGACAAATTTTTTTGACGTGTTTAGCGGGCTGCTGACGCGTACTGTCCCAATATTCAGCAGACTGACTATGTCCGCATAGTTTGTTAGTTGTCTATGTTAGTCTATGTTTACTATGTTAGTCTTGTTTTAGTTACTATGAACTACTTGCAGGAAATTTTTTTTGTGTGTTTGTTAGTTGTCTTACTATCCACAGACTAGTTTTCAGATTTTATAAAATAGCTGCGACATACGTGCTTTTTTACAAGTTCGGAACCACCCCCGTGCCAGTTTTCCCAAAAACTGGCTGACTGACGGCAGGCTATTGATATTCAACATATTTATGACCTAGTATTAAAATTTCAGCCTTTATAAAACTTTTTCATGTTTGGTCTTGGACTATTATGTGTATACAGATAATCTTTAGCTATTGCCCAGCCCCTGACTAATTGACATGGACAAGCGAAATTCGATAATATTTTTCACTTTCACATTTGACAAGAATAATCGATGTTTGTTGATTTTCAAGACAGGGCCATATTATCAATTACAATAGTAAACTCTTCAACCAGTTCGCCTTGTAATCCAAATACTTTTCACAAATCAGCTGATTCTGCTCGCGAAGTAAGCTAATCGCCGGACAACTATCAATTACTCTTGTTATTTTAATCTGCTCATGTTCCGTATGCTGTGAAAACTACTGTATGAGTATCGCACATGAGTAGTATACCGGGTGTAACAGGATCATGGTACACCCCCAGTAAATTCGTTAGTTTTAAAGGTAATTGATTGAAATTTGGGATATCACATATACATAATGAGCGGCACTTTTTGACATACAAATGATTTTTTTCCACTTTCGGTTTCGCCGGAAGTGATACCAACTTTCGATTTTTAAATGGAACACCCTGTACATTATTTCATTTCTGAAATCTGAATAATTTTCTAAATTCAATAATACCACATAATTGACCATTGATCGTCAAAATTTTTGATAATTTGATTATTCGATTTCCATTTAAGAGTGCCATGATGGTTCCAATTTATTCCGATTGACCCGTCTAATGCTAAAAAAATCGAAATCCCGTCAAAAATACTAAATTTCGTTTTTTATGAGCAAATAAAGTTCATCGTAATCGATTTTGAGGTATAACTCAATTTTTTTAATTTGTACCGAGGTACCATTTATTAATACTATTAATAAGGAATTCATTCATACCTGGTAATAAAATTTGCGATAAATACAATCAAAATTACAGGCAAAAGAAAATAAGAAAATACAATTATTTTGTTCTAAACAATGCTAAGAAGTTACTAAGGTGAATATGAAAATAATGAAATTATTTCTTCAGATTGTCAAATGAATATTTGATGGTTTATCGCTGTTTTTATTCATGTATTGAAAAAGTCTTTACATTTGTTGTTATTTTTGTTCAAAATGACTCACTTTTATACAAGGGGGTGAAAAAAGTGGACATGTTAATTAATTATTTATAGGGAATGTAGAAAAAATGCCGTTGCGGCTAGAAACCTTTATGCCGACCGATATCCTGATAGATAATATCCAGCAAGACATTATTTTATTCGTCTTGAAATTCAATTCCGAAGAAAGCCTAACCATGATCCCGAAGAAAACGTTATCATTGACGAAGGAACAAAAATTAATGTTTCAGTTCGAATAGAAGTTGATAAGCCATTTGGTTTGAATTGGAAATTAGTCACCAAACGGTAAGCCGAATTTTGCACAAACATAATTATAAATCTCTTAAATATCAATTGCACTAGCACCTGTATGAAAATTAACGTAGGATGGAATAATGCGATTGGATCTTGCAGAATAATGTGCAGCCAAACAATGCTTTTTTGATAACTATTTTATTTTCGGACGAGTCTAGGTTTACAAATATGGGATTATTTAACCGACAAAATACAAGGTATTGGTCACAAGAAAATCAAAATTTATTGCGGGAATGTAACTTTTAAGTGCGGTTCGATTTCAATATTGGAATACTCGGTCGTAGAATCATTGGTCCAATAATATTTGAAGGATCCTTGACTGGAGCTAGATACTTAGGATTTCTACAAAATGAAATTGAGGACAGGTTAACTTAATTACCTGTCCATTTACGACATGGAATGTATTTCCAACAACAAGGAGCTCCTTCCCATAATTCAAGAATAGTAATTGATTTCCTTCAACAGGCATTCGAAGAAAACGTAATTTCGACGATTGGTCCTGTGCGATGGCCTCCAAGGTCATCTGATTTGACACCTCTTGATTTTTTTGTTTGGGGCCATTTAAAAAACATTGTCTACGCAACCGCCGTTACAACCCGCGAAGACCTGGAGTTGCGAGTAAGACGCGCAATTAAGAGTATAACGGGCCTGCAACTAGGGAAAGTTCTTCAAGAAACAGCTATGCGAGTTCAGAAGTGCATTGACGTTAATGGACAGCATTTCGAACAATTGTTGTAATGTTATATGTGTTGTATTTCAAAGCCACCTTAGTAACTTCTTGGCATTAAATTGGAACAAAATAATTGTATTTTCTTTTAGCTGTAATTTTGATTGTATTTATCGAACATTTTATAACCAGATATGGTTAAATTCCTCATTATTAGTACTAATGAATGGTACCACGGTACCAATATGGTTCCACTTGAAAAAACTGAGATTTGCCCCAAAATTGATTACTATGAACTTGCATTGGAATAAATAGGAACCATCATGTCACACTTAAATGGAAAAGTAAGAATTAAATAATCAAAAATTTTGATGTTTGAAATATCCCTTATGTGTTATCATTGGATTGAAAAAATTACAGATATATAGATAAGTTTATATTCGAAACTATTTCTTATATTAAATCAAATGCAATGGGTAGTGATTTTCTGAACATAAAACTGATTAAAATGTGCTGTCCACATATTATTCCATACATAACACATATTGTCAACTTTTGACTGATGAATGAGATATTTCCATTTGTATGGAAGAGGGCACTTGTGAAGGTGTTGCCTAAAAAAACAATCCATTATGTTACAAAGATCTACGTGCTATAAGCATATTACCAACGTTATCTAAGCTACTTGAAAGAACCATTGAGTAACAACTGAAAGAATATACGAGGATATATTGAAAAATTCTTAGCCTAATATAGAACCAAACAAAATTTCAATGTCAAAATTTTTTATTACTCAACATATTCTCCTCTTAATTGGATACATTTATTACAGCGAACCTGCAACGGCTCTAGACCTTTCAAAAAATATGTTTCTTCTCGGTCTGCAAACCAGACTTCCACAGCTTTTATTACCTCCTCGTTGGAAGAAAATTTACGACCTTTTGAACTTTTTTTCAGTTGAGGAAAGAGATGAAAGTCAGACGGAGCCAAATCTGGTGAATAAGGGGGTGTTCTAGTAATTCAAATATTAAATCACGATTTTTTTGCATGGCAACATGAGATTTGTGTGCAGGGGCGTTGTCCTGCAAAAACAAAACACCTTTGGATAGCTTTCCGCGTCTTTTCTCTTTAATTTTTTTCCATAGAGTGGTCAGTAATGTCGAATAGTAATATCCAGTTATTGTTCTACCCTTATCCAAAAAATCATTCATGATTACTCCATGGCAATCCCAAAAAAACTGAAGCAAGAACTTTTCCAGCAGATTTTTGGACACGAAATTTCTTAGGTCTTGGAGAACCGGAGTGTCGCCATTCCATCGATTGTTGCTTTGTTTCTGGATCGTAGAAATGTACCAAATCTCATCCATAGTAACAATTCGGTTTAAGAAGTCTACATCGTTTTCAAATCGAGCACAGATCGAACGCGATGCTACTACCCTTGCACGCTTTTGGTCAACATTCAAACATTTGGGGATCCATTTTGCAGCAATTTTTCTCATGTCCAAATTGACGTGAACTATATGATGAACGCGTTCATATGAAATATTCATTGCTTCAGATATCCGTTTTAGCCCAATTCGACGGTCTGTTGGAATCATGTCATGAACTGCATCGATATTTTCCGATCGGTCATCATCTTCAATGGAAAATTTACCTCTTTTGAAGCATGCAGTCCAATTTTTCACGGTCGCATACGAAGGACATTGATCACCAAGGGTATTAAGCATATCTTCGTAAATTTGCTTAACTCTTAACCCTTTTAAATACTGGTGATGGCTCGATACTCCAATTTTTCGATTTTCACAATTTCGGTGGACATATTTTTTCTTTTAATTTATTGCGTAACTCTGGTTTACTTTTTTGACGTCAAATTTTACACTGACACTTCTTATAAGTTATAGATCGTTGCTATGGTAACGCAATATTTTGTTTATGCAGGGAACTGGTCTAGGCTAAAAAGATATCAAATACATCCTCAGTCTGGATTTCGTAAAGGATACAGCTGCACAACTGCTCTGTTGCATATAGCTGATGATATCATAAGATCCACTAACTTGGGCGAAAACACTATACTAGTTCTTCTAGACTTTAGTAGAGCCTTTGATACAATCAACTACAATTCAATGTTGTCAATACTGGGTTACATTGGAATATCTAACAGTGCAGTATCTTTAATCAAATCATTTCTGAATGAACGTCAACAAATTGTCTCTATTGTTGTAAATAACTCACAATATTTAAATCTACGTTGTGGAGTGCCTCAAAGTTCTATTTTGGGACCCTTGCTATTCGCTATTTACACTTCACAGCTTGTGAAATGTCTTCAGTTTTGTAATATTCATCTTTATGCAAACGACACGCAGTTATACTATAGTTTTTCCTCGGACGTGGTGGATGATGCTTGCAATAGAATAAATAGTGATCTAAATTTATTTGTGGAGAAAGCCTCTGATCATTGTTTGATGATAAACAATAGTGAATCTTAAGTCATTGTTTTCGGGCCCAAGCATACACGGAATACTGTTCGTTTCCAAACTGATATAAAGATAAATGATGAGCCACTGGAGGTAGTACATGAAGCAAGGATCTTAGGGGTAATTTTAGATGAAGATTTGAGATTTGAAAAGTACGTAGCTCAACTTGTCAATCGTGCATATTATTCATTGAAAGTTATCTATGGCAACAAGTATTTTCTACCACCTAACGTGAGGGCAACATTATGTGAAGCGTTGGTCTGTCTTCAATTATGCTGAAAAATCCAAAAGGTTCTGAACTCGTGCCTAAGATTTATTTTTGGTATCCGAAAAAGAGAGAGAATATCTCACAAATTGAAGACAATCGGATGGTTAGACACGGATAACAGGAGAAAACTACATGCTGCCACTTTATTTCACAAAATAATCATAGAAAAAAAACGTTTAACGTTACTGAAGAGCTGGAAGAGAGCTCCACAGGCAATGAATCAACCATGCCCGATGTGGCAGCATTGAAGTCGAAGAAAAGAAAGAAGAATCCAGATAAATGGAAGAAATCTGTGGCTAAGAAATTGCGAAATTCAGGTAAAGAATACTGTTCTCTGAAAACTGGACAATTGAAACCGGCTAAAACTATGCTTACACCGTGCAATGTTGAAAAATGTCGGTTTAAGTGCCTCACTAAATTTTCCGAATGGGAAAGACAAGCTAATTTTGAAAAATTTTGGGCATTGGGTGATTTGCAATCACAGAGAAACTATGTTCTTAGGCACATGCAGTGTGTACAGCCACCTTCTCGCCGAGTGACAGTGAATCGGCAGAAGAACCGAACCCTTAATCAATCATATTTCTTCTCAAAGAACGATGAGCAAGTTCTCGTTTGCTTCAGATTTTTCAGAAGTACTTTAGGTGTGTCTGAAAGATTCGTGAGAACCGTGAAAACTAAAAATGAAGATGGATTCCTACAAGGGGAGAAACGCGGGCTCAAACCAACTAACGAACTTCCACAGGTAATGAAAAATGGGATGAGGGAACATCTTGCTTCAATTCCAGCGATCGAAAGTCATTATGTTCGAGCAAACACTGAAAAGAAATTCATTGACGGAGGAAAGAATCTTTCAGATCTGTACAGAGATTACGTCGATATTTGCAAAATTAATAACGTTGAATACGGCAAGTATTCCATGTATCGACATATTTTTCTCTATGAGTTCAACATGTCTTTTCATTCACCGATAAAAGACCAGTGTCAAACTTGCGAAACATTCAAAAACTCCAACCCAGAGGAAAAAGAGGCCTTAGAAGGAAGCTATCAAACTCACCTCGACGAGAAAGAGCTATCTAGAAAAGAAAAAGATGTAGATAAAACGTTGATCGGTAATGATTATAAGGTATCTTGCTTCGATTTGCAAGCTGCTCTTCCAACTCCTAAAGGCGACGTCAATTCCTTTTATTACAAATCTCGTTTGAATTGCTTTAACTTCACTGTTTGTCAACTGGAAAGTAAAGGGTTGGGGCCAGTTTACTGTTACTTCTGGCATGAAGGGGAGGGGAAGCGTGGGTCCAATGAAATCGGCTCCAGCCTTCTGGATTATTTGCAAAACACTTCAGAAGCTGCAAATTCTCAAAAACTGGATATCGTTTTCTATTCTGACAATTGCGGGGGACAAGGTAAAAACAAATTCATTGTTTCAGCTTTCTTGTATGCTGTAGCTAATTTCAACATTAACAGCATTACTCACAAATTTCTTGTGGTAGGACATGGGCAGAATGAAGGAGATTCGAGTCATTCGGTCATTGAAAAGGCGATTAAGAATGCCCTCAAGAATGGCCCTATCTACGTGCCCGCCCAATATGCAACCATCATTAGCAACGCGAAAAAGAAAGGTGCAAAGTTTGTTGTCAAGGAAATGGGGCACGATGACTTCCATGACCTGAAAAAATTGCATAAAAGCATCGCCAACAGCGATTTCAACCGCAACTCAAGGGGTGAGAAATTCAACTTCAACGATATCTGTATTATTCGCTTTGATAGAGACCACTTGGATCGGTTCTTCTATAAAACTTCTTACACCGACACAGAGTTTCAAACTGTGGTTGTCAGGAATCAAGCCAAGACCAGAAAATCCTCCTTGAAAATAGTAAGTGATGTTGAACTGTTGCCAGCTTATTCTGGATGCATTCCCATTGGCAAGAAAAAATTTGATGATCTCCAATCTCTAATCAAAAACAGGTCGATACCTCGGTTCCACGCACCTTTCTTTGAAAATCTGAAGTGTGAGTCACCTTGAAAACTCAATAAAAAGGGAAGGGTTGCTTTTGAATCCGAGGATAATGATATTTTCTATCAGTGAGTTCCCTTTAAACCATTATGTTCAATGGTTTTAAACGATATTAATTTTGTATTCCTAATCTGTTCTCTTAGTGCAAAAACGACGAAACAATACGCTGTGTCAATGAAGACCGAGTTTTTGTATATCACAGAGTTTTGTAACTCACAGGCAGAAGTTACCAAAAATTGAAGACGCGAAGTCCCTTCTGATTAGTTTATTTCTTTAGGCAGAAGTTTTATTGTTCATTAGGTACCTCCACCTGTTATATTTAACTCGTTTGTATTATTTTTTCCATTTTGTATTATGTACAAGACTGTCAATTTTGGTTTGATTGTTTGAGAGTAACTTAGATACTTTCTCCTGTAAGTACTCGAAACTGTCTTTATATTAATTTCAACAAAGACTGATTGTTTTTTTTTTAATGAATAAGGTAAGACTGACTGTTCCTTTTTTGGTAAATGAGGTAGGATTATGCCTATTTTTTGTAATTATGTACTTCCTGAAACCTATTAAACGAAAACTGCTCAACTTGGTGTTTTTTTCCTTAACTTATGTCACTGTCGAACTCAAAGTCATGGTGAAATATGCATAATTTTTTTCCCTTCTTGGCGAAATTACAAACAAAAAAAAATACCTATCCGTTTCTGAATACTGATACTTAGAAAACATAGTAGAGCAATAAAAAACAAGAATTTGTAAAAAAAAATTATCCAAACAGGACAATTCAACGCCTAAATATGCCACTTTGAAGTATCATCAAAACTTTGGGAGCAATTATCTCGAAACTACGTGTTCATAGTTTCGCCACTGTGGTTCTCAGTGTGCGATATGATACTAGCGCTAATGCAATATTGAATAGTATATAAATAATATAAAATTAAATGAATAAAATACATAATACCAAGTACCTATAGGTTATGGTACAATAAAAGATGTAAGCTCGTTTATACAAACATAAACACGTATATATACAGCAAGAACAATCATGGTTGAAAGGATCTAATCATAATACATCTAGAAATATTGTTGAGCGAGTTGTCATTAATGTCGCATATTTGGCATATCAAATTGGAGTTTGTGCACATTAATGACACGGGCGCCATACGATTAGCATTCGTTCGGTGGTTATCACAATAAAATGTCCTATCAGTCCTGGAATTCAGGCGTGGAATATGAAAATTTACCATTTGGAACAGTGGAGAACATGATATTTTATTATGAATTGAGTTGTATAGAAATGATACTGCGACAAAGAACCTTCTTGTATTCAGGGATACTATATCAAACTGATTCAAGAGAATAGTATAGTCACTTCCTCTTTGTTGATATATTCTAGTGGTTTTGTAACAGATATTTCAGTAATTTTTTTGAACGCTTTCAACATGATATATGTGGCAGTTATAAATGGGATACCAAATCACCGACCCATATTCAAGCTAAGATCTCACATAGGCATTAAAAAATGTGATGATTGTACTTGTATTGTAGAATTCTCTTGTGCTTCTCATTGTAAATCCCAACATTCGATTTGCCGATGAGACGGCCTGGTCTATATGTGGAACTAATGTAAAGGACCCCGCAAACTCCTTATGGAATTTGGGTCCCGGTGGATATTTTTGAATTTTTGGTATGATGTAGTCCATGTAATTCTCAACCAATGTTACCATTGCGCCAACCCAAAAAAATGAACAGTTTTACTGCTAGGGGGCGTTGAAATCATCCCTTGCGCAGATTAGACTATTTATTTTTGAACCCGGTAACAATATTTTCACTTTTTTCATTGTTGCTAATGTTGCACAATATTGTACTGTTTTATAAAAAAATTCTTACCCCTCCCCTTTTCCCCCCAACTCCTATTACGGAACGCAAAAAAATATTTCTCGAGTGCCTTCAAATGTATCGTCGAATGTTTAAATATGCCTAAATAAGGGAAATAGCAGTTTTTTATGATTATCCCCCCACCCCCCAAATGACACAAAACGAAAAAATTTCGGTGGATTTTTCTGAATTTTTGATATGATGCAGTTCAAGTTATTTTGAATAGAAATAAATTGGGTGACAAACTTCAAAAATGAATAGTTTTGATGCTAGAGGGCGTTGAAATCATACCTTGCTCAGAATGGACTATTCATTATTATAGGCGGAAATAATAGCTCTACGTATTTTAGTTCAGATTATGCTGATCAATTCTGTAATTTTTCATGAAATGAAAATCTAAAACCTCCCCCTCACCCCCTACCCTTAATTTAAAACACGAGAAAATGTATTCCCGACTACTTGTAAATGCTTTATCAAAATAAATGTTTTAATCAGCTCAAATTGAGGAAATCGTACAGTTGTTTAATATCACCTTTCCCTCCCTTCAGAAAAATATTGATGGAGTTTGCTGACTTCTTAGTAGGGCGTAGTTCATGATTTTTTAATATCAATCAATTGGGCGAATATCTTGAAATTAAATAAAAATTAGACTTCCACAATTTGAATTTGAGGTGGTGCCTGAATTATTTTTTTTCGTGTTTTGAAATAGGGGATGGGGGTAAGGGGGAGGTTATAGATTTTCAAATTATGAAAGTTTACACAATTGTTCGGCATAAAATAAAACAAATATACGTAGAGATATTGTTTCCGCCTATAATAATGAATAGTCTATTCTGAGCAAGGTATGATTTCAACGCCCCGTAGCATCAAAACTATTCATTTTTGGGGTTTGTCACCCGATTTATTTCTATTCAAAATAACTTGAACTGCATCATATCAAAAATTCAGAAAAATCCACCGAAGTTTTTTCGTTTTGTGTCAATTGGGGGGTGGGGGGATAATCATAAAAAACTGATATTTTCCTTATTTAGGCATATTTAAACATTCGACGATACATTTGAAGGAACTCGAGAAATATTTTTTTTGCGTTCCGTAATAGGAGTTGGGGGAAAAGGGGGAGGGGGTAAGAATTTTTTTTATAAAACAGCACAATATTGTGCAACATTAGCAATAATGAAACAAGTGAAAATATTGTTACCCTAGCTGCAAAACTGCTCATTTTTTTGGGTTGGCGCAATGGTAGCATTGGTTGAGAATTACATGGACTACATCATACCAAAAATTCAAAAAAATCCACCGGGACCCAAATTCCATAAGGAGTTTGCGGGGTCCTTTTTGATCGAAAACAATTCCCAGGTCTTCTTCGTTCACTCGATTAACAGAAACGTTATTGATCTCATAGAAGAATTCCAGTATGTTTTTCTTCCTTAAAAAATACAAAACATGGCATTTCGACATGTTCAAATGCAAGTGGTTGGCTACATCAACATTCAAATATTAAGTTAATCTGTAACTGTAAATCCAGGCAATCTCCATAGTCCTCAACCACCTGTAAGAGCGTCAGATATTCAGCGTAAAGAAGTTTTGAACAATTGATTTTCTGTGCTAGGTCATCAATAAACACAGGAAATAAAAGAGGTCCCAAGTTGGAGCCTTGTGGCACTCCGGAGCTAGTGGTATACAGGGTGTTTTAAATTAAGGCGGCACCATTGCCAACTCCGTTATTATTGATGCTACGAATTTGGTTAAATGGGCAAACTACTGGCATTTTCAATGGCATTCTCGGTGCTGAAGACAAAAAAAGAATTGACAGTCGCATTTTCGAAATATTTTATAAAATGTAATTACATTCTCAACAACAATGCTCATAAAGTCTTTCTTCCAAAAGTTGGAAATGAGCGACTTATGAGGAAATACATATTTCTTTCACTGGTATCAAAAATTTCAGTGTTTTGGCGAATAACACCCAATTTTAGTACTTAGTACAAATGACAATATTTTCTTACTAACAGCAAATTAAGACAATAAAAAAATAGAAACTGGTGATCCTGAGAAACGATTGGGGTTTTGTCGATGGTTTATTAATAAATGCGGACAAGATCGAATATCTAATTTTTCAAATCGTGGGATGTATGAGAGAAACAATTTTCAATATTGGAGTAGACATAATCCATTTCATGTCCATCCCAACAACCCGCAAAGACGATTCAGTAAAAATGTTTGGTGTGATCTATTCAGAGGCAGAATTATCGGTCCATTTTTCTACCATAGTAACATTAATTTATTTACAAGAGTGTTGAAAAAGTTTTTCGATGATCTTGATCTGGAGGCTCGTCAGATGATCTATTTTCAGCTGGATGGATTTTCAGCATATAATTTCAGTGGCGTCAAAAGAATTTTGCGACGTTGTTTTGAAAACAGATGGATTAATTACTACAAATGGTCCTGTTAAGTGGCTCCGTCGTTCATCAAACATGACACCACTAGATTTTAATTTTTGGAGATTTTTGAAAAATGAGGTGTACGAAATAAAACATAAAAATATAGATGAATTGAAAAACTATATTGAAACTATAGTTAATAGCATTGATGGCCGAATTGTGTTGAATGCAACACATAGTGTCAAGGAAAGGGCCCAAATATGTGTTCAACAAGGAGGCGGGGTTTTTGAATTCTAGAAGTCAAGTTAACATAGTACTGGAAAATTCTGAAGAAAGTAGGAAGCCCAAAAGTGTTTCAACAAACCTCCTGCGAGTTTTCAAAAAGACATTAGTTTCTACAAGCGTGGACAGCAAATTCATCTTGGAGAGACGGGGTGAGAATCTGAATATCCAGCAGCAAAGGTACGAATCAGAGGACCACTAACAACCATTCAAGAGACAGCAAGCTCAAGATTGGTTTAGAATGAAGAAAAAAGAAGAAACACCAGATCCAGAGCAGATCAACGTAGATTTAAGAAGAAAGAAAACCGAACCATGAAGTTCTCACTCGTACTTTCATCCCTTCTATTAATAAATCCAATAAACGGATCTATTTATAAATTAACTAATCCTGTAGTACCAATATAAATGAAATTGACCAAAGTAATTTCTAGTAAGCACACCTTTATAAGTTATATGAATATAACTGAATTAGTAGATATTAGAAATAAATTATGGTTTCAAGTTGATATTCGTGAAAAGATAAATACGTTAAGTACTCAATCAAATCTACTCTTGCAACAAGCACAAACATTGTTTTGTTACAAGTCGACTATTTATTACAAATTATTCAACCACATGTTATTAAAAAAAAAGACTCATAAATTTAGGAGGAAAAATACATAAATGGCTTTTTGGAACTTTATATCATGAAGATGGTGAAAGAATAAATTCGATGTTTTCATACTTAAATAAAAATGATCAGTTGATTCGAGATGAATTGAATGAACAACTTTCCTTCGCAAAAGAAACGATGTTGAAAACAAATGAAAGTCTCTACCAACTCAAATCTAATATATTGATAACTTTTCAATTGATTAAAACATTTCAAAATCAAGTTAATGGAATAAATACTTTACATTTGTTGATGAATTCTTTAATAATTTTTCGAGGTCAACTAGACCAAATTATTAATGCTATTACATTTGCAAATATCAATAGGGTACACCCTACTTTTCTTTCTCTGAAAAATTTATACTCAATTATTAACAAAATGAATGTTCTTTATCCTCAAGACCTCAATTTCTTGAGGTTTAGTATAAATACTGTTATCACTTTCCATTACTCCGGGGATTTTTGAGTTGCCTCCTTTGTTTTGAATGAAATTCCAAAAATAACTTTTATATTGCTCTCACTTGTTCTGAGGAAGTTTTTGTATGCATCACTTATCTGTTTTTTGACTTCGGCTCTCAGCGAAATGAATCGTTCACGAAAAACAGGTGTTTTGTACTTTTTGAGGTTTCTGTGTGCATGTTCCTTCTTTCGAATTATTTTTATTGTAGCTGGGCGGGTACCTACGAGTACAATTCAATTTTAGGTGAACAGTTATGTCAAAAGTATTATGAAGTGAGTTTGTTAGAAGGTGACAAGCAATGTTTACATCTTTCAGTTCCAGGATGTGTGACCAATCCATTTCAGCGACAAGTTGGTACATCATTGGATAGTTGGTTTTTTTAAATTGTAGTTTTTAGATATATCGCCAGAGTGGGAAAAATTATTGACATGTCTATGTGAGGTCTCAATTTCGAACTTAATGGTCTGCTGATGATTATCCTCTAACACTAGTGGATCCACATCTCTGTCTACTTTACAAGAGGTTTTTGTTAAAATTAGATCTAAGGTACGGTTGTTCGTGTTCTGGATTGTATTGAACCATTTTAGTTCAAATATTTCCATACAATTCCTCAGAATCTTTCCTTTTCTATCGTTTGCATCAGAAGTGAAGAGAGGGATATAGAAGTCACCGACTAATAGGACATTTTCATTGTGGAGACAGTCTAACAAACCGAGTTTATTGAAGAATGCTTCAAAGACTTCTACAGAAATGATTCTACAGATGGCGGAATGTAAATTACAAATATGAAAAATGTTGAGTAACTCAGTAATTTTCCTCCAACTATATCAATACAACGCGTTGCAGATATGATGGGGGATAAGTCCAAAGGTTTGAACTTCAAATAGTTGCGAAGGGCAAGGAGTCCTCCTCCTCCCCTAGTTGTGTTTGTTTGTGTGGATTTCTTGTCACATCTGTAAATGCAGTAGTTACTTGGGGAAAGTTCACCATTGAATACACCAGAAGACAGCTATGTTTCAGTCATACATATTATGTCAATTTCTCTAGAGTTGACCGCGTTATATAAAATATCGGTTTTAGTGTTTAGACCTCGCATGTTTTGGTAGAAGCACATGAATGAGTAATTGGGTGTAGAATCTAAAAATTCACAATTATTGGGGTACCATTGAAATGTTCGATTTTGATGTTGGTTTCTCCAGAGTTTCTCCGTTCTTCCAGTTCTTGTTTTAATTGTTAAAAGAATTGAAGCTGTTTGGGGGTGTTATCGAAAGAAAGAGAAATTGTTTAAATGTTGAGTTTTTTAGGCTGGGAGCATTTTTCAGTAGTTCGAAGACATTTTTGCTGTTATTGAGCGTAATTTTGATTGGACGTGGGGTTCTTCTATCTCTGTCAAATTTGCCCAGCCTATGCATGTTTCTTGCTTATACATCGGTATCGGAGAATAGGTGAGATAATGGTTTGCTTACCTCATTTTATTCAGCAGAGATTCGTTCGTCTTCTGAGACTGATGATGATTGTTCTTTCATTCCAAAAATTATCACGTTACACCTTCTGCTTTGTCTCTCGGCTACCTCTTGAACGACCTCTTCAATTGCAGATTTCATGCAGATTTCAGAAATGTAATAGCATACATGGTATTCCATTCAAAAATCGAAAGTATCACTTCCGGCGGAACCGACAGTGGAAAAAAATCATTTGTTTGTCAAAAAGTGCCGCTTATTATGTATATGGGATATCCCAAATTTCAAGAAATTACCTTCAAGACTACCGGTATACAGTTTGACATGCAAGTCGAATTGTGATATGTAGTAGTAATTAATAGCAAATTGATTTTTCATTCTGTTTTAATATCACCCAACCCTTATTCTCTGATTGAATAGTAATAAATTCAAAATTAGGTGATGTTCTATATCTTTGCCTACTGATGGTCCTTGACCGGTTTGTTAACCGAGTAAGTAGATTCTTCAATGACCTATTTCTTTTATAACATCTTTTCGTTCTTCATGGTATATAAAGACAATCTCAAACACTAATCGAAAGAGAACTGATTAAATGAAGTCTGATCCAGTTTCGGGAATAACCATCTATTTTAATTTGGAACTCTGGCCTTTCAGTTCCCGTGAAGTTGTCAGCCCTAGAATGTTACACTTGCAACACTTCTCGTATTCGTGCTGAACGATGGGAGGTTTGACAGAAATTCTGCAACTTGGCTGCTCTTGGTAGATGCTAGTATGGTTATTTTCTGAGGATTAGTTTTCGAGTTCCTCCTCATTCACCGAATTTTGAACTTTATTCCAAGTTTTTGAGCACTTCGGTGAAAAATTGGTGGATGGAATTTAAAAAGAGCCGTGACTTTTGTTCATATCAACCTCGACGTTCCGTATCTATGTTGAATCATATTCATGGGTGTTGAAAAAGATCAAGTGACAAAATCCCATTCTTCTTGAAATCCTTAAAATTGTTTAAAATTCAAAAAAATTGTAAGTGTCTGCCGTTGGAAATGGTCGCTATTTTGGAGCAGACGCTGTCAAATGAATCAAAAAACGCAGCTTCCTCACAGGTTCCCACCATTATTTTCGTGTCAAAGTTTCACTAAATACGTTACTAACCAAAATTTAAAAATAAAATTTTGGCAGACGGTTGCATTCCAATAGCAGACGGGCCTAAATTACTGTGAGTGTAGTACGCGTAGTATAATAATTATTGAAAACGACCTCGAGAATAGAGTTCCTTCAGCAAAAACTGTATGTAGTGTAATAAATGAAGTTTCCAAGCCGTGGAACATTCAAGTTAATTTAAAAAATCACTCAATTCATTAGAAAGTCATGTAATAGGCTGCAACTATGGACAATAGCGTTTTGGGGATTTGATTACCGTAAAGCAAGAGCAGTGATCGTCACGTAGGAGTCGAATGGAATGATATCTATTTCTTCATTTTATTTTGCAGTTTATTAGTATGTCCTACTACTTCATTGCGATTTATATCTAGATAAAGTGATCTTTTGGTAAGTAAATTTTGATAGATTATTATTATTTCTCGAAAATGGAAAATGTATAGTCCAAATATTTCGAAATCTTGTAAATATTTGAAATATTTTCATGCTATAATTCAGCACTAGCATAATCCAGATCTCTTCAAAGAAATCGTTGTGAGCTCCTGTCTTCTTTCCGTATTAATACTAGGTGGAATATTCCCTTAACATCACTACAAAATCCGTAACGCCTCTGTCTGAATTTCCACAATATGCCCACGAGTGATCGTAATAAATCAGGACCTGCTAGTAGAATGTCATTCAAACTTATACCATTAAAGCTGCATCAAACACTAGTCTGATTTTATTCGGCTTGTTTTGTAAGGGATAAATGTGGAAGATACCAGTTGTAGCAAATTCTTGTTCAGCTTCTTCGGGTTTTAGTTTCGTGATGTAGCCTTTCTCTTCATAATATTTGATTTTAGAACAATACTCATTTGCATGATTTTCATTCATTTTGCATTTCTCTTCTACAGATTTAAATCTTTGCATCGCTCTTTATTTACTCTTCGGTAGTTGTATATTTTCGGTTTTCCACAGAAGTCCTATCTGGTATTTATCTTCTACATAATACATAGTTTCGTTCATCAATTCAGTAGCAACAGAATTTTCTTGGCTGAGTTCATCATGAGGAGTAATCAGTACTTCGAATGACTGTAGAGAAAGAGTGTGTTACAAGTTATTGTAAATTTTCTTCTGGGTTGCCTGTTTCGCAAACGAGTAAAGTATGAGCCTCCAAATGTTCCTCATACCTCGAATGATTTGATAGACCAAGGACTGCCATCCTAGTTTACATCTGGTAGCAACGGGTACACTTTCTGAACCGCATCTTAGCTGTCAAATGAATAATTAGGTTTATGTTATCTTGCCCAATTATCATGACAGGTTTTTCGTTTTCTAAACTTTTGATAGGTATTCCCTTCAAATGTGGGTATTTCTTTCAGTTTTCCAATATTATCGTCTGCGATGGCAAAGCTAAATTTTTTAGTGTTGCAATGCCTCTTAGAAAAAAAGTCTCTTTGTCCATTTTAGAAATCTTCAAATCGAACTTTTAAGAATTATTTTGCGTAGGAACATTATTGGTCCATTATATACATAGCGGTTCTTTGGTTCCTTTCAAAGCAAGTTTTTCAGCTGCCTTGCTATCCAAAAGTGTCACCGTTGAGGCTTCATCACACCGAGCATAAATTTCCAAGATTGCTTTTGGTCCATGCATTCTTATTGGTACCATTCGTAGCATATATCTTCGTGGGAAACTCCCCCATAGTAGTAGCAACAATTCCGTCCATTCAATAAAACTGAATACTCTTTCCGGTCTTCTCGAGTAGGAATACTTTCATTTTGCAGTCTGGTCGAATGGTTGAGGAATGCTAACATACGAAGCGGCATTGGCATAATCTCCTAAAATCTTCTAAACCATAAACACCTTCTTTTTGTGCGACAACTGTTTCCCAGCTCAGTTTCATCGAATCTGGAAGTTTGTCTAGGAGTTTCTCTATCAACTGAGGATTTTGCAAATGTCCCGTAGTTTTTAACGTTTTCATGGTAGAAACAATGATTTTTTTTCTTTGTTGAAGGCATCGACTTCGAAACTATGTTATTAACCTCGGAAGAAAAAACAATAGGTTTTTTTTAGGTTTGTGTCTTTCATAAATGAAAGTCCTTCACTTTCGAAATCATCGACTCGATGATATAATCCAGTCAACCGAATCGTGTTTGGAGAGTTTTCATAACTAGTTTCACGTCTGCGGTCAACATCATTCCTGCAACACTCGATTTTGCAACCCCTTTCAAACTTCTCTGCAATTTGATCATGATCTCCTCATTTGTGGAATGTTTGTGGAATAATGGCCAGTCTTGCGGATTCCCATCAAAATAGGAAGCATTCCCTTCAACTACTTGTCGAGCCATCATTTTTTCTGACCTGCTGTGGACTTTTATTGGTGTTTTTACAGACACTAACACGTCCTTCAAAGTGTTGCATAACATCTAAATATCAATGTTTTGAGAATTACCCTTAACGACATTTCCAGTTTGAATAGGCTCGGGTGTCTCCTCAGTAATACTACCAACTATTTCTGGTATATTGTTCACCCACAAAGAAACAGGATTTTCTAGTCCGGTTTTTCTTGGTTTTAACTGTCATTAATAATAATAATATTCCTTTATTCATCTTCACAAATAATACAAGTATTGAACCTTAACGTACACAATTAAATCTACAAAATATAAATACAGTTATAACACACGTAGTAACTGAAAAATAAACAAAATTGGCGATAAAGAAAGATATTAATTTATCAGTACAAGTACTAACAATACGCCAATTATGTACATACAAATATTGTTATAAGTGGCATCCCTTTCTACATAAACCAAGATTCATTGCAAGAGTCATAAGACTAGAATATACATCACTGCCTTGTTCGAAAAAAGACTTTCAACCGTTTTTTGAAGTTACTTAGACTATAATCTTTAAACTCATCGGGCATCGCTTGTAGTTTTGTTAAACTTGGCAACTAGGCTTCCTGGCGCTCTCTAGCTTCCTAACTTATTGCATATGACTCTAGTACGCCGCGACAGCTCAAAGCAATGACAAGTGAATAAGATAGGTCCTTGTGGAATGTGAATCCGCGCGCGCCCTTGAACGTTATATTTTTGTTTTATTACCTTGTGTATGAAAAGGTGAGTTTTAATCAGTTGTTTTCAGGTAATTTATACTTTTTTATGTTTCTAGTAAATATCAAAATAATTTTCTGATAGCGTAAGTGGAAAATATAATAAATAAAATATTAGCGGAACGTCATTCCGCGCGCGCCTCATTACGTTTCTTTTTTTAATATACACTTTTTTTCAGATACAATGTCCTATGAACGCGAGCAGGAGATCCTCGAAAGGATGATGCTTGAATGCCTCTCAGACAATGAAAATGAAGAGGAAGAATTAGACGATGAAGTGGACCTTGACGAAAATGATCACGTGGAAGAAAGAAGCGATAGTGATACCGAACAAGAGATAGATGAACGAGACACCTTCAGCTCGGAAGAAGTATTAGGACAAGAAGACGAAATGAGTGACCCAGTCTATACAGGAAAAGATGGTACGAAGTGGAATGGGTTGCCGTGTTCCAATAAACGAAAAAGAACAAATCGTGCCAACTTATTGAAACAATTACCAGGACCTAAGCGAGCTACTAGAGACTTGAAGACTGCCTTAGAAATTTGGAATTTTTTTTTCAATGCTGAAATGCTGCAGATTATTGTAGAATATACAAACAAGTACATCGAAGTCCTTTCTGATTCTTACTCTCGACAGAGAGATCTTAGACCTACTAATATAAATGAAATTCGAGCTCTTATTGGACTTTTATATATTTCTGGAACATACAAAGCAAATCATCTAAATTTACAAGATTTATGGATGAGCAACGGTAAGGGCATTGAGATTTTCAGACTTACAATGTCAATCAAAAGTTTCAAGTTCCTTCTAAGGTGTCTCAGATTTGATGACAATGACAGTCGAGAAGAAAGAAAGCGTTTTGATAAACTAGCAGCAATGCGTCAATTTTTTTATATGTTCGTGAAAAACTGTAAGGATGGATATAATTTATCTGAGTTCACTACCATTGACCAAAAATTGGAAGCCTTCAGATGAAAGTGCTCATATCGTCAATACATACCGAGTAAGCCGAATAAATACGGCATAAAAATATTTGCTTTGTGTGACGCAAAAATGTTTTATACGGCCAACATGGAAGTATACGTTGGACGTCAACCAGAGGGGCAATTTTTCGTAGAAAATTCAGGGCAGTCCATAGTTGAGAGACTAAGCCAGCCAATTCATAATTCGGGACGAAACATCACGATGGATAACTGGTTCATGAGTATACCATTAGTTGACAGTCTTATTACAAATTACAGGCTAACTGTTGTAGGAACTCTGAAAAAAAAATAAAAGAGAAATACCTCCCGAGTTGCTTCACGTAAATCGCCCCGAAAAATCTACTATTTTTGCCTTCAAAGAAAACTGCACCCTTGCATCTTATTGCCCAAAGAAAAGAAAAGTTGTGTTGTTAGCCTCTAGTATGCATTCCGATGATAGCATTGATCCTGAAAGTGGAGATTCATTCAAGCCGGAGATACTGACCCAATATAACAAGACCAAAGGAGGAGTTGATGTTGTCGACAAGTTATGCGCAACATACAATTGTGCCAGGTCAACACGGAGATGGCCGATGGTAATTTTTTACGCTTGTCTAAACGTAGGTGGTATAAACTGTCAAGCAATTCACCATGCAACCACTAACGACAAAATCTTACGACGTCAGTTTTTGCAAAATCTCGGATTTGCATTACTGGAAAATCACTTGCGTGAAAGGGCCACAATCCTTTGTTTACCGAGAAATTTGAGGTTGAGAATTATGGAAATATGTGGTATCGAAGAGAATGGATCAGAAGCGACTAGACAAGTTAATACACATCCTGAGAAAGGTAGATGCTTTTACTGCGATCGGAAGAAAAATCGTCAATCAAGATTTTTTTGCAAAAAGTGTCATAAATTTATGTGCTCAGAGCACGCTACTTTTATGTGTTCTACTTGTTTAGGTTATTACTAGGTGATTAACGTTATTTCTATACTGTTTTGTGAAATAATGTGTTTTTTTTCCATTTTTAATTTTATTTATTATTTTTTGCATCTGTAAAAGTTTTTATATTCGTAATAAAATCTTTTTTATTCAAGAATATATTACCATTTACTCAAAACCTACCCAATATCCTAGAATATAGGCCCACAGTCACATGCGGACTACCAATCCGCACGCGCCTCTTTGTGTAATTTTCAACACGCGCCCGCTGAAGGGTTAATACTGAAATTCAAACTCTGCGTGCTGGAGATCTTCCATTTGACACTGTATCTTTTTCAAGCAAATGTTATACATTCGCTTGAAAAAGATACAGTGTATAGAAACATGTCGCGAAGACAATAAATCTGTGGAAGTTTAATCGTGTTTACCTTAGTGTCATATACTATGAATTTCCATCAAGTAAAGGCCACGCCAATCCAAGATCTTCCATTTCTAAGAGACGCATTGAATTCTTGATCTGCAGAGCTCCTAGTTCAATTTGCTGTCGTTTCATCTCCAATTTCTGTCTCTTCTTCTCGTTCTGAATTGATATTTCCTTTCTCTCTAGAAATATAGAGCTATGTTTTGATCATGATCTCACTGTATGAATACACTGTTTCGATTCCGCTTTCTCAACGTCTGATACTACTGGTTTCAAATTTCCACATGTTTCTTCATGTACGGATGGTTTTCGAAGTGGATGCACGGATTCTGCAGGCAGTGATGTGCTACCGTCTGCAGTTTGAATGAAAATAACGGTGGTAACCTGTGAGGAAGTTGATGGCGTTTTTTTGATACATTTGACATTTGACTCCAAAATAGCGACCATTTCCAACGGTTACGATTACGATTTCAATTTAGTTAAGATCTAAGTATAGCACACTCAAATATACTCACATTTTCTCTTCAAGAACTGTTACTCACTTTGTGTTATTTATGCTTAGAGTTTCTTCAACACTAGAATTTTTATCGAGTCATTTCTACTCTCAGATCTTGACCACTATTACTGGACATCTGGATATCTAGCAGTAGATGGAGCATCTTGGTTATGGAATGGAAACGAGGCAGTTACGTATTCCAATTGGGCCAAGGGTGAGCCAAACAACCTTGGGGATAACGAGAAATGCATAGAGATATTTGTGCCTTGGAAAACCACCAAATGATCAAGATTGTCAGGACAAAAACCGCATAATCTGCGAGAGCTTCACAGCGCCATACTGGAGTCAAGAAAAGGAATAGGTTTCAGCTGCCTGTTTGTTGAATAAATATCACCATTCAGATTGTGTTCCACAGTTCATAAATATGTAAATAATTCAGATAGAAAGAGTAGTTAGTTTAGAGAAACGGACAAGGGGTTGCAGCTGCCTGTTTGCATTCAGACTGTGTTCAAGATATAATAAATATATAAATAATTCAGTTTGAATTGAAAGTACTTGTACAGATTTTGTTGAATTAACTTTTTTCATTTTCAGACTGTGGACTATTAAAATTACCAAAAAGCTATTCCAAGAAAGTGTTATTCTAGCACCTACCTATTATTTAAAAAAAAAATGGTCACTGTTGAAACAACTGTTCGAAAAAAAGAAGAAACATCAACATACAGCGACCGCCAAAAAGTATGTACCATATGGTAAAAAAGTTTATTTTTGAAGTATTGGAAAAACATTTCTGGGGGATAGTTTGTGCATGTCCGATAACCTAAAAATCGATTTTGACACATGTCACGTGACTACTAGTATGACGGAAAATTGGAAAAAATTACCAAGAAGAGTCCGAAAGTGGGGTAAGATGGCAAGATATCGAAAAAAGTTATTTTAAAAAGTGGCTTGGAATCTAATTTTATTTTCACAGACAAGCAATAAATCAAGCAATGAAATTGCAATTTTTTAAAAATATTTTTCGATCTCTTTTCAAAAATTAAAGTTTTTTTTCTGAATGGCTTCACTATAGTGGAATTTTTTTATTTTGATGATAATAACAAAAGTCTCTCATTTTCTCCGCCACAGATGGCACTAAATTGAAGAATATGGTTTTTGCCAGGACCCTCGCTGTTACATTGGTTCGTATCTAACAGTTATTTCAGAATTCGAAGACTATTGTTATTATATGGCAATCTAGAAACATTATGTTTTCTGATTATAATCAAGTTTCGATGATAATGCTGCATGAGCGTTGCACATAAACTTGAAAATAGTGCCTCAAATTAAACAGGATTAAAGGTGCAAAGTAAAACGCCCGTGCAGCATTATCATCAAAACTTGATTATAATCAGAAAACATGATGTTTCTAGATTGCCGTATCATCACAATTGTCTTGGAATTCTGATACTACTGTTAGATACGAACCAATGTAACAGCTAGGGTTTTGGCAAAAACCACATTTTTCAATTTGGTGTCCTCTGTGGCAGAGAAAATGAGAGACTTTTGTCATTATCATCAAAATATAAATATTCCACTATAGTCGAACTATCCAGAAAAAAACTTTCGATGCATCTTGATAAGAAAAAGTTGTTTCTTTTAAGCGAAATCTATCACATACTCAGTTTTTGTAAAGTTCTGAGCAACATCATCTGGCGCCTTAGTAACCCCATCGATGCAGCAAAAGTGGATTCAATAAAGTTCAAGTCTCTTCATTTTATGATAATCTAAAGACAGTCTACGAAAAGTAGAAATTCACAGCAAAATCTGTCTTCAACATGGACGAAACTGGTCTGTTTACGGTTCCGAATAAAATCCCCAAAACTGTGTCCATCAAAGGGAAGAAGGATGTAGGAAAAATAGTTTGTGGGGAAAGAGGACAACTAGTAACTGCAGTATGTTGCTTCAGTGCTTCGGGGAGGTATGTACCACCTGCTTTAATTTACCCCCGGAAACGGGAGAAAAGAGAACTTCTACTCGGTGCACTAAATGATATCCTACTATTAGTGTCAGAGAGTGGTTTCATAAATACTGATCTTTTTCTGAAGTGGCTACAACATTTTGAGGTGTTTGTTAAATCATCAGTAGATAATCCTGTTCTTCTTCTACTAGATAATCATAGTTCTCACCATAGTTGCAGCCATAGATTTTTGCAGAGTAAACGGAATACATTTGTTAAGCTTACCTCTCCACAGCAGCCATAAAATTCAACCAATGGACGTTGGCTTTTTTACCATTGAAAACAGCTTACAGTCAAGAGGCAGATAAGTGGCAAGTCTCTATTCCGGGCAAGGTGATAACGCAATTTCAAATCGCCGAACTTTTTGGCAGAGCCTACAGCAGAATTTCTTCCATTCAGAAAGCAGAGAAGAGTTTTTCTTCGACAGACATTTGTCCCTATGATCCTGATGTTTTGACACAAGAAGATTTCGCACCTGCTTCTGTAACTGATTAGCCTGCAGCCCCCACGAGTTCAAATGAAGTATCCACACCCTTGCCTTCCAATAACATTGAAATCATCGTGGACGATCCAGAATTGCTGGAATTAATAAATAGTACCGCCGAAGAAATGCCATCCTGTGAGGAACCTTTTCCGCTAATTTCTCAACATTCATGTCCAATACCAAGTACAAGTAGTTGCGGTTTGATGCCAGTTAAAACTAAATCTCTGATTATTGAGAATAAGTCTGTAGCGGAGACCGAAACTGGTTATCTTTACAATGTCCCACCCAGTGAAACAGATGAAGGTGAGATATGCGTATGGTCGAAAGTGGGTAATTGTTTTGATGTAATTTTTGTAAAGGCTACCATACCAGACGTGCAAGAAGAAGGCCGTGCTGCAACCAGTTCATTAACACAAGCTTCAGGTACTTCTGGTACCATTCCAGACACCTCCTCAGCAAAAGATTCTACTGCAGATTATTCAAAGATTTTGGATGATATTTGTCCTTTACCTAAATCAGCAGGTAAAAAACAAAGCGGAAGAGAGTAGGAAAAAAATCTGAGATTATAACAGGAACGCCTTTCAGGGATTTCTTGGTAAAACAAGAAACAACTAAACAAAACTTAGAACACCAAAAAGCTTTGAGAGCTGCAAAGCGGCAGAATAATCATCCAAAAGAAAAAAGCAGAAAAAAACTAAAACTACTCAAGAAGCAACGGTTTCGAAAATACATGGTGGAATTTGTCCAGTCTGCGATGAACCATATACAGACCCTCCGGAGTTAGATCTCATTGAATGCTCGAATTGTAAAAAGTGGTGCCATGAAGTTTGTACCGACTATGAAGGATTTGGCCTTTTTTATTGTGATGAATGCAAAAAACATTAGTCTTCCTCGAAGTGTAACGAGTGCGCATTCTTAGATAACCGGCGCACTCTTAGATTAGCGCCGTGCGCATTCTTTCACCACTTATGTTTATACCGACTATGAAGGATTTGGCCTTTTTATTGTGATGAATGCAAAAAACATTAGTCTTCTTCGAAATGTAACGAGTGCGCATTCTTAGATAACCTGCACACTCTTAGATTAGCGCCGTGCGCATTCTTTCACCACTTATGTGCTAAGAGTGCGCATTTGAGTTGTGTAATAATTTAGTTTTTTGTTCCTTTAACTTGAAATGAATGTTTATGTTTTGATTAATTTTTGCAAGATCAAAAGTATATTTATCATCAACACACCCATAAAGAAAATTGTTAGAGCGGCATACTCAATTCCTGAGATAGAAAAGAATACAAACTTTTGTGAATGATGCTTCATTGTGTTTTTTCCTCTGAATAAATCGTTATTTCATTGGTCTACATACACCACAATATTCTTTGTCTGAATTACCTATCACCTACCTTTCCTGGATTTCCTATTATGGCCAGAAATCGAGCAGTAGCTGGCGTCTTTCGGTGATTTTGTGTCCAGATGTGAAAAAAAATTACAAAAATTCATACTGATCGAATTAGAATAATGACCGACAGCTTGCTGTGTTCATTTTTGGAAATATTCGATATCTAATGGAATTGAGTTCATAATCATAAAAAAATTGATTAGTCTACAGGATCTCTTATATTTTTTACACCACATTGAAATACCAACTTCTCTTAAACTGGCCACAACCGGAGCTTTTACCCTATCATTCACCACTGTCGAAAATATTTTGCCACCTTTGAATTATTTCAAAAAGTTTTTTGATGATAGTTTTGTTGGTCTTACTGTCATTGAGATCAATAGATATTCAGTGCAAATGGGAATATCAGTCAATTCAAACGTTTCAGAAATGCAAGACATTATGGCAATTGAAATTCTCATGGGTTGGATTTCCTGAGAGCTTACACTGATTATTGGATCTTGCATTCGTGATTTGATGCCACAGCAAATGTAATGGCGCTGAAAAGATTTCAGATTGAGAAGAAATCAGACTCTGAGAAGATATATTCACTTTGTGTATAACTCATAATCTTCTGAAGATCGGAATAACTGTTCCGTATTCTTTACTCTTTTGTTGGGAAAATTGAATTAAAAGTGGCAACATTGCGGTATCGCGATAGTAAAATTCAATCAAATTCAATCAGTATACTTTCCCTTTTGTTTCTCTATCCAATTTTTCCCTAAACTCTCAAAGTGCCAAAAAACAATTTAGTGAATCGACAATTTCAATATTTGGTAAGTAGCAAAGTTTTCAATCTTTCTGGATAATATTTGCTACAATAACTATTGTCTCAAAATTGAGAAAGAGAAGAGATTTTCTGTTGATGAGATGATGATTCCATATAAAGGAACTGAGGCAGAGTCGTCGCCAGTATATACAAAAAAAAACAACAAAATGGGGATTCAAAATGTTTGTTCGCTGTGGAATATCAGGTTTGGTATTTGATTTCTTTTCCTATGGAGCCGATGATTTTTCTAGGAACGTTGAAGTTTCCACCCAAAAAAGACTTCGGGCAAAACTGTGATTGCCTTAGCAAAAACTATTAATAAACCAACTTGTAGTGTAATTTATTTTGGTAATTTTTTTACCTCTCCCGATCTGGTACACTACGTGAGAAACGAGAAGGCAATATTTTCGCTTGGAACCTTACGATCTAATAGAGCAAGTGGCTGTGAATTGAAAAGTGATAAAGAACTAGTAAGGATGAGGTTCGTTTGATCAAAAGGTAGATAATACAACAAAAATTGCAGTAGTTAAATGGTATGACAACAAAGCAGTATTATTTTATAGTTCGTCGAAAAGATTCGGACGCTCCTGAAACCACTGCCAAGTGAAGATATTCGGAATGATTAAACTGGGCATTTTCCAGTATTCATTAAGAAATGAAGACGTAGAAACTGTCCAAAAGGACAAACAAGTATGACGTGCCAAAAATGTTCCGTTATATTATGCCTAGTGCCTGAGCGAAATTGTTTTTATGATTTCCCTAACAATTAGTTACCAAAAACCACATTTTTTCATTTAATCTCTTTTTGTTTGCCAAAGATCTTATTGTTTTTTTTTTCTTGAAGAGTTGTGTTGTTTTTCTGGAGATAAATAAAGAATAAATGTTCCCAAGCAATAGTATTTATTTTCTTCTATAGGCATTGCAACGTGTCTTATAATCTCATATATCTTTTATATCTTATATAAGATGAGAACTCCTAAGATACATTTTCAAAAAACGATGAATTGGTATGACTGAAACTCATTGCGTCACATATTAGTCATTTATTATTTATTCAATAGACATTTGAAACGAAATTAGTTTTTGGTCGTCAGATGGAGATTTGCAAATTAATGAGTTAAATAAATACATGAAGCTGTGGTAAGAGTCTCCAGATGCAAAAAATATCAGTGTCAGAGCCAATCTTTCTCTCACTGGAATATATTCTCTGTGATCCGTGTCTTTTTTACTAATTTTGTGGCTGATTACAATATCTTAATATTCAAAGTCGGCACTTGACATTCTGAAAACATTTTATATATATATATATATATATAGTGGAGAGGTAGTCTTGACTGACTAGTTAAAGAAAAACTGGTAAAATTCTTGAGGATGCAGTCAAATCACTGGGCTTAGTCAAAGAAAACTCTTTGTTATATTGTCAAGCTTTCGGAAAAATTTTTATTCCTTCATCGGGACAGATCTATAAAACGAAATTTTGGATGTTGTACAAAATGGTGGGTAAAAACAAATAAATTCATTACTTACAACTTGAGGTTAGAAGTAAAAGTTAACGTGCACAACAAAAAACATTATTATCTTCATAGTCACTTAGACTTGGACACATCGATAAAAATTCATATTAGTTATTTGCAACATTACAATATTTAAAAAAAAAAATTATTTTCTCCGGCGCACATGGTGCGTCTGCAGACAGAGATTTCAACCTTAGAGAGAGGGCAAGTTCAATTTTGAAGGATGACAATATTTCAAACGAGCAAACAGTATTACCAACCAAGTACTACCAGCAGTGTGAGCAACCCAAAAAACCCCAAATCCGCAATACGGACCAAGTACCGAACCCTACTTCAAAGGTGAAGACTGGGCTCAATGCCAAAAGTCCCAAAAAATTACAGATTACAGTCTCATTCGGGAAAACTGGAGGGATTAGTTCCAGCTTTGAAGACCTGACATTACAAAAGCGAAATCTAAAAAAGAGACAAAAATTATCGAAAAACCTTACTTCAGTGATGAAAACCGGGCTTAAAGCCAAAACTTCCACCAAGTTTCCGACTAAGCTTCATGCGGAGAAACTGGAGGGATTAGTTCCAGTTTTAAAATATAATTGTAAATCACACTCAAATTTTGTAAATCAGTTATCTTGTTCATACTATTGGTACCACTCTTTATGTAATACATTTCTTTGAATAACCTTTTAGTTAAATTATTTTCAGTACATAACACAGAAACTTTACTGTAATCCATTACATGCCTGTTTTTTATAACATGTTCAGCAAGAGCACATGTAGATTCATTTAAATTGCAATCACTTTTGTGTGACGTTAGGCGTCCTGATAAGTTTCTAGAAGTCTGTCCAATATATTGCAAATCACAGGACGTGCAAGGAATTTTGTATACTACATTTGACTTTTGTAAAGATTTTAAAGGAGTTTTAATTTTGGAAAACAAAGTGTTCGTCGTGGTGACGATACGTTGTGCAAATTTTATGTTTTCATTCTTGAAAACATTTAAAAGTTTAGGAGTTAGAGATTGAATAAATGGCAGGGAACAGAAAAAGTTTAATACCTTGGGGGGTATCTCAGCATTGGATCCCTGAGGTTCAGTATGTGAAATATGTAGATTATTTGACGTTATGTTGTTGTCAAGATTATTATTATCGTTACGTAAAATGTTATTAGATTCAGAAAAAAGAGTTACGTGTGAACCACCATTATGTGGGGTACTGTGCAACAACTTATTTATCAATTTAAAAGGATAAGAATTTTCAAGGAGAATAACTTTTAATTCATTTAAGCATTCGTGTACAAAAGAGGGGTGAGTTAAAGTGGTGACTCTGTTCCTCAGAGTTAGAACTAGATTGCTTTTCATTTTCGTAGGATGATAGGAGTGATAGTTCAGCAATCTGTTACTGGCACAGGGTTTTCTGTACCATTTTGTTCTTAGGGAGTTGTCTGTATTTCTACAGACTCTCATATCGAGGAAAGGTATATTGCTGTCACTCTCTTCTTCAGCTGTAAACTGAAGGTGTTCGTTATAGGCGTTGAACAACGCTAAAGCCTCATCAGTTTTACCTTTGGGAACAGACAAAATCAAATCATCAACATAACGTTTTATGAAAGGTATATCAAAAGGTATTCTCGTTTGAACATCCTTTATAAGGTCATCTAGTACAAAGTTTACTAAGATGGGGGATATAGTTGATCCCATGAGAAACAGGAAGATCTTCCTACTTAGATGTCGAAAACATCAAGTCTTTCCCACACATGTCACAAATGGAATAGGAAACATTACCACACTACTACATCACAGAGGAGGAACAACTGGAAGAGCAGTACAGAGTTTCAATAAAAGGTTGAAGAAAAATATTTTAAATTTGGAAATAAAAATCACCTTCAGTGAGATTCTTAGTCTAGAACGAGGCTTAAAAGACCTCAAATCAACTTTAGCTGACACATTGCCTATAAACATTCTCTCAGAATATGAGAGACGACTTCTAATCACATATAACTCTATCTTTCATAATATTAAACATAAAAATTCAAATAAATTTCAAAATCTGAGTTTCTAAATATTAAATTCCAAGATAAGTGGATAAAAAATCTCACAAATATACAATTGTCTCCTGATATTAAACGTGTTCTGGCACTTGGCCCAAAGTTCGGGATCTGTCCTGTAAAAAAGGAGATCAAACTTTCAAATCTGCTAGCGGATCTAGAATTTGCTATGTCACATACAGACAAAGCTGCTCAAGATATCTATCGCTCTCAATACACAAATATTAATACTAATTATCTTCATAAAAATTCTGACATTTCTCATCCCATAAGGAAATTTTTCAATCAGTGCAAAATGTTCTTAAAACAACATCCCGAAATTTATGTGGTTCGAAGTGACAAAGGAAATGTGACAGTCATAATGTTGAAGGAAGACTACATTAATAAAAGTTTTGATTTACTTAGTGACACTAAATATTATAAAAAATTAAATAATAATCCTGTTAGCACTTTGCAACAGAAAGCAAACAAATTGGTTTCCAAAATTAAAAAGGATAAAATGATCGATGAGGTTACAGCCAAAACACTGACCATTTACAACTCGGTAACACCGAGATTTTATTCACTACCAAAGGTACATAAACCAACATTATCAATGAGACCTATAGTCTCCTCTATCAATTCTCCAAATAGTAAATTATCTAGATGGCTGGCCAATATACTGTCTTTGTCATACGACACTGAAAATGATTTCTATGTTAAAGATTCTGCATCTTTTAGTAATTTTATCAACAACTACAAACTACCTGTAGACTACATACTGGTAAGTTTTGACGTTGTATCTTTATTTACAAATCTCCCTCTCTCAGTAATAATTACAAGTTTAAGAAACCATTGGGATGTCATCTCCCAGCATTGCCTGCTTGATTTTCAAAGTTTTAAATCTATTCTAGAATATATTTTTGATTCAAACGTCCTTGTGTTCAATGACGTTTTTTACAAACAAATTTTTGGTACTCCTATGGGATCAACTATATCCCCCATCTTAGTAAACTTTGTACTAGATGACCTTATAAAGGATGTTCAAACGAGAATACCTATTGATATACCTTTCATAAAACGTTATGTTGATGATTTGATTTTGTCTGTTCCCAAAGGTAAAACTGATGAGGCTTTAGCGTTGTTCAACGCCTACAACGAACACCTTCAGTTTACAGCTGAAGAAGAGAGTGACAGCAATATACTTTTCCTCGATATGAGAGTCTGTAGAAATACAGACAACTCCCTAAGAACAAAATGGTACAGAAAACCCAGTGCCAGTAACAGATTGCTGAACTATCACTCCTATCATCCTACGAAAATGAAAATCAATCTAGTTCTAACTCTGCGGAACAGAGTCACCACTTTAACTCACCCCTCTTTTGTACACGAATGCTTAAATGAATTAAAAGTTATTCTCCTTGAAAATTCTTATCCTTTTAAATTGATAAATAAGTTGTTGCACAGTACCCCACATAATGGTGGTTCTCATGTAACTCTTTTTTCTGAATCTAATAACACTTTACATAACGATAATAATAATCTTGACAACAACATAACGTCAAATAATCTACATATTTCACATATTGAACCTCAGGGATCCAATGCTGAGATACCCCCCAAGGTATTAAACTTTTTCTGTTCCCTGCCATTTATTCAATCTCTAACTCCTAAACTTTTAAATGTTTTCAAGAATGAAAACATAAAATTTGCACAACGTATCGTCACCACGACGAACACTTTGTTTTTCAAAATTAAAACTCCTTTTAAATCTTTAGAAAAGTCAAATGTAGTATACAAAATTCCTTGCACGTCCTGTGATTTGCAATATATTGGAGAGACTTCTAGAAACTTATCAGGACGCCTAACGTCACACAAAAGTGATTGCAATTTAAATAAATCTACATGTGCTCTTGCTGAACATGTTATAAAAAACAGGCATGTAATGGATTACAGTAAAGTTTCTGTGTTATGTACTGAAAATAATTTAACTAAAAGGTTATTCAAAGAAATGTATTACATAAAGAGTGGTACCAATAGTATGAACAAGAGAACTGATTTACAAAATTTGAGTGTGATTTACAATTATATTTTAAAACTGGAACTAATCCCTCCAGTTTCTCCGCATGAAGCTTAGTCGGAAACTTGGTGGAAGTTTTGGCTTTAAGCCCGGTTTTCATCACTGAAGTAAGGTTTTTCGATAATTTTTGTCTCTCTTTCAGATTTCGCTTTTGTAATGTCAGGTCTTCAAAGCTGGAACTAGTCCCTCCAGTTTTCCCGAATGAGACTGTAATCTGTAATTTTTTGGGACTTTAGGCATTGAGCCCAGTCTTCACCTTTGAAGTAGGGTTCGGTACTTGGTCCGTATTGCGGATTTGGAGTTTTTTGGGTTGCTCACACTGCTGGTAGTACTTGGTTGGTAATACTGTTTGCTCGTTTGAAATATTGTCATCCTTCAAAATTGAACTTGCCCTCTCTCTCAGGTTGAAATCTCTGTCTGCAGACGCACCATGTGCGCCGGAGAAAATATAATTTTTTTTAAATATTGTAATGTTGCAAATAACTTATATGAATTTTTATCGATGTGTCCAAGTCTAAGTGACTATGAAGATATTAATGTTTTTTGTTGTGCACGTTTACTTTTACTTCTAACCTCAAGTTGTAAGTAATGAATTTATTTGTTTTTACCCACCATTTTGTACAACATCCAAAATTTCGTTTTATAGATCTGTCCCGATGAAAGAATAAAAATTTTTCCGAAAGCTTGACAATATAACAAAGAGTTTTCTTTGACTAAGCCCAGTGATTTGACTGCATCCTCAAGAATTTTACCAGTTTTTCTATATATATATATATATATATTTATATATTTATATATATATGTATATATATATATGTATATATATATATATGTATATATATATATATATATATATAAGTGAAAATAGAGTATATTTCGTTTTAATTCCGAGAGTTCTAACCTTTGACAGCTGTTTCGTGCTAACGCACTCATCAGAAAGGATTTATGGAGCTCTCGAAATCAAAACGAATCCACTCAAGAATTAATACCGTGAGGCAAGACAGAATATAACAGGAAGTTATTCAATGACATCTACAGTCACTAGTTGAAACTTAATTTGACACGAACCAAGGAATCCAAAAGTAGAGGTTTGTCCACAAATTGACAGGCAGCCAACAATTCGTTGTTCTGACCAACCCAAGGTTCAATCAAGTTTCTAATACGTTATGAGGAACGCAAGCAGAATCTAAGTGAAAATAGAGTATATTTCGTTTTAATTCCGAGAGTTCTAACCTTTGACAGCTGTTTCGTGCTAACGCACTCATCAGAAAGGATTTATGGAGCTCTCGAAATCAAAACGAATCCACTCAAGAATTAATACCGTGAGGCAAGACAGAATATAACAGGAAGTTATTCAATGACATCTACAGTCACTAGTTGAAACTTAATTTGACACGAACCAAGGAATCCAAAAGTAGAGGTTTGTCCACAAATTGACAGGCAGCCAACAATTCGTTGTTCTGACCAACCCAAGGTTCAATCAAGTTTCTAATACGTTATGAGGAACGCAAGCAGAATCTAAGTGAAAATAGAGTATATTTCGTTTTAATTCCGAGAGTTCTAACCTTTGACAGCTGTTTCAACTAGTGACTGTAGATGTCATTGAATAACTTCCTGTTATATTCTGTCTTGCCTCACGGTATTAATTCTTGAGTGGATTCGTTTTGATTTCGAGAGCTCCATAAATCCTTTCTGATGAGTGCGTTAGCACGAAACAGCTGTCAAAGGTTAGAACTCTCGGAATTAAAACGAAATATACTCTATTTTCACTTAGATTCTGCTTGCGTTCCTCATAACGTATTAGAAACTTGATTGAACCTTGGGTTGGTCAGAACAACGAATTGTTGGCTGCCTGTCAATTTGTGGACAAACCTCTACTTTTGGATTCCTTGGTTCGTGTCAAATTAAGTTTCAACTAGTGACTGTAGATGTCATTGAATAACTTCCTGTTATATTCTGTCTTGCCTCACGGTATTAATTCTTGAGTGGATTCGTTTTGATTTCGAGAGCTCCATAAATCCTTTCTGATGAGTGCGCTAGCACGAAACAGCTGTCAAAGGTTGGAACTCTCGGAATTAAAACGAAATATACTCTATTTTCACTTAGATTCTGCTTGCGTTCCTCATAACGTATTAGAAACTTGATTGAACCTTGGGTTGGTCAGAACAACGAATTGTTGGCTGCCTGTCAATTTGTGGACAAACCTCTACTTTTGGATTCCTTGGTTCGTGTCAAATTAAGTTTCAACTAGTGACTGTAGATGTCATTGAATAACTTCCTGTTATATTCTGTCTTGCCTCACGGTATTAATTCTTGAGTGGATTCGTTTTGATTTCGAGAGCTCCATAAATCCTTTCTGATGAGTGCGTTAGCACGAAACAGCTGTCAAAGGTTAGAACTCTCGGAATTAAAACGAAATATACTCTATTTTCACTTAGATTCTGCTTGCGTTCCTCATAACGTATTAGAAACTTGATTGAACCTTGGGTTGGTCAGAACAACGAATTGTTGGCTGCCTGTCAATTTGTGGACAAACCTCTACTTTTGGATTCCTTGGTTCGTGTCAAATTAAGTTTCAACTAGTGACTGTAGATGTCATTGAATAACTTCCTGTTATATATATATATATATATATATATATATATATATATATATATATATATAAAAATGAAAGAACTTCATCCCTTTTTGAAAAAAAACTTGTCTTTATTTGAAATAAGCATAACGGTAAATATCAACACTATTTAATGAAAATAAAAAAAAATACAACGGTCAGGGTTTGCCTTGGGAAGCGCCTCCTGAGGCGGCTTATACCCTTGACCAGAGCCTGCTCCTCCGTAATGTGATTTATTCCTATAGGAATTATCATTCCCCTGCTGATTATTTGAATGGCCTTGGTTACTACTACCCCCATTCTGCGCGTTGGTCTGAGTAGGTTTTGGCTTTGAAACAGCCCCCAAACTGGTGTCTTGAAGCAAGCTTTCAATGGCAACAGCCTTTTGGGTGAGTTTCTCTACATTGGAAAATTCCATACTCTGCAAATGAAGTTTTAAAACGGGATTTAACCGATTCAAGATAATCTGCACTATCTTTGCCTCCGTCATCGTGGGGTAGAGCCTAGTTGCTAGACTCCACTTGGCCATGATGAAGTTGGTTACCAGTTCCCCTTTGGCTGGTCATTGCCAAAAAGTTAGGCTTCTAGCCCTGAGACCAACAAATCCTTATCAAACCTCTCCTGGAGACGATTTGAAAAATATTCCAAAGTGGGAGCTACATTGTTCTTATAGCCAACATACCAGGCTTGGGCTGCTCCCCAGAGCCACTGGGCCGCAATACCCACCCAAACCGAAGGATGATGGTCCATTAATTGTTCCTCACAAAGTTGCAAAAACTCAAAAGGGTCTTCGTGCGGGAGACCACTAAAAACGGGATGTGGCAATTTGACTTTAATAAGGTCCGATTGTGACGAGGTTTTCCGATGTCGTTCTTCCAGAACGTCGTATAGACGATTCAAAACTGCATCAAAACTCGTGGCAGCGTCCATGGGTTCCTGTTGGAATGGCACTGCCCTCACGGGCACTTCAGTAACACGAGGCTTTGATTGTCTCTCCCAATACTGCCTCTGTTCAACCTCAACGACGCCACACTACGGAACCGGTTCTCGATTCAAATCCCCTGGTCCTGTGACCTCTACCCGACACGGAATGGATCGCACTGGACCTATATAGGCCCCCGTTCCGAGGACTCCTGAATGGAATTCAATATTCCTATCTCTATGTATGTGGTCGGGTTCTTTCCGGTTATCCACACACAGCTCTGGCTGGCGAGGATCTCATGAGAAAACCATTAGGCTCCCGTCCTCTAACGCCTGTGTCTCTATCACTTTCCCGATGCATTTACACGGGTCCTACCCTCTGCATCTCTCTGGGATCTCCGTTGAGTGGGGATCGCACGGGAAAACCAACAGGTCCCCGTCTCCTTCCACCTACGATTTCTGGTACTTCATCGTACTCCATAACACGGGACGACGCCCTATTTATGGCTGTAATGTACTGGGCTGGAGGGGATCGCACGGGTTCTACCATAGACTCCCGTCCCCTAGTGCCTACAGATGATCGCATTTCTTTGTAAAGCTGAGATTGCTCCCTCACATTACAACGTTTCGCTAAGAAAGCTGGTGGGGGCGGTATTATACCTACCTCCTCTACGTAATTTTCTTCCCTGTATGCAGGGACTCTCTTCTTCAAATGCTCGTATTTCAAATGAGCGTACTGGTGTGTTAAGATTTTGTATAGGAATGGACTTAATAAAAGACAACGATAGTTCTCCTGTGAAACTCAGTAACAGACTGACTTTATTATATTAGAAAGAGACAAACATAATTTTCGTCTACAATCGTCCTGGGCCCATAACCTGTTAAGATTTTGTATAGGAATGGACTTAATAAAAGAAAACGATAGTTCTCCTGTGAAACTCAGTAACAGACTGACTTTATTATATTAGAAAGAGACAAACATAATTCATTATGGTTGTAGGAAATACTGTTAGATGGAGCAGCAAGTATTATTTTGGAATATTTTTGGATACATCATTTCAACACTCCCACTTATCTAAATAATATTCTTTCCTAAACCTAATTCACAACTAAACTTAGAATGTTTCGGGAAACAAAGTGCTTTGGTCAACACATCCGCTAGCATTTCATCTGTGGGCAAATATTTGAGGTTAACTAATTTATTTGAAATAGCCTCTCGAATAAAGTGGTAGCGAACATCTATGTGATTGGACCTTTTATGAAATACAGGATTCATAGCCAACTTTTGAGCGCTTTGATTATCATTGTGAATAGTAATACATTTAGAAGTACCTAACAAATCTGACAATAGATTTCTGAAATAAATGGCTTCTTTTGAAGCCTCAGTGATAGCCATGTACTCAGCTTCAGTACTGCTTAAAGCTACAGTGGTTTGTTTTTTGCACTCCCATGAAACAGCTCCACCTGCTAGTTTAAAAACGAAGCCAGTATATGACTTCCTGTCATAAGTATTGCTTGCAAAATCCGAATCAACATAATCCATTAAATCTGAATCATCATCATCATATTGTAAACAAAATGATTTTGTACCACTTAAATACCTCAGAATTCTCTTAGCACTTTTCCAATGTGATTCTGTATAACAATTATTAAACTGGCTAAGAAAATTCACAGCAAAGGTAATATCTGGTCGTGTCAATACAGATAAATACATTAAACAACCTAACAACTGTTGATAAGGCAAGTCCTTTCTGCAAACATTGGTTTCTGTTTCATCAAAGCTTGAATTTTTATTCATGGGGGTACATACAGGCTTACACTCACTCATGTTAAATCTTTTTAATACATTATTTATATACTGTTCTTGATCTAACCTAATTTTACCTTCGTCTATCCTAACTCTCATGCCCAAACATTGTTTAAGTCTTTTATTTTAAACTTTGCAGCAAGCTGCTGTTTCAAAAAATCTGATTCTTGCACTGAGTTAGAAAAGATAAAAAAATCGTCTACATACAAGGCAATTATGGTTACAAAACTGTCTTCACGCTTAATAAAAACATTCTTTTTATATTTCAAACTTACTAACACATTTTCAACTTCTTTATACCAGACACGAGAAGACTGTTTTAAACCTCTATTCAACTTCAAGACTTTGTCTTGGTTTCAGTGTCAAAACCTTCTGGTATTTCCATGAACACGGTTTCCTCCAGTTTTCCATTTAAAAAAGCTGTTACAACATCCAGATTGTAAACATCTAATTTGAGTTTGACAGACAATGCCAGAAGTAATCTTAATGTTGAATGCTTTACGACTGGGGAAAACGTTTCATCGAATTCTATACCTGGCCTCTGGCCAAAACCCTTAGCAACTAATCTAGCCCTATAAGTTATACAATCATCACTACCTATTTTTTCTTTGAAAACCCATTTGCACTTCACTGGTGACTGACCTTCCGGAAGGTCCACTAGGTCCCATGCACAATTTTCACTAAAGTTTTTCATTTCATCGGTCATGGCATTTATCCATCTGCTTCGATTTGGTCCTGCAAGAGCATCTGCGACTGAATTTGGATCTCCCACTGAAACTGGATTTTCTTCAGAGTTTGTTTGCTCTACTGAAGTAAAATAGTCTTCAAAAGATTTGGGTTTTCTCTCTCTTTGGGATCTTCTAATGTTTTTAGGAAGAGCGACAATTTCATTATCTTCAGAGACATAGGTTTCATCACTGACTTCCTCTTCACAAAATACTAGCTCATTTGAACTTTGCTCTGTATAATCTGAATCATCTTCTGTGCTCAAGTCTTCATCTGCTGAATGAAATTCCTGATTTTTGTTTGGATCATTTTCATTTGTATTTTCTTCTACATAGAAATGCACAGTGTCACTGCTTCTTTCCTTTTCAATGATATGTACATCTCTACTTGTAGATATTTGGCCTGTTTTTTCATTGTAAAGTCGATAGACCTTTGTGGTTTCTGAAAATCCAACTAGAATTAACTCTTCAGATTTCTTGTCCCATTTTCTTCGTTTTTCCTTTGGTATATGAGTCATTGCTACACTTCCAAAAATTCGTACATGGCTTAAATCTGGTTTCAGGTCAAAGAACATTTCAAAGGGTGTTTTTGGAATGTTCGATACTGCTGACCTGTTCCTTAGATAGCAAGCCGTGTTTACAGCTTCAGCCCAGAAGCATTTTTCCAAACCTGCTTCAAACAATAAACACCTAGCTTTCTCTATCAAGGATCTATTTACCTTTCTGAACGTCCATTTTGTTCAGGCGTATACGGGTTAGACGTTTGATGAATTATACCATGTCGTTTCAAATAACTTTCAAATTCTGTACTAATGTACTCACCTCCATTATCTGAGCGTAGTATTTTGATTTTTTTGCCAACCTGCTTCTCTACTAAACTTTGAAAGTCTTTGAATCTAACAAAAGTTTCAGCTTTTGTTTTGACAAAGTATACAAATGAAAACCTACTGAAATCATCTTGAAATTGCACAAGATACTTCGAACCTCCGATGGAAGTTATTTCCATTGGTCCTGCTAGATCCGTGTGCACTACATCAAGTAGTCCAGTTGCCCTAGACCTGGAATGTGTAAAAGGTTGTCGAGCTTGCTTTCCTTCACAACAAACTTCACAATTTTGAAGTTTGATCTTTAATTGGCCATTATAGTTGATTCCATCCACTAGACCATCCCTCATTTTATTTAGATAGCTGGAGTTTATATGACCTAGCCTTCTGTGCCATGTTTCGCCAGTAGTTGAAACTTGTCCCATCAAGAAACATCTATTGGAAGTGTCTAGCTTATACACACCATCACTCAAAAAAGCTTCGGCTACTAGAACTTTATTGGTATTGAAGATCTTACAACTTTTATGGTCAAATTCAACAGAATTACCATTTTTTAAAAGCTCACTTACAGCCAATAAGTTTGTAGCCAATTCAGGAACATACTGAGCATTTTTGATTTCTACTTCAAAGTTTTCTTCTCCAACTTTAGTAAGAATATCAACCTCGCCACTCAATTGCACAGCAATTTCGCTATTATCTGCAACCATAATTTCTTTTATGATAGGTTCTCTTTGGTTTAATAGCCAATCCTGTCTGCGCAAGTTAAGTGAATACTCGCTCCTGAGTCCAAATACCAATCATTGTTATTGAAATTTGCGCTGAGGAAAAGAACATTAAAAGCACTCTTCATTTACTTTTCCATACCTTTGTTTTGATTGGATTGGGGACATTTGGACATAAAATGTCCTGGCTTGCGACATTTGAAACAAATTATTTCAGCTTTGTTTTTGTTTCGGCTGTCATATTTGTTTTGACTTTTACCTTTGTGAATCTGATTGCCAAAGCCAAATTTGCCAACGAACGCGCCACCTGTCGAACTTGTGCTGCCATCTAGTTGCATATCCAGTAACTTCGACTTCATAGATTCGGTGGTAATAGCGATTCCGCTATGCTCCAGCGCCATCACCATTGGGGAAAATCTATCCGGCAATCCCGCCAAAAGTAAACTTCCTACCAATAACGTGTCAAGTTTGAGTCCTGTCCGACCAAGCTTCTGGGATGTCTCGATAACTTGATTGACATATTCGGCCATTGATGAACAATTTTCTAACCTTAATGAGATTAAGTGTCGGAGAAGAGAAATTTTCCTTGCAAATCCCTTGTTTTCGTACAGGTTCTTGAGTGTGTCCCAAACTTCCTTAGCCGTTTTTGCCTCCTTCACGTGTACATACAATGAAGGCTGGAGAGACAACACTACCTTAGCCTTTGCTTTTTCAATTTGTCCAGCATCGGTTTCCGTTCCATCTATGCATTTACTTAAGCCTTCCAGTACGAGGAAATTTTCCATGGCAAACGACCATTCCTCGTAATTATCGCGGCCTTGCAACTTTGGAACACTGGCAAGATAGTTGCTAGACGCCATCTTGGTACTGCCTACACGACACGACGCCAATCACAAAAAGACTTACAATTTTTACGGAGTATTGATGAGTCTATTTCTACTGTATCAACGGAACTATACGCGTGAACACTTTATTTTCGTCTACAATCGTCCTGGGCCCATAACCTGTTAAGATTTTGTATAGGAATGGACTTAATAAAAGAAAACGATAGTTCTCCTGTGAAACTCAGTAACAGACTGACTTTATTATATTAGAAAGAGACAGACATAATTCATTATGGTTGTAGGAAATACTGTTTGATGGAGCAGCAAGTATTATTTTGGAATATTTTTGGATACATTATTTCAACATGGTGGGCAAGACCAGTATTGTTATTGCCTGAAGGGCGCCATGCGGTTTTTGTCGTAACGACGGGATTACCACCAACCCCAACAAAAGACATATTGTCTACAGCACAATGAGGCCTATACTTCGTGGTTCGGGATAGACGTCCGTCTATCCTTCGGTTCTCATATTCATCGTTTATTTCAACCGGGCTGAAATTAGCGACGATACGTCCTCGAGCCCCACGCTTCTGGGCGACATGTAATAAACTAGGTTTTCTACCGGCGTCCTGCACAAGGAAAGCGCCATGTAGCAAACTAGGGCTTTGCCCCAGTTCTTCCTGGTGCCGCTCAGCTAGCGCTGGCGCACCCCAATCCTCCCTGACTCCTTTGACCCGTCCCTGAGGAGATATATCGGCTATCGTCGAGCCAATAACTCTCCCCGAGAACCTTCCACCACCCCTTGCTTCGTCCAGCAAGGCGTCAAGGTTTCTCGACGATTCAGTCAGGTCTGGTGGTCCAGCCCTGAGTTCTATTGAGTGCGACCCACCTCCTACGGTGAGCCCACCCCTTCGGTCCTCAGTTCTCTCATGAGTCTCTTTTGACTTCATTGTGCCGTTTTCCGTTAATTGTTCTAGTTCAGCTTTCTGTGCTTTATGTTTTTGAAGAGAGTCTCGCATATCCTTACGGGACTCTAGCTGTCGGTTCACTAGATAGAATTCGTTCGGAGGCCAGAAAGGCCCTCCGATTTCTGATGGGGTCCGTCCATCTCTCGCGATTTTTAGGATCTACAGGGTCTCTCATTTGCCCAAAACAAGACACTGTAGGCATTCCAGCCTCTCGTTTCGAGTTATTAGATTCACCCTCTTCACGTCTAAGAGTAACTCCATAACGCCTTTCTAGTATTTGAATTTCTCGGTCCAACTGGCGGGAATTTTCCCTAACAAACAAAGCTTGGCTAGAACACGGTATTTCTGTGGAAACCGCTGTTTCCATTTCTGAAAAGGACAATATTTTCTCGCGCATATCAAACGTGGCCACGCTCCCCGGGCTGAGACTCTGGCGACTTCCGCCCACGGGTTCAGAAATAGGAAAATTTCTCGGGGAGTTATGAAAACTCACATTTTGTCTCGAAAGTTGTGACGACTCTTCCAGGCAAGAAGTCGACACAGGGGTTCGAACTAAAGTTCTCCCAGCGAACGGCTGGATGTCCTGCATGGGACTTGAACTGCTCTTACGGGCTGTGTTCTGGATTTCCTGGGGGGTAAGAAAATAAATTCCATCTGACAGGTGGGGTGTGGTATCGTTTGGCATGTTTTCTCTTTGCGACAATGCCTGGCTACGTGTGAGTGGCATTGTTTCCTAACAACAGAGGAACTTAGACTAGGATTGTCTAAGAGGAAGGATTCACGGTTACCTAACTGAACCTAATCAAGTTTGCCTAATGAGTGTCGAATACCGTAATCCGACACTCCACAGGTCTTTTTATGTGCCTTTTGAGCCAACGAATACGGTAATCCGTTGGACTCCACAGGACTTCCTAACTGTTTTTATTATAAGGAAAAGGGACCCAGTCGATGGCTGCACTCCCAGGACAAGGGAGCGGCAGCAGGAAAGGTAAAAGATTTGCGCAAGCTAACCCCCACGGGACCCACAGAAAGTGAGCTCGACAACAGACTAGTTGAAGTCTAATGATGGCTTGACAGGTTAGGACTTAATCACTAACGAGCTGGCTTCGTAAAAATCCGTACGTGGATTCGCCCAGGGGACAAGTCCCCCTTTACAACTCAAGTGTGCGCCTATTTATTAATACCTGACCTCTCTTCTCGACTGAGGATTTTTGGTTTAAACGCGAAATCGAAGCGAAGATAAATCCAGCTGACTGTGGAAAAATCCACGGGAATGGTCTTGAATCGGCCAACAGCCTGGTATCCACTTCACACTCTTGCATTGCCTTCCGAACCACACTGGTCGGGTAACCCGTTCTTCCGGTCTTCCAGGAGCTCTTCTCCAACTGCAGTGCTTCCGGAGTAAGGATGGCCAGCCGACCTTTTCTTGCTTCTTTGCGTCTCTCCGAGAGATCACACTCTTGAAAATGCCGCCCAAAAATTTATCTACTTCCTAAATTCGATTTTAATTTGTCGCAGCGAGCAAGACAACTAGGATACCCGCCTAGTGTCCCTAAACCCCAGGTTTAAAGCTATACAAATTTCGAAACACTTCCGCTTTTTAAACCGATAGCTCCTATCGGATTTCAACTCCTTAGAAACCCCAGGTTTCTTCGCAATCGACGAATCAACAACCTTTCTCAAAGTCTTGTTGAAACGAAGCCAAATGTTCTTCTCGTAGATCGGAATGCTCCGATATTTCGTTGCACGCACTATCCACTATTTACCGAGTCCCCAATGACTAGCAATTAGTAGCCCAAACAAAACTGCTTTTTCTCGTTGATTCGGTAACAAAACTAATCGAAATCCAACTGTATGGATTTCCCTTATTTTACTTGTTCCCCTGAGACCGGCGTTTCAAAAGCTAAACACTTCGCGAATGCAGTCGGCTATACCAAGAATTTCTTACCCGGAAAGACGTGGCTTTCCCAAGCAAGCTTTCTGACTAACTCGAATTAATGCAAATGGCTATTTATATTATCCGTTTTCTCTGACGTCATGTGTTGTTTATTCCGTATTGCGCCATATTGCACAATGTTGTGCAATAACCGTCTTTTTCGACCAAAATCAGACTCCGTTAGCGTCCTCCTCCTGGTTTTTCCTCAATCCATGTTGTCGATTGGGTCGTTCCAGGAGTACTAAGCCGGCTTGCCGGTGCTCCTGAGGTTGAGGCCCGGAAGGATGAACGCCCCAGCACTCGTACGTACTCGAAAGCTCACCCCCCCCCCCCCTATCCACCACCCCCGCTCGTTAAAGCGGTTCCTCATCCTGATGACTGGCGATCAGCAGAATAAAATCGGACCGTTTGATATGGAGTGCAGCCCATTTCAAACGTTTCTTGTCGAGAAACCATCATCGGTTTCTCAATCCTAAGGTTACAAAAATCTGAAATACGGGTTCAATACCCAAACAAAATACAAAAATACCGCATTATCTTAAAAACTATAACCTGTACAAAGCCTTAGAGTAGAGCAGAGTATTTTATTTGACTACATTACAAGTACATGTTTGTAGCACGTCATAACAGCGACAATACTAATATTGAATTATTTAAATATAAAATATAGTTGACATGACAAATATATCAAATTGTGTATAAAATATATTGTAAATTACTGTAAAAAATATTGTTAAAAAGATGAGTTACAATAAACGTAACATAGACAGAATGGAATTTTGGTGAGATGAGTTTTATCCTCTATACGATCTGAAATGTCCAATGTATTCCTGTGTGGAATAAAAGCAGTGTGTCAAGAGTGAGTTTTTCATTTTATTTTTGAATGAGTGCATACTTGATGACTTCAATTCCGCCGGTAATATATTGTAGAGATGGAAATTTAATGAATTTTTCCTGGATTTGCTCAGACGGAACCGGTTTATTCTTAAGTTATCTGCTTGCCTAGTACCATAGCTGTGTACATCAGATTGCTTAGTGAGCATCGAAGACTTTTTATGAATCTCTATCAAAACTTGAAGAATATATAAACACGGCATGGGCATTATTCTGAGTTTGATAAACAAAGGTTGGCAGTGTTCCAGATAACTTACGCTGGATAAAATCCTAACAGCCTTTTTCTGCAAACGAAAAATTGAGAGAGATTCAGACGAACTACCCCAAAGAATAGTGCCGTAACTAATGTGAGAATGAAATAGCGAAAAATAGGTTGTTTTGAGTGCATTAAAATTAGTTACATTTTGAAGTTGTCGTAGGACAAACAGCGAACTAGTCAGTTTACCTTTCAATTTGGTGATGTGGGTTTTCCAAGATAGATTACTGTCTAGAGTTATTCCTAGTAAATTTGCGGAATACATTTCTGATGCATCCGTAGTAGATAAAAGATAAAGAGACTGCGATTTATCGTTATTTAGTTTGAGTTTGTTCGCTGCGAACCAATTTTCGGATTTATTAGCTAATTCTTCTTGAGTACTGTACAGCTCTGATCTCAGTTTATCAGAATAAATGAAGGTCGTATCATCTGCAAATGAAACAGTTTTCACAGGAACCATATGGTTGCTCAAATCATTGGTGTATATTATGAATAACAACGGTCCTAAAATTGACCCTTGAGGAACTCCATGCTCAATATGTTTGAAATCAGATAATGAATTTCCAATATTTACAGCTTGATAGCGATTCTGCAGATAGGATTGTATCAGATTGAGAGGTACTCCCCTAACCCCGTAGTAATTTAATTTTTCAAGTAATATTTCATGTGATACTCAATCGAATGCCTTTGAAAGGTCACAAAGGGTGATGGCAGCTTGCATCCCATCTTCCAAGGTTGATACTTTATCATTCACAACATTCATGACAGCGAGAGCAGTAGAACGATTTGGTCGAAAACCATATTGTGTGTTGCTGAAAAAGTTATTCGATTCAAAGTAATACCTCAATCGTTTATTCAGAATTTTTTCAATTATTTTCGCAAAAATTGAGATAATGGAAATAGGTCGGTAGTTATTGATATTATTTTTGTCACCTTTTTTGAACAACGGTGTTATTTTAGAATACTTGAAGCAATCTGGAAAAACTCCTGTTGAAAAGATTGCATTTATCAAATTAGTAAGTGGAACCAGAATGATGTCACTAGTGTCTGTTATTATTTGAGAGTTTAGTTCATGTATATCGAGACAATTCGATTTCTTCAAAGATTTTATGGCATCCGATACTTCTTGGGGTGCTACCGGCGATAAATAAAATGACTCGCATGGGGCTGGAAATTTTTTGAAATTTAAAAGTTCACTAGATGATACGGTTGGTAAGGAATTTATAATATCAATAGCAATCATCAGGAGAAAGATCAGGAGGAACCGATTCTATACGGTGGAATGTATTTCGCTCGAAGTTTATTATTTGCCAACATGCTTTCGATTTGTTTTCAGCTGATATAATATATCGATCTCAGTTCACCGTTATATATAGTTTTTAGTTGAGTGTAAGTTTTGAAGTCAGTTGTTTTTTAGTTACATCAGCTTTTAGTTTGAGAGCTGATAGTGAATCTCTCATGGATTTAAGTCTATCATCAAACCACTTAACTGGAACGAATTTTTTATTTGTAGAATATTTCTTCAATGGACAGTTTTTTTTTACAACATCATTGTAGGTTTTTACCATAAAATTTGCCAAATACTCAGCATTTTCACTGGACTCAAAAATTGTCCAATCAACAGAAACTAGGGCATTTTTTATTTTTGATATGGATTTTTTTCCGAAAGACCTCTGATACAAAATATTTGTACTTACAATCTCGTTTTTTTGAATACTTATGAACTGACCACGATGATCAGAAAGGCAAGGTTCTATAACCCTGCTGTCAAATGTAGATTCACTGAGATTCGTTATTATATTATCCAAACATGTGGACGATGTAGCTGTAATTCTTGTATATTCATTTATAGTAGCTGACAAACCGAATGACGTTAGAATACAATTCAGATCATTCAAGTCCTTTGAATTAACTTTGAAATTTATATTAAAGTCGCCTGCTATTATTATTTTCGTTTCTGGTAAAATAATTTCACTTAAAACCCTCTCAAAGTTCTCGAAAAAAAGGCCAATAATACCCTTGCCGGATCTATACAAAGCTAATATGATAAGTTTCAACTTCGGTATCTCGATTGCACAGAACTCGCATGACTGTTCTACATTGAATTTATCAACATTTAATGTTTTAAAAGTAATACCAATTTTCGAAAATATTGCAACTCCCTCGTGGATCATATTGCTTCTCGAAAGTAAGTAAGTAAGTAAGCATAACTACGGCCTTGAGTGACTAATAGGAGTAGATCTCCTGTTTCTTCAGGTATCTCGACATTCATGCTCTTATCACGAAAAATACTCCATCAAGATCATTCCTCGTGACACTATGTACTGTTCATAATATAATAATTTATATTTATATTGAAACATATATAAGTATTATATTTTTTGTGTATTACCTACATCAATGTTATTACTATTTTTTTTCCTAATACATATTAGACTATTAATGTTAATGTATGAAGATGGTAATATTTTCTCCCTTACCTCTTTTAGTGAGGTTGCTTAGATCGCGTAGTTAACTTTACTTTCAACATCTACATGGTGGTCTATTAGGAAGTGGTTCCGAAATTTAATCATAGATTAAACGACTTACCTATAAGGAAGTTAGATCTTGATTATATGGGAAACCACTTCCGTATAGACCAACCCTCCCAGTACAAGCTTAGGTTAACACTTTATGTTCATATGTTCATAACTATTACAACTTGTTCCCCACCCCTTATATATTTCCTACGCGATCTGGGCACTAGAAATCATAATGAGTCAGGAGGCATGGAGCCGGCGGCAGGGGACATACTTTTTGTTTATTCTCTGTTAAACTAGTGGTCGTTCCGCGCCAGAGGCGTAACTACATGGTGGTCTATACGGAAGTGGTTCCTCCTATGATCTAGATCGAACTTCCTTACAGGTAAGTCGTTTAATCTATGATTATATTCTTGACCGTTTCTTCTCTCTCCCTAAGATACAAAGTATCATCTCTCATACCCTCAGATTCTTGGTGAAACTCGCGGTACCAAGACGTATAAATCATACATTTGCATTTTCGTGTGTATGGCTACTAAAGCCATTCATATTGAGCTCGTTTCTGAAATGACATCAGAAGCATCCTTAGATGCATTACGTAGATTCATATCACGTCGTGGACGTTGCAGCCACATATATAGTGATTGCGGTAGTAATTTTGTGGGAGCGTCTATGTCCACCATTATGGAATCAGCAACTACTGAAGAGCAAATTTTCTGGCAATTTCATCCAGAGCATGCGCCAAATTTTGGGGGTCTCAGGGAATCTGGCGTTAAATGCATCAAATCGCATTTATTCAGAACAATTGGAGAGCAGACTCTTACTTTTGAAGAATTGTATACCGTTCTGGTACAGATAGAGGCAGTCCTGAACTCAAGGCCATTGTGTCCCTTGAGCTCTGATCCAAACGACATGGAAATATTGACACCGGGGCATTTCCTATCATGGCACCTGTTGATTATTTGTCTGATCCCGATCAAGGAGTATCAAATTGGGACGCTTGTCCAGATGGCAGTTAATGCAGAGAACACACCAACGCTTTTGGGATAAATGGCATAGAGATTATTTACAAACCCTTTTTCAAAGGTCAAAATGGACACAACCATGTACTCCTATTGTGCCAAATAGTCTTGTTCTCCTCAAGGAAGATTCTTCTCCTCCTCAAGGAAGATTCTTCTCCTCCTCAAGGAAGATTCTTCTCCTCCTCTCAAATGGAACTTTGGTCGAGTGGAAAAGGCCCACTCAGGACTAGATGGTATCGCGCGTGTCGTAACTGTTATAACCCTAAAAGAATCACTGAAACGGCCTGTTTCTAAATTATGTCCTTTGCCCATGCATGACCATTAGTCGCTTTCTTTATATTTAACTCTGTATATTTTGTAATTATTTAATTTTTATAGGTCATTATCTAGTTTTAGCTTAAAATGTTGACGATTTTAGGTGAGCGGTATGTTCGGGATTCGCGTATTCTGCTCTATCACTCAGTCATAATGATGCGTAGATTATTATTATTTCCATTATTTCATTAGTTTCTCGTTGTCAGTTACAAGATTTCCCTTCCGTGAAACGGTTTTATTAGATGACGAAGGACGTTTCCATGCCGAAATCTTAATAAAAAAGTGTAATTGTGACAAATAAATTAATACTATCACGTATTGATTTCATTGAAAATATGAACAGGATGTTCATAAAGTCAGTTGTGGAATCATCTGCGACTGAAAGTTGGAATTTAGTCGCTGTTTTCCATCGTACAAGATAACCTCTCTTGGAAGTAACTTCAATTTTATCGTTTCCATTTCCAGAGGAGTCATGTATTGATTCAATTTTCAATTGAGAATGTTTCTCTTTAAAACTATCACGTACTTTCGCCTCAAAATAAAAGTGATACAATCGCCCCCAAGAGAGAAATACTACGTATAGTCGCCAGGCTGCTGGTGGATCGTTTCCTGAATATCAACCCCAGCGGGAGTATTGAGCTGTTTTCATAAGAAGTAAGTCGTGCAACCCCCAAGGTAAGGATTTCTTGTAATCTGTCGTTATCTTTCAAATTTCGATTCCGAAATACTACAGTCCACTAATTCATAATCAGACACGAATTTGTTTCATGAGTTGAAAATCACAAAATAGCAGAACCAAGAAAACGACGTCGTTCACTCAAAAGTCAATTCAAACGAAATTGAAACAATGAAATAGCGGGAAGGTACGGTGAGTCTGGCGGCATTTATCAAAGTGCTCTGAGGCGGTCCACGCATAGAGCGAGTGTAAACTTGCCAGTAAAACAATTTAAACCTTTTGTTCATACAAATAGAGTTGAAAATATTTTTAACTTTTCCGTAATTGGTTCTAATTTCGTGTTTCAATACTGAAATATATTAGATTTTGAAATGTGACGTCACGAAACTTAGGACCCCTCCCAAACCCTTCTTTTATTTCTAGTTTCTTTACGACCACAGATGTTTGATAACAAATTGTTACACCGGACACCCTGGAACGGTTCATGATCAGAGAGTCTTTCGTTTATCGGAAGTATCTCAGTTTTTAAATGATGAACAAAAGTTTTCGCCCGATAGCCACCTTGCAGCAACATTCAAAGACACCTTTTGGAGACAACGGGTTCCTAACTAGGAGGCAGGAAAATTACTACTATCGACATTCAGTAACCAGGATAGCAGTGGAAAGATGCGTTGTCCTACTGAAAGGACGCATGAGAAGCTTATTACAATGCTTGCCAATGACAGGAGTAGATTTGTTCGCTCAATATATTGTGGCTTGTTGTGTTCTTCATACCAATTGTACGTTACGAAATGACGAGATGAGGGTTATCGTTTTACCTCAAAATGTCTACGGAAATCGAAAAAAGAATGTTCGTCAAGTAGCAAACCAGAACGATGCAATTCAGAAAAGAAACATGATAATATAAAATATTCCATAACATGGAAAAAACATGAAAGGATAAGCAATTTTGGCATTAATTTTTTTTTCGAAAGTATGAATGTTAAATCATCTGCAACTGTAAGATAAACTGAAATCACTATTTTCCAACAATCGAAAACGAAAATGTAAATTTTCTATAGGATGTAGTTCAATGTTCAGCGTGGCTTTAATAGAGAAAGTAAGTTGTTTTCCGTTAGATATCACAAAAAATAGCTTTACTATTATCGTAGGGTTTTTAAAATCATTTTTATCAATTTTCTTCTGAGAATCTTCTCCTTTTCAGCAGTAATGTATTGATGAATAGAAATAGTTATAATAACAATCGGAGACGATCCATCACATACAGTGGAAGTGAGATAAAACTGGGAGGTTGAACTAACTTTCAGTCTAACTCCACCAAAAATAATCTTTATTGAAGATACTGTGTAGTCCGAAGACTAACAACAGGCAGATACCATGCAGTCGGAAGACTTACATCAATAGATAGGACATGTTTCGAAGGATTAATCCTTCATCTTCAGCAAAATAGGGGTTGATTACAAGTTGATCTAGAGAAAAGTAAAAAGGGTTACAATAGAGTTGAGAATTACATTAAATTATGTGACCTACCATATGGTGGAAAAATAACATTAAAACGGAAAAGCTTTTAAAAACTTATGGTTCTAATTACGACCTTATGTTCCGCATCTAGTGCGGGGCCCACCTATGTTAGGGACCTTGGTTAGTCCACTCAAACAACATATTAGTAATAATTCGTTTTGAAATTTAAATTAAACCATGCGGCAAGTGTGTTTACATCTGACAACTAGGTTATGAAATTGACATCTGCCATTTGGAACGTCGTGGTTCGAGGTGGCAGAAAACAGAATGGAATGTCCCATGCTATCATGGAACAAGAAAATCTTTCTTAAAATATTGTCGATTGACAGCTCTGTAGAATAGTGAAAGCAAATCTTGATTTCATTTGTAAAAAATAATTGAGAATTAAAATAGAAAGAATTACCAAAGAATGTAAGTGTTTCATTGAAATATTATGTTGTGGTGTAGAGAAATGATATCAAAATAGCAAGGAATTGAAAAGTTTTAAACTGTCAACTTGGGTCTGTTCATTTATTCATTGAAAATCTGAATTTTTGATTGCTTTATTTATTTCAAGAGTCTCTAGTAGATTGAGTTTTTTGCCTTTATCACAAACGTGTAAAATGTTTAAGTCCGAGTTGGGATCAAAATTATATTTCTCATTTATGATATGGTTGGAAAAACTGAATTAGAATTAATTTCTTCTTTTTCGGAGTTGGCGTCTATAATTCTGACGTGTTCAGCTAGTCGAGTTCTAAACTTGCGGCCAGTTTGACCAATATAGCAAGCTTTACAATCAAGGTTGGAACAGTTCAGTTTATAAACTCCAGACTCCAGCATTGGGATTTTATATTTAGAATTGACTAACAAATGTTTAAGATAAATTTGAAATAATGTTGTCAATGAGTTTGTTGAGCAAGGTATTTTTTAGTTTTAATGAAAGGGGGCCAAAATAGGATAAAGAAAAATATTTACTTGGTGAATTAGATTGAGTTAATCTATGGTTTGAAAAGGCCCCCGCACTTTCCTTATGGAAAATGGCTTTCGGTTAAATTCCCTGAATTTTTGGTATGATGTAGATCTTGACTCCCTAAGCAAGAGTGTCCATGGGTACAAATAAATCGGCTGACTTGTTTTCGAGATACAGGGTGTCAAAGATGAAAAGTGAAGCTTTCTGCTCAGAATTTTTAACAACTCCGCGAATTGACAAAACGCCCATTTATTCATGGAATAACATGTCTGAATGATGGTACAATGTCATCTTGATCTCGTATCCATTATAATTTTACGTTTTGGGCTCTACAACAGGGTGAACAAAGAAAAATCCAATTCGATTAATTTTAAACCAACCAGGGTGAGTTCTTTTATGAGAATTAAAGATCCAATTGAGCCTGGACGAAGTTCCTCAATCTCGATCGAAGTTTACTGACATTTTTTTTATATACAGGGTGGTTCGAAAATAGGGGTACGTCAACCCCTAGTTTTTTTAATCGGAAAGGGGAGAGCATGTCATATATATATATATATATATTGTTATGATACTAATTTTTTATGAATTTTTCAAACTAGATACTTACTACCTTTTTCTTATAGTTTGTGGCAACTCAGCTCAGTCGGTGCGCCAGCATGAAGTACTCTCTCTCAAACAGGGCAAGTTCTTGGAATGTTATATCTTTACTATTATCAAAATTTTGAATTGCAATGTTTTTTTTTTAATAAATAAATTTTAAAGATTCAGAATTCAAATTATTTTTAATTATAAACAGTTAATTAAGCAAACAAATCAAATAGAAATGTGATAAATTTTCAATAAAAAATTCTATAATATGATGAGGATGATGATGATTTCTCTTGAAATGAATTTTCACAGATATTGGAGTTTACTTCACAATGTATTAAATGCACGGTGCAGGTCTATGAGACAGCGCCTAGTCATTCCATGAATATTCATTCCATGCTGTTGACATCTAACATCTAATTTAACCTCACTTTTGTATGAGTTATAGAAAGAAAGTGACAAATTGAAAAATATATCATCAAACCAATTGATTACTAATAATTGTTCATGGAGGATTTTAAAGTGCTCTGAGTTTGTAAGTATGTTGTAAAAGTTTTTATTGGTAAACCAAAATTGAAAGTTTGTAGGCAATAGCACTGTTGTAATGTTCAAAATACAGTTTGTAGCAGCTCTACCAAAGGATATTATAGGATAAATACCTTTTCATCAGATGAAGTGTCTCCAGGAATGTGGTTGACATATATTTTACTCAGGATACCTGCTTGTGGAAATGTGAGTGGTTTTACTTCATTTTGTTGGTTCACGAGTTTCTTCTTCTTGAAATATGAAAACTGTCTGGTTTTGTGAAGTTTTCTTATGAAAATTGTCTTCAGCTATCCTCCAAAAAAATTTTCTCTCATCAACAAACTCTTTTTTTTATCACCATAACTATCCTTTCTGACTTTCCTTGACACTTTTCATTGTCACTCAAATATTATTTTCCACTTTCTTTTTAAATTTATATCATTAATAAGTACAACAACAGCTTATTAAATCAATTACAATGTACAAAAGTCTTTATTCATATTTCTATTCTCTTTGAACTACCCTTTTTGTATTAGAAATATTTAAATTCTCCTACTATTAACATTCCCATTATTATTATTTTTTCTAGTTGGCTCTCCACAAACTCATGATATCAATTCATACTGGATGATATTCTTTTAAAATGATTTCAAAATGGTTTTTCATAAGAAAAGTAAACTACTCGTATTCCTTGAAGTTAAAATATAGTATCTGCAAGGTATAGGTAAATATTCATAAGGGTTAAAAAAAATATTTTACTCATTCCATTCACTTACTACAAGTTTTCATAACAATATATATATATATATATATATATATATATATATATATATATATATATATATATATATATATATATATATATATATATATATATCTATATATATATATATGCAATACCTTATATACAGGGTGAATTAAATGTTTCTCATTTGAAAGCCCTGTTTCCGAAGAAACTACAGAAAATTGAAATGTATCAGAAGCAATAACCCTCTCAAAGTTGGAACTAATTCCACAGTATTTGAAAGCTATTTCAATTCCGATAGAGAAATATTTTATATGATTTCTGTGAAATGTGTATAGTTTATACAAAAAAAGAGATATTTTCCAATCAACCCGACGAAAACCTAGGATTGGGATATTTAGCATATAATCAACAAAATTCTACAAGATAGTCCGCGATAGTAAATATTTCCTTTTTTTGGACGTTTATTTAATGAACTAATTTTGAAATGTATTTCAATATATTTCACACAAAAATATGAATAAATATAATTGAAGAGACTTTCTGAAGACGAGCTTTTATTGAATTGCACTGAAAAGGAAAAAATAATATTTCTTTAAGGGTGCACGTTATTCTGTGACTGGCAGATTCAAAAACTTGTCGCTCAAGAATTCATATTTGTATTCAATCTGAAAACATTGCAGAGCAAGCTTTTGAATCTCAGAATAGCGTGACACCACTAAAGATTTTTTTTTCCATTTCATTGCAATGTAAGAAAATCTTATCTTTAAAAAATTTTCATTTATTCAATTATTTTTATCATCCATGAAATCAACCAGCTTGAATAATTGAATTTTGACAAAATATTCGAAGTGTCTGACCCCACAAAATCATTCATATCAATTTTGAATACAATAGAATCATATATATCACAAAATTCGTTCGCTGTTTCAAATACTTGAATTTTGTCACAAAAAACATGATCTCCGGCCCCAAAAACACATTCATTCCAATTTTTAATAAAATCAATTCATAAATCATAAAACTCGTCTGCCATCTTGAAGCCGTCATTTGGAGTTATTGGATTTTCACAAAACAATTACGATCTCTAACCCCAAAAACCCCTACGATCCAATTTTGAAAAGAATCGAATCATAATTCACACATCTTGTCCGCCATTTTGGACCCGCCATTTTGCCTATTTTAATTTGGACCCAATTTGATTAATATGAGACCATAAATTACAAAAATCCTTCGCTATTTTGGCCGCCATCTTGTTTTTTTATATAAATATGTCAAATTTAAGTTGATTGGACAAGTGGAAGTGAGTCAAACGTTCGCCAGATTTGTCCCTGACGAACAGACAAACAGGAATCGAATAAATGAAAGCTTGTATAAAAAATACAGATTTCACATTTACTAGTCGAGAAAATGAAACATTGTGTGAAATGTTCCTGCTTTATAATTCCTTTACCATGGTTATTATTGAAGATATATTGAAAACTTCTGTGCGGAGAATATATATTTTTCACTTCGGAAAAGATTTATTTTGGAATATTGTTCACTGAAGAACAACCTTGCACGAGAGATTTTCCTAATTGAGTGTAGGTACTGTTTTTTTTTTAATGGTGTCAAGAAAAAACATCAACACCTCAATTGCGGTTTCCTTCGTTCGAATGATTTTATTTAGGTGTTAAATGTTTAGGGTAGGTACACTTTTCGCAAGTACTTCTTTCGTCCTTTCTTGAAGGAGGCTCTGGAAATAAAATTCGTTTCCAATGTTTACAGGTAAGAACTGTTTTCATCGATTGATAGGTGTGTTTAGGAGTGTTATTCATCGAGAACGTCTGAATCTTTCTCTAGTCGGAATATAAGTTCTTCATTCTTTCATTATGCCAATAATAGACCCATTTGATAGGTGTGTGACAGACAATTTCCCAGTAGACAAATGTGTCGGATTGTTGGAGACAATAATTTTCCTGTTCAGGAGTTGGCTGTTGCTAGGCGAGATGCTGCAGGAAGGCCTCAAGAAGACATTAATGTCAACACTAGGCTGTGTTTCAATTGTAATTTGTTGATTCTAAATGAAATACAAGCCTTAGAAAACGACCCAGGTGTTCTCCGATTAAATGTATTAACTCAAACTTCGAGCAGTACTTGTTTCTTATGTGATTCTCGACATAACATTCAGCGGGTAACTACAGATTGTAGAGTGAATATTTATGTTTCGACCGATATTTTTGTTCCTGTTAATGTGAGGGTGTGCCCTCATCACCTGAATGAAAATGGATACCTTTTAGGTGTTTTACATGCAGGCTTGAGGTACGTGAATAGACCATATATTCTGAAAGGAATGCAGCTCCAACAATTTATGGAAGGTCTGAGAGAGGCGGCAAAAAAACACACATCCAAAGATTTCGAGGACATCAATTCTTTTTCCAATGAAGAATTCATATTTCTCACTTCATTGAGTAAAGTGCAATTCAACAAATTATATGAATTTTGTGATCCTATTGTGCGAGGAAATGTGAGATACATTACCAGAAAACATTTGTTAACCTTTCTTTTGAAATTGCGTCAGGATATTTCTGATGATTTTCTCAAAGTGATATTTCAATATCCCACCCGCCAGGACACCAGTCTCATTATATCTAATGTCAGGATGTCATTGACACAAAGATTTGTACCAAACAATTTGGGCTTTAATGCTATAACCAGAGAAAACTATATCACAAGACACGTCACAGAATTTGTCAATGAACTCTATAACCCCAACCCTAACCAACCAAAAGCAATAGCTTATATCGATTGTACTTATAGTAAAATCGAAAAAAATAGTAATTTCAGAATTCTCAGGCAATCCTATTGTTTTCATAAAAAAGACCATATGGTGAAACCGGAAGTAATTGTTGCTCCAGACGGGTATATCCTGGCCATTCAAGGACCTTATTTTTCAGACATCAAAAACAATGATGCCACTATATTGTTAGCAATCGAACTGACAACAGTGCAAATAAAAGAAGAATGACGAGCCGCTATCAGTCATGAGACACTGGATTCATCATTTTCAGTCCAGTTTTACCTCGATGCCTGAGTGATAAACGCCTGCTCGTGATTATTGTTTATTTCTTGTATTTCATATGTTTGGTTTTGTTATCGGGAAGTGTTTATTATAAATAAATTGTTTTGGTTACTACAGTTGCTAACATCAGAAGTCGGATTCTTACTCAACGCAGCTACAGTGTTTTCAGTTTCGTGTTTGATTGTGAGTCATAAGGTTTGTGTGAAAAAAAATGGAAAACGAAGGTTCTCAGACCATTCTGGAGGAACTGGTAAGGGCTCTAAAATCTCAACAACCACATCACAGTGAACAGGTAGATTTGCCGTATTTTCGGCCAGAAGTAAATGAGTCCACCAGATGGGTGAGTGATGTTGAAACTATTCGTAATGAATTCGGTTGGTCGGACATACAAACTTTGGTGAGAATCGGTCGATTTTTGTCATATGGGGCGAAGCATTGGTTTGAAAGATGGACTCCTGATATTCGTGATTGGAAAACATTTTGTAAAGACTTTGTGGAAGCTTTTCCACCCAAAAGAAATCTCGGGCATTTATTTGAGTCAGCTTCTGCGTTTACTAGTTCTTGCGTAAATACTCACGAAGCATATGTGCATGAGAAAACTGCTAAATTAAAATGTTTACGAGCAAATTGGTCCGAAAGCGATATGGTCGAGTTGATTGTGTATGGCATTTCCGAACTTGATATACGTAATGCCGCGTTTAATCGAAATTGTGGAAAAATATCTGAACTTTTGGTATTTTTGTCGTCATTCGTAAAGCCACTTTCCGCAAAGTACAAAGGTACCAATGATTTTTTGGGTCGTAAGAGACAATATCCCCGTGATGATGTTCCTAGCAGTAGCAAATCTCTTAAGAAGTGCTTTCAGTGTGGTAAAATTGGCCATATTCAGCTAAATTGTCGAGGCAAAAAACAATTTGAGAAAATTCCACGGACTGTTACAAACGAGTCCAACAGAGATACTTTTGGTAATTCAAGTGAATTACCAAAAAATGGACAATGTGCATTTTGTGCCAAACCTGGGCACGATATTTCAAATTGTTTCACCAAAGCCGCTATTGAAAAGCGCCGCAGTGTAAATATTTGTTCTGTTGGCAAGCATGTCGCAAACAGTTTTGTGGAAGTTTCCATTGAGGGACACCGCTTTCGCGCGCTAATCGACAGTGGTGCAGATTTGTCGTTGATATCAGAAAAGTTTTCCCGTCTTTTCGAAAACAAAATTGAATCATGTAACTTGACTTTGAAAAGTATTGGTCCATCGATTATAAGTGCAAAACAAATGTTCACTGCCGAAACAGTCATCGATAATACGAATACGAAAATCACTTACGTGATTGTACCTGACTCATGCCTTGATCATGACGTGTTCATTGGTCGCAACTTGTGTGAAGATCTGACCTTGGTGACTATTACTGACCATCAGGGATCACGAGTGTTTCGTCGTCAGTTACCGGGAATAAATCGAGTTGCCGAAACGGGCGGAGTTTATTCAGAGATTCAAGTACCCCAGCCATTTTGTGATCAGTTGATGGCAGTCCTATCGAGTTATTTTGAATTGTTGCTATGAGAAGTGATTTAGATAATCTTTTGTTTCAGCCAAGCCTGTTTCTGTTTTGGACAATCAATAGGTCATCAAAAAAAAATCTTCGAGAACGAAGATTTCGTCAGGATGGGCGTGTTAGCAATCGAACTGACAACAGTGCAAATAAAAGAAGAATGACGAGCCGCTATCAGTCATGAGACACTGGATTCATCATTTTCAGTCCAGTTTTACCTCGATGCCTGAGTGATAAACGCCTGCTCGTGATTATTGTTTATTTCTTGTATTTCATATGTTTGGTTTTGTTATCGGGAAGTGTTTATTATAAATAAATTGTTTTGGTTACTACAGTTGCTAACAATATTGAACCAGGAGTTCGAGAAGGACATCGAAGGTATCAGGACCTGGTTTCAGAATGGGGATATTTTTATAGTGGACAGGGGTTATCGCGACTCGACACCATTATTCCAACAACTTGGTATTAATTATCATATGCCCCCATTTCTCACACGAGGTCATAGACAATTTACTACCGACGAAGCGAATAGTTCTAGGTTAATAACCAAAACTAGGTGGGTAGTGGAATCCAGAAATGGACATTTTAAATCAATTTTTAAATTCTTCAAAGGGACAATATCCACAACACATGTTGTGAACTTGGGTGACTACTATCGCATAGCTCAAGATGACATTGTACCATCATTCAGGCATGTTATTCCATGAATAAATTGGCGTTTTGTCAATTCTCGGAGTTGTTAAAAATTCTGAGCAGAAAGCTTCACTTTTCATCTTTGACACCCTGTAAGTAGATAACAAATGAGAGAGCAACGGGAAGAGGGTCTATACAAATGAGAGAGCAACGGGAGGTAAAACGTCAGCAGAAAGTGCACATGTCAGGTATCGAATTACCTGGGATTCGCTGACGCCATAGTTCCGGTCAGCGAAATTCAATATGGGTTCAATGTCCTATTTCAAGGTCAATGAGTGCACGTTTTACGTATCAGATTACCTGGAATTCGATGACGCAATAGCTCTAGTCAGCGAAAATCAGTACTGGTTAAATGACCAATTTTTTGGTTAATGAATGCACGTGCCAGATTACCTGGAGTTTGTTGACGTCACGTTACAGACCAGTCTCAACAAGTTAGAACAATTCAATACGGGTTCAATGACCTCTTTCAAGGTCAATAAGTGCACGTGTCAGATATAATATTTCACACGTTTCCGGTTACAGACAAGTCTCGACAAGTAGGAGAAATTCAATATGAGTTCGATGACCTATTTCAAGGTCAATAAGTGCACGTGTTAGGTATTAGATCACCTGGAATTCGATGACGCAATAGTTCCGATCAGAGAAAATCAATACGGGTTGAATGAACTACTTCAAGGTTTATGAATGCACGTGTCAGATATCAGATTACCTGGAATTTGCTGACGTTACGTTACAGACAAGTTCCGACAAGTAGAGAAACTTGAAACGGTTTCATTGACCTCTTTCAAGGTCATGAAGTGCAAGTTCATGATGTGCACCGGTGTAACGTTATGTTTTTCAATTATTAACTAATCAGGGTATATCGAAGTTTTTAATCATATTTTACATGCATTTTACTACTATTTGCCTTCTGCATTTATTTCATAATGTTCAAACACTAATAATACCTATATGCTATCACAATGTTGCTTCTTCGAGAGTGTATTCACTTGTAATCCATCCAACTATTTCTCGATTGCGTCCCCATTGCATAATACTACCAGGTATATTCATTTTACATTTTAGTAATCATGTTTTGGTAACGTCATATTTCAAGTTATCCCAAGGTTATTAATTGTCATTCGTGATTTAGTTGTTTACTTTTGGAACTCTGTCAATACTTATCATTCCACGTCTGGGGTGTGCGCACTACGCGGAGTACGCCATAGACTTGTGATTGTTGTGACTTCTGCATTCAGTTGGAGTAGCACGGAGTGACTTTTGTTGGTTTCATAACTGAAGATGCGAAATGGGTTATGCCATGCAGTATTACTTAGGCGTGTTTCATTTGAGGATAGGGCTTCATAATATCTCTCTAGCTAGTGGATATAGAATAATAAGTTGAGAGTGTAATACTCTTCGAGAAGTGTACTAGGCAACAATGCACATGGATTTGACATTTTGATCTAAAGTTTGAGAAGAAGATTAATTCGTTTTGACTGTCTTCTGTCACCATTGTGCTGGGCTTTCCACTTTCTACATGATTGGTGAATAAGTTGTAAGAATTATATTTCTATTTGAATCGTCCGTAAAGGGATTAAATCTTGCTTCTACCAAAAGGTTTCAGTTTTCGTTTAGTCGATTGGATTGCTGTGTATGCATATTTCTGAACCTTACCTCTCGGGGGATTATATAAATCAATTATTTCTGGATCTGATTTGTTAGGCCTTTTGGGTACTTGACCCTATGTGCCGCTGTTAACCCTTTGACCAGGATATTTTCATCTGACATCTGAAAGAGCCTACCGAAAGCATCTTCCACTGTGGGAGCACCTAGGCCTGTTTTGGATAGAGGGTTTATGTATAGGGTACTATAGTTCTGTCCCTACCGTTGAATTTATTTCCTTTCTGGAGGAAGTTTCATGACTCCGTAGATGTATGGTATGTCTTCCTTGTGACCATCTTCCACCTTCTATAGCCATTGAGTAGGACATTCAGGTACTGGTAGCGTGACTGTCGCTCGGTGGTACCATTCAAGTTGACCTGACGTTGCACTCCAAGTATCAGAGAATAGCACTAAGTATCCTACTGATATCCTATTACATCTCGAAGTCTAATGCTAATGTGTAAACGCTAAAAGGTAAGGTGCACCATACTATTGCGGATTGGTTAAGACATATTATTTTCTCTACCCTACAGCGGTAGATATATTTTGTGTTTAATATTGGATACGTTTAACATTGGCTACGTACTAGTGCTTGTATAATTTCACCTAAGAGGGTGGTTGATGTTTGAACACATATTTGGTCATTGAACTGCACCTGTAGACCAATTGTGAGGTCAATTTTGATAATCAGTTATTTATATAGCTATTTAGTTTTTGTGTAAGAACGTATCCGTACAACCAGTTCACTATAATTTTGATGTTTAATTAAGAATTATACTTCTTCAAACAGTAACTGTTTATCATGTAGAGTGTGGTAACGTTAATTTTTAATACTATTCGTGTTATATGGGAATCAGTATAAATAATCTATAGGGTGTGCCTGCATCATATTTCTGGCGCCCACATTCGTACATCTCATCACAATTTATTTTGTATGACCCACTCCCGTCTCCACTTGAGTTAGTCGCGAGCCACCCTGTCACTCTGACAGCTTCGTTGACATTATAAAAGCCGAAAGCTAAGTTGAAACCTGTGCACCGGTCAGATTTCAAATTACTTGGGATTTGTTGACGCTACAGTTCTGGTTACAGAGAGGTCAACGAAATTCAATGCGAGTTAAATGACCTCTTTCAAGGTCAATAAGTGCACGTGTCAGGTATCAGATTACCTGAAATTTTCTGACTCCACGTTTCCGGTTATAGTCAAGCTTCGACAAGTAGGAAAATCCAAGATGGATCCAATGACCTCTTTCCATATCATGAAGTGCACGTGTCAGAGTACCTGGGAATCGCTGACGCCATGATTTCGGTTACAGAGAGGTCAGCAAAATTCAATGCGGGTTGAATGACCTATTTCAAGGTTGATGAATAAATAGATGTGTCAGATATCAAATTACCTGGAATTTGCTGACGCCATAGTTCCGGTTACAGATGGTTCATTGAAATTCGATACAGGTTCAATCACTTATTTCAAGGTATATAAGTGTACGTGTCAGATATCAAATTACCAGAAATTCTCTGACGACATAGTTCCGTTTACAGATAGGTCATAATACCTGGAATTAGCTGACGTCATAGTCCTAATTACAAACAAGTCTCGACAAGTAGGAGAAATTCAATATGGGTTCGATGACCTATTACAAGGTCAATAAGTGCACGTGTTAGGTATCAGATTACCTGGAATTTGATGACGCAATAGTCCCGATCAGCGAAAATCAATACGGGTTGAATGACCTATTTCAAGGTTAATGAATGCACGTGTCAGATATCAAATTACCTGGAATTTGCTGACGTCACGTTACAGACAAGTCTCGACAAGTACGAGGAAATTGAAACGGGTTCAATTCGTGAGTTCACGTGTTCGAGTTTCGGTGGGTTCGTGTATTTATTTGTGATCATGTGTTCGTGTGTTTAAACCTGAGATACACATAGAGCGCCACAGACAGCTGTTTGATCGCGTGTTCTTATGTTTGTTTGTGTAGCTGTTTGTTCGTTTGTCGCTTGTTCTTGTGTTCTAGTTTCTACGTGTGTTCAACTGTGTGTTCGTGCTTGTTCGTTTGTTCGCGTCTTCTGGTGTTCGAGAGTTCGTATTTGTTTGTTCGTATGTTCGCGTGTTCAGGTATCCTACTGTCCGTGTGTCCGTGTTTGTTCGCATGTTGGTGTGTGCGTGTGTATGTGTTTGTTCGCGAGTTAGCATGTTCATAAGTTTTGTGTGTGTAGGTGTTTGATCGTATGTTGATGTGTTCTTGTGTTCGACTGTCAGTATGTTCGTGTGTTCGTATTTGTTCGTGAGTTCGCGTGTTCGAGTGTCTGTGGGTTCGTGTATTTGTTTGTGACCATGTGTTTTTGTGTTCACACCTCAGATACACATACACATACAGCTGTTCGTTCGCGTGTTCTTATGTTTGTGTGTAGTTATTTTTTCGTTTGTTCGCGTGTTCTTGTGTTCTTGTTTCTTCGTGTGTTCAACTGTCTGTGTGTTCGTGCTTGTTCTTGTGTTCGCGTGATCGAGTGTTAGTGTGTTCGAGTGTCTGTGTGTTGGTGTATTTGTTTGTGTTCATGTGTTTCTGTGTTCTAGTCGCAGACGGTCATAGAGCGCCAAAGACAGCCTCAGATAACCACGGATAACCTCAGATCCCCACAGCTAGCCACTGCTAACAACAGAAAGCCACAGATAGCGATGAATAGCCACAACTCAGTTCTACTAGCCAGTGCTACCCACGGAAAGCCACAGATAACCAATGATAACCTCAGATCTCCAGAGCTAGCCACTACCAACCACAGAAAGCCACAGATAGTCACGGATAGCCACATATGGCGATGAAAAGCCACAACTCATTTCTTCACAGATAACAACCCGGATTGACTTTTTCTGGCCTTTCTGCTACCAGAACTATGGCGTCAACAAATTTCTGGTAATATGATATGCGACACGTGCATTCTTCAACCTTCAAATAGATCATTGAACCCATCTAGGATTTCCCCGTCTAGATAAATTTGTAACCGGAAATGTGTGAAATATAATATCGTACTACTACTCCAGTAAGTATTCTTTCAAGTCAAATCGACATTATCTTCAGCCTTTTGGAGTAATTGATCTCGTTGGTGAAGTATTTCCCACAAACTTGCTTACTCAAGCATAGTACGAGCCTTGTTTAATTGAAACCGATGAAACTCCCACCCATGAAATCTCGCTTCGGGCTCATTTCCACTCATAAGAAATGACATTCAGTTCAATTGAAAATATTCCAAGTCATCTTGATAATATACTTCAGCTTTTTGAAGTTATTCATCCGGTAAAATCTCATTCAAAAACTTTCCTTCTAACACATTGCACGAACCTTATCATGGCAATAAAATTGAAAAATACTAAAGTCTTCGTCTAAGTTGTCGTTCCTCGAGGCACAAAAACTGAAATCACATATTATAATGAAAAATGCCCAAACTCCTGGTCATAGAGGCTTACCACATTGAAATGATTTACGATATAAACAATAATGGCCAGAGAATTGGTCCTTGAAGCACACCACATTGTAATAGAAAAATGCCCAGAGAACTGGTCCTTGAGGCTAACCTCATTGGAATGATTCATTATATATAAAAAATGCCCCAAGAACTGGTCCTTGAGGTGTACCACAACGAAATTTGAAAAATGGTGGAAGCGTTGTCTATAGATTGTTCTTTGAGGCACGAAAACTAAAATATTAAAACTGCCTAGAAAACTTACTACATATATATATATATATATATATATATATATATATATATATATATATATATATATATATATAAAATGCCCAACAAACTGGCCCCTGAGGTATAGCAAATTGTAATTTGGAAAATGTTAAAGTCTGTCTATGTGATTGTTCCTTGAGGCACAAAAACTGAAATAACTTGTAATAGAAAAATATCCAGAGAACTGGTCCTTGAGGTACATTACATTAGAATAACTTGTAATAGAAAATGTCCAGAGAACTGGTCCTTGAGATTTACCTCATCGAAATAATTCATTATGTATAGAAAATGCTCCAAGAACTGGTCCTTGAGGTGTACCACAACAAAATTTGAAAAATGGTGGAAGAGTTGTCTATGTGATTGTTCTTTGTTGCACGAAAACTGAAATAATTTCTAAAAGGAAAATGCCTAGAAAACTGGTCCTTGAGGCTTACCAAATTAAAATAATTTATTATATATATATATGAAATGTCCAACGAACTGGTCCTTGAGGAATAGCACATTGTAATTTGGAAAATGTTAAAGTCTGTCTATGTGATTGTTCCTTGAGGCACAAAAACTGAAATAACTTGTAATAGAAAAATATCCAGAGAACTGGTCCTTGAAGTACATTACATTAGAATAGCTTGTAATAGAAAAATGCCCAGAGAACTGGCCATTGAGGCTTACCTCATCGAAATAATTTATAATATATAAAAAATGCTCCAAGAACTGATCCTTAAGGTGTACCACAACGAAATTTGAGAAATGGTGGAAGAGTTGTCTATGTGATTATTCTTTTAGGCACGAAAACTGAAATAATTTGTAAACGAAAAATGCCTAGTGTGATAAACTTGGAGTTACTTGATTTAGTTTATCTGAATAAAACACATGCGTTCGGTTTTGTCTAATAATGAATGGATCGATATTGCTTACATGTTACAATACATAATAATCAGGTCAATTGGTGAGGTTGTTCAACTTAATAATAGGAATTCCTAGTTATAATAAAAATGCTAATTCTACAATAATATATACCATCACACTAGAAAACTGGCCCTTGAGGCTTACCAAATTAAAATAATTCATTATATATATGAAATGTCCAACGAACTGGTCCTTGAAGAAAAGCACATTGTCATTTGGAAAATATTAAAGTCTCTGTCTATGTGATTGTTCCTTGAGGCACAAAAACTGAAATAACCTGTAATAGAAAAAAGCCCAGAGAACTGGTCCTTGATGCTTACCTCATCGAAATAATTTATTATATATAAAAAATGTCCCAAGAACTGGTCATTGGGGTGTACCACAATGAAATTTGAGAAATTGTGGAAGCGTTGTCTATGCTATTGCTCTTTGAGGCACAAAAACTGAAATAATTTGTTGAAGAAAAATGCCTAGAAAACTGGTCCTTGAGGCTTACCACATTAAAATACTTTATTGTATATATAAAATGCCCTACGAACTGCTCCTTGAGGTATAGCACATTGAAATTTGAAAAATGTTTAAGTCTCTGTCTATGTGATTGTTCCCTGAGGCACAAAAACTGAAATAACTTGAAATAGAAAAATGTCCAGAGAACTGGTCCTTGAAGCACACTACATTGGAATAACTTGTAATAGAAAAATGCACAGTGAACTGGTCCTTGGGGCTTACATCAAATGGTGAAAGCGGTTTCTATGTAATTGTTCTTTAAGGCACAGAAACTGAAATAATTTGTTAAAGAAAAATGCCAAGAAAATTGGTCCTTGAGACTTACCACATTAAAATGATAAGATCCTTGTTCCGCAGCTATTGAGCTTGACACAGATATGTGAAAGGTTGGAATGACTAATCAGCTCGATGTAAATGAAACTGCTGAGAGTGGAATATTTCAGAATATTTCAAGCATTGGAGTTGATAGGAATAACAGGTGAAGGAATGGAATTGTCACACAGGAGAGAAAATAATGCTGATACATTTATGATAGAGATATTGTTAAATGAATGCACACACGTTCGGTAATGGTAAGGTCAACGCATGTGTACTGAAGGATGGGAAGACAGAGCTGGTAGTGTCGATTTCGATGAATCTACCGGAATGATTGACAATAATAAGCCTGAAAACTAAATACTTAAATGGTTTATATCAGAGATATCCTTTGAATGATAATTTCATTTTCACATCTCTGAACCGTAAGTGAATATTTTTGTGCTTTCATACTCTATCAGATATCTCACCAGTACCTGACAATTGATCTCAATTCAATTACTTGAATCGGATTGAATGGTAATACCCCAAGAATCTTTCGTCCTTCTTACGACACCAGAGGTTCTGCAGGGACCACATCTATGCAGGTTCATTTTGTGGGAGTATATTGTGACTTTGATGTAACGGTTGAGTAATTCGTATTCGAACAAACACCAAACATTTCGAAATTATTGAATTGAATTTCCAAAAGAAAAATTGGTGAACCCTGGTTTGATTTTACACTGGAGAAAATGATACAGTCCTATGTCGCATTTGAGAAAATTGAAAAATTTCAGTGTGCCCCGTTTTGCAGATTTTTACAAGATGAAAATATATTTATGAAAAGAATTAGATTACCGATACTCCTGTGTCTGATTTGGAAACTCGAATAAAAATGTTTCACTAAATGGCCTATCAATCTACTTAAAAAACTCAAATATTGTTTGAAGCAGTATTATTTTAAATAGAAATAGATTTTTTTTGTGTTTTCATCATAATCTTAAAATTAGACAATGGTTACCTGAAGATGATGAAATTTTCGATAGCAAGTGTGTATTATTTTCATTGTCAAAGCCCTGACGGCATTGGCAAATAGCTGGGACCGCAAACAGGATTTTTATACTTCTTTATTAAAAAACAGTACTTGTGGATGATTAAATCTTCTCATGAACTAATGTTTCCTTTGAAATTACCCTCTAAACTATGTAGAAGAGCACGTGCCAAGAACGCTATTCGTAGAAAATGTTATATTTTGGATAATTTTAGACGATTTGAACATTGGTTCAACCATAGTCTTTGAGCGGTAAGGAATGCAATGTTATGGCTATCTACCACAAGCTATTGAAACTGATTCCATCTTCTTGAAACTGTGGAAAATTTCCTTCATTCTTTCCAGATATGAATACTGAGTTCCTGTAAAATTGCATCTCAATCAGTTGAGTTGTTTTTCCGTAAATGAGTAACAGATGACTCGCAGTCGCACAGCTAATTTTATAATAAATACATGGTGTATAGGAAATTGTGAAGCTAATGAGTCAGAACATTCTGTAGAAACTGTGCGCGCACTGTAAAAAATGCAATTCTGGATTATCAGTTTTCACAAATAATTATTATTGCAAAAATACATTACAGAGCGATAGGAAATGAAACTGAATCTAATGTGGCGACATAATGTCTGGAGGTGTACGGTTTATTGAGTTCATTAACATTAACGAAAATAAAAATAGGAGTGTAACTGGAGAAATGAATGACGGGACATATTCAGACGTATACCGAGGCTTAAGTTTTGAAAATACACATAGGATAGCGATGGTTTAATCGAGTTCTGCCTAGCTATATGAAAAACATGACTTCTATTGATTGAGAAAAACCACTTACTATCAGAAAATCATTGGGAACTTAAAATGCAAAGATTAAAAATGTATTGGTGTTTTGACAAATGGCTGACACAAGTTTTTGGGAATTTGGTGGTTCAGTTCGTAAACAAAACTCAGTGTTAATCCAGAATCCAGACCTTACGTGGGCTGAACAAATGCCTTGCTCCACAAAAGTATAAAGCATCATGAGCAAGAATAATGTATCTGTGTGAATCCAGGGGCACTGCAACTGAGAAGACATAGTGGGATTTGACGGGTTCACCTATAATTGATATAGTTAATTTGCTAGCATAATAATAATAGTAATAATAAATGGCCTTTTTTCTCCTGGCGGAGTTTTGCTGAGCTATTCTTCCACTCAACCAATAATCGGTACTTTGATGAATAATAATAATAGTTGTACCCCACCTTTAAAGACTCTATCTTTTGGGATTCCTCAATATGAGTATTTGGGAATAATGCTAATATTTTATCAGTTTCTACAGAATGTTCTGACACATTAGCTTCACAATTTTCCATACACCATGTAGTTATTATAAAATTAGCTGTGCGACTGCGAGTCGCAATTTTACAGGAACTCAGTATTCATATCTGGAAAGAATGAAGGAAATTTTCCACAGTTTCAAGAAGATGGAATCAGTTTCAATAGCTTGTGGTAGATAGCCATAACATTACATTCCTTACCGCTTAAAGACTATGGTTGAACCAATGTTCAAATCGTGTAAAATTATCCAAAATATAACATTTTCTACGAATAGCTTTCTTGGCACGTGGTCTTCTGCATAGTTTAGAGGGTAATTTCAAAGGAAACATTAGTTCATGAGAAGAATTAATCATCCACAAGTACTGTTTTTTAACGGAGAAGTATAAAAATCCTGTTTGCGGTCCCAGCTATTTGCCAAGGCCGTCATAGGGCCTCATCAGTTGCCATGGCCTTAGGTGTTTCAGGGCTTTGACAATGAAAATAATACACACTTGCTATCGAAAATTCCATCATCTTTAGGTAGCCATTGTCTAATTTTAAGATTATGATGAAAACACAAAAAAAATTCTATTTCTCTTTAAAATAATACTGCTTCAAACAATATTTGAGTTTTTTAAGTAGATTGATAGGCCATTTGGTAACACATTTTTATTCGAGTTTCCAAATCAGACACAGGAGTATCGGTAATGTAATTCTTTTCATAAATATATTTTTGTCTTGTAAAAATCTGCAAAACGGGGAACACTGAAATCTTTCAATTTTCTCAAATGAGACATAGGACTGTATCATTTTCTCCAGTGTAAAATCAAACCAGCGTTCACCATTTTTTCTTTTGGAAATTCAAATTAATATTTCGAAATGTTTGGTGTTTGTTCGAATACGAATTACTTAACCGTTACATCTTTGAAGTGAGTGTGAAATACCTTCAAAGTCACAATATACTCCCACAAAATGAACCTGCATAGATGTGGTCCCTGCAGAACCTCTGGTGTCGTAAGAAGAGCGAAATATTCTTGGGGTATTACCATTCAATCCGATTCAAGTAGTTGAATTGAGATCTGCCCAATTGTCAGGTACTGGTGATATATCTGATAGAGTATGAAAGCACAAAAATATTCACATACGGTTCAGGGATGTGAAAATGAATTTATTATTCAATGGATATCTCTGATATAAACCATTTAAGTATTTAGTTTTCAGGCTTATTATTGTCAATCATTCCACGCTCGGTAGATTCATCGAAATAGACACTACCAGCTCTGAATTCCCATCCTTCAGTACCCATTGTCCTTACCATTACCGAACGTGTGTGCATTCATGTAACAATATCTCTAACATAAATGTATTAGCATTATTTTCTCTCCTGTGTGACAATTCCATTCCTTCACCTGTTATTCCTATCAACTCCAATGCTTGAAATATTCTGAAAAATTCCACTCTCAGTAGTTTCATTTACATCGAGCTGATTAGTCATTCCAGCCTTTCGCATATCTGTGTCAAGCTCAATAGCTGCGGAACAAGTATTTTATCATTCTAATGTGGTAAGCCACAAGGACCAATTTTCTAGGTATTTTTCTTTAACAAATTATTTCAGTTTCTGTGCCTTAAAGAACAATTACATAGACACCGCTTTCACCATTTGAGATAAGCATCAAGGACCAGTTCACTGTGCTTTTTTCTATTACAAGTTATTCCAATGTAGTGTGCTTCAAGGACCATTTCTCTGGACATTTTTCTATTTCAAGTTATTTCAGTTTTTGTGCCTCAGGGAACAATCACATAGACAGAGACTTAAACAATTTTCAAATTTCAATGTGCTATACCTCAAGGACCAGTTCGTAGGTCATTTTATATATACAATAAAGTATTTTAATGTGGTAAGCCTCAAGGACCAGTTTTCTAGGCATTTTTCTTCAACAAATTATTTCAGTTTTTGTGCCTCAAAGAGCAATAGCATAGACAACGCTTCCACAATTTCTCAAATTTCATTGTGGTACACACCAAGGACTAGTTCTTGGGACATTTTTTATATATAATAAATTATTTCGATGAGCATCAAGGACCAGTTCTCTGGGCTTTTTTCTATTACAAGTTATTTCAGTGTTTGTGCCTCAAGGAACAATCACATAGACAGAGACTTTAATATTTTCCAAATGACAATGTGCTTTTCGTCAAGGACCAGTTCGTTGGACATTTCATATATACAGGGTGTTTCTTGAGTACGTGTAGAAACTTCAAGAGCATGTTGCTGACGTCAAAATAAGAAAAAAAGTTCCCATAAACATATGTTCGCAAGTTATTCTTTTCTAAGATACAGAGTGTCAAAGTTTAATTCTTATATTTGTTTTTTGTGAATAAATTCCAAAATATTTGTGACATTTGAGTAAAGTTTGATATCTGGAATGACTTTTCAATGACAAAATCAAATTTTATGTTAAAAAACTAATTTCTAATTGAATTTATTTTAAATTTAAAAACCTTGTCATTCAAAATCACTTGCGTCGATTATTTCAAATCTCACCAACTCAAAAATAGTTGCTCGCATCAAATTTGCTTTTCTCGTTGAAAAATATTCCCAGATACCAAACTTTACCCAAATATCATAAGTATTTTGAAATTATCCACAAAAAATAAAAATAAGAATTCAACTTTGACACTCTGTATCTCAGAAACGAATAACTTGCGGACATATATTTATAGGAACTTTTCTTCTTATATTGATGTCGGCAACACGCTCCTAAATTTTCTACACGTACTCAAGAAACACCCTGTATAATAAATTATTTTAATTTGGCAAGCCTCAAGGACCAGTTTTCTAGGCATTTTTCTTTTACAAATAATTTCAGTTTTCGTGCCTAAAAGAGTAATCACATAGACAACTCTTCCACCATTTTTCAAATTTCGTTGTGGTACACCTCAAGGATCAGTTCTTGGAGCATTTTTTATATATTATAAATTATTTCGATGAGGTAAGCCTCAATGGCCAGTTCTCTGGGCATTTTTCTATTACAAGTTATTTCAGTTTTTGTGCCTCAAGGAACAATCACATAGACAGACTTTAACATTTTCCAGATTACAATGTGCTATTTGTAGCACGCCGCTCCTGGTCTGTATAATTCGGTGACGAGTGAGTTAAGAAAGCGCGGGAAACGATGTACAGTGCGGGAGTGCAAGTGCATCACCGGCGCATCAGTCGGTCTTTGACAGTGGACCGAGAAGGCTATATCCCCCGATAATGTTAGTGGTCTAACGTATAACTTTATGTACCAACCATATTCCTATGAATATTAGTATTAATAAAGTATTGTTTGAGTAGTGAATACGAGGCAGCAATTTTATTTGAACCCACGCGGCTCTAAAGACGAGCCGGCATATTACATATTCCTCAAGGACCTGTTCTTTGGGCATTTTATATATATATCGTTATATATTTTTTTATATTGTTATATTGTTTTATATTTTTATATATGATATTGTTTTATATAATTTAAGTGATTTAATGAAATTGTGATTGAGAACAATTGTAATTGTAATTGTACCTTATTACCTTTCAGTTTGATGCTCAGTCGGTGCGCCACTGTAGAGATGATCCTCTTTTATCTCAAGGAGGGTTCAGTTTGGACTTTTTCTTCTGATCTTGCTGTTGGTATGATTGCAATAAAATGTAAATTGTACACACTGAATGTCAAAATAAATGACACTGGCAATTGGTACTCTTGCACCAAATTGCATGCAGGCTGGCCAATATGTGATATTTATTATTGAAGACAGTTGGTATTCTTGATGTGTAAAATTATGAATTTGGAATAAATGTCAAATAGATGAATTTTTATTTTATTGAACTGGTTGATATCAAAACAAGAAATATTTGCTCAAATATCTAAAACTACCTATCCTAACCGAAAACTATCTCATTCTAGATATTGTTCTCATGAACTTTTCAATCTATTACTAAAATTTACTGTCATTTAGTACGATTTACTTTAATGGTCCATGGTCCTGAGAAATTTCAATGTTCTATGATTGATTGATTGTCTATCTGACTTGGGTTATGTTTATATTTTCAGAAAGTTTGTTTTTATGAAATTTTAACTTCGATTACTGTTTATACATCACAGAGGAAAGTTCAAAAAGGTGTACCTTGATTGTCTCCGCTGTTTTCTGCGCTAATTTGGTCTTTCCTCTTGAAATTTTCAATTTGAAGGTGAGTTCTGATTGTGCCTTCCGGGTAGTTTATTCTGTTGATTTTGGTATTGGTTTTTTCTTTCTGCTAATTATTTGCTGCTTTGACTATTCTTCTTGCTCTATTTCTGTTGTAATATTTGTATTTTATTTAATTTTTCCTTCAGCTTTCGAATATCCTCTCCCAAACTTCAGCTTCTATCGTCAACAACCAATTCCTAGCAACCAGCCTCTCGCTTCTTCTCAAACCAAACTGAGGATTTGAGTGTTTTATGGTAAACTCAAATTTTAATAACTGATTCTACTATTTACATAACCTATAATTACTTTCTTAATTTCTATTTTTTTTTTCTTGTTTTAGATACCTTTCTGTCCACAACTGCTCTCCAATACTACTAAGCCCTACTATCTGCCTTTGCTACCTGTATCAATCGTATTTATTTTGACATTACTGTTCAGTGTGTTTTTTTTAAGTTTTCTTTTAATCAGATTATTATTTTAAATTTAATTTCGTTTTCAAGATCCTGATATCAATTTGAATGACTTGTTCTAATTTGGTTATTCTTTTCATGCAGATTACTTAAAAATAGGTGGTGTATATTCTTGTCGAACAAAGAACGAACCAAAACTGACTCCTTCTTGATGAGAATTTAGATCAAAGTGACATGGTTTATAACACTAAAATACCAATATATATATATATATATATATATATATATATATATATATATATATGTATATATATATATATATATTGTCAGGGTCACTGTCTATTTTCACAAAATTCCCAAAACAGCAACTAATGAGCCCTGACTTGTTTGTGGAAACCGCGGCTAAGCTTTTCGACAGTGGAGACGGGGTGGGTAGAGAGGTTGAAAGAAAGTTATAAGATAGGTAAGAAATATAATTTATTGATTTAAAGCTTGACGGAAAAGAGTTAGAAAAGTTGAATAGAAGAAAGAAGGCAGGTGGCTTCACCCTAACGTAGAACAGGAAGAAGAAGATTACATGAAAAGACCTTGGCTGCTGATCCTGGCTACCGTGGCCAACCGTAAACATCAACAGGCCCTAAACATAGAAGAAGGAGAGAGGAAGAAGAAGATAGAAATTGACAGTACAATTTGACAATTGGCGTTATGCGAAATTAATAACAAACAATAACAAACAATTTAAATGCAATGGTTCGTGTACAAGAACTGCAAAGAATCAACAATACATCTGAATCCGACAACAGTAATTATTGTACTGATGGAAGAATACAGTTACCCTCGGTATGCATACCACCGGTTTACACTTATTTATGTGATTCTCAATGAAGCAAGTTGACCCAAAATTACTATTTTATATTACTTGACGCACTTTTCTCGTAGGGTTCGATGACACCGAGATACGGATTTCGTCCTTTATGTATCCAATGCTCCCAGAGAAGTAAATAAATAATGTTAAGATGGTTACCTTGACTTTGGAGTGTTGGTGAACTTCAGCAGGGCTCTCTCGATATACTACCTTGGACTTCTTTCAGAGCGAAATATTCGCTTCCACAATTACGGGCGATTTCTCAGATTCTTGGCTTGTACAGGGCGACTTGATAGTTCAGTGCAAAGAATAAAAGCTACGAGAAGGTATCGTGCAAAGCTTAGCAGGTGATAGTCATCTATAGGATGGTCTGGAGAATAAGCTTAAGAGTATGCGTTTGCATGCAATAAGATAAGCGTTATGATATCAGTAGAAAGTTATACTACTTGATAGAAGAAGGCCTGAAAGGAAATATCTTTCAGAAAATATTTTATAACGGCAAGTGAGATGAGTTTAAAAGCTAGTAAGAGGGGTTCCGAAGCAGAAAAGTAAAGTAAAATAAAACATACCTTTGATGGAGTGTGGCCTTTCAGAAGGTTCGTCCTTCGACAAACAAAAGTTCAAAGACTTACGTTGTTTCAATATGAATCCAACCAAAGTTGGGTATTGATTATCCGACCTAGGATAAATCAAAAGTTTTGTAATTTGAAACACATAAAATCTCAAAAATCCGTAAAAATACGATGCTCTTCACGTGTCTGGTCTGGACCAAAAAAAGAAGGAAGGGCCTTTTTTTATGAAGCTCTAGTTTGCTGAAAGAGGGGAAACTTGAAGTTGACATGACAGAATGATAAGTCACTTTTCACTTGTCATGGATATGACAGAAATGACACGAAATTTATGAATACATTCCCGAATTTCTCCAGGAAATGTTTAAGGAATGCAAAGCCACAATGAAAAGGAATGCCATCAATAGAAAAGGTATGAAAGTCACTTTTCGGTAGAGAGAGATCATTATTCAATTATAGAAGTGGGGTTGTGTTTGGTTGTTGTTTGTTTACAACCTGTTTACTTTTGTAGGATAAATGAAGAGAAGAGATCAGCAGAAATATGTGAAACAGGCGATAAATCACTCCGAAAGCATCCAAGTAGCTAGCTGTACGAAGGTTTAATATGATCAAGCCGAGTGGAGCCGCAGCTATGCTAAAGGAAAATGCCATGAACCATGATCAGAGCGATTTTCAATATCAAAAAGGTTTAGTTGATGTGGAAGGTTTTCTGAACTACCGACTTGCAGCCAATATATTAATGAATATACAGGTGGTCATCAAAATCAACCTCGAATAAAATAGAGAGTTTCATCCAGGCGAAATCCGAAGGCAATACTACTCGTGGTAGTCGAACCAGGCAAAGAGTAACATAAGCGTTTATGAGACCGTAACAATATATATATATATATATATATATATATATATATATATATATATATATATATATATATATATATATATATATATATGAAAACTAGAATTTCGGGTTGAACCGCGTCTGGAATTTGTTGAAATTCGACGTTTCGGCTCCGATTTTGGAGCCATTTTCAAGAATAAGAAGGATAGGTATAGTGAGGAAACGTGATTCTACACTGAGGTCTCAGTCTGCCTTAGAGAGAGCCAGTGACGAGACTTGGGGAGTAGGCAGATTGAGACCCCGACGTCAAGTCACAAAATCCTAACGCGATAATACCTGAGGAGTAGGCAGTTAGTTGTTGCCTTGTGAGTACAAGGTCTTCTAACCGATGCCACAAATGTGTGGTTGGCTTCCTGTTGTTGACTTCCTTTGTTTCTATTTTTACATCCAAGTGTTGTACATCTTCGCACTTGATTTTACCGTACTGAAGAGAGCTTAAGCTCGAAACACGTGTCTACGGTTGCACAACATTTTGAGGGTTATACCCAATAACTTTTTTACTTATATTTTTATATATATATATATATATATATATATATATTCCAGTGACTGTAAAACAGTCGAAAACAATCCTTTAGGAACTCACTATACCGAAACCGGTCTGCAGTTGGTTCCTTGTTTGGATCAGGCGGTGTCCTGCTGTCTGTCTCTGAGAGCTCTAGCAAAGTTGTTCCTTCAAAGTAAGGATTTTTGCACATATGTCTGACAGATATAATTCAATATCTGTCGAGGTATTAGCCAGAGAAGTAGTTGTTTTCTGTCGGACATATGCCATACAATCTATACAAAGGTATAGTGAGTTCCTAAAGGATTGTTTTCGACTGTTTTACAGTCACTGGAACATTTATTGCTCCTTGAAACAAGTATTCAGCATATACCATTTCGCACCCGAAATGTCCTTCTGGAGCGCTCTCTAATCTGTTGTCGTGGTGGATCCTGTAAGCGATTGCAGTGTTCATCCCGGCGAACGATGACGGGCACCGGGCCCCCGCGTGTATACAACCGTGATAACCAGGACTGCACTGATGAGGGACTTCATCCCGAAACCGGTCTGCAGTTGGTTCCTTGTTTGGATCAGGCGGGGTCCTGCTGTCTGTCTCTGAGAGCTCTTGCAAAGTTGTTCCTTCAAAGTAAGGATCTTTGCACATATGTCTGACAGATATAATTCAATATCTGTCGAGGTATTAGCCAGAGAAGTAGTTGTTTTCTGTCGGACATATGCCATACAATCTATACAAAGGTATAGTGAGTTCCTAAAGGATTGTTTTCGACTGTTTTACAGTCACTGGAACATTTATTGCTCCTTGAAACAAGTATTCAGCATATACCATTTCGCACCCGAAATGTCCTTCTGGAGCGTTCTCTAATCTGTTGCCGTGGTGGATCCTGTAAGCGATTGCAGTGTTCATCCCGGCGAACGATGACGGGCACCGGGCCCCCGCGTGTATACAACCGTGATAACCAGGACTGCACTGATGAGGGACTTCATCCCGAAACCGGTCTGCAGTTGGTTCCTTGTTTGGATCAGGCGGTGTCCTGCTGTCTGTCTCTGAGAGCTCTTGCAAAGTTGTTCCTTCAAAGTAAGGATCTTTGCACATATGTCTGACAGATATAATTCAATATCTGTTGAGGTATTAGCCAGAGAAGTAGTTGTTTTCTGTCGGACATATGCCATACAATCTATACAAAGGTATAGTGAGTTCCCAAAGGATTGTTTTCGACTGTTTTACAGTCACTGGAACATTTATTGCTCCTTGAAACAAGTATTCAGCATATATATATATATATATATATATATATATATATAGAGGAAGGGTAGTCCTTGCTGACTAGTTAGGAATGGAACTAGTAAATGCTGCAAAGCCCCACTATTTACTAGTTCCATTCTTATATATATATATATATATATATATATATATATATATATATAATATATTATTTTAATGTAGTAAGCCTCAAGGACCAGTTTTCTAGGCATTTTTATTTTACAAATCATTTCAGTTTTCGTGCCTCAAAGAACAATCTATAGACAACGCTTCCACCATTTTTCAAATTTCGTTGTGGTACACCTCGAGGACCAGTTCTTGGGGCACTTTTTATATATATTGAATCATTCCAATGAGGTTAGCCTCAAGGACCAGTTCTCTGGGCATTTTTCTATTACAATGTGGTGTGCTTCAAGGACCAATTCTCTGGCCATTATTGTTTATATCGTAAATCATTTCAATGTGGTAAGCCTCTATGACTAGGAGTTTGGGCATTTTTCATTATAAGTGATTTCAGTTTTTGTGCCTCGAGGAACGACAACTTAGACGAAGACTCTAGCATTTTTCAATTTTATTACCATAATAAGGTCCGTGCAATGTGTTAGAAGGAAAGTTTTTGAGTGAGATTTTACCGGATGAACAACTTCAAAAAGCTGAAGTATATTATCAAGTTGACTTGGAATATTTTCAAGTGAACTGAATGTCATTTCTTACGAGTGGAAATGAGCCCGAAGCGAGATTTCATGGGTGGGAGTTTCATCGGTTTAAATTAAACAAGGCTCGTACTATGCTTGAGTAAGCAAGTTTGTGGGAAATACTTCACCAACGAGATCAATTACTCCAAAAGACTGAAGACAATGTCGATTTGACTTGAAAGAATACGGTAGCAGTGGCCAGTAGAACTGAGTTGTGGCTATTCATCGCTATCTGTGGCTTTCTGTTGTTAGCAGTGGCTAGCTGTGGGGATCTGAGGTTATCCGTGGTTATCTGAGAATGTCTGTGGCGCTCTATGACCATCTGCGACTAGAACACAGAAACACATGAACACAAACAAATAAACCAACACACAGACACTCGAACACACTAACACTCGATCACGCGAACAGAAGAACAAGCACGAACACACAGACAGTTGAACACACGAAAAAACAAGAACAGAAGAACACGCGAACAAACGAAAAAACAACTACACACAAACATAAGAACACGCGAACAAACAGCTGTATGTGTATGTGTATCTGTGGTTTGAACACAAAAACACATGGTCACAAACAAATACACGAACCCACAGACACTCGAACACGCGAACACGCGAACTCACGACCATATACGAACACACTGACAGTCGAACACAAGAACACATCAACATACGATCAAACACCTTCACACACAAAACTTATGAACATGCTAACTCGCGAACAAATACATACACAAGCACACGCCAACATGCGAACAGGAAAACACACGAACAAACACGGACACACGGACAGTAGAACACACGAACACGCGAACATACGAACAAACAAATACGAACACTCGAATACCTGAAGACGCGAACAAACGAACAAGCACGAACACACAGACAGTTGAACACACGTAGAAACTAGAACACAAGAAAAAGCGAACAAACAGCTACACAAACAAACATAAGAACACGCGATCAAACAGCTGTCTGTGGCGCTCTATGTGTATCTGAGGTTTAAACACACGAACACATGATCACAAACAAATACACGAACCCACCGAAACTCGAACACGTGAACTCACGAATTGAACCCGTTTCAAGTACCTCGTACTTGTCGAGACATGTCTGTAACGTGACGTTAGCAAATTCCAGGTAATTTGATATCTGACACGTGCATTCATTAACCTTGAAATAGGTCATTCAACCCGTATTGATTAACGCTGATCGGGACTATTGCTTCATCAAATTCCAGATAATCTGATACCTAACACGTGCACTTATTGACCTTGAAATAGGTCATCGAACCCATATTGAATTTCTCCTACTTGTCAAGACTTGTTTGTAATTAGGACTATGACTTCAGCTAATTCTAGGTATTATGACCTATCTGTAAACGGAACTATGTCGTCAGAGAATTTCTGGTAATTTGATATCTGACACGTACACTTATTTACCTTGATATAGGTGATTGAACCCGTATCGAATTTCAATGAACTATATGTAACCGGAATTATGGCGTCAGCAAATTCCAGGTAATTTGATATCTGACACGTCTATTCATCAACCTTGAAATAGGTCATTCAACCCGTATTGAATTTTGCTGACCTCTCTGAAACCGAAATCATGGTGTCAGCGATTCTCAGGTACTCTGATGTCTGACACGTGCACTTCATGATATGGAAAGAGTTAATTGGATCCATCTTGGATTTTTCCTACTTGTCAAAACTTGACTATAACCGGAAACGTGGCGTCAGAAAATTTCAGGTAATCTGATACCTGACACGTGCACTTATTGACCTTGTAAGAGGTCATTGAACTCGCATTGAATTTCGTTGACCTCTCTGTATCCAGAACTGTAGCGTCAGCAAATCCCAAGTAATTTGAAATCTGACCGGTGCACATCATGAACTTGCACTTCATGACCTTGAATGAGGTCAATGAAACCGTTTCAAGTTTCTCTACTTGTCGCGACTTGTCTGTAACGTGACGTCAGCAAATTCCAGGTAATCTGGTATCTGACACGAGCATTCCTAACCCTTGAAATAGGTCATTCAACCCGTATTGATTTTCTCTGATCGGAACTATTGCGTCATCGAATTCCAGGTGATCTGATACCTAACACGTGCACTTATTGACCTTGAAATAGGTCATCGAACTCATATTGAATTTCTCCTACTTGTCGATACTTGTCTGTAACCGGAAACGTGTGAAATATTATATCTGACACGTGCACTTATTGACCATGAAAGAGGTCATTGAACCCGTGTTGAATTGTTCTAACTTGTTGAGACTGGTCTGTAACGTGACGTCAACAAACTCCAGGTAATCTGACACGTGCATTCATTAACCAAAAAATTGGTCATTTAACCAGTACTGATTTTCGCTGACTAGAGCTATTGCGTCATCGAATTCCAGGTAATCTGATACGTAACATGTGCACTCATTGACCTTGAAATAGGTCATTGAACCCATATTGAATTTCGCTGCTCCCGTTGCTCTCTCATTTGTATAGACCCTCCTCCCGTTGCTCTCTCATTTGTTATCTACTCCTGTATCTCGAAAACTAGTCAGCCGATTTCTTTGTGCCCATGGACACTTTTGCTTAGGGAGTCAAGATCTACATCATACCAAAAATTCAGGGAATTTAACCGAAAGCCATTTTCCATAAGGAAAGTGCGGGGTCCTTTATTAACGTATCTGTAATATAATCTATCGATTAGGCGGATTGGAAAATCATTATTATAGGTGTTCCGTCTTCAAATTAGAATTTAGATTTAGTAAAGTAACTTAATTAATTATTTTGTATGGGAAATTAGAATAATATAATTCATTTGGTAGTACCCTCTGTACAATTCAGAAAGGCAGAAACGAATGTTTTGTTAGTATTCGGGTTTTTTAGTTTTTTACGATACCGCGCAAAAAAGCAGTGGAACAGTATTCCGAGCAGCCAAGACCATCCCAGGCAGTCCACAGTACACGAAGCACCAGGTAGGGCTATTTTATTACTGTTTCACTGCATCGTTTATTGTCCAGAAATTCGTTTGGAAACTTATTTCATAAAGGGTACTGGTAACATTTGGTCGTTTGTTTATGCCTTTCTGAGATAAAAAAACAGCGTTGTCTTGTTGAAAAACTTGTTTTGATACATATTCGTTATTTCGTGAGTATAGTTTGAAGATATTATTTTCAAAATTACTCGATTTTTTCATTAAAATAGTACAAATAAAAGAAATACAGCTGTTTCTTTCGTTCGACAAAAATTATTTTATTACATTTGTTCATTTGAGACGGCGCCGGCGATAAAAACAAAAAATCTCTCGTACAAATTAGTTTGGAATAAAAAAGGAGGAATTCTTTACCTACATGTTTTTTTTTTGGCTGCTTACTAAGAAAGTAGGCGTTTATCGATACATCCGTAATTGATTGGCATTCAGTGGCGTATTAATAAAAATAGTTGGCATTTGAATAAAAATAATAACGGAATTCTTCATCTATTTGATAAGCACGGCGAACCAGCAGTGGACCATTAATTTTATGTATTAGTTACTTATTCCTTTGAGAATATTTTTATGTACATATTTCTATTTGGAAGTCAGTCACTTGGGTTAAATGTATGTTAAATTCTTGAATCGCGGTCATTTCTGTCGGAATTGAATCAAAATTTGTATTCAAAAATACTTTATCGCATTTTTTCGTTAATAATTTATTTTGTCTCATTACGTTGAACATTATATTTAGTAGAACAAGATGGCAGCTGCCAAAATTAAACAGCATCGTGTAATGAGAGACACTTGGTTGCAGCGTTCAGATGAAATTAAAGAATGTGCCGATCTGGCTGGAACTGATGATGATATAAAAGACGAATTCAAAGCTAGATATCAAGATCTCAATTCAATATCTACAGAATTTCAAAATAATCATTTAATGCTTATTGGAATTATATCAACTCAATACGGGGCTGACATAGAAGCAGAGCATTTAATTAGAAGGGAATTTGATAGAAAATACTATTCTATAAAAACAAAATATTCTAGGTTATTTTGTGTAACAAATCCAGTACCTCCTATCATGAATAATCCCAATGTGAAATTACCAAAGATTGATATTCCAAAATTTAGTGGAAATTTACAGGAATGGCCAGCCTTTTTAGACTTGTACAAATCACTTATTCATACAAATGGTTCTCTCAGTAAAACTGAAAAATTCAGGTATCTGTTGTCTTCTTTGTCAGAAGGAGCTCTTTCTTGCATCAAATCTTTGAAAATAACTGATAACAATTATGATACTGCTTTTATTACATTAGTTGATCGATTTCAAAACCCACGACTCATAGCTAGTACTTATTGGCAGGAAATAGTGGATTTCCCGAAACTACATACTGAGTCGGCTACAGGTTTACGCAGTTTGCTTAAATGTTTTCATGAAAATTTAGATGGTTTAAGAAATTTAAATCTACCGGTAGATGAGTGGAGTTTTGTACTATTTCATATTTTGATTAAAAAATTGGACACTGCAACCATAAAACTTTTCGAAATGAATTATGCTTCTTCAGAAATACCTTCGTATGAAGATCTTGTTACTTTCTTGAAATCGCAATGTACTGCATTAGAGTCAGTTGTCTTATACTCGCAAAAAGGTTCTCGTAGTTCATACAATAATAAATACAGTTCAAGTGATGCGTTTACTCGAGAAAACAAAAATGAAAAAAGAACATTTTTAGTTACTAACAATAACAAGGCATCAGGAACTTGTTCATTATGCAATGCATCTCATTTGATATACAAATGTCCATCCTTTCTGAATAAAACCCCCACTGATCGTTACAGGTTAGTCAAACAAAAAGGTTTGTGTTTGAATTGTTTACATCCTTCACATCGATCTTCTGAATGCAGAGTTCAAGACACGTGCCATGTGTGCCATCATAAGCACCATAGCTTGATTCATTTCATCGGCAGCACTCCTCAGCAGATGAGTGCTGACTCAAGTGGTCATAGTTCGAATTCGGCGATTTCGCAAGAAAGTAGTACCTCGGTATTTCGAATGTGTCCTCCAATAATTCACAAGTGTTTTTTGGTTCTGTTGGAAATAACACAATAGCTTTATTGGCCACCGCAGTGGTAGAAATCAAAGATGGATACGAAACTTTTCAAAAGGTTAGGGTGTTATTGGATGGTGGGAGTCAAGTAAGCTTGATTTCGTCTGCATGTGCCAATCGTTTGAAATTATCTCGGTCTCGTTTGTCACTAACTGTTAGTGGAATTGGACAGTGTGCACTGGAAGCCAAATATGGAGTTTCTTTTCAGCTTCAATCTGCTGCAGCAGGTGTACCGGCAGTTAGCGTCGAAGCTGTAGTTATACAAAAAATTTCATCGCACATGCCAAGTTCACATTTTCCTTTCGAGCATTGGTCTCATTTGAAGAATATTCAACTGGCTGATCCCCACTTTAATATTCCTAGTGGAGTGGATATTTTATTGGGAGCGGAGTTGATCCCTGATATTTTACGAGGCGGCCAGATTCGTGGAGATCGTGATCAGCCTATGGCTATTGAAACCATATTTGGATGGGTTGTTACAGGTAAAATATGTCTTCAACCCCCCACATTGAAATACTCCTTGTTGACACATGCTCAAAATTTGTCGTTAGATGCCACTTTGCAGAAATTTTGGGAGTTAGAAGAAATTCCCCAGTCAAATTGCATGACACAAGATGAACAAAGATGTGAAGAGTTGTTCATAGCCTCGCATCATCGTGATCGATCTGGACGATATATTGTTTATCTACCTTTCAAAGAAGAAGCACCTTCTTTTCTGGAAACTCGTTCTATGGCGATTAGACGATTTTTATGTTTGGAACGTCGTTTGTTACAGAACAAAAATTTGTATTCGGCCTATTCATCGTTCATGAAGGATTACTTGGAAAATGGACATATGAGTAAAATTGATATTTTGCCGAATGATCCAATTAAGGTTTATTACATTCCTCATCATGGAGTTCAAAAACCTGACAGTACTTCTACCAAGTTAAGGGTTGTTTTTGATTCATCGGCATCACCTCCTGGTGGTGAATCTCTGAATGAAAAATTGTTGGTGGGACCAAAATTACAGAGGGATTTAGTCAGTATTCTACTTCGTTTCAGATTACATGCTTTCGTAGTAACCGCAGATATTCGACAGATGTATTTACAAATATTCGTGGCTCAGGAACAACGAGATTACCAGCGAATTGTGTGGCGATTTGATCCTAATGGTAAACTTCATGAATATCAGTTGAATACTGTCACATTTGGAGTGGCAAGCTCGCCGTATTTAGCCATTCGTACATTGCTACAACTTGCCCAGGATGAAGGTAGTCATTTTCCTACTGCAGCCAAAATTTTGACAAGGGATATATATGTTGATGATTTGGTTACTGGTGGGGAGTCTCTGGAAAACTGCAAGTCTCTTCAAAACGAGATGATCGGTCTTCTAAAAAAAGGAGGTTTTGAACTCAGTAAATGGTCAAGTAATCATGCAGATTTATTGAATAACTTTCCAGTAGATTTTCGACACCAACCTATGCTTTCGTTTGATGATGAAGATAATTCGGCAATTACAATTTTGGGACAGCAATGGCGCGGCCAAATTTGGATACCTTTTCGTATAGTGCCGATAGCATTGAAAGGACTTGTACAAAAAGAAATATTTTGTCGGATTTGGCTAGGATATTTGATCCATTAGGATTTCTTGGTCCTGTTACGTTTTTTGCAAAATACATGATGCAGCATTTATGGACATTAGGATTACAATGGGATGACGAACCTCCACCTGATGTAAAGTCTCGTTGGATGAAATTCAAACGAGATCTACATTCTTTATCGTCCTTGAATATACCTCGATATATTCTTGGTAAAAATATTAGTAGGGGGTTTTGCTGCAGTTGTCTACATTAGATGGTCAAATGTTGATGGCGCAGCACAGACCAGTCTAATGATTTCAAAATCGAAAGTTGCTCCTCTCAAGCATATATCTATTCCTCGCTTGGAATTATGCGCAGCACTGCTGTTAGCTGATCTGATGCATTTCGTGATACATACCTGCGAGCAAAATATTTGTGTTCGGAATATTTTTGCTTGGTCTGATTCGTTGGTTACTTTGAAATGGATCAGATCGTCTTCTCATCGTTGGCAAACATTTGTCAGCAATAGAGTCACCAAAATCCAAGATCAAATACAACCCAGTTGCTGGCACCCTGTGAGAGGAATAGACAATCCAGCTGATTGTGCTTCTCGTGGTCTATATCCCACAGAATTGCTAGAGCATCCACTGTGGTGGAAAGGACTCTTGTGGCTCATTGAGTCACCTGAATCATGGCCAATGATAGAACCAGAATTAAATAATTCAGATTGTCTCAAGAAGGAAAAGCGAACAATTTCGTTAGCAGTGTCGGTTTCGCTTGATTCTGTAGATGATCTTATTGAAAGATTTTCTTCGTTGCCCAAGATTCAGAGAATAATTTGTTATGTTTTTCGATATTTTAGCATCACAAAAATCAAAAATAAGAGTTTTGGTGTGTTTACTCAACAGGAACTTCATAAATCAGTTCTCGTTTTGGTTAAAAGAGTACAACATAAGGATTTCGGGGATCTGATCGAGAATTTGACGCATAAGAAGGTAATTTCCAAAACATTTAGAAAACTATCACCGTTCATTGATTGTAACGTTGCAAATGACCTGTATGCGAACGGTCTCTAGTGGGAAGCATCGAAACTCTATCTCCTGCCAAATAGCAAACAGTACCCTTTAATGAAATACGCTTAGCAGATACAGGTTGCGATATCTCTTTATGACTGATCCTAGTTTGGTTCCGCTATTCACTAAGAGATGGCACCGTCGTATTTTTTAAAGAAAAATCAATGATATAGACAAAATTTAATTTCTGAAAGTTTATTCAACTAATAAAAACCTACTACTAGATCATAATATAACATCAAGGGCTGGAATCCTGAATTTACGTACAAAAATAGTCATCAATAGAAATAGAGGTTGGGAGAGCGAAATTCCAATTTTCTTTCTCAACTACTGTCTCCACCGAGCGTTTCTTGATAAATCCATCTATTTTCTTATATTCATAACTTGCAATTTCAAACTACATGTCCTAGACAATTAGTTAATACCTGAAAAATACAAAAGGAAATTAGCTGAAATTCTGCTGTTGTGCTCAACGAAGTAAAAAGAATAAACTCACCTGTCTGCTTGTGTACGACCACTGTTTGTTCGGATATCCACATACCTAGGATATAACTGAATTTTCCTTTTAATTATAAGTGTATACTTTCTTTGTGATTTCCACTTTTCCGGAGTTTGTTTGGAAAGACACTCATGACTCATAGATGGCACTACCGCCGTTCTGGCCGTTGCCACCGCACATCCAATGCGCTGGAGAATTTCATCTGGAGGGGAGAGGGGAAGATAGTTTCGATAGGCTTCGAAGAGTTTCGATCTGAGGTAGAGAGATAAGATCTAGGCTGTTCTAACCGAAATATTTTCGGGATTTGTGCCAAATTCTCTATACGAAGGAATTTTCGTAATACTGATAAACCCCAAGTGCAAGGTGATTATTAACCTGCAGTAAAACCTATGGTAGTCCAAAGTATTGTGATAATCGTGCCGGCATTCACTATAAAAAAAATTGTAAGTCGATTTCTTTCCATTCAAAATTCTTTTTTATAAGTTTTCTTATCATTTTTTATAGTTCAATCATCATCTCTCCACTTACCTGTTTGATTCTATGGAGGAGCTGATGTTATGTTCATTTATGTGGCTAAGTACAACCCTCTTCAAGGGGTAAGTTGACACTGTCATTTTGAATGTCATGAAAATAACATTTTCGTTATTTAGGGTTTTAGATAGGACTAGCATCAAGGATAGTCACCTAGTCCATCTCAACTTCCAGGGTGTATTTACCCTATGGTTTTCTGTTATCCCATACTCGACGATAGGGGTAATTTTCGCCAACAGCACACAGGGTGGTAGTCAACCTGCCCAATTTGGTACCTTGTATGATGTCAGGTTCATACTGTGCCCAGGAATGTATACCAGTTTGTTTTTCCGTTTTGTTCAACCTGAAAATCAACTTTTGAACCGAAGAGGTTGGGAAGACTTGGACATGGATTCGAGACACCGACAATAAAGGCCAGATATAACTATCTTTCATTTTTGCTGACTAACCGACGACCACAACAGACAATCCGAACTTCACAACGTAAAACAAGCTCTCCTACAAAACGGATACAGACCAGACCACATAGACAGAAACATCCAAAAACAGCTTCAGAAACCATTAGTAACCAAAAACGAATCACAAGTTGAAGACCGTCCATCCAAAGTCTTCTTCCCTTACATCAAAGGGGTGACGGACAAAATCAGTCGACTTTTCAGAAAAGCAAATATCAAAACCATCTTTACCACAGAACAAAAACTATCACACCTCATCAGACCAACAAAAGACAAAATTCCCAACGAAGACCATGGTATTTACGAAATTCCCTGTTCTATCTGCCCCCACTCTTATATAGGAGAAACTTCGAAACAGATCCATTTTCGATCCTATCAACACTCCCTTTCAGTTAGAAATCGAGACACCAGCTCCGCATTAGCTCTTCATTTCATCCAAACGGGTCACCCCATAGATTTCGAGAAAACGAAAACCATCGCCCCAGTACGTTCAAGAACTTCTCGTTCTATCAGAGAAGCCATCGAAATCGAAAAACGGCCTGATTGCCTGAACATTAAAGATGATAGCCGTAAATTGAACCCCATTTGGAAGCCCCTTCTTCCAACCGTAATTACCAGGCCACGTGAAACTTATCCGCAATCAATTATTATCCCATTAACTCCAACTACACAGCAGGCACCAGCAGACAAGACAAACGAGAAAACCCGTAAGACCCGCCCACCTCCAGGTAGCCAACCACCTATAAATACTACAGTGCAACCAACATCGTATCGTCTTTTGAGATCAAGGAGTAGGCAGGTTGAGACCTTGATATCTCTCAAGACCACGACTCGAGGAGTAGGCAGATAGAGGCCTCGCAGTCACACTCTTGAAAATGGCTCCAAAGCAGGAGCCGAAACGTCGAGTTATAAACTCTCAACGCGGTTCAACCCATGAACTTAGTAATGTACATATTTCTGACCGCGGAAACCTTTCCGAACATATATATATATATATATATATATATATATATATATATATATATATATATAGATATCTGGGAATTCCGTGTACAGTTTTTTTCACCTTCCTTATCCTCCACAGGTACATGTTATAGATTGACAATATGATTGTTCAACTTAAATGAATTATTTTTGAACAACTGTTTTTTTTATATTGTCTTATTTTCTTGATTTAAATAGGGTAACATTTTCCTTAAATTCATTTATTCAAGTCAAGTGGCGCCTGGGTAAGTTTCAACTCTAACAACTCTTGAAGCTTATTAAAATATATATATAAATTAATCTAAAGTTTATTACACAATACAGAACCCCTCCCTCCATGCTCTCCAGACTACATCGCTAACGGGATCGTAACCTTTCATTTTCCATAATTCCCAAAAAGGAAAGTGGAACGTTACAAGTAGCGACAGCAACGTGTGGCCAGATTCAAATGTGTAATAAAATTTTTTTGAAAGTAGTTTTCATATTGTCAATTCCGATATAACTTCTACCTGGGTAGTGAAGGTTGAAAATTGTTCGTATCGAGAAACATATCTTTTCTACAAAAAAAAAGGCACTTTTTTATCGATCGAGATAATTAGATTTTCCTTTTTAAGAGCATTTGAACATATCTCGTTCTTTTTGTTTATTTCAGACCAGGACGGGAAAGCGATTGATTTATTATCCGTGATTTGATACATACAGGGTGGACATATAAAAATTATTTTATTATTTCATAATTATTTAAAATTTTCTGATTGGAATTTCGTTTTGGAATTTTAGATAGTTGATTGTTGCCGATGGTAAGTAAGTACTGAGGTTGATATATTTTGAAAAGGTTCGATATTGTTGATTTTTCTATTTTAAAAATGGAGTACACTTATAAGCCAAATCACTTGCTGTTTGAGGAACTAAACTACGAGCTAGCTATTAGAGGTTTAATTACCAATAAAACTCAAGCAGATAAACGTAAAATTTTAGCCCGGATGTTAGATAGAGAAAAGGATAATCCAGGAAGCACGATCACCATGATACTTTATAATTATGACGTTAATACAGAAAAAACTGCAATAGATGGTTCTTTAAATTCAATGGCTACTTTATAGTAACCGAATTTGACGGGAATACTGACGATTCTTTATACAAACGATTAAAATCTAGACTAGCGCATGTCACGGGTCGTGTTAAACGTATGCCAGTATTAGATGACAGAAAAGATGAGATTACGACTTATAAAAACGAAACTTAAGCTTCATGTTTATTGTTGGAGGCAGACTTGCATGAAAAAGTTCAAGTTATTAATAATGTACCACAGGCTGGATATTCAAATAATTTTCCACAACCTGTCATAAATGTTCCTGCGCCGGTTGTTACATACAATACCCGCCAAGTTCCAATTTCTGAATGGGGTTTGAAATTTAGTGGCGATAGTAAAGAACTATATTCATTTCTTGACAGATTAATTGCATATGCTCAAGCTCGTGGTATAGACAATTCAGAATTATTTAGGTCAGCGGCCGAATTATTTTCCGGAAATGCATTTATGTGGTTTTTACAAGTCAGATCAAGTTTGAGTGATTGGGATAGTTTAGTAAATCGGTTAAAGGTAGACTTTTTGCCCCCGCATACCGAAGATGACATTTGGGATAGTATTAAATCTAGAAAACAGACTAAAAACGAACCAATTGTTATATTCGCAGCTGTAATGGACAATTTATTCAGTAGACTTCCTCGTCAACCTCACGAAACCACGAAAGTAAAAATCTTGAGACAAAATATACTCCCTGAACATATTTCGCACCTAGCTCTTTCTGAAATTCCTACTGTAGACGAGTTAGTAAAAATGTGCAAAAGGTTGGAAGAAGCCAATTATCTGAGAAATAAATCAAATACAAAATTAAAATTTTCAGAGATCTCCTGTTCTTGTCAGTCTTCCAATAATGCAGTTTCATATAGCGCACCTAGTTCATCTAGCCATACCAGTGGCGTTGGTAAACAAAATAATTACAGTTATAATAATAATAAAAATAAAAATAAATTCCAAAATAAATCATCCAAATTTCAGAAATCATTTAGTAATTCTAAAGAACCAACACCCAATAATCAGAATACAAATGTAGGAAGTGATAATTCACCCAGTGGTTCAAAAACATTAATTTGTTGGAACTGCCGATTCCCTAACCACACTTACCATGGTTGTACCATGAAAAGAACTATATTTTGTTACAAATGTGGGACACCAGGTGTTATGACGAAGTCATGCAGTACTTGTTCGTCAAACTAAACAGGAGTGGATGCAATGCAGGCCGGCATACCTCTCCAATAAATAAAAAGGCCGTTTATTCAAATAGTCCAGAGAAGTCTGATCGACAATCTGAAGATTGGAATCTTTGGTTGGGAAAAGTTAAAACTTTTTTTAAAGGTAGTCCAGAAAATATTAGACAGGTAGCTCCTGTATTTGTTAATGTCAAAAGTGACAACAGACCGTACATTAGTGTCAAAGTTATTGACCAATTTATTACGGCTCTTTTTTACTCTGGTTCTACAGTGAGTATAGTTGGGAGTGTCGGTGTGGACCGCCTCGCACAGCTAGGACTCGACGTTTCGTCAAAAAATGAAATCATCAGGCATATTACCACTGCAGATGGGACTAAAAATACCGTAACGGGATTAGTTGATTTACCCCTATGCGTGGGTGATGTATGTCGTTTGGTTAGGGCGCTAGTGGTACCCTCCATCAAATAACCATTTATTTTAGGTAGCGATTTTGCTAAGCAATTTGGGATTGTGTTAGATTTCCAAGCTGGAATTTGGAACATTCATAGTACTGTGTGCAACGTGGACTTGAACACAGCCGATGGTTTTCCAAATTTACAAACCAATTATGACTTGTGTACTTTGGATAATTTAACTGGGGCGGAACGAGCGCATGTTAACGAAGTTATAGAATCATTTTCGCGAATTAGCAGTGAAGACAAACTAGGCCATACTGATAGAATTTCTTTACATATTGACACAGGAGATGCACGTCCGATCCGTCAGAGACAGTATCCTTTGTCGCCTTATATGTTGAAAATACTCAACGATGAATTGGATGAGATGTTACGATTAGGAGTTGTCGAACCTTCGCGCAGCGATTGGTGTTCGCCGGTACTTTTGGTGAAAAAAGGTAACGGGGAAATGCGACTATGCTTTGACGGGAGGAAACTCAACGAGGTAACTAAGCACGATAGCTATCCTCTGCCCAGGGTGGACAGAATTTTGAGCATGCTGCGCGATGCGAAGTATATTTCGTCGATTGACTTACGAAAAGCATTTTGGCAAATACCGTTAGACCTAGCTGCACGCGAAAAAACCGCCTTTAGCGTAATTGGAAGAGGTCTCTTTCATTTTAAGGTGGTACCTTTCGGATTGCGTAATTCCGCACAAACACTATGCAGATTAATTGATGCTATTTTTGGTCCGAAATTCGAACCAAATGTGTTCACATATTTGGACGATATTATTGTTGTTTCTTCGACTTTACAAGAACACCTCAAATTATTGAAGGAAGTTAGACAAAGTTTAGAAGAAGCGGGACTGACCGTGAACTTGAAAAAATGTGAATTTCTTAAACCGTCTCTTAAATATCTCGGGTTTGTGATTGATGAACGTGGAATCCGGACTGATGCTGAAAAAATATCGACTATGGTAAATTATCCTAGACCTACCACCACTACAGAAATCAAACGCTTCATAGGTTTGTGTTCGTATTATAGAAGATTCGTGAGTCAATTTTCAACTTTGATTTCACCTATTAATGCATTATTAACTGGTAAAAAGAAAGGTCAATCCATTTCGTGGACTGATGAAGCGGAGCAATCGTTTCTTCGTATCAAAGAAGCTTTAGTTTCTGCTCCGATTCTGTGTAGCCCTGATTTCTCTAAACCGTTTACTATTCAGTCAGATGCAAGTGATACGGGGGTGGGGGGTAATTTGACGCAAGATTATAATGGTAATGAGAGGGTGATTGCATATGCTAGTCGATCTTTAACAAAGACAGAACGAAATTGGACAGTGACTCAGAGAGAACTTATGGCCGTGATTTTTTGTATAGAAAAATTCCGTTCGTATGTTGAGGGAACGCATTTTACGATTATAACGGATCATTACTCGTTATTGTGGCTTAACAATTTGAAAAATCCCACTGGAAAATTGGCGCGATGGTCAGTCAAACTTAGACAATATTCCTTCGACCTGAAACATAGAAAAGGCTCGGCTAATGTCGTAGCAGACGCTTTATCGCGAATCCCACATGATTCTGAAAACGTAGCTATTGTTGACATTGATTTCAGTTCATCTGGCCCTTGGTATAACTCGTTGAAAAGTAAAATTTTGTTGAATCCGGAAAGTTATCCTCAGTGGAAAATTGAAGAGGAGAAGCTATTTAAGTTCGTTCCAACTTCATTGCCGTTAAAGTCAAATATTAAAGAATGGAAACTCTTAGTACCTAAGCCTCAGAGGCAACAAATTATGAAGTCGCTACATGATAATCCTACGAGCGGTCATTTTGGATATTATAAAACTTTGTCCAGGTTGCAAGATCTGTACTATTGGCCGAAGATGCGCCAAGACGTTTTAAAATATGTACGCATATGTAAAGTATGTGCGTCTCAAAAATTGTCACATTCAGGACGTTTAGGCTTGATGGGATCAGAGAAATCTGTTGATTTCCCATGGCAGGTGATTGCGGCAGACATAATGGGACCCTTCCCACGTTCTGGCCGAGGAAATACTTATCTCCTTGTAATCGGTGACTGGTTTAGCAAGTATACCTTGATATTTCCTATGCGTAAAGCCTCAGCGCAGAGCATAGTCAAATACGTCGAGAATAATGTATTTCTGGTGTTTGGAGTCCCGCAATTCGTTATTGTTGACAATGGTAGTCAGTTCGCTGGTTCTGTTTTCAGAAATTTACATATGTCAAAAATATCAGGTACAAAAAATATGGTACCACGCTCGGTACCACCTTCAAGTAAATTTTGTTGAGAGGATGAATAAAACGATAGGAACCACGATAAGGTGTTTAGGACTGGGATTTACAATTACCACAGATAGCCCACGCCATTAATACATCTCGTCATGAAGTCACAGGCTATTCACCATGTTTCCTAAATTTTGCTCGTCATGTACCGTTGTCTGGCAACTACTGTGGCGAGATGCAGTCAACTGAGGATGTTGAAATATTACCCGGCGATAGAAAGTCCTATGCTGCTGAACTCCAATCTTTGAAGAATGTGTTTGAAGAAGTACGTCAGAATTTGCATCGCTCATATGAAAAGAATGCTTCAAAGTATAATCTGCGTAGACGAGATCACTCCTTTGAAGTAGGTGAAAAGGTCTGGAGGAGAAACAAAGTCCTCTCAGACGCCGCTGCGAAATTTACTGCCAAACTTGCACCCAAATACGTACTTTGTACCATTGTGAAAAAAGTTTCACGCCTTGTATATACATTGAGAAATGCCAATAGATCACTCGGAGGTGATTGGCATGTTAAAGATTTAAAACCTTACATGGGTTCCAATGAAGATGTTTCAGTGGGGTAGATACTCCGATGGAGTACCAGCACTACTGAGATTTAAATTGAATTGTATTTTGTTCATGTTGTAGAAAGTAATATTAGTATTAATGAAAGTAAATTTTTTATTATTTTTTTGAAGCGCTTCAATTCTTCAAATTTTCCTAAAACAATACCTATAAGGTGTTGCGTGTATTCAAGTAGGTATATTTTTGTATATAGTGTTAGCGACGGCGAGTCGTTTTGTCTTGTAAATAAATGTTTACAGCATAAGTGTTTTGTGGATCGTGCATTACTTGGAGCATTCCGATTCTGTTCTACCATTTCGATAATGCTTTGCGACTAGGAATTTTACCGACTATGAATTTTACCGACTATGACTCACCGATTATGACTTTTTACTTACTATGACTTTTTCCCTATTAGTATCCTTTACCAGACCTATGGTACGCGAAGTTACCGTAACACATTTGCAAGAAATGGTCAAGAAAAAAATGTCTATGTATAGCCTATTTTTTATTTTTTTGGAAGGGGGTGGTGTAACGTTGCAAATGACCTGTATGCGAACGGTCTCTAGTGGGAAGCATCGAAACACTATCTCCTGCCAAATAGCAAACAGTACCCTTTAATGAAATACGCTTAGCAGATACAGGTTGCGATATCTCTTTATGACTGATCCTAGTTTGGTTCCGCTATTCACTAAGAGATGGCGCCGTCGTATTTTTTAAAGAAAAATCAAAATTTAATTTCTGAAAGTTTATTCAACTAATAAAAACCTACAACGAGATCATAATATGATATCAAGCGCTGGAATCCTGAATTTACGTACAAAAATAGTCATCAATAGAGGTTGGGAGAGCGAAATTCCAATTTTCTTTCTCAACTACTGTCTCCACCGAGCGTTTCTTGATAAATCCATCTATTTCCTTATATTCATTACTTGCAATTTCAAACTACATGTCCTAGAAAATTAGTTAATACCTGAAAAATACAAAAGGAAATTAGCTGAAATTCTGCTGTTGTGCTCAACGCAGTAAAAAGAATAAACTCACCTGTCTGCTTGTGTACGACCACTGTTTGTTCGGATATCCACATTCCTAGGATATAACTGAATTTTCCTTTTAATTATAAGTGTATACTTTCTTTGTGATTTCCACTTTTCCGGAGTTTGTTTGGAAAGACACTCATGACTCATAGATGGCACTACCGCCGTTCTGGCCGTTGCCACCGCACATCCAATGCGCTGGAGAATTTCATCTGGAGGGGAGAGGGGAGGATAGTTTCGATAGGCTTCGAAGAGTTTCGATCTGAGGTAGAGAGATAAGATCTAGGCTGTTCTAACCGAGTTATTTTCGGGATTTGTGCCAAATTCTCTATACGAAGGAATTTTCATAATACTGATAAACCCCAAGTGCAAGGTGATTATTAACCTGCAGTGAAACCTATGGTAGTCCAAAGTATTGTGATACTCGTGCCGGCATTCACTATAAAAAAAAGTGTAAGTCGATTTCTTTCCATTCAAAATTCTTTTTTATATGTTTTCTTATCATTTTCTATAGTTCAATCATCATCTCTCCACTTACCTGTTTGATTCTATGGAGGAGCTGATGTTATGTTCATTTATGTGGCTAAGTACAACCCTCTTCAAGGGGTAAGTTGACACTGTCATTTTGAATGTCATGGAAATAACATTTTCGTTATTTAGGGTTTTAGATAGGACTAGCATCAAGGATGGTCACCTAGTCCATCTCAACTTCCAGGGTGTATTTACCCTATGGTTTTCTGTTATCCCATACTCGACGATAGGGGTAATTTTCGCCAACAGCACACAGGGTGGTAGTCAACCTGCCCAATTTGGTACCTTGTATGATGTCAGGTTCATACTGTGCCCAGGAATGTATACCAGTTTGTTTTTCCGTTTTGTTCAACCTGAAAATCAACTTTTGAACCGAAGATGTTGGGAAGACTTGGACATGGATTCGAGACACCGACAATAAAGGCCAGATATAACTATCTTTCATTTTTGCTGAATTATTAATTCATACTATTTACTTAATTAGTAATTATTCTTTTTTTTTAAACGTAATATTTATGTAAGGTGTATCCTTGACGGTATGATGAAACTTCATTTAGAATAGCCTCCGCCCAGTACTGTGCGAATGCTATAGCTACTTCTTATAGCACCGATATATAATTTTTAATGGTATTATTTTGAATGTCTCTGAATTTCTACTGAAATTAAGACTTACATTGAAGGTTTTTGATTTTTCATATTACTTAAACATTTCTAGATTTTAATTTAATACATTAACGATATTATAGCAAGTCATCCTGCTCTTCATGTTCAAATTTCAATATGTACCGTGATTCCTTGGCTCATCCGAATTCAGGTTGAGATTCGAATGAATGTTAATTTCAATTTTTTTTTTAAATATATATATATAGATATCTGGGAATTCCGTGTACAGTTTTTTTCACCTTCCTTATCCTCCACAGGTACATGTTATAGATTGACAATATGATTGCTTAACTTAAATGAATTATTTTTGAACAACTGTTTTTTTTATATTGTCTTATTTTCTTGATTTAAATAGGGTAACATTTTCCTTAAATTAATTTATTCAAGTCAAGTGGCGCCTGGGTAAGTTTCAACTCTAACAACTCTTGAAGCTTATTAATATATATATATATATATATATATATATATAGCGCCAACTATCAAACTGAGGACACACCGTAAAATCAACGTTGCGAGGACCACTGGAAGGAAAGGTGCTAGACACTCGTCATACCCTTTTCTGTTCTTGTTCAGAGTGGGGGGCGCCATGATTCTCTAATATACGCTTGAATTACTGAACAGTTCAAATTTGATTTTTACGAGTATATCGGAACCAAGTGAGGACCATACTTCCGTGATATCATTGAGAGGTCCGTTTATTTGTCTGCAGAATCCTACCAAACTGAGGTCCGTATAACCCAATTATTAGTATGAGGTGTATAAAGTGAGGACCACTGAACGTTGCCATGTTTCACAAATTTCTCTTCACATCCGATCGGCACTTTTACGGTACATGTGACAGTACAGACAAGCCAAAATTATAATTATTGATAGAAATGGATTAGGCAATCCAGACTTCTGCATTTAACCTATACAATAGGTATAATCGTCTACAAGTATCTAACAGAAAACAACTACTGTCCCCTACGACAATTGAATTAAAACTGATAGATTCTTGGCAAAGTATTCTACAAGAACTACTTTGCAATGTTATCCCAATCTCAACGCCAAAACATGTCTCAACCCACATGGTTTTGCCGATCATCAGTGTATCTAGTTATTTTCTGTTGCCGTCGATTATACCTATTGTATAGGTTGATTGCAGAAGTCTGGATTGCCTAATTCATTTTTATTATTAGTTTGATGAGCTTCTGCCAAGTAGTGTTATCAAATATTTTCTTCCGAAAATTATGATTGTAAGTCAGTACTGCATTGTATATGGAAACAATTCTGGCGGTTAATTCGTCAACGAAAGCAATATTCAGTATTATTTCGGACAAAGTTCGATACGGAGAGTATGATGAAAATTATATGAATTAAATAAAAATATTGACATATCGTGAGTCGCAGAAATTGACATATTTGTAAATCGCGACTGCATTCCTGGATGAGGGGTAATTAATGCTTGGAGGGCACCATTTGTTTGGTGGGACAGTAGGATTCTTATGTTGTTCGACGAACCCTAGCACTGAAGATATGCAAAAATCTGGACACATGTCTGCAGATGGTCATTTTAAATCAAATGATAAAAACAATAATAAATCGTCTTTATATTCTTCAGTACGAAATAGGCGAAGTTTAGTTTAGGTCTCTCTTACACTTAACCTAAGTAGTACAAATGAGAGATGAAATATAGGTAGGAAAGTCATTCATGGGGTCGAGCAAAACAAAATAAAACCATTGCAAAGCAGTAGTGCTTCATCAAAACATATAACTTTGAGTAAAATAGTTAGGGTATTTACGAAATTTGGCTTTCAATTTCTTTTTTCATATCAAGATAATTGAATGTGATTGACAAAAACGGAAATATAGAATTCAATTGCTTGGTAGTTGAAGTATGAGGCATAATATCCACTATTTGATCACAATAAGCACTTGAAATTGTGACCGCTTTGAGGAACGTTGCAGAAATAGATGCCAGATGTAATTCAATATCTGTCAGGGAATGAAAATCTTTTCTGCCAGATATTTTCCACTTTGTGGGAATGTGTTGAAAGATAGGTATTTCGATTTCATTTCATCCAATAAAATTCAGTAATTAAAGGCATGGTATGTTTTTGAATTTTGTTAGGATGGATCATAAAACGAATACAACGATGTATTTGCAGAATATAAAGAACTGTTGTAATTCGACTGTATCGAGTAATTCATAAATAAATTTATATTCAGTATCTTTATAGTGTCATTTGTGAAATCTGACAAAGTCAAGTCACCCCTCTTTCCAAAAATCTTTCTGCAAATATCCAACAGAAAACAATTACTTTCCCAGCCAATACTGCGCGGATTTTTCAATATTTTTGTGTTCCATAGAAGTTAGCGAGTTTCTGAGCCACTGAACGATTGTCGTTTCTTTAGACAGAATCTAAAATTGTCAGTGTGTGTTTGGGGGCTGCACTCCTCATATGGAAACTATCTCAACTAAGTGAAAATTTTGACGTAAAAAATTCTCTCTGTCTGATAATCGAATAAGTGAGGAATATAAGGCAACCCTCTGACAAAAGACAAGTGCTTTACTGGCAAATACAGCGTTGGATGATGAATCATATGGACTTCCCTTTGATTTACATTATACTAATATCTGCTAGACAATCGAATCAGAATCGATTGAATTAGTCCATCTGAAAGAAAGATTGAGTAATAGATTGAAAGATTCGTAAAAAGATAGGAGAATAGGTGAAACAAAGAATAAATGTATTAGACAAAATATTAAATAAGAAAGAGAAATAACAAGTGACAAACAAATAAAAAAATCTGCATTGTTCACAATGAACGCTTGTCAACAAAGAAACAAGGTGTCCAGCCATACCAGGACGGTGCTCATTGTCTTAATCCTATCCGATAGGAATAAACATACCTAACATGACTATTCATTGAATCATAAATAGAAATGAAATATTTTGAAAAAGGCACTGATTCCCGTACTTATCTGGAACACCGCAAAAGGGTTGGTGAACTGTCTTCCTTCTTGAGATGTTTTGATAACCCAATCTCTTCTGAACTATCTTTGGCCGTTTCACCTTTATCAGTTCCATCAACAAGTTCAGTCATCACACCTATTGTTGTCACCTTTGATACTGCCGTCTATTCACCAGGACTCATTCTTTCAAAGAACGGCAAAGATTTGGAGATCATTGACTACGGAAATGTTCGGCCTACATACTTCAAATGTTTAAGGGGAACTCCAATTCCTAGTTACTTCATCTTGATTCCGAAGATGTTCTCGAAATTTTACAGGTGTTTGTTTCTCTTTGAAACCAGAAGAAAATAGAATAAACAAATGAATATCTAATAGTTAGTGGTAAACAGCGGAATAACAAAAAAAAACTTTAATTTGTAGACGATAAAAAGGAAAAAAATTATTAAAAATATTTTTGGTACTCATTCAAATGCACAAAGAGGTGAAAATCATTGCATTATATGTGTGATGTAGCTGAAATAACAATCCCTAGCTTTTGAATGTTTTACTCACAGAATAACCGACGTAACACATCTGAAGCAGACTTTTTCTTTAGTGTATTCAATAGCAGTTTTAAAATTTTCTCTCTCCCAATGTTATTCATTCCTTTTCAGTGAATTTGAATAAAAGCTTGTCTTTAAATGTTTTTTTTTCGTATTTTTAGTCATAAGTAATCAGATACTACTCGTTCTGTTCATTTCCATAAGAGCTTCAGTATACCAGGGCTTCTTGATACTCAATATTGTGTATTCTAACTCTTCGATCCGATGAGCATCCAATGATCGATTGTATCATGAATCGTTTTGTCAAAATTCACGATCTCTGACTTCAAAAACCTACTTTGATAGAAAACGAGCAATCCTCACAGAAACTTCGCAATCCTGAAACCTCGAAAACTCCCACATAGTATTTTTGGATCAGACGATAATTGCAAAACTCGTTGGCCAAATTGTAGCTGCCAATTCAAATTAAAAAATTTTCATAATCTCTTTTCTCGAAAACTCCACTCACCAATTTTGATCAGAATGGTGTCATAATCACATAACCCGTTCGTCATCTTGAATTCATAAATAAAAAAAAATCCTAAACTCCGACCCCAAACATCTTTTCATACTAAAATTGAATGAAACTGACCAATAACACCAAGTTTGTCCGCCGTCTTGAATTTACCAATTTGGACCTAAAATTCATAATCTGAAATATCCCCCAAGGGCCGATTATGAATAGAATCTCAAAGCTCGTTCTCCATCTTGATCTCATATTCCGAAATACTCAGTATTCCAATTTTGTATAGAATCAGACCATTAGAACAGAATTCGCAATTCGCCATCTTGAATTCATTAATTTGATATTAAATCCATTATCTCCGACCAGTTTTTCTAAAAGAAGTTCAATCCCGCATTGTCACAGGAAAGAGGAACACATTCCAAATTTTTATTTGATCAGTCCACTGGAAGCGGGTCAAAATTCACTTTCTATTGGCCCGTCAGCCCTCTGCCATATTGTCTAATGATTTTATAAGGTATTCCCTTCAGGGTTTTGGTAGTTGTGAATATAATGATCAATGCACAAGCAAAATTTGCGCATGCACGTGGAACATAACAATAACAATAATTATTGTTTTAATTAAATTATATTATAATTATATAACGATAATCGTATTATAATTATAAATTTCATTATACTTCATTTTCCCAAAGACATGCAAAAACACGTATAGATTCGAAGAGCCCTATTTCTCAACATAATTGTGGCATATGGTGTCCTTCGGAACAACGCGACATGTATGCCGATCGGTTTCCGTCTGATTTTCATTCGATGAAATATCGTTTGGTATCATGCTTGGCATACGCTAAAATATCATCAAAATACGTGATTTCTCTATGCAATCCACAATAATCAACTAGTTTCTGACAAATTCTATACGGGTTTATGCATGTATTTGAGAAAAAAAAGTAGTTATTATTATTATCGTTATGTTCCACGGGCAAGCGCTAAGTTTGCTAGTTCATTGATCATTATATTTATAACTACCAAAACCCTACATGGCATACGTTATGAAATCATTATACATTTTGGCAGCGGGCTGACGGACTATTTTCACCAGACAGTACAGATGAGTGAATTAACACATAAACAGACAAGCGGATGAGTGTAAAAGCAGCAACGGTTTTCCCAGCAAACGGTTTTTATTTTTGCTTATGTTATTCACAAATATCCGTTGCTCGAGGTTTTTCCACGGGAATGTATTATTCTAAACTTGTTGATAACGTTCTTTATAATGTTGTTGAGGGGTAGCTGTTGAATCACGAATTATTTTGCCCTATAAAACATATTCAACAGACATAGAATAATTCATTTCTTTAAAAAAAAACAAACAACGGGTATTTTAACTGTTTCACGATTTTTCTACTTCAGAGGGTTGTTGAGGGATAGTTTTCGATACACAAATTATTTTACGCCATAGAACGTAATCAGTAGGTGTCGAATAATTCATTTCCGTAAGGGTTGTTGAGGGGTAGTTATTCGTTTTCAAATTATTTCATCCTATAAAACGTATGCAACAGGAGTGGATTAATTAATTTTTTTCAAAAAACCTCGAGTCACGGGTACTTCAACTGATTCAAGATTTTTCTACTTCCGGAGGATTTTTGAGTGGTAGTTTTTGGTTCACGAATTATTTCACTCCATTGAACGTATTCAGCAGGTATAGAAAAATTCATTTCTGTAAAAAAAAACAAACAACGGGTATTTTAACTGTTTCACGATTTTTCTACTTCGGAGGGTTGTTGAGGGGTAGTTTTCAATACACAAATCATTTTACGCTAGAGAACGTATTCAGTAGGTGTCGATTAATTCATTTCCTAAAAAAATCTCGAGCAATTGGTATTTCAACTGTTTCAAAAATTTTCTACTTCGGTGGGCTGTTGAGGGGTATTTTTAGGTTCACAAATTATTTCACACCATGAAACATATTCAGCGGGTGCGGAATATTTAATTTTTATCAAAAAACCACGAGAAACGGGCATTTCAACTGTTTCAAAAATTTTCTACTTCAGATGGTTGTTGAGGGGTAGTTTTTGGTTCACAAAATATATCACCTCATAGTACGTACTGAGCCGGTAAACAATAGTAAATTTCCGTCAAAAAAACTTCGAGCAATGGGTATCTCAACTGCTTTAATTTTTTTTTACCGCAGAGGGTAGTTAAAGGTTCGTATTTGATTTACAAATCAGTTTTCCTTATAAAAGGTATTCAACAGGTGTAGAATAATTTCTCTTCTCTTTCGAGATTTATCAACTTTGGAGGATTGTTGAAGGGTAGTTTTCATTTCACAAATAATTTCACCCTATATAACGTATTCAACAGGTATAGAATAATTAATTTTTGTCAAAAAATCTCGTGCAACAGAAATTTCAACTGTTTCAAGATTTTTCAACTTAGGAGGGTTGTTGAGGGGTAGCTTTTGGTTCTCAAACTATTCTATTCTATAGACCGTATTCAGCAGGTGGAGAATAATTCATTTCCGTCAAAAAAACTCGAGCAACGGCACTTCAACTGTTTCAAGATTTTTCTACTTCGGAGTGTTGTTCAGGGGTAGTTTTTGATCCACAAATTTTGACACACCATAGAACATATTCAGCAGGTAAAAAATAATCAGTATCTTTCAAAAATATCGAGCAAAGGATATTTCGAATGTTTCAAAACTTTTCCAGTTCAAAGGGTTGTTGAGGGGTAGTTTTTGGGTTAATCTTCATTTCACCCTGTGCAACATATGCAGCAGCTATAGAATAATTCATTTCTGTCAAAAAACCTCAAGCAACGGGCATTTCAACTATTTCAAGAGTTTTCTACATTGAAGGGTTGTTGAGGGGTAGTTTTTGATCCACAAATTTGTTACCATGTAGAAAATATTCTGCAGGTGAAAAATAATTTATTTCTGTCAAATAATTTCGAGCAACGGTAATTCTGAATGTTTCGAGATTTTTCCACTTTGGAGGGTTGTTGAGGGGTAGTTTTTCATTCACAAATTATTTCATCCTATAAAACGTATGCGACAGGAGTGGAATAACTAATTTCTTCCAAAAAACCTCAAGCCACGGGTACTTCAACTGTTTCAAGATTTTTCTACTTCCGGGGGCTTTTTGAGGGGTAGTTTTTGGTTCACGAATTATTTCACTCCATCGAACGTATTCAGCAGGTGTAGAATAAATCATTTCTCAAAAAAAAACAAACAACGGGTATTTTAACTGTTTCATGATTTTTCTACTTCGGAGGGTTGTTGAGGGGTAGTTTTTGGTTTACAAAATACTTCACTTCATAGAATGTATTCAGCAGGTGTAGACTATTTTATCTCTGTCAAAAAAAGTCTAGCAACAGGTTTTTCAGGTATTTCAAAAAGTTTCTACTTCGGAGGGTTGTTGCGGGGTAATTTTTATTTGACATATCATCCCACCCTGTGAAACGTATTCAGCAGGTACAGAATAACTCATTTCTGCAAAAAAATCTCGAGCTACGAGTATTTCAACTATTTCCAGATTTTTCTACATCGGAGGGTTGTTGAGGGGTAGTTTTTGCTTCAGAAATTATTTCATCCAATAGACCATATTCAGCAGTTGTTGATTAATTAATTTCTGTGAAAAAACCTCTAGCAACGGGCATTTAAACTATTTCAAGATATTTTCCATTTCGGAGGGTTGTTGAGGGGTAGTTTTCGATTCACAAATATTTCACCCTACGGAAAGTATTCAGCAGGAGAAGAATAAGTCATTTCTGTCAGAAAAACCTCGAGCAACAGGTATTTCAACTGTTTTAAGTTTTTTCTACTTCGGAAGATTGTTAAGGGGTAGTTTTTGGTTCAAAAATTATTTCTCTCTATTGAATGTATTCAGCAGATGTGAAAAAAAATTGTTTTGTCAAAAAACCTAGAGAATTCGGCATGTCTATTGTTTCAAGATTTTTCTACTTCGGAGGGTTGTTGAGGGGTAGTTTTCGATTCACAGATTATTTAACCCTGTTGAACGAATTCAGCAGGTTCAGAATCACTCATTTACATCCTTAAAAAACAGGGCAATTTGAATTAAAACTTGCAAAAGTAAAGAAAATGAGGTGAAATATAGTGATACCTATTACCTAATAAACATCAATGTGTTCAGCGTAACACGATATGTTGCCACATTTTCGGACCTCACTCAGTGCTGACCATTTAATCCCACAAGGAACGGAATACGCACGTACAGAAAATATACATTCTCAGCAGCGCCTTCAAGTGACAAATCCCCAAACTACAATATACGATTTTTTCTATATTTCTACCAAAGTGAGGACCACATATTTCACGCGATATTTCAACTAACAGTGGTGAATGCACAAAAAGGAACGGAACACTATATCTGTCTCACTTAGAACGATTTTTAGGTTAGTCACTGAACTTGTACAGAGGAGGATCCTCCACACGGAACGGCAGAAACGTTGTGAGGTCCGTATACGGACCTCACTTCGACATGGTCCTCACAGCTTCCGTAATTTTTGCACAAGCGGACCTCACTTTATACGTTGGTCAAATATATATATATATATATATATATATATATATATATATATATATATATATACATAAATTAATCTAAAGTTTATTACACAATACAGAACCCCTCCCTCCATGCTCTCCAGACTACATCGCAATGTATTCATTAAGTCCATATATGGGAAACCTTCCTGTTAGTAGAGTTTCACAAGTTAAACCTTTTTCGATTGTTGGAGTGGACTTTGCAGGTCCTTTACATATTACTTTGTCAAAAGCACGTGGCTGTAAGAGTCAGAAGGCATATACCGGGTGGCTACGGAAGTATTGCCTACGGAATATCTCAGTTATTGTATGAAGTAGGTTTGTGAAATTTGGAGCGTCGAAATAATGACATAAGAGCTAGAATTTGAGCATATTGACATGTCGAAGTTAACTTCCGGTCTGACCGGAAGTAACATCAACTTTCTTATTTTAAATGGAAACCCTATTTCTTTTTCTTTTCGCTTCATTCAGCATTCAATTCCCTTTCTAATGACATACCACAAGTTGGTATCTAACCAGAAATTATATCAGAAAAAAATTATTATTGAAATTCACCGAGTAGGCCGTGGAAGCAAAATGAAAGCCAAAAATTGAAAAGTTGGCTATGAAAACCATACGTCACTTGATAACAGTTGCTACTACTGTGATATTTTATTTTCATTCGTCGGCGTTATAAAAAGCCGCCAAAAAAAATATTGGAAAAATTGGGAAAAAAACAATACTCTGTAGGTCCATAACTTAAATAGGAACATACAACTTTTTCTTGCCTGTACTATTCAGCATAACCATTCCTTTCTAATGATATAATAGAAAGTAATTTTTTGGAATGAAATACCAAAAAATCCAATTATTATTCTTCAAATAACAAAACAGATTATCGCCATACGCAAAAATAAAATTAAAAATAATGTGGAATGATAAATTAAATCCTGTAGGTTCTAGGTTAAATAGGAACATAAACGTACTTGGTCTGTGCCATCGTCCATAGATATTCTAATATCTACCTATGGACGATGTTTGTGCTATTCAGAATAATCATTCCATTGCAATAATCATTCGAACCAAAATATTAACAAGTAGGCTGATTAAGATGTATTTTGTAATGAAACAAAAAAGAAATGAGAGCTGTCACGAACGCTGCTATCCATATTATTTTGACGTTCGAAGTAGTGTTTTTGATTCTGCCATTTTAAAAGGGTTTGGAAATCGAAATCAGTTAGTGGAATATTCAAAAAATGCCCCGTTATTCACGAACTGGACAAATTGACATGCTTCTCATTTATGGTGAATGCTTAAAAAATTCTTATGCCGCTGAACGATAGTATTTAGAGCGATATCCAGGGAGGCAGCAACCGTCAAGAAGGTATTTCCAGTGGCTTGAAGAAAAATTAAGACTGAGCCTGATGTTCACGAAGACCAAGAAGCATTTGTTATTAATGAGGAAACTGAAATTAATGTATTAGCTTTAGTACAATATTATAGCACAATTTCCTCAAGGCAGATTGGCGCCGAATTAGCTATAAGTAAGGACTCTGCTAGGAAAATTTTGAAAAAACATGGATTGAAATCCTTCAAGTATCAGTTTCATCAACATTTGTATGAAAATGACGGTGAAAGGCGCCTGGAATATTATAATTGGTTTCTTCGACAAAATGCTGAGAATCACCTATTTAACTATTATATCTTGTTTACGGACGAGTCAAGATTTACCAACAATGGACTATTTAACAGGAATAATACAAGGTAGGTACTGTACTTTATTTGGATTATTGTCGATAGTCGAAGTGTAAAGTGCTAAAAGTGTGAACGGTCTTTTGTTCCAGGTACTGGGCGATAGCAAACGAGCACCGGTTTCGACAAGGCGGCTTCCAGGAGAGATTTGGTTTGAATGTTTTGGCAGGAATAGTTGGAACTCATATTGTTGGCCCCATTCTTTTTCAAGGCCAACTAACCGGAGAGAGATACTTTAATTTTTTAACGAATGAAATTTCGGAATTCATTAACAACCTACCAGCGGAAATAACTGAGAGAATGTACTTCCAGCAAGATGGCGCCCCTCCGCATAATTCAAGAATAGCGAGAAATTATCTTCAAAATCGCTTTCAAGAGAGACTTATAACAACCCATGGTCCATTCAGGTGGCCACCAAGGTCACCTGATCTTACTCCGTGCGACTTTTTTCTATGGGGGCATCTTAAAAATAGGGTGTATTCCACACAGCATACAACTCTACATGAGCTAGAAGTAAAAATTCGTAGAGCTGTCCAAGATATCACGCCCCAAATGTTGAGAAACATTTGTTTTGAATTTATTTTATCTTTAATCCTATCAATTTGAATTTTTTTTTTTCGATAAATCTGTTTTTTCGTTATTTGAAGAATAATAATTGGATTTTTTGGTATTTCATTTCAAAAAATTACTTTCTATTATATCATTAGAAAGGAATGGTTATGCTGAATAGTACAGGCAAGAAAAAGTTGTATGTTCCTATTTAAGTTATGGACCTACAGAGTATTGTTTTTTTCCCAATTTTTCCAATATTTTTTTTGCGGCTTTTAATAACGCCGACGAATGAAAATAAAATATCACAGTAGTGGCAACTGTTATCAAGTGACGTATGGTTTCCATAGCCAACTTTTCAATTTTTGGCTTTCATTTTGCTTCCACGGCCTACTCGGTGAATTTCAATAATAATTTTTTTCTGATCTAGTTTCTGCTTAGATACCAACTTGTGATATGTCATTAGAAAGGGAATTGAATGCTGAATAAAGCGAAAAGAAAAAAAAATGGGTTTCCATTCAAAATAAGAAAGTTGATGTTACTTCCGGTCAGACCGGAAGTTAACTTCGACATGTCAATATGCTCAAATTCTAGCTCTTATGTCATTATATCGACGCTCCAAATTTCACAAACCTACTTCATACAATAACTGAGATATTCCGTAGGCAATACTTCCGTAGCCACCCGGTATATGTTTTTTTTTACTCGAGCAATACATTTAGAGTTAGTTAGCGACTTGTCGTCAGATGCTCTCCTGGCAGCTCTACGTAGGTTTCTAGCTAGACGAGGACGTTTGTCAGTGATCCATAGCAACTGTGGTACTAATTTTGTAGGCGCAGACAGATTGTTGAAGGAAATGTTTCAACAGGCTGTGGACATGGAACACATTGAATGGAGGTTCAATCCTCCTTCCAGTCCCCACTTTGGAGGGTTGCACGAAGCTGGGGTGAAATCCGTCAAAGGACATTTGATTAGAGTAATTGGTGAACAAATCCTTACTTTTGAAGAGATGTACACCATTCTTGTACAAATTGAAGCACTGTTGAATTCAAGGCCCTTAACTGAAATCAGTTCCGATTCGAACGATTTACAAGCTTTAACTGTCGGTTTTACCGGATGCTAATGTTACAGATATGCCAATCAATCGCTTGTCCAGGTGGCAACTTTTGCAGAAAATCCATCAGGACTTCTGGAAGAGGTGGCATTTAGAGTATTTGAACACTCTGATTCATCGTAAAAAATGGACTGACCACCAACCTCCATTGACTGTTGGCCAATTAGTCCTTATAAAGGATGACTTGCAGCCTCCTATGCGTTGGCGCTTAGGACGCGTACAAGAGACATTTTGTGGAACAGATGGCATCGGTCGCGTTGCCTCTGTTAAAACGGCTCTAGGAATAATCCGAAGGCCACTTAAATCATGCCCACTCCCCACGGATTAAAATGCACTCGTGTTTTTTCGACTGCATTTTGGTGGGCGGTATGTTCCGCCTTCAAATTAGAATTTAGATTTAGTAAAGTAAATTAATTAATTATTTTGTATGGGAAATTAGAATAATATAATTCATTTGGTAGTACCCTCTGTACAATTCAGAAAGGCAGAAACGAATGTTTTGTTGGTATTCGGGTTTTTTAGTTCTTTACGATACCGCGCAAAAAAGCAATGGAACAGTATTCCGGGCCCAGACCGAAAATTAAAGATAGAATCTTGTCGTTCGCTATCGAGAGATCCATTTTTGTACGTACGCGAAAAATTACTGGTTCCGGTGTCATAATTTTATTTTTGGAAGTTTGCATGTTGTGGAGAAACTAGGTAGGCCTACCCCTCCGAGCAGCCAAGACCATCCCAGGCAGTCCACAGTCCACGAAGCACCAGGTAGGGCTATTTTATTACTGTTTCACTGCATCGTTTATTGTCGAGAAATTCGTTTGGAAACTTATTCCATAAAGGGTACTGTAACAATAGGCAATTTGTTTAATTATATTAAGTTCTGTTGAAAAGTTTGAATTGCTAAGAGGTATCGTGAACAGGCGGTGAAAAAGTGAGTGAAATGATGAGAATTTTTGATTATATGGATGGTTAGAGTGAAAAGGTATCACATTGTCCGTGGATGTCGGTTTTCTATAAATGGAGAATTCTAGGGTTTCAGATTTATGAATAATGAGGTCTAAAAATGGTAGTTTATTATCTTTTTCAATTTCCATAGTAAAATAAATTCGTTGACATAATTGAGAGAGATTAAAAATTTATTAAGGTCTTTCCCAATTCTTTCAAGTTTGTTCACCCTCCCAGTGTTATCATAACATATTGAATATTAGGTTTTACAATAAAGTAGGTTAAGGATGATATTGTTTGAAATATTACTTAGTCAGTTTTGACCTAGTTTCAATTAAGGCGCTAAGCGGAAGAGTAGCACATCCCACAAAAATTCACAATTAGTGAAAACGTAAAATTATCAAAGGTTTTTGGTATATCTATAAAACCACAGTGGCCCAACATAATTTTTCGCCGCTCTCAATAGGTGGCGGTGTGAAGTATCGTTCTTCCACTACTCAATTATCCAGTTTGAAGAAATAAGAATGGCCCACTCTTCTTCAGGCCACAATAATTTTTCTTCAATTTGTGAAATATAAAATTCACATTGGCTCATTGCAGTTTGGGCCATTGTGATTTTTTCGTATATGATTTGTGAAGTTTATTAGGTCACTATTATCTTTGAAATATGGCAACAGTAGTTATGCTAGTTGAGCTGTTGCCGTTTAGTGTTTCTGCCATTATAATACCGCAGATGATGTGTGATTATACTTTGCTATTGTTTGGCTGACTGTAATCAGTGTTCCAGCATCATATTTTGATATTGTTTGGTTCGAGTTTTTATTGGATATATCTACAGAAGAGTGGTAACATGTCGGATTCATTAGAAGTATCCAGAGTAGGAGACATTTCTCTCGATAAAATGATTCTTTCAAATTGAGAATTTGAAGTTCTCAGTAGTGGGTAATTTCTTGGATAGAGCAAACTTATTTCTTGGATAGAGAAAACGCTATTTCTTGGTCAGAGAAATCCTAATTTCTTAGAAAGAGAAAATGTTATTTCTTGGAAAGAGAAAACATAATTTCTTGAACGGAGAAAATAAAAATTTCCCAGAAATGAGTGATGTAAGTCTCGAATGTAGCAAGTGGCAGGAGTGAAAATCTATTGGATTCATTAATTTTGGAAGACCAGTCCTTCGAGTTATCTAATGTTACTCTTGGAATGTTTACGGAAAACTTACTTTTCAAACCAAGATTTCCTGATTTTGACCTTTCCATATCTGGTTTGGATAATACGGTATTTTGGATTATTACCAGATACCTACGTGAAATTAGACAAGAAAAGAAGAAATAGACTTGTTGACATGATTGTCAAACATATTCAATATCATAGTTATATCGTGAGTATTTTATCTATCTTAAAAAGTCAGCACCATCATTATTGTTCAGAATCGACATGTTTTCTGGGTACGCAGATTTTCAAAATTTCTGAAGTTCCAGTATGGAGTATGTCATCATTTGTACAGCATTTTTTCAAAAGCCGCAATGAATGAGTGCATGGAATCTTCAATTTAATTACTCCCAAAATAACACTTTAAAATTCGGACTTTCACTTATGCGTTCTCTGTTATAGTCTCGTCGAAATATAATATTATTACCTATCGACCTGTAGGGATTTGCAGTTGGAATATTTCCCTATGCATAGAAGAATTATTTTCTATTCTGTATATTATTCAAAAATATTATATCAAATAACAAGAGACTAAAGTGAATGTTTCAATCCCGCACGTAACGTTTATTGCCTGAGGGCTCGTAGAACCCAAGGGCCAATAATCACGTAAGGGATAAAATATCCCTTTAGTCCTGAGGCATGAACGCTATTTTTTGAACTTCCCAGTATTATAAATTTCAACATTGATACAATTAATAATTTTGATGGGTTATATATACACGGTACTTGGATTATTCAGTGGGTAACGTTATAGCAACAGTCTCAACAAAATTTTTCAATTCAGTGACATTTCAATTAATGTTGACAAATAATCGCCCATTTAGTTTCATCAATTGTAATAATGTTGGCATCACTTACAAAGTTAATTCAATCAATAAAGATTTATAATGGAATATTTCCTAATTTTTGTCCTAGTTATTAATAGTGTATCTGTGGTAAAGTTTGATTTTTACTTTATGTCCCTAGGGATTTGAAATGCAACTTTATCTCCCTAGGGACTGAAAGATACAATTTAGTACCTGTTATACGGGACTAAAGTTGGCACTTCAGTCCCGGAAGTGCAAAAAATACTCTTTCTGTTTCCTTGACAGTGGTTATCTTGAAACTATTTAAAATTTTCCTCCAAAACTGAGGAAATTATTGCCTCCGTATTTTTCATATCCCACAGGAAAAAAACTGATAATAATATTATCATCAAAGTGATTATCATGTTCATGTGTACGTCGCAATTTTTCATTTTTATAATTTTTCAGCAACCTGGAGATGTTCTTACTGCAGTGGAGACAAGGAAGCATAATATACAGGAAAACTCAGACGTTCTGTCATATTTGTTATGTGAAGGAAACATGATAGATAGTTTACTTAGTAATAGTTGTGGTAAAACATCAATTCGATTCATGTTCCTCGTCAAGGTTTTTTATGTATTTCTTCCTATTCATCATTATACTATGAGTTTTTGAATTTTATTGCCTTCGAGAAAGTAACGAGCTATTGATTTGAATGTTTTTTTTGGCTTCATATTTCATAGAATAAGGTTACTTTGTGATATCTTAGAAAGTGTGCTACTGTCTTTGATACTTCACGTTTTCCTTGAAGCCTCACATCCTCAAAGAAATAAGTACACTAATGGTCATCGTCGAAAATCAAATACTGCCATATTTCTGCAGAGCATTTTCCTTCCTCAAATACATTTAAACTTATTTTTCCTAGGTATCTTTGATAGTTTTTCAATTTACAATTTTCCGCATTAAAAATTCATTAGTTCAGCTTTAGCGAAAATGCCATGTCTTAGATAAATATGATATTAAAAGTACCAAACAGGATGACTTTGTCCAAAACTTTCATCGAAGTTAATAACACGATTATCTCAATGGAGACTTTTCATTAATTCTTGGAAAGAGAAACTGTATTTTTCGTTTTCCCATTTTCTTCTTTTGAGAAAACATAATTTATTATTAAGATATTTCTATTCAAATTGATTTTCTTCCTGGTTATATGAACATTTGAAGCTATTGGTGTGAATATAGTTCTAGAAATAGAAAACTACCCAATCTATGTCACTGGACGCAACTTTCTTCAACAGTGTTGAAAATTCATAAGTTCTGGAAGAACTAGGTAACCATGTTCCCTTACTTGAAGATAATGATGCATAACATTCTCTCATAGAGCCAAAAAAATATTTTTTCTGCACAAAAAATACTCAACAGGATATAATTTATTCATGAAATAGAAAACTACCCAAACACTAAATTACGTCAATTTCACTAGACGGTCGTTTCGCAGGAGCTGAAAGCATCGGCTCTTAAAGATGCTAACTTTGTTGGCGAAACGCGCGTCGACTGAAATTGTCTTTAATTTGGTATTTCGGGTAGTTTTCTATTTCTTGAATTAATTTTCTCCTGTTTGAGAACACTAATTTTTTTCATTCAGGGAAAATATTTTTCTCTTTATGGGGAAATGTAATGTTTCATCAGGAGTGCATTATTATCTTCGACTAAGAGAACATGATTAGTTCTTTCAAAACTTGATTTTTTAAACCCTTATTACACTATGCCTTTTTTGTGCTTGTTTTTGTGTCTATTTTCACGCCTATTTGTTGGCTAAATTTCCCCAAGTGCCTGGCTCTATTACACCATGCCTTTTTGAATGATTTTTAAGGCAATTATTTCAGAACTGCCAACATGGTAAAATTGACATTTACCTCAACTGACTTTTGAGGTTAGATTCATTGTTTGTATATTTTTGAGAGTAGAAAATGATGTGGAGAAAAACAAATCGGAAAATAAAACAAATTTTGCTTATTACTATTATTATGGCCACTGTGACACTTCGAAGAAGAAGAGCACAAAAAAAGAGACTTAGTAGGAGATGGTGGGTGAAGCCCTAGATGAACCAAGAATTAGGCAATCTAGGCCTTGCCAATGAATTTATTGCCGCTGATGATTTAAAGTCATTTACAATTTTTTTAAGAATGACTAAGGAAACATTCAACAAGCTACTTCATACAATACAAATTCATATACAGAAAAAGAACACTGTACTTCGAGATAGCATTACACCAAAAACAAAACTAATCATTACTTTGCGATACTTGGCTACTGGTGAAAGCTTCATCTCACTACAGTATAATTTCAGAGTGTCACAAGCTGCAATATCAGGTTTCATTCCTTTGGTGTGTCAAGCTATTTATGATGAACTAAAAAAGGAATATTTGCATGTAAGTATGTAGCAATAGGCAAATCAATGTTGGTTCCATAATTTCTGGAAACGGCACTGTAATATATGTAATCTTTGTCTATACCTTTCAGGTACCAAATACAAGTGCAGAATGGTTGGAAGTAGCAAGAAATTTTGAGGAAACCTGGAATATGCCAACTGCCTTGGGGCATTAAATGGAAAACATATTCTTATAAAAACACAGCGTGAAGAAGGGTCTGCATTCTTTAACTACAAAGGACAGAACAGCATTGTTCTATTAGCTCTAGTAGATGCAAACTATAAATTTTTATATGGGTATAAATGGGCGAATATCAGATGGAGGAGTATACAGAGAATGTGAGCTCAGTAAAGCTATTGCAAAAAATTCTCTAAACTTTCCTGAAGACAGAAATCTCCCAATGAGAACCAAAAAGATACCATTTGTTATTGCAGCTGATGCAGCTTTTCCTTTGACAACCCATATTATCAAACCATATCCCTTCAGAAAAATGTCCAATGAACAGAGAATTTTTAATTATCGATTAAGCAGAGCAAGAGGTGTAGTGGAAAACGCCTTCGGCATCCTAGCCAACCGTTTTAGATGTTTGTTGAATGTAAGTGCTCTGCGTCCTGAAAAGGTGAAAATTGTAACCAAAGCATGTTGTGCTCTGCACAATTATCTTTCTCATGAAATGAAAACTCAGTATACTGGAACAGACCCTGCAGAAGATATAGATAAGCGATACACCTTTGTATACGGTTTGAGTGCCCAGGCAGGTAACAGACCAAAGACAGAAGCAATGCAAACCAGAGAAGAATATAAAGATTATTTTAACGGAGTAGGTAGTATGCCATGGCAAGAAGATATGGTGTATAGATTGTAAATTGTAATAAAAAAACTACAAGGTGCTTATTTTCGAAATAAAATTTTTGTTGAAATCTTCAAGTTCATCAATATTTTTTTAGTTGCATAATAAATAATTTTTCATGGGCCTACCTTTTACCTTTTTATAGTTATAAAACTTTTTTTTGTATGCTTAATCAGTAACATGTTTTGAGGATAATTTAAAAAATTTATTGAAATACATACAGGTATGTTCAATACACTAAATAATAATTGTTAAATAAAAATCAGTGTGTTTTTCTACAAATATGTTGATATAACCTGCATTAATTCATATGGAAACATTAATTCGACTGTTGTCTGAAGAACTTTTTTGCTGCAAATAATTCTGTCATAACATTTTCTTTAAACTTATCCAAAATATCATCGTTTGTAATGTTGTTCATTTATGATGTAATGTATTTTCCAAACAGACTATTTTCTTTTTCCTTCGGTTCCACAACAGGCGGTGAGGCAGACCTATTAAGGTTATTTAGAGCGGTACTGCAGTCCCTCAATATCCCTGCATATTCGTCATCTTCCATCTTCCTCTTTTTCTTTTCTGTTTTTTGCTTGGAGTTTGCAGTTTGTTGACATTGTTTTGATGTTGATGCTTCCTTTTCAAAACTTCTCTATTTACACTAGTAGCAGATTTGCTTGTAGATGCTGAAGGTGAACAGTATTCATCAAGCGAAAATTGAGACGACAGTTCTTCTACTGTAGCATCCACTAATAAAACACTACCGTCTGCATCTGAGTCTTGTGTGTTATCGTGCTCTTGCTCAAGGTTGGAGTCGCCTTCAGTTACTACTTCACAAGAATCTTCCAAAAATTGGAGGCTTTGGTAACACCACAGTTTTGGTTTGTATATATCATCAGGTGAAGCTCCCGATGATGCCGATTTTTTTATTTTATTAAGTTCTGACATGAATTGGCTTCTCAATGTATGAATTTTAGATTTTATAAGGGCTTCTGTGAATGGTTTATCTGGAAATAGTTCTTTCAAATCTTCACATATTTCCGTTAAAGCTTTGGCTTTCAGGTTTCTATTGTGGTAATTTCTTGATTTTGCATCATAAAGACAAGGATGGTTTTCATATAGTTCAATTAAACGAGTAGCGTTTTCTGTTGTCCAGAAGTGGTGTTTACTGCAATACAGAATACAAAATTAATTCCACACTTTACTCTTATAAATTTAGTAAACCTGGATTATTTGTTCAACTTTTTCCTTACCTGGTACTGGATTTTTTCTTTTCTTCTGCCATATTATTATGAAAATTGTGTGTATTTTCTTTAAATAATTTGTTGGTTATGTCAACTCAAACAGGAAGAGATTATTGTTGTGTTGGCGAACCTGATATTTCCACAAACGACCTTGAAAACGCCCGAATCAGGGGGAAAAAATAGAACCTGTCCTATTTATTTTCATGCATGAAACAGTCAACAAAATAGTCTCGCGCGCATGCGTGTTTGTTTTAAATGTCAGCCTCTGCAAATCAGGCGGAAAAATAGGCACGAAAAAGGCATAGTGTAATAAGGGTTTTAGATTCAAGAAATTGTAAATTATCAGAAACAGAATAATAACAGTTTCAATAGAATAAACACGATTACCTTGCAAAAGAACTTTTGTTTTCTACATTCAAGAAAACGTAGTGTCTTGGAAAGAGAAAACGTAATCTCTTTGATAAAAAAATGTAATTCCTCAGATAAAGAAAATCTAATTTCTTGGACAGAAAAAATGTAATTTCTTGGCTAGAGTAAACGTTTTTCTTGGGTAGAGAAAACGTACTTTCTTGAAGAGAAAAATCGTGATTTCTTGGAAAGAAAAAATGTAATTTTTTGGATAGAGAAAACGTAATTTCTTGAACGAAGAAAACGAAATTACTTGGATAAAGAAATCCTAATTTCTTGAATAGAGTAAACGTATTTCTTGGATAGAAAAAATGTAATTTCTTGGACAGACAAAAAGTAATATCTCGGATGAATAAACGAATTGCTCGATTTAAGCATTGCTGATTTTTTGTTCCAAAGTAAATATTTTTGATTGAAGTAAATCGCAGTGAAAAAATAGATTTCTTCGAATAAAGACACATTTTATAGATAATATATAACAGAATGATTTTCTTAGGATAAAGCAGGCTGCTTTATGTTGAAAACTTTTTTTTTGTGTGACTCTTCTGCTGAGCGCCTCAATTAGAATAGATCAAAAGAACGAACTTGAAACTTGTGTGGCACATAACTCTAATTTGAAACAATAAAGATAGTAGTGAATGAATGCCCTGAGTATTACTGAAGGAAAAATAGAATATTGAAGGAAAAATAGAATATCGAAGGACCATCCTATTACATGGCGATCCTGTCAGCCGATACTACAGCTGAGCATCATTAGGAGAATAATGCTATCCAGAATCCATTAACAACATAAAACTGAATATGGGTAGTGAACATTCCAAAAAAGAAGAAATTATCACGCAATCAGAAATAAGTGGTGGAAGTACCGCTGGAGCAAATAATGGAAATAAGTACTCTGAAGTGGTTGCAGTTGTTGTGGGCATCCTGATGCTGTTAGGAGTTGGATTATGTTTGTGGCAAAAATCAAGGGAGGCGTTGGAAAGGAAGATCAGGACAGAAATTTCTAGCAAAGCAAAGCACTATTCATCGAATAAGACAAAATAGATTGAGTTAAAATAATTACATTGGGACACAATTATGGGTTGCATAATGGGACTGTCCCACTGTCCACAATTCACTGTTCACATTGGCAAAACAACTGAATTGTGCATAGTGGGACAGCAATGGATACCTTGGTCAGACAATTGTATTACATTATTTAAATAATGTTTTATGGTTTTATGGTATAATGCTGATTTTTTAGAGAGTAAGCAAGCGCACGTAGAAAATGCAGCCAAGATGAAGCAAGCTGTGTTAGTTGCAATCAATCAAAATATTAAACTCAGAGATGCTGCTGGTCAATAAAAGGTATCCAAATCTGCTACACAAAATATAAGAGTACCGATGAAGAGCAAAAAGTAAATTTTGGTTTCGAGAGGCATCATGGATATTCCCAAATCTTTTCGGATGACGAAGCACAGTTGCTTAGTGAATACTTGATTCCTGGCGCAAATATGTGTTACGGATTATCAGTTGAAGAAACTTGGGTATTCGCCTACAGATTTGCTATCTCCAACGAAAAACAATTCCAGAATCTTGGAGGCGAAATAAGAGTGCCGGAGACGAATGGATGCAGCTTTTCAGAGCGAGACACAACATAAGTCTACGAACACCTGAATCCTCCAGCTTGAGCCGTGCAACAAGTTTTAGCAAACATAATGTAGGTCTATTTTTCACCAATCTAAGTCACGTGATTGAAAGATATGGTTTCAATCCTAATCATATATACAACTGCGATGAAACCGCAGTTACAACTGTACACAGGCCCCCAATAATCATGGCCCCTTGTGGCCAAAAGCAAGTAGGTGAGATGACGAGCGCAGACAGAGGAGTTTTGGTCACAATGTGTGCCACTATCTGGTGCGAGGAAAAACTTTGAACTGCACATGCTTAATGGTGCATCGCTTGGGTCAAAAGGTGCAGCAAACCCCAGTGGCTGGATGACTGGAACAAACTTTTTGGAGTATTCGAAACACCTTGCAGATGCAGTACATTGTAATGCAGATAACAAGATAGTATTGAAACTAGATAATTATGAGAGCCATACGGATGTTTCAGAGTACTACAATATTGCAAGATAAACGGTATTGTATTGGTTACATTACCTCCACATTGTAGCCACAAACTCCAGCCACTCGACGTGACCTGTTTTGGCCCGTTTAAGGGAGCCATGGACGATTGGTGCTGAATCATCCAGGTATCCCAGTTACAATGTACTATATAGCGGATACAGTTGGAAAATCATTTGCAACCGCTTTCACACCAAGCAACATAATTGAAGGATTTCAACACACAGGCATCTGTCCTTTTAATTCAGAAATATTTCAGGATTCAGACTATTTGTGTTCGTTTGGAAAAATCGTACAGAGCCTAATGCTGAGAATTCTATGAATGACCCTGATATTTCTGATAAAGACACTGCTCAACCAGGATGCTCCAGAAAGAATACGGAAAATAATTTGTCTTTGCATCTAACTCCTAAAAAGAATATTATTACTTTCGAATCAATAAGAGCACATTCAGAAGCAGAATCCAGAAAGTTGAATCAGAAAAGGAAGAAGAAGTCACATCAATGATCCTAACCGATACGCCAGTAATCGAAGAAAAAAGCGAAAAGAAGCAGAGAAATTAGCCAACGGAACCAAGAAATCACAGAAGGTAAAGGCTGTCACAAAAAATGTATTTGCAGAATCTAGTGACAGTGACGTGTCAATTGAAGATATGTGTGATGACAGTTTCGATATATCAGACGAATTTGCAACGGAAGCAGAATATGGAATAAATATAAATGATTTTGTTATTGTGAAATACCCATTGAAGTAGAGAATCAGATATTATGTTGGTCAAGTTGATAAAATTGATAGGGCAGAGTATGTCGTCAATTATCTAAAAAAGACTGCAAATGATAAATTTTTCTTCGCAGAAAAGACGAAGATTTGATTACAAGAGATGATATTGTTATTGAACTTTCTGTTCCCTTTGTTTCTGGAGGTACCGAACGATCTTCCAAGCTATGGTGTTTCAATTATGACTTCTCTTCTTATAACATGGAATAACGTTCCCATTTATTCAAAGTCGTTTTTTGTTTGTTCGTTTCATTTTGCATCATTTGTATTTTTTTAATATTTCAGTTGCCAATGATAGCAATGTTTTTTAATGTTTTTGAATAAAATATGAATTTGTATATTTTTTCTGGATTATATTGATTTTATTTTTTATTTCAACTCAACATTATTATCAGGTTGCCCCAGTATGCAGAGGTCCTTGTTCCACTATGAAACATTTGAGTTGGTTGTATAGTGGGACCTGGGTGTATAGTGGGACCTGGGTGTATAGTGTGACAAGCCTATTCTAATGTTTTTATAATACTTTCATGTTTCCAATACATTGATTAGATGAGAATGTGATTCAAGATCAAAGTGAACAATTTATGATCATTTCAAAAATATTGTCCCACTATAGAATTTGAAGTAGATAATAAGATGAATCACAATTGAATTTTCTCATTGAATTCTTGAATAGTGCTTGATATTCAAGTTATGGTCATATATTACAGTAGAAAACGTTGAACGCTTTCAAAGAGAAGCAATTAAATATATTGTTGAGGTGACAATGCAATTAGACAATATGAAACTGTCCATTGACAAACTTTACAGGAAAGTTGATTTTCTTTTCAAAACTATTTAACAAACTACTAGCAATGTCAAAGAAAGGGATGAAAATGTAGAAATGGCCATGAAATAATTTTCTATAGCCTCTATAGAACAGATTCAGTCATTTACTGAAGAAATGAAAAATGATAAAACTTGGTCAGACTTGGTAGGTACTCCTCTTCATTACATTATTCGAAAGATTTTTTTTAGGATAAAATATTGGTTCACTGACAAAATACATGAAATCATTGACACCCCTTATGATGAAGAATCCTTTGATATTGGATTAGGAATATAAATTTTTTTTTTAAGGTAAGTTATAGTATTCGGCTCTACTTACTGGGCTTACTTTCTGTTGAAAATTGGATTGAATTTGATTTTGCCTTGATACTATAATACCTTCAAAAATTCTGAAACAAAATTTTTCCTTTGATTTTATTTTTAGAAGTATATCTGGTTCCTTTCTGAATATTGGGACAATACACCTTCCCAAAGAACAACAAATTTTCATTTGAAATAACACCTACCCTATTGAATGTCATTTTTATTACAGGAGACTGGTAGTGCACAGGATAAATGTTGGAAATTGAAGTTTCGTCAGTAGGGGTAGAGTATATATAGTTCAAAAAAATCGGTGATGCTGAAATATTTATTTTTTGTTGTTCTTTTGAAAGAATTGTTTAATTTTTTTATATGCCAAATCTGACGAATCATTAAAATATTTTATATCTAAATATCTTTCATTTATCATGTTGTTGAATAACTATCACATAATGTGTTATGATGGCTTCTCAGAGTTTATCATTTTTGGACACCTTTTAACCTAATCACAAATCAAGTGGCTTATTTCTCTCCTCACCATGGAGTTTTACGTGAAAAGAGCATCACTTCACAACAAAGAGCAGTTTTCAATTGTTCTGCAGAATAATCAGGGTATTCCTACAATTCAATTCAGGTTAATGACCATCATTTCTACGAGATGGTGTCATTCATGTCGGAAGGAGATTAGATTTTTTTTATCTGTTTTGACAAAAAATACCCCTTTGCTTTGTCATCCAAGCATCCCTCAACTTATCGAATCTGCCAAGCAGAACATTTCAAGCAGTGTGGTCCTCAAATGTTAATAGCAGCTGTTCGAAAAAACCACTGGCCTATTTCGGACAAAAATCTTGCCAAGCATATAACTCCTGGACACCTTTTAACCTAATTCCAAATCAAGTGACTTATTTCTCTCCTCACCATGGAGTTTTACGTGAAAAGAGCATCGCTACAAAACAAAGAGCAGTTTTTGATTACTCCGCAGAATCATCATCAGGGTATTCGTACAATTAGATTCAGGTTAATGACCCTACGGTTCAAGAAGATCTCTTTTCAATGGGTGTAGTGAATAAAATCTAGCAAATGCTTGTACTATATATTCATCCCTTTCGTTTATGCATAAAATGAATAAGTCTGTCTCAAGAAAGTATAAGCATTTACTTAAAATTAGTTTTATTCACATCCACTAATTTTGGTACATTTCAAACAGCACGATTTTGTCGTTTTAGTAGATAAAAGCAAAATGTGCCGACAGATAAAGATTACAGAGGAATTCAGAACCTCTTCAATTGATCGTGTGGTGGAAAAGTCCAGAAGTTGAACTTCAGACTTATTCTATAAATCTAGTAGCCTAGTGCACTCTTTCTGGCAACTCGTTTTCTCCTTCTTACTCTCAAGCAAGCAGCTCCAGTCATCAAACGAAACATTTATGTAGATGATCCATCTGGGGCCGATTCCAAGAATGAACTCATCCCTTAGCACATCAAGTTCCATCTATTCCTCAATAAGGCTGTTTCAAACTATGAAAATAGAAGAGTAACGATCCTCTAGGACTTGAAGGTCTCAAGCCAGAAGTTCTTCTACTGATTTCTTTTTCTTTGCACCCTCTAACACAAGCAAAACTCTAGGAATGTGTTGGTCTTGTTGGCACAGTTATTAGAAAAGACCAGTGATTCATTGACTCTCAGGAATGATAGAAAATATTTGTAGTCCGATTCCACAGTTGCACTAGTGTAGATTCGTTCCTCTCCCAAGATTTCACAACAATTTATTGGGAATCGCGCGGCAGGTATACAAAGATTGTCTGATATTTCAAATTGGCGATATGTGCCTACCACTTCTAAACCTGCAGACATCTTGTAACGTGGCTTGTTCCCAAAAAATTTAATCAGCTCGAACAAATGGTTTCATGGTACCTCATGGTTAAAAAATTCAGAAGAAACTTGTCCTTCAAATCAATTCACGCAAATAAATTACCTGAAGTTAAAAAACAGACAAAACGGTTGTTCAGACCAACCACGAACTATTTCCCTTCACTCGACTTTCCTCCGCACAAAGACAAATGAGTCTCACTCCATTTCTACGAGATGGTGTCATTCATGTCATAGGGAGATTAAAAAATTATTCATCTGTTTTGACAAAAAATACCCCTTTGCTTTGTCATCCAAGCATCCCTCAACTTATGGAATCTGCCAAGCAGAACATTCCTAGCTCTTACATTGTGGTCCTCGGCTGTTCCGGAAAACTACTGGCATATTTCGGGCAAAAACTCGCCAAGCGTATACTCGAGAATGTTAGGTATGCTTTCGATTCAGACCAAAAATTTAAATACCATTAATGGGAAATGTACCTCAAGCACACATATCTCTAAAGTTGCCATTTTCTGAAACCGGTGTGGACTACGCAGGTCCGTTTTCGGATAAAGATCGCAGGCATTCTTCGCAATTGATTCATTATAGGTTTGCAATCAAAATTACCGATAATTTGAAGTTACATTTGAAGCATTACATACTCACATCACCACATTAGTTTTTTAAAGATCATATAGGTAGGTACCTATTCATTTGTATAAAATAGAGAGTAATTGAAAAAGGTTGATACCGAGAAGGCCTTTGGGATCGAGCATAAGTGTAGGTACCTAGTAAGATGAAAAACACTACCTGAATCAACTTCAGTCGATAAATCATAAACTGTCTTTCTACAATTCATATTTTTGAACTGGATAATTTAACCATTAAGAAATATCGAAAATGAAAATAAAACGTGGAGAACTAGATTAAGTAGAACAATATCTTATGTTGAAGGACGATTAGTATGTTGCGATTTTGTCGCTCTCTGTTGACTAATAACCACCACTTTGTTCCTCAATTCGCAACAGTTCATGCTCCGTTACAAAATTTTACGTTCCCACTTGTCGGGTGTCGGATCCGTATATTAATCGGATGTCGGAGCCATTGTTCACACTTTCGGTTAATAATCGGTTGTCGGCCACAGTTGAAGCTAATACCAATTTTTAACACTCTACGCAAAGCAACTAAGTACGATGGACGTCGATGAAGTTCTTGTTGTGATGTATTATTATTTAAGAAGAAAACAAAGAAAGAGAGCCCAGAAAAGACAATATTGGGTGCACCCAATCCTGAGGGAAAGATTTAGTTTGGGAACATTTCAGAACTTAATAACAGAATTGAGAAGTGACGAAATTAAGTTTTTCAATTATTTTAGAATGTCAATAACTACATTCAACGATCTACTGGCTCGAATATCAGTGAGCATAAACTACCAAAATACAAGATTTAGAGACTGAATTTGTACTGAAGAAAGGTTGTCGATATTTTTAAGGTAAGATTATACTTATTAATTTGTTTAAAGGAAAAGATAAAACAGTTATATTTAGTTTACACATTTATTTATGGAAATAACTTTACAAATTTTATAATTCTGAAGATATTTGTTTTTAAAAATTATGAAAATCTAAGTCCGAATCTTGAGTAAAACTAGATTGTTGTGACACTTGTGACCAAGTAGGTGATGCTGGTGTCGAATATGCATATCCACCTGAAGGGGGGATACTCTGGTTTCCTGGAGGGTGTACATTCTGGTTTTGTGACGAATATACAGGTTGTTGCATGTGATCTCTTGATTGTGAATGCCAACCAGAATTGGATGAATATAAACGACTTTCACGCTGCTTTTTAATTCTTTGGATCAGTGACAGCACGCCTGATTGAAACTCTAACTTGTCATCATCGTCAGAAGACATAACACTCGGCAGAACACCTTTGAAGAAAGAGAGCATTGGATGTTCTTCACTTTTGTCTGTTCGTAGTCTGTTATCTAAAAACTGACTCATTTTGTCATCGAGGTTCATTTTGGGCTTTTTGGAAGTACTTGGTAATGATAAATCTGAATTTTTATCAATTTCTCTGGCCGCTGGTGCCTCTGGACATGCATCTGTTGGACGCTTCGTGACAGAATCATGAGTGCGATTAGGCTCAGCAACTTTTTGCAAAAAACTCATCTATTCTTTATATATATATATATATATACATTACTAAGTTCATGGGTTGAACCGCGTTGAGAGTTTATAACTCGACGTTTCGGCTCCTACTTTGGAGCCATTTTCAAGAGTGTGACTGCGAGGCCTCTATCTGCCTACTCCTCGAGTCGTGGTCTTGAGAGATATCAAGGTCTCAACCTGCCTACTCCTTGATCTCAAGGAGTAGGCAATGCATGGTAAAAATTTGAGATGGAAGGTTTATGGTGAGTTCTATTCGATCTGCAGATAGTTGTAGTGTACCGTACAAACACCCGGGCGCTGGTGTCGCCTTGTATAGATACACTTCATATACTGACTTGTAATTTTGAGACGTTAAACTATCCGGGTATAACGCTAAACTTTCCGAGTATAACGTTAAACTCTCCGGAGGATTGGCAACGTTGCTGTGAGAATATTTGGCGGTTTCAATGTACTTAACGGTTAGATTGAGACTGGTGCTGTTCGGTGACAAAGTGAAATGAATCGGGCTAAGAAAATAATGGAATTGGTGAAGCGTAAGTTATCATTATATTTTCTATGAATGAATTTATTCAGATGTTTGAGGAGCTACCCATTGGAATACATTTTATTCTCCTCTCAGATAGGCGTGACGACGAGATCACCTTCCTTTCTGACTAGAAGTCAAATTTGAACAGGTTTCAGTAGAAGAGGGATAATTGATCAAATATCTCGTACAAAATCCTAGAAAATTCACTTGATCAAAAATTCCCTTCAAATAATTGTTGGAAATCTTGTAGGATAATTTGTTTAAAAATAATTTTTTTATTGAAAAAAACATTGTCATCTCAGATGAAAATGAATAGAATAATTGTTTAGGCTAATGATTCAATTTTCCAAAGTTTTCCTTAAGTATGGCTTATGTCTGTCTGTCTGTCAGGTACACATCTTGGATCAGTTTCCAACGAAATCCCGATGTCCGATTGAGACAATGCAATATGATAGTTTCATATGAAAAAACCTCAAAATGGCGTCGCCAAAATGGTGGACACTAATCATATTCTTTGAATCCTTAAGATTTTAAGTAACTGAAAAATATTTTTCGCAGCTCAGCACATTTCCAAAAGGACTCCATTTTATTCGATTTATAACCAAAAACTAATTTTCAGTTCAAGAATTTTCACCTCCAGATGAGGAATTCGAAGAAATTAGGAATAGAAGAAGTAATGGTGATGAATATGATGGTAAATAACCTTATTTAATACGTAGCTGGTAGAGTTTATCACTAGATGGTCCACTATAAACATTTCTAAACCGTATTTGAAAAGAAAAAACAGGCGTAATAAATATGGAGCTTTGTCGTTTCAAAGAATCATAAGCAATTTCCAAATCATAAGTTTTATCTCAAAACGTTTGTGATTATTTCGAGGCGGAAACATCTACACTAAATTTCGAACAACAAAATATATCCAGTAATTTGAATTTATTTTCAGTCCATAAATGATCGTCTTTAATTATTGAATTATTGAGTCGTCAGTTTGAGTCTTTTAGTCATTCAGACATAGAATTCAGGCGCATTTATGAGAGTAGTGTTATGGAAGGAAATGTATGTACCCCCCTCTCCCCCGAACACACTTTCATGTTTCAAATTGTATGTTATGATTTAACCCCCCCCCCCCTCCTCATCCTTCTCTCGGATAAGAAGTTGTAAATGCTATATTTAAATATTGTTTCTTTCTTACGATTAAACCTTTCGAGTCATGTTTGAGTCTTTCGAGTATAAGATTAAGTCTCTGAATAATAAATCACCTCTGTAAATATCTGTCTGTCCTTCGAATTTTCGCGTCAATTCAACGTCAGCGTCGGCAGAGAACACTATAGTTATTATTGTTGTCATAAACGTGCTATCAGACGAATTTTGCTTGGACCTAACACCAACAAAGCTAGCGGATCTGGAACGATCACGAATTGTGAATGATCGACAATATGGTTTCCTTCATCAAAGATCAACTGGTGATCTGCTTGCTTATGTCTCACATATTTGGCAACAATCCATTGAAAAATATGGTGACACTCTGGCCGTGTTGTTAGATATGTCCAAGGCGTTTGATCGCGTTTGGCACCAGGGCCGCCTTGCCAAGCTTACATCTTATGCCCCCCCCCAGTTCTGTTCTTTGCTATCTAGCTTTCTCTCAAACAGATCTCTTCACGTGGTGGATGATGGAGTTTCATCTGATACTCTACCTATAAATGCTGGTGTCCCGCTGGGATCCATTTTAGCACCAACACTGTTTCTCCTTCACATCAATGATTTGTTTGGACCTACCTCATGCCCAGTGCACAGCTTTGCGGATGATAGTACCCTTCATACCGCGTTCTCTTCCAAAGTTCCGATATCAGCCCGTGAAACTAGAAAAGAACGGGGGAGGAGCGTGAACGATTTAAATATGGTCCTAGCAAAAATTCTAGAATGGGGATCCAATAACTTGGTAGAATTTAATGCGAATAAAACCCAAGCATATATTTTCTCTAGAAAGGCCGATCTCACAGTGGCCAACGTAATTGTGTCAGGAGACTCCATACCAATGAAGTCCTACATTGCCAGAAGTGTCTCTCAAGAACTTGATTTTCTGTTTCGTGCGAAGAGCTATTTCACTTCCCGTCAATTGCTTATGATTTATAAGGCACAGATCCGACCTGTTCTGGAATACTGTTCCCATATATGGAGTGCAGCCCCTAAACACAAACTTAAACTTTTAGATTATGTCCAAAAACGAGCCATTCGTCTCGTCGGTGATACCGAGCTTACAAGCTTCCTCACTTCTCTGGAACACCGAAGGAAGGATGGCGATCTGTCTCTGTTTTACAGATATTTTCATGGACGATGCTCTTCTGAAATATCATCAATCGTTCCACCGTTAGCGGTCCCTTCGAGACTGGCCCGTCGAGGTAGTCCGCACATCCCTTTGTCGTCACTTTGGAGACATGCCGAACATCTCTTTCCCAGGGATCGTTCTTCCAACGAACGGCAAAGCTTTGGAACTCATTGCCTCGGGAGGTGTTCCCTAAGGCACACAGTCCGCAAAAATTCAAGACGAACACCTACGTTCCCTCGGCTCTCTGATAACATTACAGGATTTTCCTTTTCGTGAGAAAAAAAAACTGACATTCAACATTCTAGTGCAATTGCACTGATTTGTGATAGTTTGTGAATATAAATATAATAACTAGATTATGGTAGCAATGCAAATGTGTGGGATGAAGGTTAGTCATTACGGAATGTTTTATTGATTTGGGATTAGGTAGATATACAAGCACGTGTTGAGATTATGATTTTTTGTGTCAAAACGAGTTTTGTGATTACGGTCCGATTCTATTCAAAATCGGTATGTGGAAGTCAGAGATTATTCATTCATTGTCAATGCATAAATTCAAGATGGCGGCTCTAAAATGACGACGAGTTTTGTGATTATGGTCTGATTCCATTTCAAACAGGTTTAGGGATTTTTGGGGTTTGTCAAAATTTGATAACAGATTTCGATTTTTTCGAAAGTATGAACAGGGTGTTTATAAATTCAGATGTGGAATCATCTGCGACTGAAAGAGGAACTTTAGTCGCTATTTTCCATGGTTCAAGACCTCGTGGAAGGTTTTCATGTTGAAAAGGAAAACATTCTCAAATGAAAATTGATGAATATGATTTTTCTGGAAATGAAAACCCTTCGATAAAAATGAAATTATTTTTGTAATATCCAACAGGAAACAGTTGCTTCCAGAAAAATCAAATATGTCAATTTTTATTTGAGAATGTTCTCCTTTTCAACCTGACAGATTTCATGAGTGACTAAAATAGGTTCAAATAAAATTGATTAAAAAATGTTAAAGACAAGCTTTTATTAGTGCAGTAAAAAGGAAAAAATAATGTTGTCAAGGACAAGATTTCATACAAATGTATTGATAGAAAAAATTATGTCTTTAGTTGTTTGACCTAGGTTATTCTGTGAGTAACATATTCAAAAGCTACAAAAACAAAATAGGTATTCTCGCGTGGCAAGATTTTGAATCTGTCACTCACAGAAGAACCTATGTCAAACAAATAAAGAGATTTTTTTTTCTTCAATGCATTTGTATGAAATCTTGTTTTTGTCAGAATGTTTTTATTTATTTTTTCCCTTTTATTAGACTTGTATAAAAGCTTGCCTTTAGAATTTTTTCAGTCAATTTTGATTCGAAACGGTAATCAATAAATTGTAACCCAAAAATAATGGAATTGAAAGTGAGAGAATAAAATAAACGTGGTTGAAAAAATAGAGATTTATTGAAATTTCAATCAATAATACTCAAGTGTTGTCGGGAATTGTTCCGTATTTCCAGGCCCCTTGCTGTTTTTGGATTCACTAACTACGGCAGAAGAAAATTGAAAAAAAAATCAGCTTTGAGAGCATCTCATTTTCCCAAAAATTATCATCTTTATACATCTAAAAAAACATGAGAAATACATTTTGAATTTGAAAATTATATGTGTCACCTCTTCAATAAGACAACCTTTGGGGCTCCATATAACGAAAAAGCATTTCTGTATTTTGGTGATAGATAATTGTCCTTGTATCTGATAATAATAATAATTATGTCGCCTATTCAATTTTAACATGATGTCAAGATTCGCAAATTTGACGGTCAGGTAGACCGCGAAGATTGGGACGTAAACAAAGACAGCGACGAATATTGTTCTCGCAACTAGATCGGGTAGTAATGAGGACAATATGGGCTGTTTCATTTATATCAAAGAACGTTTGAATTCTACAAACCTATGAAGGTGGCAGCATGAACCAGATGAAAATTTTTCAATCTTGGAAAACGTATAATTCAAAAACAGAAAGGATTTCATGAAAACTGTTATTTTTTGAATAGTCAGGTGGTATGCCGGGTGTCCGCGGAAGGTGGCTCGCTCCTATAACTTTTTTGTTTTTAAAGATAATGGAAGGAAATTTGGAGGATCTGTATACAAGATAACACTGCATTTTTTGATAAGTAGCTCAGCTTCATGCAACTTCCGGTTTCACCGGAAGTGACTCAAACTTTCGATTTTTAAATGGGACACCTAGTATATTTTCACCTCTTTTGTCTCCCCCTGACATTCTGAATACAACCATGTATCCTTCCTCACTTTTTGTAACCAATTATATTTTGAATTTTATTTTTTAATCTAGAGTGCTATGGATACGTTCAAATCACTAATTACAGCCCTAACATTTTGGGAAAAATACAACTTCACTGTTTTCGGTCAAAATGTATGTGCCATGTAAAATTTAATTTTAAAATTGAAATTACCAATTTTTCTCAAATGGCAACATGGTGGCTCGTCGGGTCAGAAAAAAAGACCGTTTTATTACGATTAATTTGATACCGCACACTTATAAGTTTTAAATCAAATTCTGGTAACAAACTCAAAAAACTACGTCAGATGTTTCATAAAGTAAAGCATCTTTTGGTACTGAAATAAGATTTAAATGCATCGAGTGACAAGGAGACGGAGTTAGCGCAGTAGTTAGCGCAGTGACCCGTAGGTCGCGAGTTCGATTCTCCAATGAATCAGACTTTTTTCTTTTCGAGAAGATGTCTGGCTCATTGAAGAATAACTCTTCCACGTTTCATGGTTGACGTGTCCACGAATAACCATGCTGCTCCTAAGGTGGCGTATGGAGTCAGTAACAAAGCATATCACCAAGAACACGAGCCACAATAGGCCATTTGGCCGCAGTGGAGGGCCTGATATGGGCCAACTCACGTTCAACTGAACTGAACCTCTGACAAACACAACTGATAAAACAAAATCATTAAGAAGGTCGACTTCTTGTTTCACTTTGCTTCTGCAATAGTAAATTAGGTATTTATTGAGTAAATATTTGAAGGACATGTTGAAGACAATATTTATGCAAGAAGATATGTTATTAGCTTTTGAATTATTGATTTTGATTTATCAGTTGTGTTGGTTACAGGTTGCTCGATGCATTTAAAGCTTATTTTAATCTCATAAGATAAAAAAACATTGACTTTCCGGAATTACAACAAATGAGATATTTTTTTTTTAGATGGTTTTCACTGAAAACATTTCTGGAATGTGTGAAACGATTTCCAGTTTTACCAAGGTGTTGAATGCTCTTAGATGCATTATGAAAGATTAGAAAACATCTGAAAACTAGCAGTAATCTAGGAAGAGTAGTTGACCGCCAATTGAGAAACGAAAATATTCAAAATGGCATTGAGCTGTTTTACATAAAAAGTACGTTAGAGGCGTTTATTAATTCAGAATAATACCTGACAGTTAATTAACAGGAGTTAAATAAACTGAGATGTATTTCTCATTTGGCGTATCCCTGTTGTATTGATGATTTGTATATCATCTAATTATTTTCGTGTTCATTGAGTCAATTTAGTCGTTTTTTAGTATTACAATCCGTGTCTTTTGGCTTCGAATCATGTTGGTTGGTTTTTGAATACTTTAGTCAGTGTGACTCAACTTCTGTTGTGGCATACTGATTGGTATTTTAGTTATTTCAATTTGCTTTAGAGTCCCTTCTGTCTCATTTTGAGTCAATGATTGTTTTAAATTTCTGAGCCTCGTACAGATTTTACTGAGATGTTTCCCCGTCGTTTTACTTTAATTTACAGTTTATCCCTGCGCGGATTGTTGCTTCCTTTTTAAATGAAGAATAGGTGAGGGATTGAGGGGCAAGAGGAACAGATTCACCTAATTGGATTAGCAAAAAATGTATTTCTTTGTTTTTCTCTTACGATAAAAATAATTCGGGAACTGTAATTTATAATATTCATTCGTTGAGTGGAGACAAGTCAAGTATAATCCCAACACATTTTTCTCCACTTCCTCATACTTCATATACATACAATAATGCATTTATTTGTTTTTTTGCTATCCTCAAAAGGTAATGGATATATAGAGTGCGACCCTCTGATGCTGATACCAACTGACCAAGTTCTTGAAATGCCTTCGAAAACTGAAAAAATACCACCCGAATTTCCAGATATCAATATTTCTTCTACCCAGTCACCTCAAACAAAGATGTTCTATCCAAATTTCAACATTATAGAGAACGTAGTTGTCAAACCAGGTGATGAAAGAAATAATCTTGAAAATGATGTAGTACTTACAGTTCTAAACAACGTACCCTTTGAAGGGTTGCTGCCCATGGAAGACAATAATGACAGTGAAACAGATTCCAGTAAGTCAAACTATCATACTGCCTTTCGTTTCTCTTCTCGCGTTTCTCCCTCCTAAACGAAGTTTCAGTGAGTTTATATTGTGTACCATAAATAGTATTAAATGAAACGAGTAATTTCGACAAAGTCGAAATACCCTACTCTCAACACATTCCCACAAAGTGAAAAATTTTAAGGCAAATATCAGTCAGAATACAACTACTTCCCTTGCAAATACCACAACGGATATTGAATTTGTTCACATTTACTCTTCCTGGAGTCTGAGCTGCCGAGGAGTGCTTCTTGCTTTTGCTCGCGAGTGGCACTGCCACTCACTTGCTGTGAGTCGCGGCTTCATTCGTGGGTGCAGACGAGAAAGCTTTTATTATTGTTGTTCGTTGGATGGGACAAGATAACTTTCATGTTATCTAACCTATCCGGCACTAATGAGAAGAAAGAACCTTGAAACATGCATGTCTGCTGGTGGTGATTCCCGACCAAATGAAGGTAATAATTGTTTTATCACAATTAGCACTTGCAATTGGGTCTTCTTGGAAGAACGTTGCACAAATGGATGTCAGATATAATTCAATATCCGTCGTGATATTAGCCAGGGAAGTAGTTGTTTTCTGACTGATTTTCCACTTTGTGGGAATGTGTGAAGAGTAGGGTATTTCGACTTTGTCGAAATTATTTTCGTTTATTTGAACTGTCCGGCACACGTTTTTGATCTGTGTTCGATGTTTTCTCAAATAGTATCAGTATCTCATAGGTTTAGGATAATAATTCAGAAGCAATCAATAGAAACTGACCGAATTTTTTTCTATTCAGATAGTAGCCAGCACGATAAAATATTTTTGGTCACTTATTTTTGTACACTGTCTGGACGTTTTTTGGGAGATAATCGTTTTTCGATATGTTTCATGCATTTTTTATTACCTCAAAGTGAAAATGTCAATTAGTTTTCAAAAATCTTTTCAGTAAATTTGCCATGGAAATGTTACAGCTTTTGAATTGATATCAAAAATGAAAAACAGAGAATAAAATAAGCAGAAGAAGAATAGAGCAACAGAGCAAAAAATCATATTAAGAAAACTGTCGATGATAGTTAAAATTTTATCCAATATTCCTTAAGAGTCATTTAATGTTAGAGACAGTCAATTCTTTTCTGTGGTATTTTTTTAATTTGCTTAAAAGGGTGTGCATTTTTTCCTCGATACTAAAAGGCATTAAAATATTTTCAAGTATGCTGCCAACAACATGTTAGTAGAGAGGTCATTCAGTACCTTAAGAACAGTAAAAACATATCTGAGAACTGTTATAACGGAACAGAGACTGTCAGGAGTATTCATAGAAAGAGGATCGCAGAAAATAAACAAAATGTGATTGCCGAAACCATTAACCTATTTGGTTCTGACAAAAGAAAATTAAAATTTTTATTCAAATAATGCTACGTGTTACCTATATCTGCAAACACTTTATTTATAACCTGTATACTCTTGTGCCTCCTCTTCCAATTCACTTTATGGTATCATTTTATTATAGGATTGTCTGAAGATAAAGATGATGATATATTGGATCCGACGTGGTTACCGGAAAGCCCTAGTATCCAGGTTTTCGATTCGCCAGAAAAACCTGAAGAATCTAAAAAACCGCAAGAACATCCCACCTCGGAGTTCGAAAATATTCTAAGCAATGACAAACTTGCTGTTACCATAAAAAATGTGAGAAACTTTTTCAGGCAAAATCCAAGTCTAACCAAACTTTGGAAAAATATTTGAATTTTTTTGTTTTTTTGTTCAATGTATTTATTTACCAAAAAAATCCTTTCTCCGTAAATATATTATATTTTTCCAATCTCTCTTCAAATCTAGGAATAAAAACAACATTCAGCATTTTCAACAGAAAAATAATTTCTTATTTAAATTTGAGAAAATAATGAAAGTTTCCTGATTTTTATGTATTCAGTTTGATAATTTAAGGTTTTCTTATGTAATCAGTACTGCAAATTGTCTAAATATGTTAGTCGGAGTAAAAGTGAGTTTATGTGCTCAGCTTCGCCACGTAAACAATCACTTTTACTCCGTATAAAATCATTTACTATTATTTTTCAGTATGATCTACACGTGAATTGTACTAAGTACATGGAGTTGGAAGTTGTTCCAGTCGTGAAGGTTAATAAGGAAAGAAATTATGACATAAACCGATGACAAATATCTCACGACATATACGCCGCATACATAAAAACGAGTCAGAAGCAGCGGAACTAACTGATTCACATGTAGGAAGTAAAAACCGTAAAATAAATGGCCAAAAATTGAAAAATATGGGCAATCTTGCCCACAACAGCAAGACGAACGAAAAAATACATGTCGTCCGGCGGCCAAATTCCACGTCAATTTCTCTAACAGCACGAGAATACTTACCTTGTAAGTACTGCATGGGTTCATTCCGAAGAACCTATTTGTGGCGCCATATAAAGATTTGTCCTCATAAAGATGAGAAAGAAGATAGTGGCAAGAGAAAACCTGTACAGGCTCAAGCAGAAAATTTCTTATTCGGATTTATCAAAGAATTTGATGCCCTAAAAATACACGTGTTTCCGATTATGAGGCCCGATAATATTTCACGAGAAGCCAAAAGCGATGAGTTGATATGTCGCTTCGGGAATCGTTATTATAATTCGCACAAAGAAAAACATTTAGTAACCCTCACTTCTCAGAAAATGAGACAGTTGGCAAGATTGTTGATTGTTCTCAGAAGTGTCACAGCTATGAAAGGAACAGGTTTGATAACATATCTGAGGCCAAAATTTTTCAATACTGTGGTAGTAGCGACAAGAATCGTATGCAAATATGATGAGCAAACAGATAAATTTCACGCTCCTTCTCTAGTGCATGCCCTCGGTACTTCCCTAAGATATTGTTGTGATGTATCAGAGTCGATGTTATACGAACAACAAGATCAGGATGGCAAGGAATTGAATAACATCAACGACATCACAAAATTGCAGAATTTTCGAAAAATGATTGACAGAGATTGGTCTTATGAGTTGTCAACTACAGCAACAAAAAATTTGATCATTAATAAATATAATAAACGAAAGATAATTCCACTGACACGAGATATTTCACTTTTGAGTGATTACATTACAGATATCCAAAAGAAAGCTTTAAAGGAATTACAAGAAGATAAAGCGAACGTATCATCCTTTAAAACTGTTGTCAAAACAGTTTTAGCCCAAGTTATTTTACTGAATAGAAAACGATCAGGAGAAGCTCAAAGAATGCTAATAGAATCGTATACAAGTCCATCTCCTATGCAAATCAACGATGAAATAAAAAATTCACTAACACCTGAAGAACGATCTCTGTTGAAATATTTTAAAATTATAATTATTCGGGGAAAGAGAACAAGGGGAGTTCCTGTTCTGTTTACTAGAGAAATGCAAAAGACAGTCGATCTAATGCTCAATTTCCGTCAAATTCATATTGAAAAATCAAACCCTTATATGTTTGCTATCCCTCGTACGGAAAGCAGTTGTTACATTGCGAGTAAAATTCTTCAAACGTATGCCAATCAGTGTAACATAAGTAATCCGAATTCCATTACGCCTACAAAACTGAGAAAACATGTTTCTACAGTTGCACAAATAATTACTTTAAGTGAAGGTGAGAGAGAACAAATGAGTAGGTTCATGGGTCACACTAAAAAAACCCATGATGAATTTTACCGTCAAGATGATTTTGTATTTCAAACTGCAAAATTAAGTAAGTTCCTACTTCTATCGCAAAAAGGCGGAGCAGAAAAATTTAAGGGAAAAAGTTTAAGCGAAATTGATTTAGAAGAGCCTCTTTCGGAAGAAGAAAATAACGACGACAGTGAAAATGAGGAAGATCCTTTAATTAAGGACAAAAATATACGCGATATGGAAGATCATCTCGAAGAAGATTATATAGTGGTTGAAAATAACTCTGAACCAATACTGGCAGGGCTGATCGACAGTAAAAATAAGACAAAAAATGATAAGAAAGAAAAAACAGAAAAGGGAAAACATAAGAAAAAAGTGGAGCAACGAAGAAGAGAATATAATGTTGAAATTAATTAAAGAATCCATCGATTCTAAACGTATACCACGAAAAATGGAGTGTGATGAGGTCTTGAAAAAATATCAGGAAGTATTGAAATATCGAAGTGTGCCTCAAATCAAGGCTTGGGTGCAATATCGAATAAAAAAGCAAGGTTTATGATTTTTAACGCGTATTATGTATTCCGAATTTTTATCCGCATTTTAAATTTTTTAAATATTAATGTTTTCCTATTAGTTTATTTTGTATATATTTTTAGCATTCATTTTTCAAAATATGTTTTATTTCTTGTTATGCAATATCCGAAGTAAATTTTTCGTTATACATGTTTGCATTACTCATATTGTCCTCTTTTCCATTTTGAATAAATGATATTGGTTCATATGATCCTGGTTTCAAATTTCAATATAAGTAGTTATAGATGATAATCAATACCATTACAACTCACAGTTACAAGGGGTTTTGAGATTACAAATTGAAAAAATTAATTGTTTTTTCCGTTTACCAGCTGTCGTCCCCCTACGAACGACCGCCCTCAGAAGTCGAAACTTGTGCGAGCCAAGGATTACTAAGGTATCTTTATTAAATAAGCAATTAAATAAAAATAACAATAACAAAGTAAAGAACCATAAAAATAATTAATCGGCGCTCCGGGTAGGCTTAAATAGATTCGGTGGCGCATTGGCTATTACAGTTGCAGGGAAAACCCGAAAAAACCTGTAACACCACGTCATCTGAAGAGTTTGAATTTATTTGTTGAAAACTTCTAAACAGGTCTGTCGGATTGTGAATATCTGCTTTGTGGTAAAATACAATATATGGTGTCTCCAGAGGCTCCAAAATGTCCAGTTCAAAAGAAAATAATTTATTTACGCAGCTATCATCAAATTTATACCAGTCCGTTCTTTAGCTGAGCTGTAGTATTGACCAGAATCAACTTCAGAACCACAGTGGTACGTGGAAATAGTTTAGTACATCTTTGAGATACACGAATAGTATTTATTGTGCGTCATTTTGAAGTAGCTAGCTATTCTGAGTTTACATGAATTATCTTAATCGAAATACTCTTGGTCAGAATTTCGTATAGTATCCCACCAACACACCAACTACAGTAATAGTTTCCTCTTTAGAAAGTGAAAAGTAACAAAACTGATCTGGCAACGTTGAAGGACAGTTTAACGCTGGTGTAGAACGATACTTACATACCTCAGGATGGAATAACGTTATCTAAATTAGGTCGGATGGTTTTTCGTAACCTAATCATGCGGAACGCCCAACGTCAATTTCAGATGTTCCGTAGAACTCAGGAGTACATCTAGAGGAAGGTGTAACGTCAAAAATTACATGAACGGTTTTGCGTAACATGGATCGATATATATATATATATATATATATATATATATATATATATATATATATATATATATATATATATATATATTTATATATATATATATATATATACCGGGTGACCACGGGGTGAGGTACGCCCCCCAATTTTTCTATAGTTTTGAAGATACAGGTTTCAAATTTGGCACGTCGATATATTACTCAAATACGCATATTTTGACTCCATAACCGAAAATTCACCACTTCCGGTTTAACCGGAAGTGACCCCAAACTTTTTTTTTTAAATGACACCCTGTACAATTTTTTTCATTATCAGGAAGAACACGCAATTTGTGATAACACTGTTCTCCAAAATTGAAAATCGGTTGAAAAATGGCGGAGATACAGTTGATTGTTCAATCGAACAAAGTTGGCCATGAACATCAAACTCAAATCATCACAACTGACGAACGGCGTCAGCATTTACGAGAGGAAGGTTCGAGGTAAGATACAGCTGAAAATTGAGCTTCCCATGTAATTGTAGCAACCATATTTCCCATCAATTATCAAACATTTCCTCAAAACGGATTAGTACCCATAAAGAAAGGCTCACAACTGCCATTTCTCAAATAGCAACATACTCTTTTCACATTGTTATGTTGAAAGATGATGAATTATCAGATTACTCGAATGAAAAGATTTGAAGAATTCCGAAAGGAACCAGAAATACAATATAAGTGTTCCCAAAATTGAATGTTCTTCAACGAAGGCTTTGAACATAAGAAAGCTAAACAAAAAAGCATATTTTGTTAACAAAGTGACAATTTGTTCTACTCATTCAATACAAGAGAGTTGTAACTTGTTGAAAAACATTCCGATGGAGCGAAAATTTACTAGAAATGAAAAAGTAGATTTACTGCTAATTTATGGCGAGTGTAGAAAAAATGCAACTGCGGCTTGCATTCTTTACAGTGAATGATTCCCTCTCAGACAACGCCAACCAAGTAGAAACTATTTCGCACGTTTGGAAAGGCAATTCAGGATAGAACCAGATGACAATGTACATGATCAGGATAGTTTTATTATTGATGAAGAGACGGAAACTAATGTTTTGGCTGTTGTTTATGTAGATCCCACCATATCACTTCGACAAATCGAACATGAATTACCAGTTGGACGAGAATCAGCTCAAAAAATTCTAAAAGAACATGGGTTTAAGCCGTATAAATATCAGATACATCAGCGCCTTTACGAAAATGATCATCAATGAATGGTCCAATATTGCAATTGGCTACTTGAGAACCACATAAGGAACCCGAATATGACGAGAAACATTATATTTTCCGACGAATCAAGATTTACGAATCTTGGTATGTTCAATAGAAACAACACCAGATACTGGGCAACTGAAAACCCCAGGCTCATAAGACAAGGGAATTTTCAGGAACGCTTTGGATTCAACGTGTGGATAGGTCTGATAGGAACTCGAATCATTGGGCCCATAATATTTGATGGTATGTTGAATGGGCAACGCTATTTGGGATTTCTACGAAACGAAATAGAAGGATTCATGGAGAATTTACCTCTCGACGTCTACCAAAATATGTATTTCCAGCAGGATGGTGCACCTCCCCATAATTCCCGAATAGTAACCAGTTACCTAGATGAAACATTTCCAAATCGATGGATTGGCACGAATGGTCCTACAAGATGGCCTCCGAGGTCACCGGACCTCACGCCACTGGATTTTTTCATATGGGGTTACCTGAAGAACAAGGTTTACTCTTCTAGTCCTACATCAAGGGAGGATTTGGAACATCGCCTTAGAGAAGCAATTGCAAGTATTACTCAAGCTCAGTTAATTGGAGTTATGGAAGCAATAGTGAGACGTGCAATTTTGTGCAGAGAACATAATGGAGAACATTTTGAACAGTACTTGTAAATAATTTTTTCATTACTTTGATTTCTGTTAGTGTAGTAAGTGACCAGAACCAATAAACAATTTACTTCATACCTTTTTTTTCGTTCAGAAATTAGTTGTATCAAATGTTAGAAATTGGAATAAATATCTAATACATTTTTTTTACTCTGCAGGTATAGGTATTCTTATGGTGGATTTATACAGCAGTTCCAATTCATGAGTTTTTAGTCACTAGTAAGAAGTCATAAGAATGTTCGTTAATGGAATATTTATTCCAACAACGATCTTAAAACTGCTGTATGAATCCACCATCAATTACGATTAGCATACGAGTAATGAGAAAAAAGTTCGCTCCATCGCCGTAGAATGTTTTTCGATAACTCACAATGTTCCATTATTCAGAATGTACCGCAAATTTTCACTATTTTTTTTTTAAATATGAATTTTTGTTTAGCTTTCGTAGGTTCAAGCCGCCTCTGTTTAAGAATAGTCAATTTTGAGAACACTCATAATGAAACATCCCGTATCTTCGATTCCTTTCGGAATTCTTCAAATCTTTTCATTCGAGTAATCTGATAATTCATCATCTTTCAACATAACAATGTGAAAAGAGTATGTTGCTATTTGAGAAATGGCAGTTGTGAGCCTTTCTTTATGGGTACTAATCCGTTTTGAGGAAATGTTTGATAATTGATGGGAAATATGGTTGCTGCAATTACATGGGAAGCTCAATTTTCAGCTGTATCTTACCTCGAACCTTCCTCTCGTAAATGCTGACGCCGTTCGTCAGTTGTGATGATTTGAGTTTGATGTTCATGGCCAACTTTGTTCGATTGAACAATCAACTGTATCTCCGCCATTTTTCAACCGATTTCCAATTTTGGAGAACAGTGTTATCACAAATTGCGTGTTCTTCCTGATAATGAAAAAAATTGTACAGGGTGTCATTTGAAAAAAAAAGTTTGGGGTCACTTCCGGTTAAACCGGAAGTGGTGAATTTTCGGTTATGGAGTCAAAATATGCGTATTTGAGTAATATATCGACGTGCCAAATTTGAAACCTGTATCTTCAAAACTATAGAAAAATTGGGGGGCGTACCTCACCTCGTGGTCACCCGGTATATATATATATATATATATATATATATATATATATATATATATATATATATATATATATATATATATATATATATATATATATATATGGCTTTGAAAACTTCGCCCCTGCTCCGGATTTTTTAACTTCATTTTTATTTGCTCGCATCCAGGCATCTCGTAAATTCGACCACTTTGTAGATACTAGTTTACCTGCAATTAAAATAAATCAATATAGAAATGTTAATATCTTACCCACTTTATTATTTCACAGATATTGTGCATCAGGTTGTTCCTTCAAAGAATTGCACTATAGTTACAGAGTTGGTGTGTCAACTATTAGTAAGATCTGCAAAGAAATTAGTTGCACTATCTGGGATGTATTAAGAGACGAATTCATGAAAATTCCTGATAATGAGAGTAAATGGTTGGAAATTGCAAAGAGGTTTGATATTAAAGCCAATTTTCCTCACTGTCTTGGAGCCATTGATGGTAAGCACATAAGAGTGGCTCGATGTATTTTAATTACAAGGATTATTTCTCATTTGTTTTACCAGCCGTTGTTGATGCAGAATATCGTTTTATTTTTATGAGTGTTGGATCATATGGAAAAGAATGTGATTCATCGATATTCAAGGAGTCGACCATGTGGAAGAAAATAACTGATGGTAGTTTAAATATACCAAAACCAAGGCCTCTACATGCAACACTTCAAAAAAAAGCCTTATGTATTCGTGGGCGATGAGACTTTCCCACTGTCAACAAATTTGTTAAGACCTTTTGGAGGCACTCATTTGGACTACACGAAAAAAGTATTTAACTATCGCTTAAGTCGAGCAAGAAGGTACGTTGAATGTGCATTCGGTATTTTAGCCAATAAATGGAGGATATTTCATCGGCCACTGGATGTCCACCCAGACACGGCTATCGAAATTGTCAAAGCGTGTACAGTGTTACATAATTTTATAAGGGAAAAAGATGGTCTGAACTTTGAAGATATTCAGTATGCGGTAGAAAATCTACTTCATTTCAACAATAGGCTCGGTGCCTTGGCAACCAGAAGCGCATGATTATTTATTTATTTATTTAGAGCTCATTTAGAGTTTTGTCCCAAAGGACACCTCTTTCCTGAACTAGTGTTATCAATTCTTCAGGGTTTATATTTGTTTCCATTATTACGAATCAAATCACCAAACATACCTACAATAAAAACAGAACAACTCTGCTTGCGCTCCGCGATGTGTGTGTGCAGCGAGGCGCACGCACGGCACGAACAGAACAAGAGGTAGCGGGGAGAGGGTTATCGGCACCGACATCTGATCAGTTCTTTGCTTATTAGGATCGTGGAAGTAGTGGTTGTAATAGTGTTACGGTGATTGAGGGTGTGTTAATGTGTTGTAAAACAAATACAATGTACTATACAAACACTTTTTTACATTGTTTTGCGAGTTGTGTAGTTAGGACTATTTACGTATATACTGTAACACGAATTACACATTTTGCAAAAATATAACTACCTTGCTGTGTTTTAATTTTTATGCAGATTATGAATTAATTTTATGTTCATTCTACTTCAGGAACTCCTATTGATTATTTATACAAGAATATTCATGCAGATAGAATAGAAGTTTTTGAATTGAAAGTTGAATAATGAGTAGAAAATAATTCCATTTATCCAGCTCAACAGTTTGTTAGTTGGTACTTCGAAAATTAACTTGTTTTCTGCAGTTGCAGAGGTGATTATTCAAATAATACTTAATTATAGGTATTTGTTCAACCCAAGAATGTATTATTCTTTCTTCTAAATTTTCAAATCGTTTGAGAAACAATATTTTTTGTCTTTTACATGCTATAAATTGGAACAGGCCTACCTGTACCTGGTCCTTCCAGTTATAAATGAAAACATCAGAACAGTTTGGTAGTACTGAGAGTTTCAGTAGTTTTGACCGAAGTTTGAGCTGCTTATCTGATATTAGCAACGAAAATCTTCCAAGAAAAGATCTAAGTAGAGTTAGAGAGAAATAAATGTACAGGTAAGATCCGTTTGAATAATATGCTGATATTTGAGTTCCTATATCCTAGTGATTTTTATCGTCTATTGAAATGATTTTTTTTGATTTTAGCATCATTTCAAAATGTTCTTCTGATATTTTCACAAGAATCTGAGTTTGAAATGAAAAATACTATTTTACCTTCTCATCGTTTCAGGAATTGAGAGAGTAAACATATACTCAAGGCTCCAGAAGTAGAAGTTCTCTTCTTCTACAAGACCCTGGATAACTAACACAGAAAGAGGTTAGTTCACATTGTGGTGAATCACACGCCGCAGATAGGAGTATTTGACCCATAAAGTTGGCCAAAAGTACACTTTAAAAATATGAGCAATTCATCCAAATTATACACGTTTACGGTAGTATGATATTTGTATAATCTTAAAGTGACGACATGTATTCGTTAGTATATGCACTGTCTGTCTGGATCGGTAACAATCCAACGAATATAGGTGGTGTGGAACGGGTTCGTTATTCATAATGTTTGAATATGGCGGTTCAAAAAAGTCTTCCGAAAGATTCTTGTGCGAGTTTTACTAATATTGCTATAGATTGTGATCAACCAAGTAAGCATATTAAATTTTTTCGTCATATTTCACAGCCTACGCATATTTTGAATGCATTTTTAGAAGAAATATTTTTTTCAAATTTTGTATATTTGTTTGAAGGTTATTATATACTTCCGGGTGATATTCGGCATATGCATTAAAATATTCTGATAAAATCAACCTTGTATTATTAAAAATCGCCAACAATTACCGCAGATTCCCGCAGACCTGCTTTTTGTTAAACTTTTTCTTTTTCAAAACTTAATGTAAGTGACTTTATGTATTCCACCCCTACGAGTAAAATTCATGACAAAAAATACAATTGCGATCAAATGAAGACTAGCACAGAAAAAAGTTTCGACAAAAACATTTACTTCATCATTAGCAATTTCCTGGAAAAACGATCGTTTCCCGGAGATGAGGAAACATTTTTCAAACAGAAATGTGACAGTTTGAAGTAAGAAATGAAGAGAAGATGGTTTGCTGCCATAAGACTTTTTGAATTTTTATTACATTTGTCGTACGAAGTACCTCTTAAGGTATGGCAAATACATACTTACAAACACAAAATAGCTGTGAAGGAGAGGAAAAAATTGATTTTTCACAAATTCAGAAATATCTGTAAGGATAACTGGAGTAGATCTGAATTTGATGAACAGATTTTAAGTGATTCTTGAAATAATATCTAGTGGTCATGTCATACATTTTGAAAAATTACAAAATTATACTTTCGAAACAGCTCAATTGTATGTCAGTTTATATCCGTGGCACCCTGTCACCTACAGTTCATAAATTTCTCTTTCATAGACCAATTGTTATAAAACATGTGCCTCTCGGTAATTTATTAGAAGACTCGGCAGAAGCTCAGAATAAGCATTTTACCTTCTAAATTTTGCACGAAAATTTTCAGGGGAAAAATGCAATTTGGACGTTATCAACCGGCTTTTACTAACTTCAGATCCTTTAATAACAAGTATGCAACCCAAGTCCAAGAGGAAGAGATTACCATGTAGCAAAGATGCCTTAGAAATGTTGCTTCTCTACAGTATAACGATTACCTCAGAAATGAAAAGCAAGTAGATCAAAGTCTTGCAGAGAAACCTGATGATGAGTTAGATGTAGCTGATGTAGACACATATGATAGTTCCGGAGGTGAGTGGACACAGTCCCCTGAGTAAAAATATAAAATGTAATACAACAGGATTAGTGTATATAAGTTTTCTTATTATATATTTAATTTTTCAAGTTATCAAACTGATAAATGAGGTGACAATAATTTTGGCCAACTATTTGGGTCAAATACCCCTATGTGCGCCGCAGGGCTGATTTTCTGACATCTATTTAAACAACGAAAGCAACATTTGCCTCAGCAATGGTGCACCCATTTCCTGCTTTACAGAATAAGACAATAAAGGCCAGATTTGTAAGTTTAATTTTTTTTCCTTGTCAATTAGATTTTTTTTTCATGGTATCCATTTTTGACCAAGCTTCTAAAAATGGATTTTTGTTTTTTGACATATAGGATCAGAACCCTCTGTAGAGGTCAAATTGAGCATCCGTCAAAAACTCATACCATTTCATTTCATGTGAGGAATGACAGCCTAGTATATCCAACACTTTTGGAAACTGATAGGTAGATAATAAATAATAAATAAATTTTATTCACACACACATAATACATAATAAAAATGGTATAGATAAAAACACATTGAAGAAGACACTCACACTATATAAATACAATAAATACACAAGTACGAGTGCCAACATATAAAAAAATCTAAATACAAAAACACGTGTGAATAGAATATACTCGGTAAGTGACTAACACTTGTTCCGAGAATAAAAAACATGCATAAAAAGAGAAAAACTTATCTAAATACAAATACTCAAGAGATAAAAACAATTTGCTCGCAAAATTTGGATCATATTATCATTGAAGGATTTGGGAGGTTGAGAATAAAATACAACCAGAGGGTATATGTTTCATAACACAATTTTACTGGTGAGTATAGCCGTACTATAAGTATAACTTGGGACACGTAAGATATTCAGAAGCTTTTTATATCTATAAATTCTTGAATGAGATTTCTGGGTTTCTCTAATATAAAGGTTTTCAGTTTTTTTTTTAATAACATGCTCGAAAAATTCTTCAACTCTTGGAGTATTGTATAATTTCGAGGCCAAAAATTCAAACGATCTTTGACCAATCGATTTCCTCATGAAAGGGACGAAATGTAGTTTGTTTTGTCTTGTGTTGTGATCATGGTTGTGCTTTTCCAGTTTTCTGTTTTTGTGATAGGTAAGTACACATTTGAAGTAAAATGTTTGTCTCAGATCAAGTACTTGCGATTCCATATAGGTCAAATCTGTCGAGTAATCCCTTTTCTTATGCATCATTATTTTGAGAAATCGTTTCTGGAGAATTCCTAGAGGGGTAATATGTGTTTTCAGTGATGAGCCCCAAGCCAAGATACCATATTTCAGGTGACTTTCCACTAGTGCATAGTATACAACTTTAAGTTCTTTCTGGGGTATTATGTCGCATAGACATCTAAATTTGTAAATTATGTATTGAAGTTTCTTGATCGTATGTTGTATATGAATGTCCCATCGCAAGTGTGTATCGATAAAGATATCAAGGTATTTAACATTTTTTGATGGTAGTAATCGATGGACCGACCCTCCTACCTGTATATCTATGAAACTGAAGTTTGGTGACGTAGATTTGTTGCAGCTGAATGGTAAATACTCAGTTTTATCAAAGTTTAAAGTTAAAATTTTCTGGTCAAACCAGTTTTTAATGTGAGAAATATCAGTTTTTACTTTCGCCTCTAATTCCTCCCAGGTAGTCGCTTTGTAAAAGATAGCTGTATCGTCTGCGAATCCTATAATCTCACTACTACTTTTTATATCGAATAAATTATTTAAGTAGATCGAGAAGAGTACTGGGCTTAATACAGTGCCTTGAGGTACCCCATACTCGATAGTTCGTTTTTTGCTATATACATTTCCTGCATGATGACTGCAAAAGAATGATATCAGCTATATTTTATCTGTTACAATCGATTCTAGACATCTTATGAATTCAGAAGTATATAACATATCTACTTCGAGATTGACTCTAATCAAAGATACTCTATAATTTTAATAAATGTTATTTTGATTATTATTTACCTTTTATACAGTCGAATTTTATGTTCTTGTTTATCATTGATATCTCCTAAATGCACATTTCAATAACCAAGTTATCGCCAGTAAATTGCATTATACGACCACTTTCATCAGATATTGAATGTTTTTTCTTCAGATTTGCCGTTTTTATTTGCCTAAAACTGTTTCCACCAACCACCATCATAAAGAAGAGTTCTGTGAAGAAGGAGACAGTGAGTAATGTCTGGAATAAACGCTTCAAATTTCTGCAAATCAACAAGTTTACAATTTTCGTTATTACTGTGTTGTGTCTTTTATTGAAGATGGAATTTTTTAATTTGTTGTCTTCCATGAAATGAAATGTGATGAATGATAATCTGATTTTTAAATGTCAAATGAACCTTTTATTCGGATAATTTGTTTCATGACGACATGAAAATATTGGTAAAAGTACAGTAAGTTGTAGTACAATGACAATATATTGTAGATAGTATAATATTAGGAGGTAGTGCTCATAACAATTAGTTGAAGTGAAAGTTACAATATTTTATAGTTGAAATAACTTCAGAATATACTGCGAATAACAACAATTTTGATGATAAGGCGATTTCAAATAGATGCTCTAGAAACATGATGTTAAATAAAATACATATAGCTGCAGTAGAATTTTGTATAGCTATTTCATCATTCTTAAATAATATACTCTCAACAAAAGACTATTTCAAGTATGACAACTTCTACAAGTAACTTCATTCAATGTTAGGTATTGATAACTCGTTGAAGTGACAATAAAAGTTTGTTCATTTTGGAATTGCATCTTGAAGTTTTGACAATAGCGATTATCAGAGACATGAATATGATATAGTTGAGAGGACCAATGCCCATTTTAGTAAAAATAAACTTCGAATGCTTTTGACATTTCAACTATAAGATAGTTGTTGACCTACTGAGACTACATTTTTTTGTTAATTCAGCAACTAATATCCAACAGTGTAGTGAAGGTTCGCACAAATTAGTGTGTTTTGACAATGGCATAAGACTTTTGGTTATTACATGTTTTGAGAGATCTGAACATGTATTTATATATAGAAAAATCTTACTAGAACTAGTCATTTTTTAAATTATTTGAAAAGTATATGAAAAAGGATTTTTCAAGATAATGTGCTTATCTATGAAAAGTATACGTGTTTCGTTTTCATCAAGCAGGAAATCAACTCTCACCACCAATAACCATGATACAAGTTTGCGTGAATGGGTAATTTTTTGCATAAATCTATACTAACGAAGGTGTCTTAGAAGACCATCAATAATGATAATTTTCAACACTACCAAACTTTTCGTCATAATATTTTTTCCCTCACTACCATTAATAACAATATTCAAAAAAACTATAACTTCGTCAAAGTTTTTGTGAATTGTTTTTTTGCAGAAATCGATGAAACCAGAGGTGATCTATATGATCTACTTGTCAAAATATTTGGTCAGGCAAGATTTTTATCCCCACAACCAATAATAATAATTTTAAGTAAAGTTCATTAATCCGACAAAGTTTTCATTGATGGTGGTATTTTTGCAAAAAATCGTAACTTTTTGCATAAATCTATACCTACTATAGAAGGTGCTCTAGATGACCTATGTGTCAAAATATTTTGTCGGGCAGGATTGCACCCCAAAATTGATTCATAAGTTCATCCAAGTTTCGAAGGTGTAAATTTTTTTACATAATTGTATACTAGCAAAGATGCCCCATTAGGCCTATTCGTCAAAATATTTTGTCGGGCAGGAGTTTAACCCCCACCACCGTTAATAATAACTTTCAAAAAAACTGTAAACTACGTCAAAGTTTTTGTATAAGATCTACACTGAAACAAATAATGCTGGTACAACGTGAAAATAACAGCCAAAAGTTGTAGATCTTACCGCATAGACGCTGTAAAAATGTTTTACCATCGGTTTGAATGCAAAGTTACAATGCACCATTTGATAATAGAAAATATTATATGGTTTTCCCAAAAGATAACTGTGAATCAACATTTTTTTGTGATTGGCAAGAGTTTCATCAAATATACCAAGTGATATCCATTTTCGCTTGTATAAATACAATAATGATGATACATTCCAGTGTTAATTTTAATTTCACTTCAACAGCGAGGAATATCTCAGGATAAATTGTGATTCGAGTACAGTGTTTTCATTGTATTTTTAGTTTGTTTTCTCAAAAACACAGTCTGAGAGGAATCATTCTCGTATTTCTGAATTATCACAATGACCTTGGGATATCACATGAAATTATTATTAGTACATCGTGAAACTAATATAGAACTTGTTGATTCACAAATCATATTTGTTTTCACACTGAGATATCACAGGGTTACTGTAATTGTAGCGGTAATTTCACAAGTAACTTGTAGAAAATAATGGTATTTACTACTCGTCTTGTGATTTCACCGCCGTAAAGAATTTCAGCCAATGACTCTTCGGCTGCTTATCACGTGGATGGTGAACGTGTACCGCGAGTACATGTTGAATTTCGATCAGTTCTCTACGTTTGTCGGCCGATACAAATTAGAGCTAGTTTATGCCATTCGTTTTATTCCTTCAGTTCATTTCATTTGCAGTTTGTGTGTTTTTAGTGAAGTTGATTTTTAGGTAAGTACAATGTTTCGTTGTGGAATTTGCGGTGTACTACTAAAATCATTGAGAAAATATGAACTCCATCATTATTATCATATAAATGTCCCCTCAGTGAATTTCAAATGTGTCCGAAACACATGCAATATTGTTCTGAATAGCTACGTTAAATATAAATTTCACCTAATTCGTCATCATTCGGAAAAACGTTTTCCAATCACTTGTACGAACTGGTACTCAAATTAAATGCCCCTTCAATAATTGTACTTCAAAAGTTATTTTCAATAAGGTTGCCAACCTCAGCAATCATATCTTCAGGTCTCACTCGCAGAGTCAGCCCAGTAATGTTCAACATATAGAAGAAAGTATAGAGTCTGAGGAACAAAATTATGATGATCTTGAATTTTCACACGAAAATATTCAAAAATTTGAAGAAAAAGGTTTAAAATTATTGAGTTCGCTATAACTCAGTTTGGAAGCCCAGTTCTTCGTAACAAACAGGGTGTTGCAATATTTCATTGATGGCTTCTTGGATGTGAATGTTCTCAACAAAAATTATTTTTATAAGGAATTGACCGATAAAAATATAAATTTTGATAAAGAAATATTTGATAATGACTTATTTACCAGAGCACATAATTCTAAAACGGGACCTTTAAGATCAAAACATTTGCGCCACCAATACTATAAAAATTATTTTAGTCATGTCCGATTGGAATGTTTTTTTTTTCATTAGGTAGACATTCAAAAAGTCTACTGTCCTAGTAGACCAAATTCCATGAATAAATCTCCATTTCCAGGGCCAACCAATCTGATTTTTCAAGGACAAAAATCTAACTACACCACTGAATTCGCGACATTTTCAAATGGTTCATATGTGAATTACGTTGAAATGCGTCATTCAATAACAAAGTTATCAGGGAATGAAATTTGACAAAAAAATGCTGTTTAATCAACCCACCAATTCAATTTCAAAACTTTTATCAGAATTTTTGGGTAAACCACAGGATTCAGGTAGTCTCGAAATATCACTTCGAAATCTGTTAAATAAAAAAATAAAATAAAAAATATGAAATAAAATGATATTTTCCTGAAATTCCATTAAAATATTTTTCATATTTTGTTATCTTATGAGTTTCTTATTTATGAACAGATTTCGATGAAATTTTGGCCAGTGATATATCGAGACCTGCTGAATACAGTGAGGTTTCCGAATTTTGATTAAAGTTCAGAAATTGAATTGTTCAGTTGATTATGCCGCATATTTTTCAAATTTCATTCCCTTCTAACTTTTTTATTGATTGATACATATAAACGTAATTTACATATTAACCATGTGAACATGTCGCGAATCTAGTGGTGTAGTTAGAATTCTTCTAAGAAAATCGCTAGTATTTTTTTTAGATTTTTGACCTTGAAAAATCAGATTAGTTGGTCCTGGAAATGGAGATTTATTCACGAAATTTGGTGTCGTAGAAGACTTTTTGAATGTCTATCTAATGAAAAAAAAAAATCATGTCAATCGGTTGGAAAATGTAGATTTTATAAGGGTGCTCCGGTTCTAAGTGGGTCACACTGTATAACTTTTTTTTGAAAATTAAATTTGTTAGGGTACGTATTTTCTATTTTTAATGTGAAAATGATCACATTCTCTTAGTGTTTTGAACTCTCCTGGATTTTTTCTCATTCTTCTTCACAGATTCCGGCGACAGATGGGATGTGATAACTGAAACAGAGATCATCACATCATGCGCATCATTTGCAGAGGCGCTGAAATACACCTTCGCATTATATTTCAATTTGAATTTGGAATATCCGAGACAAGTTGGCCTAACTTTGGAGATGATTAAAAGATTCCACTTGAAAATGCATCCAGACACTGGAAGCAAATCGTCAAGTACGAAGAAAAAAGTATTAAACCTGATGAATAGACTCAAAAATATATAATGAAATATGTTTCGATTTGTTCAAAGTGCTTTTATTTGTCCAAAGAGAGGTTTTCTTTTCGTCATTTTTATCAACGTTTATGTAAAAGTGTTATTTTTTGGTACCATTTACTGTGCATTATATTTTATAACGAAACCTGAAAATTTCATTTCACTTTCTCTATTTTTATCATAATAACCTGTCCAGATCGTTTTTGATAAGATTTCATATATCATTCATACATCAGAATAGATTTTTTGCACTTCCGGGACTAAAGTGCCGACTTTAGTCCCGTATAATAGGGACTAAAATGTACCTTTCTGTACCTAGGGAGATAAAGTTGCATTTCAAATCCCTAGAGACATAAAGTAAAAAATTGGCCTTCGGGCTCTACGAGCCCTCAGGTAATAAACATCACGTGATTTCGGGTACATTCCATATTTTACCCACCCTACTTGTATTATAATTATTACTAGAACTTATAAATGTACATAATATTCGAACTTAGTAAGGGGACAATAAAAAATAGCTTTAAGCAAAAAACATTTGTTTTAAGATTAGGTAATATAGGTACCTACCTATACATTCATTACCTAAATTCAATATGACATGGAAAATTGATAATTTGAGACATAACGACATTGTGTCTTCACAGTATAATAATACAAGATTGGTGGAGTAAATATACTGAAATCATCCCTACAATCACACGATGAAATGCCAATTTGGCTTTAAAAAGACGTAGTAAATGTACTAAAGTATTGTAAAAATATTGGGTGAATTCACAATGATGTTTGTAAAAATCAATACTTATGTGTATTGTGCATTGACATTTAGTTTTCACAATAATACATTTTTTTAATATTGGTGAAATTACAATGGAATTGTAGAAAAGATTGGCGAAATAACAATGTTGTATGTGAAATCCATTACATCTTGAACAATCACATTTGATATTCACAGTAATTATATTTCAGTAGGTTTGTGAATTCACAAATTAACGTTCAATGTACACTGTAAAATAATATAATAAACTGTGGTGTTACAGCAAGCATAGAAAATATACAAGTACCAATGGTGAAACTGATTTACAATACTAGCTGTGTTTATACCGCTCAAGCAGTGATTTAACAATTATGATGGTGATAATTCAGTCAATATCGTTGGCTACATATAACCAACGATTTTGATTGTGAATTCGCTATTTTATGTTTTCAGTGTATTAGTCGAAATATTTTGTCAGGCAAGATTTTTACCCTCACCACCAATAATAATAATAATTTTCAAAACAGTTCATAAATCCGAAGTTTTCGTTTTGTTCAGTAATATGTTTTGTTTTGTATTAATGTGGTAATTTTTGCATGAGTCTATACTATAGAAGGTGCTCTAGAAGACCTATGGGTCAAAATATTTTGAAGGGCAGGATTTACCCCCACCATCAATAATGGATTATAGTTTTCAAAAAAGTTCATAAATGCGATTTTAATATAAGAAATAGACAATGAAGAAATTTATTTTTCCATGATTGAAAATAATGATAATAATACAGAGCAATCAAATGTTCAAATATCTTTACAATTTCTTGAAAACGGTATTTTTCGAAACTATGAATATTATAGTAGTTGTAGCGAATATGGAAATTATATTGCTGCTGAGTACTAAGAGAATTTCTGTGCAGAATTGCGTTTTGATATTTTACCACATTATATGCGAGGCAGTGGCTAACGGATTTTGCAATGAACTATCGTTTATCGACATATTCGAAACTATAACCTAATGAATCTCATATACTACAAATCAAACTTATGCGATAATGCATTGCGGAAATGAACTGGAGATTTTTTTTAAAATCTGCCTGATATAAATTTCAATTCAGATTTTTTTTTGATATACTAATTGGTATTGTTTTGAATTGTGAACATTGGGTTTTGCTATAGCCGACTTGGAAATGAATTAATTCACATATATCGTTCAACGATACAACAATATTTCGAAAGATGCCAAAAAATATAGTGAAAATTTTCAGATATTGTCACATTTGTCACTTTAAAACTGAGAGCATCGCTCATATTAGGCAAAGAGGCGGGTATAATTGCGGAGTTTATGTAATATATTTTTTCATGCAATTTTTGAGAAACGATTCATTAATAGAATGCAATGATATGGATGAGTTCAGAAACGAATTGATTTAAAAAGTTCTAGAAAATACGGATCGTGATCAATTTGACTATTGTATAGTTTGCGGCTTGTCCATCAGAGGAACTTTGAACTGTAAAATATTTAAAAGAACATTTTGTGGCGTTGCTGCGGGTGAGTGCGGACCTGTCACTTTACCCATGAACCAGCCTGCGATCCGAACGAATGTTCGAGAATCTTCGTCACTATCGTTTCACGAAGTACTACAGCTAGATGCGTCTCGAGAATTTTCGTGTAGATTTCCTTCGACTATATATGCAGACCGAAGCGGAGTTGGGGCAGTTTTAGTTCAGCGGAGTGAGAGTTAGATGCCGCCACAGTCTAGTTGAAATAAATAATTTGTGATGTACTTATGTGACATAAATTATTATTAATTAGGTTGTATGTTCATAAATAAATTACGTAAAATAAATTAGACTTTAAATATAGGTACTATTATTTCATAATACCTGTTGCAATTTGAGGAATAGTGGATTATGTACTAATTATTAAACTTTTGAAAAGATATAGGTCACAAATTCATACGAATGAAATATGTGAAAACAAGCTAGGTAATATGGATGAATTCCATGATGAAGGTGATGGAAATAAATGTATACCTGCTCAAAAAGTCTTAGTTGTGATGGCTAGGGACTATATGACTAATGGAAAAAACCGTTAGCTTCCCTTTTCACAAATACAATTTGTAAATGAACCAGATTGAAGTGCCTAGTTGAAGATATGTTTTACGTCTAACTTCTATAATAATTGTTACTGATCAAGGATCCAATTTTTCCGACTTGGCAAGTACTTTGGGTTCAACTACAACTGTTGATACTTGCAAAGTTTTCTTCAAGCCATTAAGAATGGCATCAAAATTAACAAACAGTCATATAAATCCGACAAAGTTTGAAAATATGCGTGTCAAATTGGCAACACAAGTGATAAGTGAAACTGTAGCTATTGGCATATTAACATATGTATCACTAGGATCTTTGCCTGGTTCGGCAGACGGAACTGCAACATTTTTGGAAAAATTTGACAAGCATTTTGATTTGTTCAACTCTTCAACAACTAATGGTACAAAAAACTATAATCAAGCATTTAAGAGATCTGAATATCAAATGGACTTCTTGAAAGTAATGCTAGACTTGCTTAAAACTATTCGAATAAAAATGGTCGCACTAACAAAGCTATTACCCACTAAACATGAAACTTTCCGGAAACATTTGAATTTTACCCTATTATGGACTTTTTGAAACGTTACTTGAAACGTAACTCATCCGTTTCTTTCAGGTTTTTCCAATATTTTTTATTTGCAAAAACGTTTTAATTGAAACCAAAATGAAATGTTTCTAGAAAAAGGCACTCATGTAAAAATTCACGTTTCAAAGTATATATTTTTATAATATGCCTAGCTTTTGATAGCTTTAGGCGCTATTGATGAATATGTGGCAGTAGAAAATCATTAACAGGAAGAGTTCCTTCCTTAGGGAATCAAAATGTTATTCCATTATTCGGCTTATTTCGGCTTAGATCGATTTTCATATTATGTTGTTACCGAGTATTCGGAATAACATGAATGAGGTAGAAAGAAATCACTCGGATATTTTCGGATTATTGCTGTCAATGAAGGTTGATGTTTTAAAATAGAGCTGAAAGAAATAGGATACGTTTAATACAAATAATATTCCTGTTGAATAAATGATATTTATCACTAAATATCGGACGGCTCTATTTTTGCCATTGTCAGGCGGATTTAAAACAACGACGAAGAAGCACGAAAGATTCCTGCACTTTCAGCAAGTGTTATGCACCGAATCCGAATCGCCATCTTTGCCTGCTTCCTGAGTCAGTTCAGTTCTAACTTCTGTGTTCAGTGTTTTCTGTTCTGGTTCTGATTGACTCGAGTTTGCAATTTTCTTTTCAATAATTTTATTCCTCTATTTGTTGTCGTAGTCAGATGTTTAACAAAATTTATTGTCAATTTTATTAGTTTAGCGTTATCAATCATGAAGGTAAGTCATAATTCATTGAAATCAATGATACACCATAGATTATTTGCCAGTCCAGCATGGCGCCAATACCGAAAACTAAAACAATGCCTGAATCTGAAAATATTATGGAGTATTGTGATACAATTTTTAAAGTGGAAAAGGAAGATTTGCAATATTTCTAGGACATTGTGCTCATGGAAGGATTTTGAGGAATATTTCAGAGAGTTTAGTGGTGCCATAAGATCGTCGACGAATTTTGGAAAATATAGGAACTAAAGAAGAAGGACCCAGAGAAAACTTTCAGTTTAATGAAGAAATGAAAGAAGGATAAAGAAATTCAGATGAAATGAAAAAACAGTTGGTTGGCATTTATTGAATATACCTGTAGTACTTTATTATATGATTCTTGTAGAAGAGCATCATTATAGCTACTCAGAATAGGATTAATACTTATTATCAAAATATTGCTTGGAAACCACGTTTTTATAGAAGGAAGAGATGCAAACTATTCAAACAGAAGCGATCTTGGGAAATTACTCAGCAACAAATTAACCTGATTTTTTTTATAGAAGTAAGGGTAATTATGCCCTAAAAGGCTTGAAGTGTGTCTATCCCAAGAGGTAATCATGAAATTGACATCTTATTCGTTCTATATTAACTGAAATTATATATTCCAGGTGTATCACGATAGCGAATAATGACAACAACTTCAAGAATACTATTTCTCAAAGGCTGAAGCATGCTAGTTCGAGATATATGAGAGAGTACCAAAAACTAAAAACGGCTGAGTATGACTGTAATGAGCAAACCACAGTGACGAATATATTTTCATTTATTTGTTGTATTGTTTATTACTACAATATATCATATTAAAATTTTTAAAAAATGTTTTTAATTGGAGATCATATACTGTATTTCATTTGTTTATTCGTCTAGATTTCAGTAACAGGACAGTTTTGTTGAAATGTGTCCTGGATGGTTTTGTTGAAACGTGTCCAGGAAGGTCTTGAAAAAATGTGTCCAGGACGGTCTTGTTGAAACGTGTCCAGGAGGATTTTGTTGAAACGTTTCTAGAACGGTTTCATTGAAACGTGTTAGGGACGGATTTGTTGAAACGTTTCATGAAACTTCACCGAGGTAGGACATTTACAATCTCTGGGACGTTTCTAAAACTCCATAGAGACTTAAGTAGAGAGGTTTCAGTTATCCATAACACGTTTCTGACACGTGTCCGATACTGAATTATGTTTATAAAAACCTACTGAAATGTTTGTAAGGCTGGTGCATATCTATCAACTGTCTGGAGCAGTTATGGACACATGTAAAAGTCAAGATTGCTTAGAGAACTTTTTTGGTGCTTTTTTGGCAATAGCATAAATCCAACTCCACCACAATTTATAAATATTTTCATAAATATATTTGGGAATAATTACATCGAACATAACGATATTAGTAACTGTGAGGATGACTCTGATAAGTTTTTGAATGAAGCGAGTATTCTAAATGTCATATTATACTTGAGAAAATTGGACTTTTTATCTGAAAATGTCATATGTAGTGGATATTTATTTTAAAAATACTTGAAGATTCAAGGCATACGAAACGGAATGCAAGTCAAAATTTGATAATTTGTTGATGCCAGATGAGACTTTTGTTAATTTTGTGAGGTAATTGGAGCCTTTATTTGAATATTTTTTCGAAGAGTTATGTGTTACCAAATGTTCGTAGTTTCATGTTGGATCTTCGTTGGATCTCCGTTGCTCGCACAAGCTCTGCTTCTGAGAAGTTTTCTCAGAAAACCTGGGAGTTTCGTAAAAAATAAATTCACGAATTTGTTTTACAATTAAAATGTGCGAATGCTGCATGGAGTTCAAAGAAAATAATGAAAAACTATTCACCTACGTAACTTGTAACTAGTCCAAGACAAAAGGGTAGTTAAATCGAACAAAGTCTAACAAGGTTCCTCATTCATTTCCCAATGAATAATAAATTTTCTATGGTGAAGGCAGCTCTGTCGTTCAATAATGAATTCTTTTTTGTGTCTCGACCTTTAGCACCCTAAAAAAATGGCGGAGGTCATCAAAAATTACCCACTGAAAATCAAAGGATCTGACAAACGTGTCGCTTCTTGTTCAATATTGTAGATATTCTTTGCCACTACTGCGAACGGCAACATTTTCGCGTTTGGTTAGTGAAGTCGAGTTTAAACAGCAAATCAAATAAAATGAGATATAAGATAAAATAAAATAAGAAATAATTAATGGAATGGATGGTTTATACAGATAACTAAAATAAAATAATGACTGAAAATTAACCTTTGACAATGACATTTCAATCATATCATACGTTCTACGGATCAGCAAGTGGTTCCCTGAAAGTATAAATTGAATGTTGACGTTGATATTGTTTAGACCTTTTGAAATTTAATTGAAAATTTGATAAAAAATCATTTAGCTTCTAAAATGGATAGCGGACTTAAATCGAGCAAGTTGCGCCGTTTCCTCAGCTATATGCAAAAAATGACCTACGTTATAAAAATAGTCAGTTCAAAGAAAATGCATGGGAGACGATTGCTGTAGTACTGGAAGTTGAAGTTTTTGTGGGGGTTTCAATGAGTGATTATTGAAATAATCAGTGTAATCCGATTATTGTGTTGGGAGAATTCGAATAAAAAATAACCTGACTTTAGCGTGTGATTACGTAAAATACGTAAAAGTTAAAACCTCAAAAGCTGTCGGTACTGTCAACTGTCATTTGTCATAATAATTTGTCGTGTGAAGATGAACTCGGTCGGCCAAATCAAATTCCAATAATAATTAATAATTGATCTGAAACCCAATCCACTAGGTATATAACGAAATAAAATACATTATTCGTAAATAAAAAACAACTTTCTGATTTAATAATGTCAAACAAAACAAACACGAACAAAAATATATAAATGATGAAATAATATACATGAAAGAAAATTATTATTCAGAAGACTACTAAAATAAACGGGTACAAAAATCCCTGGCAAAAAATAAAATACATTCTGAGGTAAATAAAAAACATTTTCAATTTAAAAATAACAAAATAATCAGGTACAAAAATTGAAATATTAAGTAATAAATAAGTGAATAACACAGCATGAGATCGCAGATATCAGGGAATGATTTAAAATTACTGATAGTTCAAAAATATTATCTGGTTCAAAACTTTTGGGTCAAGTCTATTTCTTCTTGTATTTGTTAGCTGTCCCATTTTTGAGAAAACTCTTTCTGATGGAACTGACGTCCCAGAAAAACATGAATATTTCATGGCAAGATCGTGTAGCTCAGGTAGGATTGATTTAAGTCTTGACCAAAATTCCAGTGGATCCTTCTTCCTTTCCAGTGGTGGCAATTCCAAATATTGTCTTATGGACAGTGCCACCATTGTATATGGGATGGAGAATGTTTCAATGTCTTTTAATTTAGTATCGAAATGTGACCAGAGATCACTCGAATTTTTTTTCTTGTCTTGTATATCACCGGCTGATTGTTGTAATGGTGGAGTTTCTTTACGAGTTTGGTTATTTAGGGCAATGAGTTGTCCAAGTTCATCAGTAACCCATTTTTGGGCTTTGGACGCATTGTCAACCGAACCATATCCATATTTTTCAAATCTTGGATCTAGAAAGGTTGCTTTTGCAGCTATTTTATTGGTCTCTATGCTGCCTAACCTCCAGGTGATGGTCTCTAATAATGTAGTTCTCAAAGATTCACCCATTGCTGTCTGTGTGGTAATATTTTTTAACTCAAACTAAAATCCTCTTATCAACGGAATTATTAGAGATATGGTGGGGTATTTTTCACGAGATAAAATGTCTGTCAAATCAAAAGTTAGTTCCAGAACAGTAATGCGGTCACCAATGATTTCCCATTCTTCTGCATTTAATATATATATAACAAGAATTCCATTTAGTCACAACATCTTGCTTTACTTTCAAAACCGTTGAACCCACCTGTTGTCGAACAGATTTTAGTTTTTCACTAGCAACAACACTATGCTTGAAGTGGCCCACAAGCGATCTACATTTTTTTAGTATATTATTTAATTGTTCATTACTTGGCAATGATTCAGATACACTCAATTTGAGGACCAACACAAGGATGGTGATACTTCTGTTAACATTCATTCATTGCTTTTTAAATATTCGATCCATTGTCTGAAACCACTGTTACAATTTTGTTGGTAATATTTCATTGATCCATAATTGTTTTTAAAGCAACTGCTATATTTCCACCTGTTTGAGACCCTGGAATCTTATTTGTGGCTAGGATTTCCCTTTCCCATGAAAGTTTTGCATTATGTGTAGTTTATGTGCGCACAAAAACAGGCGCTATCGGATCGTTAGTTTTGGCACAATTGCACTTTAATTTTTTTTTGCACTATTTTGCAGCTTCCCTGGATGCTCTAGTGATAGCCCTATTTCAATTTCTCAAACAGATTATGAAAGTAGAAATATAGTACTACAAAACGTATATTCTCATTTTGCGCTATAATGGTGCGAAATGGGTGAAAAATGCATACAAACATGACTGAAAACGGCCTAGCCCGCGTTAGCTGCCGAGTGGAAGGAGAGTACGGGAAATGAGGGGAATTCTTTTAATGAACGAATTACGTGATAACACGCTCCCCCTCATCTCTCGCTCTCTCCTTCCCTCGACCGCAAGCAGTTTTCACCCATTTCGCAGCATTTTAGCGCAAAATGAGAATATACGTTTTGTGGTACTGTATTTCTACCTTCAAAATCTGTTTTTAGAATTGAAATCGGACTATCACTAGAGCATCCAGGCACGCAGCAAGATAGTGCAAAAAAAATTCAAAATACAATTGTGCCAAAACTAATGATCCGTCAGAGCCTGTTTTATGCACATATAAAGAACACATCATTCAATACTTTCATGAGATAGCGGAGTTATAAATCTTTGAAAAAATCATAAATTTTTTCGGTTTTTCCGGTTTTCCTCTGTTACTTATGATCCGATTGGGTCATAAAACATTCCATATTGTTTGTATTCCAATTATCTACAATTATTTCCATTGGAGCAACCAGATTGCTCATTAGTTTTCATTTTATAAGCAAACTAATTCAAAAAAGACGTTTTTTGTTATTTAAATGTTTATAACAAATTAATAAATGACAGTTGCGAGTCGAAAACATAACAGAATATAACTACGGACTATCTTCCATGTAATGGCACAGTCGGTTTTCTACTAGTATTTTTGTTAGGAAAAAATGCTCTAAGGAAGATAATATTTATTTTGTTATTTGAAGGTGTCAATTATTCTTCCAAAATAAGGATTAGTTATAATGTCAGAATTATTATGAACAACATATCTGGGGCAGTTGTAAAAGGATTGGGTACATGTAAACAATCAACTCTCGGAAAACGTGTACACGTCACTGCATTACTTCATTTTATTTGAAAATATGTAGAAGAGAATGGTAATGGTCCAATTGCGTTAACAGGCCAGTCACGTCAATGGAGATTGGGTCAAATTTGAGGAATCCAGGACCAGCATCAATGGCAAAATACCACATTAGAACATACGACCCCTTGCACATATGCAATCCACATCTAGAAAATTAGGAGAATAAAACTGATATTAGAGAGATATTGCAATAACGCCAGTCAGTATTTCAGGCAACTTTATTTCGATACTGACTATTCTGTTATTAAAAACAGAGATATTGCAGGATTCATCTGCTCGTTCCTTATTTAATCCTGATTGACAGATGCGTTCTTAACCTAAATCAAATTTGTATCTTGGATTTTTCTCTCTGCATAATTGATTTCAGAATTAGAAGAAATTATTCTGATGATAGAATTGCCCAAACGAACTTCTACGTTGACTCTTGTTGAAAATCTAATATATTTATCATTCAGAGCCATGTTTTATCCACTGATCATGTCACGATATATTACGATCTCACCCGAAATGGAAATGAAGGAATATTAATCCTCGCCTTTAAACGTCTACTAATGAAGGCATGCAGTATTTTAATGAAGTTGTCCTTATTCCAGATTCACAGTAAGCGTGCGTACATGTCAAAATAACATCGATTTTATTACTGCCTGGCGTTATTTACTACTGTAATATCCCTCTATTAACAATTTCCTAAGCGTTATCCAAACGGGACATAAAGAAACAATGTTTGAAACATTTTCAAAATTGAATTTAAGAATTTGAATATTTAGCGGGTGAATTGTGTGTGTTCAAGGAAATGACATCACCTTTCTTGAAAAACATGGAAGAAATGATTGGTGCATTTCCAGCTATCATCTATGAAATACCTGGAACTAGTCAATGATCTAACGAATGGTTGAAGTGGGGAACATATTTCATCACTTCATCCAATGCAAAAATAGTTTGCTCTCATGCCTCAGACAATGCCAAAAAAGTTTTTCTTTTGAAGAATCTATGGCAATATTTTAGAAAAATCGAGACAGCTGCAATGAGATATGGAAAAGTTAATGAAGAGAAAGCAAGACAAACATACAAGAAAATAATACAGCGATAATTTTTCAGGTCTGAATCTTCATTCAAAGTAAGTAAACTTATATTGAATTATTAGACATTCATTTGAAACGTTATCAATTAATGATTAATTTTTCATGATAACTGTATCGCTATCACCAGCCATCTTAATTATATAGAACATTTTTTAGTCCGTGTCATTCGGTTGGAATCGGACATTTCCGTTTTTGGTGGTATCGGACGGTTCTGGCAGTACCGGACGGGTGGAGGGTAGTGTCGGACATTTTTTTTTATTTATCATTGCTTTGCTTTTTGCAGGAACCATGGGAAAGATACGAGGTAAATGGGATGAACAGCATACCACAAAAGCTCTGGAAAAAGTTTAAACAAAAGACATATCTATTAGAGAGGCTTCTCAAAGATATTCAGTTCCGAAAAGTTCTCTAGTTGACAGATTGAAAAGTATCCGGCAAAAAGAAGAAGGAAAAATCGAACTGAACACATACAAAAAAGGTACATTTCATAGAACTTTTAATGAGGATCAGGAAACATGTTAAATGAACATGTGAAAAAGTTGGACAGCCAACTGATGCCACTCAGCCGATCAGAATTTTCGAAACTTGCTTAAAAATTTGCAAAAAAATTGAAAATCAAACACCGTTTCAATAAACTAAACAGATGGAAGGAAAATACTTTGATTAAGATTTTATGAAAAAAGATTAGTATCTGAGATTAGGGACCGCAGAATCAACAAGTTTGCAGAGAGCAGTAGGCATTAATAAAGAGCAAGTGGATATATTTTTGGACAAATTTGCAACACTAGTAACTAAATTTTCTTTCTCACGTCAATGGAGACTGATGTCAAATTTGAGGAATCCAGGACCAGCATCAATGGCAAAATACCCCATTAGAACATACGACTCCTCTAAAAGAGCCACATTCAATCCACATCCAGAACATTATGAGAATAAAACTGATACCAACAGTTTCCTAAGCGTTTTCCAAACTGGACATAAAGAAACAATATTTGAAACAATTTTCAAAATTGAATATAAATAATTTGAATATTCGGCAGATGAATTGTTTGTGTTCTAGGAAATGACATCACCTTTCATAAAAAATATGGAAGAAATGATTGATGCATTTCCAGCTGTCATGTATGAAATACCTGGAACTAGTCAATGATCTAATGAATGGTTGTAGTGGAGAACAAGTTTCATCACTTCATCCAATGCAAAAATAGTTTGCTCTCTTGCCTCTCTTGCCTCAGACAATGCCAAAAAAAATTTCTTCTGAAGAATTTATGGCAATGTAATGAAAAAATCGAGCCAGCTGCAATACGATATGGAAAAGTTAATGAAGAGAATATAAGACAAACATACAAGAGATTCTTAAATGATGACCGAGAAATAATAATAAGTTGGGCTTGTTTGTGGTAAATGAAAACTATCCCTGTTTTGCCACCAGTGTGGATGGGTTACTTCTCAACGAAAATGGAATCGACCATATTGTTGAAATATTATGCCCCAAACTTCTGGAAAATTGTCCAGTTCAAGACTTCGAGAAGATTCTAACAATAAAGCAGTTATCTAACTTTATTTTCATTGAAAGACAATAATGAAATTAAAATAAGAAGATAGCAACCTTACTTGTATCAAATTTGTATGTCTTTGATTAATTTTGACATCAAAATTTGTGAAATGGTTCTATGAAGTCCAAAGAGCAGGATCGTTATTCCAATTGTTAGAGATGAGCATCCAGATATTATTGGGGAGATACAAATCATAGTATCCAATTTTTATAAAAATATATATGTCCCCGAAATGTTCACGATGAGAATTGTTAGACGTTTATGTCCCATTGAATTGAAAGGATCCTTTAAACTCAATGTTTTATTTGAAATCAATATCATATATTATTTTCCGCATATTGTCTCCTGTAATATTAAAAAAAATATATTGAATTTTCTACCTTTTTACTGCAGAAACACTATGAAAAAACTGAATACTGAAACTTCAGTGAATCAGCAACAACTTGAAAACTGCGATGTCAGTTAATATTTATGTGAAAATTGGGAAGTTTACTATTAGGTTTTTATTTTAGTAATTCTAGAACTTCTGATGACTTTGATTCTTATAAAAAATTGTTTTTTTGACCGATGCACAGTGTTGCAAAATCCCAAAAACCTGGCCAAAAATAAAATTTGAATGCATTATACTTTTCAAAATTAATTTTGTGTAGGGAACATCCCCACTTACAAAATACCAACAAGCGCAAGGGTAAAGGCCTACTGCGCTTCCCTGCGAGTCAGTGAAGTAATTTGATAGTGTTTTATATTTTGATATAAACTTTATATCGTTAAGAGTTTTGTTTATTACGTACCATTTCGGAGCGGAAATATTTACTGCAGTTTATAGTCTGATACAGTCTCTGTCGGAGGCTAAAAGAACATTTTTGCACTTTTTCTAAAAAACTTTGGAAATGTTGCTAGTTGCACCTGAAATTGCCCATTTAATTGCATTGTTACCTATTGTATCCGGTGTTTATACATGATTCAGTAATTTCAAATTGAGATGATTTGAAACGCACTTTGGAAATATCTTATGGATATTCCTCTTCATCTCACCGTATACAAGGTGTTTCGAAACTTTATTGTGTATTTTTCCACAAGTCATTTGTGGAGCAAACCCAAAAGTGTGATATTTGTAAACAAAGTAAACACTATATTAATCGCGATAATAAAAATATACATGGTGTTTCATAAATGTGAAAATTATTAGAAAAATGTCATATTTGAAAACTCGAAAATAAAGCGGATATACTAAATAAAATTATGCAGTAACTATGCAATTTTTGTGGAAAATCCAGTTAAAAGTCGTAGACACTTACCAGAAATATACATTATATAAATTATTGATTGAATAAAACATCAAAATTCCACAAACAACATTTTTTTAACCATAGATTTCTTCTATTTACAGGTACTGGAAAGGCAATCATGAGCAGAAGAGCATTGGTCGATATAATGTTTTCTGCTGTTTGTAATAAATTTGAAGATAGGTGTAGAATTCTATTAGATCACATTGTAGAAGTAATTCGGTGTCCAGACAGTGCCGCCCAAGCCGAAATTAAGAAAAAACTCTCTTTTTTTACAAAGTTCGTTAAATCCAAGTGGACATCGGCCTATCGTATGAGGGAAAGATTCGATGAACAAAACAAAAAATGGTTGGATAAAAATGAAATCTTCGCTTGTCACCCCGCTACCCCATCGACCACAAAAAGTCGCGGTCGACCAGGTACTGTGTTTCAATCCAGCAGTGAACGAACGAAACGAAGACAAACAGAAATGTTAAGATCGCAAGCCGACGCGAACCAGTTGGTGTATGCTGCTCAAATGAGTCTTCGAGTAGAAGGTAATATAGATGCCGCAAACATTGTAAAAGAAATGATATTTTCAACTACAAATCGTGCCCTTCATTATTGAAAAGCATACAAAGAATACAATGCAAATAAGAAGCAAATTTCTGACGATGAAGCTTTGTCCATGTTAGTAGAGGCAAATTTAACTGTACATCAGTACAATGTCATTAGGAATCACGATAAAGAGAGATTTCTTTATTATAAACACGTGTTGAAAGCAAAAAAGCGCTGCTATCCAGATTCTGAATCAATAATAATAACTGCCATGACAGCTGGAGTGAAGTTGCAAGCATTATTGGACCATACCGTATACCGCATTGTAACTGTCCAAGAAGAGATAATTCCGAGGCTCATTCCTGAACAACGAATTGAACTCGTATTAATTTCCAAGTGGGGTTGTGACGGGAGTTCTGGACACATCCAATATAAACAGCGAATGGACGATGAAGTTGGATCAGATGAAAATATGTTCGTAACATCAATAGTACCACTTCAGCTAACATCAGGAGACAAAATCCTCGCCCATCATCACCGCGATATTGTCGACCAATAAGGCTCCAATTCATTCATGAAACAACTGATATCACTCTTCAAGAAAAAAGGTATATGGATCACCAAATCCAACAGCTTCAACCATCCAGAATTACAGTCAATGGAAATAATATTTCCATAAAACACAATTTACTCTTCACAATGATTGATGGAAAAATAAGCAATGCTGTATCTTCAACCACTTCTTCTCAAAAGTGCTATATCTGTGGCTGTACTTCAAAGTCTTTCAATAACATCGATATTATATTACAGAAACCACTGAACATTTCTACATTTGAATTTGGCTTGTGTACTCTTCATTCGTGGATAAGTTTTTTTGAATGTTTGTCGAGGTCCAGATAATAAAAGAATACTTGCGGAAAATAAAAAGAAAATTCAACAAGATTTTAAAGCCAAACTTGGTCTATTGGTTGATAGACCTAAGCCGGGATTCGGCAACACCAACGATGGTAATACCGCTCGTACATTTTTCAAAAATCCTCAGACCTCGTCACAAATAACAGGAATCGACGAAGAAGTTATCAAACGATTCAAAGTTGTTCTGTAAACAATTTCTAGTGGATTTGATATAAACTACGCAGCATTTCACGAATATGCCACATCTACGGCTAGATTATTTGTTGAGAAATAACCCTGGTATTGTATGCCAACTTCAGTCCAAAAAATCCTTATTCATGGTTCTGACGTGATAAAAGCATCAATATTGCCTATAGGGCAACTATCAGAAGAAGCCCAAGAGGCTACAAATAAATATATAAAAAAATATCGAGAGCACTTTTCCAGGAAATGTTCGAGAGAGAAAACATTATAAGATGTTCTCAACAGGATTCTCCTTTTTTCAGATCCTTTCATAACAAGCTTGCGAAAACTTCCTAAAAGAAAAACAAGATATTTCGAAAAAGATGTTTTGAATTTATTACAAGCCCCAAAAAAGAGACATCATCGTCAACTGCTGCTAGTGACATCTCTGAAGATTCTGCTGCGGATATGAGTGACAATGAATCTTATGATTCGCAGTGGGAATAAAAATGTTTAACATCATTAACTGCATAAAATTATTAGGAATTAATATACATTTTAAACATATTCACATATTTTTTGGTCTATCTTGGATATTGTCGCAAGTCTAATTTTACATCCACAGTCGCCATGTTGAATCTACCACTCTCGATTCCTCCTTTTCGGTCTCAAATCCATACAATACCCATTAAACCTGTTTGGATATCAAATACATAAAAAAAGCTTAAATTAAAATTCACTAAAAATAAACAGCAGATTCAAAAGCTTCCACGCAATGTTTTCAGCTGGGAATTTTGGAACAAAGAATAACCTACGCCAAACAAATGATTGTATTATGTTTATGACATTATAATTAAATCTTTCCTTTAAAAATTAGTCAATCATAAAATCCGTCATTCAGACTTATTGAGTTGTGACGACAAAAAAAATATCTCACCACAAAAACCCCAAGATGCCAATTTTGAATAGAATCGTACTATGAATCAAAACCATAGCCGCCATCTTGGAGCCACTAAGTATCTTGAATTCTTCAATTTAGACAAACAATTCATGATCTTCGACTCAAAAATTCCATACCTACAAATTTTTATTAGAATCGGACCACAAAAACCCTAAGATGCCAATTTTGAAAAGAATCGTACCATAAATCACAAATATCGCCGCCATCTTGGAGTCACTATCGATTTCTTCAATTTAGATAAATAATTCATGATCTTCGACCCAAAATTTCCCTATATACAAATTTTAATTAGAATCGGACCACAAATCACAAAACTTGTCCGCCATCTTGTTTTATCATATAAAAAGCATTGTTACCTGAATTATGAAAACCTGCCAAATTTCACAGTTCTGAAACCTAAATTAGAATTTGTTCAACAGACAACAAAACAAGTTGAGTATAGTATCTATGGAGGGACTGCCTAGAAATCCCGTGTTATTTTAAATGGAGTTTCATTCTGCAATTTTTTGTCCATTTCAAGGTCACGCGTCGCTGCTTGGCGTTCGTCGCGAGGTGGTCGACAAAGATCCAGTTGGATGATAAGAGCGCGCAAAAAAGAATAATAATTGTAGATGGAAATATTCGATGAAATTATGATAATAATAATGGTGTTTGAAAAATTGAAGTACAGTAAGAATGGCGGTCCGTCTAAAGAAAAAAACATGGCAGTGCAATGTTTCGTGGGTAGAAGGTGACATCTGAAGTAGACAAATAACAATTAACGGATGACTGGTGACAGCTGATACGAGGGAGCGGGTCTACATCGTTAAACAAAAAAAAATATGGATATTTAACGGGAGTCAAGCGTTTGAACGTGCGATTCCTATAAGGATACAGTATGTCCCAAAATACATCATGTAAGCGAACGTATACAGGGTGTCTTAAAACACAAAAATTGAAAAAAACATGGCTGCTACTTGTGTCAAATGCCCATGCAGAGTTTGAATTACATCCGGACATCTAATTGTGTAATAAGAGGATGTTTGAACTGTTCATTTAGGGAATAAACATGGCGGCGTCTGACTGGTCAACGCTCATTATAGTTGTACAGGGAAGTCTCACAAATTTTTCCATTTGGGAGAAAAAATATACAGGTTGATCCAAAATCCTCATCACTGTTAGAAAAAATGGCTACCTCAGTCCTAAATGTCAAATGGGAAAATGGGTGAAAAAAAATAATTTATAGCTGTTGGAAAAAAGATGACAGCTTCTGTCATTTGTCTAATCATAAATAGAAAAAAGATGACTGCTTGTCGAAGAAAGAAAACATGGCGGCGTCTGATTGGTCAGTGTACATCATAGATCGTTGTACAAAAACAAATTATTCATTTAGGAAAAAATATGGCCGCGTCTGATTGTTCAGTGCGCATTTGTTGTACAAAAACATGGCAGTTCACTAAGACAAAAAACACATGGCGGCAGCCAAATCTAGTATACCAGGTGTACCAACATATCATTCAAGAAATAAACATGGCTGCATGAGTCGGGAGGGAGAATGTATCATTGGGGATATGGGGATTCGAAACATCTACTTGTCCATACAGAGAGATTGGATTACATCAAATCTATTGCTTGCGTTTTTATTTTTACAAACCAAAACAGCAAATATGGTTGGATATTATAATAAATTTATTCAAGCTGTCATAATTCAAAGAAGTGTAATGTGATGCAAACATATTACTATTCAATGTGAAACTGTTGCATTAAAAAGAAAATAACCAGTCACATTTGAAAGTTGGCTTTTTTTTATTAAGTCATATGAATAAAGCAATATTAAAAGTGCATATAGTTTTTTTTGGGTAAGTACAGAGTGTTTTCACGAAAGTACTAAATACATTTAATATACATAACTCCAACAGCCAGTACAACATATACTCCAACCTGAACTAAGAGTTATGGAAGAAGGTGTGATGTACACTAAATTCAAATTTAAAAATCGAAATTAAAAATAGTTTTAAACATAACCATGAAGACTAAAACACCGCATTTAGTGCAATCGTTTGATATATTTTGTTCATGGCAGTTCCTGTTGGATAAACAATTGGAATAAAGTATTTTTAGACGTCAATTTCTCAAAACTAACAATTTGTAACATAACACCTTCATCCTCTGAGCCCTTCAATTGTCACCGCAACGTGGGGCGAACTTGGAAAGGGCGATTTAATAAAAATAAAATAGAAAGTAGGTCAGGAAAGTAGAGAGAAAGAATTTTGAAAGTAAGAAGTTTGAAAGTATTTGAGAGTAGTCAGAATGGATTTAAGCGACGGAAAAAGAACAAGGGGGAGTAAAAAAGAGAGAGAAGGACAGAGTGGCGACTATATTAGTGAAATGCAAGAGATAGAAGAACAAGATGGAAATGTAAGTGCACAAGAATTACTGAGAGATAGCACAGGAATGGAGATCCAGATACAAATGCTGATGCAATTCATATCAAATAATATGAAGAAAATGGAACAGGGGGTAACTAATAAAATAGAGAATGTAAAAGAGAGTATGACTAAAAATATAGAAAATGTAAAAGAGAGTATGACTGAAAGTATACAAGGTTTGACGGAAAATATAGAAAGATTGGAAGCAAAAATGAATGACAAGTTCGAAGAAAATAAAAAGGAAATCACAAATATGTACAAAGAATTTAAAAAAAAAAACAGAGCAAAGAAATATTGAATTTTATCTTAAAACTAGACAAGAAATAGGAGAAATAAATAAAGCAGTGGATAACAACAGAACACAAATTCAAGAGGTAAGGGTAGATTTAGAAAAAACTAGTCAAATAATAATAGGGGAAGTGAAAAAGGTCAACAGTAAAGTGGAACTACAACAAAAAGAAACAGATAATAAAATTAAAAATAACAAAGATTAATACCAGAATCAGTTAAAGAATATGGAAAACAAAATTAAAGAACTAGAACAAGTTAGAGTAAATAGTAATATTGAAACAAGAATAATAAGTACTTGTCAAACAATAAATTTGAAGGAAATATTAAAAAGTTACATCCAATTACTCTCATAAAAATTATAAGGAACAAAATTAGAAATATTACAGGGGAGGAAGAATTGAAGGACACTATTAGGCAATATCTTATCAATCAACCGTGCATTTGGTTCAACAGCCAAGAAAATAACATTAAGAGCTTTGAAGACTAGAAAGAACCTTATTATACAATTTAGTGCCCTCTGGTGTGGAGAAAATGAGAAAGTTTTGTCATTATCATTAAAATGCAAATGTTTCAGTATAGTCAAGCTATTCATAAGAAAAAAAATAATATTTTTGAATAGATGGGAAAATATTTTAAATTTTTTTGAATTATCTCTTGAAACTTCGTTTATGTGTATAAAATTGAATTCTAAGTGACTTTTTCAAATAACTTTTTTGCCTTTTTTGCCTTTGCATTACAATTTTTTTCATTTTGCCGCCATTCTAGCGATCACGTGACATGTGTCAAAATCGATTTTTAGGTTATCGGACATGCACAAACTTTTCCCCAGAATATTTTTTCCAATACTCCAATAATAAAAATTTTTCCCATATGGTACATACTTTTTGGCGGTCACTGTATGTTGCAGATTCGGCTAAGAAGATATTATCATATTTCGAAAATGGGCAGAAAGCTAATTACGCGTATGCTATAATAGCTCACCCAATTTCATTCAGAGCTCCAGCTTTTTGTTTATGTGTCTTTGGAACAAACAATAAATTTACATTCGAAACGGCATGAAAAGATGCATAAAAGAAGCAAGTAAATTTGGAATAGAGATTTTAGTATTCTTGTCTGATAGTGACACGCGTCTTTTGAAGGCAATGAGAATTCTTTGTGAGTTATTCCCAGTAACTAATCACTTCGATGGGACTGGTTTCACATGGGTAATTTAGATTATAATTATTCGTGCATTCAAGATTCCGTACACATTTTTACAAAACTTAGAACCAGGCTTCTGAAACCATCGGTTTTTCTTCCAATTGGAAATTTCATAATATTTCTGATATCTCTGATATTGAAAGAATATTCTAAAGAAAAACACTTTTTAGTTCCGTCCGATCCCAAACCTGAAGATAAAATTTATTTTCGAGCAGCTGAAAAAATTTGTTCTGAAAAAGTATTGCATTTATTGAAACCCATTCCAGATGCCGATGGAACTTTAGCATATCTCAAAATAATGAATTACTCACTCACATTATTCTACGATGAAAATTTGGAAACGACTTCTCGACTATACAGAATATAATAATAATAATAATAATAACATGCCTTTATTCATCACATACAACGGTTAACAATTGCAAGGGTTAACAAGTATGATGAATGGGCGGGGTTCAGCTATTAAAGCTGCTTTTAAACCCAACCTTGGACGTACACACTTAATCTATAACATCTACATATAAGTCCGCAGACAAGTACAATATCATATACATATATTCATATACACACATATATACACATACACATACCTTCAATAATAATTTATGTATACATAAAACATGTAAATATATTAAGTTCCAAGAACTGAAGTAGATATAAATTGATATTTTTTTTTTTTTTTATTATAGTAACCAAATGTTTTAATAATAAGATAGGGTTAGAACCTCATTACCTCATTATGGTGTGCGGTATTTTTTTACGTATATGGAAACTGTGGTTGCGTGAATCTGATAGTACAATATAAAGAAAAATTTCATTTCTATGAATAGTTATACATGCATAGAAATAAATGCTCACAATTTTATCAAGATAATAAAAGTTTTGAGTGTTCGTTGTTAATAAAGGAATATAAGTTATTGTTGGTTTTGAATGCAACATTTATATTCCGTTTCTGAAGGAAACGGGATATTTTGTTCGTATACTGACCAAGATATGTTAGACATGCAAAACGTTGATCGGTTTTTACTTTGATATGCGGGTATATTAAATTTAGAGTTTTCTTGTTTTGTTTTTGTTTAAGCAGTCTATCTATAATTGATGTTTCATATCCATTATTTACGGCGATTTGTTTAATTCTGTTTAACTCACACTTGAAATCTAAATCGCTTTGAGGTATATTTACCAGTCTATGAATCATAGAATGATATGCTGCTAGTTTGTGTGATTGTGGGTGCATGGAGTGTTTATGTATTGTAGTGTCTGTATGTGTGGGTTTGTGATATATAGAGAAGCCGTGCGTGTTATTTTTACGGGAGATAGTTAGATCTAAGAAGTTTAGTGAATTGTTATCATCCTCTATTTCTGATGTGATGTGTTTAAGTAAAGGTGGTTAGAAGAAAACCATGCGGAGATTTCACTGAAAATTTTATTAGCTTTGTTATTGTGTCATTGGCATAAAAGGTGAAATGAACATCATCAATAATCTTCTATAAGTCGTTATTGTAGATCAGGGAGAGTATTGGACCCAGAACAGATCCTTGTGGTACCCCAGTCGAAGTGTTAGTTATTAGTTTAAAGCAGGCACTGTTCATATAATGAAGAGTAAGGGACCTAAGTGGCTACCTTAAGGCACCCCATTTTCAACGATTCTCCTTCAAAGACTGTTCGAAGATCTATCCTAGATTCCGCTAATTGCCAGCTAACGAATCGTGTCATCCGAAAAAAGATTACCGACAAATCGTCGCCATTCTCGTAATCGCTCAGAGAAATCTAATCTCGTTTTTGTTTCAGCATCGCTTCACGTGCCGCTCCCTGGAGTACAACTACGTGACGTTGCAGTGCCAGCTCAGCGACACTGACCGGAGGTCTGCCGGTCAATTCGTCCAGTTTGTGGACGCGCAAGGAGTCGACTACTTCGAGAATTTGTGTCTGAAGGGGAACCAGGCGTGCAAAGGTGAGGGGGTTGACGATGTCGAGACGACAATGGGCGCGAGTACCATGTCTACAAAATACCTTCTTGTATAAAATTATCAACTATTTTTTTATCCATTGGATCGTTAATTCAGCGTTAACTTATACAGTGTCATTCAAAAAGTTCGCGACAAATAGAAAAATAAAGAAATAGTAGTAAAAATAATAATAAATTTATTAACCATTCAGGTACAATTGTATATATGGCAAGTCACATAAAAGCCAATTAATGATGTGTGGACATAAACTACAGCTACTTGTATAAATAAATAAAACCAATTCTGAGTCACATTCAATACAAATACAGTAATACATAGTACATAATACAGTAATAGCATATTGTAGAAGTCATTGAGAATATAAAATGAGTATAAATAAAATAAATGTGTAAATAAACATATATACAAACCACGATCATATGTAAAAATCAAAGTTGTAACAGGTGAGACAACAGCACAACACAATATGCATATTTAAAGTGAAACGATTATCAGTATAAATAACATATGACTACAAATAAACCACGACCATAATGTACATTTAATTAAAATCATTGGGTTAAAAATATCATAAAGCGGGTAAGACGACAGCACACTACAAGTAACATATTAAAAGTAAAATAAATAAAATGAAATAAATCACAATGATGGATCATTCAAATATTCTTGACAGGAATAGTAACTTTTTTCAGTCAGCATACATTTTATTATGTTTAAAAATATTCTGTAATTTTTAGAATTTTTAATTTCCGTTGGCAGGTTGTTGTAGAAACTCAATGCAATGTGGAGAGGAGAATTTTTGAATTTTGTAGTTTTGTGGTTTGGTATTTTTAGGTGACCACCATGACGTGTGTTGTAAGCATGTGAAGAAGCATTGGTATTGAAAGATTTCAAGTTGCTTCTAATGAATTTTAAACATTTCAAAGTATAGATAGATGTGGCAGTTAACAATTTCTCTCTTATAAATACTTGTTTGTAACTGTCTCAAAAGTCCATATCGAAGATTAGTCTTTCGATACGTTTCTGCCCTACAAATACTCTACCAAAATCTTTACTACAACCCTATGACATTGGGTTGTAAGAAATGTGTGAGTATACCATTGCATAATAAATGGTTAGTAAGCTCTCCTTGGCCACACATGTTTTCATCTGCTTAATTGCAAAGAATGCTGAATTCAGTTTCTTGCATATGTGGTGAACCATTTTGTATGTGTTATAATATGGTATGAGTTTCTAACACTCTATATTATATTATAACACATACAAAATGGTTCACCACACTACTCCCCCTTCTGCTCCAAGGATTGCCTTATCGACATCTGCTATAACAAAAGTCCAAGTTTTAGACGATGAACTCTTCGTACCTAGATTATTTAGCAGTCAAATGTGTGAAAAGCTTTTTCGAGCTGCTCGTTCACTTTCTCGACTGTGATAAATTTCAGTATTAAAGATTTTTTGGATCAGATAGACCGAATTAGTACTATTAATTGGGTGATGCATGATCTAGAGGGACACAATTTCCTTCGTGAGAATGAAAAACGAAAACCTGACAAACCTGTACACAATTATAAGCTAGAATGTATCACAGACGAACAAATAGAAGACATTGTGGAGAAAGCGTTGAAAGATACCTGTGTGATAGGGTTATGTGTGAAGGAAAACGCTACAAAAATTGAAATAATAACTAACAAATCGGGTGAAGCAAATGACTCCGCGGGTTCTGGTGATGAATTCACAGTAGAAGATGAGGGTGATGAAAACATTGACGAAGGACTTTCAGTCATAGAGGAAGATCAAACTTTTTTGAATATCTGTACGAATGTAGCAGATAAAGAACAACAGGGTAATTCTGATTTAGATGAAGTTTTAGACATGACTAACATATTTTCTGTTAGCACTGATTTAGGTCTGAAAGATTTCATTAGTGTGGCGAAAAGTAAATTATCAAGCAACAGTCCATTCGTTGAAGTGAAGATAAAAAATAAAAATATTATCATCAAAACATCTTCCCTGTGTTGGCTTTTCGAAACGAAAGGCAATAGGGTCAGTACTGACAGAATGAACCGATTTGTATCGCAAGAAAATGCCAAGTGGATTCTTCTTGGCGAACAAATTGTGATTTAGAGCTCACTGCTAAAAAAATATTGAAATTTCCGATTGGTGCTTATTCGAGGGCAACTTGACAGATTTCAATTTCGGACAGCAAACAAATATTCTGAATGGTAACATAATCGGAAGAGTATTATCATTCAGTTATTTAACCGGAACGGAAAAATATCGTCAATATTCGCGGAATATGGCTCCAAGTCAGTTCAAGTCCTCTACGTCAAAGAGTGGCTGTCGTTATGGACTTTGTTGTCTATACAATTGGTACGGTGTTGACAAAGGAGGAAGTCTATTAAATATAGAAATCAAAGATAATAAATGTTACAGTGTCGAAAATTATAGGTACACTATTCCTTCCAATACTTTCAAGTTCGAAAATGCAAAACTAACTATTGCAGATACCCTTCAATTAGAGAAATTGAAATATTTTATCTCTCACTCAGTCGATAGCCCATTAGCGATGATGAATCATCAAATGACCCTTCAGTCTCAAAAGATTTCGACATTAAGAACGAGAGGGCGGACAAATTGGATTTGGTAATCATAGAAAATGAGAAATATTATTCTATATTTCATGACAATACTTGGTATATTGGTCGTATCATTAGAAAATGTGGAGATAAGTTTGTAATAAACTTTCTCAAAGAAAGTTTAGGAGATTTTCATTGGCCCAAAAAAATGATATCGATACTGTTGAAAGGCAGCATATTTTTTACGGTCCTATCGATATGATAGGCTGTGAGCCAATGAAAATCTAACAATCTGATAAAATATACATTGAGAAAAAATATAAACTTTTGAAATCGAAACCTAACAAATCTTCACAATTATTTTTGTTTTTTTTAATGATTTATGATTTATCTAATTTGAAAGTTTTGTGTTACTTGTGTTCAAGCTCATTTTGAGCTAGTTTTTATTCTATAATTAAATAAGTTTGGAATTTTATCTTGTTAAACAACTGCTTAAGGTTATTTATCTGTTTCATTCTTTCTGAAATATTTGGTTTTTCTGTGATTGATGATAAAAGTATATCTCATTTTTTGTTACATGTGTTCAAACTCATTTTTAAGTTAGTTTAAGTAATTAAACAAATTTGGAATTTTATTTTGGTTACCTCGTGCATGAGTTTATTTACCCGTTTAATTTTTATGAAAATAATAATATGTTGTGATTATTAAGTAGAATTATTTCAGCAGTTAAGTACTGAGAAGGTTGGTAATACAATAACTCATCTTATTGTCGTATTCGCAGTTTAGAATGATTCAAAAGATTCCTCTGGAATTCCGTGGAATTCCTTAAAATTCCATGAAATTCCTTGGAATTCCGTGGAATTCCATGGAATTCCGTGGGAATTCTGTGGAATTCCCTACAAAGTAGAATTCCAGTGTACACAATTTGTCAAGCGGTTAACCCCAAGAGACTTAACGTTATTTGACAAGGAGAGTCTAATCCCTATAAGAGAATGGGACACTGATAAACAGATATAAAAGAACATTTGTGATGAAATGTGACGTAGTTCGACATGTTATGGTTTTGTTTCTTGGGTCGAGTTCGACTCTGTACTCATGTCCAAGTACGTCACTATGACGCGTCGATGCTACAAGATTCTGATTGGCTAGAGCTTATTAAACCCTTCTGTTAGTTTACTCTCTTTGGGTTTACCCCTCGTTCGTCAACCATGAGTTGCCAAGTTGCCAAGTTGTGATGAATGACATTTTTTCATCCATTGGACATTTCTAATGAAGTTTAGTGCATTCCATGCACACAATGTGACAAAAAGTATATGTTCATAGGAACTTTTTTCTTGAAACGACCTGCCGAATCACCCTCTGCTGTTTCGTATCGTAGTACTTCAAGTATCAGAAATTAATTTGCACACATATTCATTACTTCATGCTTCACATTCGAAGAGAGAATGGTAGTGAATTAATACATAAAACAAATGACATTGAAGCAGAAACTGCATAGGAGAAAGTGAACACACGAATCAATGAGGTGTTTTCAAAATTCAAAATTTCTGATTATAGTGCCTATGCTAGTCTTGGTGACATCCACCATCATTTGAATATCATTGATAATTTAACCAAATAACTTTGAGATCAAACAAGGCACTTCGTATCGTCTCAAATAGCGATAGATACATCCGCCTGGATGCCTTTAGGGAGATCTGTGGCTTCGATTCTGTTCCGGAATATATCAGGAAGTAATCGTATAACTTTTATGAATAGTTTTAACCCAAGAGCCCTTTGACAAGAAATATCACTCATGTTAGTGAGTATGACCTTTGTGTTCCAAATGTTCTGTTCTTTCCTTGGACCTCTATTATTCATAATATTTCAATGACTTGTCATACAATTCAGATCAAATAATCACATCTATTTTTTACGAGTGGGTCCGATGAGAATAATGCAGACCCTTAACCAAGCGAAACTCATTTCGAAAAACTGGTTTAACTGTAATTACTTATTCCGCAACGAAAGTAAAATGCAGAGCCTCGACTTGAGCACCACCTTATTCCGCTGAAGAGAATATAAAGCTTTTGGGGTTGACATTAGATGGCCAGTTAGGTTTTGCTCGCCATTCCCAGAATTTATCTAAAGGTCTCGCCATAATTACTTATGCACTGCGACAGCTGAAGCTGAATTTGGATACGGACCATTTGAGAATTGCCTACTTTGCAACGTTCCATAGCGTTATAACTTATACCTTGACCATCTGTGGAAACATAAATATTTGTTGCACAGAAGAAGGTTATTCGAATAATAACATCATGTGAATATGACGATCATTATTAATCTCTGTTTGAAAAACTTGGTATATTGCCCTCACCATATTGCTATATTTTAGAGTGCCTACTTCATACTAAGAAAAAATGTCTCTCGAATATAATGACCCAGCACAATGATCTACACACCTACAATACAGGTAAAACAAGAGGAGGTGGAGTCCTCATAGCTGTAAGTAATAAGTACATTTCTTCAGAAATTGAATTGGAATCACCATTAGAGACATTATTTGTCAAAACTCGCATTCTTGGTGAAACGTTCATTCTGAACGCAACATTTATCCCCCCATCTTCGAAAACAAATGTATACGAACAATATTCCGATATACTTGAATTTATAGAGCATACTACTGATCACGACTACATGTTACTAGTTGGAGATTATAATATACCTACAGTTACGGGTTCGACATATAAGTTGAATCTTCAAAATCAGATTGAAAAAGGTATTCAGTCAATAATGGACTCTAATAGTTTAAACTTTTACAATAATGTGTTGAATGAAAATAATAAAACTTTAGACTTAGTACTAAGCAATATACCTGTAAATGTAGTTGAAGAAACGATGCCGTTGGTAAAAAAAGATAATCAGCATACAAAAATGTACTCAAAACGTACAAACAAACAATCCTTAGGAAAAATACAACTTCAAGAAGACGAACTTCCATTTACTCTTTGAAATCTTGAGGGATTTTGATTGGTCGATGCTGGGTTCTTTCAATGATGTTAACGACTGTGTGTGTGACATATTATCAAGTATTCTATAATATTCTTAACATATGTGTACCGAAATACAAACCGATTAAAACTAAAAAATAATTCCAAACTTGGTTTTCAGAAGAACTAAAATCAGGCTTACGGGATAAAGAATTTTACAGGCGTAGGAAAAATAAATCGGAATATTATCTAACAAAATATAATACTTTGAGGGCAGAAATCAAACGAAAAATCAAAATTGAATACAAAGATTACCTCGAGAACATTCAAAACAACATTAAGGAAACCCGAAACCTATTCTGGAATTTCGTTAACAAACGAAGACAAACTAAATCAACTGAAACCTAATTTAAACTAACAGATAGAGAGGTGTCAGATCCAAAAATTATAACTGGTGAGTTTGCAGACTACTTCTCATCTGTATACGAAAATGAATCAACGTATGATCTCAGAGAAATAAGACAAATTTCTAACAATATACATTTCAATTATCAACAAAACATATATTTTGAAAAAATAACCCTTGACGAGCTACAAAAGGCATTTCAAAAACTAAAACCAAAGAGATCGGCTGGCCCTAATAACATTCCCTGTTATATATTCAAGGTTTGCGGAGAATCATTACTTTATCTACTTCTCATAATTTTTAATAAATCATTGAATACAGGAGTATTTCCAAAGGAATTCAGGTTATCAAAAATAACACCAATTCATAAAAATGGCGATAAAAAAAATTATTAGTAATTATCGACAGGTGGCAGTACTCAACTGTATAGCAAAAATTTTCGAATTTGTCATACATGGAAAGTTATATGAGGCATTCAAAAATTATAAAAGTGGTCACTTCAGTAATATTCTTCATAACAAGACAATTCATCGAGTTTTTCACGTAATTTCCAATTCAAATACCTTGTCATTAACTAGAAACATCAATTCTCATAAGTATAGAGGAAATTCATTGACTGAATGAATCTCAACAAATTACGAAAAGAGTTCAAATTTTGAACTCGAGATTCAAACAATAATATTTGACAAATGAAATGACATGCATGTTTTATCAAAATCCTTCACGAGCCCTTTGTACCAGAATTGCAACACACTTCATAAACATTGTATCAGATACTACGCAGTAGACAGTGGATATTTCTCAGCATAAAAGAAATAACAGGAACTACGCCGTATTCCCAAACCTATAAATTCAAGAACCTAAGAGGAGACGCCAATCAAGTATTACCAGTCTTCGAATCACTATTTAACATGATTTTATAAAAGTAGAAGGGAAAACAGAAAGCTTTGGGATTCAAGGTCAAAACCTATGAGAGAGCTTTAGAAGTCAAGGTCAAAACCATAGAGAGAGCTTTGGGATTCAAGGACAAATCCTATGAGAGAGCAATGAGAGCGGTGCACGTGTGAGATATCAGATTACCTGGAATTCGATAACAAATAAGTCTCAACAAGTTGAAAAAATTCAATACAGATTTAGTGACCGTTTTCAAGGTCAATACATTGACATGGTTGTCAGATATCCAGGATATTGAATATTTAATATAAAAATTAAATTTTCAAATGAATTCCTCTCAATGAAACTTTCATGCTACCATTAAAAATATATTTCAATAATCGTGCGACAACCTCTAATGGAACATTTTAAAACCTCCAATAGTTTCAAATATAAATCTCAATAATCGTGAGGCACCCTGTATATGAATAATAAAATGAAACTTCCATAGTACCAATAGTTTTGGAAATAGATTTAAATAATCGTGCGAAAAATGGAACATTTTAAAACCACCAATAGTTTCAGAAATAAATCTTAACGATCGTGAGGCACCCTGTAAGTATGAGATTAGTAAAATGAAACTTTTATAGTACCAATAGTTTAAGAAATGTATGTTGAAATACCCTGTATTTGACTATTGTAATGAAATTTTTCAGAAACCCGTCTTAATAATTTTGAGGTACCCTGTATGCGATTATTGTAATAAAAGTTTTTCCCTACCAATAGTTTCAGAAATATATCATGGGGTACCCTGCTTTGTAATAATATTTTTATCCTACCAATGGTTTCAGACACATGTCTTGATAATCATGAGGCACCCTGTATATCACTACTGTAATGACAATAGTTTCAGAAACATGTCTCAATAATTATTAGGCACCCTAAGTCTAGTGACAACAATTCCATATTTCTTAATTCTCATGTTTCAAATATTCATACAAAGTGAAAAATACCTGCATGTATGAATTTCAATAAAATAACTAGAAACTGATTTTATTTGAGAGCAAGTGTATTCTTTCATTGTAGAGTATTGAAATTTGAGGATGCTCTCGGATTACAAGTTGCACTGTTGCAAAAAACCTATGAGAATTTTTATTTTATGGAAAAATGTTGAAGTCAGTATTTCGTGGCATATGCGAAAATATGAAAAAACTCTTTCCGCTAACGACGGAATGAATTTATTTTACTGGGTGGAGTGACGGAGTGTTTCCATTGGTTGAAAATTCAAATCCTAAGGCATATCCTTTCTAAAAAATAATTCATTGCTTTACTCATTGAAAATAGGTGTGTGAGGGGTGATAATATTTAAAACCAAACTCATTGTCTCACATTATTATTCTACGATTCTTAAATAAACAGTCAAGTAAACAACAACAACAACAATATGTGATCTCCAAAATTAGAGTTTAACGAAGAAAACTCCTGAAGCCCCTGTAAAGCAGCTTAGACTAATTTTAAGAAGCTTTCGGGTGATGACGGCTTCGAATTGCTGAAAAACAGATCTACTTCAAGTATTGGCAGCGAAATAGAAGTACTGGACGGAACCTTTTCAACCCTGCGGCCAATCAACGCAGCAAGGAAGGGTTTCGTGGCAGCATATTCACCTACACCGGCTGCCAAATATGAAGCTGAAAGCCCACCTGGAAGTCCGAGCAGCTTGGAGAGTGATGATGGGAGCCTCGAGGAAGACCTTAAAATGGGACTAGTAATCCAGGAAGATGTCAACGTAGAAAGCAACACTGTTAGAAGTAACAGGGTGGAGAATGATGCTGAGGGAGATGACAACGGTGGACCTTATATACTGGACTCACTGGATGACACTCAGGAGAATGCTGATAACAAGTACTTCGAGGAAGCAGCAACTTCCTGAGTGTCTTCACATAGAAGAAAAGGAAAAGTAGGGCAGAGTTTCAGGACCAGTTAGAGGAGTACCAGCTGAAAATTAGGAGGATGGATAAGTACCAGCTGAAAATTAGGAGGATGGAGGAGTACAAGCTGAAAATTAGGAGGATGGAGGAGTACTAGCAGAAAATTAGGAGAATGCAGGAGTACCAGCTGAAAATTCGGAGGATAGAGAAAGAAATCGCCGATCTGGATACGGCAATTCCGAAAGGTGTGTGCATATTACATGCCTTTCATGAGCAGAATTGTTGAAGGGAGACCTTCGAAATATATCTCTTTATCCATTGAATGTTTCACTGGTACTGACTTTTCATTATATAAATATGTACTATTTACTTTTATATTAACAATTTGTACATTATTTTTCATTTCCCTATACTTTTATATCAATTTTTATTATTATTTATTGAACTTTTTACGTATCTGAAAATTAAATAAAATTCAAGAACCCATCTCTACTATTTTATTATCTATATTATTTTATATTTTTGGAGCCTTGTTCATTACTAGACTAGATTACTAGACTATCACTGGGTAAATTAGTAATATGTTTTCAAGTATAAACTCACCAAAATTCAAATTTATCCTTTCACAGACACAAAACTAAATATTCACTTTCCAGAACCATCTCCAAAAGCACTTGATATTTCGTTGTAAAATACAATATTTAAACTGAACACTAAAATCAATAATTTTCATTCTGAATAAGTTTCAAGTTTGCGGGAATTTGACCAAATAACAAATAACTTTTCATCGAACTAGTAACTACCTGAAACGTTTTCGTGTGTAATATTCACAATTGATTCATCAACAATACACCGAAGCGTAAATGTGCAATCCAAGCAAAATTTGCAAATGTTTTGTAAAAGTCTAATTTCCATCCAGACCAAAATTACATTTTTCCAATGCTTGTAAGTATTCCACCAAAATAATGTTTTTCACACAACTACGCAATAATGTCGATGATATTCATTTGAAAATCAATTACTTTCAAATTCAAATAATTCAGAGACCAAACTGTATCATCCTACAAAACAAATGACACATTCTTCTTCTTTCATATTTGTGGCTTCGGCAACTGCTATCAATGCGACATCTACAATTATTTGGTTGAACTGATGTAAAGTACACCAGGGCTTTCGTGTCATGAGCAGTAGTGTATCTATTTAACTATTACGTATTATCAATCGATTTTTGAACAACACATTGAGTTTAGCGATATTCTTTAGGCTTCATAATTTTAGAAAAAGTTAGCTTGAAATAGCAGCAGGAGTCAAAAATTCCTTTACCGTCTTTGACCAGTCTTTGACCAATGCATAAATAGTTCAAGAGACAGTTTCTTTACCTTTCTTTCAGTTATGCAAAAAGGGCAATGCCTGCGTCGGTGAAAAAGTCTGATGAACTTAATCCAATTTCAGACATTTTCAGCATTTTATTCAATATAAATGAGATATAAAACAGAATGGTCTACTATGGAATTTGATATCATATACTGTTTTGCATCTAAATTCTTAGCGCCATCTAGCGGCAACACATTTGGCGAATAAAAGATAGGACATGTTGCTTTCAAATACCATCTTGTGGGTATTGTAGGCCAAGTGCGTTCGTGTATAACTACGTGAGTGATGTACATTGCTCATTCTCTGTAATGTGTAAGTTATGAATAATTGATTGGCACAACGTTTGCTGAATGTGTTGCCTTCCTCATGATGGGTTTTGGAAAATAGTCACATTATCCTACAGATACTTTAGTGGTTGAACATTTGTATTGTGTCAGTGGAAGAACTATTCATAGGTTGCAGCAAAACATTAGTGCTCAAATCGGTCAAGACTCAACATTGGTTTTTGTGAGTCCCGTTTGCAGACAATATCACTATCCATTTATATAAGATTCATAACAGTGGAGTATGAAACTCACCAATTGAGGAGCTCTTCTACTGAAGAAATTGATAGATTTTATAAAAATAATGTGGAAAATTAGACTGATGATTATACCACTTAAGCTGGATTTATAGTTTGATGGACTGTAAACGTAGACGCACTGCAGAAAGATCAACCACAGAATGTATGTACTCTTGTTTATAAATGTACGTAAACGCATGACGTAACGTAAGTGAAACGGACTGGAACGGAAGAGTTGGCCAACTCTCATCTTCTTACAGTACGTTTCTTGTGTCCGTCCAATCAAAAGAAATAATTCTATGTGATGTCAGCGTGGCTGTCAGCTGTCACTTGTCCGTCCTCCGTTTGTTTTTGTTTTTGTAAATTTTTATTTCTGTTTTGATAATAATTATAATACCATTACAATGGGAGGTAAGTAAAATAATAATAAAAAATTCTCATAACTAGTGTCATTTGAATATTTTAGATAAATGTGAATTGTTAATTAGCCTGGTTCAAGGGTATCCTCACTTATATGATAAGTCCTTTAAAAATTTTAAAGACCAGAGAATGAGAGAAAATAGTTGGAGGCAAATTTCCGAAGAACTTGAAATGCCCAGTATGTTCATCTTGTCTAAATGTACGTTTTTGCATTATATTGCTTTTCTAGTGAAAGATTGCCAGAGAATTTGGTTAAATTTGCGGAATAAATATGGAAGGGAGAAGAAAGCATTGCCTTCTGGTTCTGGAGCTCCTGTTACTCTACAATGGGAGTATTTGGAATAAATGTCGTTTCTAAATGCATACATTGAGCCCAGAAAGTGAGTATAGTATTGAACAAAATGAGCTTGATGGTTATGCTAAAATACCAACTTTTCAGTACACATACAACAACACCAGTAGTAGAAAAGAAGACGCAACCTACCATGACAACCTTGCATAAATGTGCTCCACCTTTGCAGTCACCCATTTTTAGTGACACTTCAACCGGCTACTCCAGCGCATGGTCAAATTCTTCTATGAAATGTAGCTCCTTAGATGCTCCCACACAGGATTATATGCCGATGTCTCCTCAGACAAATGAAGAAATTGAAGAACATGATTCTCAAGAAGAGTCATTGGACGAAGAGAATATAATCATCCAGATTGAAGAGACAGAGGAACAGACACCGACAGCAAATGCTGAAACGATACCGCTTGCCGGTAAAGGTAATGATTGATTTTATTAATTTAAATAAACAAAACACATTTTATTTGAATCTTATAACCAAAAATACAAATTTGGAAAATAATACATATTTTTATGTTCTGTGCACTTAATAGATTGTTTCAATTATAGGAAAGGGTAAAAACAAGAAAATTACAATGGAACCTGACCCATCCAAGGGGGTTGTTGATGCTGCCAAGTTCATTACTCAGCATTTAAAAAACCTGTCCTAAAAGAAGCAAGAGCTGAAAACGTCAGCAGATGTTTTGGGTGAATATATTGCTAGCATTTTAAAAGAAATGACTCCTGAGAAACAGAAAATCAAAAGGAGAAGACTTCTTGACATTCTAGAAGATGACGATTAAATATGATGTGAAAGTTTTTGTATTATGTTTAAATGAAGGTATAAATAACACTAAACTACATGTTTGTTTCATTTTATTTTGATAGTTCATAAACTTAATTTTAACATACTTATCTACAATAATTATAAAAACCTCTCATATTTGCCTAGTGTTATTGGGGTTCTCTTCCTCTCAATACCCTCTCTAATTGCCAGGAAACTTTCCATGATGTGATACAAAATAATCTGCCATGGTATTTCTTGCTGCAATATTCATCCGACTAGCATTGTTAGCTGATAAACGTCCAACTGACTGTAGCGGTTCATCGACTTCTTGCCGCCATATTCCATTTTCTGCATCTCCACAATCTACATACCCGGGAGGGCATCTGTCGTTCCTTTAGTTTTGAGTACGCAAAAATTATGTAGCACCACACATGCTTTCACAATATTGTCCACATTGTTTACATCGGCAATAATGGTTTGCTCGAGAATTCGCCATCTGGCCACTAAAATTCCAAATGTGTTTTCAATAATTCTGCGGGCCCTTGAAAGTCTATAATTAAATATCTGCTGTTTCAGTGTCAGGTTTGTTTTAGCATAAGGACGCATTATATATTCTTTTAGGGGGAAAGCGTCATCAGCAACGAACACATAAGAAAATTTAATATCGGTGTTGGGAATTGCAGTAGGCAAAGGCACATTTAATGTTCTTGATTCAAGACGCTTATCAAATACGCTATGTTTAAAGATACCCCCATCACTTTGGGATCCATATGCCCCAATATCAGCCAAAGTAAACAAATACTTGGCATCACAGGCTGCCATCAATACAATACTAAACGTTTTCTTGTAATTAAAGAAAAGAGACCCAGTTTTTGGAGGAGCTTGTATGTTTATATGTTTCCCGTCTAAAGCGCCTAAGTAATTGGGAAAATTCCAGAGATCAAAAAAGTTATTCGCAATATTCTTCCATTCACATTCAGTCGAAGGACTTTTTAGATAGTTTGGAGAGAGTGCATACCATATTGCAATACAAGTTTCATGTATGATTTTGTGAACCGTTGTTTTAAGCCCATTTGATACATCCATGCCAAACTTTGCATGCTTCCTCCTTGTGACAGGTATCTGTTGAAGAAAGTTTTTGCTTAGATAATTTATGAAGGATAGTATTTATTTGAAGGATAAATTACTTACTGCAATGTTATGGCAAGCCTTTCTTCTTCTGATATCCCGTCTTTAATTCTTCTCTTGGAAATTCTGTTTTTTACAAGACCTAATAATTCATTAAATACTGGAACAGTCATTCGCGTATACTTGAAAAATTGTACTGGATCAGCTGTCCTCACTTTAAAAAATAATTGTAGGCATTCTCTACCTTTCTGTTGCGGTTTATGGGTCTTGTTTTATAACGTCTTAATCGCCTGAATATTGTTTTAGTTTGTCGACACTTTTTCAATGCCTCAGCACAGAATAGCAGTCCCACGGTACCAAGAAGCATATCTTCATGTATTTCATAATCCATTGTGAAAACTGAGCACGATATAAACCATATATGAAATCAAACATTTCAAACCAAAACAAGGTTGTTTATGATTCGTATAATTTGTAGGTTATGTTGAATGTCACTCATCATCTCTACCAAACCAATGCGCGAAACTTTAGTTCCGTCGATCTATAAATTAAATAATATTTTACAGTCCGTTTGTTACGTACCCAGTGCGTAAACGTTTACAGTCCGTCAAACTATAAATCCAGCTTTACATTCCTGACCTCAACTGGATATCATCAAGTGTCCACCCATGGACGCAAGTGGAGAAGCTCCGAACACTCGTCTGGAGGCGGAGTTGGGTTGAATTAAGATTTCCCCCCCTTCCTCCCGCTATTTATTTATCAGTATAATGAATAGGTCTTTCAGCTTCAGTTTATGTGGATCATTCAACATGTTCACAAATATAATAATTTTACAAGCTATATGGCATGGTATTCTACTCATACACCAATCCAATGTTGGAAAAAAATTTCATTTTCTTCCATAGTAATGGTAAGTGGAATGAAACTTGGCCGTGGGAAGTGGGAAAGCCTATAATTGTTTGTCTGAGGAAGGCTACCGCCATTTGTCGGTTAATCACTCTATTGCCTCCAAAGATCCCTAAAGTGGAGTCCTTACCAACAGCATCGAATCGTCGTGGAGACATGCCAAGGCTGTTACCCTTCCAATGGTAGAAATGGTGAATCCTGATGAAGTTTTGAGAAAACTTCCTACTGCACAACTCAAAAATAAAAACTCTTGTGAAATTGATTCCGCATTACTCAACTTATTGAAAGAACAAAGATCTCCATAGCATCCAGTTGATCTGTGGTAGAACATAACTTAATAGAACCTTCAACAAGTACATACCATCAAGGAACTAACGATGAAGCAGCCTATGAAGTATCATGTGACGAAATTGGATCCGAGGAAGAGGGAGAATCAGTCAGCGATACAGTCAGCAACGCTTCCTTAGAAGAAATGGAGGTAGAATAAGAGACTGAATTTGAAAACGACTGTGATATTATTAACCAAGGTTTCTTTGTTGTTGTACAATTTTGTACTAAATAGAGCATTTATTATTATATAGGAGTAGGTATGGAACTTTTTTCTCGAAATCAAAATTATCTATATTTGAACCATGGGCATTCGTTAACTTGTGGGTATCAAATGCTTCATTGAAGCTTATAACAGAACAACTTGAAATAAGCATCAAAGCGGCTGTACATTGGGCAAGTTTCGCAGAGAAGTCGTATATGAGCTATTTTTTGCCAACCCGTAAAACTTGGAGGCGCTGGAAAAATTGTAGAAATTGACGAGAGTAAATTCGGCAAAAGAAAGTATCATCGGGGGCATCGAGTCGAAGGCCGGTGGGTTTTTGGAGGTTTCGAACACGGTTCCGGAAATATTTTTAAAATTGCAGTAGAACACCGTGACACTGATACACTGTTGCCAATTACAGAGACCTTATAGAGCAAGATCCCAGGGCAGTCAGACGTAAGTATGTACTATGTACTATGTTCGCATGCCTACCTGCTAGCTTGACCAAATGACCATTCTGCACATATTAGGGAATCTAGGTGCGTAAAAAACACTACTCATTCAGTTGAATTGTCAGTCTACAGATATATTTCTGTAACCCATGGTGGGTTAGTCTCCAACAATTTTTTTTTCAATCCAGCAAACGCATCGCAGTAGGTTCATCCAGAAAACGGCTTCGACTCTGGGAGGATTTTTGTTCAAAAAGAAATTTAAAAGGAAACAGAATTTTGGTAAATAAAAGATTTTGTTAAGATTTCCTTATAAGTAACATCGCAGTACCTTCAGACATGACTTGTTTTAAGTCTGCGCTTCCGCTTGACCCATGTGAGATTACCTTCCTATTTCCTATCGTCAGAGTGTGCCATTCTTCCCCGATTACCCACCAAATTGTCCCATAGCCTCTATCCCCGCCCTGATATCCGGTCGTTCCATCCAGATCGTGCCGGGCAGACCCAGCGTCTGCGGTTTCCATCAGCACGCTTTTTATTTCCTCGACGGGCGGAGTGTGCCTCGCGTAACAACAGTACGACAGTCTCAAGTTCGGAGTGCAGTGCATTCAATGGAAAACGTTTCAACAGTAAGTAGACCTAATAAAATTCTTCTCGATTCCAGAGACATGTGACTGATGAGACGGTTTTAAGTGGCAATCGTTAACAACATCCACATGGATTCAACCGTTCTTGTCAACAGGGCACTGTATTATTGTACAACTCTGAGGAACATTTTAGCGCCGCAACGGCCTAAATACTGCCTGATAAAGTATATTTACTTTTATATATTTTGTTCTTGTACAATACATTGAACCATAACGGCCCAAAATCCTAGCAGTAACGGCTTACGGTCCCAGCCGCACTGGGCCGAATTTGCAGCCGACACGCCTCGATTGCTCAGCCGTAGCTGCCCAAGTTTTGAGCCATTCTGCTCAGCTTTTCAGACGTATGGGCTCGATTTCTCAGCCGTATCGGCTCGATTTCTCAGCCGTATCGGCTCGATTTCCCAGCTGTATCGGCTCGATTTTTAATCCGTACCGGCTCGATTTCTCAGCCGTACCGGCTGGATATCTCAGTCGTAGCGATCCGATTTTCGTTTTTGAGCCGTAATTGCTTGATTGTAAGACGTCTCAAACTTACGAAAGTATATTACTTTCAGATGGCGATTAATCCAACAGTCACGACTCTAGGGGAGGAAGTTGACGGTGGCATCCTTAAACGATTAAAACAGCTGAAGAAAATCTTCCCGATGGTTGGAAAGATTGGAAGGTCACCATGTCAAATAGCGAGGAGGACGTTGATCCCCAAATCCTTAATAAAATAAGATTTGCCTTACCAACAGCTGGCATTGCTAAGGCCTTCAACCCAGACGCCTGCAATCTTATGGAAAAACCTTACCGGGATATGAAGATGAAAATGTTAAAATGGAATTTCTGTAGAGGTCTCCTTTACAGCCCATCTATTCAAATAAGAAATTCCTATGTATAGCATCAATTAGTCCTGCAAGTAGTAAACGAGTTGAAATCTTCTTTCAACAGGGTTAGAAGCTTCGAAACAATTATCAGGCTCCAAATCAGAACAAGATTCGGACGATCCGTCAACTAGCGTTGAAAAGTTAACCACTTCTGCCAGAATGGATAGATTGGAAAATAAATTTGACAAAACACAGGAACTCCTGGAGTCAATCTTAAAGCGAATATTCAACGAAGAGGAACAACATGAAGACAATGCTGGGTTTTCGTACCATTCTGATATTGGATCAGAGGAAGAATATGCAGCTTTCGACGATGACTTAGAAAATGAAAGTCTAGGGTTAAGTTGGCAAGCTCCTGATTTCACCTCGTTGAAGAATAAAGAAAATACTGCTCAGTTTGATTTTTCTCCTTCAACAAAGGAACAAGAACCAAGGATTCCCGAACCACATCCAGAACTTAGACAACAAGAAATCAGCTGTCAAAGATTGGGTTCGCAAGCTTGGGACAAGATTAGATATTCCGAGGTTCAGAAGAAACTCCACGCTTCCCCAGTGTTTTATCACCTTCTTGTCAATCACGGGCTTAGGCCTATGTCTAATCCTTATAGCGAAATCTTAAGCAGAGCTGATTCTGCTTTTGGTACCTTATGTCATGCTGTTCTAATGCAGAGACAATATTTTCAGGTCAGTTTTGAAGAGTTTCCATCCAAACACACAGCGGCTGCGAAAGACCTAATTTCCATATTCGGAGGATTGCAGTCCAAATTTCGGATGATTTCAGATGATATTTTGCAATTTATATGTGGCAAAAGACCTGAAATTATAGAGTTACGTCGTAAATATCACACGATGTAAAATCCTATTGTGGCACCACTACTAAAAAAGATCCCACCCTCAGAAACTCACTTGTACGATGAAGAAAAGTTTGAACTGCTCAGAAAGGAACACTCCTTTACACCTCAGGTAGTAAAAAGGCGCTTTTCCCAAGGGTTTTGGACCGAAGCTAGTGCTCGAAAGATTCCAAGACTACCTCATTAAAAATTTCGATCCCACAATAACAAAAATTCTGAGAACACTACCAAACCCAAAGAGCGCTATCAACACGATAAAGAGAGATTTCGTTCCAACAGGTAAGCTCTTTTTCAAAGAGACAGGAAGCGGTCCAGCTAGCTACAAGCCCGAACAAAAACCCTTTTACGCAGGCCAGTTAAAGAATTTCACAAATCGATGGGAGTTACTTGGAGCTACCCCGTCTCTGATAAAAATAATCACTGGCTATGGTATACCCTTCGTGACAAAACCTCCCTTAATTCTGCTTTCAAAACAAAGGCATCACGCAAAATGGACGTAGAGATACGAGCAATGCTGGACACTATGGTATTAAAAAGAGCGGAGATGAAAACAGGATTCCTATCCAACATGTTTTTGGTCCCCAAACCATATGGTACCCTAAGACCGATATTCAACTTAAAACGACTAAACCAATACTTGTCACCCACAAAGTTCCATCTAACAAAACACCGCAAAGTTCCACAGTTCATTCAAGACAACGATTTTTTGACAAAATTAGACATATCTCAGGCATATTTCCATATTCCCATAGAAGAAGCCCACTACAGATTCCTGATGCTTTATTACATAGACCAAAAGTACTGCATGACTTGTCTATCGTTCGGCCTTTCGTCTGCTCCAGAAACGTTTGCAAAGTTAACGAATTGGAAAACAAGTTATATAAGAACTCTCGGCTTGAGAATATTGGTGTATTTCGACGACTGTTCGATAGCCAACCAAAATGCGCAAACCTTAAAATCTCACATTACCCTTGCTGTAGACGTCTTTATATTTCTGGAGTCAACAATAAATTTCAAAAAATCAGTGATTCATTCTGCAAGAGCAATAGAATATTTTGGAATTGTTTGGATTCCAACCAAAAACCAGAAATTCATTTCACAGTCAAAGCAGTTAATACTGAAGAAAAAGATGAAAAGGTGGTAACCCAAAGAAATTGGTCATGGAGACAAGCAAAATCACTTTTGGGAAGCCTAAATTTTTCAGGATTTGCGATTCCGCTAGGGCGTTTACATTGTCGTCAAATGCAGAGGCTCAGTCGATGTCTATCCGAAGACAATCCAGACAAAGTGTTTCCTTAAAAAAAACAGCGATAAAGGACCTTCACTGGTGGATCAATTCAGTTCATCTAAAATATATTACTTCAATCCGACAATTGAACCGTAGTAGCCGACATTCGAAACGAGGGGGAACAAAGTCATTAGGCCTCCTACTTCAGGCATCAACTTTATTAACTTTAAGACGCGTCCACACTGGAGCAACATTTTCCAACATACTATAGCAAAAACTTGTTACAACATAAAATGTTTATATTTGTTGGAATATGTTGTGTTGCGATGCATACAGCTGGTGTTGCGATTCAACATAAGTTGTAGTAAGTTGTATAAATCCGTTTTTAGCGGTAAAGATCAAAGGATAATATGAAACAAAGTGAAACATTTATCAACATTGCTTCGATGTGGACGGATTGTTGCGAGTTGAGACCTGTTGCAAATTGAGTGACTAGACAGTAGACAGACCGCCGCGTCTCAGTGTTCTGCTTAGTATTTTCTTATAAAAAGTGCCTGTGCGTGAATTTTTAGGTTTTCGTGATGGCGTTCAAGTGGACTTCGGAGAATTGTTTAAATTTAATTGACAATTATAGACAACATCCATGTATTTGGAATCCTAAAAATGTTAAATATAAATACAGGAATCAAAAAATGATGCATGGAATGCAGTTTGTTCGGCTGTAGGGTGCTTATCTCAGGAAGAGGCAAAAAGAAAAATCCGGAACTTGGTGGCTCAGTTTTATAGAGAGCGAAAAAAATATCGCAGCCTGAAAAAATCTGGAGCAGGCGCTCACTTTCATTCCAAGTGGTTTGCCTACGATGCATTAGTATTTCTTCGAGACAAAAACAAAGTCCGCCCATGCAAGAAAAGTGAAGCCGAGAACGTGGTAAGTAAACACACAATGTTTTTAGATATTAACTTTTCTATTATTAATTATTCAAACAAATAAATAGGCAATTTCAAGTTATACATGAATTATAATTAAACAATTATTCTGCCACGGCACCATCCCCAAAGGTGTAATGAAAAAATCAGCAAACTCTTGCCTAATATATTTTGCTTCAGTTGTTGCATTTCGAGCAACTTTTTTGTATGGAGTAAACGTATTACTCTGAGTTTCTCTTCTCCACGATCCTATTAAAACACGTCCTGTATCTTTATCTTCACCGTCATATGTACCTGGGGGATTGTAGGAATGTTTAGATCCTGAACTATTGTGTAAAAAATTATGCAAGTAAATGCAGGCCATAACACCAACTTCTCCAGTTTCTGGTTCTGAAAGTCATGGTTTTCTAAATATTCCAAAAATCGAAGATAACATTCCAAAAACATTTTCTGATATTCTTCTCGCTCTACTTAGACGGTAATTAAATATCCTTTTAGGATACCCTTTGTCCTGAGCCCCAGGTAGGGTTTCAGTAAATTTGGTGATAATGGGAAGGCATCATCCCCTAAAAATACGTGAGGGACTAATTTCTCCTGGTAAAGCGCTATATTCTGGAAGGTTGAGTTTGCAGCGAGTTAATAGTTTTTTGAATAATGTATTTTTGAAAACTCCTCCATCAGATATTCTCCCTTGGCTACATGAAAATACAAAAATCGGTAATTAGCATCCATTACGCCGAACAGAACGATGCTAAAAAACGATTTGTAATTGAAGAACTCACTTCCACTATTTTTTGGTGCTTGTATTGCAATATGCTTGCCGTCCATGACGCCTACACATTTTGGAAAATTCCAAAGAACACTGAAACCATAAGTAATTGTTTCCCATTGTTGAGCAGTTTCAAGCCGCGTTTCATTGACCACAAGAGTTTACATCTACTAGTAGAAGAATTAGAGTATCATAAAAACGCGATTTCAGGGTTTCCAATAGAAGTCAGATAATTCTAAAATTTCCTAAATATCGGTAAAAAGTTTGAAACTCATAGTTTTCATTATTATAAATGATACATTTAATATGAATAATTTGCTTTCATTAACAACTGCCACAGCCGAAATTCACAATGGAAGAAGTCGCGAGTAATATTATATCTATTCGAGGATTAGATCTAGGCGGGAATATTTCAAGTGAAATAAACTTCCTTGAATAATTTTCACTCATGAAACTTTTTCAGAATGTAAAAATCATTATGAAGAAGTGATTCCTAAACCTTCACACATTCCACTTTCGAGGTAGCAAATAAGCCGGAATTATCTTTTAAAAATTATAGCACATTTGTAGGTTGGAAACAAATAGGAACTGAAAAATATTTCTTTCATATTTATCTGGACAATTTTCTCAATTCATCATACATAAATCGATTTGACAATATTTCTATATCATCCCACTGATGTTTTTTAACTTTCGCTACTTTCAGGGTCATGCATCTTCTTTTTTGGTATACATTTGTATATTTGTTTAGGATATGATTTTAAAAAGAAGGTTTAGCAGAAGTTTTCAATGAATTGAGAATCAATGTGAACCCACCTTCTTTATTATATCAATAAAAGTCGTACAACCTATACGTATTTGATCATTTCCATCTATAACTTTACTCACATCCATAACATTCATATTCATTTTACCTAGAGGCTGTTCAATTCCAAAATCGTTTTAATGTGTTTAAATGAAGTTTTTTGTGCTTCAAAATTAAACCAAACTGAAATGTACAGAAATAAAAGTCCATAATATCTTTCAAACTACTTTCAATGTCAATAGTGTCAATTTCTGCTACGACTTAGGAATTTTCATTTTTCAACCAATTATCTACTTTTGCTACCCTCAAATTTGATCGTAGCGAAAGTAGAGAAAGTAGATATATTTGGTGTCAAAAAAACAGATGTGTCAAATTCTACTTCTACGTGAAGAGCATTTCTGCCTACAATAAAACGCACAGGCATCTGAAATACAAAGATATCCATTACTTATGCTAAAAATGTAGATGACTCTTCCTCTGAAACTGACTTAGATGTTTCACAAGTAACAGACTGTGATGAATCTGGAAAAGAGACCCAAGAATTTCAAGATGTAGCAAATGGCAACCAAGGCATGGAAGACTTGCCTAACGATGGTTCTCAAAAGCCATCAACATCTAACGCTGCTTGTCAGGAGCCTTCGGCATCTAACAAAGCCTCTCAAGAGCCTCGTAAGGAAACCGTGGAAAATCCGAACAGCACAAATCTTGATGAATTCAAACACCCTAATAAAACTAGACGTGTCACAAACACTTAAAAGAAAAATCGATGATAACGCTCGAAGCGAAGAGGCATATAAAATAATTCAAGACATACAAAATAAACGACAGCGAGACAAATTCGATGTATTTGGAGAACCTATGGCGTGTAAAATTAAGAAGTTGAATATCACCTGCGCACAAAATATTGTAGAACATCTTATAAGTGATACTTCGTTCGATGCAAGTATGGGTAAATATGATTGTGGAATGCCACAATCCACCAACACATATGAGCCACTGTTATCAATGCAACCTTTCACGAGACCACAATCACATTCATCGTATTGCAGCACACTAGCTACATCACCAGCGGAGACATACATACAAAACTCTTCAGACTCCTCTACTGCTTTTGGTTCTTCAAACATTATCGCAGAGGCATTTCGATTAAGTAACATGTGAAAGTTCTAAATTTATCAATAAAAAAAGTACAATAAAGTTTACTTACCTTGACTTGGTCTTTAATTGCGTTTACTAGCGCAGCACATACTTCTGGTACTATCTTTGAGATAGCTTGTTTCGAATTGTTAAATAAATACATCAAGCTGCTGTAGGAATCTCCAGTTGCCAGAAAGCGCAATGTTACAGCTAATCGTTCTTGTGGAGGTATGGCCTTTCTACAGTTTGTATCTGCTTTTCTAATCGCTGGTGCAATTTTTTGCAGCAAAAATTCCATATCTGAACTAATCATGCGCAAAAAAAGTTTTTGAAGCACCCATCGGTTCGAAGTTCTAATAAAACGTCATCTTTCTTCAGATCCGATAATAATTCCTGTCCACCATATTCTTCCCTTTTCTTCGAACTTGGACGGACCCAACATTTACGCTTCCGTTTTCGTGAATCACCATACAAAATTATCAAGCACGCGATAGCAGTTACTAAGTCTTCCTCCATCATGTCACAAAACTACAGCATGTCACAAAACTACAGCAGTGTGGACAGAAACAATTTTTCGAATGTGGATCCGGCCGGAGGTGGACCTGTTTGCAACACATCGTTCGGCAGTAGTTCCTCAGTATGTCACTCAGTCATTAAACGATCCGCGATATTTGTGAACGCCTTCAGCTAAAACTGGGATTACCGACTAGCTTGGGTGTTTCCACCACCGACTTTAATTCCAAGAGTTCTTCAACATCTGAACAAAGCGAAATGTCTCCATAGTAATTGCCCCGAGATGGAAAAAGGTGTTCTGGTGACCAGACCTACAAGCCAGGGCCCTAACTCGACCGGTGCAGATCCCAATCTTCACAACAATATAGTCAACATGCAGACAGGGACACTGTTGCGGGAAGCAAAAAGACTTTGTTTGGAGGCATGGAAAGTTCGGGGTGGAATGATCAGATAATCGGCTGGAATGAAACGGATATCAGTTTACTACAATCATCGTGGAGAAAATCAACATTAAAAACATATAACGTTCCTTGGAACAATTGGAGAAAATGGGCAACATCAAAAAATATTTCTATAAATAATCCTCTGCCTCAAGAGTTAGCTTTGTATCTGACTTATCTACATCATGATAGAAAGATGTGTTTTAACAGCATATTAGTAAATAAATCAGTAATTTGTACTTTTGCTAACCCGACAAGAGGGTCTTTGTAATCATCTCATCCAGTAATTTTGAAGGGTATTAGCTCAACATGTCCAGTGAAACATAGAGGTACAGTCTGGGATATAAATTGTCTGGTAGATTGGATTAAAAACAACCCACCTAAAATGGACAGTATTTTCGAAATATCAAGGCATTTAGCAAGATTACTTTTACCTGCATCAGGTAGAAGAGTCCACGACTTACCGTTGCTTTCAATAGATAGGAACCATCTCCAAGAATTTTCAAATTATTTAATTCTATGGCCTACCTTTGGGTGAAAAACCGATAATGCCACTTCAAGGCAGTCAGGGTGGAAAATATTGAAGTCCCAGAATGTAAACTGTAAACCTTGACATAAATTTCTGGATCAAGAAGCTCATCGATGTATCAAACTCAAGAAGACGATGTAAAAACGATCTTACTTCTCTTTTTATGACTACAAGTGGCATGGTTGGACCTGCCGGATGGATTCGCACTGCCTTTAAAGCAGCAGGAATAATGCCCTTTTCGGGAAGTATTCGTTCAGCATTTGGTTCTAAAAGAGCAGCAGATAATACTCCGATTGATGATATCCTGACATACGGTAACTGGAAGAATCAGCATAATTTCCTTAAATTTTATTTCAAAAAGTGCTCTTATTAATGATCACCCATTGAAGTGTTTTGAACCAATTTGATCTCAGTAATGTATGTATAGAATAAGACCGATGTTTCCTTTTAGTTCAAATGAATGAATGCTCTCTAGTACCTGATCTTGTATTTTTGTTTTGTATAAGGATGAAAAAGTGTTCAGAACCAATTTGATCTCAATAATGTGTGAATAGAATAAGACTGATTTTTTGTTTTAGTTCAAATGAATGGATAATCTCATCCTTAGTACCTGATCTTGTACTTTTCTTTTGTACCAGGATGAAAATATATTTTGTTTAGTTACGTTTCTTTTTGAAGAACATTTCGAAATCGTTCTGGTTAAATTATTATAGAAAAGGAATAAAACTTTTGTTACCCGTTGTCAAAATATTGTTTATTTTATTTTATCACAGTACGCATCCAGCTTATCGTGCCGACAGATAACAAACACTACTCACATGGGTCAAGCGGAAGCACAGACTTAAAACAACAGCGTTTTTCCTTGAAGAGTAAAATACGCTTATTTTGAGTCTTGCAGAAGCTTGACCCATCTGTTTAAGACCTTGTCGGCCATTTCTTCGGTACTGATGGAAACCGCAGACACTGGGTCTGCCCTAGACGCTATGGGATAATTTGGTGGGTAATCGGGGAAGAATGGCACACTCTGACCATAGGAAATAGGAAGGTAATCTCACATGGGTCAAGCTTCTGCAAGACTCAAAATAAGCGTTTTTTACTCTTCAAGGAAAAAACGCTGTTATTTTTGAAAAGATGAAGACTTAGGTTCTGAGTGGTGTATCATGTACTATTATTACCTGCGTGCTAGTGGAGTTCGCTCTGTGACACCCGGGCAGGTACCAGGTGAGAAAGGTAACTAAAAATAAGAGTAACTTAACTTTAATTTGTATGGCTGATTTTTATATTTATTTTGTGATTTCAAAAGTGTCAGACGCTTTCTACAGACCAGAACTTTTGTCAGACGCTTTATCTCCACAAATTACTTCAGAGTGATATTCTACAAAATATACATAAAAATCAGCCACACAAATCTAAGTTAAGTAACTCTTATTTTTAGTTACCTTTCTCACCTGGTACCTGCCCAGGTATCACAGAGCGAACTCCACAAGCACACAGGTAATAAAAGTACATGAGACGCCACTCAGAATCTAAGTCTTCATCTTTTCAAAAATAAGTTATGTCTGAAGGCCCTGGGATTTTACCTAAAAGGAAATCTTAACAAAATCTTTTATTTACCAAAATTCTGTTTTCTATTAAATTTCTTTTTGAACAAAAATCCTCCCAGAATCGAAGCCGTTTCCAACCCTAGTGTGACACGTCTGAAAAAATTGCTGGAGATGAGATTTGAACTCGGAGCTCCGGGGTGGTAGCTAGTTACTCTGTCCACTAACCCACCATGGGTTACAGAAATGTATCTGTAGACTGGCAATTCAACTAAGCGAGTAGTGTTTTTACGTACCTTGATTCCCTAATATCTGAAGATTGGTCATCTGGTCAAGCTAGCAGGTAGGCATACGAACATAGTACATACTTACACTACTCAATCGTGCACATTTCGTTCGCTTAAAAATAAGTAACGTCCGACGGCCCTGGGATCTTGGACTATTACCAACTGCATCGAATCGTCGTGGAGACATGCCAAGGCTATTAACCCTTCCTCTGGTAGGTGAAAAGGATATATACCGGAAAATTTAGCGCGCTACATCTTCTATAAATGCTATAAATTGCGATGTACTGAAATTGAACCGAACAGATTTTTTTAGATTGGCAGGTAAGTTGTAAGAACCACGGAAAACAAATGAAATTGATGGATATGTCCACATTGCGGATTGCAGAGAGATGGCAGAAAAGGAAGAAGAGTTCTAAGAAATAATCACAAACTTTTAAAACAATCGGGCCTTTTTAGGGCTACACCACATTTTAGAAGAATTTGTTTGAATGTGAAGTATTTTATGGCTTCATTTAGTCTGTGGCTGAATTGAACAAAGTTGAGTTTTGTGGTTTTCCCTTCTTTTATGTTGAATCTGTGTAGGGGAGAGTCGGTTAAGATGACGCGGTTGGAAAGATGACGCATAGCCGTTATTCCTAAATGCATGCAACAAATTCGAACATTTAAATTTCCCGCGTGGCGGCGGTTAATATTATATCAGCATACAAGTCCGGAACCAAAGATTAGATTAGCAAAGATGGCGCACTCTAGAAGGATGGGAACATTTCGCGATCGGCCTTGAATTTTTTCTACTATTTTCAGTTCGTCAAATGTCAAATTCTGTTCTTCTTTAGAACTAAACCTGAGAGTGATTCCAAATTTTGCATGGAAATTTTAGCACAAAATTAATAAAAGGTTAGCGAATTTATCAAAGCTCAATATTCAGAATTGAATTATTTTGTGCTTGAAATTGTGGAGTTAAGTGTGCTATCAGAAGGAGGATGACACAAAATATTCAGAAGCAACCAGGACTTGATTTTGTTTTCAGGAGCCTCAATTGAAATTACAAGGAAAAAGTAAAGCAGACAAAATTTGTATTCTCACACTGGATGAAGTTTTACTGATAAATAGTATACAGTATGATCTCAAAAGTGATGAAATAATAGGTATTCAGGATTTGGGTGTGTGGAAAATAAAATCTTATTTCCGTTCATAGGAATTTTGGAAATAATTCTGGATGTTTGTGATTCAGCAAAAAATGCATTGGTATTGACGGCAAGAGGAGTTCAAGGGTTTTTTCTATTTGAATTATGTTTGTAACAGTTCAGATCTAAAACCGATAGTATTTGATTGTATCTCCAAAATGATTGAAGCTGACCTAGATGTTCGAGCTCATATATATCACATAATTCGTCGGTCCTACGCCAAAACTGCGAATGTCCAAATTTCAGGGTTCTGACTTCAGTATTTAAAATACCAATTTTCTACCAAAATTCTCAATGTCAATCTCATGAATGTGATACTAGGTTGTCTACTGTGAACTTACTAAGATTCTCAAAGAAAGAGCAGGAATTCCTAAAACTCTTCTCATTCGAAATGACAAATTGCACATTCGCGGTTATGGCATGAGACCGATGAATGGGCTCGAACTTTACTAAGTTTTCAAAACATTTAGGCGTGGCTACAGATAATTCTATATTTCAGGTGATTAGCAGAAATGTATACTATATTTTTGATGTCGTCGTCGTCGTCGTCACAGCGTGCTTATAGACACTACCCATCGTTGACAACCTGCTCCTGACAAGAATTTGAATTTCTGGTGAAATATTCCCGATTTAATTATTTACTGTCGCTGTTATCGCTATATCAGAAGACCCTTACCACGTTAAGAAGTATCCCCTGACCGCTGGTTTGCTTGCTGGTTGTTGGGAACGATTTGTTGTAATAAGTTGGAATTGTCACTTTGACAACTGTGACAAGTAAGTTTTTCAATTTAATTTTTGCTGTTCATGATGCTGGAATCAGTAACTGATTTCCTGAATAAGGCCGACAGGCTAGAGATTTTGGGGTTGCTAAAGCACCTCCTAATCTGTTTCGATTTTAAACGCGAGGAATTGGGTCGTATTATGAATGAAGATACTTCTTCCAGCCTGGCTCTTAGTTCCAGGGAAGATTATCCCCCGATGACAGATACTGTCAGACCGAAGAGAGTTTGCAATCGCAAACTACCCTCTTCTAGAGACTCCGTAACTTCGAAGTCTTCTGAAAACCGAAAAACGAGCGTGACCGAGCGCAATAATGATGAAGAAAACGCACTCCGAATGGAGTCTGATGATGAAAATATGCATGCTCCGATTGTCCCGGGGCCCAGAACAATTCCTGTGCCCAGGAATGAACCGGACGACATAAAGGGTGATACAGACAACATGACTATTGTTGATGAAGGGCCTGATCAACAAGTAGGCCTGCCCCAGATAATAACGATGCTGGCACTTCAAACGTACCGAAAAAAGTCAGTATACACCCGATCACAATCCGACAGAGACAGAGACATTTGTCAGATCACAGACCTCCAGTCTTAGGATCTCAGTAGAGAAAAGCAACCAATGTCGGCCCAGGCCCGACTCAGATAGCTGCAGGTTCCGGCGCTGTCCGTGTGGGGACATCCTGTGCAGGGGCTTCTGTTGCTTAAATGGCTGTGCACCCAACAAGGCCCAGTTCCTTGAAAGTTGTTTTCTGGAATTGCAATGGTTTCAGAAATGAAAAGCTGGACATGACGTCATAAGGGAGCGTAATCGACTCAAGAAAGTTTATCAGAGGACACTGTTCCCTGCGGAGACAGGGTAAGAGCCAGCCATAAGGATGATGAAGTAAAATCAGCGATCCTACTTTATAGGAATGAAAGGTGGAGTGATACGCTCTCTAGCCTTGAACCTGGAGACAAAGAGCTTTGGCGACTTGTTAAAGGGCGAAAGAGCCGGAGGGGGAACTTCCGCCTATTCATGGCGCGCGCGGAATGTGCTACACTTCCGCTGACAAGGCAGCAGCCTTTGCAGATTCGATGGAAAATCAGTTTGTTCTCAACATCGACGAGGAGGATGATGATGACCGTGATAAATTCGTGGAAAGGCGGGTTAGACGTATCGTTCGGGAGGACGATGGCGACGACATTCGTCCCGCCTCTGGGGATGAACTTAGAGCGTATATTCGTGCTCTACACAAGAGAAAAGCTCCGGGAGGGGATTTCATCACCAATCTGATGCTGAAAAAGCTTCCGGATAACCAGATTGTTTCCATCAGAAACATTGTGAACAACTCGATGCGCCTTAGTTACTTCCCCAAGAGGTGGAAACATGCCGTCGTCGTCATGATTCCAAAGGGTCGGCAAGGCTCGATGTTTCCGCAAAATCATCGGCCCATCAGTCTCCTCAGTTCGGTGGGGAAACTCACTGAGCGAGTCTTTCTGGAAAGGCTCTACGATGAAGTTATTGATCGGAATTTTCTTCCCAACGAACAGTTTGGTTTCAGGTCGGCTCACTCAACGGAGCTGCAGGCCTTGAGGATGGTAGAGGAGACCATCACTGAGTTGAATAAGAAACACGCGGTGGATCTGCTTCTTCTTGACGCAGCTAAGGCCTTCGACTGAGTATGGCACGAAGGTCTTCTCTACGAGATGGATCTCCTTGGTTTCCCTGGAAGTCTGATGAGATGGATAGGCTCCTCTTTAAGGGGCAGAACATTTCAGATCGGGACCGAAAATGTCCTCTCGGACACGAGAGACATTCAGGCTGGAGTTCCTCAGGGTGCTGTTCTCTCGTCCACTTTGTATTCCATCTATACAAGCGACATTCCGAGAACACAACACGTGAAGGTTTCCTTGTACGCCGATGACACCGCGTTGCTCGCAAGTTCCAGGAATTCGGAGTTAAGGATGGTCTACCTGCAGGCCGCAGTGGACGGTCTCGAACAATGGTTCCTGGACTGGAAGATACGAGCAAACCCCGCTTAGACGCAGATGATCTCCTTGGGGAGGAGACGTAATGTACCGGAGAGAGAAGTGACAATCTCAGGAAGGGGGATTGAATGGCAAACGCGAGTCAAGTACCTCGGCCTGACTATCGATCGTGGATTCACCTGGGGCCCACATATCACTAAGTTGAGAGCCAAAGTGCACTTTAGATTGAGCAGGCTTTACCCGCTCCTCAACAGGAGGAGTAAACTCAGTCTAAAGAACAAAGTGCTTCTTTACAACTCGACAATCAAGCCTGTCCTGATTTACGCATCAGCTGCCTGGGGCCACGCAGCCCACACCCATATTTCAAGTCTGGAGCGGGTCCAGAATAAAATCATGTGGATGATAACTAATGCTCCATGGTTCGTGCATAATGCTCGAATCCTGAAGTTGCCTTCCATACAACAGAGTATTAAGGCACGTAATCAGCGTGTATTTGATTGCGCTGAAACGCATGAAAATCCGCACTAGACTACACTATTGACGACCCCACCCGTTTCAAGAGACCACGCCTCTCCGTGGTCTGAACTCTCGACACCCAGATGAAGCTGAGTGAGGGTTTCTGCACTCTCAAACCCCCGTGATTATGGGTCGTTCAAAGCCAGTGCGGTATAGATCCTTGGAATCTGAAACCGTCCTTATTCCAAATCCTAAGAGACTCAACAATCATCCTGTCAGTTGAATCCGATTGAAGAGCAGGAGGACCGGGCCCTGGCTCATATATAATAGTCATGAAGATCAAGAATATTTTTGATACTCCACAACTTCTCAAGGGTATAAGAAACATCTTGATCGAATATATAGACCAATTTGAAAACAATGAAGCGAAATGGAGTGATATTAAAAATCTGTACGACTTGGAAAAAGAAAGGGATTTGAAATTGGCTCCAAAACTAACTGACGCTTATATCTACACCACAAATTTCCAGAAAATGAAAGAAAAGTATGACACACGACACACAGGTGTTCAGTTCAACAGTAGTTTCTGGTAAGCTAATATGCTATGAGTAGATACAAGACCCTGCTGAATTTGACAAATCATTTTGAAGACATTGATTATTTGAATATTTTTTAGCAATGCCAATTTATTGGAAAAATTCGATCACTTATTTGATATACTGAACTCTAGCACAACAAAAACTACAAACCAATACAAAAAATCAGTTTTTTTACTGAGAGACAGAAAAACTTTTTGAAAACCATGTTGATTAGTTTGAAAAATATGAAAGTATTCAAACAAACAAAAATGGGTAAGGAATATATAACAGGGACGTTCAAAACCATAAATTGTTTTGAGGTAGCTATCAAGAGTATAATGAAGTTGTGGAACGATTAAAGGAGGGAGGATTGAACGAAATAAAAACTAGTAATTTGAATCAAGATTGTGTGGAAAATTTCATTTATTATTTTATTTTGAAATTGTATATACCGGCATGTATATTGAAAAAAATAATAAAGCGTGGTCATGAGAATGTGTTTTTATTATAGAAATTGTTCATTTCTTGTCATTCTGAAAGACATGCAATAACTTATGAACATAACGTTACATTCTGTAATATTACCAACTACAAATAATTACGAATCGTTCTAAAAAAAAGGTCAAAGTATTTGTAAAAACAGCAGTGAAACTTTGATTCACGATCAAATTTAGTTCATCAGCTTTTGAATAAATAAATATTTCAAGTTTGACATACCTTATGGATTTTAACCTTCCTCAAAAAATCTACTAAAAGAAAAAACAAATTAATATAGTCTATTGAAGGAACGAAAAAAAATAGTATATTGTCAAATAAGTTATGAATGTCTGATAAAAAGGAAGTTATCATTCTGGTTGATGGAAGACTCGTACGTCTGCTTCAATAACAAAGAACTATAAATATTTTCTTGCGGACTGTTTTCCTTTTTTGATCGTTTGTAGAAGATGAAAACCCCAAATATATTTTGAACATTATAACACCACCACAATAAAATGTGTTTTAAATAATTGAAAACAAAATTCAATTGTGATATACAGGTCGTATTTTTTATGTCGTACCACTATTGGCATCTCGGTAAATGATACGAAGTTGGTTGAATTTGACAAAAGTTGCCTATTTTAGTGATTAATGAAACGATATTTACAAATCGGAAGTAATGCGAACCGTTTTCAAAATATACAGGGAAAACCGAAATTACCAGTTTTATTTCCTTTGCGCTGGCGCCTCTATTTTTAGGATTTTAGGAATATGGAAATGTGTTCAGGAAACTTTCTTCTCTGTTTTAAATTTGCTTTTATGTAGTTTGATTTTCAATACGACGTTTCGTTTTTAGGGGGCCACCCTCAACTCTGTTTTTTCGACTTCGGACCTGTATTTTTTTTCATGAATTTAAGTCGTCCTTATCTTATGTATCGCACTTGGTATTTGTTTCTACATTTTCGCCCATAAATTCCATCATCAAGGTCCGAACAATGAAAATCCTTCCCTCCAGAATACGGTCCTGATTTTATTTTTGTTCGTATCAAGTTGCGAGGAAAAATTTCAAAATAAATCTACCTCGAATGAATACTCAATGAATACTATTTGTAGGCAATAGGAAATTCTTTTGTTAATCTTTGAGTCCAATACGTATTCCCAAATGATCCTTTTTCAAATGAAAACGGAAAGTTTGAAACATCATGAAGTATATAGTGAGCCATGGAATAAAAGAAAGTGAATTTCAAATTACAAATTAATGAATCCATATCTGAAGGGTGAATTATTTACACGTTGAACGAAAAACTATGGAGTTATCTACTGATGAGAAAGTGGATATGTTGTTCGTGTATTCGAGGTGTTTGAGAAATAGCACCAGATTTCTGGCTATTTATCAAGAAATTTATCCCAAACGTCGTCAGTCCAATGCCAGAATTTTTCAACGTATTGAAAGAAGTTTACGAGAGCATGGTTCATTTATGAAATCAAAAAATAAAATTTGCCCTATTACTGGAAATAGTGGAATACAAGAAAAATCAGAATGAGGAAGTATCACTTAGAGAGATATCGTTAAATAGTGGTATATCGCATTCATCAACAAAAAAAAATTGAAGAAACACAAATTCAAGCCTTACATAGTGAGAAAAATACATCATTTGCGTTCAACAGACTACAATAAAAGCACAGTATTTTGCATATGGCTACTGAGACATTTTCGGCAAGATGATGAATTTTGTAGTAAAATTTTATGATGCGACGAAAGTCGGTTTACAAATAATGGATGGTTCAACAGAAATATTCATTATCACTGGCGCCAGGAGACTGCTCATTTATATAGAGCTACTAGTTTTCAATAGAGGTTCAGAATTAATGTCTGGGTTGGTGTTTTGGATACCAAAATAATTGGTCCCTACTTTTTTGATACTCCATTGACGGGAAAGTTATATTTTGAGTTCCTATCGAAGATGATTTTTTGGGAGATTTGCCTCTAAATATCCTAAGGAAATATGAATATTTTCAACATGACGGATCACCACCACATCGAACACGAATTTTTAAAACATTTCTCGATGGGACTATGCCAGGAAGATGGATAGGAAACAACGGTCCTATTACATGAACTCACTCTTCTTAATTATTTAATATGGGGTTTCATCAAGGCAAAGTATTCAGTACAACTTTTGAGAATGTGGAAGAGTTGAAAGATTCAATTACACGAGCATGCATGGCTATAACTCACCGAATGCTTCAAAATTGCCACAAACATACCAGTTTTAGGGCGAAAATGTGTTTGAGGAATGGTGGGCGTCAATTTGAACAACTTATCAGACGTCGGCAGCGATGACTAGAAGAATGTACTCAAGATATCGATAGTTGGTTTTTGTTATTTTTATAGTTTATCTAAATTTTGAATAAATAGTTTCAAATTCAATGTGTAATTCAAAGTGGAGTATCGCCTTTTGCTTGCAAAGGTAAAAGCAAAATCTTTTTTTTTAATTTTCATCTTTCGTACCTTGATGATGGCATTAAGGAGCAGAAATGTAGAAACAAATACCAGGTAAGATACATATCTGAAGTCGGTGAGATAAGGACTAATTAAATTCAAAAATTGGAAATTGAAGTACAGCGTATGGAAGCAAATTCAAAACAGAGAAGAAAGTTTCCCGAACACATTTTCCTATTTCTAAAAGTAGAGGCGCCAGCGCAAAGAAAAGAAAACTGGTTATTTCGGTTTTCCCCGTATAATTTGAAAACGGTTCGTAATACTTTCACTAAAATAAGCAACTTTTGTCTAATTTAACCAACTTCGTATCATTTACCGTTATCGAGATGCCAATAGTGGTACGACATAAAAAATAGGGACTGTATGTTTTCACTTCCTTTTTCGTCGGTTGTCCGGAATTACATATTGTTTTCAACCAGAATGATCTCTGTGCTGCTTTCCAAGGACCTTTTTCTTCTTGAAAACATCAGTTCATCTTGCTTTCTGAAGAAAATAGTAATTATACTAAGAATTGCTTAAAAATGATTGTGCGTTTCAACTCGAATCTTTCCGAAGCGATTTTTACGATAGTTTGAATCTCGAATGGCAACGACAACTGTCACTCTAGAATCGCTCTGATTGGCCTAACCCATCGCTTCATCCCATTCATAAATTCGTAGTTGGGTTAGCCCAAGGTCAATGGACAAAGTTTGTCCGGAACTCTCTGCACTTGTTAGTACGCTTACAGATGGCAAATGGTGAACAACGCTTGTCGGATCTAATTTACGTGTGCTGTTTAATTCGATGTAAATTAAGTCCAAGGTGGGATCTTGAAAAAATAAGTTATGTCGAAGGCCCTGGGATTTTACTCATAAGGAAATCTTAACAAAATCGTTTATTTACCAAAATTCTGTTTTCTTTTAAATTTCTTTTTGGACAAAAATCTTCCCAGAGTCGAAGCCGTTTCCAACCGATATGGTTAACCCTAGTGTGATGCGTCTGCTGGGTTTTAAAAAAGAAAGAAAAAAAAATTGTTGCATACGAGATTTGAACTCGGAGCTCCGGGGTGGTAGGTGGATACTCTGTCCACCACACTGATCCACCATGGGTTATAGAAATATTTCTGTAGACTGGCAATTCAACTCAGTGAGTAGTATTTATACGTACCTTGATGTCCTAATATCTGAAGAATAGTCATCTGGACAAGCTAGCAGGTAGTACATACTAAAGCCGGCATCCCACGGCGCGTGGATCGGCGAGCCTGGCTCGTGGCTTGGGCTCGTCAAGGCTCGTCCAGGCTTGGATCGTAATCAAGGCTTGGTAATTTGGATGCGTTCCCACGACGTGTGTGAGTTCGTAGTGAAGGCTCGTGTAGGCTTTGACAAATCTTGTTTTCAGTCTTGCCAGTGGTGTACATTTCGTGAACATGAAAAATCGGCGAAGACGAGTAGCAGCTTGTGTGGCTGCCGCCTATTACATCATGTTAGGCAATTTTCGAAACACCAAACAAAAGCAAAAAAAAGGCGTTGGTGGAGTATCTTTGTATAAAAGCCGCAACAGGTGAGTACATATACATGGTATCTTCTGAATCCTCTACAACTTGATTTTGCATACTCCTGAGCTGCAAACCAGTCGATTCTCCCCAACTCAGCTTCATAAAAAAATGCATCCTAAGTTTTCTATTCTCATTACATAATGGGTGAAACACCCACAGCCCTTTCGAAAAACACCCTAGGAGTACGCAGTATCATATTGTACAGGATCGAAAAGAACACTCTATTTATTGATATTTCTTAGTTTACTTTTAACTTACCATCCATATACTGCTAAGAATTTTTTATGAATTCGGGTATTGAAAATCATAGTCCGGGAGGTACTGTCACTTGGAAACACGTCATAGTATGCACGATGAGATTTAGTTTTTATTGTCGTATACATATCACCTAATACTACGAATGAGGATATTTTGAAAGTAGATCAGAACTTGGAAGTAGGTACTTATAAACGATACATCATATTACATAGAACTTCTTGATTATGATTATTATACTGATGCACTTTTTCAAATTATTTAGTAAAAATGAACACACTAGATGATATTGTTACTAATGGGGAAAAATCAGATGAGAATGCATTTGAAGACGCTATAGTGATGACAGTTCTCTAAACATCAGCGATTCCGATTATGAGGATGAGAAATAATAATTGTCTTGACATTTTTACGGAAATTGTTACGGAACAAAGTTGTTCAGAATCAGATATCCAATCATACCTATCTACCCTGAAAAATTTTGTTATATTTTACATTTTTCTTCGTTTAGTTCTAGAAAAAAAATTGTTTATAAAAAGTTCAACATAGTTGAAACCTAAAACACAACAAAAATTAATTGAAAAGGAAAATATTAAAAATCCAGCGTGCATACCATGACGTATTCCAAAGTGACAGTACTCCCGGACTATCATTTTGGCCTTGGTCTAGGCCATGAAATGGTAAAATATAATGATTTGCCATAGAAACCATTATTGAGTACCTTACCAAAACTCCAATCATAAATTACGGAAAATGCTTTTGTGAATTAGAGACTCGAATATTACAATTATTAGTACTATTAGGATCAAGATAAACTTGTCTAAAAGTGAAATCGATTTGTTGAATAGCTTAATGCCAAGTACTTTTATTTTCAGGTATAGTGCCTCAAATATGTTACTGGATCTACGCCAAGAATCGTCTGGATACTTCGAAAATTTTTGTAGGATGTCAGCTACTGATTTTGAATATTTTCTAAATAAATTGGGCCCAATTATAGCTAAAATTAATACAAATATGAGAGAAAGCATACCTGTTCAGGAAAGATTTGCAGTTACGTTAAGGTTTTTAGCAACTGGAGACAGTTTCAAAAGCCTCTCGTACCTTTTCAAATTTTCCCCTCAAACTGTTTCCCGATGTGTAAATGATGTATGTAGAGCACTTATTGACACCTTGAAGGATGAAATTAAGGTAGGTACACAGTTTATAAATGCGAAATCATTTAATGAAAAAAGATTTATAGCTAACTTTACAAAGTACGGAAACTGTTAAATGACATACTGTCACCGTTTTCGTTTGGAGCTCCATCGTTAGCACTTCTGTATGTTGCAGTTTCTGCATAAGGCATTGAAGCTGATCGGCATGATGATTTTGAAACACTCGAGGTAGTTGGTGGCTGAGAATGTGGTGATACTGGTGAAGTCAACGGCGATGGCGTTAAGAAAGCATTTGGTCGAGAAAGGGAATTGGGTTGTGGCTGATAATAATATGTAAGGTTTTGAGTCGCTGGGGGTTGCTGCTGAGCAGGATAATTGTGAGTGAAGTACCTGTGACTTGAAGTCGGATGGTGTTTAATGGAAAACATGAACTGATCAATTTGGAGCATTGCACTTTCTCTTGTAGGTTCATCTAAGGCTCTCAATTTTCTTGCCAAAAGTTCGCAATATAAAGAACACTCATCAGAATCTGCCTCCAGGTCAACTGCTGAATATTTTTTAATATATGATAGGCTTCATCCATGCGCTTTGCGCTATCATCTGTAAATTTTGCTTTTTTCCTTTTCTTTCCTGTTGCTGAGCCTTCTGGAGGCTTCAACGGATACTGTTTAGTTTGCTGTGAAATACCAGATGGCCCTGCAGATGGTTCTTGAAAATTTTGTATTACATCTGGCAGTTGTACTACAGTTGCACTATCCTCGGTGTGTTCATTTTCTTCCAACATAGTTTCACCATCATTATCTTTTTGCTGAGAACCCTGAAAAATATATTTATATATATATATATATATATATATATATATATATATATATATATATATTACGCGTACAAAGTGGCTTCCCACCATACAAAATTCGCGGTAAAGGTGGCATCCGGGTCAAGGTGGCATCCAGTATTCGGATGCCAACTTGTATCGCTTCTCAGAGTTTGGTATTCGACATAACACAACTTCATCTACCCGTCAAAAAAATATCAGCTGGAGGTCAATTCTACCGAAGCGAAGATTTAAATATTCATATTAGTGTCATCAATCACCGCAAGGCGTCATTCCTATCGATATCCAGTATATTGCTTATTTGCATGTATTCTGGTAGAGGTGGAGATGGCATCCTTCATTATATATGGGTGACCAGGAGGGGATGACAATATTCAACGTAACGCAGAATCTTTCAGTTATGAAAACACAGTTCGTTGATTGAATAGCAATTGTAATCGTCACTAAAGAACAAAATGAGTGCGAAAAGCTTGCGCCTGGTGAAAATGGCTAATAGTCAGCCTATTGAAGGTATGTATTCTTAGATAGACTAACAACAATTGTTTTAAAGATAGGTCAATATTTCAAACCATGTATCGAGAATGTTCCATTTCTTAAATATTTTGAGAACATCTGAAAATGTTTAGGAATTGTGAACACAATCATGGAAAAATATTATATAAAAAATCCTTCACCACTCCAAATAATACTATCCTAAATGCAATTTTCGAGAACGTCGCCGTCATTATCATCAGTAGAAATTTTCATTATGAATGTAATATTTACTGTGGTGAAAGGTTTTTAAAGCTTTTACCTACGGCCACTGTAGACAATAAGCAAAAACACACGACACACAGACTCAGTAAATAGATCCTTACGCACGGTAAACAAATCGCAGTTTTCGTAAACAAAGCGCATCACAGTTTGAATATCTCGGAAATGGTTCAATCAATTTGGGAGAAATTTTGTAGGTTGATATGGTATTGCTTTTTAAGTTTATCTATTCTTGGAAAAACACTGGTAATAATAATAATTTTTTATCCCTATAACGGCTTCAACGATTTGGATCAAATTTTGTATAAAGATGAAGTTTTGAATTTTAAGTTAAGTTCAATATAGGATTCTTTATTAGAAAAAGGCGATTCTACAAATAATAATGATAATGATCTCGAAAACGGCTGCAACTTTTTGGATCAAATTTATTATCCAGTTAAGGTATTGTTACTTAAGTTTATCCATATGAGCGACTTTTCTGAGAAAACGTCATTTCACTAATAATAATAATAATATAAATTTTTGGATCTTGGAAACGGATCTAATGATTTGGATCAAATTTTGTATTTGGATGGAGTTTTCCGTTTTAAAGTCATCAATATATGCGTCTTTCTTGGAAAAACACGAATTCAACTACTAATAATAATAATAATAATGAATTTTGGGGCGGGGATTTGGCGCAATGGTTAGTGCCGCGGCTCGTGATCAAAAGGTCCCGGGCTCGATCCCCAGACATGACAAGTTTTTTTTTCTGTTTCAGATGTAGACATCTGAGTGATTGAATCTTGTTGCTGGCTGGGGATAATCCTCCACGATTCACTGTTTCGTTAATAATTAACATTGCTGCTCCTAAGGTGGCGTAAGGAGTTAGTAACAAGGCCTATCCAGAACACGTGGCTAATGACCATAGCAGTCGATGCCAACACCCCAAAAAAAAATAATGAATTTTGGATTTTGAAAACGGCTTTTACGATTTGGCCTATTTCCTGAAAAAACGCGATTTCACTAATAATAATAATAATGATGATGTTGTGAGTATTTTGACACACTGTATATGGTCGCGGCTTCGTGCGTAAGTTTTCTATTCGTGGGTAATATGCTTTTCACAACACTTGTTACGTTATATACTATTATATAACTTGCTTGGTTCTTATGTCTCTATATCTGTATTTCCGGTTCGAAATTTGCGATCCATTTTTCAAGCACATGCTGCTTCCGATTAGGCTGAAATTTTGCAAACGTTTGAAGTACCTTCACCAATACAATAAATTGAAAAAAATGCCCTTCGTGACTAGATAGAGAACTCGTAAAAAATTCGAAAAAATTTCCAACGTTCGGACGTCAAAAATGAAAGCGAAATATCTATAAAAATAGTAAAAATTAGAGGACATTAGAATGATTCAAGTTCAAACAATTTATCCTTCTGACCCACTGAAGGTTAGATAGGGAATGCATGAAAATTCGAAAAAAAAAAATACGGTTTCGGACGAAGAAAATTACGGAAAGGAAATGTCGATCATGGGCCTCCCACCTTTTCGAAAAACTTTGAAACCATCGACTTCGAAAAAACGTTAACCCTGCCCCCTGATAAAAAAAGGCACAGGAATTTGAAAAACGAGAACGTGGAAAATTACAACAAAAAAGTCTGCCGGGGAGCTCAGACCCCCTTCCTTCACGAAAAATGTTAGAAAACTCGTGAAAATAAAATCAGAAAAATTATTTAAAACAGTGGAAAACACCGAATAACACTGTCGAATAATTGAATACCATCCCCCTATTTTCCTCAATGCTACATAGAGAACGCGTAGGAATTTGTAAAAAGTTTCGACGGTTTCGGACTTTGAAAATTACGTGAAGGTGGCGGAAACCTCCCCGTTCTAAAAATATTATTACAAAAACTGGCTAAAATAAAATTTGAAAAATCCCAGAAAATTATGAAAAATATTAGATCTTCAAAAAATTAATTAAAAAAGTGTTTATCCCCGTTTCTCTCTGAGGACTTGATAGGGAACAGGTAGGAATTCGCAAAATTTTCCTACGGTTTCGGACGTTAATGGTGGGGATGGAACAAAATGTTGGTCGAGGGGCTCAAGCTCCCCTCTTTTAAGAAAAAAGTTGCGAAAACTCGCGAAAATCAATTCGGAAAAATTCGTAAAAATAGTGAAAAGCATCGGTCCTTCCAACAATTTAATTTAAAAAATATTGTTACCTGACCCCTGAAAGCTAGAAAAAATACAGGTAGAAATTTTAAAAAAATCACATAGTTTTTTGAACGTGACTAAAAATAATGGCGAGGAGCTCGGCCCCCCTTTTTCTTGGGGTGGCAAATAAACGCATACTATTAGCGAACCGACGTCTGGATACCTGGGCAACTGGCCAACTCATTAAGACAGATAATTCAAAAAAAATCAATGATAAAAATCACAAAATAGAATTAACGTTAGAAATATTTTTGGAGCAAGCTTTCGTTTACAAACTATTGATCTGAACACTAAAAAACAATATGCAGTGTATAGAACTTTGGAAATTTTAATATTTTCTTAAGAGTTCGAAGCGTGAAACGTCATCACATTGAAATTAGGCTTATTAGGAAAATGTTTAAATTTTTTGAGTTGTTTTTTCTCACACATTGAATATTATTTTGTACTTCTTAGTTCAATAGTGTATAAATAAAAGTTTATTTTTAAAAAAATCTTTGAGAATTTTATTTTCGAGTAAATAACACTTAGGTAGTCTACACACATAAAAACAATTTCTTCATTGGAGATGATACATTTGTTCAATTCTGAATTCTTGAACTGATTAACGCTTTCTTCGTCTGAAATAATGTATTTGGAGCAAAATTATTGCAAAATTATTGCAAATTTCAGAAATCTTAATTATTTTCAGATTTTATATTTTCTGATTCGGAAGAAGAAAATGCACAACTGTCAGACACGGATATCGATTACGTTCCTCCAGATGATATAAGTACTCACTCTGATTCTGATCACAGTTTACATGATAATTCAACGCTTCAACAATCTCCAACGATACCTATAATTGAACCGATAAGTTATACGTCAGAAATTCCGGAAAAGTATTCACGTTTCTCAGAAGTTTCGGCAGAGCCTCCACTAGACATTTTGGCGTCTACCTCTGGCACTGCTGAGACAAAAGATATAGGAAATCTTTCACAATCGCGTGGAAACAAACGTGTAAGAAGAAAGCATACTTGCCCGTTTTGTGATCTCACATGTGGAAATTTCTCTCGCCATTTAGAGCGTAATCATGATGACGAAACTGCAGTACAAGAGTTTCTCATTTTAGGAAAAAATTCCAAGAAAAGGAAAAAACTCATCGATAAAATACGCCGAGAAGGTGATTTTTGTACTTCAAATAAGGTTCCGGTCATGCAGCAAAACGACAAAGCACCAGAAGATTTCATTGTATGCAAGTTTTGTAAGGGCTACTACTCACAGAAAAGTTTGCGAAGGCATGCAAAGCATTGTTTTTTCAACCCGGATCCTACTAAGCGGTTTAATGCTCAAATTGAAGGACAAACGGTGATGGCAGGACACTTTGGTCCTAACGATATTTTAAGAGTAACCGGTATTCTAAATATGTTACGAGCAGATGACGTGTCGATGGTAGCCAAAAGAGACCCTGTCATTTGCGAAGTAGCTCGGAGATACATTCGACGTCATAAGGAGAAACACCTTCTGTTAGTCGCAAAGAGGCACATGCGCCGTTTATCCCGATTATTAATGGCTGTTAGACAGCTGGATAAGAATGACTCTCTTAAGTTAGTTGACATTTTGTCACCGTCACATTTCAAAAAACTAGTTAAAGGGACACAGCAAATATCTGGTTATAATGAAATAAGTCGTTGTTTTGACTCTCCTTCTTTGGCATTACAAATGGGAACAGTGATAAAAAATGCAATAAATACAGCGTATTCCATGGACATTCAAAAAACAGATCCATCTTCGGAGCGTCTAGAAAAACTAAAAAATGTAACCACTCTTATTGAAACAGATTGGGCACATGAAATCTCCAGTGAAGCGGGTCAAAATTTGGCGATCAACAAGTTTAATAAGCCTACCTTAATTCCTATGGCTAAAAACGTTGCTGTAAGTATGCTCTCTGCTTATTCTTCCTTAACTACATTTGTTTTGCTAAGTCTTGATTTGGTTCTACTTTTTAAGATTGTGCTAAAAAAAATCCAAAACTACAGGTAGTTTCAATCTCACGTTTTCTTAAAATTTTCATTATTGTATCAGCAGTTTTGTGATGGTTTTTTATGAGAACAAAATATATGTTTTCCCTTCACCACACACATTTATACATACCAAGTTATGTTCATCAGTAGACGTAATTACTATAATGTCATTTAGTAAACAAACGTTCTGTATTTTAATGTTCTTCCCAGCGAAGATCTGATTAATCACCTTCTGATGACTTGTAATTGCCAATTTCAAAAATTTCTCGAAAACAATGTCAATAAATTAGAATTCAGTGGCTAATTACTTGTCATTAACAAGTAATTGATTCCATCCTCGCATTGAAGAATATAAATATAGACTGTTTACTTATTGACAGTATGTTTACCCTACTGATCTTTCAGTTTTCGAAAAGCGTATCTAAGAATATGTAAAAAAAGTGTGCAGTCAAAGGAAATCATTTTTTATTTGTTCTCATTGTGTGACACCACATGTGTCGAGTATCCATTTTGAATGGTTTTCCGATTTGATTTTGTTTGACATAGATTGCCTTATAATAGTGATAGCCCAGTAAGTAAATCATATCAGAAGAATCATCAAAATAAATTTTCTGAATATGATCCAATAGAAATAATTCGATGTTGTCTACAATTCATATTTCGTGTCCATATCGAAAGACACAGTTCTCTACAAGAAATTTTGAAAAATCTTACGATTCATATATGTGTAGGGAAATCCATAAACTACTTTAAGTTATGAAGAACTCAATTTCTGGTTATACCGGATGTTAAGTGTCTGTAATTTAGTTTTGAATTATTGAGACATGAAAAGAATTATTATTTAGTTCTCTCAGATTGTTATCTATAAAGGTCAACTGTCTCATTTCGGCAGAATTCTTATTTGAAACAATCATTGGAACGGTATTGCTGAACATTTAAAACTACTACTATATCAGTTCCGAAGAAAAATCGAAATACACAAATTGATAAATCCATCCTACCTATTTTCAGTACAATTCTTGTAGATTTATATTCTCTGATTTGTAATGAAATATTTCAATCACCGGCCAGAATTAAAAACAAAAATAATATTTTCTGTGTGATTTTGTATGTACGATAACGTAAAATTGAAAATTTAGTATCAACTTACAAGAAGTAGAAAATGACAAATTGTTGAAGAAAGTACCCGGACGGGTCTGAAACGTGACGCGCCCCTATTTTTCATAGAAGTAATCCAATTCGAAACACTAAAGTATAGCGGGTTATTGGAGAACCAAAATTCCATTTTTTCAGATGAAAAACCAGTTCTGCGGCACTTCCAGTTTCATCGAAATATTGAATCATATCTTACATCTACTTCAGCAAGGTTCCACAAGAAAAGGACACTATTGCAAGTGCTAATTGTAATAAAATATTGAATATTAGTTTTCATTTTGTTGGGAATGACACTAGGCATACATGAACTGTATCAACGATTTTGACCCTTATCAGTGCTATCACCCAACGAATGATAATATGAGCTTTTAATTTTTGTTTTTTTTGAGATATATACAGGGTGTTCCAAAATTCAATATCAAGATTTCAGGGGCCTATTTTTCAGGTAAAATTAAGCCTTTTTTCCAATGAACATGTGCCCGCCAACGCTTCTTTACCGATCTACAGAGCGTTAAGCGTTAAAGTTTCAATATTTTCTTATTTTTTTCTGTATAACTATTTCAGGTTTTGAGTTAATAGAATCAAATTTGAAACGTGAGTTACATTTTAGGCTCCAGCATGCCGAGTGATTGTGAAATTCTACTGAGAGATAATTTTTCAGCGGTAAACCCCTTTACCGCCACATAAACTTTTTTACTTCTTGTAATTGAAAAAACTTAAAATCATTTGTTATAATTCGTTGCATATAATTAATTTTCAATAGAAGAGAGAACCTATTGTCACAATGAAAACAAAAAACGCGACTTATTTGGTTTTTGATATCAATTACAATTTTCTTTAAAAATGAGTCATTTTAATCTGAAAAATACTCCCCTGAAATCTTGATACAGAATGTTGAAACACCTTGATTATACTTGTACATACGAAATTGAAGTGAGTCTGTCGGCAGAAATCATCAATAAAACATAATTTTGTCTTGTCTTGTTATCTGAGCCTAATTATTTTTATTGTAATTTGAAATATGAATTAAAATTTCATTTATGTTATCGAACGTGCAAACATAAGTACCCAGAAAATAGTTATTTATTATACAAGGGAAAAAAGTATTAGATTTTAGCTCGAAGTTTTGTTGTCTCCCAACGCGAAAAACCTAGAGCCAAAGTCTAATATTTTTCCCGTGTATAATACTCTATTTTTTCCTGTGACGAGAAAAACAACGATTTAATCAAATATTTACTTTTACCTGTGTATACATATATCCGGGAACAAAGTACTTACTTTTTTCCCGATTCTGGGGGAAAAAAGTAATTTCATGAAAAGTTATATTTTATTACCTGTCAACAGACATAAAATGTCAAACTTTTTTCCTGTCACAGAAAAATAAGTATTCTTTACAGTCTAATGATAAAAATGTTTTCCACTTGTTGAAACTTTCTACAGTTTCTAGAATTATTACGTAGAATTGACATTTTTCCTTTTTTTTAGGAATTTGAAAAGTACCTCAAGGATGTCATGACACAACAAAAATCAAATTTGTTAGCAAATTCCAAAGATTTGAAAGCATATCGCGAGCTCCTGGAAGCCACTTTTTGCAGTTTATTGATATTCAATAAGCGCAGAGTTGGAGAACTTCAGAGAATCGGAATAGTAGACTTCACGAAATACTATAGTACACCATCGTCTTCTACAGACTTCGAAAAAATGTTAACAGAATCGGAGAGAATATTGTATCATTCTCTTAAACGTGTGGTAATAAGAGGCAAAAGAGGCCGAGGTGTCCCGGTGTTGTTCGACCGTGAAATGGTGCAATCTGTTGAATTTTTATTAAGTCTCAGAACAAATTTTGAACTTGCCGACAATCCATGTTTATTTGGGTTACCTGGAAGTGAAAATCCCATTTCAGGAACCTCAGTTATGAGAAAACACGCAAAAAAGGCGCTAGGTGATGCGAGTAAAGCATCATTATTGACATCGACAAAATTGCGAAAGCACTTGGCGACAGTGGTGCAAATTTTGAAAATGGACAAAAATGAGCTGGAGCAGTTGGCCTCGTTTATGGGCCATACTGAAAAAACTCATTCTCAATTTTATCGTTTGCCTGACGACATATACCAAACGGCAAAGGTGAGTAAACTATTAATGATGGCAAAGACTAGTGCTATTGATCAATATAAAGGAAAATCCTTAAGTGAAATTGAGATTGGAGAAAATTTAGTCGAAGAAGAATTACACGAATGTAGTGATGAAGAATTTGAAGGAGTTTAAGGAGATATTGATAATGATGATGAAATGAACTCAGGTCCCTCTATACCTAACGATGAGCAGGAGACGAATTTACCGAGAAGAAAAAGAAACAAACGCACACTTGTTCCTTGGACACAAGAGCAGAAAAGGCTCACTGAATTACATTTTAAACATCATATAGTCAATAAGAAAGCACCGAAGAAAGATGAAATACTTCCCCTGATTGAAAAATATCCTGAAATATTCTCCAACAAATCTTGGATGGTCATAAAAGTTTATGTGCAAAACAAGTACACAAAAAAATGTTGAAGTTTTCAACAGGATGGGAAAATGAGGGCAACATCAAATTTCTTGCTTTATTTTGAACTAGACTAAAAACTGACCTACAAAAAATTTGTGTGTAATATTCAATATTCATTCAATTTTAAAGATTATCATTACTCTCCGTACTTTTCAAGTTATGATGCAATTTGCAGTGTTTTTTTGGATGTCCCTGTTCATTCCTACATATTTCGTTAGGGATTATCATTACTGATACATCAATACCAGATATGATATGCAATATAAAACGGCTGTCAAGATAGCGCAAAATCTCATCTTTCCAAATGAGTGCGATAAAGACTTGTAATCTTCCGAATCTGATCCAATCTCATTCACATTCATTGATCATTTGATGTTTTACCATATCTTGACATAATTCAATCAACCCTGCTATCATTAGCCTCATAAATGCTCAACAAAGGTGTGACAAAATGATATCGCCCCTAAAAAAAAACTGAAACACTGTATGTCAATTTTTATTCCAGATCATAATAAATCCAGAAATTTGATATTCCGCTCATTTTGCCCTACAAAAATTATCGTTGAGTGCTAGATATAAGAAAAAAAGAACTGCTGTATTCAGAGAACCTCGATTTCCATGTATTTATAACAACTTCAAATGACAAACAGCGACCGGAATATTTTTGACAACAAATGGGAAAAAAAGTTTATTACTGATTTCTCAAAAAAATTTATTTGCTATAGAAGTGCCTGCATTCTCCCAAACTCAAATTGCACTATCCAAATTTTAATAATTATCTTCTTTCGCATACGAGGTAGGTAAAACAAACTGAAAGTGTCTTAGGAGTAAAGTACCTTTGTTATTCGAAATACACATGAAAGTTATTTGAAGCAGTGACTTATATTGAGAGAGTGTTCCAAATTTGAAATGAAAGCTTCCTATCGAAAACATTTTTTTACTGATTTCATACTTTTTTATTTTACCACCCTAAGTATTATGAGGAGTCGTAATATCAGAGTAGACTCACCATTTGAAATAAATCTAAGGGAGCATATCAAGTTCAGTTGCTCCCAACAATGATCTAGAAAATTGCATAATTCGAACATAGTGCAGAAAAAACTTCATTTCTGCTATCCATTGAGGAAGAAAATTGTGTTATCCATAAATATCTACAACAAACATCTGCAGTATGAAATCAATTGAGAAAACAGTCGAACTGTAGATAGTATTCGATGATGACTCTATTCTGATATTACAAATCCTCATAATAAAAAGCAAAGATAAAATCTGTGAAATTTTGTTTTTGGCATAAGTGGCTTAGATTACAAATCAAGGTCACTCTCTAAGTTATAAGTCACTGCTTCAAATAATGAGTATTTTGAAAAATAAAGGAACTTTTCTCTTAATCCACTTTCAATTTTTTTTACGTCACTACGGAGGTAGATAATTGAAATTTGGATAGTGCAATTTGAGTTTGAAGGATGCAGGTACTTTTATGATGAATAACGTTTTCTGAAAAACCTGAAATACATTTTTTTCCCATTTGTTGCAAAAAATCTGCCGGTCACTGTACAAGAATTTTTGTAGAAATTATAATGATTTCGATTAAAGTATTATGAATATCAGGTTGAGCACTTTAATCATCTACCACATTCCTTTAATGCCCTATGGTCAAAAAACAGTAATTGAAATCTGTGGAAAACGATATGGCAAAAAACCTTCTACTCTTATTTTATCATATGCAGCCAAAATAATTTTTGTTTTCCAAAATTGAAAAAGTTATACTGTCGTTATTTAAGATATATGAAATATGTTCACCGGGTGAGGCAATAATGCAAAAAACGCCTTTTTTCTCATTCCTGAGGTTCTGTGGTAACTACGATTGTGATTGAAAAAACAAACTAACAAATGATTGAAAATACATTGCTTTGGGTTTTAGTCATCTTCCTAGCCATCATGGAACTCGAGCCGTCGTGCTCTGATGCACTATTGCCCCACCCTATACAGTGAGTCCAAGGTGAGGTTGTCCAGCATGGGGATATCCAAAACGGTAGTAGACACAGTTGTGGTTAAATGGGAAGAAATAATATTTTTGATTTATCTATATTTTTGATATTCAAATTAAGTCGGAAAAACTGAAATTTTCGATTCATCAACTAAATTTGTTTAAATACAGCCTGTTTCAAATAATACAGTGTTTTAAGTATTTTCCATTCTAAATTCAATGATGTATCACACATGGAACTTTCATTGTGTGTCAGATCGTCTAAAATTTTCCAAGAAATTTTCGAGTACGAGCCAGAATTGAAAAACTTATGTTGAATGATTGGTGAAAATCTCTATGAAAGAAATCATGATGATGGTCGAAAAGGTTCCGAAACGTATTGAAACTGTCATGAGTGAAACATCATCGATTTCAGAAATGATAATACTTCAGAAAACTGTATTATTCCAAACAAAGCAGTATTTAAAAAAATTGAGTAGATGGTTGTTCGCAAACGAAACGTTGGAAAGTAAAACCGAGGTCGTATTAAGAAAGCTTACAAAAAGATTGTGCTGAGAAGTATTTTTTAGCTTGTTCCAGCTCTGACGATAACACCACAAAAAAAAAAAGATATCGAAAAATTCAGTTTTTCTAAATTAACTTGAAAATCAAAAATATTATTGTGAATTTTGTGCTTCCATGCACTTGAAAAAAATTTTCTCATACCCCGGAATTGAACCAAGCCAGATGCCAGCAGAGGTTTCAAACGCCCGACCCATCGAACCGCTGGAATATGAAAAAGAAATTGAAAATCCCAAAGAAACTTGGCGGGATGTAATCTTGAACGTCGAATATACCGATGCGAACTTGTCTTTCAACTGTACCGGACGCGAAGTTATCCGTCAACTATACCGGATGCTAAGTTGAACGTCAATTAAATATAATGAACATAATATGAATTCTTGCAGTATACTCACGGATGCCAATTCTCCTGGAATTTGGACCGGATGCCAATATGTGTTGCAGATATATATATATATATATATACAGTGAGGACCAATAATCCGTCGCCCCCTGTAACTTCTTTATTTTACATATTACAAAAAAATGTTAGAGGCATAAGTTCTAGGGTTTCATTCGATATCTTTAATGCTTTGAGTTTCATTTCTATAAAGTGTCTCAAAAAAGCGCAGCGACTTAGAAGTTTATTTTTTTAAATGGGACACCCTGTATATCATTGCATGATCGGTTGGGGATTATTATAAGAAATCCAACGATACCACGTTTGATGCTGTTATCTCCAACGACTATGGAGATATCGCCATTTATTTCATCCATAAGCTCAATGAGTGTGAGAGAGAATTTATTTACCCACCAGAAAAAAGATTCTCTCTCCCACTCATTGGGCTTATGGATAAAATAATAGGCGATATCTCCGTAGTCTATGGAGATAACAGCATCAAACTTGGTATCATTGGATTTCTTATGATTATCCCTAACCGATCATGCTATGATACACAGGGTGTCCTATTCAAAAAAATAAACTTCCAAGCCGCTGCACTTTTTTGAGACACTCTGTATAAATGAAACCGAAACTATCAAAATGACCGAATGAAACCCTACAACTTATGCCTTTAACATTTTTTTGTAATATGTGAAATAAAGAAGTTACGGGGAGGGCGACGGACTATTGCTCCTCACTGTATATAATTACATATATATATATATATATATATATATATATATATATATATATATATATATATATATATAAGGATGGATATAGCGAAGGGCAATATATGAAAATATAAGTAGAAAAGTTATTGGGTATAACCCTCAAATGTTCTGCAACCGTAGACACGTGTTTCGAGCTTAAGCTCTCATCAGTACGGTAAAATCAAGTGCGAAGATTTACAACACTTGGATGTAAAAATAGAAACAAAGGAAGTCAACAACAGGAAGCCAACCACACATTTGTGGCTTCGGTTAGGAGACCTTGTGCTTACAAGGCAACAACTAACGTCGCCACGGAGGCAGCTATAGCTACCAGCGTGACAATCCTACCCAGGAAAATTCAAATAAGGATGGATATAGCGAAGGGCAATATATGAAAATATAAGTAGAAAAGTTATTGGGTATAACCCTCAAATGTTCTGCAACCGTAGACACGTGTTTCGAGCTTAAGCTCTCATCAGTACGGTAAAATCAAGTGCGAAGATGTACAACACTTGGATGAAAAAATAGAAACAAAGGAAGTCAACAACAGGAAGCCAACCACACATTTGTGGCTTCGGTTAGGAGACCTTGTGCTTACAAGGCAACAACTAACGTCACCACGGAGGCAGCTATAGCTACCAGCGTGACAATCCTACCCAGGAAAATTCAAATAAGGATGGATATAGCGAAGGGCAATATATGAAAATATAAGTAGAAAAGTTATTGGGTATAACCCTCAAATGTTCTGCAACCGTAGACACGTGTTTCGAGCTTAAGCTCTCATCAGTACGGTAAAATCAAGTGCGAAGATGTACAACACTTGGATGTAAAAATAGAAACATTGAGGTTATACCCAATAACTTTTCTACTTATATTTTCATATATTGCCCTTCGCTATATCCATCCTTATTTGAATTTTCCTGGGTAGGATTGTCACGCTGGTAGCTATAGCTGCCTCCGTGGCGACGTTAGTTGTTGCCTTGTAAGCACAAGGTCTCCTAACCGAAGCCACAAATGTGTGGTTGGCTTCCTGTTGTTGACTTCCTTTGTTTCTATTTTTACATCCAAGTGTTGTACATCTTCGCACTTGATTTTACCGTACTGATGAGAGCTTAAGCTCGAAACACGTGTCTACGGTTGCAGAACATTTGAGGGTTATACCCAATAACTTTTCTACTCATATTTTCATATATTGCCCTTCGCTATATCCATCCTTATTTGAATTTTCCTGGGTAGGATTGTCACGCTGGTAGCTATAGCTGCCTCCGTGGCGACGTTAGTTGTTGCCTTGTAAGCACAAGGTCTCCTAACCGAAGCCACAAATGTGTGGTTGGCTTCCTGTTGTTGACTTCCTTTGTTTCTATTTTTACATCCAAGTGTTGTACATCTTCGCACTTGATTTTACCGTACTGATGAGAGCTTAAGCTCGAAACACGTGTCTACGGTTGCAGAACATTTGAGGGTTATACCCAATAACTTTTCTACTTATATTTTCATATATTGCCCTTCGCTATATCCATCCTTATTTGAATTTTCCTGGGTAGGATTGTCACGCTGGTAGCTATAGCTGCCTCCGTGGCGACGTTAGTTGTTGCCTTGTAAGCACAAGGTCTCCTAACCGAAGCCACAAATGTGTGGTTGGCTTCCTGTTGTTGACTTTCTTTGTTTCTATTTTTACATCCAAGTGTTGTACATCTTCGCACTTGATTTTACCGTACTGATGAGAGCTTAAGCTCGAAACACGTGTCTACGGTTGCAGAACATTTGAGGGTTATACCCAATAACTTTTCTACTTATATTTTCATATATTGCCCTTCGCTATATCCATCCTTATTTGAATTTTCCTGGGTAGGATTGTCACGCTGGTAGCTATAGCTGCCTCCGTGGCGACGTTAGTTGTTGCCTTGTAAGCACAAGGTCTCCTAACCGAAGCCACAAATGTGTGGTGGGCTTCCTGTTGTTGACTTCCTTTGTTTCTATTTTTACATCCAAGTGTTGTACATCTTCGCACTTCATTTTACCGTACTGATGAGAGCTTAAGCTCGAAACACGTGTCTACGGTTGCAGAACATTTGAGGGTTATACCCAATAACTTTTCTACTTATATATATATATATATATATATATATATATATATATCATATATATATATATGATGAGTGCGTTAGCACGAAACAGCTGTCAAAGGTTAGAACTCTCGGAATTAAAACGAAATATACTCTATTTTCACTTAGATTCTGCTTGCGTTCCTCATAACGTATTAGAAACTTGATTGAACCTTGGGTTGGTCAGAACAGCGAATTGTTGGCTGCCTGTCAATTTGTGGACAAACCTCTACTTTTGGATTCCTTGGTTCGTGTCAAATTAAGTTTCAACTAGTGACTGTAGATGTCATGAATAACTTCCTGTTATATTCTGTCTTGCCTCACGGTATTAATTCTTGAGTGGATTCGTTTTGATTTCGAGAGCTCCATAAATTCTTTCTGATAAGTGCGTTAGCACGAAACAGCTGTCAAAGGTTAGAACTCTCGGAATTAAAACGAAATGTACTCCATTTTCACTTAGATTCTGCTTGCGTCCCTCATAACGTATTAGAAACTTGATTGAACCATGGGTTGGTCAGAACAGCGAATTGTTGGCTGCCTGTCAATTTGTGAACAAACCTCTACTTTTGGATTCCTTGGTTCGTGTCAAATTAAGTTTCAACTAGTTACTGTAGATGTCATGAATAACTTCCTATATACAGGGTGTTAATTAAGTACGTTGACAAACTTGGAAGGTGATTCTTTAAAGGTTTTCAGGACGAAAAGTTCAAATAAACATATGTCCCAAACGGCTTGGTTTTCGAGATACAGGGCGATAAAAATACATTTTTTTCAAGATTTTTTATAGTTAACTTCGACATTTTCGACAATAATCAGTTCAAATTAGGCAAGTACAATCCATTCAATAGGGCGCACGATACAAAATAATGCATTTCTTAAATAATCCACAGGGTCCTTTTATCAGAGTCAAGCTTTGTTCAACCCTTCAGAATTTTTTTTTCCGCCGCCACTGACATATTATGAGAAAGGAATAATCAATGTTGTTTCATTTAACATCTTTTTGATATCTTGCATTTTTTTCATTTACTTGTACGGTTCAGGGGCTATAATGAAAATATTAATTTAAACATTTTCCAGTGTGGCATAACATTAGAAAATTTGAAAATTAAACATTTTCAATTACTGTAAATTGATGGAAATATTTTTTCAGAATTAGAAAAATCTACGATGAATAAAAATTATACAATAAAAAATATAAAGACAAGGTTTTATACAAATGCACTGAAAATGAAAAAATAATTTGTTTCATTTTTTGTAGGTTATTCTGTGAGTATCAAAATCTTTCTGTACAAGATTACCTAGATCAAACAATGAAATGAATAATTTTTTCCTTTTTAGTGTATTGTATAAAAACTTTAAAATGTTTTCTTTTCATAATTTTCATTTTTAACATTTTAGTTTATTTTTTATGTGAAACTGAAAATCTCCAACCCTAAAACCATCACATACCAATTTTGAACAGAATCGGATCATAATCACAAAACTCGTCCGCCATATTGGAGCCGCCATTTTGTTTTTCAACAAAAATTTTTTTAATGCATTGTCACCGGAATTACGGAAACCTGCCAAATTTCAAATTAATCGGAGTATTAGAAGTGGGTCAAATTCAACTTTTATCAAATTGTTTGTTAGTTAGTTACAAGTGAAGCTAAATAAAAGCTTGTTATTGTAAAGATGTGATTTCTTTTTGTGATATCTAACAGAAAACTACTATCTCCCCGTCACTGCGGTACGCTGGATATTAAACTAGATCTGACAGATATTGGGAAAACCTTAACTTTCAACCTGAAGATTCTGATGGTAAAAATGTGCATTTTCATTGAGATATTTGATTAAAAATGTTTTTACCCATCAGTCTTGATAGAGAACTCATACAAATTTTTTGTTATTTTAAAAAAAGATATTTTTTAGTTTTCAATTGAACGTTTCCTTTTCAACATAAAAAACTTCCGAAAGGTAATCCTGTAATGGAAGATAGTTAATAGGGTTTATCTAATAGTCGCAGATCATTACACATTTGATTTTCATTTATGAATCTCTGGTCATAACTCCGAAAAACTAAATCAAACAAATTTTTGTTTCCGTACGGAGTACATTATTTTATCAGAAATTTCGGTTTGTTTTTTCTTCTGCAGTAACGCAGAAATTTTGTAATCAATTTGAATTCATAAAAATAGCAAAGTGGGCTTTGATATTAATTCATTTATTTAAATATCAACAACTTGACAGTTATCGAAAGTTGAGAAACTGTCTCATTGTTAATTCTTCATTAGTGCAAGCTATAAAGCAGATTCATTCAATATTCCTTTGGATAAAATGGTTGAATATACAAATTCAGAAATGGCAGACATTCACTTAATGTATGGAATGGCTGATGGTAACGCTCGTGCCGCCAGACGAATGTATCTAGAAAGATTTCCACAACGTCATATTCCCAGCACACAAATGTTCATCAATATTCACTCCCGTCTTCGTGAAACGGGTACTTTCAAGAGGTCTGCTGTTCTCATAGGAAGACCCAGGAGAGTTAGAACAGTTCAGATAGAAGAAGCTGTACTTAACGAAATTGAGCAGCATCCAGACACCAGTACAAGACAAATTGCGGCACAGTTTAACGTAACCTATGTATTGGTATGGCAAATTTTAAAATAGCAACAACTGTATCCCTATCACATACAGCGTGTTCAAGCTCTTCTGCCAAGGGATTTTCCAAAGAGATTAACTTTTTGCACTTGGATTCGAAATAAATTGTTGGAAAATCCATGGTTTTTATCTCAAGTGTTATTCACCGATGAGGCATGCTTTTCCCGTAAAGCCATTATCAATTTTCACAACAATCATATGTGGGCTGATGAAAACCCACACGCCGTGATTGAAAACCATTTTCAAGAGACGTTTTCTGTGAATGTTTGGGTTGGAATTGTAGGGAATTTCCTTATCGGGCCACATTTTCTGCCTCATAGACTCAATGGTGACCATTATCGACATTTTCTTGAATTCATCTTACCTGGACTCCTAGAAGAGATCCCACTGAGGGAAAGAATTGGAATTTGGTTTATGCATGATGGTGCTCCAGTACACTTCAGATTGGTTGCACGCCAATATTTAGAAGAGAATTATTCTGATCGCTGGAATGGGCGTGGTGGGCCACAACTTTGGCCACCAAGGTCACCCGATATGAATCCACTTGATTTTTTCCTCTGGGGGCTCCTTAAACCATTAGTGTACCGAACTCCAGTTCAAAGTGAAGAAGACCTGAGGAATCGCATACAGGAGTCATGCGGAATTATAAGAAACACTCCTGGTATTTTTGAGCGTGTCCGCCAGTCTATGGTTAGGCGCATAAACGCATGCATTGAAGTTGGCGGTGGCCATTTCCAGCAGCTGCTCTGACATATCAATTTCAATAATGGTCCTTTTCTGAACTTAATTTTATTCCTAGGGAATTTATGTTACTTTGCTCTAGTATTTGATAATAAAGTTATTCACTATTGAAAATGTCCAAAATTATTTTTCCATAATTAACTTTGTGCAATACATATTCAACCTGAGTTATGGTAAAAAATGTATGGGAGCTCCATAACATTACATTTTCTCTACACGAGCAGAAAATAGCTATTTGTGTAATGAGAACAAAATGACGTATTGCGTCACGCGCTAATCTTTGGAGAGTGGCAATGACACTTCGAGAAATGAATTATTTTATATCATGCGCACTATTGAATGGATTGTACTTGTCCAATTTGAACTAATTTGGATCGATTATTGTCGAAAATTTCGAAGTAAACTCCAAAAACTCCTAAAAAATGTATTTTGATCACCCTGTACTTCGAAAACCAAGCCGCTTGGGACATGTTTATATGAACTTTTCATCTTGAAACCTTTCAAAGAATCACCCTTCAAGTTTGTTAGACTATTTGCTTCTCCAATTTCTTTATGTTATGCGTTACTGGAAAATGTTTGCGTTAATATTTTCATTGTAACTCCTGAACCGTACAAGTAAATGAAAAACATCAAGAGAGCAAAAAGATGTTAAATGGAACAACATTCATTATTCCTTTCTCATAATATGTCAGTGGCGGCGGAAAAAAAATTCTGAAGGTTTGAACAAAGCTTGACTCTGAAAAAAGGAGGACCCTGTGAGTTATTTGAGAAATGCATTATTTTGTATCGTGCGTACTATTGAATGGATTGTACTTGCCTAATTTGAACTGATTATTGTAGAAAATGTCGAAGTTGACTCTAAAAAATCTTGAAAAAAATGTATTTTTATCACCCTGTATCTCGAAAACCAAGCCGTTTGGGACATATGTTTATATGAACATTACGTCCTGAAAACCTTCAAAGAATCACCTCCCCAAGTTTGTCAACGTACTTAATTAACACCCTGTATATATATATATATATATATATATATATATATATATATATAGCGCCAACTATCAAACTGAGGACACACCGTAGAATCAACGTTGCGAGGACCACTGGAAGGAAAGGTGCTAGACACTCGTCATACCCTTTTCTGTTCTTGTTCAGAGTGGGGGGCACCAAGATTCTCTTATATACGTTTGAATTACTGAACAGTTCAAATTTGATTTTTACGAGTATATCGGAACCAAGTGAGGACCATACTTCCGTGATATCATTGAGAGGTCCGTTTATTTGTCTGCAGAATCCTACCAAACTGAGGTCCGTATAACCTAATTATTAGTATGAGGTGTATAAAGTGAGGACCACTGAACGTTGCCAAGTTTCACAAATTTCTCTTCACATACGATCCGCACTTTTACGGTACATGTGACAGTACAGACAAGCCAAAATTATAATTATTGATAGAAATGGATTAGGCAATCCAGACTTCTGCATTCAACCTATTCAATAGGTATAATCGTCGACAAGTATCTAACAGAAAACAACTACTGTCCCCTACGAAAATTGAATTAAAACTGATAGATTCTTGGCAAAGTATCTACAAGAACTACTTTGCAATTTTATCCCAATCTCAACGCCAAAACATGTCTCAACCCACATGGTTTTGCCGATCATCAGTGTATCTAGTTATTTTCTGTTGCCGTCGATTACACCTATTGTATAGGTTGACTGCAGAAGTCTGGATTGCCTAATTCATTTTTATTATTAGTTTGATGAGCTTCTGCCAAGTAGTGTTATCAAATATTTTCTTCCGAAAATTATGATTGTAAGTCAGTACTGCATTGTATATGGAAACAATTCTTGCGGTTCATTCGTCAACGAAAGCAATATTCAGTATTATTTCGGACAAAGTTCGATACGGAGAGTATGATGAAAATTATATGAATTAAATAAAAATATTGACATATCGTGTGTCGCAGAAATTGACATATTTGTAAATCACGACTGCATTCCTGGATGAGGGGTAATTAATGCTTGGAGGGCACCATTTGTTTGGTGGGACAGTAGGATTCTTATGTTGTCCGACGAACCCTAGCACTGAAGATATGAAAAAATCTGGAAACATGTCTGCAGATGGTCATTTAAAATCAAATGATAAAAACAATAATAAATCGTCTTTATATTCTTCAGTACGAAATAGGCGAAGTTTAGTTTAGGTCTCTCTTACACTTAACCTGAGTAGTACAAATGAGAGATGAAATATAGGTAGGAAAGTCATTCATGGGGTCGAGCAAAACAAAATAAAACCATTTCAAAGCAGTAGTGTTTCATCAAAACATATAACTTTGAGTAAAAGAGTTAGGGTATCTACGAAATTTGGCTTTCAATTTCTTTTTTTATATCAAGATAATTGAATGTGACTGACAAAAACGGAAATATAGAATTCAATTGCTTGGTAGTTGAAGTATGAGGCATAATATCCACTATTTGATCACAATTAGCACTTGAAATTGTGACCGCTTTGAGAAATAGATGCCAGATGTAATTCAATATCTGTCAGGGAAAGAAAATCTTTTCTGCCAGATATTTTCCACTTTGTGGGAATGTGTTGAAAGATAGGTATTTCGATTTCATTTCATCCAATAAAATTCAGTAATTAAAGGCATGGTATGTTTTTGAATTTTGTTAGGATGGATCATAAAACGAATACAACGATGTATTTGCAGAATATAAAGAACTGTTGTAATTAGACTGTATCGAGTAATTCATAAATAAATTTATATTCAGTATCTTCATAGTGTCATTTGTGAAATCTGACAAAGTCAAATCACCCCTCTTTCCAAAAATATTTCTGCAAATATCTGACAGAAAACAATTACTTTCCCAGCCAATACTGCGCGGATTTTTCAATATTTTTGTGTTCCATAGAAGTTAGCGAGTTTCTGAGCCACTGAACGATTGTCGTTTCTTTAGACAGAATCTAAAATTGTCAGTGTGTGTTTGGGGGCTGCACTCCTCATATGGAAACTGTCTCAACTAAGTGAAAATTTTGAAGTAAAAAATTCTCTCTGTCTGATAATCGAATAAGTGAGGAATATATAAGGCAACCCTCTGACAAAAGACAAGTGCTTTACTGGCAAATACAGCGTTGGATGATGAATCATATGGACTTCCCTTTGATTTACATTATACTAATATCTGCTAGACAAACGAATCAGAATCGATTAAATTAGTCCATCTGAAAGAAAGATTGAGGAATAGATTGAAAGATTCGTAAAAAGATAGGAGAATGGGTGAAACAAAGAATAAATGTATTCGACAAAATATTAAATAAGAAAGAGAAATAACAAGTGACAAACAAATAAAAAAATCTGCATTGTTCACAATGAACGCTTGTCAACAAAGAAACAAGGTGTCCAGCCATACCAGGACGGTGCTCATTGTCTTAATCCTATACGATAGGAATAAACATACCTAACATGACTATTCCTTGAATCATAAATAGAAACGAAATATTTTGAAAAAGGCACTGATTCCCTTACTTATCTGGAACACCGCAAAAGGGTTGGTGAACTGTCTTCCTTCTTGAGATGTTTTGATAACCCAATATCTTCTGAACTATCTTTGGCCGTTTCACCTTTATCAGTTCCATCAACAAGTTCAGTCATCACACCTATTGTTGTCACCTTTGATACTGCCGTCTATTCACCAGGACTCATTCTTCCAAAGAACGGCGAAGATTTGGAGATCATTGACTACGGAAATGTTCGGCCTACATACTCCAAATATTTAAGGGAAACCCCAATTCCTAGTTACTTCATCTTGACTCCGAAGATGTTCTCGAAATTTTACAGGTGTTTGTTTCTCTTTGAAACCAGAAGAAAATAGAATAAACAAATGAATATATAATAGTTAGTGGTAAACAGCGGAATAACAAAAAAAAACTTTAATTTGTAGACGCTAAAAAGGAAAAAAATTATTCAAAATGTTTTTGGTACTCATTCAAATGCACAAAGAGGTGAAAATCATTGCATTATATGTGTGATGTAGCTGAAATAACAATCCCTAGCTTTTGAATGTGTTACTCACAGAATAACCGACGTAACACATCTGAAGCAGACTTTTTCTTTAGTGTATTCAATAGCAGTTTTAAAATTTTCTCTCTCCCAATGTTATTCATTCCTTTTCAGTGAATTTGAATAAAAGCTTGTCTTTAAATGTTTTTTTTCGCATTTTTAGTCATAAGTAATAAGATACTCCTCGTTCTGTTCATTTCCATAAGAGCTTCAGTATACCAGGGCTTCTTGATACTCAATATTGTGTATTCTAACTCTTCGATTCGATGAGCATCCAATGATCGATTGAATCATGAATCGTTTTGTCAAAATTCACGATCTCTGACTTCAAAAACCTACACATCAACTTTGATAGAAAACGAGCAATGATCACAGAAACTTCACAATCCTGAAACCTCGAAAACTCCCACATAGTATTTTTGGATCAGACGATAATTGCAAAACTCGTTGGCCAAATTGTAGCTGCCAATTCAAATTAAAAAATTTTCATAATCTCTTTTCTCGAAAACTCCACTAACCAATTATGATCAGAATGGCGTCATAATCACATAACCCGTTCGTCATCTTGAATTCATAAATAAAAAAAAAATCCTAAACTCCGACCCCAAACATCTTTTCATACTAAAATTCAATGAAACTGACCAATAACACCAAGCTTGTCCGCCGTCTTGAATTTACCAATTTGGACCTAAAATTCATAATCTGAAATATCCCCCAAGGGCCGATTATGAATAGAATCTCAAAGCTCGTTCTCCATCTTGATCTCATATTCCGAAATACTCAGTATTCCAATTTTGTATAGAATCAGACCATAAGAACAGAATTCGCAATTCGCCATCTTGAATTCATTAATTTGATATTAAATCCATTATCTCCGACCAGTTTTTCTAAAAGAAGTTTAATCCCGCATTGTCACAGGAAAGAGGAACACATTCCAAATTTTTATTTGATCGGTCCACTGGAAGCGGGTCAAAATTCACTTTCTATTGGCCCGTCAGCCCTCTGCCATATTGTCTAGTGATTTTATAAGGTGTTCCCTTCAGGGTTTTGGTAGTTGTGAATATAATGATCAATGCACAAGCAAAATTTGCGCATGCACGTGGAACATAACAATAACAATAATTATTGTTTTAATTAAATTATATTATAATTATATAACGATAATCGTATTATAATTATAAATTTCATCATACTTCATTTTCCCAAAGACATGCAAAAACACGTATAGATTCGAAGAGCCCTATTTCTCAACATCATTGTGGGCATATGGTGTCCTTCGGAACAACGCGACATGTATGCCGATCGGTTTCCGTCTGATTTTCATTCGATGAAATATCGTTTGGTATCATGCTCAGCATACGCTAAAATATCATCAAAATACGTGATTTCTCTATGCAATCCACAATAATCAACTAGTTTCTGACAAATTCTATACGGGTTTATGCATGTATTTGAGGAAAAAAAAGTAGTTATTATTATTATCGTTATGTTCCACGGGCAAGCGCTAAGTTTGCTAGTTCATTGATCATTATATTTATAACTACCAAAACCCTACATGGCATACGTTATGAAATCATTATACATTTTGGCAGCGGGCTGACGGACTATAAATTTCACCAGATAGTACAGATGAGTGAATTAACACATAAACAGACAAGCGGACGAGTGTAAAAACAGCAACGGTTTTCCCAGCAAACGGTTTTTATTTTTGCTTATGTTATTCACAAATATCCGTTGCTCGAGGTTTTTCCACGGGAATGTATTATTCTAAACTTGCTGATAACGTTCTTTATAATGTTGTTGAGGGGTAGCTGTTGAATCACGAATTATTTTGCCCTATAAAACATATTCAACAGACAGAATAATTCATTGCTGTAAAAAAAACAAACAACGGGTATTTTAACTGTTTCACGATTTTTCTACTTCAGAGGGTTGTTGAGGGATAGTTTTCGATACACAAATTATTTTACGCCATAGAACGTAATCAGTAGGTGTCGAATAATTCATTTCCGTAAGGGTTGTTGAGGGGTAGTTATTCGTTCTCAAATTATTTCATCCTATAAAACGTATGCAACAGGAGTGGATTAATTAATTTTATTCAAAAAACCTCGAGTCACGGGTACTTCAACTGATTCAAGATTTTTCTCGATTTTTCTACTTCGGAGGGTTGTTGAGGGGTAGTTTTCAATACACAAATCATTTTACGCTAGAGAACGTATTCAGTAGAGGTGTCGATTGATTCATTTCCTAAAAAAATCTCGAGCAATTGGTATTTCAACTGTTTCAAAAATTTTCTACTTCGGTGGGCTGTTGAGGGGTATTTTTAGGTTCACAAATTATTTCACACCATGAAACATATTCAGCGGGTGCGGAATATTTAATTTTTATCAAAAAACCTCGAGAAACGGGTATTTCAACTGTTTCAAAAATTTTCTACTTCAGATGGTTGTTGAGGGTTAGTTTTTGGTTCACAAAATATATCACCTCATAGTACGTACTGAGCCGGTAAACAATAGTAAATTTCCGTCAAAAAAACTTCGAGCAATGGGTATCTCAACTGCTTTAATTTTTTTTACTGCAGAGGGTAGTTGAAGGGTCGTATTTGATTTACAAATCAGTTTTCCTTATAAAACGTATACAACAGGTGTAGAATAATTTATTTCCATCAAAAAACCTCGAGCAACGAGAATTTCAACTCTTTCGAGATTTATCAACTTTGGAGGATTGTTGAAGGGTAGTTTTCATTTCACAAATAATTTCACCCTATATAACGTATTCAACAGGTACAGAATAATTAATTTTTGTCAAAAAATCTCGTGCAACAGAAATTTCAACTGTTTCAAGAATTTTCAACTTAGGAGGGTTGTTGAGGGGTAGCTTTTGGTTCACAAACTATTTTATTCTATAGACCGTATTCAGCAGGTGAAGAATAATTCATTTCCGTCAAAAAAACTCGAGCAACGGGCACTTCAACTGTTTCAAGATTTTTCTACTTCGGAGTGTTGTTCAGGGGTAGTTTTTGATCCACAAATTTTGACACACTATAGAACATATTCAGCAGGTGAAAAATAATCAGTATCTTTCAAAAATATCGAGCAAAGGATATTTCGAATGTTTCAAAACATTTCCAGTTCAAAGGGTTGTTGAGGGGTAGTTTTTGGGTTAATCTTCATTTCACCCTGTGCAACATATGCAGCAGCTATAGAATAATTCATTTCTGTCAAAAAACCTCAAGTAACGGGCATTTCAACTATTTCAAGAGTTTTCTACTTTGAAGGGTTGTTGAGGGGTAGTTTTTGATCCACAAATTTGTTACCATGTAGAAAATATTCTGCAGGTGAAAAATTATTTATTTCTGTCAAATAATATCGAGCAACGATAATTCTGAATGTTTCAAGATTTTTCCACTTTGGAGGGTTGTTGAGTGGTATTTTTTCATTCACAAATTATTTCATCCTATAAAACGTATGCGACAGGAGTGGAATAACTAATTTCTTCCAAAAAACCTTAAGCCACGGGTACTTCAACTGTTTCAAGATTTTTCTACTTCCGGAGGGTTTTTGAGGGGTAGTTTTTGGTTCACGAATTATTTCACTCCATCGAACGTATTCAGCAGGTGTAGAATAAATCATTTCTCAAAAAAAACAAACAACGGGTATTTTAACTGTTTCACGATTTTTCTACTTCGGAGGGTTGTTGGGGGGTAGTTTTTGGTTTACAAATTATTTCACTTCATAGAATGTATTCAGCAGGTGTAGACTATTTTATCTCTGTCAAAAAAAGTCTAGCAACAGGTTTTTCAAGTATTTCAAAAAGTTTCTACTTCGGAGGGTTGTTGCGGGGTAATTTTTATTTGACATATCATCCCACCCTGTGAAACGTATTCAGCAGGTACAGAATAACTCATTTCTGCAAAAAATCTCGAGCTACGAGTATTTCAACTATTTCCAGATTTTTCTACATCGGAGGGTTGTTGAGGGGTAGTTTTTGCTTCAGAAATTATTTCATCCAATAGATCATATTCAGCAGTTGTAGATTAATTAATTTCTGTGAAAAAACCTCTAGCAACGGGCATTTAAACTATTTCAAGATATTTTCCATTTCGGAGGGTTGTTGAGGGGTAGTTTTCGATTCACAAATATTTCACCCTACGGAAAGTATTCAGCAGGAGAAGAATAAGTCATTTCTGTCAGAAAAACCTCTAGCAACAGGTATTTCAACTGTTTTAAGTTTTTTCTACTTCGGAAGATTGTTAAGGGGTAGTTCTTAGTTCAAAAATTATTCCACTCTATTGAACGTATTCAGCAGATGTGAAAAAAATTTGTTTTGTCGAAAAACCTAGAGAATTCGGCATTTCTATTGTTTCAAGATTTTTCTACTTCGGAGGGTTGTTGAGGGGTAGTTTTCGATTCACAGATTATTTAACCCTGTTGAACGAATTCAGCAGGTTCAGAATCACTCATTTACATCCTTAAAAACGGGGCAATTTGAATTAAAACTTGCAAAAGTAAAGAAAATGAGGTGAAATATAGTGATACCCATTACCTAATAAACATCAATGTGTTCAGCGTAACACGATATGTTGCCACATTTTCGGACCTCACTCAGTGCTGACCATATAATCCCACAAGGAACGGAATACGCACGTACAGAAAATATACATTCTCAGTAGCGCCTTCAAGTGACAAATCCCCAAACTACAATATACGATTTTTTCTATATTTCTACCAAAGTGAGGACCACATATTTCACGCGATATTTCAACTAACAGTAGTGAATGCACAAAAAGGAACGAAACACTATATCTGTCTCACTTAGAACGATTTTTAGGTTAGTCACTGAACTTGTACAGAGGAGGATCCTCCACACGGAACGGCAGAAACGTTGTGAGGTCCGTATACGGACCTCACTTCGACATGGTCCTCACAGCTTCCGTAATTTTTGCACAAGCATATATATATATATATATATATATATATATATATATATAACCAATTTGATCAAAGATACTCTCAACCAAACTAGGGAATATCCTTTGGGGATACCGCCATAAAAAAAGCCTGGTGGAAGAACAACTCTTGGTTAAATTGTCAAGCTTTCGAAAATCTTCATTTTCATAATTATCTCACCCTGAGACAATTGATTAAAATACTTGAAGAATAAACAAGATTAATTATGATTGATTTTAAACAAACATTTTATCACGAAAACGGACCCAGCGTCGGGACACCGCTCGTGTCGAACATTTTTCCAATTGTTTTATTGAAAAAACTGTGTTTGTTCGATGACTAGGAAAAAAAGCAATGGCTATTTTCTTTTGGATATCCTCACGTTAATGTCTTGAGAATGAAAATAAAGATTTTCGAAAGCTTGACAATTTAACCAAGAGTTGTTCTTCTACCAGGCTTTTTTTATGGCGGTATCCCCAAAGGATATTCCCCACTTTGGTTGAGAGTATCTTTGATCAAATTGGTTTTATTCAACTAGTCCGGCCAAGAGACTACCCTTCTCGATATAGATAATTTGCCCTAACTTTTTTGACAGTAAATAAATATATATATATATATATATATATATATATATATATATATATATATATATATATAATACCGTGAGGCAAGACAGAATATAACAGGAAGTTATTCATGACATCTACAGTCACTAGTTGAAACTTTATTTGACACGAACCAAGGAATCCAAAAGTAGAGGTTTGTCCACAAATTGACAGGCTATTGAAAGCGTACGCAGCGCCCTCTAAATGCTACATAAATATTAATAACAAATTTCGATTTTTCACTTCAAAAACACCCCGCTCACCAAATTTTGTGAAAAAAATATATTTTTTCAAAAGTTATTGAAAATAAAATTTATAATTCAACACCTTGTATATTTTTTTCTGATTCCTCAGTCAACTTTTATGTCACTTCGGTAAAGACACTTTAAGAATTTAAAAAGAGAAACATTCTCAATTAGAAATTGACAAAACATGATTTCCCTGGAAATGGAAACAATCCTACGATGGAAATGAGGTTAAAAAAATTACTACATTTTTATCATGGGATTGTTTCCATTTCCAGGGGAATCATGTTTTTTTCAATTTCTAATTGAGAATGTTTCTCTTTTTAACGTTCAGCCGCAGATGATTCCACAAGTGAAATTATGAGCATCCTGTTCATATTTCCAAATAAAAAACTTTATGAAGTGTTCTTCCCAAAGTGACATTAATATTTTATGAGGAATTGAAAAAAATATTAAATTAAATTTCATTTCCACTATTGTTTTTGAAGTCACGATGATTAAAAAATAGTGTATGATATACGTGTAGAAGTGTACAAGTAAGTTTACAGGCACGTCGTGCCCTTAAACTGGTTTCGCGTGCTTGGAAGGCTTACTTTTCGCTCTTATACCATAATATACTATTTCGAATCTTCTTTTGTTGCCCTATATGTTTATAACTTATTCATAACATTTTTTGAATGTTGATATTGTCGTTGAATCTATTTTTTTTTTTCAGTTGCCTCAAGCATCTAGTGACTGGCGTAATATAGCAGAAGAATTTAAAGAACAATGGCAATTTCCAAACTGTCTTGGTTCCATAGATGGGAAGCATATAATTATTCAATCACCTATTAATAGTGGATCGGAATTTTATAATAACAAGGGAACATTCAGTGTAGTGTTAATGGCTTTGGTGAATGCCAATTATGAGTTTACTTATGTTGATATTGGTTGCCAAGGTCGAATTAGTGACGGGGGTGTTTTTCGCAACACATCTTTATTTCAAAAACTAGTAGAAGATCAGTTGATGCTTCCAGAAGACGCACCACTACACAATAATGGAAAGCCATTACCTTATGTTTTTCTAGGAGATGATGCGTTTCCTTTGAGTTCTCACATGATGAAGCCATATCCTGGAGTGCACAACAGAGGTAGTGACAAAAGGATATTTAACTATAGTCTTTCCCGAGCACGTAGAGTCATTGAGAATGTTTTTGGCATGCTCGCATCGGTCTTCCGAATTTTTAGAAAGCCTATTTTGCTGCACCAAACTAGAGTAACAGATATAACAATGACATGCGCATTACTGCATAATTTTTTACGTTGGAGTCGAACTTCACGAACAAGATATATGCCACCAGAATCTCTAGATTCTGAAATCAACGGAAACGTTATTCCCGGAACATGGAGAAAAAATAATAAAAATATGACTTCATTTTTACCAATGCGGCTAGTTGCCAGAAAACCAAAACAAGAGGCAAATGAAGTAAGAAATTCTTATGCTCAATATTTTTCAACAAATGGGGCAGTAGCGTGGCAAAATGACTATTGAGTATGTAATTACAAATTTTACTGTATCTTATGAATGATAGTAAAGACAAAACTTGAACTAACTTACCTCTGTATCTCTTGTTTCATTCGGCATATAAATACCGTGCAAAAACCGGTACATAAATTCATATGCAAACCAATCAGGTTTGTATACGTCTTGAGATCCTGATCCAGTTTCAGTTGATGCTTTAACTTTGTGAAACAGCTTCCGAAAAGTAGCCATTAGGCTATCCTTTTTTTCTTCAATTCTGAGATTGACAGCTTAATAGACATTTGGCCTTCAATGCGTTTCCACGCATCATGAACCAGATTCCTGTTCTTGTGATCTGGGTCTCTAGTGTTTCATATTACTGGCTCCCCTTCGTAAAGTGATAAGAATTCCAACGCCACGTCGTTAGACCACTCCATATTAGCACCTGTCATAGCAAAAGTTTTGCCGCTACTGACACTCGTCTCCGTTCTACGCTTCGATAGTCGTTGGATCGGGTTGACAAAAAACGAGCCGAGCTCGAAGAGGCTCGCCATCCCGTTGGCGCGTGTAAAATTTACCGACAAGAGGCGGGAAAGTCCAAGCCGCGCAAAAATGAGGCAAGCCGCGCCAAAATTGGCGATCGCGCCCATTCCCACGGCGCGTGGTTCGGCGAGTCACGAGCCACGCTCGCCGATTCACGCGCCGTGGGATGCCGGCTTAAACACTACTCAATCGTACGCATTTCGTTCGTTTAAAAATAAGTAACGTCTGACGGCCCTGGGATCTTGCTCTAATTGTTTACTTCGAATATTTCCATAAAACCAACTGAACACACTTACAGTACGGTTAATTGTCCGCACTCTGTCATTCAGTTTCGCTTATTACATCAAAAGATTATTTTTATATTCAAAATTTTTGTTTTTGTTAACAATCGGTAAAGATGACGCTCTCTTCAACGGTAAGTTGAGGGGCCTCGTCTTTGCCGGTGTTGATCTAAATTGAAAAATAGGTAACGAAGTAATAGTTTTTTTTGTATATGAGCAAGTTTACAAGAAAGACAACAAGAGGGGAGAATAAAGAAAGGCTTGAAGCACTAGATGCTATGAATAATAAAAATAAGAAGATAAGAGAAGCAGAAAAAAATTATGGGATACAAGAAGCTACTCTTTACGATGAGAGACAAATTGGTCTGAATGCCTTAGCCTGGGCATATGAGGGTAAGAATGACTTCTTTGTTACAGAAGAACGAACCAACTGGTGAAATGTATTGCTGTTCCAGTAACGGAAGGAGCAATGAGGATATTTTTGTCAAGTGTCTGCAGCATTTCCAGGGCAAAGCTCGAGGGACAACATAGAGCTCAGTGTTGGTAACCTTCGACAATAATGCCAGCCACATTTCTGTCGGAATATATGAGTACTACTGAAAAAACTCTATAATAATGATCAGCCTTCCGCCCCACTCCTCACATAAAATGCAGCCGTTAGATGTCACATTTTTCGGACCATTGAAAAATGCATTCGGAAGGCATTCAAATTGACGGCATATACACAAGTGGCAAAAATTAAAAAGTCTGTTGAAGGATTCAGAGCAACGAGAATATACTGAAATATTGACCAAACATGGCCTTCGATCTCAGTCTGCAAATACTGCAAAAATAATGCAATCTCAGGCATTAAATGTATAAAATGTGGGTGCATTACACATAATAGCTGTGCAAAACTTTAAGTGAAGTTAAGTTCAGTGAGTGGGACTTCGTTTGCTGCAGTAAACAAGACGAGGAACCTAACCTAAAAGATCTGGGTGAGTTGGGAATTTCGAATATAACAGAAATATCAACAAGTGAAGGGCTAAAGATCGAGAACATTTACCTATAATCTTTATTAAGACATAAAAACTTCATCATACCTATAGAACTTAGGAAACCAACTACAATTGTTGAAGGGAGTGCCTACTCAGCCGACTCCCATTTATCCAAACTCGCCACTTCCATTTCAAAATCGTGAAGCAAGTGCCGAGAAAAGGGGAATTATGGGAACTCATCATTGCAATTATGATAGCCTCAGAGGCACGGGAGCAATTCCAGAATCAACAAATGTGAAGAATTCCCCTAAAATTATTACCGATGGCATTTCGAAAGCTGAAGCACTCCAAAAAAAATACGATAATGTCAATGATCCAAATTGAACTTTGGTAGAATACAAAAATAGGCGAAAAACTTCATCCTCATTCAATACGAATACGACCGCAGTAACAAGGACCGACAAGGAAGGAACTGAAAAACAAAAATTGCTAAAAGTTGGTTGTGGGGATGGTGATCCAGACTTTCATGGAAGAGAGAACGAAGACAGAAAAATATGGCTATTCATCTCAAAAGTTCCCGATAGTGTAACATCAGAGCAAATTAAAAGTAATTTGAGGAAACACACAAATTCGGACAACAATTCTGTCAAAAAACTAGATACCAATAATATCCGCAGGGATAACCAATATTTCATGGTTGGTGTGGAGCCCCAGCTGCAGCAGAGAGTGTATGAGTCCAGTTTCTGGTCAAATGAAATTGCATTCGGACGATTTGACTTCAGGTGGTAACCACATGGTCTGAGTTCTAACATGCTTTTCGTTAGTTCTTATGCAGAATAATTATGTGATTGTAATTTTAAACAATGTTTTTTACATATTTCGAAACTTCCTGTTGCCTGACATGAAGCACTGAAGATGACGAAAGTCGAAAGCGCTTTGCAATAAAGAGAATTTATACACTTTTATACAAAACTTCGCTTCATTCATTATACATGGTCTGTGGGCCAGAACTCTAAGTGAATACTCATATCTAAATTGTTTTTGTCGTATATATATTGACTCGACCTTCGTTCTGGCTAACGTCCAGTTTGAGAAGGGTGGGTCGTATTTTGTATTATTTTCCGGGCTACGCCCGACATACCTTTATTTTAGGGGTCGATCTTGCTAGGGCTGGAGCAGCCATCGTTTTTAATTGTTCTTATTAGAACCAGTCCGGCCAAGAGACTACCCTTCTCGATATAGATAATTTGCCCTAACTTTTTTGACAGTAAATAAATAAATAAATATATATATATATATATATATATATATATATATATATATAAATATATATATATATATATATATATATATTAATACCGTGAGGCAAGACAGAATATAACAGGAAGTTATTCATGACATCTACAGTCACTAGTTGAAACTTAATTTGACACGAACCAAGGAATCCAAAAGTAGAGGTTTGTCCACAAATTGACAGGCTATTGAAAGCGTACGCAGCGCCCTCTAAATGCTACATAAATATTAATAACAAATTTCGATTTTTCACTTCAAAATCACCCCGCTCACCAAATTTTGTGAAAAAAATATATTTTTTCAAAAGTTATTGAAAATAAAATTTATAATTCAACACCTTGTATATTTTTTTCTGATTCCTCAGTCAACTTTTATGTCACTTCGGTAAAGAAACTTTAAGAATTTAAAAAGAGAAACATTCTCAATTAGAAATTGACAAAACATGATTTCCCTGGAAATGGAAACAATCCTACGATGGAAATGAGGTTAAAAAAATAACTACATTTTTATCATGGGATTGTTTCCATTTCCAGGGGAATCATGTTTTTTTCAATTTCTAATTGAGAATGTTTCTCTTTTTAACGTTCAGCCGCAGATGATTCCACAAGTGAAATTATGAGCATCCTGTTCATATTTCCAAATAAAAAACTTTATGAAGTGTTCTTCCCAAAGTGACATTAATATTTTATCAGGAATTGAAAAAAATATTAAATTAAATTTCATTTCAACTATTGTTTTTGAAGTCACGATGATTAAAAAATAGTGTATGATATACGTGTACAAGTGTACAAGTAAGTTTACAGGCACGTCGTGCCCTTAAACTGGTTTCGCGTGCTTGGAAGGCTTACTTTTCGCTCTTATACCATAATATACTATTTCGAATCTTCTTTTGTTGCCCTATATGTTTATAACTTATTCATAACATTTTTTGAATGTTGATATTGTCGTTGAATCAATTTTTTTTTTCAGTTGCCTCAAGCATCTAGTGACTGACGTAATATAGCAGAAGAATTTAAAGAACAATGGCAATTTCCAAACTGTCTTGGTTCCATAGATGGGAAGCATATAATTATTCAATCACCTATTAATAGTGGATCGGAATTTTATAATTACAAAGGAACATTCAGTGTAGTGTTAATGGCTTTGGTGAATGCCAATTATGAATTTACTTATGTTGATATTGGTTGCCAAGGTCGAATTAGTGACGGGGGTGTTTTTCGCAACACATCTTTATTTCAAAAACTAGTAGAAGATCAGTTGATGCTTCCAGAAGACGCACCACTACACAATAATGGAAAGCCATTACCTTATGTTTTTCTAGGAGATGATGCGTTTCCTTTGAGTTCTCACATGATGAAGCCATATCCTGGAGTGCACAACAGAGGTAGTGACAAAAGGATATTTAACTATAGTCTTTCCCGAGCACGTAGAGTCGTTGAGAATGTTTTTGGCATGCTCGCATCGGTCTTCCGAATTTTTAGAAAGCCTATTTTGCTGCACCAAACTAGAGTAACAGATATAACAATGACATGCGCATTACTGCATAATTTTTTACGTTGGAGTCGAACTTCACGAACAAGATATATGCCACCAGAATCTCTAGATTCTGAAATCAACGGAAACGTTATTCCCGGAACATGGAGAAAAAATAATAAAAATATGACTTCATTTTTACCAATGCGGCTAGTTGCCAGAAAACCAAAACAAGAGGCAAATGAAGTAAGAAATTCTTATGCTCAATATTTTTCAACAAATGGGGCAGTAGCGTGGCAAAATAACTATTGAGTATGTAATTACAAATTTTACTGTATCTTATGAATGATAGTAAAGACAAAACTTGAACTAACTTACTCTTGTTTCATTCGGAATATAAATACCGTGCAAAAACCGGTACATAAATTCATATGCAAACCAATCAGGTTTGTATACGTCTTGAGATCCTGATCCAGTTTCAGTTGATGCTTTAACTTTGTGAAACAGCTTCCGAAAAGTAGCCATTAGGCTATCCTTTTTTTCTTCAATTCTGAGATTGACAGCTTAATAGACATTTGGCCTTCAATGCGTTTCCACGCATCATGAACCAGATTCCTGTTCTTGTGATCTGGGTCTCTAGTGTTCCATATTACTGGCTCCCCTTCGTAAAGTGATAAGAATTCCAACGCCACGTCGTTAGACCACTCCATATTAGCACCTGTCATAGCAAAAGTTTTGCCGCTACTGACACTCGTCTCCGTTCTACGCTTCGATAGTCGTTGGATCGGGTTGACAAAAAACGAGCCGACAAGAGGCGGGAAAGTCCAAGCCGCGCAAAAATGAGGCAAGCCGCGCCAAAATTGGCGATCGCGCCCATTCCCACGGCGCGTGGTTCGGCGAGTCACGAGCCACGCTCGCCGATTCACGCGCCGTGGGATGCCGGCTTAAACACTACTCAATCGTACGCATTTCGTTCGTTTAAAAATAAGTAACGTCTGACGGCCCTGGGAACTTGCTCTAATTGTTTACTTCGAATATTTCCATAAAACCAACTGAACACACTTACAGTACGGTTAATTGTCCGCACTCTGTCATTCAGTTTCGCTTATTACATCAAAAGATAATTTTTATATTCAAAATTTTTGTTTTTGTTAACAATCGGTAAAGATGACGCTCTCTTCAACGGTAAGTTGAGGGGCCTCGTCTTTGCCGGTGTTGATCTAAATTGAAAAATAGGTAACGAAGTAATAGTTTTTTTTTGTATATGAGCAAGTTTACAAGAAAGACAACAAGAGGGGAGAATAAAGAAAGGCTTGAAGCACTAGATGCTATGAATAATAAAAATAAGAAGATAAGAGAAGCAGAAAAAAATTATGGGATACAAGAAGCTACTCTTAGGCGCCATTTGAGAATTGGGAATGATTTGAAGCAGAAAAAGTCGTCCTACCCAGACAGGGTTCCCATATTTACTTCTGATCAAGAGCATGTACTACGCTGGGCCAAGCTATTCTTCGGGATAATCAAAACTGAACAATGTCATCTCGTTTTCACATACGCAGAGAGGAACAACATATCACATAACTTTAACAGAGTTAAGCAAGTCGCTGGAGCTGATTGGTATCGTAACTTTCTGAAGAGGAAACAGGAAATTAGTATCAGAAAACCAGATCAATCGTATAACGGTGTTTAATAAAACTGAAGTGGGTAAATACTTCTCTAACTTACGAAGTGTCATAGATAAATGATACTTTTCCCCTGACAGGATCTATTATGTTCATGGAAGGGGAATTTCTACAGTACCGAAAGAAACGGCGAAACGCTTGGGACCTGAAGGAATCAAGCAATTCGGAATTATTTCATCATGAGAGCATGGCAAAATACTCACAGTAATATGCGCAATGAGTGCAACTAGGTCATATCTTCCACCGCTGTTTGTGTACCCCAGAGTAAGAATTTTATTATTATTTTTTTTATTATTAGATGGCGGAGCTAGCCAGCGGCTGAAGTACAGGTAGTTCTGTATAGAACCTTTCTGCACCCCGCTATCAGGTCTATCTCGTGAGTACTCCGGATCTCTTAATGAACTCCTGGAGATTCTTCACAAGGTTTTCCTGCGGGATGGTATCTTCTGCACCGCAGTGTCCGAAGATATCCATCCTCATATGAGCCAGAGCATCGCATTCAAACATTATGTGAGAGGCTGTTTCGTCCTCATCATCACAAAATCTGCATTGTGTGGACTCTTGATGTATCCCCAACAGTTGCAGGTGTTTTCTCAGGTGGCAGTGGCCTGTCATCAGTCCTACAACCCTCCTGAGAGAGTCTCGGCTTAGTTCAAGAAGGTGTCTTGATAGCCGGTCGGTTGGCCTCATCATCATCTTTTTTCCGTGAGTATTGCCTGAGGCACTCTCCCAGAGAGATTGATGATGGGTTTTAACCCATTTCTTTGTGTCCTACTTGATATCCCCAAACGGTAAGCTAGCCAGCTTCCCCCCAGTTGTCACTTGTTCTACCTTTGGCCACCACAGCAGGGCTCCGTACGATATCGAGGGCCTAATAATTGCTGTGAACAGCCAGAGAGACTGTTTGGATCCGAGTCCCCATGTTTTGCCAAAGGAGCGTCTGGCCATCATTAATGATGTCCTTGCTCTTTTAAGCACTTTTTCAAGATGTTTGTTCCAGGTGAGCTTTGAATCCAGGTTTAGCCCCAAGTATTTCGTCTCTCCTGACATCTGTACACTTTCACTAACGATTCGGAGAGCTCTGTTGGTCTCCAGGTTTAATTTTCTGGTGAAAGGAACTATTGTGGTTTTTTGAGGGTTGACCCTGAGGTTCTCCCTCGTGCACCACGTCTGTACGTCTGTGAGGGCTAATTGCTAATCAGCTCCACACAGACCCCCATGAACTTCCCGTTGACCATTATGACGATATCGTCCGCATAGCCCTGGGCAAATACTCCTCTCCGATTCAGATCTACAAGGAGGCCGTCCACCACGAGATTCCACAGTAGAGGGGATAGTATTCCCCCTTGAGGGCAGCCTCTAGTGGCTCTTACCTCCATTGTGTCCCCGAACAGGTAGGCTTGTACTGCCCTAGAGCCAAGCATGGCAGATATCCAGTGGTTCGGGGCAGGATCAACGTTTCTTTTCGTGAGGGCTGATGTGATGGACGCATAAGATGTGTTATCAAACGCCCCTTCTACGTCAAGAAACGCTGTGAGTGCAATCTCTTTATTCATAAGAAATTTTTCAATCCTGCCCACTAGGCTGTGCAGCGCCGTTTGTCAAGATTTTCCAGGTTGATAGGCATGTTGGTGCTCCGAGAAAATTGGATACTCTGTATCTTTATCTCGGATGTTCCTATCAACTAGTTTTTCCATCGTTTTGAGCATAAACGATGAGAGACAAATTGGTCTGAATGCCTTAGCCTGGGCATATGAGGGTAAGAATGACTTCTTTGTTACAGAAGAACGAACCAACTGGTGAAATGTATTGCTGTTCCAGTAACGGAAGGAGCAATGAGGATATTTTTGTCAAGTGTCTGCAGCATTTCCAGGGCAAAGCTCGAGGGACAACATAGAGCTCAGTGTTGGTAACCTTCGACAATAATGCCAGCCACATTTCTGTCGGAATATATGAGTACTACTGAAAAAACTCTATAATAATGATCAGCCTTCCGCCCCACTCCTCACATAAAATGCAGCCGTTAGATGTCACATTTTTCGGACCATTGAAAAATGCATTCGGAAGGCATTCAAATTGACGGCATATACACAAGTGGCAAAAATTAAAAAGTCTGTTGAAGGATTCAGAGCAACGAGAATATACTGAAATATTGACCAAACATGGCCTTCGATCTCAGTCTGCAAATACTGCAAAAATAATGCAATCTCAGGCATTAAATGTATAAAATGTGGGTGCATTACACATAATAGCTGTGCAAAACTTTAAGTGAAGTTAAGTTCAGTGAGTGGGACTTCGTTTGCTGCAGTAAACAAGACGAGGAACCTAACCTAAAAGATCTGGGTGAGTTGGGAATTTCGAATATAACAGAAATATCAACAAGTGAAGGGCTAAAGATCGAGAACATTTACCTATAATCTTTATTAAGACATAAAAACTTCATCATACCTATAGAACTTAGGAAACCAACTACAATTGTTGAAGGGAGTGCCTACTCAGCCGACTCCCATTTATCCAAACTCGCCACTTCCATTTCAAAATCGTGAAGCAAGTGCCGAGAAAAGGGGAATTATGGGAACTCATCATTGCAATTATGATAGCCTCAGAGGCACGGGAGCAATTCCAGAATCAACAAATGTGAAGAATTCCCCTAAAATTATTACCGATGGCATTTCGAAAGCTGAAGCACTCCAAAAAAAATACGATAATGTCAATGATCCAAATTGAACTTTGGTAGAATACAAAAATAGGCGAAAAACTTCATCCTCATTCAATACGAATACGACCGCAGTAACAAGGACCGACAAGGAAGGAACTGAAAAACAAAAATTGCTAAAAGTTGGTTGTGGGAATGGTGATCCAGACTTTCATGGAAGAGAGAACGAAGACAGAAAAATATGGCTATTCATCTCAAAAGTTCCCGATAGTGTAACATCAGAGCAAATTAAAAGTAATTTGAGGAAACACACAAATTCGGACAACAATTCTGTCAAAAAACTAGATACCAATAATATCCGCAGAGATAACCAATATTTCATGGTTGGTGTGGAGCCCCAGCTGCAGCAGAGAGTGTATGAGTCCAGTTTCTGGTCAAATGAAATTGCATTCGGACGATTTGACTTCAGGTGGTAACCACATGGTCTGAGTTCTAACATGCTTTTCGTTAGTTCTTATGCAGAATAATTATGTGATTGTAATTTTAAACAATGTTTTTTACATATTTCGAAACTTCCTGTTGCCTGACATGAAGCACTGAAGATGACGAAAGTCGAAAGCGCTTTGCAATAAAGAGAATTTATACACTTTTATACAAAACTTCGCTTCATTCATTATACATGGTCTGTGGGCCAGAACTCTAAGTGAATACTCATATCTAAATTGTTTTTGTCGTATATATATTGACTCGACCTTCGTTCTGGCTAACGTCCAGTTTGAGAAGGGTGGGTCGTATTTTGTATTATTTTCCGGGCTACGCCCGACATACCTTTATTTTAGGGGTCGATCTTGCTAGGGCTGGAGCAGCCATCGTTTTTAATTGTTCTTATTAGAACCAGTTGAAAGAATTCGTAAGCCCTGGCAATTCAGACCTAAAACTTTACAACTATCTTAAACAAATGTACATATTATTTATAATAATCTGGGGATTCGGAAGTCATATATTTCTAAAGTAAATAAATTTTTCGAACCTGGCTAGTGACGAGGGTTTCTAGCCTATTTATTAATATTTTCTCCTCTCCGGGAATTCATTTGATAAAGGGTCTTAAAAATAAATTATTATTCGGTGTTGGAGTTATGGATTCCAACACCAAGCGTACTGGCGACAGGGAACCCACTGCTAGCCGGGCGGATTTTCATAAAATGGAATTGTCGCCTTTACGACAATAATAACGCACCGATTCGAGATCTTGAAGGCAAGGTTGAGTTCATACAGAATCTCAAACTCAATTTTTAGTTGTACTCTCAATATTAGTGGCTAACCTTGAAGTTAATACGTGTTTGAGAATGGGACTGATTGTCCAATTTCTTGATTCGATATTCTAATAATATTTTTATTTCTTTAACTGTGACCTTGAAACGACCACTTTAAGTTCGATAGCATCAGAATGTCCTGAAGTCTCAAACAACTTAGGTATTATAGGTATTGGACCATCTCCAACAAAGTACCTAAATCCAGTTTGTGACGAAAATGCTTAACCACTTTCTGAAAGCCCTACAACTTCCACAGATTCTAATCAAACTCTTCTAGAGTGACACTACAAAGAAATAATGAGTAGCATCCACTAAGGTGTATTATATTTCTGACAGAACCTTATTTTTGGATAGTAGTAAACTTTCTAATGTGGATTTTAGGACTAGACCTAAACATTGGTGAGCCGTCCATTTGCAAAAACATTAAAGATTTAATAACACTGGATTTGGAAGGAAATGCGATTGAGGAGCCGTCAAATAAAGGAAACATTTCGGAAGCAGAGTCCTTTGATTATTTAATTTGTCGTGAGCTCACCCAAATGGAATGTGGTTAGTAGTACGGGACCCACCATTGAAAAATTTGAGATAGATGGACCGGTCTGCTGTACAAATTCTGACTTTTGATCCTTAGAGTCACAGTCGCCCACAAACCCATGTGATTCCATACACTGTTATTTTCCAAAATGGCGGCCTGTTATCTATGTTGCGCAAGAGTTTTTTTCTTATCAACATCACATTTCATACTCTCATATATGTCCCCTACATGGACCTAAAGTCAGAACTTGTACAGTAGACCGGTCTCAGTACTTTGATATTTTTGCATCGTAGGAATTTGGGGTCCCGTACTATTTTGTCATATTTTATTGAAATACGTCACAAGTATTATTCTTTTCGTTAAGGAATTATGTGAACCCGAAATTATTGAAAATTGTAGAGATGCAGCTTCCATGAATTTAGAGAATAAGTGCAAAGAAAATGTAGAAGAAGCAGATGTGGCAAAAGAGACACTGGATTTGAAGACTCACGTCCTAACAGCGACAATCAGGTTTATATTCCACAAACGCAGATAGAAACATCATTGTTACAAGACATAGTAGGTGACAACACCGTGGAGCAAGATCCTGATTATACTGTGCCAAGAGAAGAAAACACCAGTGAAAGTTCAGAAGGTGACGACCAAAATGAATAACCACATCCTAATATAAACATATTAATGATATAAGAGAAGAAGAATAATCACAATAAAAAATCAGACAGAATATAATTTAAAATACATCATTTAAATTAAAACTAGGTGTGTCAATATATGTTAAAGAATGTTGTTTGGTGCTGACTTCATGGGCTGTATTAAAAGATTTTTAAACTGTTCAATACTATTAGCATTCTTAATACCATATGGAAGATCGTTAAATTCCACCAAGCCATTATGAAACAGCGATTTTTTAGCATGCGAGTAATTCGTTCTTTGGACATGAAAATCATTGATTCTCCTTGTTTGATAATTATGAATCTCATAGTTGAATGTTATGAATTGATCAAAGTACTTTGGTGAATTTCCTGATAAAATTTAAAAAATGAATATCATTGAAAACAGAAACAATCTATTTTTCACAGAGAGCCAACTCAATATAGAAAGCATCGAGTTAATAGGTGTAAATCTACTACATTTCAAAATAGAACGCATACCCCTGGTTTGTAGTTTTTGCAAGGAATCAATACAGTTATCATCTAACAAAGCTAGTGAACTTGGACAGTAATCAAAATGAGGCTGTATAATTGTTCTATAGACTGTTAATGCTGTGTTAGGGCTAAGAAATGTTCAAAAGAGGATTTTATATCCTTGAGTTAAAACATAAAAGAAATCAATGAGAAAAACAGAAACACCTACCAACTTTCATTGACTAGGAATAATTTTGTTTCTCTATTTTGTAGTTGCAGTTATTGAAATATACTGGAGGTCTCACAATTAAAGAATGTGTGACTAGATGCCTTCAAAAAATGTTTACCAATTATTTAAGACAGTTTTGTTCGTGGACAGGGAAGAAGGGAAATTTCAAGCTGAGAGATTTAGCAATGATGAGCATTATGAGAAGTGAGTAATAGTATTGATACATTCATTATTTTGCCCGAGACACATCATCCTTCTCACTCGTTTATATCAATGCAAGAACACTTACAAAGGAAATAATGAATACCTTTTTCAAACAGTCTACAGATGACGCCTATTTTTCCTGGCGTTATTCCAGCTCAGAACATAATCAGTACTCCTCCAGACCTATGCTATTGAAGCACTTTCCTATAGTCCTGTCTGTACTTGGGCATCATTATGTCTATTGTGTTTCCTCCTAGCTATGTTTGGCTGTAACTACGATCACTGAGCTAGAAACAGGTTACACTTATTTTAGAATCTTTTATAATGCCTTTTTTATAGACTAGTTGGTGCAAGTCAGGCACCATTATTATTTTGATTTCATGTCTCAACCGTGAAATGTTTTAAATATGTTGAATTTTTACTTTTCAATACTCAGTGCCAAAAGAAATGATTTTGAAATTTTTAGGTGCTGTAAAAGAAAACTTCCCCACTGTAACAGATGACCAATTTGAAAAGATAGTGATGGGATGGTTCCAACATGCCGCCACCAGGTACAAACGAAATGAAGATAAATACAAGGATATATTAAAAAATTAGAACCAAACAAAATTTCAATGTCAAAATATTTTATTACTCAACATATTCTCCTCTCAATTGGATACATTTATTACAGCGAACCTGCAACGTCTCTAGACCTTTCAAAAAAAAATGTTTCTTCTTGCTCTGCAAACCAGACCTCCACAGTTTTTATTACTTCCTCGTTGGAAGAAAATTTACGATCTTTTGAACTTTTTTTCAGTTGAGGAATGAGATGATAGTCGGAAGGAGCCAAATCTGGTGAATAAGGGGGGTGTTCTAGTAATTCAAACCCTATATCACGAATTTTTTGCATGGCAACATGAGATTTGTGTGCAGGGGCGTTGTCCTGCAAAAACAAAACACCTTTGGATAGCTCTCCGCGTCTTTTCTCTTTGATTTTTTTCCGTAGAGTGGTCAGTAATGTCGAATAGTAATCTCCAGTTATTGTTCTACCCTTATATAAAAAATCAATCAATATTACTCCATGGCAATCCCAAAAAACTGAAGCAAGAACTTTTCCAGCAGATTTTTGGACACGAAACTTCTTAGGTCTTGGAGAACGGGAGTGTCGCCATTCCATCGATTGTTGGTTTGTTTCTGGATCGTGGAAATGTACCCAAGTCTCATCCATAGTAACAATTTGGTTTAAAAAGTCTACAAGTATACCGAGTAATCTGGTTGTTACTCAGTATGTGAGTTGATATCCACGGAAATTGTGCATTGTGATGCATTTTTATTATTTAAATATTTATTATGAATTTTTTAGGTCAGTAATGCATATTTATAATTTGCTTTAGTATTTGTGTAAAGGTTCGATGCGAAGTATTCAGTTGACCATTATGTGGAAACTGACAAAACATTGAAAAAAGCGAAATTGATTCATCCGTTCATTCATTAAACTGAATTATCTGCTACTGAAAATACATATTTTTTGTTATTTTATGTGTTATTTTATGTGAAATAATGTTTTTATTTCGGTTCAATAAATCGTTGGACTATTTTATGTAAATTCGCTTTTTTTTGGAGTTCTCTTTATTTGTCCTAAGTTCAGAACGGATGCACATTCTGCGTTAAAAGTGCAGCGTCGCTCATGAATCTCAATAAGTTTTTATAATTTAGAATATAAATTTTGAAAAAACTAATGAAACTGCCAACTACCATGAAACCAAATTGAATTCACTAGCATTCGACAAACGTTTAATTAACCATGCCAGTCTCTACAAAAGTATACCCTTCACTAACTTCAAAATCAAAGGCAAGTCATTTCAATTTCAGGTTACTAATTGATCCATTTTGAAATTTTTCAATCCTAATCTAAGCATTTTTCCATTATCAGTTTGATAATTAGAGAGTACTTGTAACTCCCTAATTATATTGCAAAATCATATAGATGATTTTAGTAAACTTTCAACAGTATCTGCAACTTTCAATAACAGGGAATTTGCAACATCACAAAAAGAAGTTGATTCAAGTATACTTCTGAACTGTCTTGGAATGGTACTGGTAAGTTCTAATTATAAGGTACCTGCTACATAACAAATGGAAGATGATTTGAATATACTTTTGAAACGTATAGGAACATTTCCTCAAACGTCAAGTTATAAGGTAACTGCAACATCATGAAAGAAAGTTGATTTAATGTGATATTGAAATGCTGATACAACCTTGCATTTGAACGGTATTTGAAATATCCGTACGTAACATCACCTAACATAACTTTTGAAATATTACAAATGAACGTTGCAATGGTGGCCGTTATGGCGTCGCTGGCATGTTGATGCAACATCACTGTAAAGTCGGAAGTAACTTTTACACATCCCATATGTGATTTGCAGCAACGTCGAGGCAACATACTTTTGCTCAGTGGGCATACAACTTGTAAGATATATTTGTATACATATTAGCCAAACCAAATAATACATGGAAAAATGCTGTCTCGCCGATAAACGAGTTACTGGTTTTTTTACGATTTCCTGCCACATTGCCACATTGCTTGTGTAGCAGACTTTGGAGGTTGTCATGTATCTACAACATGCAGAATTATTGCCCCTTTCAAATTATCATACAGTTTCCTCAAACTGTCTTTTGAACGGTGAACTCCTTCTGGATTTTGAGAATTGAATATATCAGTAATTTTCTTTCATGCTGTGTCTTTATGTCTCCATGTGAGAGCTTCAGTTTTTTTATTTTCTATGATGCCTTTGAATTCTAGTATCATATTAGTCAGTAATTCCTTTTCACTTGCAAAAAATTGGCTGCTCTTTTTGTTTCAGATTCCATATTTGGATCAATAAAAAACACTTCCCATCCACCTGACAAACACTTTTTGAATGAAGTACCTACGTGCCCAAACGAGAGCAGCTTTTACAACTTGAAATTCCCCTTTTGAAATTATCATCAATCTAATAAAAGTAACCGAAACATAATGACAAGCTACTAGCAATGAGTCGTTGTCAAACTGTTTTCATTCGTAGCTAAGATTTTAGTTGAGCCTAGTGATGCAATGATTCTTAATCTAATGTGACCATTAATCTGAGCCGAACTTTAGCTAAGAGAGCCACTTGAGAAAGTTGGTGCAACCGGCCATTAGAGCTACGTGTTGGGATTACAAGTAGTTAGTAGGTTCTTGTATGATGATGGGTTGCTTCAAGATGCCAAGAATACGTGTGTACTACAAAAAATACGTTGAAAATTCCCGTAGCCACAGTATTACCGCGTAACAGACTATTAAAACATTACATTACATGCATTTGGTAAATAATTTGGAAGTTTCAGCTGAAAATAAAAAAAAAATAAGTTGTGGAAAGTTCAAAAAAAAGTGCACTACACTTCCGCATACAAAAAATCTCAGTATTGATGAGCAGATGATATAGTGTAGAAGACTTGCTTAAAGACACTGAAGGAGAAGAATCCGAGACATTTTCACCACCCCATATCAGAGAAACCTTGAGTGCAACACATACCCCAAGTCACGACCAATCTAGAAGAGAAGAAATAGTGAAAGAAAACATCAATACAAACTCAAAGAGAACTGAAAATATAAAAGAAGAAAATAGTTACAAAGTGCAATCAAAAGAAGAAGAGGGGAAACGTCATTATACAAGGCTTAATTCAATAGTAGCAACACCGAAGAAGACAGACAAAACTCTTGGGCCTCGTTTCAAAAATATCTAACAGAATTCAACATGGATGATTATATAAGAGACTATACAGGCTGATTCACGGTGGATGGCACATTAGACGTTTCTGGTGAACCAGATAACGGATCACTTTGAAAATTTAATGGAGGGCATATTCGGACATTCTCTAGCCAACTAAAATATTTTCGACAATGCGGTGTTGCCGCTTCTATTAGAAAGCAGTAGCAACTTTGATTTTTCAAATGGAATACTTGATATTTCTCTATACCTATCTGTTACCGTTTTCGAAATAAAAATTAATTTCAATTTTTTTCTTCGAAAATCATGACTTCTAAAAATGCCGATATCTTTCAGTTAAGAAGTACTATGATATCGAAATTTGGTTTGGAGTTAGGTGATACTTGGACACTTCCCACACGTCAGCCTAATCTCCGTTACTTCAATACAGGGTGGTAAAAAAATACAGTTTTTTCGTTTGCTTGAAAAAGTTGCTGAAATTTGATTATTTTAAATGGAACACCCTGTATATTATTGAAAATTCGGAAAGCTGCTGACATTTGCTTTCTTTCTATGTATATCATACCTATACCTAACTAGTCAAGTTTCGGACTTATGAGCATTTATTTGTGAAAATGTCCCTTCAGAATGGTATTTCCATTCGGTATTTGGTAAGCAGGCCATGATTACTATTTGACAGTAGCGTTGTGACATTCTCCTAATAATATCGACATTTTCGTCACTTCAGAAGTTGCAAATACCTTCAAAACGATGGAACAAAACTATTCAAACGAAGTTCTTATGAATTTGTATATTATTTTTGGACAGTGTGATAAAATTATCAGCAGAACATGTAGAAAGTTCAGTGAAATGTATCCGAATCTACCGCCAATGAACCTCAAGAAATTTGTACGAATTCAGAACAATTTCAATGCATTTGGATCAACTTTAAAAGCACCAAGGAACTTGCCTCGACCCGTAACTTCTGAAGACAACCAGATTAATGTCTTAGCATATTTTCACGCATTTCCCGAGTCATCGATAAAAAGTGCTGAAGAAGATTTGGGTATAAAATATTCATCGGTTCAAAGAATCTTGCGAAGACATAAAATGCATGATTATAAATTCACCAAAATTCAAGCAATGAAGCCTCAAGACCCTCAACAGAGAGTAGAATTTTGTGAAATGTTGTTTTTTTAAATAAAATTATTTGGACTGATGAATCGAAATTTTCGAGAGATGGGATTTTCAATAGAAAAAATCGTCATTATTGGTCCAGTGAAAATCCCCACGTCACAAAAGAAGCCGGATTTCAAGAAAAATTTAGTTTTAATGTCTTCTGCATGTTGATGGACAACAAATTGAGGTACGTGATATACGAGGAGTCATTAACATCCAGAAGCTACCTGAATATTTTGGAGAATACTGTAGAGAGTTTCGTGGATAATCTGCCACTCGAAGAATATCGAAACTGTTGGTACCAACTAGACGGAGCTCCTGCACATTGCACAAGAAAAGTGAGCGCAGAACTGGAAAAACTTTTTGACGATCGGTGGATAAGGCGCTTGGGACCATGGAATTGGCCAGCGAGATCACCCGATCCTAATCCATTAGATTTTTATTTGTGGGGAATGTTTAAAGAAAAAGTTTACAAAATACCCG